>OZ007563.1:181913370-183253268 GCA_963931875.1 Pollenia griseotomentosa | reverse complement strand
CTCTAGTTTACGAATAAATCGACTTTTTAGTCTTATATATAAAAAATCCATTTTTGGAAGGAAATTCAAGTGATTCCAAAATTCGGCCCTTTTTGCTCTAGGACCTCTAGTTTACGAATAAATCGACTTTTTAGTTTTATATATAAAAAATCCATTTTTGGTAGGAAATTCAAGTGATTCCAAAATTCGGCCCTTTTTGCTTTAGGACCTCTAGTTTACGAATAAATCGACTTTTTAGTTTTATATATAAAAAATCCATTTTTGGTAGGAAATTCTAGTGATTCCAAAATTCGTCCCTTTTTGCTCTAGGACCTCTAGTTTACGAATAAATCGACTTTTTAGTTTTATATATAAAAAATCCATTTTTGGTAGGAAATTCTAGTGATTCCAAAATTCGTCCCTTTTTGCTCTAGGACCTCTAGTTTACGAATAAATCGACTTTTTAGTTTTATATATAAAAATCCATTTTTGGTTGGAAATTCTAGTGATTCCAAAATTCGTCCCTTTTTGCTCTAGGACCTCTAGTTTACGAATAAATCGACTTTTTAGTCTTATATATAAAAAATCCATTTTTGGAAGGAAATTCAAGTGATTCCAAAATTCGGCCCTTTTTGCTCTAGGACCTCTAGTTTACGAATAAATCGACTTTTTAGTTTTATATATAAAAAATCCATTTTTGGTAGGAAATTCAAGTGATTCCAAAATTCGGCCCTTTTTGCTTTAGGACCTCTAGTTTACGAATAAATCGACTTTTTAGTTTTATATATAAAAAATCCATTTTTGGTAGGAAATTCTAGTGATTCCAAAATTCGTCCCTTTTTGCTCTAGGACCTCTAGTTTACGAATAAATCGACTTTTTAGTTTTATATATAAAAAATCCATTTTTGGTAGGAAATTCTAGTGATTCCAAAATTCGTCCCTTTTTGCTCTAGGACCTCTAGTTTACGAATAAATCGACTTTTTAGTTTTATATATAAAAAATCCATTTTTGGTAGGAAATTCTAGTGATTCCAAAATTCGTCCCTTTTTGCTCTAGGACCTCTAGTTTACGAATAAATCGACTTTTTAGTCTTATATATAAAAAATCCATTTTTGGAAGGAAATTCAAGTGATTCCAAAATTCGGCCCTTTTTGCTCTAGGACCTCTAGTTTACGAATAAATCGACTTTTTAGTTTTATATATAAAAAATCCATTTTTGGTAGGAAATTCAAGTGATTCCAAAATTCGGCCCTTTTTGCTTTAGGACCTCTAGTTTACGAATAAATCGACTTTTTAGTTTTATATATAAAAAATCCATTTTTGGTAGGAAATTCTAGTGATTCCAAAATTCGTCCCTTTTTGCTCTAGGACCTCTAGTTTACGAATAAATCGACTTTTTAGTTTTATATATAAAAAATCCATTTTTGGTAGGAAATTCTAGTGATTCCAAAATTCGTCCCTTTTTGCTCTAGGACCTCTAGTTTACGAATAAATCGACTTTTTAGTTTTATATATAAAAAATCCATTTGTGGTAGGAAATTCTAGTGATTCCAAAATTCGTCCCTTTTTGCTCTAGGACCTCTAGTTTACGAATAAATCGACTTTTTAGTCTTATATATAAAAAATCCATTTTTGGAAGGAAATTCAAGTGATTCCAAAATTCGGCCCTTTTTGCTCTAGGACCTCTAGTTTACGAATAAATCGACTTTTTAGTTTTATATATAAAAAATCCATTTTTGGTAGGAAATTCAAGTGATTCCAAAATTCGGCCCTTTTTGCTTTAGGACCTCTAGTTTACGAATAAATCGACTTTTTAGTTTTATATATAAAAAATCCATTTTTAGTAGGAAATTCTAGTGATTCCAAAATTCGTCCCTTTTTGCTCTAGGACCTCTAGTTTACGAATAAATCGACTTTTTAGTTTTATATATAAAAAATCCATTTTTGGTAGGAAATTCTAGTGATTCCAAAATTCGTCCCTTTTTGCTCTAGGACCTCTAGTTTACGAATAAATCGACTTTTTAGTTTTATATATAAAAAATCCATTTTTGGTTGGAAATTCTAGTGATTCCAAAATTCGTCCCTTTTTGCTCTAGGACCTCTAGTTTACGAATAAATCGACTTTTTAGTCTTATATATAAAAAATCCATTTTTGGAAGGAAATTCAAGTGATTCCAAAATTCGGCCCTTTTTGCTCTAGGACCTCTAGTTTACGAATAAATCGACTTTTTAGTTTTATATATAAAAAATCCATTTTTGGTAGGAAATTCAAGTGATTCCAAAATTCGGCCCTTTTTGCTTTAGGACCTCTAGTTTACGAATAAATCGACTTTTTAGTTTTATATATAAAAAATCCATTTTTGGTAGGAAATTCTAGTGATTCCAAAATTCGTCCCTTTTTGCTCTAGGACCTCTAGTTTACGAATAAATCGACTTTTTAGTTTTATATATAAAAAATCCATTTTTGGTAGGAAATTCTAGTGATTCCAAAATTCGTCCCTTTTTGCTCTAGGACCTCTAGTTTACGAATAAATCGACTTTTTAGTTTTATATATAAAAAATCCATTTTTGGTAGGAAATTCTAGTGATTCCAAAATTCGTCCCTTTTTGCTCTAGGACCTCTAGTTTACGAATAAATCGACTTTTTAGTCTTATATATAAAAAATCCATTTTTGGAAGGAAATTCAAGTGATTCCAAAATTCGGCCCTTTTTGCTCTAGGACCTCTAGTTTACGAATAAATCGACTTTTTAGTTTTATATATAAAAAATCCATTTTTGGTAGGAAATTCAAGTGATTCCAAAATTCGGCCCTTTTTGCTTTAGGACCTCTAGTTTACGAATAAATCGACTTTTTAGTTTTATATATAAAAAATCCATTTTTGGTAGGAAATTCTAGTGATTCCAAAATTCGTCCCTTTTTGCTCTAGGACCTCTAGTTTACGAATAAATCGACTTTTTAGTTTTATATATAAAAAATCCATTTTTGGTAGGAAATTCTAGTGATTCCAAAATTCGTCCCTTTTTGCTCTAGGACCTCTAGTTTACGATTAAATCGACTTTTTAGTTTTATATATAAAAAATCCATTTTTGGTAGGAAATTCTAGTGATTCCAAAATTCGTCCCTTTTTGCTCTAGGACCTCTAGTTTACGAATAAATCGACTTTTTAGTCTTATATATAAAAAATCCATTTTTGGAAGGAAATTCAAGTGATTCCAAAATTCGGCCCTTTTTGCTCTAGGACCTCTAGTTTACGAATAAATCGACTTTTTAGTTTTATATATAAAAAATCCATTTTTGGTAGGAAATTCAAGTGATTCCAAAATTCGGCCCTTTTTGCTTTAGGACCTCTAGTTTACGAATAAATCGACTTTTTAGTTTTATATATAAAAAATCCATTTTTGGTAGGAAATTCTAGTGATTCCAAAATTCGTCCCTTTTTGCTCTAGGACCTCTAGTTTACGAATAAATCGACTTTTTAGTTTTATATATAAAAAATCCATTTTTGGTAGGAAATTCTAGTGATTCCAAAATTCGTCCCTTTTTGCTCTAGGACCTCTAGTTTACGAATAAATCGACTTTTTAGTCTTATATATAAAAAATCCATTTTTGGAAGGAAATTCAAGTGATTCCAAAATTCGGCCCTTTTTGCTCTAGGACCTCTAGTTTACGAATAAATCGACTTTTTAGTTTTATATATAAAAAATCCATTTTTGGTAGGAAATTCAAGTGATTCCAAAATTCGGCCCTTTTTGCTTTAGGACCTCTAGTTTACGAATAAATCGACTTTTTAGTTTTATATATAAAAAATCCATTTTTGGTAGGAAATTCTAGTGATTCCAAAATTCGTCCCTTTTTGCTCTAGGACCTCTAGTTTACGAATAAATCGACTTTTTAGTTTTATATATAAAAAATCCATTTTTGGTAGGAAATTCTAGTGATTCCAAAATTCGTCCCTTTTTGCTCTAGGACCTCTAGTTTACGAATAAATCGACTTTTTAGTTTTATATATAAAAAATCCATTTTTGGTAGGAAATTCTAGTGATTCCAAAATTCGGCCCTTTTTGCTCTAGGACCTCTAGTTTACGAATAAATCGACTTTTTAGTTTTATATATAAAAAATCCATTTTTGGTAGGAAATTCAAGTGATTCCAAAATTCGGCCCTTTTTGCTTTAGGACCTCTAGTTTACGAATAAATCGACTTTTTAGTTTTATATATAAAAAATCCATTTTTGGTAGGAAATTCTAGTGATTCCAAAATTCGGCCCTTTTTGCTCTAGGACCTCTAGTTTACGAATAAATCGACTTTTTAGTTTTATATATAAAAAATCCATTTTTGGTAGGAAATTCAAGTGATTCCAAAATTCGGCCCTTTTTGCTTTAGGACCTCTAGTTTACGAATAAATCGACTTTTTAGTTTTATATATAAAAAATCCATTTTTGGTAGGAAATTCTAGTGATTCCAAAATTCGTCCCTTTTTGCTCTAGGACCTCTAGTTTACGAATAAATCGACTTTTTAGTTTTATATATAAAAAATCCATTTTTGGTAGGAAATTCTAGTGATTCCAAAATTCGTCCCTTTTTGCTCTAAGGACCTCTAGTTTACGAATAAATCGACTTTTTAGTTTTATATATAAAAAATCCATTTTTGGTAGGAAATTCTAGTGATTCCAAAATTCGTCCCTTTTTGCTCTAGGACCTCTAGTTTACGAATAAATCGACTTTTTAGTCTTATATATAAAAAATCCATTTTTGGAAGGAAATTCAAGTGATTCCAAAATTCGGCCCTTTTTGCTCTAGGACCTCTAGTTTACGAATAAATCGACTTTTTAGTTTTATATATAAAAAATCCATTTTTGGTAGGAAATTCAAGTGATTCCAAAATTCGGCCCTTTTTGCTTTAGGACCTCTAGTTTACGAATAAATCGACTTTTTAGTTTTATATATAAAAAATCCATTTTTGGTAGGAAATTCTAGTGATTCCAAAATTCGTCCCTTTTTGCTCTAGGACCTCTAGTTTACGAATAAATCGACTTTTTAGTTTTATATATAAAAAATCCATTTTTAATAGGAAATTCAAGTGATTCCAAAATTCGGCCCTTTTTGCTCTAGGACCTCTAGTTTACGAATAAATCGACTTTTTAGTCTTATATATAAAAAATCCATTTTTGGAAGGAAATTCAAGTGATTCCAAAATTCGGCCCTTTTTGCTCTGGGACCTCTAGTTTACGAATAAATCGACTTTTTAGTTTTATATATAAAAAATCCATTTTTGGTAGGAAATTCAAGTGATTCCAAAATTCGGCCCTTTTTGCTTTAGGACCTCTAGTTTACGAATAAATCGACTTTTTAGTTTTATATATAAAAAATCCATTTTTGGTAGGAAATTCAAGTGATTCCAAAATTCGGCCCTTTTTGCTCTAGGACCTCTAGTTTACGAATAAATCGACTTTTTAGTTTTATATATAAAAAATCCATTTTTGGTAGGAAATTCTAGTGATTCCAAAATTCGGCCCTTTTTGCTCTAGGACCTCTAGTTTACGAATAAATCGACTTTTTAGTTTTATATATAAAAAATCCATTTTTGGAAGGAAATTCAAGTGATTCCAAAATTCGGCCCTTTTTGCTCTAGGACCTCTAGTTTACGAATAAATCGACTTTTTAGTTTTATATATAAAAAATCCATTTTTGGTAGGAAATTCAAGTGATTCCAAAATTCGGCCCTTTTTGCTCTAGGACCTCTAGTTTACGAATAAATCGACTTTTTAGTTTTATATATAAAAAATCAATTTTTGGTAGGAAATTCTAGTGATTCCAAAATTCGGCCCTTTTTGCTCTAGGACCTCTAGTTTACGAATAAATCGACTTTTTAGTTTTATATATAAAAAATCCATTTTTGGTAGGAAATTCTAGTGATTCCAAAATTCGTCCCTTTTTGCTCTAGGACCTCTAGTTTACGAATAAATCGACTTTTTAGTTTTATATATAAAAAATCCATTTTTGGTAGGAAATTCTAGTGATTCCAAAATTCGTCCCTTTTTGCTCTAGGACCTCTAGTTTACGAATAAATCGACTTTTTAGTTTTATATATAAAAAATCCATTTTTGGTAGGAAATTCTAGTGATTCCAAAATTCGTCCCTTTTTGCTCTAGGACCTCTAGTTTACGAATAAATCGACTTTTTAGTCTTATATATAAAAAATCCATTTTTGGAAGGAAATTCAAGTGATTCCAAAATTCGGCCCTTTTTGCTCTAGGACCTCTAGTTTACGAATAAATCGACTTTTTAGTTTTATATATAAAAAATCCATTTTTGGTAGGAAATTCAAGGAATTCCAAAATTCGGCCCTTTTTGCTTTAGGACCTCTAGTTTACGAATAAATCGACTTTTTAGTTTTATATATAAAAAATCCATTTTTGGAAGGAAATTCAAGTGATTCCAAAATTCGGCCCTTTTTGCTCTAGGACCTCTAGTTTACGAATAAATCGACTTTTTAGTTTTATATATAAAAAATCCATTTTTGGTAGGAAATTCAAGGAAATTCCAAAATTCGGCCCTTTTTGCTTTAGGACCTCTAGTTTACGAATAAATCGACTTTTTAGTTTTATATATAAAAAATCCATTTTTGGTAGGAAATTCTAGTGATTCCAAAATTCGTCCCTTTTTGCTCTAGGACCTCTAGTTTACGAATAAATCGACTTTTTAGTTTTATATATAAAAAATCCATTTTTGGTAGGAAATTCAAGTGATTCCAAAATTCGGCCCTTTTTGCTTTAGGACCTCTAGTTTACGAATAAATCGACTATTTAGTTTTATATATAAAAAATCCATTTTTGGTAGGAAATTCTAGTGATTCCAAAATTCGTCCCTTTTTGCACTAGGACTTCTAGTTTACGAATAAATCGACTTTTTAGTTTTATATATAAAAAATCCATTTTTGGTAGGAAATTCTAGTGATTCCAAAATTCGTCCCTTTTTGCTCTAGGACTTCTAGTTTACGAATAAATCGACTTTTTAGTTTTATATATAAAAAATCCATTTTTGGAAGGAAATTCAAGTGATTCCAAAATTCGGCCCTTTTTGCTCTAGGACCTCTAGTTTACGAATAAATCGACTTTTTAGTTTTATATATAAAAATTCCATTTTTGGTAGGAAATTCAAGTGATTCCAAAATTCGGCCCTTTTTGCTCTAGGACCTCTAGTTTACGAATAAATCGACTTTTTAGTTTTATATATAAAAAATCCATTTTTGGTAGGAAATTCTAGTGATTCCAAAATTCGGCCCTTTTTGCTCTAGGACCTCTAGTTTACGAATAAATCGACTTTTTAGTTTTATATATAAAAAATCCATTTTTGGAAGGAAATTCAAGTGATTCCAAAATTCGGCCCTTTTTGCTCTAGGACCTCTAGTTTACGAATAAATCGACTTTTTAGTTTTATATATAAAAAATCCATTTTTGGTAGGAAATTCAAGTGATTCCAAAATTCGGCCCTTTTTGCTCTAGGACCTCTAGTTTACGAATAAATCGACTTTTTAGTTTTATATATAAAAAATCCATTTTTGGTAGGAAATTCTAGTGATTCCAAAATTCGGCCCTTTTTGCTCTAGGACCTCTAGTTTACGAATAAATCGACTTTTTAGTTTTATATATAAAAAATCCATTTTTGGTAGGAAATTCTAGTGATTCCAAAATTCGGCCCTTTTTGCTCTAGGACCTCTAGTTTACGAATAAATCGACTTTTTAGTTTTATATATAAAAAATCCATTTTTGGAAGGAAATTCAAGTGATTCCAAAATTCGGCCCTTTTTGCTCTAGGACCTCTAGTTTACGAATAAATCGACTTTTTAGTTTTATATATAAAAAATCCATTTTTGGTAGGAAATTCAAGTGATTCCAAAATTCGGCCCTTTTTGCTCTAGGACCTCTAGTTTACGAATAAATCGACTTTTTAGTTTTATATATAAAAAATCCATTTTTGGTAGGAAATTCTAGTGATTCCAAAATTCGGCCCTTTTTGCTCTAGGACCTCTAGTTTACGAATAAATCGACTTTTTAGTTTTATATATAAAAAATCCATTTTTGGTAGGAAATTCTAGTGATTCCAAAATTCGGCCCTTTTTGCTCTAGGACCTCTAGTTTACGAATAAATCGACTTTTTAGTTTTATATATAAAAAATCCATTTTTGGTAGGAAATTCTAGTGATTCCAAAATTCGGCCCTTTTTGCTCTAGGACCTCTAGTTTACGAATAAATCGACTTTTTAGTTTTATATATAAAAAATCCATTTTTGGTAGGAAATTCTAGTGATTCCAAAATTCGGCCCTTTTTGCTCTAGGACCTCTAGTTTACGAATAAATCGACTTTTTAGTTTTATATATAAAAAATCCATTTTTGGTAGGAAATTCTAGTGATTCCAAAATTCGGCCCTTTTTGCTCTAGGACCTCTAGTTTACGAATAAATCGACTTTTTAGTTTTATATATAAAAAATCCATTTTTGGTAGGAAATTCAAGTGATTCCAAAATTCGGCCCTTTTTGCTCTAGGACCTCTAGTTTACGAATAAATCGACTTTTTAGTTTTATATATAAAAAATCCATTTTTGGAAGGAAATTCAAGTGATTCCAAAATTCGGCCCTTTTTGCTCTAGGACCTCTAGTTTACGAATAAATCGACTTTTTAGTTTTATATATAAAAAATCCATTTTTGGTAGGAAATTCAAGTGATTCCAAAATTCGGCCCTTTTTGCTCTAGGACCTCTAGTTTACGAATAAATCGACTTTTTAGTTTTATATATAAAAAATCCATTTTTGGTAGGAAATTCTAGTGATTCCAAAATTCGGCCCATTTTGCTCTAGGACCTCTAGTTTACGAATAAATCGACTTTTTAGTTTTATATATAAAAAATCCATTTTTGGTAGGAAATTCTAGTGATTCCAAAATTCGGCCCTTTTTGCTCTAGGGCCTCTAGTTTACGAATAAATCGACTTTTTAGTTTTATATATAAAAAATCCATTTTTGGAAGGAAATTCAAGTGATTCCAAAATTCGGCCCTTTTTGCTCTAGGACCTCTAGTTTACGAATAAATCGACTTTTTAGTTTTATATATAAAAAATCCATTTTTGGTAGGAAATTCAAGTGATTCCAAAATTCGGCCCTTTTTGCTCTAGGACCTCTAGTTTACGAATAAATCGACTTTTTAGTTTTATATATAAAAAATCCATTTTTGGTAGGAAATTCAAGTGATTCCAAAATTCGTCCCTTTTTGCTCTAGGACCTCTAGTTTACGAATAAATCGACTTTTTAGTTTTATATATAAAAAATCCATTTTTGGAAGGAAATTCAAGTGATTCCAAAATTCGGCCCTTTTTGCTCTAGGACCTCTAGTTTACGAATAAATCGACTTTTTAGTTTTATATATAAAAAATCCATTTTTGGTAGGAAATTCTAGTGATTCCAAAATTCGGCCCTTTTTGCTCTAGGACCTCTAGTTTACGAATAAATCGACTTTTTAGTTTTATATATAAAAAATCCATTTTTGGTAGGAAATTCTAGTGATTCCAAAATTCGGCCCTTTTTGCTCTAGGACCTCTAGTTTACGAATAAATCGACTTTTTAGTTTTATATATAAAAAATCCATTTTTGGTAGGAAATTCTAGTGATTCCAAAATTCGGCCCTTTTTGCTCTAGGACCTCTAGTTTACGAATAAATCGACTTTTTAGTTTTATATATAAAAAATCCATTTTTGGTAGGAAATTCAAGTGATTCCAAAATTCGGCCCTTTTTGCTCTAGGACCTCTAGTTTACGAATAAATCGACTTTTTAGTTTTATATATAAAAAATCCATTTTTGGTAGGAAATTCAAGTGATTCCAAAATTCGGCCCTTTTTGCTTTAGGACCTCTAGTTTACGAATAAATCGACTATTTAGTTTTATATATAAAAAATCCATTTTTGGAAGGAAATTCAAGTGATTCCAAAATTCGGCCCTTTTTGCTCTAGGACCTCTAGTTTACGAATAAATCGACTTTTTAGTTTTATATATAAAAAATCCATTTTTGGTAGGAAATTCAAGTGATTCCAAAATTCGGCCCTTTTTGCTTTAGGACCTCTAGTTTACGAATAAATCGACTTTTTAGTTTTATATATAAAAAATCCATTTTTAGTAGGAAATTCAAGTGATTCCAAAATTCGGCCCTTTTTGCTCTAGGACCTCTAGTTTACGAATAAATCGACTTTTTAGTTTTATATATAAAAAATCCATTTTTGGTAGGAAATTCTAGTGATTCCAAAATTCGGCCCTTTTTGCTCTAGGACCTCTAGTTTACGAATAAATCGACTATTTAGTTTTATATATAAAAAATCCATTTTTGGTAGGAAATTCTAGTGATTCCAAAATTCGGCCCTTTTTGCTCTAGGACCTCTAGTTTACGAATAAATCGACTTTTTAGTTTTATATATAAAAAATCCATTTTTGGTAGGAAATTCAAGTGATTCCAAAATTCGGCCCTTTTTGCTTTAGGACCTCTAGTTTACGAATAAATCGACTTTTTAGTTTTATATATAAAAAATCCATTTTTGGTAGGAAATTCTAGTGATTCCAAAATTCGGCCCTTTTTGCTCTAGGACCTCTAGTTTACGAATAAATCGACTTTTTAGTTTTATATATAAAAAATCCATTTTTGGTAGGAAATTCTAGTGATTCCAAAATTCGGCCCTTTTTGCTCTAGGACCTCTAGTTTACGAATAAATCGACTTTTTAGTTTTATATATAAAAAATCCATTTTTGGTAGGAAATTCAAGTGATTCCAAAATTCGGCCCTTTTTGCTCTAGGACCTCTAGTTTACGAATAAATCGACTTTTTAGTTTTATATATAAAAAATCCATTTTTGGTAGGAAATTCAAGTGATTCCAAAATTCGGCCCTTTTTGCTTTAGGACCTCTAGTTTACGAATAAATCGACTATTTAGTTTTATATATAAAAAATCCATTTTTGGAAGGAAATTCAAGTGATTCCAAAATTCGGCCCTTTTTGCTCTAGGACCTCTAGTTTACGAATAAATCGACTTTTTAGTTTTATATATAAAAAATCCATTTTTGGTAGGAAATTCAAGTGATTCCAAAATTCGGCCCTTTTTGCTTTAGGACCTCTAGTTTACGAATAAATCGACTTTTTAGTTTTATATATAAAAAATCCATTTTTAGTAGGAAATTCAAGTGATTCCAAAATTCGGCCCTTTTTGCTCTAGGACCTCTAGTTTACGAATAAATCGACTTTTTAGTTTTATATATAAAAAATCCATTTTTGGTAGGAAATTCTAGTGATTCCAAAATTCGGCCCTTTTTGCTCTAGGACCTCTAGTTTACGAATAAATCGACTTTTTAGTTTTATATATAAAAAATCCATTTTTGGTAGGAAATTCTAGTGATTCCAAAATTCGGCCCTTTTTGCTCTAGGACCTCTAGTTTACGAATAAATCGACTTTTTAGTTTTATATATAAAAAATCCATTTTTGGTAGGAAATTCAAGTGATTCCAAAATTCGGCCCTTTTTGCTTTAGGACCTCTAGTTTACGAATAAATCGACTTTTTAGTTTTATATATAAAAAATCCATTTTTGGTAGGAAATTCAAGTGATTCCAAAATTCGGCCCTTTTTGCTCTAGGACCTCTAGTTTACGAATAAATCGACTTTTTAGTTTTATATATAAAAAATCCATTTTTGGTAGGAAATTCAAGTGATTCCAAAATTCGGCCCTTTTTGCTCTAGGACCTCTAGTTTACGAATAAATCGACTTTTTAGTTTTATATATAAAAAATCCATTTTTGGTAGGAAATTCAAGTGATTCCAAAATTCGGCCCTTTTTGCTTAAGGACCTCTAGTTTACGAATAAATCGACTTTTTAGTTTTATATATAAAAAATCCATTTTTGGTAGGAAATTCTAGTGATTCCAAAATTCGGCCCTTTTTGCTCTAGGACCTCTAGTTTACGAATAAATCGACTTTTTAGTTTTATATATACAAAATCCATTTTTGGTAGGAAATTCTAGTGATTCCAAAATTCGGCCCTTTTTGCTCTAGGACCTCTAGTTTACGAATAAATCGACTTTTTAGTTTTATATATAAAAAATCCATTTTTGGTAGGAAATTCTAGTGATTCCAAAATTCGGCCCTTTTTGCTCTAGGACCTCTAGTTTACGAATAAATCGACTTTTTAGTTTTATATATAAAAAATCCATTTTTGGTAGGAAATTCTAGTGATTCCAAAATTCGGCCCTTTTTGCTCTAGGACCTCTAGTTTACGAATAAATCGACTTTTTAGTTTTATATATAAAAAATCCATTTTTGGTAGGAAATTCTAGTGATTCCAAAATTCGGCCCTTTTTGCTCTAGGACCTCTAGTTTACGAATAAATCGACTTTTTAGTTTTATATATAAAAAATCCATTTTTGGTAGGAAATTCTAGTGATTCCAAAATTCGGCCCTTTTTGCTCTAGGACCTCTAGTTTACGAATAAATCGACTTTTTAGTTTTATATATAAAAAATCCATTTTTGGTAGGAAATTCTAGTGATTCCAAAATTCGGCCCTTTTTGCTCTAGGACCTCTAGTTTACGAATAAATCGACTTTTTAGTTTTATATATAAAAAATCCATTTTTGGAAGGAAATTCAAGTGATTCCAAAATTCGGCCCTTTTTGCTCTAGGACCTCTAGTTTACGAATAAATCGACTTTTTAGTTTTATATATAAAAAATCCATTTTTGGAAGGAAATTCAAGTGATTCCAAAATTCGGCCCTTTTTGCTCTAGGACCTCTAGTTTACGAATAAATCGACTTTTTAGTTTTATATATAAAAAAATCCATTTTTGGTAGGAAATTCTAGTGATTCCAAAATTCGGCCCTATTTGCTCTAGGACCTCTAGTTTACGAATAAATCGACTTTTTAGTTTTATATATAAAAAATACATTTTTGGAAGGAAATTCAAGTGATTCCAAAATTCGGCCCTTTTTGCTCTAGGACCTCTAGTTTACGAATAAATCGACTTTTTAGTTTTATATATAAAATATCCATTTTTGGTAGGAAATTCTAGTGATTCCAAAATTCGGCCCTTTTTGCTCTAGGACCTCTAGTTTACGAATAAATCGACTTTTTAGTTTTATATATAAAAAATCCATTTTTGGAAGGAAATTCAAGTGATTCCAAAATTCGGCCCTTTTTGCTCTAGGACCTCTAGTTTACGAATAAATCGACTTTTTAGTTTTATATATAAAAAATCCATTTTTGGTAGGAAATTCTAGTGATTCCAAAATTCGGCCCTTTTTGCTCTAGGACCTCTAGTTTACGAATAAATCGACTTTTTAGTTTTATATATAAAAAATCCATTTTTGGAAGGAAATTCAAGTGATTCCAAAATTCGGCCCTTTTTGCTTTAGGACCTCTAGTTTACGAATAAATCGACTTTTTAGTTTTATATATAAAAAATCCATTTTTGGAAGGAAATTCAAGTGATTCCAAAATTCGGCCCTTTTTGCTCTAGGACCTCTAGTTTACGAATAAATCGACTTTTTAGTTTTATATATAAAAAATCCATTTTTGGTAGGAAATTCTAGTGATTCCAAAATTCGGCCCTTTTTGCTCTAGGACCTCTAGTTTACGAATAAATCGACTTTTTAGTTTTATATATAAAAAATCCATTTTTGGTAGGAAATTCTAGTGATTCCAAAATTCGTCCCTTTTTGCTCTAGGACCTCTAGTTTACGAATAAATCGATTTTTTAGTTTTATATATAAAAATTCCATTTTTGGAAGGAAATTCAAGTGATTCCAAAATTCGGCCCTTTTTGCTCTAGGACCTCTAGTTTACGAATAAATCGACTTTTTAGTTTTATATATAAAAAAATCCATTTTTGGTAGGAAATTCTAGTGATTCCAAAATTCGGCCCTATTTGCTCTAGGACCTCTAGTTTACGAATAAATCGACTTTTTAGTTTTATATATAAAAAATACATTTTTGGAAGGAAATTCAAGTGATTCCAAAATTCGGCCCTTTTTGCTCTAGGACCTCTAGTTTACGAATAAATCGACTTTTTAGTTTTATATATAAAATATCCATTTTTGGTAGGAAATTCTAGTGATTCCAAAATTCGGCCCTTTTTGCTCTAGGACCTCCTCTAGTTTACGAATAAATTGACTTTTTAGTTTTATATATAAAAAATTCATTTTTGGTAGGAAATTCTAGTGATTCCAAAATTCGGCCCTTTTTGCTCTAGGACCTCTAGTTTACGAATAAATCGACTTTTTAGTTTTATATATAAAAAATCCATTTTTGGAAGGAAATTCAAGTGATTCCAAAATTCGGCCCTTTTTGCTCTAGGACCTCTAGTTTACGAATAAATCGACTTTTTAGTTTTATATATAAAAAATCCATTTCTGGAAGGAAATTCTAGTGATTCCAAAATTCGGCCCTTTTTGCTCTAGGACCTCTAGTTTACGAATAAATGGACTTTTTAGTTTTATATATAAAAAATCCATTTTTGGAAGGAAATTCAAGTGATTCCAAAATTCGGCCCTTTTTGCTCTAGGACCTCTAGTTTACGAATAAATCGACTTTTTAGTTTTACATATATATAAAAAATCCATTTTTGGTAGGAAATTCTAGTGATTCCAAAATTCGGCCCTTTTTGCTCTAGGACCTCTAGTTTACGAATAAATCGACTTTTTAGTTTAATATATAAAAAATACATTTTTGGTAGGAAATTCTAGTGATTCCAAAATTCGGCCCCTTTTGCTCTAGGACCTCTAGTTTACGAATAAATCGACTTTTTAGTTTTATATATAAAAAATCCATTTTTGGTAGGAAATTCTAGTGATTCCAAAATTCGGCCCTTTTTGCTCTAGGACCTCTAGTTTACGAATAAATCGATTTTTTAGTTTTATATATAAAAAATCCATTTTTGGAAGGAAATTCAAGTGATTCCAAAATTCGGCCCTTTTTGCTCTAGGACCTCTAGTTTACGAATAAATCGACTTTTTAGTTTTATATATAAAAAATCCATTTTTGGAAGGAAATTCAAGTGATTCCAAACTTCGGCCCTTTTTGCTCTAGGACCTCTAGTTTACGAATAAATCGACTTTTTAGTTTTATATATAAAAAATCCATTTCTGGAAGGAAATTCTAGTGATTCCAAAATTCGGCCCTTTTTGCTCTAGGTCCTCTAGTTTACGAATAAATCGACTTTTTAGTTTTATATATAAAAAATCCATTTTTGGAAGGAAATTCAAGTGATTCCAAAATTCGGCCCTTTTTGCTCTAGGACCTCTAGTTTACGAATAAATCGACTTTTTAGTTTTATATATAAAAAATCCATTTTTGGTAGGAAATTCTAGTGATTCCAAAATTCGGCCCTTTTTGCTCTAGGACCTCTAGTTTACGAATAAATGGACTTTTTAGTTTTATATATAAAAAATCCATTTTTGGTAGGAAATTCTAGTGATTCCAAAATTCGGCCCTTTTTGCTCTAGGACCTCTAGTTTACGAATAAATCGACTTTTTAGTTTAATATATAAAAAATACATTTTTGGTAGGAAATTCTAGTGATTCCAAAATTCGGCCCCTTTTGCTCTAGGACCTCTAGTTTACGAATAAATCGACTTTTTAGTTTTATATATAAAAAATCCATTTTTGGTAGGAAATTCTAGTGATTCCAAAATTCGGCCCTTTTTGCTCTAGGACCTCTAGTTTACGAATAAATCGACTTTTTAGTTTAATATATAAAAAATACATTTTTGGTAGGAAATTCTAGTGATTCCAAAATTCGGCCCCTTTTGCTCTAGGACCTCTAGTTTACGAATAAATCGACTTTTTAGTTTTATATATAAAAAATCCATTTCTGGAAGGAAATTCTAGTGATTCCAAAATTCGGCCCTTTTTGCTCTAGGACCTCTAGTTTACGAATAAATCGACTTTTTAGTTTAATATATAAAAAATACATTTTTGGTAGGAAATTCTAGTGATTCCAAAATTCGGCCCCTTTTGCTCTAGGACCTCTAGTTTACGAATAAATCGACTTTTTAGTTTTATATATAAAAAATCCATTTTTGGTAGGAAATTCTAGTGATTCCAAAATTCGGCCCTTTTTGCTCTAGGACCTCTAGTTTACGAATAAATCGACTTTTTAGTTTAATATATAAAAAATACATTTTTGGTAGGAAATTCTAGTGATTCCAAAATTCGGCCCCTTTTGCTCTAGGACCTCTAGTTTACGAATAAATCGACTTTTTAGTTTTATATATAAAAAATCCATTTTTGGTAGGAAATTCTAGTGATTCCAAGATTCGGCCCTTTTTGCTCTAGGACCTCTAGTTTACGAATAAATCGATTTTTTAGTTTTATATATAAAAAATCCATTTTTGGAAGGAAATTCAAGTGATTCCAAAATTCGGCCCTTTTTGCTCTAGGACCTCTAGTTTACGAATAAATCGACTTTTTAGTTTTATATATAAAAAATCCATTTTTGGAAGGAAATTCAAGTGATTCCAAAATTCGGCCCTTTTTGCTCTAGGACCTCTAGTTTACGAATAAATCGACTTTTTAGTTTTATATATAAAAAATCCATTTCTGGAAGGAAATTCTAGTGATTCCAAAATTCGGCCCTTTTTGCTCTAGGACCTCTAGTTTACGAATAAATCGACTTTTTAGTTTTATATATAAAAAATCCATTTTTGGAAGGAAATTCAAGTGATTCCAAATTTGGCCCTTTTTGCTCTAGGACCTCTAGTTTACGAATAAATCGACTTTTTAGTTTTATATATAAAAAATCCATTTCTGGAAGGAAATTCTAGTGATTCCAAAATTCGGCCCTTTTTGCTCTAGGACCTCTAGTTTACGAATAAATGGACTTTTTAGTTTTATATATAAAAAATCCATTTTTGGAAGGAAATTCAAGTGATTCCAAAATTCGGCCCTTTTTGCTCTAGGACCTCTAGTTTACGAATAAATCGACTTTTTAGTTTTATATATAAAAAATCCATTTTTGGTAGGAAATTCTAGTGATTCCAAAATTCGTCCCTTTTTGCTCTAGGACCTCTAGTATACGAATAAATCGACTTTTTAGTTTTATATATAAAAAATCCATTTTTGGTAGGAAATTCTAGTGATTCCAAAATTCGGCCCTTTTTGCTCTAGGACCTCTAGTTTACGAATAAATCGACTTTTTAGTTTAATATATAAAAAATACATTTTTGGTAGGAAATTCTAGTGATTCCAAAATTCGGCCCCTTTTGCTCTAGGACCTCTAGTTTACGAATAAATCGACTTTTTAGTTTTATATATAAAAAATCCATTTCTGGAAGGAAATTCTAGTGATTCCAAAATTCGGCCCTTTTTGCTCTAGGACCTCTAGTTTACGAATAAATCGACTTTTTAGTTTTATATATAAAAAATACATTTTTGGTAGGAAATTCTAGTGATTCCAAAATTCGGCCCTTTTTGCTTCTAGTTTACGAATAAATCGACTTTTTAGTTTTATATATAAAAAATCCATTTCTGGAAGGAAATTCTAGTGATTCCAAAATTCGGCCCTTTTTGCTCTAGGACCTCTAGTTTACGAATAAATCGACTTTTTAGTTTTATATATAAAAAATACATTTTTGGTAGGAAATTCTAGTGATTCCAAAATTCGGCCCCTTTTGCTCTAGGACCTCTAGTTTACGAATAAATCGACTTTTTAGTTTTATATATAAAAAATCCATTTTTGGAAGGAAATTCAAGTGATTCCAAAATTCGTACCTTTTTGCTCTAGGACCTCTAGTTTACGAATAAATCGACTTTTTAGTTTTATATATAAAAAATCCATTTTTGGTAGGAAATTCTAGTGATTCCAAAATTCGGCCCTTTTTGCTTCTAGTTTACGAATAAATCGACTTTTTAGTTTTATATATAAAAAATCCATTTTTGGAAGGAAATTCAAGTGATTCCAAAATTCGGCCCTTTTTGCTCTAGGACCTCTAGTTTACGAATAAATCGACTTAATCCATTTTTGGTAGGAAATTCTAGTGATTCCGAAATTCGGCCCTTTTTGCTCTAGGACCTCTAGTTTACGAATAAATCGACTTTTTAGTTTAATATATAAAAAATACATTTTTGGTAGGATATTCTAGTGATTCCAAAATTCGGCCCCTTTTGCTCTAGGACCTCTAGTTTACGAATAAATCGACTTTTTAGTTTTATATATAAAAAATCCATTTTTGGAAGGAAATTCAAGTGATTCCAAAATTCGGCCCTTTTTGCTCTAGGACCTCTAGTTTACGAATAAATCGACTTTTTAGTTTTATATATAAAAAATCCATTTTTGGTAGGAAATTCTAGTGATTCCAAAATTCGACCTCTAGTTTACGAATAAATCGACTTTTTGGTAGGAAATTCTAGTGATTCCAAAATTCATCCCTTTTTGCTCTAGGACCTCTAGTTTACGAATAAATCGACTTTTTAGTTTTATATATAAAAAATCCATTTTTGGTAGGAAATTCTAGTGATTCCAAAATTCGGCCCTTTTTGCTCTAGGACCTCTAGTTTACGAATAAATCGACTTTTTAGTTTTATATATAAAAAATCCATTTTTAGTAGGAAATTCAAGTGATTCCAAAATTCGGCCCTTTTTGCTCTAGGACCTCTAGTTTACGAATAAATCGACTTTTTAGTTTTATATATAAAAAGTCAATTTTTGGTAGGAAATTCTAGTGATTCCAAAATTCGGCCCTTTTTGCTCTAGGACGTCTAGTTTACGAATAAATCGACTTTTTAGTTTAATATATAAAAAATACATTTTTGGTAGGAAATTCTAGTGATTCCAAAATTCGGCCCTTTTTGCTCTAGGACCTCTAGTTTACGAATAAATTGACTTTTTAGTTTAATATATAAAAAGTCAATTTTTGGTAGGAAATTCTAATGATTCCAAAATTCGGCTCTTTTTGCTCTAGGACCTCTAGTTTACGAATAAATCGACTTTTTAGTTTTATATATAAAAAATCCATTTTTGGTAGGAAATTCAAGTGATTCCAAAATTCGGCTCTTTTTGCTCTAGGACCTCTAGTTTACGAATAAATCGACTTTTTAGTTTTATATATAAAAAGTCAATTTTTGGTAGGAAATTCTAGTGATTCCAAAATTCGGCCCTTTTTGCTCTAGGACGTCTAGTTTACGAATAAATCGACTTTTTAGTTTAATATATAAAAAATCCATTTTTGGTAGGAAATTCTAGTGATTCCAAAATTCGGCCCTTTTTGCTTCTAGTTTACGAATAAATCGACTTTTTAGTTTTATATATAAAAAATCCATTTTTGGAAGGAAATTCAAGTGATTCCAAAATTCGGCCCTTTCTGCTCTAGGACCTCTAGTTTACGAATAAATCGACTTAATCCATTTTTGGTAGGAAATTCTAGTGATTCCAAAATTCACCCCTTTTTGCTCTAGGACCTCTAGTTTACGAATAAATCGACTTTTTAGTTTAATATATAAAAAATACATTTTTGGTAGGAAATTCTAGTGATTCCAAAATTCGGCCCCTTTTGCTCTAGGACCTCTAGTTTACGAATAAATCGACTTTTTAGTTTTATATATAAAATATCCATTTTTGGAAGGAAATTCAAGTGATTCCAAAATTCGGCCCTTTTTGCTCTAGGACCTCTAGTTTACGAATAAATCGACTTTTTAGTTTTATATATAAAAAATCCATTTTTGGAAGGAAATTCAAGTGATTCCAAAATTCGGCCCTTTTTGCTCTAGGACCTCTAGTTTACGAATAAATCGACTTTTTAGTTTTATATATAAAAAATCCATTTTTGGAAGGAAATTCAAGTGATTCCAAACTTCGGCCCTTTTTGCTCTAGGACCTCTAGTTTACGAATAAATCGACTTTTTAGTTTTATATATAAAAAATCCATTTTTGGAAGGAAATTCAAGTGATTCCAAAATTCGGCCCTTTTTGGTCTAGGACCTCTAGTTTACGAATAAATCGACTTAATCCATTTTTGGTAGGAAATTCTAGTGATTCCAAAATTCGGCCCTTTTTGCTCTAGGACCTCTAGTTTACGAATAAATCGACTTTTTAGTTTAATATATAAAAAATACATTTTTGGTAGGAAATTCTAGTGATTCCAAAATTCGGCCCCTTTTGCTCTAGGACCTCTAGTTTACGAATAAATCGACTTTTTAGTTTTATATATAAAAAATCCATTTTTGGAAGGAAATTCAAGTGATTCCAAAATTCGGCCCTTTTTGCTCTAGGACCTCTAGTTTACGAATAAATCGACTTTTTAGTTTTATATATAAAAAATCCATTTTTGGAAGGAAATTCAAGTGATTCCAAAATTCGGCCCTTTTTGCTCTAGGACCTCTAGTTTACGAATAAATCGACTTTTTAGTTTTATATATAAAAAATCCATTTTTGGTAGGAAATTCTAGTGATTCCAAAATTCGACCTCTAGTTTACGAATAAATCGACTTTTTGGTAGGAAATTCTAGTGATTCCAAAATTCATCCCTTTTTGCTCTAGGACCTCTAGTTTACGAATAAATCGACTTTTTAGTTTTATATATAAAAAATCCATTTTTGGTAGGAAATTCTAGTGATTCCAAAATTCGGCCCTTTTTGCTCTAGGACCTCTAGTTTACGAATAAATCGACTTTTTAGTTTAATATATAAAAAATACATTTTTGGTAGGAAATTCTAGTGATTCCAAAATTCGGCCCCTTTTGCTCTAGGACCTCTAGTTTACGAATAAATCGACTTTTTAGTTTAATATATAAAAAATACATTTTTGGAAGGAAATTCAAGTGATTCCAAAATTCGGCCCTTTTTGCTCTAGGACCTCTAGTTTACGAATAAATCGACTTTTTAGTTTTATATATAAAAAATCCATTTTTGGTAGGAAATTCTAGTGATTCCAAAATTCGGCCCTTTTTGCTTCTAGTTTACGAATAAATCGACTTTTTAGTTTTATATATAAAAAATCCATTTTTGGAAGGAAATTCAAGTGATTCCAAAATTCGGCCCTTTTTGCTCTAGGACCTCTAGTTTACGAATAAATTGACTTTTTAGTTTAATATATAAAAAATACATTTTTGGTAGGAAATTCTAGTGATTCCAAAATTCGGCCCTTTTTGCTCTAGGACCTCTAGTTTACGAATAAATCGACTTTTTAGTTTTATATATAAAAAATCCATTTTTAGTAGGAAATTCAAGTGATTCCAAAATTCGGCCCTTTTTGCTCTAGGACCTCTTGTTTACGAATAAATCGACTTTTTAGTTTTATATATAAAAAGTCAATTTTTGGTAGGAAATTCTAGTGATTCCAAAATTCGGCTCTTTTTGCTCTAGGACCTCTAGTTTACGAATAAATCGACTTTTCAGTTTTGTATATAAAAAATCCATTTTTGGAAGGAAATTTGGGTGATCTCAAAATTCGGCTCTTTTTGCTCTAGGACGTCTAGTTTTCGAATAAATCGACTTTTTAGTTTTATAAAAAATATAAAATATCCACTTTTTAGTTTTATAAAAAATATAAAAAATCCATTTTTGGTAGGAAATTTGGGTGATCCCAAAATTCGGCTCTTTTTGCTCTAGGACGTCTAGTTTACGACAAGGTAAACATTTTCACTAGCAAGTTGTTCGTCCTTTTTAAGACATTTGGTTACGAATTTTGGGCTTGATCAGCACAACTTCTGCTTTTAATTATGAAATTGATCAAATTTTTAATAATATATTAATTAGATATAATTTATATAGTTATTAAGCATTTTTTTAAGTTGGTCTGATTAAACGCATTGTTGAGAGATACTGGTAATGTATTAAAAAAACGATGTTTTTTAATTCAAGCCGCATTTCTAAAATTGCCTTAACGGAGCTTTCTATTGAATGCCAACGAATTTCTGCAAACTTATTTTATTATTATGTACCAAAAAATGTTTGTTACACTTTAAGATATTTTGTAATAAAATTAGTTTTAGTGCCACCAAACATTTCTTTCGCACAACTACCTTTAAAACAAAAAAAAAAAAAAAAAAAAAAACACTTAAAAACGATGCAAAATGTACCGAGGTGACAACGCTGCTAATATACTCTCACTCTCAGTTCAACAAAAAAAGTTTTCTTGCTTCCACTTCCTTTCAGTTTCTAGAAATTTTAATGGTGCGTGAACGTTTAAGTGCAAACTCTCTAATAAACTAATTTAATTTATAGGAAAAAAGTGTTAAAAAATTAAAATTTTTTAAAATAAATTTAATTTAATTGTTATTTCTTTATTACAAAAAAAAATTAAACAAAAAAGTTGTGTGTTTCGTGGTAAAAAATGTGTTTAAAATATTTTCGTATTAAGCAGAGTTAACAAGCAGCGCAGTCTCTGTTGCAATGCTGCTTGTGTTATTTAAGAGAGTCGCGTTGTTATGAAGAAGAGCAGAGAGCTTATGCAAAAAGTGATGTGTGTATTTTTTTAAATAGAGGGGAATGTTTTTTATTTTGTAGTTTAATTTACAAAAAGGGAAATGAAAGTTTTTCCTCAAAAGCAAAGTTCAAAATAAAAGTAAATAACTCAAATTTTAGGAATAGAAATGTGTAGAAAAAAAAGAAAAATTAAATTAAAAAAAGGTGTAAAATTATAAGAGAAATTCAATAAATAAAGAAATAAAAATCAAATTCAAAATAATAGTAATTAAAGAAAGTTCAATTAAAGTTCAATTAAATTTTCGAATATAAAAATAAATGACTTTTAAAAGGTGAGTTCATTTGCATATTTGTATTAAAAAAGCTTTAAAATTTCTAGCCCATTCCATGTGGCCGCTTAAAGTGTGGGTGCCAGACGTACTGTTTTAGGGGTACTGATTTTTTCAATTGTACTATTTAGACACGCAAAAATGTGCCAAGAAGTACGCAAATGTACTAGTGTTTACCCTTTTACTGCTTTTTATGGTACAGTCAATAAAACAAAGATATTAAGAAAAACTCTGTAAAATTCCTACATATTTGGGGGTTCCAAACGGTATGCTGTCAAGTCATATTGGCATAATATCCTAATATTTTACAATATTGTTGTTGTGTTCCAAACAAAAAATAAAATAATAAGATTGTTTAATACTGTGTTAATTATTTTGTCATTAATCTAGAAACCAAAATTATGAGGGTTTTCGCTCACAGCAGTCATATTTTTATTTGTTATTATTTTTCGACAATATGATTTTGTGACTACCGTTTCAGTCCCTCAATAGCATTTCCCTATATGTGCTAGGATATTAATACTGTTTGCATTTAGTACACCTGACTTAAAAACAACATCAAATATTTTTTAATATTATATTTATTTTATTTTTTAAATTAATTTATTTTTAAACACAAAATAAAAATTGTTTGCAACTTGTTTTGTTATGAATTTAATATTTTCATATTTTGTGAAATAAAAATAAGCCGAACAATTTTTTTTTTTTTGAGTTTTTAGATTAATGGCCAAGTTTAGTTATTCAACAACAAAAATTAAAAGGGTTAAAAATATATTTTCTGAAACAAATAAAATACACATTCGAATAAATATGAAAATTTATACCATGTTTTCTTTTTAAAAAATTTTTTTCTAAAATTTGCGGTTCTTGAAGAGGCTGCTCCACAGCTTTTATCCTACCCAATAAACATTTATATCATTTTTCGAAGCACTAATGGTACATTTAAAAAAATAAGCGCACAATTATGCGCTACGAAATAAGACATACAGAAATGCAGTAAAGTAAGTGAATGGAATCTCAACAACTTTTATAAAAAAAATAACATTTCAAGTGCTACGGCATTCCTTTACTACGAAGCAGGTTTGTAAGGGAGAATATTAAAAAAATAATTGTATCAAATCATTCAGTTTGTAAAGCTGATCGTTACATACAACAATTTTTATATGCGCTGAATAATGTGCTTGATGTGTCAAAAATGTATTGCTTCATTTCTTCCGTAAGCGCAATGGTAAGTGAAACTTTTATGTTTCTCCCTTACAAACCTGCTTCGTTGGAAGCTCCATTTTTGATTGGGTAACTCAGGAAGGTGTTCTCCAATTTTCTTACAAGCAACCCTAAAGTCCTTGTCTTTTAGTTGTACTAATATTATTAGTGTGCTTTCACATGCAAATCACTCTTTTTTCGTCTTTATAAAGAACGAACTAATTCCAAAATTTCAAGAATTATCTTTATAAATTTAATCCCGCTTTTAAACCATATTATAATCAGGCTAAAGTTCATTAAATAAAATTTTCATTAAATTATTTTTATGAAAAACGGAATTATTAGTTTTGTTGTTATTGATAATTTTTCATTCTTGACTGGCCGGGGAATTGAATCCACGTTCACGGAAAACTTGAATTGACAGGTTTCGATAGTAACGACACTATATCCTCATCGTTTAACACACACCTCCATTGACGAGGGCTGGTAGTCAATAGTCAAAAATCAATCTTTAAACCAAATGGTATTTTTCCATTTTGGCTGATCGAAATTTGCTTTAAATAATTGTCTATTTTAATTGATATACATTTTCTTCTGAACTTCTGATTATCATACTTTTTGTCAAGAATTCTTCACAACTTACCGATAGCTACAGTTGGCATTTTATCGGCCGTATAAAAAGTCGTTCATTATTACAACTTTACGTTCACGACTGCCTGTAATTTTACCCATAAATTCCTTGTTGTTGTTTATTTATTTTTTGTTGTGTATATCTAGAGAACGGCAAGACACAAAGTCATTAGATTATATGCAAGCACCATGGTTATCAATACACAGCATCCGACAAAATATGGGCGTGGCACAAAAAAAGATTTATTTATATGAAAAGAACGGTATTCATATAACTTTTTTTCTTATCGCATCATGGTAAAGTGTATATAAGATTCATTTAGGCAAATAAGGCACTCTTCCTTGTCTTAATTATAATGATAATGTTTGAAAGTGTGTGTTAGTAGGAGAGTGGTGTAAGAAGCAGCATTACGTTAGGTGAAGGGTATTTTAGATTCGGCAAACGAATATACAGATATAGCTGCATAAATGTGAACTGTGTTTGTTTTTACTACCAAAAAATTTAAGTGAATAAGCGTCTGTTTATTTATTTATTTGCAATAAAATAACTCAAACTTAAATGGGAGCTTAAAACCACCGTCGCAATTCGTCTTATACTCCCAAAAGCATTGCCATGAAAGTTGTCTCAAATTAATTTTATTTGACCAAAAATTGGGTTTTAGATTATATGAAGTTAATTTTTTATTTATCAGTGTCGAGAAATCCTTATTCTTGATGGAGGGTATTAAAGATTCGAGAAATCCTTATTCTTGATGGAGGGTATTAAAGATTCGGTTCAGCCAAATATGTCATTTTTTTTTGCTTAAAACCAAACAAATCTAAAATAAAAATATATAATAGGCCACATTTACCAAACAATGGCACATTATAAACAACACACGTATTATTTTTGGGGGGTTTTTTGGCCACATTATATGTATGACTGTATTTTTGTATATCTATTAGGGTGTTCAATTAATCGCGTTTTATTTTTGTTCGATTAAACGATTAATCGATATTTGGCATTTTTAACTTTTTTGATTAAACGAATCAAATTTTAAAATTAATCGATTAATCGAATAATTCTTAATCCGGAAATTTTATTAATTTCGAGATTTTTTTTCGATAATTTGAGAAAAAATTAGTCCTTGAGTAAATAAACAATTTCAATTTCACTTCATTTCGTTATGTAGAACATTCCCGATAAATTTATATAAATCTTTGAGTTAACATACCTTTGTCGTTTTTTCTTTTGTGAAATGAATTTTAAATTGTGTTGAAAAAATTTAACAAAAATATAAGCTAAATTACTCACTTAAGATGACTGTTTTTTTAATTCAAACGTATACATACATTTGTTTTGTTTATTCGACTTAAAACTTTAAAAAAATTGCACATTTAACAGAAATACTCTTTATTATTATCATTCGATTAATCGGTATAAGTTCTTCGATTAATCCTTTAATCGAAATTAGCAATTTTAAATGATTCGAACAATTAATTGTCTAAAATTGTTCGATTATTCGAACAAGATTTAATCGACTGAACCCCCTAATATCTATGAGTTTTTATTAGATTTGATAATGATGCATGAGTTTAGAATGTCAAATTCTAAAACAAATAAACCAAATTTAAAAATAAAAATTCTAAAATAAATAAAATCAGTTGTTTTAAGACCAACGAAAGCCATTAAATAAAATTTTGAAAAACAAAATTGGTTAGCGTTTTAGAGATTACATGAAAATAGAGCATCATAGTTTTATATGCTAATTAAAATATATTAAGGTAAAAACTGTTAATGTTAAAGTTTTTGAATTATATAACATACACTACACAAGTTCAATGCTCAAGTCTGGCACTGTAGAGTGCGTTTGTGTAGTGTATGGTGGAGTTATTGATATTTCAGCAGTAAATAGCATTCCATCTTGGTGTGATTTCTTTTGGTATCTTTGTAGGAGAGATGCAACGCCCACTTGAAAATTTAAAAACATTTAAAGCGTAATCAGGATAATCAAAGAAGTAAAAATAGATTCAGTAGTTTAGGGGTCTAAGGGCAACAAAAAAACATTTACCACACACACACACACACACGCCAACAAAGGCATTTTCATTTTTATATTCATACATAGAAGGTTGATAGAGAGTAGTAAATGTTAATTTTTTTGTATAACTTTCCTGTTCTTAGCTTCGTAAGACAGATAAAACCTTTTCTCTGTTCTTATTGACTTAAAATCCATTTCCAATGTAACAAACTGTTGGCGAACAACTATACTTTCATCGTATTTATTAAATACATATTTATTTTCATTTAATACTTTTATGATCTAAGTTTTATAAGTTAATTTGTTTTCCGTGTACACACTTTAGTTTGTTATTTTGCATTTACGTTTGTCTCATTATTGATTTTATCTGATGTTAATATGTAATGATTTTGACTCAAAACTGGTTTTTATCAAATGAGAAAATTAATTATATATTTATATGAATGTGTGTATTTTTTTTGTAAGTTCTTGTTGAATATTTAAAGACATTTCAATTGTTTGGTGATCTTTGAAAGGAGAATAAGTATTTGTTACTGCCGTGCTGCATCTGTTATTTAGGCAAATTTATTTGTACAAAAAAAAAAGAACCGTTTTGTTTTATTTAACTACATATGTAAACTTTAAGCATTGAACAATATTTTAATAAATTTTGAAAATCAAATTAAAAGGAAGCAATTTATTTGTTCATAAACCTCATACAAAACATTGGTGCCGAAACCCGGGAATTGATATTATTGGATAGCGATTTGGAAAAGGTTTAAGACTGTATGCTGAAGAATATTGTTGCTGCCTTGGACTATTGCTGTGTTTATTTGGAGTTTAATTCTATGTACTTGGGCACTAATATTAACTGCTGGCGTTCGTGTGTATTATTTGGTTTGTGGTTATCTTGCGTTACTGTAACCGTTTGTGATTTTAATAAAATCGAAACTGTACGTATTAAATGAGATTTTTAATTTATATGATACAAAATGTCGGATATATATTCTATTATTGAGGAGCAAAAAACTTTATTTAATAAACTAAAAAGAATTATTGATATATACGAGAAAAAAAGTGGAAAGACCCGCGGGTTTGCTCAGACTTTGTTAGAAGATTTGGAATCGTGTTCAAAAAAATTTAACGAATTTCACAATGAATTGTCAGGCCTGGTTCGTGATAATTCCATTAATACCAGGGATATACCGTACTTTACAAATGAAGTAGAACTTAAATTTGAAGACTTGTTTTACTCATTTAAATCGCAACTTCTTGATTTTATTAACGAAAGTTCTAATTTACATTTGCCTGGATTTCATTCAACTTTTGCTGCACCCTCCCACAGTAGAATTGATAGTTTTACTACACAAGCGCGTTTACCCAAAATTGAAATCCCAAACTTTTCTGGCGATTATCTTTCTTGGATGTCGTATCATGACATGTTTTGCTCATTAGTTCATAACAATCAATCTTTAAGTGGTGTTCAGAAGTATTACTTTTTAAAAGGCTCATGTTCAGGTACTCCATTAGATATAATTAATGAATACCCGGCATCA
This sequence comes from Pollenia griseotomentosa, assembly GCA_963931875.1. NCBI lineage: Eukaryota > Metazoa > Arthropoda > Insecta > Diptera > Polleniidae > Pollenia > Pollenia griseotomentosa. The sequence goes on along the minus strand of OZ007563.1, from coordinate 183,225,131 downwards.
GACGCAAGCTATGTACAGGCATGGAAAGCCCTTACTGATAGGTATCATAATCAGAGGAAAATTGTTGATTCGATTTACCACAAATTCTTTTCCATACCTAAATCTGACGGTTCTGCTGAAAGTATACAAACTATTTTGGATACCACGCGAAATACTATTGCTTTATTACTTGGTCAGGGTATTTCTACTGAAGGATGGGACTCAATATTGATTTTTATTACGGTTAACAAGCTTGATACTCAAAGTCGTAAGGAATGGGAACAGTCGCTTAAGGGTACCACTACAGTTGCATCTTTTACAAGTTTTTTATCATTTCTTGAAACTACCTTTCGTACACTGGAAGCTTTAACTGATCAAATTGAACTCAATTATATCACTTTTGCACCCACTTCTTCTCGTATGTTAAATTCCACTGCTTACCAAAATCGAACAAAAAATAATTCACGCCATAATGCTCACATTACGACATACAGTAACGATGTCAATTGCCTTTACTGTAACAAACGTCACCTACTGGTAAAGTGTTTTAGATTTGCTGCTTTGACTTCTGAAGAAAAACGTGAATTCATGAATTCAAAAAGGATTTGTCGTAATTGTTTAAACGTAGGCCACTTTAGTTACAGTTGTCGCATACAGGCACGTTGTCAGTTATGTAACAAAGACCATCACACTACATTGCATACTGCGTATTCGACAAATAGTCCTAGTCCTAATGATATTAATACTCAACCACCACTTGATTTAAACCCCTCAACCTCTGCACAGTCCACTGAACAATTTTCTGCGAATATTGTATCTAACTGCGGTATACATAATAGACCGCAGGTTTTATTAGCAACAATAAGGGTAGTACTTAAAACCACGAATGGTAACTATTACCTTCGCGCCATTCTGGATCAATGTGCTCAAGCTTCTTTTATAACCCAACATGCCGCTGAGTCTTTAAATCTTTCAATGAATAAAACGTATGCTCAAATCAGTGGTGTCGGTGGAAATGGCTCTCATGTTTCAAGAAAATATGTTCAGTTTACTCTTTTTTCAAATACTAAATCTGACTTCCAAATGAATTGCAGGGCTTTTGTTTTGCCAAAAATAACTTCGTATCAACCTTTAACTCTTGATGATGGTACTTTACCTCAACTACAAGGTTTTACGTTGGCTGATCCTCACTTTTCTCAAGCCGGTGAAATAGATTTGCTACTTGGAGGTGATGTCTATGGAAACATTGTTCTACCAAAGCAAAAAAAGTTTAGTAATAGTGTTTTTTTGCAACTTACACATTTTGGTTGGATAGTTTCCGGTCCGACCGCAACTATATCATATGCTAATAATATAAATGTCAATATTTGCTCATTGGATCAGCAGCTACGTGCATTTTGGGAACAAGAGGAATTTTTGAAGAAACGCGTTTTTACGGAAGAGGAAGAATTATGTGAACAGCATTTTAGGAAAACCACAACTCGTGACTCTAGTGGTCGTTATACAGTTTCATTACCGTTTAAAACGTTATTAAGGGGTCGCTCTCTACCAATATTTAATCACACAGACTACAGTGCACTTTCTCGCTTAAAAAATGTTGAGGCAAAGTGTAATTTAAATACTTCCTATGGTAAACTTTATAAGGAATTTATGGAGGAATATGAGAGACTTGGGCATATGAAGAAGGTCGGGTCTTATCCGCGGGATTTGGAAAAAAATGGTTTCTTTTTACCCCACCACGGTGTTTTAAAAGAAAATAGTTCTACAACCAAGCTTAGAGTTGTTTTTGATGGTAGCTGTAAGCGATCCTTTCAATCCTGCTTAAACGAAGAATTAGCTGCTGGCCCTGCATTACAAAACGATCTTCCGACAATTATAACTCGGTGGCGACGTTTTAAAATTGGATTTCGGGCAGATCTTGAGAAAATGTTTCGCCAAATTCGAGTAGTAGAAGAGCAACAGAAATATCAACAAATATTATGGAGGAATGCAAATTCAAATGATATTTCTATTTACAAACTTTCCACGGTAACATATGGTACAACTCCAGCCCCCTTTTTGTCAATAAGAGTTTTAAAACAATTATCAATTGATGAGAAGCATAATTTTCCTTTAGCAAGTAAAGTTCTCGATACTGATACTTATGTCGATGATGTCATTTCCGGTGCAGATGACATACAAGAAGCCTTTGAATTACACCAACAATTATATAAAATGTTGAAAAAGGGGTGTTTTAACTTAAGAAAATGGACTACCAACTCAAAAGAACTTCTCAATCTTATTCCTGTGAAATTTAGAGAAAATGCAAATATTTTTGAACTCAATGAATCAAATACAGTCAAAGCCTTAGGCCTCGAATGGAATACCATTTATGATTACTTTTCCTTTAAAACCAATTTTACCAATACTAGTAACACTGTTACGAAAAGGAGTTTGTTGTCGGATGCCGCGAAACTTTATGATCCGCTTGGCTGGCTAGCCCCTACGACAATACTAGCAAAAATAGAATTCCAAAATTTATGGCTATTAGGTATTGACTGGAATGATGAGGTGCCTGAAAATCTGAGAGCAAAATGGTTAGAATATAGACAAAACTTAAGGATTCTTGAAGAAATAAAAATACCACGGTGGATTGGATTGAATAAAAATGTCAAAACTGAAATACACGGATTTTGTGATTCTTCTAAACTTGCTTATGCTGCTGTGGTCTATGCAAAGACTATTTCTGAGGAGGGCTACGTAGCAATAAATCTTCTTCAATCAAAAACTAAAGTTGGTCCTTTAAAGCGTTTAACTATACCTCGAATGGAGTTATGTGGAGCTAGTTTATTGGTCAAACTGGTGGAAAGAATATCATCTTCAATTGATCAAGAAATTTCTGAAGTATTTTTTTGGACTGATAGTACTACAGTACTTTCCTGGATTAGAGGACAATCATCGAGGTGGCCGGTTTTTGTGGGAAATAGGGTGGCAGAAATTCAACGTAAATCCACCACATCACAATGGCGATATATTTCAACAAGAGATAATCCTGCGGACTGTGCTTCAAGAGGAATTTCAGCTAAGGAACTTGTTGAACATAGCCTATGGTGGAGTGGTCCGAAGTGGCTTAAGGAGTTGCAAATAAATTGGCCAAAGCAGCCTAAACTTAATTATGATGTAACTGATGAAGTGAAATCCAATCCTATTTTAAATGTACACCATACTGATGTAGAAGTTAAAGACTATCCCGAACTGTTGTTTAAATTTTCCTCCCTGAGCAAGCTTATACGTGTAACAACTGCCTACATACTTCGTTATAAGAATAATTTTATTTTTGAATTTTATAAGAAAAAAATCTCTCGAAAAAGGTTACAGTAAGATGACAGGATTTCTCACTACCAATGAGCTTAAATACGCACGATTTGAACTTATAAGAATTTCACAAGAAATTGATTTCAGCGATGAAATTAAAGAACTTAAATTAAAAGGTCAAATTTACACGAATATTACAGTTTCTAAGTTGTGTCCATTTATTGACTCTTTCAAAATCTTACGAGTAGGGGGTAGAATACAAAACTCTGATTTGAATTACTGTTCCAAACATCCAATTTTACTTAAAAGACAAAATCCATTATCATATCTCATTTTTCTAGATGCCCATGTTAAAACTTTACATGGCGGCCTAATTCAAATGCAATCGTATGTGGCAAGAGAATACTGGATTATTTCTGGGAGAAGCATGGCAAAGCTGGTTCTACGAAAATGTATTACCTGTTTTAAGTATAATGCTAGAGCTGCACAACAAATGATGGGTGTTCTTCCAAGTGTTCGCGTAACTCCCTCTCGTCCTTTTAGGCATAGTGGTGTAGATTATGCCGGTCCAATAACCATAAAGCAGTCTACAGCACGCAACGCAGTAACAACCAAGGGTTATATATGTTTATTTATTTGCATGGTTACCAAAGCATTACATTTAGAGGTGGTTACTAGTTTATCAACCGAACATTTTATGGCCGCATTCCGACGTTTTGTAGCTCGTCGAGGTATTTGCACCGATCTCTATTCTGACTGTGGCACAAACTTTATTGGAGCAAACAAAGAACTTCAAATTCTTTACAATCGAAATAAATCCTCAATTCCTAAAGATATACTAGAACGACTTGCATCCAATGGTACGACATGGCATTTTATCCCGCCAGCCTCACCACATTTCGGTGGTCTTTGGGAGGCCGGCGTAAAATCTACCAAACATCATTTAAAAAGGATAATGAGGAATCGTATACTTACTTACGAAGAATTATCTACGCTCTTGTCACAAATTGAGAGTTGCCTTAATTCTAGACCACTTTGTCCGCTAAGCTCGGAACCATCTGATTGTTATGCGCTTACCCCAGCGCATTTTTTGATTGGCGAGCCTACCTTATGCGTTCCCGAGGATGATTTGCTTGATGTTAATATCGACCGTCTCAACAGATGGAAAGTGGTGGAGAAACTAAAACAACATTTCTGGCGTCGGTGGTCAGGTGAATGGTTGTGTCGAGTTCAGGCTAGACCTAAATGGTTAAAAATCACAAAAAATGCTGAAATCGGAGACTTAGTCCTTTTAATTGATGAACGGTGTCCTCCTGGTGAATGGCCTCTCGCTCGTGTTCATGATGTTCATCCCGGCAAAGACGGTTGTGTAAGGGTGGTAACCCTGTTTTCAAATGGTAGGACACTTAAACGTCCAATATCTAAAATCGCATTTCTACCAACAAATGATAATTTCAAGGAAGTAAATCCTGAATCAACATCTAAAACTAATGAATTTTCACTGAGTTAAGTACTGTAGTTCTTAGTGGGGGAGAATGTTGGCGAACAACTATACTTTCATCGTATTTATTAAATACATATTTATTTTCATTTAATACTTTTATGATCTAAGTTTTATAAGTTAATTTGTTTTCCGTGTACACACTTTAGTTTGTTATTTTGCATTTACGTTTGTCTCATTATTGATTTTATCTGATGTTAATATGTAATGATTTTGACTCAAAACTGGTTTTTATCAAATGAGAAAATTAATTATATATTTATATGAATGTGTGTATTTTTTTTGTAAGTTCTTGTTGAATATTTAAAGACATTTCAATTGTTTGGTGATCTTTGAAAGGAGAATAAGTATTTGTTACTGCCGTGCTGCATCTGTTATTTAGGCAAATTTATTTGTACAAAAAAAAAAGAACCGTTTTGTTTTATTTAACTACATATGTAAACTTTAAGCATTGAACAATATTTTAATAAATTTTGAAAATCAAATTAAAAGGAAGCAATTTATTTGTTCATAAACCTCATACAAAACACAAACATTTTTCGCAAACACTCAACTAAAACTGCACAAAGAATTTTGTTCTTCAATATTAGACCAATGGGAAATATTGCTTTTTTAATTACTAAAAATTTCAAGGTAAAGTGTTACAAAACTAGAGCTTAATAAACTATTTATTACCTTAATATCGTTTTCACAGTAAAATGTAACACTCAACCCAACAAGTTCGAACAATTGACTGACGACTGATGCATTTTAACATGTTTAATGGAAGTAAAATTTCAATGAATAGAGTTTCAAATAATCTTGTGTATAGTCTAGGCCAAATTTTGGGATATTAGGTAAATGAAACCACATCAACTGATTCACTTTGCCTTCACTTCACTTCACAGGCTGTGGCAACATGTTTAATGGAAAATTCAATTGCTTTTCGGAAATCAAATTGCTTTAGATGATTTTCAAAAACAAAAGTAAGTCTAGGCTTACACGCCTCAACTTTTGCTGCTTAATTTCCTTTCAATTTCCTTTTTTAGTTAGCAATATGGTCACAAGCTACAATCTGTTTCAACTTTTTTCGGTTACAAATGCTTTAAAACAACAACAATTTTGTTTGCAAAAAATCAAAGAGAAACAGAAAAGAAAAAACTTCATGCGCCCATCTTACGCATATGCCTACGAATAAAAACAAAATGCTGGCTGATTTGTACAACCATTTCCATATTAACGCCTTTTCTTTTTTCTCCTAACAACTCAAACGTTGAAGCGTTAAAGACTAGACTAAGGCATATGTAACAGCAAATACAGTAGCATACTTTAAGGCATTAATTTTATGCTTTTAGTAAGGCATACATATGAGCAAGTTTGTAAGAAAAAATCGCCAACACAAAAGCAAAAAAAAAAAAAAATAAAAATTACTCAAATTTAATACCAGAAAACGAGTTTTTAGATGAAAAACTAAAAAGTCGATTGATATTCATAAGCTAGAGGCCCTGGAGCCAAAAAAAAAGAATGGAAATCTGTGATCACTCAAATTTTATACTAAAAATCTATTTTTTTTATGAATAATTAAAAAGACGATTTATTTATAAATAAGAGCTCCTAGTGCAAAAATAATGAAAATCTGTGAACACTCAAATTCGATGCCAGAAAACGAATATTTATATGAAAAATTAACCAAAAAACCTGTTTCTTGGATAAAAATAACTTGCTAACAGATCGTCAATTTGGGTTTAGCAAGAAAAACAGCTGCATAACAGCCTAAGTCGATGTTATGGTGAGACTACATTTTTAATACTTTTGGATCATTCAAAAGCGTTTGATACCGTGGATCATAACACTCTTTATTACAAACTCAATAATTTTTTTAATTTCTCTTTGATCGCTACTCAGTTATTGTCAACATAATTGGGTAACAGATATCAGTATGTTAAAACTGGAATCCAGAAATCCAGGGCACTGCCTGTAACAAGAGGGGTACCTCAGGGGTCCATTGTTGGGCCACTATTACTCTCACTATACTCTAATGACCTCCTAGCCGCCATAACAAATTGTAATGTAAGAATGTACGCGGATGACGTTCAACTTTATACCAGTTGTAGTAATGCCTTAATTGACCAGCAACTTCAACGTATTTATACGTGGGCAACGGCAAATCAGACTCTAAGTCTTGTGTATGGAGCAATTCAATTAAATAAATAAATAAATAAAATAATGGTCCTAGAGCAAAAATAATGAAAAACTGTGATCACTGAAATTTTTTACCGAAAATCCATTTCTTATCAAATTTATATTTATATTTTGTTTGAAAGGCGTTCATAGTTTTTTTCGAAGCCTACTTTCAGGCTGTTGTTTTTATTAACATTAAAAGCATATTTCTTGTTGCTGTAATAATAACATTTTATTTTTATATTAATTAATTTATTTATGAACACATTTGCAAAACCATTTAGAGGTCACTTAATGTTTTTATTCCTTTAATCTTGTTTAATTTTAAATAAATAAAGAATTTTTTAAATTTATAAATTTTGTTTGCTTAAGGACAGTAAACCAAAGTGGTCAAAAGGGTAATTTTCTTTTTTCCAAAAAGCTTTACACATTCAACCTTTTATAATACCAGTAAACTATTGCCTAATGTTTTTAATTTAAAAATTGAAAAAAATCGCCATTTTAAAATAAAAATCGCAAATTGTTCCCCAATTTGTATTTATATTAAAACAATTTTTTCTAATTAAGCGATTTATAAGCCGATTTTACTTGCCGCGGCTAAAAATGGGTCGCTTTCATTAAGAAATACTGGATAGAAGACAACGAATTATCGTTAGTGTGTATAAAAAATACTCTCAAAAATTAACTAGTGAATAAAAAATACACGCGGCAATAAGAGCGTTAAATACACACGCATTTAATGTTTGTTGTGTGCCTGATGTTCAATTGTATTTATTGAGGCCTTTAGTAGACAAGTTTAATTACTTTGGCGTACCAGTAACAGCGTCAGGGACTGTATTCAAAATTGGTACAAATTCTATTTCGTACTTAGTATTTATATAAAAACTTCTACCATGGACGGACCTGCTAGCTTAGAACTTACGATATTAATTTATGGCCATATATAAAAACTCATAAGTTTGCTTCATGACGAATTCTAAAAAATTTGGTTTAAATATTATGGTGTAGGGTATCATAAGTTCGGGCTTGACTGACTATACATTCTAACTTGTTCTATTTAATATGTTGTTTTCCATTTTTATTTACATATTCTATTTTTTGCTCCTGTAGAACCAGATGTATATTGTAAATTTTTGCAAACATGATTTTTGCGGTCATTTAAATAAAATAATATTTATACGTTGCAAAAGTATTGTGTTGTATGAAAATAATGTCATCATCATTTAAAAGGGCATAAAAACTGCCGTTTTACAAGCATAAAACTTAATTAAAATGCATTAAATTAGTAACATTCAACAAATGAAATTCGATTTATTCAGCGAAAATATGCGCAACATATCAAATGAAAAAAAAGTAATTCAAAAAAGTAGTAATTTTTATTAGCACAGACTAAATAGTTGTGACAGTTTGCTGAATAAAGAGGAAAAGTTAAAAAAAGTTTATATATTTATAGCGAGTTTAATAAATGAAAACCTGTAATAATATCGCTTAAAATTATATAATTAAAAAATTTCTATTAAAAGTTAACCCTTAAACTATGCTTTTATTTTTTATTATATTCAAAGCCTTTAAGTAGGCTTTAATAAAATTCCTTTCTACTCATTATCTCATTAAAAGCTTTTTTTGCTGTTGTTGTTGATTGTTCTTCATTGTGCGTGTGTATCTTTTTTTGTTCTAGAAATTATCAACAATAATTATTTAATTATAATTACGGGGGTTTTTTTCAAATAACTCTTTATTAAAAAATTGTTTGGTTACAAAAATGTAGTAGCATTGTAGGCGCTTAACACAACAATAATGGTGAAATCCATCTGTTTTGTGTTAATCAAGTAGCTGCTTATTGTTTTTTAAATAGTTTTATTTTAATTGTTAATTTATTGTAGTTTTTTTTATAGAAAAATTAAAAATTCAATTAAAATGTTTTATACTAAAAAGCCAATGAATCTATTTATAGAATAATAAATGGCCTTGGGTGTTAAAAAATGTAAATTAAATTTAAGTTTTTTCTAAATATAATAACAAAAAACTACTTAGTGATAAATAATACTAAAATTGTATATAAAATTGATAGCTGATTGTTTCACAAAAAAAAATTCCTGGGCACTGGAACATGAAAAATAAAGTAGGCTAAATAATTAATTTAGCCTACTTTGTGGAGTACCTGTGTGACGGGTTTTGAGTTGTTATTTATTTTAGACGGTTCAATATTGGAATAATGTTACTGATCTTTAATTTTAAATCATACCATAATTGTTAATAAAGATACAAACCATGCGTAAAACATATGCTTTCCGTTGTGAATTTGTGTTTTTAGTAACGAATCCTTCCCTTAGAGCAAAAAAAAAAATTGTTAATAATATTTTAATATGCAAAATCCTATTAAAAAAAAAAAAATTTTAAGTACATCAGCTTTGTTGATTGCTAAGCAGGAATTATAGCAGTCATTTGTGGGTACCAGTTATATTTAAAAAACAGCACACTTTTAGGTTATAGAATTATCAGTTGCTAGACAAAAAAAAATACCAATTTTTTGTTTGAATATGTTTTTTTTTTTTAATTTTTAATCTGAAAATGATGCCCCTGTCAATGTTTTGACAATGAAAAAGTAGTCTATTCAACCAAATCTCAGATGACAATATTGCTGTCAAGTATTAGGTTGATCATGATCTGACAGTGCCTTCTCCGACAATATTGCAAGACAAAACTTGAAAGTTTGCACAACTGAAAGACGTGTTCTGTATACTTGTCTGATATGCTAAAAACATTGTCAGATATACCAAAAATATTGTCTGAACCTAAGCTTAAGGACAGGAAACAAATTTTAATCTTTACTGTATCATTTTAATCTTTACTGTATCACCCGAATTACATTTGTAGAAACTTTGAGAAAATGATTTTTAATTCCCCAATATAGCTAATGCCAACGCCCAAATTTCTTTTATTCTTAAAGTTTATTTTAAAATTCTTTATCATTTTGTACATATTCTAATTCCATTTACACTATCACATATTTCAGACACACTTAAGGGAAATGCTTAAGGGCATAACAATATTTGCAATTTAAACATGAATTTAAAATTAAATTTAAATGTATATTTTTATACTAGCGATACATCTATAAAGTGTAACGTGACATTAAAGACACAGTTTTAGTTTAAAAATTATCAAAGCTTACATTAAGACTAATCATACAATTAGATTGATCAAGTCTTTCACTAAGACTTATCAAGCCTAATACTACCACTAATCAAGTATTATAATAAATTTTATCAAGTCTTATACTTATTAAGTACATTACTTAAACTTTTCAAGTCTTTTACTTAAACTTATCAAGTGTTAAAATAAGCTTTATCAAGTCTTATAAAAGGAATTTGCAAGTCGTCTTTTCAAGTCTTATACCAAGACTTTTTAAGTCTTTTACCAAGACTTATCCAGTCTTACACCAAGATTTATTAAGTACATTACTAAGACTTAAGTGCATTACTTATCAAGTCTTACTAAGACTAATTAAGTATTTTACTAAGGCTTATCAAGACTTGGACTAAGACTTAGCAAGTATTATATTTAAACTGGTCCAGTCATATAATAAGATTTATCGAGCCCTTATACTATGGCTAATCAAGTATAGACTAAGGCTTATCAAGTGCTTAGTTTTATCAAGTCTTATAACAAGAATTTTCAAGTCCTATGCCCAAAATTTCCAAGTCTTATACCTAGATTTTAAGGTATTATACCAAGACTTATTAAGTCGTATAACTTCTAATACTAAGTCTTATAGTAGGACCTATTAAGTCTTATACTTTGACTTATACAGTCTTATACTAAGACTTATAAAGTCGTATACTGAGACTTATAAAGTCTTATACTTAGACTTATAAAGTCTTATACTAGGACTTTAAAAGTCTTATACTAAGACTCATAAAGTCTTATACTATTACTTAAAAAGACTTATTAAGTCTTATACTGAGGCTTTTATAAGTTTTATACTAAGACTATTTAATGAAGTCTTACACTAAGACTTATTAAGCCTTATATTAAGACTTATTTAGTCTTAATATAAGAATTTTTAAGTCTTATACTTATTAAGTCTTTTAATAATATTTTAAATATATTATACTAAGACCTTTTAAGTCTTATACTATGGCCTACTGAGTCTTATACTATGACTTATTAAGTCTTATACTCAGAAAGGTTAATCCTTAGACTTATTAGGTTTTATACTAAGACTTATAAAGTCTTATACTTGGACTTATTAGGTGTTATATAAAGACTTTATAAGTATTGTACTAAGTCTTATTAAGTATCATACTAAGCTTTGCTAATTATTTAACTAAACGTAATTTTTGTTCCCTTTAATTTCTATACCACTGTATAAATAAGATAACATTGGTATTTGTTAACAATGTTAATTTCAACACCACGCAATATTTGTAGCTGTTAAAATATGCATAAGAAATTGCGTGAATAACTGTTAAGAGCACTACATACAAACAGATTTATCTTCATACATATTTAAATTCACATTTGCGGATGTAAATGTACAATAAAATGTGCACACCATACCAATTGCGTTTTGTAAGCGATATATTTTTAAAGAAAATAAATTTAATACACTAGAAAAATTTGGGGGGTTGATTTGCAAGACAATTGAAGCTAAAATTTATTTCGATACTTTTACAGCACAAATAGATTTAGTAGGATCGGAAATAAAGAAACCAAATATGGACAAATGTCCCTAAAAATAGAATTTCACACCGGCAAATACAGTTTTTCTTCCTTTTTTAACCATTTTTTCTGAGTGTATTTTAGAATAGGGAATTGAGGTTTTCTTTTTACGTTTTTTTTTAAATGTTACTTACTTGAGGGGACATACCGAATTACCTTAAAAAAAAAACGAATAATTTAAAGCGATATTTTAGTTAACGAAAAACGCTTCCAGCAGCCATGAGTATGTGAAGCGCAACTAATGTTTAAGAAATGTAAATCTTATTTCAATTTTCAGCGAAAATCTGAAAGGAGATGTTTTCTTTTACTGCCAGCTTATGTAAATTACATAAATCAAAAAGGTGTGAGTGTAAATGCCTGAATGTTAACAACGCAATAATATTTCCATAAGAAGCTAAAAATATATGCAACTAAAAATGTAGCCACGGGTGTTTAAGTAAATAAGATGTTTCTTTAAAAAATTTCAAAAGTAAATATTGAATTTTGCTAAGTTAGAATTCCGTCCAAAAAGAATTTATAGCATACACATTGCTTTAGTGCAGGGGGTATTATTAAGAAATGCGGGATTCACAATCTTAGACACGTGGCTTGTGGCTTCAATCAGTTGCAGCCGCACCTAAACAAATGTGGCACGCCTTTTCTAGTTGTCAAAAATTGTCATCCCCATAAAATTTGTTTCAATTATTCCTAATTCCAAATTCGGCGAATTTGGCGTTTGAAGCGGTAAGCATCGCATTAAACGAAATAGTGTAAACAATAATTTTTTTATGTTGCTTTGGGATTGTGTTTACTTGATGTCTACTATGGGACTCTCACCTGACAAGCCCGAAGTTTTTATTTCAAATTTAAAATGATTTCAAATCAAATCGTTTCTCAAATGATAAATGTTTGAAAATGATTTAAAATAACTACAAAAAAATACCACAATTTTAAGTTATACACCCAATAAATAAAACAAAAGTTAAATAATTTTAATGCTTTGTACACAAGTACATATTTCCAAGAATGTTTAACTTAATTTTTGTGTAACTTAATTTAGATATAAAAGAATTTTATACAGAAGAAATATGAACACAAACTTTTCTTACACAAAATATTTTTATAAAAAATTTTTATCACGTATTGACAGCAAATAGAAATTGACTAGATATTCCCTTAAACAACCAAAAAAAAAAAATAAGAAATGGTATTACTGGCATTATGACAAGTTTTTTTTTTGGTGGAATAATCACAAACTCCAAAACTGAAGGCAAGTAAAAAAATGTTATCAGCTTTTTCCTTAGACAATATGTACAATGTTATAGCTGTTGCTTTTATTGGTGTTAAAAATTTTACGTCTGCTTTTTCCCCCTTTTATACATTTACTTTGTCTGAAATCTATATAAAGAAAAATTTAAATGCGTTTGTGTGTTTGTTCGTTATAGACTCCTAAACTTTTGAACCGATTTTCCTAAAATATTCACGGCTCCTTCCATAAAAGGCAATTTAGTTTAAACTATGTATATCTAAAGAACGGTTGCAGTAAAAGTTCTAAAATTTGGAAAAAAATAGTTTGTTTGTCTATACAAAACATTTCTCAATAAGTGGGATTGATATAAACACAGTATAGATTTCTGTATATCCGGAGAACACTGAAAAAAAAATGCTTCATATATTTAATAAATTGTTTTCATAAAAAAATTTCATTGGTTAACTGAACATTTTAATTGTCTAAATGAAATTTCATAGTAATAATGAAGTATTCACGTTAAAAATTTTCATTGGATATATGAAAACTTAAGTTTGTCCAAGTTTAACAAAAAATTTTAATTGGGAACATAAAAAAACAATATACAAACATAACTATATTCATAGATTAATGCATAATTAAAGTTTCCTTAAAAAAATGTTTAATTGTTTATTAAAAAATTTAAGATTTAATTATTTCATACATCTAATGTAATATGCCATTAAATTTATGAAATCAAAAATTTTTTATAAAAGCAACATATTTCAATAATTGAAAAAAAATTATTTTTAACATTCAAATAACTCTATAGCCTCAATAATTAAAAGTATAAAAATATTTCGAAAAAGCATGCCTTCATAAATTTAAATTTTCATTAAGACAATGAAAAATGTCATTATAGTAATGAAACAAAAATTTTCAATCCATAAATATGTATGTTTTTAGTTTTCGTTAATATGTAATAAGTAATATGTAATAAGTAATGAACAAACAAATGTTCTCCTTTAAAAAAAAACTCACCTTTATTTTAAACTGTTGTCAACCACATGATGTATACGAAAAAGCTTGTTCTCTCTTTATGTGGTCTTTTTTAATTTTGCGTTAGCAAAAAAAATCAACGTTGTTATTGTTGTTATGTTATGACAATTTAATCTCATATTTACGCTCTTAATTGAGTAATGGCAAAAAACACAGTTTTTTTATTGAAAAACTACACTGCCCCTTTAGGCTAGCTGGTAGTGAGCTAGTCTATCAGCGCCGAGGTTGCGGGATCGATTCCCGCCAGAGACTCTGGTTTCTGCAGGCAAACGTTAAGATTCGCGGTATTAGTTTGAGGAATTATTAAAAAAAAAAATTTAAAAAAAATTAATAAAAAAAATTTAAAAAAAAATTAAAAAAAAATTAAATAAAAAATCAAAATTTTTTTACTTTTTTGAAAGTATTCATCCAATGAATAATATTCATAGATCTAATGTAATGTTTCATTCAATACATTTTAATGAAACAGGTTTCATTGATCCAACGAAACGCAGCATAGGTTCCTTTTTAATGCAATTTTTCATGGGATTAATGTCAAAATTCATTGGCATTGTGAAGAAAATTCTTTCAGTGCAGTAAAAAGATTTAATTTTTTTTGTAAGGATCAGAACTCAGAGGATGACCTTAGCACAAATGTCGGCACTATGCGCCTATGATTTGGAGTAAAAGCAATAAATAAAAATAAAAGCATACATTTTTTTAATGGGGAAAACGAAGCTTACCGGGTTAAGTAAGTGCCTTATAAATAGCTAAAAAGCTAAATAGAATTAGATAATATCTAGAAAATAATGCTATAACTGCAAAATCAGCATTAGTTACACTGCTTTAGCTGTGCTTAAGACCGGATACAATTTTTTATTGCTATTGAGTTTGGATATCAGAAGAGTTATTTCTTCTCCTCTTTTGACCTAAAGTAACACAAGACAAAATATTAGCAGAAGGAACAAAAAACGTTAAGTAAATAAAAACAATAAACAAAAATCAAATATAACAATTTATAAATATGAAAAATAAGAAGGAAAAATTCCAAAAAAAAAAGTAAAAACCCAGAACAATATAACAAAACGGCAAAATAAATTAATAAAAGAGAGGAAGTAATAAGTCCTTAAAGTATCTTAAAGGATTTAAAGAAAATTTTATTCCAATAAATTAAAATTTCGTAATAGAACATTTTTTAGAATTATCTACTTATTTTTAACTGAAGAACAATATTGACGTGTTGTTTCCAGGTGACAAGCAATTAATTGTATAGTAAAATTTATATAAAAAAACTGAGTGATTTTCATATAAATTTTTCTACACAATCAATTGCCTGTCACCTGGAAACTACACATTCAGGTTTTAAAGCCACAATGACTTGTCTTATATTTGTTTTTTTATTTTGATAGATGACTTTTTATAAAAATGAGTAATAAACAAATTAATATTGTTCAAGAATTTTAAATTGGGGCATTGTTTGCGTAGCGGACTTGACACAAAGTTGTATATTTCCAATACCTGCTATTTAATCCAATTTACCTAGGCGACTAGGGCAATTCAGTTGTTCCCTGGGATGTTTTACTGTATCCACGAACCTTTAGTAAAAACACAAGTGCTTTCCCTTCCCGGTTTAATTACAATGATTTTTAAGCACGTCCTTTAAAATTACAAGCAGTACGACAAAATACTGGGATTTAGATGGATTCTTCTCGCAGGATGCGTTCAGGGTTCAAGGCAGGCTGTATCAGTTAACTTAGGCGCTCTTCAGAAGTGCAGAAGATGTGCTAATTCTGGATCAATCCTGTAACTAGCTTATATAAATATTAGTCGTTGTAACAAAACTAGCAACTGAAGTCGCTGTATAAAAACAGGCGGCCAAAGTTGCAGTGCAAAAACAGGCAACTTAAGTCGCTGTGCCAAAGCTAATGACCGAATTTGCACTATCCAAATTAGTCAGTATCCAAATTGTGTACCATAACAGATAAGCGAAGCCGCAATGCTAAAGCAGGCAGACGAAGTTGCAGTGCAAAAACAGGCGACCGAAGTTGCTGTAACAAAACAGGAGACTAGATCACTGTGCAGGGCAACACCGGAATCAATTCCGAGTGCTAGAGACTAAAGTGCAATATCAAGTAGCAGTCGTCTTTAGTGGTTGGACAAATTCCCGTATTGTATATCACGCCCCGAATACCTACTAATCTAAAATACCTGTGCGGAATTTTATGTAAACTAAATGGGATTTATAACATATTATTAATACAGCATCTGTCATACCGTAATTTATTCGAGAACTTTATAGAAATTTACAATTGTCATTAAAAATCTATTAAAATCATTTTTTTTTAACATAAACCAATTCACAACAAATCAATAGCGACCACGAAAATTTCGTTTGCCTCACTGTCCTCTTAAACTTTTCTTCCTTAACATTGTGAAACTCAATTAGATGTGCAAAAAATTGCAACTAAATATGTTTTTGAAGGCAGTTTTAGCCTCTAATAAACATTTTTGCATTTTGATTTGTATGTGTTTATAATTTAGTGTGCGATATGTATGTGCTGTGATGGTTCACAAGTCCACGTTACTCTTTGTAACACTTATTTAAGGGAATTTTTCTTATAGGTACAAAAATCGACTTTCACTGCGATTTATCGCCTTAAGGGTTAAATTAGAGGCGTTTAAACAGCAGTTTTGTATGGTCATGGTAAGAACCAAACCAAAGAGGTGTTTAAACCAGTGTTATGGGCAACACTGTATTTGATTATAGGTGGCTTGCCTATAATCTCAATTTTCAAGAACAGTGTGATGTGAAATGTTCGTCACGATTCCGCAAACAGTTTATTTTGATTTCGTAATGTAGAAAATTTCATGCGCTTAATCGAGTTCCTAGGACCTCAGATTTCTTTTTGATATGTTGAAGTCACGAACGACTAGCATAACTTTAACTATACACAGAAAAAAATAAAAATTGCTTTCAATTAAAAATTTGTGATATTAATTAAGAAATTAATTAAATTTGCGCCATAATCAATTCAACATTTTTTGATATCAACAACATTTTCTGCAGTAATGTTGTTCATTTAAGACAACGTTTAAATCACTTGATTAAATTTTTAATTAAAACTGATGTTATTTTTTGAAAATTGAAATTGAAAAATTTAAAAAAAATGGCGAGAATTTTTCAGTGTTGCAGAGATTCCGTCTGCAAAATAATAAACGGCATTAACAACGTTTCAAATTTACCATGATGTCCATCCGTGCTATATAAGAATCCACAATTTCTTTCTTTTTTTTCAAATAGCTCTTGTTACTAAGTTCCATTTAGATTATTAGTTTTATTCTAAAGCATATTTTTCTTATATATTTTACTGCTTTTTTATGATAATTGTTCCATTTCAGTCAATCCTTTAATGTGTTTCTGCTTTTATGCAACTACTTCTTCTTTATTTACTCTGTCATTTTATTTGCAACTTCGTTATGTTTTTTTGCGAAATTTATGATGATCCTTTAACGTTTTAAAGTTGTGTATTTGTGTGGCATATAATTTTTATCTCTTAGTTTTTTTTAGCTGCTTTTGGCTTTTATAGTGTTTCCCAGAGATAGAAAACCATTTAAACAAATAAAATATGTTAACGCTTAAGCAGAAAATATGTGTGTGGAAAGATTTTGTTTAAGCTTAGCATATACATAAACCTTGCAACATATTGTGGTAGCAACAATGTCTGTGATTTAGACGGAAGCGGTAAGAAATGGGTTGGTAGGAAATTTTGTACTGACTAAGTTGGCATTAGAAAATACTAAAACTGGTAATCGAAAAAGTTCTTAAATAAGAAATTTTTTGAGAAAATTAGAAAGCCTTCGTAGGATTTTACACGAGATAGGAAATTTAGAAAGACCTTTAAGCTTCAGCACTTGAAAAATTCAGCATGATATGTTGCGATTATAAAAAAAAGTCAAAGAGTTTTTTCCTATTAGCATCTTTTAAGGAAGATGCAGAAATATCCCTACAATTTATTGGCCTGGTATAAATGTACTAAAAAAAACAAGTTAGAGAGCTTTGTTCGGCTATGCCGAATCTTTTAAACGCATCACCATGGTGTGATAAGATCAGAAAGGTATATAAATACCGCTCTTTAGATATAAATTAATCTGTTTCGTGCCAAACCTACTTCTCCAATTCTGCCCACATTTTCGAATAATGTGTATTGATTACCTTTCTTTGAAAGAGATTTTTGTAAATAATTTGGAAACGTTGACTTTCTCGTTCTTCAGATGTACAGAAATCTATAATGTCTTCGTGCGTAAGGTGCCACGCCCACTTCTCCAATCCTACTAATTTTCTTAAAGAGGTTGTGTATTTCTTATCCATCTATGTGTACCAAATTTTGACAATTTTACTCTTACCGTTCTGAAAATATAAATAAATATATTTTGTGCCACGCTCACTTCTCCAATCCCGACCACATTTTGTCGGATGTTGTGTATTGATAACCAATATTTTTATACCTTATTTAGAAATGTTGGCTTTTGCCGTTTTCCAGATTTACAAAAATCTACAATGTAGTCGTACTGGAGGTGCCACGCCCACTTCTCCAATCCCGAGCACATTTTGTTGGATGTTTATATACAAGATGCTTGTACCTTAATTGCAAATTTGGGTCTTGCTGGTCTCCAGATATACAGAAATCTATAATTTCTTTATAGGGAAAAATGCCACGCCCATTTCAACAATCCGACCCATATTTGGTCTTGGTTTTTTGTTCATATCTTAGCCATTAAAAGGCTAATAATCATGCTAAATCGCAATAGCAGGCAATTGCGGACTATATGTGACATAAATATATAACAACTTGGTCCCGATCATATCTGGAGTCTTTGGAAAACCCATTTCAACAGACACACGGATAGACGGACAGAAGGAGATTGTTAAATCAATTTATATACTTTTTAGACGGTAAGGTAAATATTGTAGAACTTACAAAGGCAATGACAAACTTGTATTTACTCATTTTACTTCGGTGAAGGGTAAAAAAATGAAACAGAATTAGAAATGGAATATAGCAAAAAGTGCAAAGGATGTAAACTATTGCACAAAGAATTCGTTAACATTATTTTTCTAATTAACCTAATTTTCTGTGAATATATTTTTTGCTTGCAACTTTTTTTTTGTGGCGAGTTAATCATTTAATTTCTTTGCAACTGTACATGTATTTCATTTAAATAAACTACAAACCAAATGCTGCTGAAATATGTGGTTAAGTTTTTGTTTTTTTGTTTTTGCTATAAAGCTGAGAAAAGATAAAGCAATCCGGCATGCAACAAAACAAAACATAAAATACTTTAATAGAAAAAACCAATATTAATAAAAGCATGAACGGTTTAGAAACTCCTTAAATGAAAGGGACACTTTGAGTGAGTTTTGTTGTTCCCTCGTGTGGCAAATTGCTGTGTGTATTGTATTTATTTTCTTACCTTGTGAGTGTTATGTGGCAGCAACAACAATAACACTTTGCATGTGGCAAATAGTAAAACTGTCAATGGTTTTAAATGCTAATGACATTTTCAGCAGGTTGTCGTTGTCGTTGGTGTTTTGTGTTTTTTTTCGCTCTCTCTCTGTTGCATTTTAAAGCTCTTGCAACAATGTTAAGTGTTGCTATCGTTACTTTTTCTGTATTAAAAATCTATGCGGTTTTCCTGCAGATTCCTTTTTTTTTTGTAAATTGCATTTCACATTTCCTTTTAGCTGTTGGAAAATATAAGATTAATTTGCGGAGTTAAGGCGAAGTGCTTGGCAAGCTAAAAAGTACTTTTTTGTAGACTTTAAAAGAAGAAGAAGTAGTACATATTTGCTAATATTTTTTTCTTCATTTTTTTTGTAGAATTAATCAAGTAATGGTTTTTTTAAATTTAAAAAAAAAACGTTGGTTAAAAATTGTTGCATTTTCAATTTTTTTAAAAAGTACTTTTGGAAATTTAGCTTTGATTAAAGACAGTTGAAAATATAAGATTAATTTGCAGTGTAAGTGTTTGGCAAGCTAAAAAGTATTTTTTTGAAGACTTTAAAAGAAGTAGTATATATTTGCTGCTATTTTTTTCGTTTTTTGTGGAATTAAACAAGTAATGTTTTTTTTTTTTTTTTTTTTTAAAGTTTTTTTAAAAAAAAAACGTTGGTTAAAAATTTGTACCTATATATATGACAATTTCAGTTAAAAGGATAAAAACGATTTTTAAGTTAACAAGTTATTTTCTTTTCTTATCAAAGGTGTATTTTAAAGCTTAATTATGACTAAAGTAATGAAGTTAGAGCGGTTTGCTGCATTGGAAAAACGTATTGTCTATTTTAAGAATCACCAAAAAAAGTAAAAATCGATTTTTTCATCCATAGGTCCCTTTTAACTGAAATTGTCAAATATGTATTTGCAACTGTTTTACAAAAAGTACTTTTTACAACGAGGTTTACAAAAAAGTTTTAAGCTTTCATTAAAGACAGTTGGAAATATGAGATTAAAATGCAGTGTTACGGCGAAGTGTTTGGTAAGCTAAAAAGTACTTTTTCGTAGACCTTAAAAAAAGTACTAAATATTTACTACTATTTGCCTTAAAAAAACGATTATATTAAAAGTTTACTACGCATACACTTAAATATAAACAGAGCACGTTAGCTAAAAACTCACTACACGTTCAATTAAAAAATACAGAACAAATACCCTAAAAAAACACTACAAGTACTGTAAAACAAGATCGGTACGTTATCTTATTGTTTCTGCTGTTCAGCTGACAATCGTTATGTACCGCATTTTGCTTGTGTATAAATTCACAAACACAAAAATTAGATTTAGAGTTTTTGTTTTAAAAAAATACAGTACGTTAGTGTTCAGTTTTTTTCGAACTTTGTTTTTAGAGACTATATATTTTTATAAAAAAAAGTATTTGTTTTCGATTTTTGGTGAAGCCGCAATCTAGTGATGGTTCGTTCTATTTATTCTACACTTTATATGAAGGGGACTTATCACTTTAACATGGCCATGTCCTAGGACGGGGTTAATTGGAACCTTTTTTTACACTTTGTAACAAGTCACCGAATTAACATAACTGAACACATTCCATTTCGGTTAAGTTATTTCCTGTCGCAGATATTGTCCCGAGCGAACCATGTTAATATTATACCCGCACGAAATCCAGTCACATGACCTGTTTTTTGTCAATTACCTTTCCTCCGTTTACAAACATTATCACTAGCTAAGTCACAATTCGTTCCTTTTATTATAATTTTGTGTTCACAGGATAAGTGCTTTAAGAATAATTGACACAAATTTCGCGCAGGGCTTGCAATGTTTTATTAATGTTTTCATTTTTCGTTTTTGCTAAGGGTACTTTTGGTAAAAAGTAGTATATCTGGTACTTTTTCTACAAAGTACTTCACATAATTTTTTATTTAAGACGGCAATGCCGGTCTCCATCTGCGGAAGAATGGTTCTCTGGTTCTTTTTCTTAAAAAAGTAAATTTACATTACTTTTATATTTGAACGTTAAAAAGGTATTTCTAAAGAGTTGCTAAAAAGTAGTAAATTTATTTATTTAAAAATATTCTAAACTGGCTCCTTCTGTAAAACATTTGCTAATGTACACGTTCGAGAAAGTCGCATTTTCAGAATAACACAACTCCTGGAATTACTTTTATGCTTTCTCCAAACCTTGTAGCTCCCTTAATTTCAAAGAATATTTTATTAGATAATGTCACCATTAAGTTGCTAGTCGTTTGGTCAATAACCCAGTTACACTTGCAATGAACATTTCCACAGAAACTTTATTGAATTAACCATAAAAGTATGCAATAAAAAGTGTTAAAATTATTTACAACCGAATTTTTTTTTGTATGTATGTAGCTAGTGTTAAAGCTTTGTTCTGGTTGCACTTTAGAACTAGTACTGGCACTAAAAGCACTACCAGTGTTATTTCTTTTTTTTAAATCCGTTTCAAAGATTTTGTTTCCTCTTTGTAACTGTTTTGTCGTTAAATTTTTTTATTTTTATATTTTTTGCTACATTCCTTTTATTGCAGCTCTATATATTTTTAAGAGCTATTTCCAATCTGCGATTATTGAGTGCCATTTTCCATTAAAAAAAAGTTGAATTTAAGCGTTTAGTACTCGTATATTTGAATTTGCAGTGGTTTTACTTTGTTTTTCTTTATGGCGGATTTGTGGCCAAATGCAGTTTTGTTTTTTTATTATATTGTTAAAACAATAAAGTGAGTGGTTAACCAATACAAAAGTACTGAGAGTTGTGTTAGTAAAAATAATATTTGTTGAATAATTTGAAAATAAACAAAAATCTTTTTGAATTTATTAATTTTAAAACATGTTGCGAACAAAATGAAATTTTCAATTCAAGTTGATCCAATTTTGCCCACACTCTTAATATTTAATATTTATTTTATTTACCAGCACAGGAAAGACCATATCCTCTAAAATGTGGCCCTTTGTTCCTTTTAAGAACCACAGAACATTATGTATATATTTGAAAGTAAAAGTTTGCTATTTTTAATTTCCGCCATTTTAATTGAACTAAAAGTTGATACTTAAGATAAGAAACGGCCAAGTATAGCCTTCTCACTTGATAATAATATAATTCACATAGCCTTAAATTTAAAAACATTTATTGTACACATTTCATAATTTAAACTCCATTACTAAAAAAGTTTCCTTGTTTAGCAAAATTACACATTAAACTATCAAAATGCTTGTTATAATATTCTATCACAAAACCAATCAACACTTCAAGCATCAACCCAAATAAACCAACATACCTAAACTCCCTTCCGACAACAAAAAATTTACACAAAGCTTAACAACAGGTGTAATAGAGAACCGAAATTTAAATTCCAATAAATTAAGTAATAAACTTTTGTGCGAACGTAGAAAGCAGCGTTACATGTATCATTAAAAATTAACTGATGCCAAACTCTCAATAGCAAATTTCATATTTATAGTCAGTTTTCTATTGTTAGTTTTGGTCGTAATTTATGCAAATTGCTTTTGCCGTTAGCATCAACAGGAACTAAATTATATTGCATATTTTATAAAATTGCAGCAGACATGTTAAGTATTATGACAGGAAAGCCTATTTTATATGGCAATCCTATAAATACCTTAAGCCTAAGAGAGCCACAGAATAATATAAAAGTTGGACAAATGTTTAAACACACAAAGAAAATATAAAACATTTGTGGAACTATGGATGGACAAAAGGATTAAAGTGAAGTAAAAACTAAATGCTGATTCAGACACAGCAGGTTAAGCTGGTCAGTTTCTAAATAATTTAAACCTTGCTTGTAAGTTCATACGCAAGCATTTTGTTTCGACAAGTTTCTTTTTCTTTACCTTAAATTTAAACTCAAATAGAAACAAAAGTGTGGAAAACTAGGAGTCGGGTCCAGTTTAAAGCCTGTATCATATTTTTTTCCCACTTCTCTTCTGAAAATTTAAGAAGTGTTGGTACAAACTTGATGCATCTAAATAATCGTTAATAGAAATTAAGGCTTGTAAACCAAAGATATCGGTTTTTACTAAAAATTTACACATTTTCACTTTTTGCAAGAAAACAATATAAAGTGGTCATATTTTCCCACTGTAAAAATCTTAGACCAATGTCTCTGCTGTTTTGCCACAAAGCATACAGAGATGAAAAAAGTGACGTATGAAAAATGTCTAAATCATTTGCGAGGGCAGCTTTCGAAGAACGAGAAAGAACACGTATTTTAGTAGTAAAGTGGCAACGTGTAAAAACAGGCCGCTACTATCAACAGGAATTGAGTAATCAAAACAAAAAATGCAAAAAGGGCAGCTTTCGAAGAAAAAGACAGAAAAAAATACAATATTTTCTGTCTCGTGACGCCTCTGTGTGCTCTGTGGTTTTGCTTTGGTTTATGTGGCTCTTGGCTTGTTAGCAAACTACTGAGTGGGCTTAAATTTAGTTATTGAAAATAATTCACATTTCTATTTTCATCTTCATCTTTGTTCTGATTCAGCTTTATTTTATTCCAACATTGAAATAAGAAACATAAGAAATTTTATCATATCCAGACAACACTTGAAATTAGGCAAACTGACTGCTTCATTTCCAGCCTAATTCCAATAACTTGTTTACAAATCGGAGTTGGATATGTAAGCAAAATAATTTCTTTCGGTGTACGAGTATAATTTAATTGGAAAATACGTGTTAATATTTAAACAAAAAAATCTTTATACAATATACGTTTATTTGTGCCGGAATATCAAATAGTATGTCAACAGGTCAACATACACAATCGAGTGGTAAGGCTATAGCCAGAGAACACATAAGCACGACAAACAAGCTCATGCAATCTTTAGTCCAAACAATATATGCATATCACATACAACAAAGTACAGAAGGGGGTGAAAAGTTAGCACACGATATAGCATCAACAATTTTAAATAATGTGAAGCATTTAAATATGGTCTATAGTCTAAACTGTAGTTTAGACTTAAGTTAAAACTAAGCATTTTTTCGCAATGGGGTGTTGATTCTTCTAAGATTTGGCAGGATATTTCGTATCGCATAACAAAACTACATTTCAATGCTTCAACTTCTCTCTTAGTGGGACAGACCTTAACTATTGAATTGCGGATTAGCGTTCTTGCCTCTTCCATATACTATAGTGGCTGACTTCATAAACGCAGTATTGCAAAGCATCACTAAAAACAAATGCTTCGATAAAGCACCCACAAATAAAAACAGTGCACAAATTTCGTATACCGTTGCGCAGTGAATATGAAAAACTACACTGAAAGGAAAAACCAATCCATCCGTTCCCAAATCAATCCGAAGATCTATTAATAGTACGGTGAGTACGGATTTTCTTGAATCAAGTACAGAAAGATTGATTGAAGGAAGGATTTTTAATCGCGAAATTCTTAACTTATCCATATTCAATCGCGATTTCGTACTTGAAATAATTCGAAAATGAGATTGATTTAAGTAAAACTAAGATTGAACCAAACTCAAAATGCGCTTGATTCAAGTATTGTATAGTTTATTTAATCCCCAATTAGTACTTGAAATAAACTAAAAGTGAAGTTAGAAGGGGAATTTTATTATTATTGATTTACTTACCCGATTTACTCCTTATAGAATTTCAATAATAAAACACCAGCATCATTCCCGATATGGTTTTTACTTTAAAAACTTAATTTATATATATAACTGTAAATATAAACTAAATGAGAAGCAAGAGTTTCCAATTTTACTTTTTAAACATTAAAATAATGTGTTTTCGTCTTGTTCTGTTGTTTTTGTCGTTTCTACACACAACAAGCAAATCGTTTTTTAACTACTTGTGTGGTGTTGTTGTAGAGTTTGCAACAAACTTTGACAAGTTAAATGCGATTAAAACGCTCACTTTGTAATTTTACTCTCAGAGTGGCACTACCAACGAAAAGTTTAATCTTTTTTTTAAATTTGTTTAAGAGTTTTATACTTATTTTAAAAAATTCCGGGATTGATTTTCGAAAGTAATCCCAGTTAGGATTGTTTTAAGTAAGTTTTAGTGTTGTTCGTACTTGTTTTTTAGAGTAAGACTCGTACTTAAAGTAAGCATAAAAAACTTAATTTATCCCGAGTGTTTTTCTTTCTGCTTGATTGAGCTTTTGATCTTTTACATAGGAAAGTGTGATGTCTCCAGTTTCTTGCATTTAAAGTTGCCATTTTATAATGTTTTAATATCGGTTTGGGACCCCAAGATGTCTGCTGACCCCTCTTCAAAACCGTTGATTTAAATGATTTTAATTGCTTTTTAGCCCTAAGATGTCCAGACCATATTTGACTTTCATAAGCAATATCTTTTTTTGTAGCAAAAGTTTTAAGAAACGAAGACTATATGAATTTTACAAGTAAGTTGTCCTGAATCGAATAAAAAAAATTTGAAATCATTTGGAGTACATTTAGGGCACAAAAACCCTTCCACAAGAAAAAGTTCGCTAAGTGCACCTCATGGTCTGGCTGAAGCACAGGCTCCTTTAAAATACATTACAGGTCCAAAGTAGTAACTCGCAATCCGATTATGTAGTAGCGGTACCGTGTACCCGTCAAGTTCAACTTATTACCGTCCGTTGTGTGTTATTTGTAAAACCACAATCAAAGCTCAGAAAAAAACTCGTTTATGGCTTCAACCTGGCAGTGATAAAAACGTGAGTGATAAAAACGTGTATTTGCAATGATTGCTTAACAGAACATTTTCAATATTTTACAATTATAAGACTGATTTATTTAAAATTAACACAAAATAAGTACAAACCTTTGATTAGCTTACTTATTTGGGAAGGTTTTTCAATCGTGGTCTTGCCAGACCATGAGGTGTACTTAGTGGTACTAAGGTTATAGAACATCGAAGGGTTAATAGATTTTGGAAGAATTTTCTACCAATTTTGTAGTACAACAATAGAAGTCTTTTGGCATATATCATTTACACTTATGCTAAAAAATCTTTCAATGTATTTATTTGCCGATCTCTGTTCTTAAGTTTAGCTTATCCTTGCAGGAAATTTGAGCCAATTGTTCTTAAAGCACTTATCCCGTGACCAGTGAATACGATACTGTAATAAAAAGGAATGAATTGTGACTTAACTGCTGATAATGGTTTTAAAGTATAGGTACTCCAGAGAAAAGGTAATTGACTGAAATTGATTGAAAGTTGTCAAGTGATTTGATTTTGCGCGGGTAGAGGCCGATTTGATTAGGTTCTATTACTTTATATGTAGTGGATCTATCATATTAACATGATTCACTCGGGACAATATCTGCGATAGGCATTACTTTAACCGAAATTAGAAGTATCCATTTGAGTTTTTTCAGTGACCTGTTCCAAAGGGTCAAAAAAGTGCCAATTAACGCCCTCGCGTTCATATAAAGTGTTAGAACTAGAAGCGGTCCCTACCACTTAAGAACTTCCACGTGAAAAGTTTAGTGTTAGTTCTTTCTCCCCTTTGGCTAATCTAAGCAATATACAATTCAAACATACACAGAAAAAATTATTAGTAGTATTTAAATTTAATTAATGTGACAATTGAATCAATTATTTTTCTTTGTTGAAAGAAAATTAAAAATATTATTTTGATTTAATTAGCATTTTAGTTGTTTTGAAATAAATTTGAATTAAAATAATAATTAAATAACAAAAAATTATTTCGTTTCAAATAAAATAATTTAAACTTGTGAAATTGTTGTTGGAAATTGATCATTTTTTAATTAAAATTAAAAATATCATTTATTGAAGAAATAATATTCAAAATATAAAATTTTTCCAATATTTAGTAATCAATATAATCATTTTAGTAAGTGGTGCAAATTCAACAAATGAGTTGCTTGATTCTATTAATTTGGTATAAATTTGGTGATTAGAGACAATTTTTAATTTTTTCTGTGTAAGCAATGTAACCACTGAAATTCTGTTAACAATTGTTCTTTTTTTTCTCCCAGTGTAAAAATACTGTGGCGTTTGTTTGATTTTGCGTGTTTATTATCAACATTAATCATACGTACTGTAGCACTAAAATATTTTTAATTTCCTGCAACACACATTCATGCTTTTGTTGAACGTTTCAACAAAAAAAAAAAAAAGCTATGAATAACTTTAATTGAAATTTATGTTTAATTAAGACTTTATATATGTTAAGTGTTGGCATATTATTTTTTATAAGAATATAAGAACAATGGATATTTATTAAACAAAAATGCATGAAAAAAGCTCTGAAAAATTTATGTTGAAATAGCAATTATTTATTTTTATATTAAAATAAAATTTAAAAAAAAGTTTCTTAAAACTCTGCGTAGAAATTTATTCTATTGTAGTTGGCCAAAGCAAACCCTTTTTAAGTACTTTTAGACATTGAAAAAAGAGCACTATTTCTACAACTCGTCGTTCTTTTTTTTTCAAACTAAAGCCAGTTGTTTAAATTTTTCCTTATTTTGTACATAAATCTGGGATAAAACAGCGTATTTTCATGCTAAAAAAAAAAAAAAAAAAAAAAATACACCCACAACTATCAACGCAACAATTTATTTTCTCAACAGCAAAATAGTCCAACCGAGCTGGCCAGTCATTTAAACCGTATCCCAACTAAAGCTACAGCAGATATTTAATTTTTTTTTATTGTTTGTTTTTTATCTGCTCGAGGCAGTTTAATAATTTAAGTTAACACCCATAAAAATATTCAGTACCTACAGAGATGTCGTAAATTTTCTTTTATTTTATGCACATAATTGCGTTACACTAGTAAAATAAAAGGGACAGAAAATATAGTGAATTATGAAGTTATATTTTTATGAAAGGATTATCACAGCACTCAAAGATGAAGCATAATTTCATAAACATATAAAAAAAGTCATAATCCATACTATAGCTTTTTTTTATTGAAGAATTAGAATGTCTTCTGGGCAGGAAGATGCAATGTGATATTCGATGGACAGGACATATATTTGAGGTGTCGAAAACAGCATTCAAGTGTCACGGTTTTTTAAAGCGGTGTAAGATGTACTTCACTCTATCTGATGTCCTTATTATTTATACCACCTATATAATACCGCGAATGGAAAACAACTCTCGTGTGTGGGCCGGTGGAGCTTCTCGGCCGCTTGCAAGAATAGGAGAAGATTCTCATTGGTGACAATAGGGCATCCAATTCTATTGACTACCTTGGCCATTGTCGCAATGTAGATTGTATTTGCCTGTTTAATTGTTACTGCAATGGGATGTGTTTTGATGGAATTTGGTATCTGGTTCCTGAAACCCATACGTTTCTTTGTAATGCACGTTTTTCCTCAAGAGCTCCTCCTTTTTTGGCCGATTGGCCTGTGAATTGTGCAACGTATTACAAGGAAAATCCGTTTATGGCCGGACTGTTTGTATGTGGAATAACCTTCTTGCTGAAGTCTTCCCTCTTACTTTTAACATGAATAAATTCAAGTCGAAGTCGAATTCATTCTCGATCGCTAAATGCCTTAGAGAATAAAAAAATTAAAGCATGTTAGCGATGTCATTAAAAGCTAAAATTGCGACGAATTACATTTTTACGGCATTGCCAAATTTAGCAGTGCACGTTACAGTATTGCACTCGCAGCCAAAAATCGCTAATTCAACTTAATAGATTTTTAGCGATAAAGATTTAGCTTTAGCGATTTACAGAATACGGCCACTGATCTTGTCTCTATAAGACCATGCAGTCTTGGTTGAGTTTTCACACAAGACGGTTGTGCTAACGCTTGTTGCTTGCTTTCAGTGTTACCATTTAAGTTTTTTTTTTGGGCTTTGGTCCAAAGCTGGAGGTCCTGGTTAAAATGAATGGACTGTACTAAGTCTATACTCGTAGTACAGAATAGTCTTAACTTCAGTCTAGTCTAAACTTTTCCTGAGTGTAGACTTAACCCTAGTCTAGACTAAAGACCAGTGGGTTAATAACATCACGCATACAGATCGAAATAAGAATACAATTTAAATTGAAATTTTGATCGATATCGAACGCCGTAATTTACCACCAGACGAATTTACTGTAGGAACTCTATTGGTTAACTTAATTTTTTTTTTTAATTTTTTAATTATACAAATTTTAGTGCCAGTGTATTTTATTTATATTTCGGTTTTCCATGTGGCCAGTACAGTAATTATAACAGTTCATTGATTTAATTTAAGTATTTTAATGTCGTCGCAGATTAAAATATCCAACATAATCCTCCTTAATGATTCTTGCAGTCGCACAAACACACACACACATTTTAAAACATAAGCTTTTATTCACTTTAGTATTATTTTATAATTCTGGCAACATTTTTTTATTATTATTTTTTGCCATTTCCTTTTCCAGCTTTTATTGAAGGCTTGTGCTGCGTGTGTACATTCTTTAACAGCGATATCATTAATTAATGCGGTAAAGTCATGATTTAAAAAACAGCAAAAGGATTAACAGTTAAACTGCAAGCGAATAGCCAAAATAATTATTTTAAATATTAAAGGAAACTTTCCGGAATAAAAAAAAGTAATTAAATTATATTTCTATGGTTTAATAAAGATTTTCAGATTCTTTGGCAGATGGCTGTCATCATATTCGAATAAAATGTTAAAGTAATGAAAAGGAAAAGAGAGAGAGAAAATTTCGTTTAAAAAATTAATAATTCTTTCATTCTCAAATATTTAATAGCATAATTTAGGCTTTGCTTAAGATTCTTGTCTCCCATCGATTTTTTCATATAAATTTCATGTCACATCCAGTGTTTGAAAATACACACTAAATTTCGCTCCCTAGTGTTCGGTTCGGTAGATTTGTGGAAAACACAAATGCTAATAGTGTTTGTGTAGAAAATTATTAAAAAATAACGTTTCCTTGTTAGTCATCTTTCCAACACAAAAAAAATACTGTTTTTTTCAAACTCAACAAAAGATGAGAACATTTAATTCGGTTTGGTTTTTTTTAAGTCCACAAACTTTATTGTGTTCGGTTCGGCTCATTAATGTTCGTTCCTTTTGGCTGGTAAGAAAAATCAAACAGTTTTTACAAAAACAAAATACACATACGAAAAAAAAGGCCAGCTAATTAATTTTACATAAACAAAATATATACACAATACACACACAAGCTGTTCGTGGTGCGGTCGTTGCAAAAAGTTTTTGTTTGTTCGTTTCTTTTACAACGTAAAAAAAGAAACATTATATATAGAACATCAAAATATAATGTTTGTCTACAGTATCACTACAATTATTCTGCTTTTTAACGAAGAACAGAACACTATATAATGTTCGGATCTTTCTTGAAAATAGTAACGAACGGTATTAAGGGTTGTGTTCGTCTACACAATCACTAAACAAATATATATCGTTCTTGGGTGGGTGAGCCGAACGCTAAATAATGTACTGTTTATTTTCGAATAATTAAATTTAAAAATCCATAACTTTGGTTTGCGCAACCTTTTAAATCAGGTCAGTTTGTATGACATTAACTTTGCGATTGTATTTAGATTGTATGTTATAATGGGTAGATGTATGAGTCAATATGCAGATGAATAACCCAGCAAGCATTTGGGAATAAAAATAAACAATATTATTTTAAATTTGTTCTTCCTTTTAAATATTTTTTTATTTTGTAGGAATAATTTGAAAATAATAAAGATTTCATAAAAAAGGAGTGGCAGAAATTTCCCACTATTATCCTCCTGATCATAGTTTAAAAAAAGACATACCATTAAACCCTCCCGGAAGCGCACAGAATAATTGCCTTTTTACACTGATCAACATCTAACATCTACCATCAATTTGCCACAATTTGAAAGATGTTATCATCTTTCCATAAGAAATACATAGGGCTAAAAACAAACATCTCTAAAAGGTGTTTTTATCTCACTTTATTCCATTCTACATCTTTCGATTATTTTAGTGTCACCACTAGTAAAGTGGCAATAAGTTCTATTATTATTGTGGCATCACTGACAAAAACCAATTTTTTTGAAAGCAGCGTTACCATTTCTCAAGTTTTCTCTTTTATTGCAAAGTTTTTTTTGTTAAGTATTTTTTATATTTTTAAACAAATTGAACTTCAAATACATTTTTGTGTTTTCTTTTTAAATATTGGCACTTTTGTAAAAAAAAACATTTTTTATATTAAAAACATTTTTTTTTTTTAAAAATTGTGACATTTTTGTTTGATGGTAGATGTTAGATGTGAGCAATGAAAACGAGTGTTTCACATTTTCTACATCATTGATGGTAGATGTTAGATGTTGATCAGTGTAAAAAGCCTATTAGTCGATAAAATTTTATACGATTACACAGCATTAATTTCTATATTTATATTAGACTTTTGTTAAGATAACGTTGAAGATTTTCGAGCAGTAAAATAGGATTATGTGTTTGCTGGGTTGTGCTCGTCTATTTTGATTTTATGTTTATATTCTGGCGCTACCCGCCGTTCTAGTGGTTTTAACTTTATTGTCACATAAAACTATTTGGCAACAGAGACTGATATTTTGTTCATGTTTGTTCAGGCGTACAAACTTCACTACATGTTTTCATTGCCAGTCGTGTTTGTTTCTGTCTGAATCTATCAAATACAACAGTTAGTGGTCAAAATAATAAGGACTATAAGAGAAGTAAAACAATATAATTGGCATAGACTTGCACCAGAAATTATTATGCCTGCGTTACACAACAATTGGCCACCAATAAAAGCAGAAATTTCCATTTTATTTTAACATCTGTACATTTGTCAGTGTTGCCAGAAGTATGGGAAAAATTCCTGCAAGTAGGTTTTTCTTTTTTAAAATAGTAGGAAAAATCTTACAGATTGTTTAAATTTAAGAAATTTAAGCTGCTTTTTTAAATGTTATTAAATTATACCTGGCAATTTTTAAATGTAGATGTTATTGTCCATTTTAAACTGCCAAAACTCTTAACTTTGTATCAGTGCGTAAAAATTCATGGTAAAAGCATACAATTTTTTAAAAACCAATTAACTAAATCTTGAATCTTTAAAGAAATCTTAACCTCAGAACGCATAACTGGGTACTCATGTGTTTGCGGGCAGGGTTTAAAAAACTGCAGTCAAAATAAAAAAATTGCTTTTTCTTTCACTTTTTGATTTTTCATTGGACAAAAATAAACTGTTGCTTTAACTTCTGATTCATCAAAAGCAAAAAACGAAAAGTTGTACACAACAAAGAACATCCACAGTCGACATGTTTGGAAGTGTTTGGTTTGACAGACTGAAACTTTTAATAAGTCCCGAAGTTCACGAAGATGGGACGTTGTGCTTGTGTTTTTGTTTTCAGCACAATCTTATGACTTTTACTATATCAACTGTAGCTTTTTAAACACTGTATGCGGGGTGGTTATGTATTCTACGGTTAAGAAAAATTAAGTTTGAGCTTTTGGGCACTCTGAATTTACAAAAAAATCTTTGGAAAATAAAAAATTTTTTTGATGTTAAATTGTGTTTCAATAAAGTTTTGTTGTATAAAAATTGTAGGGGTTAATAAAGAAAAAAACTTTGTTGGTGTAGTTTTAAGAAAACCCATATTCTTCTTTTTATTCTGCTTAGGCTTGTTTAGAAAAAAAAATTTCTGGTAACACTCCATTTTATAGGCTTTATATATTTTTTTACCAAACCATCTCACAACATGTTGAAACGTTTACAAAACAACCACTCGCTATTCAAATTCACTAATTCTTGTTACGATTAATAACTTTTTTTTTGGGCAGTTCTTGTGTTAAAATGATTTTTTTGGCCTCTGGAATTTATGACCAACTTTTGAATGAACATTTAAACTGTAGTCGATTTGGCCAAGAAATGTGCAAAAGGTTTCAAGTGTTATAAAATGTTAAACATAATAAATCAAATGGGATTTTTGGCAAGAAGGAAGCAAAATTACAAAATATTTTGTAAAACGTTTAAACAGATAAATTGGTGTAAGAATGTGTCCAGATAAAGTTACATGAATTGCAATGACTTCTGTGCTTGCAGAGCTTGAGTACCTGTAAGCTAATTTTTGGTATGAAAGACAAGATATCAAAAGTTAGAGAAAATGTGGGGAAGTAAATTGAAAACTTAATGAGTTAAGGGTTCTCGAAAAATGTATACAATGAAAATTTGCATTCTTTTCGAGTTGAGAACTGTATTCAACTTGTCTTAAGAGCAAAGCGAGATTAGGCTGCACGGCAGGTGCTCACGTAAATCAGGTATATAGCGGGACTTTAAACTAGGATAGAAACTACAATGCCAATCAGTAATGTGCCTAATTTATTCAAATTATTTGTTAAAATTGTAAGTACATCTTTAGAAACGGGATAAAAACCTATTTATTTGGGAAACCCTAGCTAATATCCTTTAAACTCCTTTTCCATAGATCTTCTACAGTTGTGGCTCAATTTTATTTCCTACTTATCTGATTAATTAAAAAACCAATTAAGTTTTATTTAACTTTACATTGTATAACATAAATTCTTTGACTTTCTGATGTAACTGTCGTCCTTAAACTATAAACTTTCCAAGCTTTAGGCACAAAGTTTGAAAAAAAAAACAAATATAGGAAATCTGGTTTATTATACTAACTTAGCAGGAACATACATTTTAAAGTGTTTAAGGGTTTTGTTCATAGATTCAACAAAGATAATGTTAAAATGGTTTAGTAAGTCAACAAAATATCCTTATTCCTTAAATTTGAAATAAAAAATTTAACTTTGAAATATTTTTTAATATTTGCTAGTATTTCCCATTTTTTGTTCAATAATCTCATAAAAATGATTAATTTATCCAGATGTCCTTTGTATGTTTCATTTTGCTTCATTTACTGCTTGGTTTTTTTTCTTTTTTTTCATGGTCCTGTGTGCAGTTGTAATAATTCATAAAAAAACCACGTAGTAAATTATGTTACATTTTTCTTATTTTCAGCTCTACCTCTATTCCCCCATCGTTTTATTTTTATTAAAGGTATGGCACTTTTAAGAAAAGTTACTGGCATAAGCCATTTCATCCAGCACCCTCAAACAGTTGCTGTCAAAAAAAAGCCAAGAAAACAAACCAAAAAAAGCTAACTTTTCTAAAAGAATTATGTACTCTGGCAGATATTAGGTCATATTGTCAAATGCAAAAGAATGGGAAAACTTAAAAAAAAAAACAAAAGAAATCCCGAAAACTGGCAATGAAAATAGCACAGGGAAGAAAATTCTGCTACCAAAGGTGACCAGAAGAGAGATTTTCATCATTAAATAAGAACACACTCTTAACTAATTTCAATATTGCTGCGAAATTCTTGCAATAAAGACGAAATATGAGCAGAAAAGGACAAAATTCTATAAAGTTATTAGACAATGACTTGACTATGACTAGACTATGACTAGACTATGACTAGACTATGACTAGACTATGACTAGACTATGACTAGACTATGACTAGACTATGACTAGACTATGACTAGACTATGACTAGACTATGACTAGACTATGACTAGACTATGACTAGACTATGACTAGACTATGACTAGACTATGACTAGACTATGACTAGACTATGACTAGACTATGACTAGACTATGACTAGACTATGACTAGACCATGACTAGACTATGACTAGACTATGACTAGACTATGACTAGACTATGACTAGACTATGACTAGACTATGACTAGACTATGACTAGACTATGACTAGACTATGACTAGACTATGACTAGACCATGACTAGACTATGACTAGACTATGACTAGACTATGACTAGACTATGACTAGACTATGACTAGACTATGACTAGACTATGACTAGACTATGACTAGACTATGACTAGACTATGACTAGACTATGACTAGACTATGACTAGACTATGACTAGACTATGACTAGACTATGACTAGACTATGACTAGACTATGACTAGACTATGACTAGACTATGACTAGACTATGACTAGACTATGACTAGACTATGACTAGACTATGACTAGACTATGACTAGACTATGACTAGACTATGACTAGACTATGACTAGACTATGACTAGACTATGACTAGACTATGACTAGACTATGACTAGACTATGACTAGACTATGACTAGACTATGACTAGACTATGACTAGACTATGACTAGACTATGACTAAACTATGACTAGACTATGACTAGACTATGACTAGAGTGTGACTATGACTAGACTCTAAGTAGATATAGCTAGACGTCCAGGAAGCGATTCGTCAAGCAGAGTCGCGGTGCGAATATGCACGAATTTTGTTTCGTATGTAAATGCGATGCATTGATTTTTCACAAAAGGAATTTTTTCTGATTTAAGTTAAATTCATTGTGCTATGTTTTACTATTTCAAGGCCTAAAGGGCATACAAGAAGACACCTGATATTTAAATCTTTACAGCAATAGACACACATATTTAGAGTAATTTACTGAATAAAATTAAACAAAAGCAAATGATAAAACACAAGCTTGAACTACAAAGACAAGTTAGCCATAAGACAACCAGTTACCACATCCACAAAAAACAAGCTTGAAACCTCTCCGCTAAGAAATAAAACGAATCGTGACTGTCATTGAAATTAAAGAAGATGTATATCATTTGGCTAAATAAAGTAATAAAAAAAGAAAAACAAAAACTTACCAAACAAATGAAATGTTTCTAAAATATACCGAACAGGAACTGTAGAAATGTATGAATTGTTCTGCTTTAAACTATGAAATACCGGCAAAGCCAACTAAAAAACAAAAAACAAAAAAACTTTATTTAACTTTCATAGCATTTTCCACGTTGGCATTTAAATGTAAAGTAGAAACTTTTCGTGGACTTTTTTGAAACATTTTTAAACGTGACTTTTTTCTAATACACAATGAAATGGAACATTATAAAGTCATGGCTAAAAATATTTTTTGGTTAAGAAGAAAATTAAAAAAGTTTTAAATGAAAAAAAAAAACTGTATTGAATATTAAGAAGGAAATAAAAAAAACCATGTGTGTACCCTACGCCATTGTATTTAAAAACAAATTTTTAAAAGGGGATCCTTTTTTTTCATTGACCTTTAAGTCAGCAGCAAACAAATTACATGTACTTCAACACAAGTTGAACAGCACCCAACCAGCATAATACCTAAAGCGTTGTGTATGGTCAGCCGGCTTTAATTGTTGCGTGAAATTGACTTTATATGTACCGAGGTGCATATTTGAATGAAAAATACACCAAAAAATACGCTTTGTAATCGATTCGATAAATTCGGATTATCCGCCACACTTTCACTAACAGATGCGATATTTTCGGCAGCGCGCATAGTTCAGTCCCTATAAATTTCTTTATAATCTTACCAATTTCTTGCACAATAGGTCAATTATGACGACCACAATCACCCATTAATGCTTGAAAAGTGGCCACGTTTTAAAATATAAAAATTATTTTAAACTAATTCTATTGTTTATGGCACAGAACCATAGAAATCAAATCACTTACCAACAAGCACGACTTTTTGTAATGTTTGAATCCTTTTTTGGTGCTACACTGGCTCCTAGTCGCTGGCCATATCCTTCGCCAGTTGAATTAAATTAGCTCAAGTGGAAAATCTAATTTTGGTATGTTTGTTGTCGAGTTTTGCCCTTTTTTTGTTTACAGCGTTTTTCAATTTAACGAGATTTAGCAAATTACTAAAATAACAGAGAAAAAAAGAAGAAACCAACAAATTCGAAGAGGAAATTTCATTATTGTTTTTAATAGAATTTTAGTTTTAAGGATAAAATTGTTTTCTATTATTTTGCATAAATTGAAAATTAAATTTAAGAAACCTTTTTATTTTGAAAAGAAGCCTTTTTCAATTTGCTTTTTTCGAGGAATCTCTTTTTTTTTGCTGCTGGCTAAGATAAATTACATATTTGAAAGGATTTGTGTTTATTTAGAAAAGAACAATTATATTTTTAAATTAATATGAATAGATAGTGTAAATATGATTCGGCTGGGGAAAGGCAAAAAGAGCATATGATTTTGAGATCCAAAACTGCGACTTAAACTGTTGGTAGATAACAAATTTTAAACGTTTTTTGTGCAATAATGGTAGCATTTACGAGGGCGGATCAATAGACCCGCAGCGGTTGAAATGCAACACCGGATTTTGGGTAAAAAATCATTTACATTTTCAACGTAATCTCGTTTAAGCTTAATAATAGGATCGCTGGTCCTCCGTGATCTCAAAGAAATTTGTCTACTTTGAACTCCGCAGAATTCCAGGTAATAACTGAACCTGACTTCCCCGGAGAAAGTAGCACCGAAAGGTAAAATATCCTTAGGCTGTTTTCCTATATACCTCTGGGAGTACTATTAATTTAAAATGCTCTTAAGAATAAATGGCATATTTACATATTGACTTTCACAAATGTTAACTAAGTTTCTTAAAGACACAAAACATGTATAAAACGCACGCCATCTGTTTAGAATCCGCAATATTAACGACAGGATTGTTCAATTTGAATTACAAGCCATTAAATTGTTTCAGCAAAAGCCAACCACAAATTCAATACGTTAAGTTGACACGTTGGTAAATAACTGTTGGCAGTTAAATGTTTCAAAACTCAAAATGCTTTTAACCCTGTCGAATGACATCTTCATGCTTACATTGAAATCGAATCGAAGTGACTTTAACAAATAAGCAAAAACAAGCAATAATATTCATTAAATTACTTAAATAATGGCCCAGGATATTGATTGAAATTTGAATTTGTTAAAGCAATTTTAGCTAATAAATATTAAATAAGAATAAAATAAAAAGCTGTTTATATCAGCACTTATATTTCAGTTGAATAAATTTTAACCCCCGGTATTCATAAACGATTATTAAATTTAATAAACTTTTATTAAGGATAATTTTCATAGTAAATTTGTTCTTTAAACCTTTACGAAATTTTAAAAATTTTTTTGAGTACAGGCATAAAGCTTTAAGGAGTATAAACATGATCAAAATGTTTATAAAGCATGTTTATGGAATGAGTAAGAAATGTGTTAGTATGTAAGACAACGACGATGCTGGATGGATTACCAAACCAATTAATATATTACGTCAAGCATTTTGTATACGAGATTGACAGCAAGCATTTTAATTTAATATTGCGCTTTAATATTTTTCAACTTTTCAAACAAAATTAAATTTATATCAATCTAGAACCTTCTTAAAATGTTTTTTCCTTTAAAAAAAAAAGCCTTAAGATTTTGCAATCAATATCTTTTTAATGAAAATGTGCATTTACTTGATAAAATATGTTCAGTTTATACAGTCTTTTCGGTTTTTTTTTTGTTTTTAATTTCTTATCTCTCCCTTAAAAAGAACTCTTTATCCACTTTAAATTTTAAGAAGAACAACAGCATGAAGACCATTATGATGATGGCAAGAAATAATCTCGCATAATGAAAGACATTTTTACAAAACAAAAAATGCTAAAAAAATTTCTACCTGAATAAACAATTTATAGAAGATAATTTAGATACAATAGTCATTTTATAGTTTTGGAAATGATATTTAACATCTAGATGTTTTTAAAGTACTTTTTTTATTCAGTTATATTTGAGAGGCTTGAATACATTTTCAAGTATTTCTTTAGAAATACAAGTTCATAATGAAATTAATTTAAATTGGTTTGTAAAAAAAAAAAATATTGAAATAAATATTGCATTTGAGGAAACTGTGGTACTCAACAAAAAAAAAAAAAAAAAAAAAAAAAAAAAAAAAACGAACACGATAAAAGGGTTTAGAATATTTAGAAATTTTGACTGGAATTTATTTAGCCAAATAAAATCATATAAAATAAATGATTAAAAATCAAGAGCCCGACAGCAAAAAGGAGAATGTATAGACAGATAGCATATGGCCCAGATTCAAATATAGTGTACTTTAAGGAAAATCGGGGAAAAAATTGGTACTTTGGTACTTTTTCTCTTTTAGCTAAATTGGGTATGTAGATTGCATATGATCAGGATTGAAATATAGGGTACCATTTAAGGGATAAAATTTGTACTTTTTAAGGGATAAAAACGGGAAGAAAATATTATTTTTACTCCTTAGATAAATTTGATATACTACATACGGATTAAAGCCTATATTAACGTACAGTGAACTTTTATGTAAGGAGAAGCTGGTTTTATTTTACCTTTGGTACTTTTTTTCTTTTTGACAAATTTTGTTAAATGAAATATTGTCGAGATTCAAATAAAGTGTACTTTTTAAGAGGTAAAACTGGGAAAAAGTACTCAGGTACTTTTTCTTTTTTTGATAAATTTGTTGTATGTACTTAATTAATTTTTTTTAGATAGAACAAAATTTTTGCTTGATATTTATTTTTTTATCCCACCGTTTATTTTCTACAAGCAATATTTACCATTTTAATTACCCTTAGACATGAAACTGTAAAGTGCACAAAATTTCTTCAAGCAAAATCATTTTAGAAATTAAACTTTCTGCCTCACAATTTGCTAAGTTTTGTAATTAAACGGTGATGCAAAAGTGATGGAAAAGAATACACAGGGGACTCCAAACATGACAAAACTACATAAAATTGCAGAAGCCCAAAAAATTACAAGACTTTCTTAAAAGTGGACAGTATTTATCGCTTATACTGATGCCAACTTGTGCCATTATCTATGCGTCCGTCCGTCTGTGCTTGTGTATGTTGAAATAGATTTTTCAAAGACTCCAGATAGGGTGGGGACTTATTTGCTCTTTATTTATATTTCAAATAGTCTAGGATAGTTTGCTATTAAAATTCAAATAAACTGGTCAACAAATGGCTGAGATATAAGCAAAAATCCAGGACAGCCTCTAATATTTACCCACAAAAATTTACTTTTTTAAAGCTCCTTATATAGTCTGGGAATTTTTTTACGCACTTTCACCTTAAACTAACTTGGTGGAACACAGGCAGTTCAAATTATCAAAATCTTACCGAGTTTAAGACAAAAACCTACTTTCTTCTTCCTAGCGCCCATAGCATATAAGTAAGTAAGCAATTCGCTTTTCAATAGTTGCTTTCTGTGAACTCTAACAAAACGGAATTGCTTTATGATAACCCCTCCATATTTCTTGTGTAGCACAGTGTTATTATTTGAAAATAAAACACAAGTTCTTAAACAAAAGCAGAAGTTTTTGTACATTTTTTTGCTCTCGCATTCAAGCACAATCAAGGGTTTTCTTTTAGTTTTTCTGTATTTTCATTAATTTCTTTAAAAAAAGAGCTTTTCGTTTAATAAAAAGTTTTTAAAAAGCTGTCATTAATGTGTCATTATTTTCCTCGTTAGACGAACTAGAAAATAAAAGAAAAAAAGCCGATTTTCAATTAAAATGTAAAAAAAAGGAAACAGAGCGGACAAAGAAAGATGGTCTTTAGTTGTAAGAGAACTTAAAAGACTGATGAAATAATGACTGACAATTTATTTTGTTAATGGAATAAACAAAAGAAATATTTTGCATGAATTTCATTTATTTCAAAATGTTTAGTAAAAATTATCATTATCAATTTAAAACGAAAAGATGATTAACAGATTTAAATTAACACTTGACTTTTTATAAAGTGATTTCATTGTCATTTACTTTATTATCTCTTTTATATTTCAGTCTTTATCATCCCTTTTTTATTTTTTAACTCAATTGGTTTGTTATTTTAGTTGAGAAACTTTTATATACAACTGTTTGAGTTGGAAAGTTAAATAAATTAAATCCTATTATATCCTAAATATTATTTTGCTTAAGCAGAAATGCGTTTTAGGGGAAGTTGAAAAGATTTATTCAACGGATACTTATTATACTAAATAAGCAGTATCTAATTAAATGAACTATATTAAATTAAATTAGTTATCAAAAACTATAGAGTAAAAGAGTTTGCTATTTAGGTTAAATAGTAGTTTGAACTGTAGACATGACTGTAGTTTGGAAAATAGACAAGCAGCCGTATTCTGTAAACCGCTAAGGCTAATTCTCTATCGCTAAAAATCTATAAAGTTGAATTAGAGGTTTCTGGCTACGAATGCAATTCTGTAACGTGCATTGCTATATTTGGCAATGCCATACAAATTTTATTCGCCGCAATTTTAGCTTTTGATGTCATCGCTAAAATTTTTAAATTTTGTATTCTCAAAGGCATTTTAGCGATCGAGATTTAGCTTTAGCTAAGCATATTACAGAATACGGCTGCTGAGTTTGAGATTATAGTTTGGACTACAGGCTAGACTATATTTAAGATAACAGAGGAGACTGTTGCTTGGATTAAATACTAGACTGTATTTAAGAAAACAAAGTAGACTGTAGTTTGGATTAAAGACTAGGCTAAAGTTGAGACGGTGGACTAAGATAACGACTGTCGACTATACAAAAGCTTTGAATATAGTCTTGACTTCAGTTTAAAATACAGAATAAACTACAGTTTGGAATTCAGACTACGTTTGAAACTTTGCTTGCTATAGCTTGTACTAAAAACTAGATTTTAGTTTGGACTACACTGTAGCTTAGATTATTGGCCAGACCGTATTGGGAGACTATGGAATAAACTACAGCTTGGACTATAGACTACATTACAGACTAGACTATAGTTTAGACTACAGACAAAACTTTAGTTTGGATTACAGACTAGACGGAAGTTTGGATTATGAACTAGACAATAGTGTAGACTAGTCTACAGTTTGAACTATTGCCTAAATTATAGTTTGATTCAAATACAAGCTTATGCATTGGACTATAGAAAACACTTTGGGCTATATAATATGATTTGTTCTGTTAAATATGTTGTCGACTATAGAAAATAGCTTAGACGAAAGTAAGGACTGGCGACTATAGCAAAGCCTTGACTTTAAACTGGACTTCAGCTTGGACCATTGACTAGACTTTAGGCTGTGCTATCAACTAGAATATAATATGGTCTATATATAAGACTATGGTTTGGATTATAGATTAGACTACAGTTTTAACTGCAGACAAGATTTTAGCTTGGACAACAGGCTAGACCTAAGTTTGGACTTCAGACGAGTCTATTGTAAAGATAACAGACTAGACTGTAGTTTGGGTTACAGTTCAGACTGCAGCTTAAACCTTAAACTACATTGAAAACTAGACTATGGCTTGGACTTAAGACAACAATATAGTTTGTATATTTATAATATTTCCAGACTATAGAGCAGCAAACAGTGTGCACCTTAGCTTTAGTTTTACTGTAGTTTGGACTACAGATTAGACTTATATTTGGATAATAGGCTAGACTGCAATCAAAATGCCCGATGTTACTTGCGAGTCACATCTTTACGTTAAGTTTTTTGTCCAACTTAATTTGACATTTATTTGTGTCAGTGTTTGACAAATTCAACCATGAAGAGGTACACAATTGAGCAGAGCATTAAGTTTGTTGAAACCTTCTATGAAAATGGGAGTTCAAATCACAATGCATTTCGCGCACTTTGGAGTTTTTTTGATTTGCATAATCGACCAAATGTTAACACAATCGAAGAGAATTGTGCGCAAATTTCAGTAAACCGGGTCTGTAGGAAATGTGAGAACACCTGAGCAAATACTATCATCTGTGCATGCTCGCCCAATTCGTTCTGCAGAAGACATTGCTATTGATGAGATCCGCCTAGCAGTTACCGTAAATAGTGTTAGCTATCGCGAGATGATAACAGACTTCTTGTGGTCAGAAATTTAGGATATAAACCTGGACGATATGTAGTTCTAACAGGATGGTGCCACGTGCCACACAGAAAGTCTACATTTGTAGCAAATATGTTTTTGTATGGAAAACTATGTCCACATATGAGAGCGTTATACTTTAATGCATATTTATGAAATATAATAAAGTCAAATATGCAAGCACACGCACGCATACAAAAATGTACGCAAAAAAGCAAAGAGTAAAAAAAAATACTAAACGACATGATCAACATGTCCCATTCGAAAACATTCGAGTTGAGTCAAAGAGTGATGTAAATTTCCATACATTTTATATGGTGTCATTTGTAGACTACCGGCCAGGAGGTGGTCATTTTGAAAAGTAGGGTCTGGAGGTGCTCTAAGTTATTTTTTTTAACGTGCTTGTGGCCAAAAATACTTAGAATTAATTTTTAGGAAGCTACTAAAAATTTCGGACACAGTTGTTGTGGAACTTTTTTTTATTCAACTTTTTCTGCAAAAATGCTACAAATGTAGACCAAGAACATAAAGGTTAATTGGCCGCCACGATCATGTGATTTGACACCGTTGGACTTCTTTCTTTGGGGATATTCAAAAGAAAAAGTGTACGTCAATAAATCAAGAACAGTCCAAGAGCTTAAGTGTGAGATAATTCGGCACATTAACAATATTGAACCTCAATTATGTCTCAGAGTTATTGATTGGGTTGTGGACTGCACTTTCGCCTATTAATTACAGTTTGGACTATAGACTTATTCTAGACTATAGGAGGCAGCCATAATATGGTCGTTGCTTCCTGATGGGTAATATTACCTCATATGTTTTAAACATATAGAAAAAATGGGGTTTCTTAATGTGAATTATACTACATTTAGGAATATGGACTAAAAAGCAGAGAATAGAAGTTGTTAAAAGCATTTTTGTTGCTTTAAGCCGTTTTACACTATGACACAAGTCTTAACTATTTTAACGAAAATACTTCCCGTATCTAATTATTGTTTAAAAAAATTTCAAAAAACAATAACAACTTATCATGGCAGTGTTGTATTTACCTCAAAATACGTTAGACTTGTGTGATAGTGTAAAGTACCCTTTAAGCAACATGCTTATGAAATTCTCTAAAAACTTTTAACTTCAATCAATCTTTATTCTAATAAAACTTACGCAAAACGTATTTTAGTGCCATCTAACCCTTTTCAAACGAATTTTGTTTTATCTGATTTTCTTTTATCACATTCAATTTTTCCATTAAAAATCTTTCATTCATTTCCTAACTATGCAAAAACTCCATATAACTCTTT
Organism: Pollenia griseotomentosa; assembly: GCA_963931875.1. Classification (NCBI taxonomy): domain Eukaryota; kingdom Metazoa; phylum Arthropoda; class Insecta; order Diptera; family Polleniidae; genus Pollenia; species Pollenia griseotomentosa. Next base: position 183,180,740 of record OZ007563.1, on the reverse strand, counting down.
AACATTTGTGCATAATATTTTCTTCTATTTTCAATATAAATTAATTACGTTTTCTCAACGGCCATTGTGTGTTGCTAAATGAAGTCAATAAATCTACGTCTCTTGATGTTAAACTCTGTGTGGGTCTTGCGACTTGAGCTTTGAAAAAAAAAATTGTACAAATCATCCCGAAATGAACGTTAAAACGTGACTTAACATTTGCACACGTTTCCTTAAGGTACAATGATTGAAAGCTGAGAGGTATGAAGGCTTTAAGGTGGCAATAAAGATGAAGGGAGGGGAGGAGGGCATACACTGTGATTCTTAGTTAACATCTGGTTTTTGTGTCAATGAGTATAGAGAATTTTGCTTTGTGTTAAGGCATTTTGTTTTGAACTTTTACTAACATTGATAGAAAGAACAGTTAAGGAGAAATAAATAGTAGAGGGACACTTTTAAAGAATATTATAAATTAAATAAGGCGCATTTTTTAATGCATATTTTCACATAATTTACCAAATGCAATTAAAACTTTTAAATTTTAATAAGAAAAATTATAACAAAATTACTTTGAACTATAATTTTGCTCTTGAATATTGCCTTTGGCATGGCGTTTATAGGCAATTTCAATAAAATTTTCTGCTGGCACATCCAATATCCAACATATGAAATGTTTCTTGCCGTATTTATCGACATCAACGACATCACTATTGATTCAAAAATCATGACAAGCCTTTGGGTATTATTAGCAAGAGGATGGATGACATATGGAATTCTAACATGATTAATTTGAAACTTGTAATAAAACAGAAGGCTCCTTTACCTTAAACAAGGCGTTAAAATGGAATATTAAGGATAAAGAAAACCATAAACAGATGCTAATCAATCCAAAATCAATTTTAAGTCATTCAGAAGTAACCGTGTTTTCAACAGACGGACTTGGCTAAATTAACGCAGACTTACTCAAGAACTCAAAATTTATATTAAGAGGGTCTTAAAACCTCATTTACCCCTCGAGCTGGTGAAGGTTTTAAAATTATTTAAAAAAAAAAAAACAAAATTAAACAATATGCAAAAATATTCTTTAAAAAAGTTTTCTAATTTACAAATTTAAGTTGCCATATTTTAAATTCTTTATTTCCCTCATTTTTATAATTTCTTCCATCTTCCCTTTTAACATCTTGTTATTTATTTTGCTGCTCTCTTAATCATACCTGCTTTAAAATGCCATAAATTCATCGCAAAATTTTTTGCATTTGATAAAATACCCGCACAAAAATTAAGGAATAAGAGAAAATCACAAACAACCCGGAGTAGCTGGTTTTATGCATCACAATAATTTATCTTCTCTTGCAAACGTAGAATTTTACAAAAATAGCAAAAACTCATCTAACGGGAATGAAATTTAACGAATGTTTTTTTTTTTTTTTGCTTACCTTGACAAACAACAACAATGGAAACAAATAGGAAAGTAAAGTCAGTCAAGTCTGACCAGTTGATACCCTACACCACATTATTTAGATACAAATTTTAGAGAGTTGACTCTTTTCGGGAGTTATGGGCAGTTATGAAGCCGCCAGAATAATATTATGTTTTGAGCTTTTTGCTAGGTGTTTCTTGTGTTAAATATTCTATATATAGCCAGTAGAAAATGGAGCTTACTGGTAATCAGTTTTTAAGGGAGAGAAGCAGAATACCCCCTTACAAACCTGCTTACTAGAGACATGATTTTTATATGGCGAGTTCACACTTGGAAGAACTATTGTTTTCCTTTCTGCTAAAAAACATTTTTATGACTGATTGCGTTATAAAAAAAAAAAAAAATTAATTTCTATGCCCGGTAATATTTCGGGAATAATCGTAAACCCATTTTGAAATCATTGCAATACAACCTGCTTCTATGTAAGGGAATAACAGAAGCACTTAGGACATTGTTCGTGAATTTTTTTGTTTAAAAAAATGATTTTAATTCTTCACTTACAGCCTGCTTACTTCCCAGCAAAAACTTTGCTTACAAAATAAGCAGAAAAATAATGAGAACTTCACGAACACACTACTTATTTTTCTACTAGAAGAAGTACTTATTTTTGTTCGCGATGTCCCAAAAGTAATCCCTTATAATTTGACCAATAGCACCCTAAAAATAATACCTTTCTTTTATACTTAAAAGTTTTATGAAAATATGTAGTTACAAAAAGAGACAAAAAATAAGTAGTTACAATTCAACTTTCAAAAAGGTTAAAACACACTAATTAAAATTGCTCTTTCTAAAACCTAAAAAATTTACAAAAATAGTGTTTTTGACCATTTATGAAGTACCTGCGACCTTTCATTGGATTTTCGCTGTTTCTTTTAAAATATACGATAGCGAAGATTAAACATTAAATACGTCTTAAAGTAATAACACTGAAAAAATGTAATCATTATTTTTTTACATAGCAAGTGCTAAACAAAATATCTCTCAGAAATTTTTAATTATGATCATTATATTAAAGTATTTTTTTGTAGTGTACAGTTATGACTTATTTAAGACATAATGATAAAGTTATTATTTAATATATAATTAATAATGTAAAAAGTGGCGAATAAAGCTACAAAGTAATGAATTCTTGAAGTCATTAAAAGTAGGATTGTAAGTAAAGTTTTTGCTGGGTTATAAGGGATAATGCGAAGTTATTCAATAATTTTTATAACTTAAATAGAAATTAACAGTTCAACTAAAAATCAAAATTGTTCTTAAAAATAGCTATGACACAAGCTCTAATGTTTACATTTGTACTTTAATTTGTACACATAAAATGTCGACGAAAGTGGACAAAAAAAAAAACATAATAAACAAATGTATTCAGGTTTTCAAGACAAAGTCTTGACAGAAAGAATACGAAAAAAAAGAGGAAAGGAGGCAACATGTAATTTAAAATTTAAAAATTATAATAATAACAGCAAATTTCTAGCCACCAGTACTACTAGTTAAAAGATTGATGTTTGACTGTTGGCTGGCGGGCACCGCAGTGGTTAGAACTCAAAGATTTTCTGAAGATAGAATATGGTGATTCTTGAAACATGTAAAAATCAACCCGGGTTCAAGTCCCAGCTCAGCCAAAGAAAAATTATCAATAAATTTAAATAAAAATACGAAGTTGTAAAATTCCTTCCTCAGTGAAAAAAATTTAATGAAAATTAAATTTGATAAACTCAAGCCTAATTAAAGAATATTAAAAATTAAAAATTAGCAGTTCAACTAAAAATCAAAATTTTTCTTAAATTAAAAATTTACTTCAATGATATTCGGTTCTCTGCTGCTTCTTAAGCTACGGTCACACTTATTAAATATTTGATCAAATAAGCGTAACCCCTACTTTTGTTAATAGTTTGTGAGTTTTAAAGTGTTCTAAAAATTACAAAATAAACTAATTATACTACTAGACATAGCAAAAAACCATTTTTTGTAAGATGTGGTATTTTAATCAAAATAAATATTGATATTAAGCGAAATGATTTTTTAGTTTGGTTGCTGGTCCCGTTTTTTTCGTCAAATATTTGATAAGTCTGACCGTAGCTTTAGTAGTGTGTAATATCTAGCGCATATAACATGTAGCGCAACAACAGCGCTCATGTAGTTTTCGTGCTTCCAGAAACCTTAAAATTTTTTACTGGGTATGAACACATCTACAGTTGTGAGATTTTTTTGCCTTTAAGTGATTTTAGACAGAGCGTTTATATGGGACCTATGGTCTATTCTAGATCTACCAGCACTATACTTTGCCATGACAAATAAACTTTCGTAACAGTTAAAGTAGCCAAATTTTCTGTCAACACCAACATATATAAGGAAATAATGTTACTGAAAGCTATCTGCGGAAGTGGTATAAAAGATATGGTCAAATTTGGAGCGATCCAAAAAAAATTTGGTAAACTTATTAAGATTTCTACAAAATATATTTAGATCAAATTTAATATAGATACCAACATAATAAGATGGTTTCTGAGCACAAAGACTCTATGTCGGAAGGAAGCTTCTATAGGGGCTTTATGAAATTATGAACCCATTGTCACAACTTTCAATAGGCTTTTGGCTTTTAAACCGCACAAACTAAGTTTCATTTGTTCCCTAGGAACCACAGGATGTAATAAACCGCTCTCGACCACTACAATGCACCAAAGATTTACATGGACAGCCTGACACCCAGCCGGAGGGAAGGACGGACACCGTTTGATCAGTTAAAAAAGTGATTCTAAGAAGAGCGGTATAGTTAAAGGTAGATCTAGGACCAATTTGATTAATTCTTACACACATTAGCACTAGTACTTGCTCCATTAGGAGGGTGTGGGTATAAAAACCATTTTATACACTTCACCACATATATAAAACTTAGTTTTTTAAACTATACTAGCACTGCATAAAAATGAACTAGTTGGGCTCCTATGACAAGCCAATGTAAAAAGCGATAGTTTGATATATGAAAAAAAAAATAAATTAAAAGTGTTAATAGCTCAAATTAAATACCAACTGGTATTCGTATGTCTTGCTAAATACTAGTTACTTTGTCTGCAGGGACCTCCTCTATGGTGCTGTGCGTATACAAATCATGCAGATTCGTTTTTATACCCTTCACCAAATGTGGAAGTTATAACAACTTTAGTTGCTTAAATAATTTTCCACAATATTGATTTTAGACATATTCATGTTTATTTATGTATCCTTATGAGTGGTGGAGTTAATTTAAAAATGTCCTGCTGTCCGTCGTTAGACGGATAGACATGGTTGGTGGAAAAAAAGGTTTTTCGAAGACCCTATTTACATATTCCACGGAAAAGTTTTCTATTGAAATGTAGCTAGATCTGTTCACCAACAGCTGAAATATAAGAAAAGAACCCAAACTGCCTCTAATTTAAACATAACATGATTTTTAGAAAACTACTTTTAATTTATTAAGTTTCTTTTTCACTTTTAGCTGCAGAAAGCGAAATGAAATAATGGTCGTAAAAATTAACGACGGAGGTCCATTAATGAGCATAATGGCTTTGATACAACCAAGAAGGATAAAACTTGGCTCGGATAATTATTATATATGAAACGTATTGAGAACTAATAAGGAAGAGTGTTATATACGTCTATGCAGAAGCTTATATACCCTTCACAATGGTATGATAAGAATAGAAAGTTATATTAATACCGCTCTTTAGATACAAGTTTTTATATTTTTGTGCCACGCACGCTTCTCTAATCCTATCCGCATTTTGTCGGATGTTGTGTTTTGATAACCAATATGCTTGTTCCAAATTTGAAAGCTTACGCTTTTGCCATTCTTTAGATATAAAGAAATCTATAATGTCTTTGTACAGAAGGTGCCACGCCTACATTTTAATCCAGCCCATTTTATGAAAAGAGGGAACACAGCAATGTGTACGAAATTTCGACAATTTTTCTCTTACCCTTCTTAAGATATAAAAAATCTATTTTGTGCCACGCCCACTTCTCCACTCATTTTGTCGGATGATCTGTATTGATATCCAACATGCTTGTATCTACCTTGGAAACTTTGGCTCTTGCCCATCTCCTGAAATACACAAATCTATAATGTCTTTAAATGGTAAGTGCCACGCCCACTTCTCCAATCCTGCTCACATTTTGTCGGATGTTTTGTATTGATAACTTAGATGCTTGTACCTAATTTGGAAACTTTAGCTTTAGCCGTTTTCTATGTTAACATAAAAAAATAAAAAAAAAAAACATCAAAACTGGATTTATGTTAAAAATTAGAGACAATCGTAGTTTTCTGCTCATATCTAGGCCAATGGACCGATCAGGCTGAGTTTCAATAGCAAACAATGCCGCGCTATATGTGACATAAATATATAAACACCAGCTCCCCACCACATCTGCTGCCATCGGAAACCTCATTTCAACGGACATCGTTATTCGAACTTCTCTTCTCATAAGGATCCAATATATATGTATACACACTTTAAAGGTTCTAGGATCATTATTGTAGCAATAACAAACGGAATGACAAACTTATATATACCATCTTACCTTTGGTGAAGGGTTTAAAGACAACAATAGGTAAAATTAGATTCAGTCGTTGTTTTCAGCAAATATCTCTGCCATTTGTGGACCGATCAGGCTGAATTTAATTAGCAAACAATTCTGGACTATATGGGACATAAATATATAAGCACCAGGTCCACACCACATCTAGAGTCTCTGGAAACCACATTTCAACGGACAGATTGACGGATAGACAGTCATCGATAAATTAACTTTGCAGCTCATAAGTACCCAGGATATATATACTATATAGAGTGTAAGATCAATATTATAGAAATTACAAACGGAATGACAAGCTTATATAGGCCTTTTTTGCCATCGGCGAAGGGTATACAAAATAGCCATACAAAACATGTGAAAGAAATTTGTCCGGAACCACAAAGCTACCATATGGTAAACATATGTAAGCAATTATACAAAAAAAATATTTAATTGTTTTCTAAAACTTTGTTTAAGAAAATGGACAAAAACAAAGGAAAGTAATTTTTTAATTTTTATTTATTTTTTTATTTAATTATTCATCAAAAAAGCAATTTTTGTAATATATATGCAAAAACACTATGTGATGTGGCAGCTCAATTCAACTTTTATACACAAATCGAAACAAAGTGGCATCTCAGTTCATTTTGTTCTAAACAAGAGTTAAAATTAAATCAATTCAAGAAAAAATTTGCAGAACAAAACAATTTCTCTCTCACTCTCAAAATAAGACGTCAAACTCAATATAAAAAAAATGTTTTTCGGACAAAAATATTGTTCGGAGCGCATGGGTGAATCCAACTTTAGGTCCATGAAATTTCGAACAAATAATGTCTATGCCTATATATACAATTTATTTTTTATTAAAAATCAGCTATATTGGCCTATTATTTTGCCCATCCTCTATAAAAATGTGCTTCTGGAATACGGAGCTTGGCACGATAGCGATCACAACAGAAAAATTGGTAATTTAAATTTGACGTAAATATTTTCCTTTTACAAAGTTTCTTTGGTTCCGCACAAATGTCTTACCGAAATAAAGGATTTTAGGTGAAAACAGAAAGTGTGACTAGTTGTTAGATGAGGTTTAAAACGCCAGTCGGTAGAATGGTCTATCCGCTGCACTATAATTATAGAATTTTAAACTGTCTATGTTTTAACTCCTACGAGGAGCATAGCGCCGTCTGTGTTTGACTTGCTAATTTTATATCATATTCTCTTAAATATGTTACATGACGGTATTAATTTTAAAACATATAATAACTAATAATAGCGCAACAAGTGTACTAAAAAATTTATATATCATGGTTTTTTTTTAAATTTTTCCAATCAGCACTTGTGTAGTGTTAAATAAGTTTTTATTTTTCAAAAGTTTATGTATTTATTTTTAATTTTTTGTTTGCCCTGAAAATAATACGTTACCAAAAAAAAAAAAAAAAAAAAAAAAATAGTTGTTTACAGCAACAGCAATAACTCAAACGAGAACTATTTGTTTTTCCTACACTGACGCTTTTGTTGAATAGTTTAACAAACTCTGTCTCTAGTTTTTTTCCAGTGCATGTACAAATACGAATATTTTTGCAACATTTCCGCCAAAATACATCAATCCACTTTTCAATTCATCGAAACTAAAAAAAAATCACAGAGTTTTACTTGATTCAGGGGCTTCTATTTGAAATGTTGTTTTGCTTTTTTTTTGCAGAGTAAAATAGTTTAGTGGGTTTAAGGGACAGGGAGTAAAGAGAACAAAGGGTAATATGGTGGGTTAGTTGTTTTTTTGGCCATACTTTTTATGCTTTAACTAACGCCTGGCTGTTTACATTATAAGTTAGCTGTTGTGTCCCCAGAGATGACGTGAAAGTTTGTTTTTTTTTATCTCTAATTTTCCATAGAATTTATGTGTTTTTGTAATTTTTTTTTTTCAGAAAAGCTCAATAACAACCAAAGTTTTCCCTAGAATTTGTTTTTCAGGTAAAACAAATGTGTATGAATATTGTCTAACAGCAGTATTTGTTTCAAAACTTTCCTACACAATTCAAAGCCTGGGAGGTATGCTACGGTTTTTTTGTTGCCTTTAGTTGTTTTTCTTTTTTGCGTAAAGAGTCTGCAACTAAATATCTTACCATAAATTTTTTTTGAAAACTTTTTCCATAATAAAGTGATTATAGAATTTATGAGTAAAAACGGTATTAAAAATACCACAAGGGTTTTTTTTTATTTTTTTTATTAGAAGATAGATGAAAGAACTGAAAGGATTGGCGGTTGTATGTGAAAGTTATGCTGTGGTAGTAATGGCGTCATGGCGACCAATATACTTTTTCGTGTACTTACATGTCTCTAAAAACTAAATAGTAACGACTTCAACAAAGATATAGCCTTAGAGAGCCAAAGCGTTTTATAAAACAAAATCTCTCCATGAGCACAGAGTGAAAACAGAACCAATAGCACAGGACCACGTTGTTTAATAAAAAATAATCAAAAAAGTGCCTTTGACTAACGGTCTTTATTTCATATTAGCGAAACGGTATAACCTGTAAAAATTTACAGCTCCATAGTCTTGTCTATATAGTCGAATATAGAGTCGCCTATAGACTCAACAAAATCTTTAATGTATATATAACTGACTATAAAGTCAATATAGACGTTTCATAGAGTCGTCTTTAAGATTGTAAATAGAACCGTGTAAAGACTTAGACTCATTCCAAGAGTCGCTTATAGACGTATCTATATAGTTGTCTGTATACTCATCTATAAAGTCGTCTATAGATTCATTAAAAGAGTCGTCTTTAGACTCATCTTTAGAGTCGTTCAAACCGTCATCTTTAGACTGGTCGATAGAATCGCCTTAACACTTCTCTATAGAGTCGCTTATATACTAGTCTATACAATCATCCATAGGCTTCCTCTATAGAATTATCTTTAGACTCGTCGAAAGAATCGTCTATAGACTTTAGAATGGTCAACAGACTCGCCAAAAGCATTCTCTATATAATCTTGTTTAGGCTCAAATATAGACTGGTTTTTAGGTACCTTTTCCGACTAAAGATACGAATAAAGATCTAGCTAATGAATCGCCGTAGAATCAGCTTAAAACTTGATTATGGTTTAGCCTATAGTCCGAAGTCCCCAGATATGATGGGGACTCGGTTGTTTATCACACATAGTCCGAAATTACTTGCTTTTGAAATTCAACCAGATCGGGCCATAAATGGCTAAGATATGAACAAAAAACACAACTTCCTATAATTTTTTTTATAAAATCCCATGTTGTTGTTGTTTTTTATACCCATCACCAAAAGTAAAAGCTTATGTACAGTGCTACTGATTTAAAGATGTCCGTCACTACGCCTGTCCGCCTGTTTTTCTGTATGTCTAAAGAACAGAAAGAGCAACAGTTTCGAAATAAGGTAAAATAATCTTTGTTATCAATACACAAGTTCCGATAAAATGAGGGCGGGATAAGTGAAGTAGGCGTGGCACTTCCCAAACAAAGACATTATAGTTTGCTATATTTCTGGAGAACAGCAAGAGTCAAATTATGTACCAGTAACTTGGTTATCAATACACAACATCCGACAAAATGTCGGCGAAAGTTAGAAAACGGGTTTGGCACAAGATAGATTTCTTTAAATCTAAAGAACGGTTAGAGAAAAATGGTCCAAATTTGTTTACTATCATTCTGGTTGTCAATAGACAGCATCCGACAAAATGTGGGTGGTAGTGGAGAAGGGGCGTGGCAAAAAATACAGGATTATTTATATCTAAAAAAACACTATTTATATAACTTTCTGTTCTCATCGCTCCATGGTGAAAAGTATATTAGATTTGGCAGAGCCGCATATAGAACTTACTTGTTTTTTATTTTAATAAAATTTAACAGATGTAATAAAGGCTTCGTCTCGAAATTCAACTTAATATCCTTATCTGCCATAAATTAAACTAAACATTTTTATTAATTTAGTTTTTAGCTAAAGATGTTTTAGTTGGTTTAACAAACAACTTAATTATGTATGCAACAAAGTTGAACAACAGCTTAAACAAAATAAAGTTTCACATCATCTTCACGTCAAACGAAAATAAATCTAAAAAAAAAAAAAAACGAACTAAAAACATATGTCACATAAAAAATGTTTGTTTGATGCCAGATCATCATGCCATAACGAACACCCACAGTGTGTGTGGAAGTATGAAAAGAATCCATATTAGAATCTTAAACATTTGTATTCTTCCCCCAGCCACCCACTTTTAAGAGAAGCGCGAAAAAAATTCCGACAAAAAATTTACTTGTAATCAGGATTTGTTGCAAGCTTGTGCGTCATCTGCTACTACACACATGAGTGGCAAAATAATGTTTGAAAAAATAAAACAAACTTGCAAAAAATCTAGTTTTTTTACACTTATTAAAGTGGAATTCAATTTTTTTTATTTGCCATCGTTGCCGTAATAACTTTATTTTTAAAGGGATGAATTTTTAAAAGTATCATGAACGCGTGGATGTAATTATTTTTTGAAATGAATCTACACTTGCATCGATGGATGGATGGATGGATGATGGTTACTTGGTTGGATGAATGCGGAGTCGAATGGTTTTCTTGCTGGCATGATATTCTTAATTTGAAAATCTTTCTGTCATGCTTTATGTTCCTTTGTACTTTTGGCCTTTCCTGAAAGAGTTGAAATTAAATTAATAAATATAAAAAGTTGCAATGTATAACTTTAGATTGCTTTTTTAATGTACTTACATATGTATGTACATATGTAGAATAAAAGAATTTTTTTTATAGAAATTTTTTGGCAATAGAAATAAAACACACTTTTGCCAATTAAACATTAAACTAGGTTTAAATAAAAGGTATTAAACTGGCTGAATTACTTAAATTATATTAAAATTCAAGCCAAATGCTATTAAACATAATTAAAACGCTTATTTTTCTTAATTCAGCTAGCTGAATTTAACGAAGATGCCTCTACCAGGGTTGTCAGATTTTTTTGAGTTCCATCGCCATACCGGTTGTCACAATCCGCCAAAAATCGCCAAGCATCCATTTTGTTCAGTTTTCGTAACATATTTTTTTGGACACAAAAACAAGCAAATATAATATTTCAGCCGAAATCGCCAAAAACTTTCCAAAAATAAAAAAAAGTCGCCGAAAGTATATTTTGTTTAGTTTCTGTTATATATTTTTTTAAATAACATTAAATGGAGGTCGTATATTCAGTTAAGAAAACTAAAATTAATTACACAAGTCTATAAGATCGTACACTTCAGCCCCATCGATTTTATTGTTTTGACCTGCATATATACTATAAGAATTAAATAGAATTCACTTATGCCCAATTTTCAGGATAATATTTAAAGCAATATTAAGTTAATTTTCATATAAACTTAAATCGTATTGAAATACAGATTGATTTTTTGAGTTTTGCTTAAAAAGTCTTATTTAATTAAGATAAAAGTATGGTAGCATTACTAAATACAAAAAAATATCATAAAAAAGTGTATTTATTTACAAGGTGGCCTCCAAAAACAGCTGTTTGCTATTGCTTTGCCTGTTGTTGTTGCATTGGCTTAATATTGCGACCACCTTGTTAAGTTTTTCCAATGAAAACTTAAAATGAATTTAAATGTACCACATCGGTGAATTTAGTTACATTTAAGTGTCTAGTGAAGAAAATAATTTTGTATTTAAAACGATTTTAAACATAAATGTGATTTAATATCAATCCCAAAAATTGGGCATTAAAATGATAACAAAACAAAAATCATATGAAAAACATTGCCAAATTTTTTTAAGGTAGTAATGATAACAAAAAATGACAAACTGTTAAAAAATCGCTTAAATAACATAAATGGAAAAAATACCAAGTAAACCGCCAGATTTATTAAAAATTGCAAAAAAAAAAAAAATAGCCACGTTTGGTGAGAAATCACCATATCTGACAGCCCTGGCCTCTACAGCTTTATAAAATCAAAATTTTTTAATTAAGCTTACATAAGCTTATTCAGCAAACCTTAAAGCTTTAACTTAGATCGAAAAAAATGGTTTTTAATAACATATACTTTTCAATAACATGCATGTGCTTATTCAGCAAGTTTAATAGTTTAATTTGACGTTTGAAAAAAAAATTTTATAAATTGCATTTAATTTTTTTATGAGACAATTTTTTTAAAAATTAATTTTAAAATTAGTTAGTTTTTCGTTATTTTCGTTCCAAAAACCTCAAGTTTGATAAGCAGAAAAGCTTTTTTTTAATTCAGCAAACGTTGCATGTACCGAAATTGACTTTGTTTAAAATGGATTGTTAAAGGCCAAAAATAAAAAAATGACTAGCTTGTTTTACAGTTATTTATGTCACATACGTTCGCGAGCAGTTTGCTTTTAAAAGTCAGCAAAAAACTTCTTCTAATTTTTATCCACAAAAGCTTTCTTGTTTTAATTCCTTTTATGATCTATGGGCTTTAATGTTGCTTTTTGTAAAAAATAAGCTTAACAAAAGTTAAAAACTTGACTTTTTAGGCTTAGTTTTTGAGATCTCAGTTAAACTAGGTTTAGTTAATCTGAAAACAGGTTTCTTCTGCCATTACCAAGTTTGTAAACAAAATGTTGTGGAAACAGCTTAGTTTTGCTTAAATTGTTGTTCTTTAGTGAATTAATAACAAAAAATCACTTTTCTCTGCAAAAATCCGTGTTTCAGACTACGTTAAACTAAGTTTAAACTTAATTCACAACTTAAAAAACCCGGCCTTAAACGACTAGATGCAATTTTGGCACAAACATTTTAACAATTATAATTATAATTACAATTTTCAATAAATAAACACCAACGAAATAAACAAAAGGTCTTGAAAAAGTTTTAAAGAAAAAAAAGATAACATGTCACTCAAATATTTTAATAATAACTTTGTTTTGTGCCCCAAGACTGGGTGAATTGTTGCTGCTGCTTTTAGATATAATTTTAGCAAGTATGTAGGCATTGCAACACGAACTATTCAGGCACCTTGACAATAATGGCAAGAAATAATAATATTAATTTGCTAGAAGAACTCTTCAGAGTTACCCATCATGTCTTGCAACAAAAAATTGCATATAGAAAAAAAGATAATGAAATTAGCTTAAGGTTTGTTTTTTTTATCTTGCAACATCATGATGCTACTCAAACTTAGTGGGCTTAAAGGTATGAAAATATTTTAATTTCAATTTTAGTTTTTTTTTTATTTTAAAATACTTTTGTGGGTTAATAGCAATTTTGTGATTAAGTATAATACGAGTACTTGTACTTGATTGCTTAAGAATCTTGGATATTTTTTTTGTATTTCTTTTGCTACCAAAACTAGCATTTATCTTACCAAGTAGCTTTTTTGTAAAAAAATGTTAACTTTTAAGACGTGACTTGTCTTTAAAAAACAATAAATTGGTTTGATTGTTTTGCTAAAAAGAACAATTTGAAGAGGCGGTTGTGACAGCCTTAAGGTGTTTGACATAATTGTTGTATACAATTGCATCTTGTCAAAAAAAAAAAAAGTTTTTTTTCATAAAGGGGTATTTAGTGGGAGGTTACTAAAGGTGGTAGCAATTGTTAGCAAGGTTTGTCATGTTTTTTATCTCCATATAAAAAACTAAGAATACGTTTGTTTGTTTGTTTGTTTGTTTGTTTTTCCCTAAAGACTCCCAAACTACTGAAGCGATTTTCACAGTTGAAATTTGGTACATCACTACTTTATTTCAATGCGAGTAGCGAAGCACACCGGGTTAAGCAAGTTTACTATAAAAATTGGTTTAAAAATTTTATTCTGTTATTGGTTTGTGCTGCATATTCGGAAATTAGCAAAAAAGTTTCGTTTGACTTCCACAGAAAATATTATTAAATAGAATAAGAAAAAAGTAAATATGCTCGTATTTACTCAAGAACTTCTTAAAACACTATGTCACTTATAGTATGTTCACATTTGACTTTTTAAACGCGTTTAAGCAGTACGAACGTGATTAAGCTCTAATCACTTCAAAATCGAGATGATTACCCATACATTGAAGTGATTTGTTAATCACTTCAAATTTACATGATTACAACTAAATCACTTCCTAAATCACATAGAATCCACTGAACATACCTCAAATGTAGAATCGCCAACATGACCGTGTACAACCGGCCAAGATTTCTGCTTAATGTTTTTATTTTTTTTCCCTCAATAATTAATAAATTCTCACAATTTAATCATTAAAATTATAAGAATAATCTTCTAATAACTTTATAAAAGTGTTTTTATCCATTTTTAATACTTTAAAGAAAAAAAATTTGTTTGTTGTGTTTTTTTCTTAATCATCTGTCATCTTAACCATCTCAAATGTAATGTGAACGGCTTTGATTAGCTAAATCAACAATTTGCTTAAACGCGTTTAAAAACCTAAGTGTGAACTTAGCATCAGCTAAATAAATTATTTCTTATAATTTTTTGAATAAAAATTAATTTTTAAGCATAAAAACATAAAACACATCAAATTCAGCTAGCTGAATTTACTTTTGAAATTAGATTTACTTACGAAAACAAGAATTTGAATACAAGCAATTCTTTAAGTAATCAAAAATGGTTGAAACTCTAGCTTGTGCTTTGTGGGTATCTTATATATTTTTTTTATTTGAAAGCGGTTTAGAACTTGTATTCCACGAATTGAATAAAATATTTCATATATTACTCTCAAAGCTAAAATTATTTTTTTAACATAGAAACATACTGTATATTAGCCAGCTAAATTTAGGCCCCTATTACGTTTCAGAACTCAACTCAGTTGAGTTGTAATTTCTTAATTTTTGTATTACGGTTTACAACTTTGCTATATTGCGGTAAACAGAAACATAACAAAAATTACAACTGATCACAACCAGTTGTCTTAATTAAAACTCAACTGAGTTGAATTGTGAACCGTAATAGGGGCCTTAATGTTCTAAAAGAGAATTGCCTCAAATTCAAATTTCTAATTTTTTTTCTTAAAATCAGGTAGCTGAATAAGGTATTACAAATTTTGCAATAAAAAAGGGTTAACACTCAAAGTTTTAATTTAAAAAAAAACTTAATTCCATAGATTTTAAATATCAAATTCCGTTAGCTGAATTTACTAATTGATATTGATTTACATAAAAAATAGAATTCCAATTAATATAATAGTTAAGAAAATCGAAAAGCGTTAAAATTAAATTTTGGTATGTGAATAAAATGTTTTTTTACGTTTCTTTGCACGAACACAGGTTAAACTTAAATTCAGCTAGCTGAATAAAATATATTTTATTATATTGTAAACGAAAATTACTTTTTTTGCATAAAATATTATTATATATAAAATTCAGCTAGCTGAATTTACTATTTGATATTGATTTACATACAAAATCCAGAGCTCAATTAAAAAAAAAATAGTTTTTATAATCGAAAAGCGTCAAAACTAAATTTTGGTGTGTGAATAAAATATTTTTTTATGTTTCTTTGCACTATAACAGGTTTAAACTTAAATTCAGCTAACTGAATAAGATATGTTTTATTATTTTTTATAACAGAAATTACATTTTTAGCAAATAACAATATTATTTGTCAAATTCAGCTAGCTGAATTTACTATTTGATATTGATTCGCATACAAAATCTAGAATTCCACTTTAAACAATAATTTAATTAATCGAAAAAGCGTCAAAAACCAAATTTGGGTATGGGAATAAAATATTTTTTAAGTTTGTTTTACAGAAACACAGATTAAAGCTTAAATTCAGCTAGCTGAATAAAAAAATGCCTTTAATTTTTTTTTTACGTCAATAGCTTTGTTAGCATTCAAATACATATACTTTAATTTCAATTTTTTTATATCAATTTATCTATTTATATCACACCTTTAATTCAGCTAGCTGAATTGCTTTTGTATCTTACATAGTTTTTTTTTTCATAAATTTAAGATCTTCTTTCTGGTTCTCTCTTTCCGATTAGAATGTTGATGTTCTTTGTTAAATCAATTCTTCCTTAAAATATGTATTCCATTTTCTGTCTTCATATATATATACACATTTAAATCTATTGTATATTATTCTGTTAGCGGCTTTTAACAGAAGTCTTCAAAAAAAAAACTCTGAAAAAAAAGAATTCTCTGCTCAAATAGTTTCAATAGAAAGAATGCATTCACAAAAAAAGACGGCTGAAAATAAAGTGGCACATACAAAAATAAAGTTAATTCGAAGAAAAAAAAAACAGAGACGCAAATGTTTTCTTTTTGCATGAACTAACATACATTTTCAAATCGCATTGCATACTTGTAGGGACATATACTATTGCATACTTTCTGTTGTACACTTTGTAGTTTAACAAAACACAAAGTGACAATTTGATATATTGCTTGTAAGTTGTATAAACATTTAAACTTTTTTTGTAAACATGTAAAGCTGTGTAATACAGGGTGGCGCATAAGGAACGTTAGAAATAATTAATGAATAACATTTTAATTTTTGCCATTATTTATTAAGATCTTTTAGTCTAAGTAATCGAGTTCTTAATTTTGTAATCAATTTGAACAACTTTGATACCTTGATTTGTGTCCGTGTCTTTCCACTATAAATTTTCCTGGCTTATTGAAGTCAATTCTAAATAAGAGCAACAAACTAAGTATTCGTATTCATGGACCACCCTGTACTACCATTATACTATACTATATAAAATGACTGTTAAAAATGAGGATATTTCTGGTTCTCTTAATATAGAGATAGTTAAAGGAAATATATACAGGCTTTTACACAGGCATAGAATGTATATGTAGAGTATACTTTTGTACCCGTTTATACGAATATCTTCGGTTATCATGTGTGTTTTCAATAAAATGTGCACATTACACAGAAAAAATTATTGCCGAATTATTTTCAAACAACCGCTTGTTTGAAAATTTTTTTAATTTCTATAAATATTTTTACTGATTCAATCAATATTTTTGTTTGATTTTTATTTAACCAACAAAAATGTGGACAACTCTTCAAAAATAAAATAAACGCGTTATTGGTGTCAAGTTTTCATAATTTTGTATGAAATATTTAACGCTCTTTAATGTTGTCGTCTTTTTGCATTTTTTTATTTGATCGTAAGCAACACTTCTTTATGTGAAATATAAGAACAACAACAAAAAACACACACAGTCTATTTTTGGACGCTTTAAAAAATTGCAACTATAAGAAAAACAATAGCAGACACGACATTATAAGAAACAAAATCCCGTATTCAATTTTTTAAAACTGTTTGGTTAAATACATCAAATACAAAAATAGAATGATGACGAAAAACATATCGAGTCGGTCTGCTGCCGTTTTTGGTTACATTTCTTCTTTAGCAAAGGAAAGGATACAGCAACAGAGAGTGATAAAGAAAAACATTGTGTTGTGTGTATAAATAAGACTTCGTTCAAAAATTATTCCAACAAAAAAATGTGTTTCAAAGCCAGTCGGCGGCTCTGCTTTGCCGTCACCTTCTCATACAGTGCTTACTTGTGTGCGCGGCATTGCTTGTGCAAAAACTTTTTTTTTTTTTTTTGATTTTGAATTTCAGTAAACTTTTTGTTTGATTCAGTTAAATTATTTGTTTGAAAAAATTAGTGTTTTTTTTCAGTAAACAAAATGCAAATAAATTGTTTGAATATGCAAATTTGTTTGTAGGACCGATTTCAGACAAAAAATTGTTTGATTCTACAAATTTTTTGTTTGAATTGGAAAAATAATTTTTTCTGTGTATGCTGCAAACAGATTTGAAAAAAAAAAAAAAATAAACCAAATAGAAAAGGAAATAAGGAGAAGGACAAACCTTAGGTGTCCTTATGCATGGAAACATGTAATTTTTTTTTCAATATTTATTTATTGGACAGTAACACTGTGCTGTTAAATCAATTCGAGTTTTTGATAAGGGATTTATGGTTAGGATAGAAAGTACAAATTTAGAAACTCCAAAGTAGCCTGGACTAAACTGAATATGATTTGTTTTGGTAAACAATAGATAAATTAGAATTATGGGCAAACTTTAAGGAAAAATTTAAAAGCACTTTGCGAATTTAAGCCAGATCTCGAAAAATCGGCCTTGGAACCCATCTCATTTTTTTAAGTACTTTAAGGACTTTACTTTCTTCTTTTCCAGAGTCAATGAAAATTAACCCAGAGCAATAACAATCTTCAAACAGCAATTTGTTTTCTTTTTTGTGGGTTTGCAATCTGATCTACTTCTGGCAACTACTTGGCCTACAATCGGTTTGTTTTAACTTGAAACTAAATATCGTTTATTTTTTATTTTTTTCAATAGTGATGCTGAATTGTTCTCTATGTTTTTCTTCATATTCAGCCTTACTACGGCTGCCGTTGTCGTAAGCGACTAAGTCTTTTTTTGTAATCGATTAAAGAACACAGGTTATGTGTTACTTTAATCTATTGTAAAAACCAACACAGTCATTTACGACAACGACAACCGAAATAAGGCTGATTCTGTATAAAATTCATTTTTATACCTTTCCCCGTTTCAAGAGAATTTGATGTTATTTTATCTAAGTGGTAAGAGCAAATTAAAAACTTCAAATGCGTTTATCTCGAGATGGATTTTTTTGAGTTATGTCACTATTCAAGTAAATGAACGTTATATCAAAAAAATTAACGAAAAACAGCAAGTAAAACCATTAACAGCATTTTACATGTTAAAGTTGTTGCAACATGATGTCTACCAGAAATGCTGGCAGTCTGAATGAAAAACAACAATCAACCAGAAATGCTGGCAGTCTGAATGAAAAACAACAATCAACTTTCAAGGAAGTGACTCTGCCTGAAATTTAAAGAAACATGATGTTTCGACGACTGCTACAACATTTTAAACTTGATCCAAAAAAAAAAAAAAAAAAAAAAAAAAAAAAAAAAAAAAAAAACACACACACACAGATTGTTTCTTTTTCGGCATTTAAACATTAAAATTTAAAAATTCGAATAAATTTCAGCATAAATATACTGTTTAAAAACTAAAGGTAAAAAGGAGGCCCAAATTGAGGTAACTTTTTTAACTGAAAGCTTTAAACAAAACCGAGAAATAAAAGTTATTTAATTTTGATTGTTAGAGGTCGGACCAAGACTTTGGCCAGAGAATAGAAAATAGCTCTGAGAAAGAATCTTGGAAGAAACACTGCGTTTTTGACTTTTATAATGACTATATTTACTTGTGTATCCAACATTTTCTTATTGGATCAAACATCCTCATTATATTGAACCCAATAAGCACTTACCGCAAAATTTGATGTCATACGAGAAAAGACACCCGTATTTCGAGTACCCTGTTCAAGCACCTTCTGTTGATTTTACCTTCTCTTTGTATCTGTAAAAACACTTGAATCCATGCGTGTGTGTGTGTGTGTGTTTTTCGCTGTGAAATTCAGGTTAAAACTAGTGGAAAATTTGGGTTCTGCTGTGGATTCAATTCTGATCTGTGCTCCTCTTATTTGTTCTTTTAGTCATCATAAAAGTAAAGTGGTGATAAGGTTTCGTCAATCAATGTTCAGTGCATGATGGCTTGAGTAAATATGGGATTGTGTACGATTATTTTTTTGACAACTGCAAGGGCGTGGAACAGGGATGGAGCATTATTTAATAGTAATGCATTTCTGAGGAATAAGTACTTCTTATAGAATGAAAGTCTTCGTACTTTTCATTGGCTTAGGGATAATCTTAGGAATTATTTACAGTTAGGGACAAAATTGTTCACAAAATTATAAAAAAATATCTCTACATCATGAAAACTATTAAAGTTTCAACTTGGAAACTCTCTAAAACTATTGTATGGCTTCCGATATTTTATAATCATACCATGCAAACTTATTTTTAAAAGTACCATTACCGAAAGTTAAATTTAGGGTTTTATCGGCCGTATAAAAATTGTTACATTAAAACAACTAGCGTTTAAAAAACTGCAGTCAAAGTAGAAAAACTGCTATTTCTTCCACTTCTTCATTTGTCGAGGGCCAACAAAAAACTGTTGACTTTACTTCTGTTTCATTAAATCTAAACAGTCGCTGTCAAAGAAAAGCAAAAAGTTGTATACAAATTTTCGTTATTTGTTCGACAGTTTTTGCCTTCGACTACAGTTTTTTAAACCCTGATTGCAACCTTATAAGTTGTATGCTTATGAACAAGTACTCTTCATGTTTTAGAAAATGTTACGTTCTATGTTGAGGAGAAAGTATGGTATTTTCTGCCTTAAAAACAACAAAAGTATATAATTTGCCATACCTGACAGGGAAATGTATTTAATTTTACGTCTTTTTTTGGAAAAAGAGAAGAAGTATTTTTAGGGCTTTAAAGTTGAATTTTTTATAAAATGTAAGGTTTCTAAAGTTTTTTGAGGAAACAAAAAACAAGAGTTAAATACAACTGTCTTTATGATAAATTTAAGCTTTTCAAATTTAAACATTTACTGCAAACCTTTTTTTTACTCATTAACACGATTTTGTTTTGATGTGCTAAATTCCCAATTTTTATTATTGATAAATACATTTTAATTAATTGTTGGGGGAATCCTTTTTCCAAAAAAAATTAAACAAATAAAACCGTTAAGCGGATGAGAATTACAAACATTTAAGTCAATAAGCCGTGAGCTTATTTTTTCTTACATTCCCGACTACAATTAGCTGGGTTTATTGGACTCTAAATACAGCTTTTAGTGGGTAAAGAAGAACAAAATTAAAAACAAATTGCTTCATTTTATTGTTTTTCGCAAGAATATTAAAATAAATCAATTTGCCGGTTCAGTTTTTTTGCACGGCCACCTGCAAATTTATTATCAAATTTATTTTCCGGAGTACCTATAACATTTTTATTCGTTAATAAATTTTTCTTATGATGTGCTAAGTTCCCAATTTTTATTATTGATAAATATTTATATATTAAACTTAGTTTTAGACTTTCGAAAATTTTATGTTCTTAGCTTTATAGCGGCAGATTTTATAGTGGAAACCCCTTGGCTCAGGGTATAACTTCTATGCAGGCACATTTCTCTTAGTGCTATTGCGTTTAGATAAATGTTATATAAGTTAATCGCTAACACTATCCAACAAGGTTTTGTACTGGAGCAACCATATATGTTTCCTAAGGTAATTTGGTGGGCTGAATTCGAATCTGTAGTAGGTGTTTCTCTATCACGTCAGGTTTTTGAGATACAAAAAAATGTTTTTTTTCGTTTTTAACATAAAAAAATCACTAGTTTATTTATGCTTTTGTCCTAAAATCCTTGATAATTTCTTTCAATTTTCATTAAATCTTGGTGAGCACGCTTCCCTTGTTCGCGGTCACTGCACCTAGTTTTTTTTTTTTTTTTTTTTTTTTTTTGAAAAAAATCTAAATGCGAATGAAGAATAAGCAAAACATTGTTGGTGTTTGTACAAGTTTCTGACTGCAAAACTAAAATTATTTAAATATGCATTTTTTAATGATTCTGATATTGCGTATCCTTTTTTTCCAACCAAATATTCACCACACACAAAGCAAAAATAACTTGAATCAGTCAGTAACACACGATCTCCCTGACATGCTTATACGCTACAATTATGAGATTTAGAATTAATATGGGCGTGGTAGCCCAATTCATATGGCAGATTCGAATTCAGCGCACCCAGATTAGTTAAAAAACATGCTTCGTTTCTGCAGTAAATTTTTTTCCACAAAATTGTAGACCCGTGTAATTAAAGGAATATCCTTAAGAAAGTATTTGAGAAAATATCAGTACGAACAGGTTTAGGGGATATCATAAGCTGACTAGGCTCCTTTTAAATAACAAACTACATTATCACATAAATTCTTAGGACCCATAATTTTTTAAATCACACTAATAATAAGAATAACATAAAAATTAATTCCATTAAACTTTAAAATTCAAATTTTAATTGGAAGGTATTAGTATTGTTGTTAATTAATTGAACTGTTTATGGTTTTTAATCCAAATTTCGATACTTTTAATCAGGCTAAAGTTCATTGAATTTAATTTTCATTAAATTTTTTTATGAAGAAAGGATTGATAATGGTTTATTCTTGACTTAGCTAGGAATCGAACCCAGGTAACAACTCTAGAGTATAACAATTCTTGTTCCGAAGTCAAAAACACGTCATTTAACAATTCTTTAATGCATATGGACCTTTAACAAAAGTGCAAACACGCTTTAAGTTCCGATTGTGTTTGTGCCGGTACGACTATACCGAAACTCAGTATACTAAATTTAGATTATTGAAATTTTTGGCATAAGGTCCTCGCAGTCTTCATTAAAACTGTTTCTGTAGTTTGGTTGACTTCCGTAAAATATACGACCCTGCTACAGAAATCAATTGCGATCTAAAGTAAAAGTAATTTCCTATTTTCTTCTTCCAAAGACGCAAATTTAATTAAGGAACACTTAAACAAACTTAGGAGAAATTCCAACTACGGAATAAAGATTATATCCTTTGGAATGTGTGTTAATTCGAAATTCACTCTTTTCATTTTCATTAAAATAGCGGGGTTGTGTGCATTTAATGGCTGTTAAAAGCGATATAAAATAAAATTTTACTGTTGTGCTGCAATAGATTACAGTTAAATAGGTCCGGTAAACCGTCAAAATGTTTCAAAATGTTCAAACAGCCCTCGTATTTATTTGTGGAATTTTTTCCATTCTCTTAAATAAATCAATAAATAATTAAAATGTGTATGTATAAATAAATTTATTATGGTTGCGATCAAGTTCCTCTATTTAGCAGCAACATTTATTACAAATGTTCAGTTTCCAATTTTCTTTAATTTCCGCAAAATTAAAGACCTAATATTAAAAAAAATCATCATGTCTGTATGAATTTTCGGGTTTGAACTGACAAAAATAAAGCAAATGAAATAATAACGAATTATTATTTTTGTAAAGGCAAATAATTGCCACATTTTCGTAAACAAATTCAGAGCATTTGTATAGAATTTATAAACAAATGTACAAATGTACATTTAAAATTTAGATTTATTGCATTTGGGAGGCTTGAAAATATTTTATACAAATTTTATTTTCAAATATTTTGTCTATTGTCATAAAGAAAATTTATTTTAAAACGCATAAAAACCACCCAAATCGGGCAAAGGAACTGCCATTAAAATAACAGAAATTTGTCCATTTCTAGATTTTACCCGGTATATGCCAAAACGGCTTATCTCCTATGATTCACAAAAGTGTATCAAGTTTTACATCACAGAAATGAAAAAGAAAAATTGGAATTGATTAACACAGAAAAAACTATTAGTTTTTTTTTTATCAGTTAAAAAAATTGGTCTAGAAGTATTTAAATTTAATTAATGTGATAATTCAATCAATTATTTTTTTGTTGAAAAAAAAAAAATTTTAAAAATGTAAGCTGGATTTAATTAACATTTTAGTTACTTTGAAAAAAATTTTTAATTAAAATATTAATTAAATAGCAAAAAATCTTTATTGATTTTTTCGTTTAAAATAAAATAATTTAAACTGGTAGAATTGTTGTTGGGAAATGTCAAAACCTGAGCTATATTTGATTAAAACAATTAACACATTGTTTGAAACAACAAAGTTTTTTGATTTTAATTTTTTTTAAATTAAAATATCATTTATTAAAAAAATATATATTAAACATTTTAAATTTTTAGTAATCTATATAATCATTTTGGTAATGGGTGCAAAATCAACAAATTGTTTGCTTGATGCTATGAATTTGGTGATTAGAGACAATTTTTTTTATTTTCTGTGTAGACAATGTCGATCGGCAACTTAAGCGAGGTTTGACGTTTCTAGCGCCATAAATTTATTTATTGTCAAATATTGCCACATTAACAATTCCACAAATTAAACACAGCTTAACGAACTAAATTTTTTTGTTTGTTGTCGTTATTCTTTAATATGCTCCCTTACAAAGCTGCCTTGTAGTAGGGGAAGCAAATTTGTAGGCAAACTACTACGTTTTCGCTCGCTTGCATTGTCGATCGACTTTTTGTGCTAGAAATTTTAAGTGGGACGCAAATCAGCTGTTTGTCCTTGAAAATGCAAACGGTCGACATCGTGAGCTTCACTTCACTTAATGCTAGGAACACAACTGGGACGAACGACGAATTTTTGGCCGCGAATATTCGTCGCCAAAAATAGAACATATTTGTGTACATATATGAAAATACACACAATCATGGCGTCGGCCGAAATTCGTCATACGCGGCGACTTTGCAATAGATTTATTTCTATTTCATACGCCGGCAAACGACGAACAAATCAGTACCGGGTGACCATGTTTGATTTTAGTTTTCAAGTATTTTTAAAGTTACTTTTTTACTTTAATAATTGTTCTTTATTATTTTATCGCATCTTAAATATATATACAAAGAAGATAACTATAAGAATAGTTTTTAATTGTGTTTTTGTTAATGTTTGTGTTTTTTAAGTAAATTTTTTTATATGGTCAATCTATTTCTCTCTCTTTGCACAAACAGCAAAGAACTTTTTCAATTAATAAAGCTGTTAGTTATTCGTCGTTATTGTGTTTCATACGACGAACTTACTCAGCGTATTTTTACTAAAAAATTCATCGTGTAGGGCGAAATTCGTCGTTCGTCCCAGTTGTGTTCCTAGCATAAGTTATTTTGTAAAAAATACTTTAGTTGTTTTCACAATACATTTTTTTTGTGTAGCAATTCTCTAAAGTCGACTTTGATTGCATACAATTAATTTTAATAGTTATTTTCTTTTTTGTTATTTTACTCTGCCTTTCTTCAAATTCTTTTGTTTAATAAATATTGAATGAATACTGATTTGTAAACTGTCATTATTTCAAATTGTTTATGATTTATGTATAATATTAAAGAATTTGTGACAGGAAATTAAAATTTGTGTTCTTTTAATTTTTTTTGGGAATTTTCAGTTGACTGATGATTTGAAGAGTAAAATATGCAAATTTAAAACATTTGGGAAATTTTGTTAACATTTCAAGTGGGTTATTTGCGCCTAATATCATACATATTACAAAATAAATAATTTTTTTCCAAAACTAAAGTCCTGAAGATTTGAATAGTTGCAGAGAATTTCTTCCTCATTGTCTAAAATTAATCTCAAAAGCTAATGAGAAAATTTTACTGTCGTAATGATTTTTTTTAAAAAAAACTAGATTTCTAAAAAAGCTATTTATTAAATATCTTAAAAAAAACTTTATTCAAAGAAAACTTACATACAATCTTGATAAAATTTCAACTTGTATAAAAATATGTAACTTGTTTGGTAGGAAACATGAATAAAAAGCTTTCGCTTAGTAATTGCAAAAAGCTTTGTCTTTTAAAAGAAAAAAAGCTGAAACCAAATTGGCTTGAAGAAAACTATTTAAAAAACTGTAGTAAAAATATTTTTTTTAAAGAAGAATTTTTTTCTTAAAAAAGTTAAAAAAGCTTTTGAAAAAATCAAGCTTTTTTCACAAAATTGTTTTTAAAAACTATTTGAAAAACTGTTTAAAAAAAGCTTTTGTAAAATATTTTTGTTAAAGTGGCTTTAAACATCCTTTTTTTTTGGAAGCTGCTTAAAAAATTTTTCTCTAAGAGCTGTTTGAAAAAAAACTTGAATTAAATCAGTCGTTTTATAAAAGCTTCTTTTGAAAAAAGATTTTTTACATATATTTAAAAAAAAAAACACATCTGCGAAAAAGCCTTCACTTAAAATCCTTAAAGATATTTTTTTCAGATTCTACAATTTTCGAAAAGCTTTTTTCTAAAATTGGAATTATGGTCAATAGAATGTTTTTTTTTTCAAACTGTATATATTTATGTATAGATGTTTTTTTTTTTAACTTATATGCAATATTATTAACAGTGTTTCTTTAAATCTATTTTCGCGAAGGTATGTGGCTTATCTGCGGATGAAAAAGCTTTTCTACTAGAATTAAAAGTTTTTCGAAGTCTTAAAGAGCTTTTTTTAAATCTGCTTAAAAAAGATTTTTTAAAAAAGCTGTTAAAAAGTTAAAAGGGACCTGAAAAAATAATTTTGTTAAAAGTTGCTTTAAATAAAAATTTTTTTAAAAGCTGTTAGAGAAAAGCTTCTATTTAAAGATGTTTGAAAACAAGCTTTTATTTAAAGAGCTGTTTTATAAAAGCTCATATTAAGAAAACATATGTATAGTAGGGCTATAACTTTTTCACACTTTTTGCGGATATCAAAAACGGCATAGTATAGTCGTGTAGAACATTAAAAGTTATTAATAAAAATATGATAATTTTTTCGGATTGCTAAAAAAGTTCATGCAGGGATCGGGTTGAAGTTTGAAACAGCCATTTTTATCTCACGGAAATTTTAAAAAATATACACCTTATATTTTTATATATTCCTATTTTTGAATTTATCCACTGCTTTAGATAAAAAAATTTTCCTACGGTTTACAATTCATCGCGGTTCAAAATTTCTTGGAAGGTTTTAGAAATTTGCTTCCCTGCGTGAGGTCTTTTTTCGCAAAACGACGGGAGACAGGTGTTTTCATTTAATTTATAGTTTTTTTTCTTTGATGCTTTTTTGATCGAAAGCTTTTTTTCTATTTTTTTATAGAAACATTTCCATTCTTCTTTTCGTTTGTTGCTTATCCTAGTATAAAATTAAAACGTGCCTTTACACGATCAAAATATTTGTTCTCAAGCTGTTCTACATTTGCTTGACGTAATATCTAAATTAGTTTGATTTTCCATCCAGCATCGTCGGTGTCACACATACTAACATTTTTCTTAATCATGCTATAAAACAGGTTTGTTAACCATTTTTAAAGACAGACAACGATATTTTCAGACTTTTTAAAAAATGAATTTAAAGCTGTTTTTAAAAGGTTTTTAGGATGCTTAAAAAAATGTTTTTTAAATTCTGTTCTACAAAACTTCTTTTTTATTAAACTTTTTTAATTTTAAAGAAATATTAGTCAAAAAATGCATTTGCCAAGAAGTGTTAAAGAAGCTCCTTTTGCTTATTAAAAAAAATTAAATTGTTTTTTAAAAAAAAATTTAATCAAAATTGTACTTTTTCCGATATTCTCTTTCCTTAAAAAGGATTTCTTATGACTTGTAATCCAGGCGAAAACAAATGCATTCATTGTGTGATAATCTAAGCAAAAAATTTCCAAAAATAAGATCCTAACAATGCCGTATCAAAATGAATCACGTAAGTACGAAAATAAAAAACCAGAAGAAAAAAAGTATCATTAATTCTCATTGCAACGTTGAGATATTTTTCTTTGTAATTTTGTCATATTTCCTGCAATTTCTTTAAATCATGCAGCATTTTTTTTCTTCTTCTTATTACTTGCAAATGCAAAAAAAGGAAAAAATTCATGCTTTCACCCATCTTTTGTTATTTCGTTTTTTTTTTTCCTTTTGCCTGATTTATTCTTTTACTTTAATCATACAATTCTTGTCTAACAATGGAGAATTTTTCTTTAGGTTTTTTTGTTAATAATATTTTCATCATAAAAACATGATAAATGATTTTTGTAAAAGCGCCATTTAGCAAAGATGGAAAAAAATATTTGGCGATTTTTTTTTTTTTTTTTTGTCAAGCTTCTTTTGTTGTAAATACTCAATAAAGAGAATAAATTCATGATTTATATCACATTTAGTAACAAGGTTGAGAAAAAAAATGTTCTTTTAAAGTGTCATGAGTACAAAATAGAATGAAGTGTTTGGTTTAATAAAATGCAGCACAAAGAAATTAAAAAAAAAAAAAAATGCAAGGCTTTATTAAACTTTTTCTTTAAAAGTGATTTATTTTATAGAAATTGTAAAAATTAAAAAAGGGAATGTGCCCTAGAACACGAATGGAACAAAAGTCAAGTTGTACCTTTCTTAAAAATAAGCAAAAAATTTTAAACAAGATTTATATGAAAACGGAACAAGAACGAGCACTCATGATGCTACGACCAAAAACAACTCGGAAGACTAAAGCCAATTTAAAACTTTATAATCTAATAGAATTCAAAAACTGGCTCTATAATAAAAATCTCTCTATCAAACCAAATTATACCTCCAAAACTAGTTCTGTTATTAAAGATTCTAAGTTAAAGCTTTGGAAGGTTTTACGACTTAAAAGTCGTATTATCGGAAGAAAATTATTAATAACCAAAGTCCCTCGATAAAAGCCGACTCGGAATTTCATGATGTTCCTGATTAAAGCAAATTTTAATAGATATTTTGCTAATATAATTGAATATACTTTGAACTATTTATAATTTCACGGTTGACGTAAATTTGGATCTCCAAGACACAGAGCAGTATACCAGAGGTGAAAAAAGTGACGTGTGAAAAAGGCCCAAATTAATTGCTGCCCTTTCGAAGAAAGAGACAGAAAGCGTTTTTGTTTTTTTGTATCAATCAATCACAAATTTCTCGACCAAAGCAAAAATAATAAAACACAGAGCACGCTTAACAAAAGCATAAGTTCAACAAACTTTTTGTTTTGGAATTTTTACAAACCCATGGTTGATTCCAACTTCGGTGGATAAAAAGATCAAAGATAACGAAAAAACTTTTAATGAAGAATGGACGACGATTTCGAAAAAACTTTGACTATATTAAGTTTCGTGATTCTGGGTAAGCCTGGGCTACATAAGTTATACTGTTCCACTTAAAATTGGACTACTTAAAGCCCTACGATTCCGAAAAATGTTTCCACTTAAAATTGGACTACTTAAAGTCCTACGATTCCGAACAAATTTGGACTAAATAAACCCTGACAAAAAAGGAAAACTGTGTTCATATATGAAATTCCGTAATTAAGGCCAAACTAGGCGGGCATATTCTAGAGGTCGAAATGAAGTGGATATTAAATCGAACAAAATTTTGAACTCAATTATTTACAAAATGACTGTAGTTTTTCCTTTTTTTAACAGTGGTTCTTGTAAAGATATTGCTAATGAAAGTATAAAGTATATAAAAAGGAATATTATTATAAACTTTCTTTACAGGCTCATTTTCATTTCGATTTGTAGAACATGCCCGAGTATTATATTTAGATCCAACTGCGAGTTTTTAAAGGTTCATGATTGAAAACAAGCTTAAGCTATATAAAGTCAAATTGTTGAGGTCAAACTAGGACTATATTAGCCCCCAGGTTTGAGACCAAACTAGAATTATATACTAATGTTCACTACTAGGACTATATAAAGCCTCACAATCAAGACCAAAGTTGGACAAAACTAAGGCCCATTACTAAGACTATATTAAGACCCACGCTTAGGGCCAAGCTAGTATTATAATAGGGTCCACTAATAGTTGTACATAAGTTCCTAAGACTTAGGCCAAAGTCGGATTTGTAGGGCTCATTGATAGGATTTTATAAAGATGCATGTTTAAAGCTAAACTAATATTTTATTACACTGAAAGAAAAATGCTTCATATATTTAATGAATCGTTTTCATAAAAAAAAATTCACTGGTTAAATGAAAATTTTCATTGTCCAAATGGAATTTTGTAGTTATAATGAAGTATTTTCGTTAAAATCGGTTCATTGGATTTCGTAATTACATTAACAATTTTCATTGGATATATGAAAACTAAAGTTTGTCCAAGTTAAACAAAAAATTTTAATTGGGAACATAAAAAACAATATACAAACATAACTATATACATAAATTAATACAAAATTATAGTTTCCTTAAAAATATGTTTAATTGTTAATTAAAAAATGTAAGATTTAATTATTTCATACATCTAATGTAATATGCCATTAAATTTATGAAATCAAAAATTTTTTTAAAAAAGCAACGGATTTCAATAATTGAAAAAAAAATTATTTTTAACATTGAAATAACTCTATAGCCTCAGTAATTAAAAGTATAAAAATATTTCGAAAAAGCATGCCTTCATAAATTTAAATTTTCATTATGACAATGAAAATGTCATTATAGTAATGAAACCAAAACTTTCAATCCATAAATAGGTATGTTTTTAGTTTTCTTTGCTCTCTCTTTATGTGGTCTTTTTTTATTATAAGTTAGCAAAAAAAAATCATCGTTTTTTTTTTGTTGTTATGGGCAATTTAATCTCATATTTACGCTCTTAATTGAGTAGTAGCAAAAAACATAGTTTTTTTATTCAAAAACTACACTGCCTCAGTAGGCTAGCTGGTAGTGAGCTAGTCTATCAGCGCCGAGGTTGCGGGATCGATTCCCGCCAGCGACTCTGGTTAAAAAAAAAAGTTGAATAAGAAAAACTTTGATTAAAAATAAATAAAAATATTCCAAAAAATTCAAAAATAAAATAAAAATTTTTTTTTTTACTTTTCTGAAAGTATTCATCCAATGAATAACATTCATAGATCTAATGTAATGTTTCATTAAATACATTTTAATGAAACAGGTCTCATTGATCCAACGAAGCGCTGCAAAGGTTCCTTTTTAATGCAATTTTTAATGGGATTAATGTCAAAATTCATTGGTATTCTGAAGAAAATTCTTATAGTGTAAGCTCCACTACTATTAATATGTTAGCCCCCACTACTAGGCTGTAGGTGGGACGTTTGTAAGGCCCGTTATTAAAATAACTACAGTTAAAGCAAAACTGAGATTATAAGCCAAACTTGAATTAAATATATTAAGGTTCATTACTGGGACTTTTCAAAGACACGATAACGGACAAAGTGGGACGATACTAAGGCCCATTACTAGGACTTTATAAAGAACCGCGAATAGCGCCAAATTGGTATTGTGGAATGACTAAACCCATACTAGAACACTATTAAAATCCACGACTAAGGTCAAGTTGTGAATAAAAAAAAGGCTAAACTAAGAAAGGAACCCATAATTAAGGCCAAATTAGACTTATATACATAATCACGACTCATAAAGAAAACTAAGTCGATGTATCAAGAAACTCAATTGGGAATAAACTGGAATTATAGAATGACCTATAACTTACGACGAACTTAGACATATTTTTTTAAAACACACTTCGGAAATATAAAACACATATACGATCGAGGACATTATAACAATATAAAAATATTAAGCATGTCTATAGCCTGTATTCATAAAAATATTATAAATTTAATACACAGCAAGAAACTCACTCGGGATAAATTAAGTTTTTTATACTTACTTACTTTCGAAAATCAATCCCGGAATTTCTTAAAAAAGTACAAAATTCTTAAGCCAAGTAAAAAAAGATTAAACTTTTCGTTTTCCGAGTTGCACGGTTTTGTGCAAACACTACAACAACACTCCGCAATTAGTTAAAAAACGATTTGCTTGTTGTGTGTAGAAACAACAAAAACAACAGAACAATACGAAAACACATTATTTTAATGTTTAAAAAGTAAAATTGGAAACTCTTGCTTCTCATTTAGTTAACATTTTTAGATATATATGTAGTACATTAAGTTTTTAAAGTTAAAACCATATCAAAAATAATGCTGGTGTTTTATAGTTGTTTTATAATTCTGTAAGGAGTAAAACTGGTAAGTAAATCAATCATAATAAAATTCTCCTTCTAATTTCACTTTTGGTTTTTTTTAAGCACGAATTCGAGATAAAATCAATTTTATAATTCTTTAATCAGGCGCACTTTGAGTTTAGTTCAATCTAAGTTTTACTTAAATCAATTTCATTTTCGGATTATTTCCAGTAAGAACTCGGGATTGAATATGGATAAGTTGAGTATTTCGCGATTGAAAATCCGTGCTTGAGTTAATTTTTCTGTACTTGATTCAAGAAAATCCGTACTGACCCTACTATTAATACCGCTTCGGATTGATTTGAGTACGAATGGATTGGTTTTTCTTTTAAGTGAAGAAAATTATTTACCCAAAGTTTGTTCATTATTAAAAAAAAAACTTTGCAAAATCAATAATAATAAAAGAAATATTTTGCAATATCCTGGCTACTTCCAGACATTATATGGACGACGTTTTAAAAAGCACAACATTTCCTTTGAATTCATGTTGCTGATAATGTTGCCTGTTACTGAAGGACGCCTTCGTCTGATTGTAGTTAATATTTATTAACGACATAAAATTTTTTTTCCAATAGTTGTTAACTTTCTTTAATAAGTAAATAATGCAACATGGATTTCATTAATGTATATTTTGTGTTTAAGCCGAATTTAAAATTGTTTTTATGAAAAAAAAGGAAAAATAAAATTATCAAGGATATTTTTTTTACATAGTAAATATTTTCCTTGATTTTATATAAGTGTATCTTTTTTTTGCTTTGCAAAAGTTTTACTCAATTATTCCACTACAATGCTGATGTGGATTTGTGCGGAAATATTATTTTGTTTTATATTTTGCCATTTTTTCGATTTAAAAAAAAAAAATATCAAAAAAGCATTAAATGTAAAAAATAAGGAACAGGATACAGTTTCGTTTGTAATACACTCGACGGGACATTTAAAAACAATTTTCGCGTAGCAAAAATGAACAAATGAAAATGAATGTATTTACAACTAAAATGACTTTACGCGATATGTAAAGTTTCCTTTATTTTGTTTTTCACTTACTGATTTTTTTTATGTAGGTTTTCGCTGCTGTTGCCTTTTTATGTTTATTTTATTATACCCTACTGGGAGAACGACTTAAATTTTAGTTTAATGGATTTTCAAAAAAAAAAGAAGTTTAAACTGCCAAGAGTTTAAGCAAAAGGTTAGAAAAGTTACGGCGAATATTTGTGGAAAATATTAACCCTCGAACTCCCCTTCATCATGATCAATGTTGGATCTATAATAATGAATCTGCTGGGATGCTGGGATGGAATGTTTTATTCTATCCAATAGGACTAATTTTAATGTAAAATTCATCCCAATCGGAAGACATCGGGTTCAAAAGTTGGGTCACTTAACAGGAAATCCCCCATTTTTTCGTCTTAGTGGATCGATTTGGCGAGGGAACAATTTCCGCTCCATATGTTCTCTCCCACTCAAGTCCTTGAATGTTTAATTTAGTATTGTAAGTTCAATAACATAAACAAAATCGGAAGAATCTAATTTAAAAACGAAAAAGTAGCAAAAAGTCTTCTTTTAGAGATATTTTTCCAATCACTCTGGACTCTCCATGTTGAATTTTATGTTTTTATGTACAGTATTAATAAAAATTCAAAAAGTACCAGTTAAAGAACGAAAAAGTATCAAAAATATCCCTCTTACCGATTCTCATTCCCTCAGGACCTTGCGTGCTTAATTTTATTTTTCTAGGTGCAATACTAAAGAAAAATCAAAAATTATCAATTGAAGACCAAAAAAAGTACCAAAAAGTTCCCTTTTATAGATTCTCACTCACTGAAGACGTTGCATGTTTAATTTTATATTTTAACGTCAAACTTAAATGAAATTAAAAAAAGTAACAGCTGTAGAATAAAAAAGTTACAAAAATTTCCCCCTAACAGATCAGAATCATTCATGTCTTTTTTAATGTTTCTAGGTCCAATATTAACGAAAATTCAAAAAGTGCCATTTGAAGAACGAAGAAGTAAAAAAAACCTTTCCCTTACGGGTTCTCATTCACTCAGGACTTTGCATGTTTAATTTGATGCTTCTAGGTGCAGTACTAAAGGAAATTTAAAAAGTACCAGTTGAAGAACAAAAAGTGTCAAAATAAATTTTATAGGCTCTTATTCACTCAGGATCCTGCACCTATAACTTTATGTTTCTAAGTTCAATATTATTGAAAATTCAAAAAATAAAAATTGTAGAACGGAAAAGTAAAAAAAAGAAATATAAATTCCCATATTTCCCCTTTTAATACTTTTTTCTTCTCACTTAAGTATCAGTAATTTTAATATTGTAGTGGAGGGAGTCCATAATTTAAGAGGTATATGTCACTACATTAAGAAAAATGTTTCGTAAAAAAAGTACCAAAAATAGGTACAATTTTCATCCCTTAAACGTTTCAACTCGAAAAAGTACCAAATTCGTATTTGTTTTTCTGAAATAAGTTACGAATGTAATATAATTGTTTTGTCTATGTTAACTGACTTCATTTTGTAAGTTAAATACTATAAAAAAAATCATAAAGTACTAATTAAAAAACAAAAAAAAGTACCAAAAATATCAAAAATTTTAATACTGTAGTAGAAGCCTTAAGTTAAATATGTATAAGTCAATAAATGGAGAAAAATGTTTTGTAGAAAAAAGTACCAAAAATAAGTACGATTTTCACCCCTTAAACGTTCGAATCTCGAAAAAGTACCAAATTTTTATTTGTTCTTTTTAGATAAGTTATTTCTAATGTTATTTCTACGTGTATTGTTTTTTTTTGTACGTTAGATAATATCAAAGACTCAAAAAAGTACCACTTGAAGAATGAAAGAAAAGTACCAAAAACTATCAAAAATTTTAATATTGTAGTGGGAACCCTTAATTAAAAACGTATATTTCGATGCATTGATAAGAATGTTTTGTAAAAATATACAAAAAATAAGAACGATTTTTACCCCTTAAACGTTCGAATTTCAAAAAAGTACCAAATTTTAATTTGTATTTTTTAGATAAGCTACGAATAATTGTTATTTCTATGTTTATTGATTTAATTTGTAAGTTAAATAATATAAAAAAATAAAAAAGAAACTAGCAACTGAAGAACAAAAAAAGTACCAAAAACTTTCAACAAGTTTTTAATGTTGCAATGGGATCCCATTATTAAATACGTATATGACTATATATTTAGTCCTTTAAAATTCCCAGTTGGAACATAGGGCCATAGATGGTTTCAGTAATCATTGGATTTCAGACATATGACTATACTTGGAGAAAAATTTTTTGTAAAAAAGTACCAAAAAAAGTACGCTATTTCCAGTTTCGAAAAAGTGCCAAATGTATTCTTGTTTATTTTAGATAAGTTACGAATTTGTTATAGTCTTTATTTCAATGACAAGGAAATTCCAAAATTTAAGTTATGCCAGTGTATTCCCTGAAAAGGCCGAATCTCAAGAAAGGATGAAAGATCTGCCCGCTTATTTTTCTAATGAACAACGATAATTAATTCGTTTGTATCTTTTTTAGTCTTGGGATATGCTATCACCGAATTACCCGTTTTCAGCCATTTTTATCACCTCTTAAAAAGAAAAACTATATAAACTTGTTTTATTTTCCAATGTTGTATAGAGTCCCAAATTGTAGTAAATCTTTTTGCTTAGCCGATGAGCCGTCTCTTTATCTTTCGCACGGTGTCAATAGGTCATATAATGTATAAAATGGTTTTATGACATTTACACTCTAACCTGACGATTCGTATTGTGCACATATATAAGAAACTACCTTTCAAATGGTGTATTTTCTGTTTAAATCAAATGACAAGCTGAGAAGTAAAGCGTTCTTAACTGTGTTGCGTTTGCTGATTTTTATATAAGATAATATAAGCGGTCCTAGCCTGGCCCAGATGGCTATTTTTGCCAAATCCTTTTACCTTTAGCCCATTTTAGTGAAATAGACCAGAAGTTTTACCGGCAATTGAACATGCAACACCCGCACTTATAGGCAAGCTTACTACCAACTAGCCTATCAAGTAAAGGTTCAGGTTTCTACGCAGGCTATAGTTCAGGTTTCAATCTAGATTCTCGTCTAGATTTTAATCAAGCTTTAAGTCCAGGTTAACGTTTTCGTTTTACTTCGGGTTTTCAACGTTTAAAAACTGCCATTTCTTACACTTCTAAATTTGCCATTGGCAAAAAAAAAACTGTTGCTTTTACTTCTGATTCATTTAATGTAAACAGTCGCATTCAAACCAACTCAAAAAGCGAAATGTTGTACACAAATTTTCCTTTTTTGTTCGACAGTTTGTGCTTTCGACTGCAGTTTTTTTTAACCCTGCAGGTTTCTATTCCGGCTTAAGAACAGGTTTTACTTTAAGTTTTAATTTAGGTTTAAGTTCAGGT
Source organism: Pollenia griseotomentosa (assembly GCA_963931875.1). Classification (NCBI taxonomy): domain Eukaryota; kingdom Metazoa; phylum Arthropoda; class Insecta; order Diptera; family Polleniidae; genus Pollenia; species Pollenia griseotomentosa. The sequence continues at coordinate 183,144,854 of OZ007563.1, read as the reverse complement.
TTTGGTTCATGTTTTAGTTTAGATTTTAGTTTAAGTTTCAGGTCTGGTTTAAGTTCAGGTTTTAGTTAAGTTTAGTTCTAATTCTCATATGCATTTAACTCGAACATTTTTAAAGATGTATAAAAATCATACGCACCGTATAACTGTTTTGTTAGTAAAGGTTACTTTACACTATCACACAAGCCTTACGTAGTTTGACGAAAATACAACCCTGTCATAATAAGTTGTTATTGTTTTTTGAAAATTTTCAAACCATAATTAGGGAAGCATTTTCGTCAAAATACTAAAGACTTGCGTGATAGTGTAAAACTGCCTAAAGTAAGTCATATAACTCATACCCATTTTATACCATTTTATAAATTTTGTTGTATACTTTTTAAACAGTTTTAAAATATTTTTATAAAAAAAAGTCCTTTTTAAGTTTAATTTCATTTCATGTTCAGTTCTGAGTTCTCAGCTTAAGTTCTGTTATAGTTGTCATATTCTATAGAAAAAAGAAAACAAAATGTTTCGATTTTGATTGGTAGAGTTCAAGCAAATTCGTTGTTTTCTTTTTTATGGGAACTGGCAGTTAACTTGTTTTGGTTAATAAACAATTTTCCGACAATTGTTATTTATTTGCAGCTTTAAAAGTTGTTTATGAACAAACGTGTTTTTAAGTGAAAGAGTGCTGTTTTAACGAATACATGTTGTTGTTGTTATTTTGAACGACGCATCGGTCTGCTTGACGCCCCCTTAACAACAAAAAAAAAAAAAACATATGCAGGGTCTGGCTATAAATTCTATATTGTGGTCAATATGTTTATCCTTCACACAATAAGTGAAGTATAGCGGAAATGCAACAAAATGGAAAATGTCCAACCAAAGCCTTTTCGCTGCAATTGTGTATTTCCATGAAGGTGCTCGTATTTTTTGATATTTCCCAACCAACAAATAACAACAGGGCTCTTTATTAAAAAGAGTTGCAGCCAAAAAAAAAAAAATATTAAATAGAAATAAAATTAAACTGCATAAAAAAACTGCATGCACAAAAAGGACGTTTAACGTTATTGTTGAGCAAAAATTTTAAGCTGTAAAAAACACTTTATAATTCATACAATCAGTGGGGCACGAAACTGCTTAAAATATTTCACTGATAAAAAGTAATGCCAACATAAAAGTAATGTGTAGTTTATAGAACACGAGCGCCTTACTATCGAAATTTGTTTTTGTTTTAAATGTAAGTTGAACGGACGAGTAAGGCGCTCGTGTTCTATAAACCACACATAAATTTGCTTAAGCCCATGTCCAAAGATACACAATGATTTTGTTCCTGCAATTTTTTTTTTTTTTTTTTTTTGTAAATAATTGACAGGTTGTTTGTGAAAACAATTATGAGTAATTTGAATTTTATAGATTATTTTAAACATTTCAAACTATAGAATTTAAGGGTTTTAACTTAGAACTAAGATGCACCAAAAATTGGCTTATAAAGGGTGTCCAAATTTTAGCAGATACATTTTTTTTTTGTGAGATTTAAAAAATATTTTTGTTATTTTAGTTTATTACAAATAGATTCTGATCAAAAATTAAAAGTTATGTCGGTCAAGTGGCCGCTCTTATTAGCTCGACAGGCTCCTAGACTTTTACCAAAATTCTCAATAAAGTTTTTCAATAAAATGTTGTCAATGCTTGATATTTCCTCGATAATGTTGTCTTTAAACTGTTGTGGGAATTTTGCTGTACACTTTCGATTTTTAAGAACCCCATAAAAAATAGTATTAAGGTTTCAAAATGCACGATCTTGGTGGCCAATTCAATCCTTCTCTATGAGAAATAATGCGATTTTCGAACTTTTCTTTCAAAAGATCCACTGTTTCTTTTGCTTTGTGGCAAATTCTCTACGTCTAAATTATTAATTTTCCGCCACAAAAAGCTTTATATCATCTCCCTGTAGCGATTGCCATTGACCGATAATATCTCAAATTTGGCACACTTTACTTAAAGTTTTAAGTGCGGCTAATCAAGTATTAGTTCAGGTTTTAGGTCAGATTTTAGTTGAGGTTTAGTTTTCGAAAGATAACCAGAATCTAGTTCAAGATCAGGTTCTAATTATGGGTTTATTTCAGAGTCTATTTCAGATTCTAGTTCAGCTTCTATTTTAAGTCTATTTTAGGCTCAAGTTGAGGTTTTTTGTTTAAGCCCTAGATCAGCTTTTTCTTCCGATCCTTTTTCAGGTTTTATTTTAGGCTCAGGTCCACGCTCTGGTTTTGGTTCAGGTTTTATTTTAGAATTCTATTTCAGGTTTACAAAGGTTTTATTTTAAAATCTATTTTAGGTTCTAGTTCAGCTTCTCTTTTAGGTTCTAGTTAAGGTTCTTGTTCAAGTCCTAGTTAAGTTTTTACTTTAGAGTCTATTTCAGGTTTTATTTTAGGTTCAAATCCAGGCTCTGGTTTTGGCTCAAGTTTTATTTAAGTATTAATATCACGTTAAAGTTTATGTTCTAATACAGGTTTCATTTCAAGTCTATTTCAAATTCTAGTTGAGGATCTTGTTAAATTTCTAGTTCAGGTTCTACTTAAGATCATATCTCAGCTTCAAACTCAGATTCAAGTGCAGGCTCTAATTTTTATGAAGACCCAGAATTGCGATCACGGTAGAGCCTTGCAAAGACCTATAATTGCCTACTTTACTGCCCTCCTAAGAAAGAAAATCACATCAAATTTTAAAACGAGAGAATTGCCTCGAATTGTTTTCGAGAGTAGAATTTGTTCCTAACCTGCTCAAAACTACTAAAATGGAGATGTTGTTTTCTTTCTTAAGAAGGCGGTATAGCAATCAAACAAGGTCTGTATAAAACTCACCATTCCATCTTAAAATGAACCAGGTACTGCAATTAAGAAGGGGCACTTTAAAGACACACAATTGAAACTTTGAATACCAGCAATTTGAATTAAGGTAGAGCTTTAGAAAGAGATAAATTTGCCAACCATTGCAGCTACACAGGGGCTGTATAAGAAACTGCGACTTCAGGCAAACTGCGGCTGTATAAAGACTAACAATTCAAATTAAACTAAAGCTTAATTAAGGTACGGACTTTAAATTATTCCAGCGTTTTAAAGAGCCCAAACTTGAGCTTAAGACCCCCACTATTTTAGCCACACTGAGGATATTTAAACGAATGCGACTTTTGATACCAAGTTGAGAGATTATAATGGGTCTTACGATTGTTATCATTTTAAGAGGACATTAAGATCTAACCGTGATATAAGATTGGGTCCCATAAAAAAACATGGAATCATGTTGGGAATATTTAAGAAAGAAAAAATTACATTTCGAGGGCCTGTATTCAAAATCCTCTATCTTAAAAAACACAACTTTTCAGGAAAGCCAAACAACTTTTTTTTCGAGTATTACTTGAGTTATTCAAGATCAGTATTCTACAATATTTTTTAAATCAACTACTGAATCTCACAGGTAATTGGTTCATAAAATTTTGCATTATTGGGGACTTTATGCGAGATAGAGGGTTTTGCTTCTCAAAAATATTCAATATATATGTTTAAAAATAAAAAGATAGAGGGTGTTGCATTTTAATAAAACTAAATTATTTTGATTTTATCTATGCCATCTGTCAGTGTTTAACGTGGTTTATTTCAGATAATAAAATGAAAAAAAATTTTTTTTTGTTTTTTGCTTTTTTAAGTTTGTTTAGAGTTTAATTGGTGTAAATGATCGTAAAAATAATGGTAAACCGGTGGTATAACGCTCTTCAAACCTTGCAAATTCTTATACTTTATTATTTTCAGCAGCAAAATTGAGCACTAGTTAAATAATGGTTACGGGTTTGGTAGCCACAACCATCCGATAAAATTGTAATTGGCAATGAATCTGATAAACAATACGTTTTTAAATGATGAACAATACAGGAAACAAATACCGACGCGGAAAAATGACCATTGATTTCTCTCCACCAATAGTTTATGCACTGATGAGTTCCTATATTATAAATAGTAAAATTGTGCACCTGAAGGTGTTGGTTAAAGTAAATTGCTGATAATTTTTTCAATACCTTTTTCATACTGTGCACGATTTTTTTTTTTTAATGTGTTGATTATATTCATCAGTTGATACTTCACAGAAAAAAATTTTTGCGCCAGTAAAAGAATTAATCAAAAATAAAATCAGTTTTAATTAAATATTTAATCAAGTGAATTAAACTTTTAATCAAGTGTATTAAATGTTTCATTGACAATATTTCAATTAAACATTTAATACACTTGATTAAAAGTTTAATTCACCTGATTAAATATTTAATTAAAACTGATTTTATTTTTAATTAATTCTTTTACTGGCGCAAAAATTTTTTCTGTGTTGCTTGGTCTTAAATCCTACACAGAGATGGCATTGGTCTTTGCGAGGCATAAATAAAGCCAAATTCTCCTCCTTAAAATATTTAGAAAATGAATAACTAGAAACAGCCTAAAAATTTTTCTCTGAGCAGTAATTACAGTAATCTTTATATACATCTGCTTTGGTATTAAATGTTGATTCGATATATATTTTGTTTGTATCCTTACGATAGTAGTTTTAGAACTTTTAGTATTAAAATATGAAATTTTGGGTTCTTTTACTTTTAACCAACCTTTTACTATATCAACATTTACTGAGTAGAAAGAAACATAAAACGACATACCTGCAGAGATTCCTGGTCGAAGGTTTAAGTATATTTAAAGCTATTGTGCTTCTTTGAATTCTCAACTGTACAATTTTTTTTTTTTTTTGGCTTTGGGCTTTGCTTACGACGTCGCACAAACACTTGCTTAGCTTCCCAGGTCATATCCCAAAACATTTTAAAAATATAATAATAAATAAAATGGTTTCATGATCAAATTTTTGGCAAAATAATACATATATATGTACTTTTAATTAAATTATTAATGGCCATTTTCTCATTAGGCGATTATCTTTTTTCCCAATGAAAAACAGCACATTAAAGAAATTTGGTTTTCTCAATGTCTCATTTGCTTCTATTTTGTTGCAAAGCTAACCGGCACTCATCTGCCAATTATTTATTTCCTTTTATTTGCCGTACAGATAAATTCAATCAGCTGACTCCCAACTTTTACATGTATTTTGAGTGGTGTTGCCAACTCAAACCAATGTTTTTTGTCGGTATATTGAGAAACCCAAAATCGTTAACGGACAGTTTACCGGTATAATAAATTTATGTTGACATTAAGTAACAGACAGTTTGTCGATACATTGAGAAAATGGCCATAAATCTTTCAACATTGAATGATAACTTAAAAAAAAACCTGTACATACTTATTAGTGTCGCCAACTTTTTAAACCACAAACAACTCTGGAAATATATTTTTAAGCGATCTTAGAGAAAAGAAAATTTTTCAACCGTTTCGGACAAGAAAATATCACTAAAAAATGTTTTTTCTGCATTTATTTTATAAATAATGCGATATTAAAAAAAATTTGTCCGATTTTCCCTACGCTTCTATGCCAAATTCATTTGCAGGAATAAGTTATTCAAAAAAATATATGTAAATTAATTATTAGAAAAGATAGAGGGTCTTGCATTCAGAAAAATCAATTGTATAAGATAGAGAAAATACAAATATGCAAATAAAACAGCAAAAAAAAATATGTTTGTTATGAAAATGACACCATAGATAAGGGTTTATTTACTGAACATTTTACCATTAAAAAGTCATTTTCGTGAAAATCAAAGATAGAGGGTTTTGAATATAGGCCCTCGATTTGCACAATTTTTTCGTTTAGTGCACAAGAAAATATTACAGAGGTGGCTTAAATTATATTCAATGTCAATATGGTCAAGGTATTTTTAATAAAACCTCTAAATGTTTCACTCAGCCAAATGCCATCCCTGTATTAAAACGAATATGAAGCCAACATTTTAAAGGAACTCATAAACGAACACTATTTTAAGAAAATAAGCAAAACCATATTTGAAACTATAAAGCGAAGCTCCCTTTATATAGCTAACGATGTTAATAAACTTCATTTTATTCATTCAAGTAAATATCCCAGCTTTTTAATGTTTGGCAGAATAAAACCCCTTTTGTAAAAGGATTTGTGTATGTAAGAGTCCTTTACCGGTAATAAAAGAGTGTTAAAAATATACAGATTTGCCTTTTACATTTGAATATTTCGGCAGATGCTGATACATTTGTCTTAAATATTCCTAGGGTCCGTTGGCTTATCTGTCTGTATGTCTGTCTGTTTAAAAGTTTGCTTGTTTTTTCCCTTTGTACTCACGTATATGGAAATTATTATAACAACTCATTGATTTCGTAACAATTGCTCTTATTTTCAATTTTAATGGTTTTTAAGGAAAATATATTTTTTTTTTGCCCAATTATATGTTTATTATTGAAAGAGAGAAAAATGCATTGAATTATTAAGACACAATAAAGAGTGAAAAATCCATAAAGAATAAAGAAAGTTTTGTGTAGTGCCATGAAATTAGAGCAGGAGAATACCAGTTAATTGAGCGTTTGTAATTTAAGGCATATTCAGGAGAAGAACAAAAGCGTTAACGAGAGTAAATAAATTTTCAATAGAGGATTAAGTTCTTATAACCAAATAACTTTAACATGTTAAATTTATTTTAAAGCAACGTTTACATTGCAATGTGCTTTACTTTTAAGCTTTTCTTATATTTGGGACTAATATTAAAGTAATTAAACTGGTATGTGATGAAAACCGAACGATTTCGAAATGACCGTTTTTAGCAGGTTCGATGAATTTAGAGCGATTTTGAAATCCATTTCTTAATTAAAGTCTTAATTGTTTGTTCAAAATACAGAAACATTAACGTCTCATTATATAAAATAAATTTAAAGAAATATCAAGAAACTACACAGAAAATATTAAAAAAAATTAATTCAATTAAAAAATGTATGATATTAATAAAATCAATTAAATTTGCACCAGTAAATAAATTATTTTTTATATAAGCAACATTTTCTGCAGTAATGTTTTTAATAAAGGTAAACGTTGACAAATTTAATAATTAAAAGTGATTTTATGTCTGATTAATGGTTTAATTGAGAAAAAAAATTGCCAAGAATTTTTTCTGAGTAGCTGCAAAATATTCAAAACATTTAAACGATTTCAAAAGTTTTTTTTTTAATCAAACATTCTTTTGGCATCTGACAAATGTTTTTGATTCTAATTTATTTTTCAATCTTAATTTATTACAAGATATTTATATTTGTTCGTTTTTTTAAGCATTAAGACCTAAATATGTCACTTTATTTACTTTTTTGTGTTGCCCTTAAAAAAAATTAATAATTAATCATACGTCAAGTGTTGCCTTCTTCCAAAAAAGCACCTCTACATTGGACGGTAATAAAATCAAATGAAAGGACATAAATTTCTTTTTGATAAGGTCTTCTTATAGAAAAAAAACATGTGTTGTTAAAACATTGTCATTAACTTTGGCAGGGGGAAAGGTACAGGGTGGCGCAAATAAGACCTATATCGTTGTTTGTGGTCTAGCAGTGTTTACAAAATTTTAATTTTGTATGGATGAATCTTAAGATCCATTTTTGAAATGATCTGCAATATAATAAACAATAAGTTTAACTTTTTTAATGTAATTTATTTGAATTTATGTTAATTTATATAAGTTTTAAACATTTTAAATAGACGCTCCCTTGAAAAAGTCGACAAAAAATCGACGAAACGTCGGGAAAACTGTAATAAAAAATTGCTTTTTATTTACATTAATTAACCTTTTTCCCTATTAGCTTAAATAAAAAACAAATCGATCTGCAATATTGTTTTGAAAATTCTCAACTGGCTAGAACGATGACGAGTTGAGACAGATGGATGACGTGGCCTTCAGTGTGAATATATCAATGAGCACCTCTTCCAGTAAACCCCGTTCCTTAAAACTGCTAACTAAATTGCCAATCATGAAGGCAGTAGAGGCTGATCATGTAATAAAATATTGATGATGCTACATAGCAATTAATCGTTGACAAGAAAAGAAAAATTCGATTATGTTAACGCTTTGTTGTGTAACACAACAACTGAATGCATCTATATATTTACCTGTGGCATTTTGACAAAAGATCTTAAGTCAAATTTAAAAAGTTGAAAAAATGTTGTTAATCATACGAGTTTTCATTCAAAAAACCTTTTTGTTTACGTTTTTAAAATTTTGTATTATAAACGAAATTTTTCATTAATTTTGGTTTATTTAATAAAAAGGATTTTTCAACGAGTTTTTTTTTTAAAAGTTGGCAACTATCTCGTCTTAAGATGTTTTGACAAAATGCCACAGATATATCAAAATGAAAAATGATTGCCTGTTTCTTTGTTGGCTTATAGACTCCTAAACTTCTGCACCAATTTTCCTGTAAATAAAATAGGCTACTTTTTTTCGATAGGGGCAGGGTACCACTTTCCCCTCCATAGGATGCAAATATTAAGGTGCGCTGCACCTATTTTTTTGAAATTTTTGCAGTAGGATCTTCTGATCTACGAAATTTAAATAAGATAACAGCAGGGGAAATAATACCCCCATAGGACGGTAATGTTAAATATCGCATATCTGAAGAACTTTTATAGAAAGACTGTTTAAACTTCATAGGAGCCACCCTTATGGTAAACTTCAACTTTGAAAATAAAAATAAACGGGATAGGCGCAGGGGGATCAATACCCCCTATAGGATGCACGTTTAAGCCACTATTATGGTAAACTAAAAATTAAAAAAAAAATTGGCGGGGTTGACTGAGGAGGAGCAGTACCCCGTATAAAACGAAAATATTTAAAACCGAATATCTGAAGACAAAATGCTTCAAGCTTTGTATAACCCAATCTAATGGTTAACAACATCTTTGAAAATAAAAAAAAGGGATAATTGCAGGTGGAGCAATACATTTTTACAAAAGCATCCTGTGAGCTCCAAAAATAAAATAGACTATTTATTTTGTCGATAGGGGGCAGGGGAGTATTACCCGAATAGAATATGTTGATTCAAATTTAAAACTTAGTCATGTGACTTTAACCCAAGAACCGCTTAACCGATTTACAAAACAAACCATGCGTTGAAATGGTCAACTTTCACTGATAGGCGAAAAATTCTGCCTCTCCTGAACTATCTAACTGATTTTATTGATATTGAAAACCTAGATAAATCTGTATCCAGATAAACACATAAGCCATGCATCCTTTCAAAATTAGGAAAAAAGTTGGAGGGGAGTGTAGTAGCACACGCCGGGCGTTTGCTAGTTCATTACAAAATCCCAAAAAGCATATTTATATTTACAAAATAAAAAAGTTATACCTGTTTAACATTGTTGGGTCTTATTAGGGCCACCCTCTATAAAATATATAAGAATATGGGATTAAAAATCGTTTACAGAAAGAGGAAAACTGAAATTGAAGAAATCTTCAAAATTTATAGTTGATGTCGTAAATAGTTCGAAAAAATTTTGCAGTTCTTGTAGGCCATAATTGTAAGGCCTTCAAGTAAAACACTGCAATATATTTTTCTAAGGAGCAGGCTATTCTTGTAGAACTATTAATAGGGTGATGATAGAAAGAAACTTTGAATTGGGCAGAAATGAAGTAAAAATTCCGTACAAAAATCAAGAAAATTTAAGGAATGTTTTTATAGAGCTTTGAATTTTAAATATTTGTTTATAAATGTTAAATGCAGTTTCACACTAAATAAGTCTTAAGCATTTTGAGGAAAATACAACCCTTACATAATAATTTGTCATTGTTTTTTTAAAATTTTTAAATAATAATAACATCAGCGAAGCATTTTCTCAAAATACTTAGATTAGGTTAGGTAAGGTCGAAAGGAGGATGAAGCATCAAGGATGCAACCTCATATCAAAGTGATATATACCTATGCCTCGCCTGGAAGCTAGTGTTGTGGTCAGGAAATCGGTAGAATATCTCGGTGCCAGGGTTTTCAACATACACCCCTATGCCCGTTTTATTCCTCAGCCTAGAGCCGTCCTTGTAGCAACAGATCCCCCCAGGCGTTTCCCTATCAAAATACTTAAGACTTGTAGCATAGTGTGAAACTGTCTTAAAGAAGACTCTTCAAAACTTTTACCTTAGAGATCATAATAGGCCTCTAAATTTTCGGGTTCTTTTAAAGTCATTGTTATAATTGTAAAGTCAAACTCTTAGTTTATAATAATCTAAGTGACTTCCTAGAATTCTTCGCTTTTTATTCCTTAAAGCTAGCACGCAGTCTGCTAGGAGCAAATATACAAAAATCTTCGTAACGGTGGTGCAGGGAGAGAAGGAAACCAAATATCGTTGGTCAATAAATCAGAGATTTTAGCAGTTTCCTTTTTGCAATTTTATTTTTCTTTTCTTTCCTCTTACATTATTCAATATTTTGGCCGAATATTAAACATTTAGACACATTAAGCAAATGGCACAAATTGTGCGTTAACTATTAAACACCAGTAAGGGCATGTGTGGTTGTATTGCTTTGCGTTTATGTTTGTAAGGTCCTTATATTTCCTTCACTCCTGCACATTGTTATTCGTTGTTGTATTCACTTTATCTATAAATTTTTATTTGTTAAATTTTTGTGACATCTTAAATTGGCCTTTTTATTTACAGTTGTTTTTTTTATTTTCTTAGGATTATCCTGCGCTAAGGATAATTTTCTTAGTGATTGATTTATGCGCTCATTTACAACCATTTTGCTATAGATATAGAAAATAATGAAATACTTATGGTTAAAGAAAGACATAGAAAAGCTTATTGTGACAAAAGTTTATTGGTTAAATTAATTAAATGTTTTTTTTTTTTTTTTTTTTTTTTTTTTTTTTTTTTTTTGAAAACTTGTGAATTGTAATTTTTATTAGAGTGTAAGGAATTTAATTTTTACAAAAAAAATTTAATCTCTAAAGTTGTTTACAAATTTTCTGGTAAAAGTAAATTTTCCTTAAAAAAAAAAATTTTTTTTTGCAGATTACTCTACATCAGAGTACCCCATGCTCCTTATAAGAGCCAAAGGAACCGATATGAATTGTAAATAAAACAAAAAGTTTTTATAAATTTTTGTTGTTAAGGATCCAAGAAAATTATGTGTGAAACAAAATATCGGCCAAATGCTCGCCACGGCTTCGGTGTTATTTTGCTATCCATATCAATGGTCCATATTTTCAATCACTCTAAAACATAATTGAGGCTCAACGTCATTTTTTGCTTATTGACGTAAACTTTTTGTTTTAAAAATCCCCAAAGAAATACGTCCAATGGTGTCAAACCACATGATCACGACGGCCAATTAACATCGCCACGACGTAAGATAACACGGTCATGGGTCTTAGTCCGTAGGATGGATGTTCGGATACCACATTCGATGACATCCCAGAAGGCACTGCTTTGGGTGCACACATGTGTGCTGGTGTTGCTGGGTTGAAAATCTTTGCTCGGGGCATTGAGTGCTCAAAGTCGTTCCGATACGTAGATCCAATTGGAGCAAAAAATAGAAAATATTTAAAAACAATTTCCTATGAAAAGACAAGTTTTCATATAAATTTCATGTACTAAATAAAAAGTTAAAATAATTGCAAAAAAAAATTTTTTGTACAATTTTTAAAAATTTAAAATTTTTTAAAACATGTAATAAGGGTTTTCTTTCCTGTTTAAAAATAAATTTAAAAGTTTAAATTAATAATTTTACTACCAAGAAAGCAGAAATGAACTTTCGCGACTTTCATTCTGGAGTGATGTCACACACTGTCAATTATTTAGTTGAATAAAACAACAGCCATATAAAATTCAAATAAAAATTTCCGTTGGTATCATGTCAAAGCTAAAGGGACAGACAGGGACATTGTTAAAATAACAAAAGGGATAAAATTTTGTAAAAAGCAGAGCGAAGAAAAATTTGGTCTTAAGTTCAAGAAATTTAAATATCTAAAGGTTTAAACCAAAATCTTATTTCAAAAGCTTTATTAAATGTTGATTAATTCTAAAATCCTTAAGCTTACAGAGTTTTTTTCTTCAATTCGTATGTGTTATTCAAAAATCCCCTTTATCGCTATTATCCCTGCTTTGGTAAATGAGTTACACATGATTTTCTGCCTCCTCATATTCTACCACTTTGTTACTACCCTGACATCAACTCTGTCACTCCTTCACTCTCTTTCTCTGTATAAATGTCAAAAACATTTAAAAGAATATAAAAAAAAAATGTTTATAAGTCATGTCATTTTTGCGAAATGTCACATGTCGTCTGTGTTTTGTTGATTGGTTTCTTCATGTGTATTTCATTGCCTTTTGTTGTGTTATTGTTACGTTTTTCCTACGATATTCGTATGTATTTTAATAGCATTTGAACAAAGTATTCGAAGCAAATTGTTCTTTGTTTTCTATGGTGTGAAATTTTTCTGTTTGCATAAAACCAGTGGTAATTGAAAAACTTATAGGGAGACCAGATTTAGTAAGAAAAATCTTAGTTTAAAAATAATAATTTTAGATTTTACGATTTCGCTTAGACTGTTTTAAAGATTTTTAATATTTTAACTTTAGATAATGTCGAGATTCCCTTCTTTTAAGTGTCTGGTTTCTTCAAAAAACTGTTAGTTCTAAAGTGAATATTGAGATATATAAATCAAACTAGCTTACCCCAGAGCGTTGCGCTACACCCATCTAAATAAAATTAATTTTTTTTTTAAATAGATCTCTTGTATTGATAACGAAGCGATTTACAGAAAAGCTTTAGTTTTCTCACTCATCCCTAGTGGCTTGTATATTCGCTAGTCCCCTTAAAAATTGGACTTTTGAAGTAGATCTCTAATTTTTAAACAAAGTAAATAAATATTTTGCCCTTTATTCCCCTCTTATGGTCACTCTTCCTTATTTTTTTTTTTTTTGTCAGACAAGTAGATATTACATATTTTTGAAATTGAATTGAAATTAAATTCCTTTTGGCAACAATACTCGAACACAATTATGTACATAAGTATGTATATGACTACAGGCAGATACAGTAGTCCATGTTTGTGTTTGTATCTATCTGTGTGTGATTATGTGAGGAAATGAGAAATAAAGTACAATTTACACTAAATTTTAAATGTGGTTTAATTGTTGATTTGTGAACAAGGCTATGTTTATATGTATGTGTGTTCAAGTATAGGTGGTGGTTTTTGATCCATTTTTATTAAGTAAAATTTGGTGTGGAGCTTGTTTTGTTTTATTTATTATAGAGGATATAATGGTAGGATGTTTTCACAGTAAAAGTGTTAAAGTGATATGTGAGTGGAAAACGTTAATTTTTTTTAAGATGAAAATTTTAATGAAATTAAGTGATAAAATGCCAGCGGTAAATATTGAAACGACCGCAAGTCGAATGCCTTTTTGAAGGCCTCTATACTCCTTTCTAAAAGATTCGCTTCGCATGATATCCTGCCTTCAGAAGTAGGCCTTCTAGAAGGTATTCACTTTTTTTTATATAATTAATGGCTTTAATAATAGCTTTAAATATCTTATTAAATGAGCTTTACTCATAGCTCCTTGTAAAGTCATATGATGATGCTGGTGTCAATCTTCGTCCTCAAATGTCTTCAAAAGGACAGGCTTAACCTGTCTATAGAAATAACCCTGACCTCTCTCCCCTCTCTAGGAATGTATACGTTTATAACAGACCCTGAACAGTTCAACCAGCAACAGAAGTGATGATCCAGAGAAATTTTGTAGCATGGCTAGACTCCGTATATCAAACCTTGTCCATATCACCGCTTCCCGTACCTCTACTACCGCACTCGACCCAGAGAAGGGTTTACTATCTATTCTCCTTATCTAGGATCCACACACGCCGTGAGCTGAGTGTCCATAAGCAAACACAGAGATAACGAACTAGATAGATCTCTAAATAGATCCCGGGACTCCAAGGTCCTGGTGTAAAATTCTTCTAAACCTGGACGTCTCATTTTCAGAATTCACCGACTTGCTGAATTTGATACACGATCTTAGATTTCTTAGATGATGTTTGGGCAGCTTTTATGCACGCCGTGTCCTCTTTTCATCTATGATGGGCTAGAGTTTTCTGATTTCCCCACATGCAGTTTTATCAAACCACCTCTGATTGAAAATGAGATAAAATTTGTTGGCAATTAGATGCTTACTCCTCCTGAATGTTTCGCTATCTCCTCCAGAGACATCCGTCATTCTCGGGCAATTTTCGACGTGATGAACATACTCTCCAGATAGCTTTAATTGTGGTTCTTCAGAAATATTCAAATTAGATTCAGTTCAACCCTGGCTCTTTGTAAATTTTTAAGCCAACTTAAATTATAACGTCTTGTTTTTTCGCAAATACATTTGCGGATTATATAGCTATCCTTAGTTCGATGTCGAAAATGAAAAGGAGGGTGGAGAACACCTTCCCTGCACTATTCTGCACTGTAGAGAAGGCGACAGACCAAAATTTAATGTGCCACCTTTGATGAATTATATGGAGTGCATTTTGAACTTCGCCATGAGTTCGGTTTGGTTCTCGGTTTGGTTCACAATTGATCATTGGGCCTACGTATGTCAGATGAGTACTGACTGCCAGTTATACCTAACTAAGTTCGCTTGTGAGCACGCATGTGCCTTCTTGCCAACTCAATGACACTACACAGTAAAGCTGGAGGTCCATACCACGCGTTTTCGCCTCCACGCAGTACATGCTTTTCTAACCTTACTTGCGTTGCACGTTTCAAGTTACATGCAACGCTTTTTATGCAGCAGCAGCACAAGTAAAAATAAAATTTAATTTGTCAAAATCAGCTGACTTGTTCGAACGCTGCTTGTGACGCTTACAAAAGTAGAAAGTAAACCTACTTTTCGCCTCAAGGCATCTACGCTTTTGTGAATGTAACTTACTACGTACAACTACACAGATTCTACTTTTTTGACAGCTGCGTATGCAGCGAAAAAGCGAGTAACGCGTGGTGTGGACCTCCAGCTTTAGTGACATAATTTCGACGTGATCACACAGTTCACAAAGGCCATTGTGGTTTTGTAATGTCGTCAAAATTACGTCAGAACCACAAGCGCATGTGTCTTTTCACGTTCCGTGTACTCTGGGCTTTAGTGGGAAATTGGCGAATTCGATTTAACAAGTTACAAAAAAAAAAAAACACGTGACGTTTTCACTCAGGAAAGGTAATTGTTCACCTGTTACGGTTAATAATGTTACAATATCCCGTACGATTTTGCTACTTAAAGGCAAAGTACTTCTAAAGCAGTCAAAATGGCTCCCTTTTACTTAGTTCTGGCGTGCTCTTTACTTAAGCTCTTTGTATAGTCCCAATAGACCTTCAATATCAGAACCTTAAAAACTCGAGTTTATAAAAATTTATTTATAAAACTTATTTTTTTAAATTTGAAATTCTTCTAGTTGTGCTTAAAGCAAAGAAATATTCACATTTTTTTCCCAAACAACAAATTTACCAAGTTTCTTAGCGACATTAAAAATATGTTTGGCCAAAAATATTTAAAACGTTTAAAATCAAATTCAGTTTTTGATGACCCACATAGTTAAAGTGACTTTCTATAGAATCGTTTGTTGAAATTTCAAGCCTTTAAAACTAAATGGAAGCTAAAAAACTAAAAAAATTAGCAGCGAACCGCAAATCCTTTTTCTTTATAAATTTTCTGCAAATTCTTATTGCAAAAAAAAAATTTCGTAAAAGTCCAAAAAAAAACCATTTCCATCTTATTAATATTAATTGTATAAAATTTACATAATTTACCGGATTTTAAACTAGAAATATGCACTTTTCTTCTTAAAAGTAAAAATAAGAAGAAGAAAAAACAACAAGTCACTTTGTTCATACACTGAGAAAAACATTATTCATGTCATCAGCTTAATAGTGGTAAGAAGAGGAAAGACTTTCAAACTTATACACACACTTACATACTACAAGCCACACAACTCAACTACATTCCTTTGGCACTTTAATACTTACCAATACCACTGCATTTGCATGCAAATACACACAATTGTTAATTTAATCAGACAATATGCCCGGTAGTGTAAGAAACTGATAAACTTTTAAGGTCGCATACAGATAACAGAGAGCCAATATTTTATCAGCCCAAGGCGACTCGATTCGGCTTTGCATCTATTTACCTTTTTCTTATAGTCTTATAGTGCTACAATTATAAAAATATGTTCGGTTGAAAGAGAAGGGATGATGCATCACCCACACTCATTAAGGTATACACTTACTTCCATTTGTCATGTTGTGCGCCCTTAAGGGAGAGTTCCCCCAAGCAATTTACCCAAAATAGAATACAAAACCATCTTTTAAACCATAATTGCCTTCACAAAGTTATACAAAAGTTTCAATTCCATTTCCCCAAAGAACGACAGATCTTGATTTTTGTGTCTTGTGTCTCGTGCACTTGTCGTATCCTCATGCGATTAAATGCAGGAGATTTGCTTAAGTAAACAGAAAAAGTTATTTAATGGTGTTTTCTTTTCTACAAAAAAATGTGACATTTTATTTAAAAAAATGCAATTTGTTGTCTGTTTCTTATTTTGCTCCCGAAAAGGGTGGCTTGTTTTATTCTAAAAAACTCATCCATTTCGGGAGCAACATTTTTAGGAAACAGACACCAAATTGCATTTTTTTTTAAATTAAATGTCACATTTTTTGTAGAAAAGAAAACACCATAAGTTATTTTTGGGAATAAAAACCAACCAACCAACCAGTGAAATGCGCATATAAACTAGCTTTCCCTCAACAATTAATTTCAGTGTTTTTATTAAAAAAATAAAAAAAATTTTGAATTTAGCACGTCATAGAGAAATCTCAGAAAAAGTTTTTTTTTTCAATTGAACCAATAATCAAAACAAAATAAGTTTTAATTAAAAATTGAATCAAGTAAATTAAACGTTTACTTAGATCAACAAAATAACTTCAAAAAATGTTAATAATATCCAAACAAATTTAATTGATACTATTCATTTGCTTACTAGTGCAGCTTTAATTAATATCACAAATGTTTTAATTGAAATAAAATTTTTTTTATTTTCTGCTTTGATTACAATCCGTTAATACATAAAAAAGTCGTAAGTGCTGACTTTTTTAATCTTATAATCTCTTTAGGTTAGGTTAGCTTAAGAAGGGTTATGCGTCCAAGGGCACACCTCCACTCGGAGCCAATGCGGTCCATTGTGAATCCATTTAATATAGAGTAAGAAGAAAGAGAGAAGTAAAGAAGAAAGGAGATGACAGATGGATTTAAGATAGTTAGTAGATACCACGTAGAACAAAAACTGCCTCTACAGTCCCGTCATCAGAAACAATTGACTGGATTACAGCCAGCGTAGGAATGCCAATCCCGGATTTTTATAATTTTTATAATTAGTTTATTATTTCAAAGTTAAATATAATGTTATTTTTATTACTAACATTTGCAAATATTGAAAATTGTGATTTTTTCTTAATAAATGATTAATTTAATTTAATAAAAAATAAGATAAATATTCGGCTATGCCGAATCTTATATACCCTTCACCATGATGAGATAAGAACAAAAAGTTATATACATAAATAACGTTCTTTAGATAGGTATAAATAAATATTTATTGAGCCACGCCAACTTTTCACTTCGCCATGCCGAAGAATATAAAAAAACAAAAAATTTATATATGTACCTAAGCCCGTTTCCTCTTTTGCCAAAGTTGATGTTTGAAATTCTTTTTATTATCTTAAAATCGTTTTTTAGAACATAAAAAAATTAATAAAAAAAATGAAAAAAAAATTATTTTTGGGATGCGAACTGGCAATATCATCAGTCTAAGGAGAGAACTTAACAACTCGGCTACGAATGCTTTTACTGAAGAAGCGTTAAATTAAAATATATTGAGTCTATGAGTTTGTTTCTTTATTTGAGCGGTATATCATGTACATGCATTAATGTGTATGTGGATGCGTAAAATTAAACACATTACAAATAAAATCCACCACCCACTTGTAGTGAAGGGTTTAAAAAAAACAACAACAAAAACCACCTAACCAACACTGTATTACCATAGCCACTGTATGACCGTAGAAACCAAAATTCAATTGGTTTGTATGGTATGTTTATGTCGTTTTGGTAATACAGTGCTGGTATGGTAATGTCTAATTAGACCTTTAAAGGAAAAAATTTGAGGCAGTCGTGGCTTTTTACTTATATCTCAGCCATTTGTGGACCGATCTTGCTGAATTTCAAAAGCAAACAATTCTGGACCATATGTGACATAAATGTATAATAACCTGGCCCCCATCATATATGGGGTCTTCGGAAAATCCATTTCAACGGACAGACGGACATCGTTAAATCAACTTCGCTCCTCATAAGGACCCAGAATATATATACTTTATAGGGTCTAACATCAATATTATAGAATATACAAACGGAATGACAAACTTATATATTATACCCTATTCACGACCTGTGTCGAAGGGTATAAAAAGCAACGTACGGTTTCTTACAATATGTGTTAATTGATTCAATTAAAAAATAATTACCATAAAATCTATATTTTATTCAATTGCCTCAGCCATAGTATGATTGATAATAATATGGCTAATTTTACCATAATATTGTTTAAAAGTTTCGTGAAAAACTGTTTTTGGTTGTGCATTTTTCATGGAAAACTAATTCAACCATAGTTCGGTTGCCGATGACAATAATATGGTTTATTTTAATATAACAAGTTTAAAAATTGTCGGTAAAAAAAATGTTGTTGGTGACGAGATTAAGAAATGTCTTTCACTGGGTGTATTAAAAGCTATTCTTTTGCTTACATATTATTCTGTTCCAAACTTTAAATGTAGTCGTTTCCAGAGTTTTTGCATTATCCGAACTACAGGGGACGTTTGCTTTGCGATTAACACACATGCATGTCGTGAAAAATATTTGTGTGAAACTGCGATTTTTTTTTTTTTAAATCCTTGACAAACTTAAAATTTATGTGCAAAAAGGTTTATACATTTTTGTATTACTATTTTTAGTTTTAATGCAAAGAAAAAAAAGGAAAGGAAGGAATCAAAAGTAAAGAACGAAATAAAAATACCTGTCTGTTGGATAGTTTCTCTACGTCGGACGATAGACAGATGTAGAAATTCTAATAAATCTCTTTAGAAACGAGAAGTCATTGCCGTGTGTTTCTGGCCAATGAGTTCGTAATGCGACATTATATTGCAACAATATTCGTTATTGCTTCTGGCATCCTTTCGAAAACTCTTACACGTTCAGACGTTACGTTTTGTTAGTACTGTTATTCTTTATTTCGCAAAGTCACCATTTTTCTACGACGTCTTTTTATAACCTTTTTCTTAATTTTCAGAGCTTTTCCTTGAAATTTGTTTATGAATTTTATTTTTAGTTGTGGTATGCTTTGTGGATTACTGACGTACACAAGTTATTTAAACACCCCTAAAGGACAAAAAAATATATATATATATATAAGATTTTCTCTTAAATTATATTTTCATCTAAAATTAAATTTCGTCTACCGAAGTAATTTTTGGGAATACAAAATTTTTAATTAACAAGATTTTGTCTGTCGTGCGTAATTCCCAATTTTTATTCTTGATAAAAACACTGAAATTTATTGTTGATAGGATAAGCTATTCCTATGCGCATTTCACTGGTTGCTTAGGCCAGATCATCAGGAAACTTTATCCAAAGACTAAAGATATTAAACAAGTAAAACTTTTAAGCGAATAAGAATTATAAGCAAAATTATAATTTCGTCTTTTTGCCTGAATCTAAGGCTCTAAGACCATCAGCAGGATCTCCAAATCTTTCAGTTACTTAAGGGAGCAAAGCACTTGGTACTGCCTACGAGTAAGGGAGATTGATTTGTGTCACCTTTACAATGCTCAATATTGGATAAACAGGATAAAAAGTTGAGGGTTGCAGCACTAAATGATCTTCAAGACGTTTTTTTTTTTGGCTGTGTTATCTTTTTTAATTTAATTAGTTTTAATTACCCCAATTCATTACCTAAATCACTTAAATCATTTTCTTTCTTTCAACCTCTAGTCTAGTCATAGTTCTATCCAGAGGTTTTGACAAGGCGTTAGGCAAGGTTACATTCTTTTACTTCTACTATTTAATATTGTGTTAGACAACGTCATACAACAAGCGCTAGCCATGTCAAGAGAAATAACTTGCGATCTTAAACGAACACCAGACGACGTAAACTATCAATCATTGTTAACATGCCAAGGCCAAGCTTGGAGACATTTAGGTGAGGTAACAAAATAGACAAAAGACTCTTAAAGAGTCTCAAATTATTTAAAAATAATAAAATAAAAGATAAAAATAATGCCCGTGTTCTGAAAAAAATCATAAGTGGATTAACAATTTTTTTAACTACGTAGAAATTAAATTTTATATTTCCCACTTTATTAGCATTACATTTGTAAAGTCTTCATTTTCTTGCAATTTTTTGTAGTGCCTTTGAGAACATAAATCTGTTTTTACTTTATTTTAACTTCTTTAATACATAATTCAACAATCCAAAAGGAGTTTTTCTTTTCTTTTTTTGGCAAACACTATTTTTAAGGCTTTTTTTTCTATTTGGCAAAACTGTTCAAATTAAAATAAATTCAGATTGCAAAACGACTTAACACTTCTTTTAAGGTGAACTTTTTTCTTTTTTATATATTTTTGCTGCTTAAATAACGAATATATTCAAATACTTTCTTAAGAAGGAGCACTTTTGCACAAGCAAAGTTTACTTTCAGCGTTGCCGTTAAAAAAATTTCTTAAAAGGATAAAAAAGGGTATTTATAAAAAAAATAAATAAGGATCACAAAACAGTTATTTTGAAGAAAAGAAGGGTCATGTTTTTCTTAGACAAACAAAATAGGAATGCATTTTTTTCAGTTTTAGTTTATGAATTATTAAGCTGATGGTCATGAACTCTTTTCGCCAAAGTTAAGCCAGATTTTTATCATCAAATCATGTTTAGCGTTTAGGCTCATTTTTGTCTTAGACTGTATGTTAGCAAGGAGCACAATCCTCATGAAATCTTTGAGACTCGAAACCCGTGCCAACATTATCGTGAATGACGAACGTTTCACACGGATGATTTGTGGTTATTTTTATTATTCCTCATGTCATTGCAAACCCTTTGGAGCAGAACTTCTGTTTGGATTTTATAAATAAGATGCTCTTTATTTATTCTTGATAAAAATTCGTAAATCGTCTGCATTGCATCTGAAAACTTGGGAGTTCCATGACGAATTATTAATATTATACACAATATTAAACAGCTACGACAAGTCGCGACGACGCTAGTCAACAGCTCTGCACAACGGCAATGTTTCTTCACTGCCAGTGTAATACTGGGATAACTTTTCGCACTGTTGTTTTTCACCACTGTGCCGGATCGCGTGCTACAACGGGGAATCAAATGGCGTATGATTTGTAAACTCCATTCCCACTACAGGATAAAAATTGCCTTTGATTATTGGAAATTTCAATTTTAATTCTTTTATAAGAAATTTTTTATTTCACATAAATTTCGTAACTTGAAACGTGTAAGACATGTTAACAAATATGTTTCAACATACAGTGGTACAGAAAAGTCTATACACCAATTTTTTTTTTATTTTATTTAGCAAAAAATATATTTATGTACGTTGCATACCCAGATTTTAGATAAGTTGTGTGTGTGTGTGTGTGTGTAGACTTTTATGTGCCTCTGTATTTTTTGGATTATTTTTCTTATATTTTTTTTTCTTATGGAGTAACACTTTACAAAAGCCAAGTTGTTAAGGGAGCAATAGAATCGCTTGTGTTCAATCGTTAATGTATTTGGCACAACATGTCATTGGCGTGTCGTGCTGTATAAAAGACATGGTAAGAAGGGAGGAATGGGACCAACTATAAGACGGTGCATTAGGTAACTTATCATTTAAGAAATGAATTTAATTTTTATTAACTTTCTCAAAGTTCTAAACAGCTTAATTTATAGACTATGCTGGTTAAGCTAAAGGCTCTAAATGGTTAAATTAGCGAAAATGTCTTTTCCAACTTTTTGTTTACGACTTAAAGGGGTCTCTAGTGATTCGGCTTGAAAGAAGTTGGTCCCCTTAAGCTGTCTCCCCTACTCAATTTAACTTCGTCTTTAATTTCATGTAAATTGCCAGCAATAAAATAGTGGGTTGTATGCTTTCTCTAGTTGCTGTTACGTCTTGTTGTCGTTTCCTTTTTTTATTCCAATTTATTTTTTTTTTTTCTTGCCGCGCTCTTGTTACTTTCAATAATCGCTGATGGTGTTGTCAAATGTAAATTCAATAACTTTTCTTATGGGTGCTGTTACATCGTATGTAAAGTTCGCAGACAATGTGTGCACTAGAACCCCCATAAAGGTGTTAGCAATAGAGAATTATGGAAGAATAAATTGGATAACAAACGTATGTCTCCACCTTCTGCAGTGGCAATACCGAAAATAAATATTAAAAATATTTTGAAATTATATAACAAATAGCACGTTGTGTAAATTTGAATTTGAAGATGTTGTTGAAAACGATATCAAATGAAATTAAATTTTGTGATAGTGTATTTGTTTGATAGAAAATGGAAATAAGTTGGTTTGAAGACAACGAAATTGAAATAATTACACTGTACGCAACACACAAAAATTAACAGGAGTCTGACAAAGGATTCTAGTAGAGAAAACAAAAAAAAAAAAAAAAACTAATTTACGTGCGTCGTCTTTTTGGAAGAATTTGGATTTTTAGTTAAAGGGGGTCTTAAGTTCCCCTTTTGGCATTTTCATGCAGCATATCGGTATATAAAACTAAGTTTATTACATCTGAGGTTTAAGGTTTGCTCGGCAACTTTGTAGAACATGTTACGGCGAATATTTCTGAAGAGCATATTAACCCTCAAACTCAACTAATGGTGTTTTCTATTCTACAAAAAATGTGACATTTTATTTTAAAAACATGCAATTTCTTGTCTGTTTCCTAAAATTGTGGCTCCCGAAAAGGATGAGCTTTTTAGAATAAAACAAGCCACCCTTTTCGGGAGCAACATTTTTAGGAAACAGACACCAAATTGCATTTTTTTTAAATAAAATGTCACATTTTTTTGTAGAAAAGAAAACACCATAACAAATCGTATAAAGGGGGAGTGCGGGGATGAAATGTTCTACAAAAATGTTGGCCATGAAATGTTTCTACAGAACACATTATAGTCCAAAACTTAACGAAAACACTAAAAAAACAGCCAAGTTTAAGATTGCCCCTTGCACAGTGGGAGATTTTTGAAAAATTAATTTTATTTCGATTTAAATAAAATTTTAAATAGTAATATTTTTAGTTAGGCTTGAGTTAATCAAATTTAATTTTGATTAAATTATTTTTACCAAAGAAATAATAAAAATAAAAATTTCATGTTGTAAAATTCCTTCCTTCGGTAAAAATCAGCGTCTAAAAAACTGCAGTCAAAGTTGAAAAACTGCCATTTCTTCCACCTCTTCATATATCACTGGCCAAGAAAAAACTGTTCCTCCAGTGCCTGCTAAAAGTTCTGGAAATCCTTTCTTAAGGTTCTTAAATATAAAACATTTCAAAAGAGTCTTTAAGTAGCTTTTTCCATTCTTTTGCTGCAGCAAACCAAAAAAAAAATGCCGCACCATAATTTGTTATCCTTTTTAAATCCTCTACCACTAGTTGTGAAGAGGTCAAACTAAGTTTGTGGTTCCGTGTAAGACTTTTCTAAAACTAATCTAAGGCGCCACAAAGTACATATTCTGAGCCCTAGAGTCATTCTAAGTGGAGTTAATCATGTCCGTCTGTCTGTCAGTCCATCTATCCATCTGTTGAAATCACGCCCACTTTCAACTGATTGTGAGAATATCTGTCACAAAGTCATTCCTACGATTAAAAATCGTTGTACTAAATTTCGTAAAGACCGGCCAAAAATTTACTATAGGTCCCACACAAAAAAATGCTCCAAAATTTAATTAAAGCATTAATAAAATATAAAATCAGTATTAGTTAAAAATTCAATCAAATGAATTAAACGTTTAATCAAGTGAATTAAACGTTTATTCTAGTGAATTTAACGTTTTATTGATACTTTTTATTTGTTTACTAGTGCAAATTAAATTCATATCACAAATTTTTTAATTGAAATCAATTTTAATTTTTTCCGTGAACGCTTTATACCTTCGGAATAGGCTTTAAAACCCCATAATAGCCATTTATAGATCCCACCACTCTTAAAATATTCTTACTCGCGATAAAGGGTATCAAATATTCGCCACAACCGAAAAAAGCATTTTCTCTTCTTTAATTTGTGTAGCTGTTATTGTGGTCCATTTCTTAAATCTTTGCTATTGTTGCAAGTTGCTGTTTATTTTGTAACATCCTTTTACAACATTTAACACAAAAAACCCAACAATGAACACAAAAATAAATATAAAAAGTACAATACATTCAGGTGGTTTGTTGGGAAATCCTTTTATGTTTTTCGGTGTTGGTTTTGTCTTATTTACTTTATTTTTCCTTTTATTCTTTTTGCTAATTTTTTGTTACTTTGTATAATCAAACAATGAAATGAATTGTTTGCAAAAATAACGAGAAAAAATGATAAAAATAATTGCGTTAAAATAAGCAAAATGCATAAACGGAAGTTAAAAAAAAAAGGTAAAATGAATTACAAGAAAACAATGTTTGTAATAAAATGCTTTTCAAAAATTAAAAAATTTTTTATGGTCGTTTAATATTTAAGGTCTTAAAGGAAAATTTACAAATAATTTGAAATGCGATGGAATTCAGGCAAGTGGTTATAAAAATGTACGATTTTTAGTTTCTCTCTTTCTACCCCAAACGTTCGAACTTCCCAAAATGACCTTTATTTCAATCCATGAATAAAAACAAAATACAAGTAAGAGAGCTATATTCGCTTTACGAACAAACGATTAAATAATATAATATCATGTGATGAAGCTTAAGCGTTATTGGTATTTTGTACTTGCTTGTTTTGCTTATCAATTTCAGAATCGAAACGGTTTGGCGAATTCCGGCACTTGCATGGTCTTTTTTCCCCCCTGAACAAACAACTGATGATTTGGGCGGCAGAATTAAGAAAAAATTTTCTGTTTAATATTCCCCAAAATCTTTTGCAGTTATTGCAAACTACAAAAATCAAAATATTCAACAAAGATAACTAGTAAAAGGCATTTTATTGAATTAAACAAATCTTTCTTTATTTTGATAATATTTATTAAGTATCCCATGGTGAAATTTAAGAATTTCAACCATACAAATACGGCGGTTTAAAAAAATAAAATCTTAAATTCTAGATAGGGCAAATGTATGACCAAACCCACTTTTTTTTTCATCTTCATCATTTATTTCTAACATACCTACCTGCTTTCTTTATTTCTTAAGAGCGCTCCCATACAAAACTTTTAATACAGAATAGAAATATATTGAAAAAGTGCACAACTGCCCCTAAAAACGCCCCTATGAGAATAAAATGTATGACGTACCTCAATTAGTTTTTCGTTCTTAAAATTTTCTCAAAACATACTTGCCTTCTATCTTCAACCCTTAGGGGCGCTCCCAAGCAAATATTGCACTTTATGAAATTCGTAAGTTTAATTAAAATCGTTCATATTTTGTGAATAAAATCAAAAGTTATAGACAGATTTTAATCATTTATGGCTTGCACCGCCTCTGGTAAAATCCCAGATTGCTGAGAAATACTTCCTTAGCAAAACTATAATGATTTTTTGTCAGCAATAATTTTCTAATTAAATTAAAAAATATTTCTGCTGAAATAATCGAATTCCTTTCTTAGCAAAAGTTTAATAATTTCTTGCAAGCTTTAATTTTGTGACATTAGGGTTGTACGAACAGAGATCTGGTAAATACATACTAGAACGAACTACTTGAGGTCAATGGCCGCTGAGGGCAAAACGGACTGTAAATGTCGAAAAATATATAAAGGCGACCCCTAGTTCGGCAAAAAATTTTTTTCCAAAAATACTTTATATTAGAGGGTGTACGGGGAAACTTTTTTTGAGGTACGGTCTAACATACATACTTATATTTGTGTTTTTTTTTTTATTATAGACTGAATTGTAATATACCTATTGTTTCCTAAAAAAATAAACAAAATAAAAGAAGGTGGGTTTTTTATTCCTTCAATTCATTAAAACATTTTGTTAAAAAAAAAATTCATTTTGGGAAACAACGTTTTTATTGACGCATTAAAGTTTTTTTGTAGACATCAAATTTAATAACTATACCAACAATTATTTTTATCAATTCAGCAAAAATCATCATCGCAGAAAATTCAAAAGTTTTCCTAATCAAATACCTATGCGATTTCCGTATTTGAATGGGAAAATAATTTTTTTTCTGTGCATTTGTTCACATAGTTTTGTATTTTATCATGAAAGAAATTTAAGTTTTTTTTTATTCAAAACATGGGTTTTTATTATTATTTTACCTTTTTTTCTTCTTGAAAATAAAAAATTAAGTATCATCCATGTTTGTTACCAATAAGCACAATAAAATTCAATATTTAATGTGTTTGAATCTAACTCCTGTAACAATTTCAAATATTTTAATAATTGCACTTATATTGCTTATCGATTAGTACCTATTACCCATCCCTGTTAAAAATAAAGGCAATTTGATTTCGCTCCATTTTTGCAACCAAAAAAAAACTACTTACTTGATTTACAATAACAAAACACTACCTACCTATTCCCTAACATTAATCATTTACTGATGTTGTTTTTGTCGTTGTTATTGCAAAATTATTTAATTCAACTTCCCCCCACTTCTAGTATTAATACAATTTTATCTTCTTTTATGTTTCGTTAAATATCTGGTGATGCGCTTACGACTATTTACATTATTGTCACCAGCGTGGCCATTTTGGCATTTTTGCAGCTAGATTTAGCATTTTTTTGTCTGATTTTGCTGCAAATTTTTCATTTAGCAGTTAGCATTTTTTTTAGCATTTTTCAACTAAATATTTAGCATTTTTTAGCATTATTTAATTTAAGAATATTCAAGTAATATTTTTTTTAAAATCTACCACACTTTTTTGTTGAATGCACATACAAAACCCTACTCTTTTGCTATAGAAACTGTACAATCTTTTAAAAGATCTTTCATATCAAATTGTTTTAAAATTTGATCAGTTTGATCCATTAAATTCATGTTAAGCTGATTTTTTCCAATAACGATTTTGAAAAATTTTTGGAAACGAAAAGTGATACCATAACTTTTGAAATAGAAAAACAAATACGAATTACATGCCGAGATTTTATAGCCCAATTAATATGTCAACTTAGACAACGATTGCCAAAAAGTTTTAATAATTTAACAAATGCTAACTTTTATTGTGTAGAAAACAGTTTAAAAGCTAATAAATGCAACTTAAGCGAACATTTTAAAGAAGAAATAATAGATTTCACTGTAGAAGAAATTACAACTTTGGAACATCAGTGGCAGAAACTAAATTCATATGAATTGTTAAAAAAGAATTCAACAGTTGATTTCTGGATAAATGTATGTATATGGATATAAAAATGCAATAAATGAAAATCCATTCAGTGAATTAGCTTCTTTTGCAATAAAGTTCTGGGTTTTGCCATTTAGCAACGCGGAAGTTAAAATAGGTTTTTTTTTTTTTTTTTTTTTCCACATTAGAGCGGGGAGGTTTCCCCACAGTGACAGGTACCGCGACCAAGTCAGGTCTATTGTACCCACTCCCCCTAGCTGGCCAAAAGTCCCTCCGCTTCCCATAGGAACCCAACCAGGGCCTTTGCCGATATCTTACCGATTCGGGACGCACACATTATACCATGCCCCAAGTGCCTCCTCCTGGCCCATGCCAGCGCCGGGCAGTCACACAGTACATGCTCCGTCGTCTCGTCCCCGTCCAGACATAGTCTGCATTCCTGATCCTCAGCCAGGCCCATCCGATAAAGATGGTATTTGATCGTATGGTGACCAGTCAAATAGGCCACCAGCAGTCGCAGATCCCGTCTGCCGAGACCATTCGTCCTCATTACATTCCCGGGAGAGATAAATCTTCTTGCCTGACGCATTCCCGGAAGCGATACCCAGTATCCCCTATGTTCGTCCAGAGCCCAGTAAATAGGTTTTTAGTTGTATAAATCTCTTGAAAATGAAAATTCGAAATAATCTGACGTTTAAGACTTTGAATTCGCTACTTTATATTAAGTGTGGTTTAAAATTTTGCCATAGTTTTAAAAGAATGTACAATCTCACATAAAAATGCGATAAGGACATATATTATAATGATATCTCGATCGATTCTTCAGAAGTTGAAGCATAATACAGTCGAACTCCCATAACTCGAACTTCTCTAACTCGAATTTTCTCTTACTCGAACCAATTTGATTGGCAGTAGCTCTAAAACAATAAACTACATACAATTCTCCTTCCGTAACTCGAACTTCCATAACTCGAAATTCTCCATAACTCGAACCAATTACTCAAATTTGTATTCTATAACTCGAAGTTTTTTGCTTGTTTTGTTTATTTTGTTTATTTATTTCGCTTTCTTTTGCTTGTTTAGCAGGTTTGTATATTTTACTTTGCTCTTTTTTTCGGGGAAATCCCTTTTTGTACATTACGTGTGTCTTTTGGTTTGCCTAAATATGTTAAAATTATTTGTATGTGTTTATTTCATGGCAAGTAAACGTGTTTTATAATGTTTGTCGATGGAGGGAAATATAAGTTTATAAAAGAAGTCGAGGGTGGATTCAAGAAAAAAGAAGCAGACAATAAATATGGTGTCCCAGCTAGTACGGTCTCATAGATTTTTAAAAATAAAGAATTAATTATCAACTCGTTTGAGTCAGTATCTCATCTCTTTAGTAAAATGATTAAGACCCAAATATACAAAATTATCGACATAGCAGTCCTCAATTGGTTTACAGCAGCTAGAAGTCAAACCATGCCGATATTTTACTTCATTTTAACTTGTTTATTACAAATACATACCTACATGCTTAGGTATGAAGCTTTCAAATAGTGCCTATTTTAAACAAAAAATACAAAATGTACACAATAGGGTGGCCCAAAATACAAAAGTATCGAATATTCGCGCTCCACAACGCTGATCCTATTCGAATAGTCCAAATTTGAGCACAATCGGTCAATATTTAGAGGTTGCGATAGTTTAATGATTTTTCGGGGTTAGATAGAAATATAACATACTCTGATTTTTTATGGTGATATTGTTTATTTAAAAATTAAAATATTAAAAAAAACAAATTAATAAAACTGTAAATTAAGTACAAATTAACACATATTTAATTAATTTTTTAAATTATCGATAGCCATTTTTGCAATATTAGCTTTAGAAACCCCGTGAAATTTTTTTCTATGGTGATCAACTATTCTAAGCAAATATTGTTTTTGCTCTTCATTTTTCGTATTTGAACTGTTAAATTGGGTCACCAAAGCAACACCTCATTCTGCACAGTCATTTACAACTTTTAAAGGGCTAGCATTTTTTTCATCGAAATAAAAACTCTGTAGGACACTTTGAAAGAAATGACTGTGCCTTCTCTTGTCCATCATCGCATAGTTAGTTAAAAATACTTTTCCGTCCAGTCTCTTTAAGGCTTAACTTTTGGTGGTAGCTGGAGATTTTTCACCTTTGTTTTCTTAGTTTTATATCTAACTCTGGAATCGATAAAGGTAAGCCCGATTAAATATTCAGAAAAATACCATAGATGTCGACGAAATGCTTTAACAGCAGCTTCAACAATTTTTTCATTGGGATAGTTTTCGAGTTGTTTATCATTAAGAGAAGCATTTATTGCTAAAGGAGCTTCACTCCAGTATCGGCCATATATAAGACTTATAAACAAACTTATTTTGGTAACTGCTTTCTTTTCCTCGTCTGTAAGATCAAATTGATTTTGAGACATACATATTTTTATGCAATAGATCGCCTTCGTAATACACAATACATAAACAAGTACACAGAAAAAAATAAGAATTGATTTCAATTAAAAAATTTGTGATATCAATTAAAAAATTAATTAAATTTGCACCAGTAAACAAATTAATAATATCAATTAAACCAGTTAATAGTATTAATTAAACGTTTAATTCACTTGATTAAAAGTTTAATTCACTTGATTAAATTTTTAATTAAAACTGATTATGTTTTTGATTAATGCTTTAGTTGGTGAAAAATTTTGGAGAATTTTTTCTGTGTACAATAATGATAAGCCAGTAGTAAAAGCATGTAATATAAAATGTGAAACATATAAATAAGTCGCCATTCATCGCGACCTCTAAATATTGTCCCATTGAGCCAATTTTTGGTATACACATATATTTTAGTAAAAGAAACAAAATCAAGCTTGTGGAGAAAGTATTGGACTATACTTTTACTTTCCCATACAAGCGTGGGCCAGTCTAGTACACAAGTTTGCAATTTATTCTCTTTTTAACAAGAAAATTCTGTAACTCGAAGTCTCCATAAGTCGAAGTTTTTTTTGGGATAATGGTGATTCGAGTTATGGAAGTTTGACTGTATTAATTTTGATGACGTATTTAATTTATAAAATGAAATTTTTTATTAAACATGTTATACATTTTATTGAAATACTAAATTAAAGCCATTTATAGGTCAAGTTCCTTTGATTGTTTCTTTTATATTTTTAAGACTTTTTATGTTTACTAAATATTTTATTTATTTTAATCAGTTTGTTCTATTGATATGATGTAAGTTTATAGGGAAGAATTATGTAAAATAAATCATATATATGTAGGTATTTCCTCAGAAAGGTCAACCAGGATGAAAATTTAAAATATTGATAATCATCGTCTTTTATTGTTTATTATTATAAAAAAGTCTATGTTGTAATGGTTTCAATGCATATCTCAGCTGTTTTACTTGAGGAAATTGCGCTGGAAACTCGAAAATTTTATATTTTCTTTTTAAGCTACCATTTTTATATAACTATTTTGCATGCAAAAAATATGTTATGTTTGCACTCTTTCTTCATAATCTCTTCATTACAATCAATTGTTAATTGAGTATTAAGTTTTTTGTTACGGAAATTTTTAGATATTTATGGGAAAATGCATGGTGATAATAATAAAAAAAAAACTTATGGAAAAATCGTACGTTTGCGACCGGTACATAAGCCAATTAAACAAAAGCCAATAGAGATATTTTATTGTGTAAATACTGGATAGAGACCTACATTAATACACTTTTAAAATAAACTAATCACTTTTGAATGTTCCGTTCCATTACGCAGATTTTTACATTTCACTACTGTCAGCCAAAGTAGACTTCTATTTTGCGTACGTTCGTGACCACATGTTTATGTTTATAACTAGGAAAAGTTTTGTTTTCTATATTATTTGTACAGCAAAAACGTACGAACGTACGTTCGTGACCCTAGGAAATGCCCATATAAAGGTATATTAACTAAAATAACAAAAAATAATACAATTTAAATTTTAGCATTATTTTTTGGCAGTTTAAGATTTTTGTTAGCATTTTTTAGCATTATTTTAAAGCCGATTTAGCTGTAAAATATTTTTGGATATGGCCACACTGATTGTCACATACAAAAACTCCATGCAAATCAAAAACTAATGTTGTTGTTTAAATGTTATTCTCTTAACTCTCCCCACTTTCCTCTTTAATAAAATAACAAAACAGATTTTTTTAACCCCCGTTTTATTTGGTTTCCTTTTTCACTTCTTTTTAGTTTCTAGAAAATTTTGTAGTGCGTGAACGTTTTAGTAGATGCTCTCTAAAAACTTAAATTTATTTGTGAAAAAAGTGTTTGAAAATTAATTATTTTTCTAAAAAAATTTAATTAAATAGTTATTTAATCAGTAAATGAAAAAATTTAAGTAAAAAATTAGTTTTTTTATGAAGAAAAATGTGTTGGAAATTTTCTTCGTATAAATGCAGATTAACTAAGCAGCGCAGTCTCTGTTGGCTTGCTGCTTCTTTTGTTAAGAGAGTCGCGTCGTTAAAGTTTTGAGCAGAGGGCTGAATCAGATATATTTTTCTGCTAAACAGTTTTTTTTTTGCTAAGAGAGTGTTTGTTTTGTGTGCAAATAAAATCAAATTGTTTTTTGTTTTAGTGAAAATAAAACAAAATTGTTTTTTTTTTAATATAAATCTTAATTAATAAAAGAGTAAATATGAAGATCTGTTTTTATTTTGAAGTAAAAAATAAAAGTCAATTTGTAAAGATGGCATATTGCCACAAAATATGGCCTGTTTTCATACCTATAAAAATGTGCAAAAGACAGAAAATTAATATTTTGAAAAGTGTAAAAGTTATAGTTATAGGGAAATTGTGTTCGACACAATTATGAAATACATACATATGTTTAAAAAGTAAGTGCGTATGGTATACATATACATACATATATATTTTTATATTTACTTAGAGGCTTTGTGCCCTGTGGAAATATGCTCATTTTACAGGGGATGGGCCTTTGACCTTATCGTTTATCTAGAAAAGTGTATTAGTTAGACCTATAAAGCTTTAAATACACAAGTACACATTGGAAAAAAGAAGTAACCAGTTTTGGTTAAATATATGTAGTAATGATTTAACGAATATTCGTTTTCGTATTCGAAATGCCGAACATTCGTATTAGCCAAATTCAAGCGAATATTTTTTAATACATTCCAAAAAAAAAAAATACAAAAGTGTCAAAAATACATAAAATTAAACAAAAAAAATTACTTCATGCTTTTGTGTTGCCTCTCCTTAATCCTTATAAATAAAAAGACTTTATTATATTTCCTTGATCTATATATTTCGAACTAGCAGTTCATCTTCAGGATCTATACAAATTACAATAATAAGTCTTATTATTTAATATACATAAGTTTTATAAGAATTTTTTACAATTTGAAAATTTACCTTCTTTATATATAATTGAGAAATGATTATTCAAAAAATTATATTTAAATAAAATGAAAAATTCATAAATTTTTTCAAAATTACATTTAAATCAAATAAACCTACGTTAAAACATATATACTATTTACTTTTTCAAAGGAGTTATTAAATTACAATATGCATTAATATAATCTTTTTTATCACTCTTGTAATTACATGCATTTTGCTCATACCTAACAATTTGATTTACTTCATGAACTTGTAGTTTAAATTTATTTTGTTCTTGCTTTAGAATTGTTGCATTATTAAAATCGAACTCATGCTTGTTTGATCTAGCATGTTTAGCTAGTGCTGATAAATTATTTTTTTCATTTAAACTTTTACAATCATTTTCATGTTGTTTTAATCTTTTTATTAGTTTTTGAGTAGTTTCCCCAATATAAACTACATTACAATCTTTACAGTTGATTTTATATACCACATCAGATTTTTGTCCAATTTTGAGTTTATATTTAAGGTTTTGGAAAAATTTTTTGTTATTATCTTTATTTGATGTCTTCATAGCAAGTTTAACATTGGGGGTAAAATATTTACATGCTTTAGAAAGATTTTCAGTTAAAACCGGAACATAAGTTATTGATGCAAAATTATCTGGCGATGATGATGTTTCATTATTGGTTTGTATATTATCCTCATTAATGGATATATATGCGTAACTAATTTCTGTTGCATTCAAATTATTATTATTACTTATACGTTTTCGTTGTTGAACAGAGTTCAATAGACTATTAATTACCTTATATGGATAATTGTTTTTGGTAAGAATATTTTTAATTTTTACAAGATTTTGTATACGAAAATTTTTATGTGATAAAGTAAATACTTTCCTTATGAAATTTTTGACCGTGTTTAGTTTCATGTGTAATGGATGAGCTGAATAGTAATTTAAAATGCGATTCGATGCAATTACTTTATGGTACCAATTTGTAATGATTTTTCCATTAGTTTTACGGTGAATAGTAGTATCAAGGAAGTTTAACTGATCATTTTCTTCAACTTCTACTGTAAACCTTATATTATCATCATATTCATTTAATTTATTTAGTACATTATTTATCTTATTATTTGGTATAGCTGTTATATGATCATCTACATATGAATACCAGAATAAGAAAGAAAAATCAAGATTTAACAGCGTCTGATCAACAACATCCTCAAGTACTCTTTCTACCAAAATCGGCGCCAAGCTAGAACCCATAAAAAGTCCATTTTTCATACGTAGTATCCTTCCCTCATAGCAAAAATAGTTACATTCATTTAGGCAAAATTTGAGTAGATCCAAAAACAAATCTTTTGGAATATTAGTATTTTTACTAATATATTGGTTAAAATCTCTTGCTATTATTTTTAAAGCAATTTTTGTTGAAATGTTTGTAAAACAATTTACAACATCAAATGATACCATCGTATCACATAAAAATTTTCGTATACAAAATCTTGTAAAAATTAAAAATATTCTTACCAAAAACAATTATCCATATAAGGTAATTAATAGTCTATTGAACTCTGTTCAACAACGAAAACGTATAAGTAATAATAATAATTTGAATGCAACAGAAATTAGTTACGCATATATATCCATTAATGAGGATAATATACAAACCAATAATGAAACATCATCATCGCCAGATAATTTTGCATCAATAACTTATGTTCCGGTTTTAACTGAAAATCTTTCTAAAGCATGTAAATATTTTACCCCCAATGTTAAACTTGCTATGAAGACATCAAATAAAGATAATAACAAAAAATTTTTCCAAAACCTTAAATATAAACTCAAAATTGGACAAAAATCTGATGTGGTATATAAAATCAACTGTAAAGATTGTAATGTAGTTTATATTGGGGAAACTACTCAAAAACTAATAAAAAGATTAAAACAACATGAAAATGATTGTAAAAGTTTAAATGAAAAAAATAATTTATCAGCACTAGCTAAACATGCTAGATCAAACAAGCATGAGTTCGATTTTAATAATGCAACAATTCTAAAACAAGAACAAAATAAATTTAAACTACAAGTTCATGAAGTAAATCAAATTGTTAGGTATGAGCAAAATGCATGTAATTACAAGAGTGATAAAAAAGATTATATTAATGCATATTGTAATTTAATAACTCCTTTGAAAAAGTAAATAGTATATATGTTTTAACGTAGGTTTATTTGATTTAAATGTAATTTTGAAAAAATTTATGAATTTTTCATTTTATTTAAATATAATTTTTTGAATAATCATTTCTCAATTATATATAAAGAAGGTAAATTTTCAAATTGTAAAAAATTCTTATAAAACTTATGTATATTAAATAATAAGACTTATTATTGTAATTTGTATAGATCCTGAAGATGAACTGCTAGTTCGAAATATATAGATCAAGGAAATATAATAAAGTCTTTTTATTTATAAGGATTAAGGAGAGGCAACACAAAAGCATGAAGTAAATTTATAATTAATCCAGCAATACAAATTTGAATACATAAAAAAAAATTAATTTCAAATACTTTTTATTCAAAAAAACCTTTTGTTTTTAACGCAAAATAAAATATTTTTTTAGTAAAGTAAAAACAAACCAACATTAAAAATATTTATTTATAAAAATTTCTTAAGTTCATTTTAGGCATTCCTAGGTAAACTATCATTTGCAGCAATTGTCGACAAGTGGAATGGGTCAATGAAATATCAAGATAATTACGATCCCATTACACAAATTAGAAATGCGTTCTCTGCGGCGGATTCACATTTAACATATAAAGACACTAGGAGTGATCCTTTCGTTCTGCTTAATATACAATAATTAGAAGTGGGATGCTTAACAGTTTGATAGGCATTAAAAAATTTAGAAAGAACCTTAAATTAAATAGGTGAAAAGCCACTGAAATAGGTCGGCGTGTTTCTAAGTAAAAGCGCAACAAGAGTAAGAAAAACGAAATCTCAAAAGTATTTAAGTATAAGTATCAGTGTGGTCATTTTAGCATTTCATTGAGATTTTTATAAATTCTTTTGCAGTTATTGCAAACTACAAAACTCAAAATATTCAACAAAGATTACTAGTAAAAGGCATTTTATTGAATTAAACAAATCTTTCTTTATTTTGATAATTTTTATTAAGTATCCCATGGTGAAATTTAAGAATTTCAACCATGCAAATATGGCGGTTTAAAAAAAAATCTATAATTTGGCGCCTGCAGCGCGTAGCATGCTTCTAGATAGGGCAAATGTATGACCAACCCCACTTTATTTTTAATCTTCACCATTTATTTCTAACATACCTACCTGCTTTCTTCATTTCTTAAGAGCGCTCCCATACAAAACTTTTAATACAGAATAGAAATATATTGAAAAAGTGCACAACTGCCGCTAAAAACGCCCCTATGGGAATAAAATGTATGACGTACCTCAATTAGTTTTTCGTCCTTAAAATTTTCTCAAAACATACTTGCCTTCTATCTCCAACCCTTAGGGGCGATCCCAAGCAAATATTGCACTTTATGAAATTCGTAAGTTAAATTAAAATCTTTCATATTTTGTGAATAAAATCAAAAGTTATAGACAGATTTTAATCATTTATTGCTTGCACCGCCTCTGATAAAATCCCAGATTGCCGAGAAATACTTCCTTAGCAAAACTATTATAATTTTTTGCCAGCAATAATTTTCTAATTAAATTTAAAAATATTTCTGCTGGAATAATCGAATTCCTTTCTTAGCAAAAGTTTAATAATTTCTGGCAAGCTTTAATTTTGTGACATTAGGGTGGTACGAACAGAGATCTGGTAAATACATACTAGAACGAACTACTTGAGGTCAATGGCCGCTGAGGGCAAAACGGACTGTAAATGTCGAAAAATATATAAAGGCGACCCCTAAAATTTTTTCCAAAAATACTTTATATTAGAGGGTGTACGGGGAAACTTTTTTTGAGGTACGGTCTAACATACATACATACTTATATTTGTGTTTTTTTTTATTATAGACTGAATTGTAATAGGTATACCTATTGTTTCCTAAAAAAATAAACAACAAAATAAAAGAAGGTGGGTTTTCTTATAACATATGAAACGAAAACGTTTATAAATTTTATTTAGAATCAACGTAAATTTTTGTAATATATGTATAGGCACCATTTTAACAATTTCGTTATCAATTTTTGCAAAAAATCCATATAAAATTTCAATAAGTTATTTCTTCAATTCATTAAAACATGTTGTTAAAAAAATTCATTTTGGGCAACAACGTTTTTATTGACGCATTAAAGTTGTTTGTAGACATCAAATTTAATAACTATAGGTAGGTACCAACAATTATTTTTATCAATTCAGCAAAAATCATCATCGCAGAAAATTCAAAAGTTTTCCTAATCAAATACCTATGCGATTTCCGTATTTGAATGGGAAAATAATTTTTTTTCTGTGCATTTGTTCATATAGTTTTGTTATTTGTTATGAAAGAAATTTAAGTTTTTTTTTATTCAAAACATGGGTTTTTATTATGATTTTACCTTTTTTTCTTCTTGAAAATAAAAAATTAAGTATCATCAATGTTTGTTACCAATCAGCACAATAAAATTCAATATTTAACTCCTGTAACAATTTCAAATATTTTAATAATTGCACTTATATTGCTTATCGATTAGTATTATCCATCCCTGTTGAAAATAAAGGTAATTTGATTTCGCTCCATTTTTGCAACCAAAAAAAAAACTACTTACTTGATTTACAATAACAAAACACTACCTCTTCCCTAACATTAATCGTTTACTGATGTTATTTTTGTCGTTGTCAGTGCAAAATTATTTAATTCAACTTCCCCCCACTTCTAGCATTAATACAATTTTATCTTCTGTTATGTTTCGTTAAATATCTGGTGATGCGCTTACGACTATTTACATTATTGTCACATACAAAAACTGCATGCAAATCAAAAACTAATGTTGTTGTTAAATGTTATTCTCTTAACTCTCCCCACTTTCCCCTTTAATAAAATTGCAAAACAGATTTTTTTTAACTACCGTTTTATTTGGTTTCCTTTTTCACTTCTTTTTAGTTTCTAGAAAATTTTGTAGTGCGTGAACGTTTTAGTAGATGCTCTCTAAAAAATTAAATTTATTTGTGAAAAAAGTGTTTGAAAATTAATTATTTTTCTAAAAAAATTTAGTTAAATAGTTATTTAATCAGTAAATGAAAAAATTTAAGTAAAAAATTAGTTCTTTTATGAAGAAAAATGTGTTGGAAATTTTCTTCGTATAAATGCAGATTAACTAAGCAGCGCAGTCTCTGTTGGCTTGCTGCTTCTTTTGTTAAGAGAGTCGCGTCGTTAAAGTTTTGAGCAGAGGGCTGAATCAGATATATTTTTCTGCTAAACAGTTTTTTTTTTGCTAAGAGAGTGTTTGTTTTATGCTTAAGAGAGTGTGTGCAAATAAAATCAAATTGTTTTTTGTTTTAGTGAAAATAAAACAAAATTGTTTTTTTTTAATTTAAATCTTAATTAATAAAAGAGTAAATAAGATCTGTTTTTATTTTGAAGTAAAAAATAAAAGTCAATTTGTAAAGATGGCATATTGCCACAAAATATGGCCTGTTTTCATACCTATAAAAATGTGCAAAAGACAGAAAATTAATATTTCGAAAAGTGTAAAAGTTATAGTTATAGGGAAATTGTGTTGGACACAATTATGAAATACACATGTTTAAGAAGTAAGTTCGTTATGGTATATATATATATACATATATATTTTTATATTTACTTAGAGGCTTTGAGCCCTGTGGAAATATGCTCATTTTAAAGGGGATGGGATCGGAAGGGCCTTTGACCTTATCGTTTATCTAGAAAAGTGTATTAGTTAGACCTATAAAGCATTAAATACACAAGTACACATTGGAAAAAAGAAGTAACCAGTTTTGGTTAAATAGGTATATGTAGTAATGATTTAACGAATATTCGTTTTCGTATTCGAAATGCCGAACATTCGTATTAGCCAAATTCAAGCGAATATATTTTAATACATTCCAAAAATAAAAAAAAATACAAAAGTGTCAAAAATACATAAAATTAAACAAAAAAAATTAATTTCAAATACTTTTTATTCAAAAAAACCTTTTGTTTTTAACGCAAAATAAAATCTTTTTTTAGTAAAGTAAAAACAAACCAACATTAGAAATATTTATTTATAAAAATTACTTAAGTTCATTTTAGGCATTCCTAGGTAAACTATCATTTGCAGCAATTGTCGACAAGTGGAATGGGTCAATGAAATATCAAGATAATTCCGATCCCATTACACAAATTAGAAATGCGTTCTCTGCGGCGGATACACATTTAACATATAAAGAAACTAGGAGTGATCCTTTCGTTCTGCTTAATATACAATAATTAGAAGTGGGATGCTTAACAGTTTGATAGGCATTAAAAAATTAAGGAAGAACCATAAATTAAATAGGTGAAAAGCCACTGAAATAGGTCGGCGAGTTTCTAAGTAAAGGCGCAACAAGAGTAAGAAAAACGAAATCTCAAAAGTATTTAAGTATAAGTATCAGTGTGGCCATCTTAGCATTTCATTGAGATTTTTATAAATTCTTTTAGCTTTATGTTAAGTTTGGAGGAATAGTTTATTGATTAACTCCACTTTTTTTTATAAACTATTATAAATTTATATGAAATTATGTAAAAACTTTTTTAATGTCGACAATGTGTTACTATAATATTAAAATAAGAAACGTTACGATAAGTGAAAACAGCATCCGTATTCTATAATTCGCTAAAGCTAAATCTATAAAGTTGATTTAGCGATTTTTGGTTACGAATGCAATTCTGCAACGTGCATTATTGCTAAATTTGGCAATGCCATACAAATTTAATTCCAAGCAATTTTAGCTTTTAATATCATCGCTAATATTTTTATATTTTGTATTCTCTAATTTTAGAGACCGAGATTTATCTTTAGCTTATCGAATTACAGAATACGGCTGCAGGTGTTGTTGACTTTTTTATGCGCATACTCAAACCGTTTGCTTCAAATATTAATATTTAATTTATTTTTTTCTTACAGGGTTTACAAATTGTAAACTAAATAATACTTCTAATTGGTAAGTGTCACAATTTTATATGTTTTGTAATATTAATAAAATTTGTTTTAAGCAATTTGAAATTCGACTAATGTAGAACCCTATTTCACCAATAGCCATGAATACTAAGAAATAATTGTTAATGGATTTTTATTTTAAAATTACAAATTATGGCAGGAAATTTATTAAAATAAATAAAATTATGTTTTTATATTAATATTTTGATTATGGTAATAATGGTCCACATAAACCAACAGGGGGGCTCCATATAACCCTCTAATTTTCTCTGGTGCCTCAGATTTTTCATGTATAAATTTTTGTCGTTTTTAGAAGAAAGAGATTTAGAAACATTTTCCAACATTTAAAACAAAAATAGGGGTTATTCTTAAAGATTATTAAAATTGATTTTTAAACAATTTAAAAACAACGAATTGAATTTTAATTTATGGTAAGATTAACAAAAATTTATTTATTTTGTAAACAAAAAAAAGGACGATTTCGCAACTTCGCTTAAAGCAGACGTGTGCCCATGTTCTGTAACTCTCGCGCCGAGAAACTTTTTAATTGAAACGTGAGAAATGAAACCAAAATGCCATAAATTGAAAATACCAACTGTTTTGCTCACTTAACAGCTTCTTTAAAATTTTATGCGAGCAATAGCTGTCACGTAAGGAAAATACAATTTACAGAAAAAGTGTGTCTGTAAACTTTTTGTGAGAAAGTTCCCGCTTTGAACTCTCAAACTAACTCACGAATAAAAATGCTGTGTGAAAAAATTTTGCACA
Source organism: Pollenia griseotomentosa (assembly GCA_963931875.1). Lineage (NCBI taxonomy): Eukaryota > Metazoa > Arthropoda > Insecta > Diptera > Polleniidae > Pollenia > Pollenia griseotomentosa. Next base: position 183,104,029 of record OZ007563.1, on the reverse strand, counting down.
AAAAAATATACTAAAAATGACAAATGCAATGAATAATAATAACAAGGAAGAGATAAGTATTTTTTTCTTGGTTGAATTTTTCATTGTTTAATTATTTTGCTTTTAACAGTTTTCAAAGCCATTTTGTAAGCTACAAACATAAAAGTCGCACTTTGCATTATTTGGTTTAGCAGAAGGTTGCATTTTCGCCGCCGTGGTTGAAAATTTTTCAATTTTAGTAAACTTTATTCGCCGTCAACGACGCTGGGGCTTCGGAATATTATGACTAGGCATGCGATTTCCATGCTAATGCATGTTTTTTGTCGATAGTCTAAGAACGCTATCGACCAATTATCTTTCCGAATCATTAAATTTGTGTTAAAATGGCATCGATTTGTTTTTGCATATTTTGGTGAAAATGCATATTTTTGCATATTAAGGTTTTTAATGCATATTTTTGCATTTTCAGTGATCTATTTTTTAATTTTCATATTATACAAAAAGTTTTTTAAAAAAAAATTTTAAATACACGAAAAAACCTTCCAATAAAATTTTGAAATCAATTATAAAATTATTTTGGAGCTTTGCTTTAAATACAAGATTTCGAAAAAAGATCCTTATTTTTTAAAATGATGCAGCACCTTATATCGTTAAGGATTCCAATGGGCTTCAAATATTTTACCCAAAACTTTTACAAGTTACTAGCTTGGCACATGGGTTATGACGCGTTGCAGAAGAAACTAAAAGCCAATTCGATAATATTGCAATTTTAAATGAAATGTTTCCCTGGATTCCCCTTCAGCTGCATCCAGTAGTTACAAGATTGGGGCCTGGCTAGATGCTTCAGAATTCTTTTCAAAAAACTTTGAAAAATTTAAGAATGTTAGAAGAGCTTGTCGATAGCGATGATCAAAATAAACAATGTGAAAGGAAGAATAACCCCACAATTTAAAAAAAAAATCCAAAGCGTTTTGCAAAAAAAAATTAAGGATTTAAAAAAAAAAATATATTTCAAATATTTTTGATCAGATCTGAAATTAAAGTGGGATCTGAAAATAAATTTTTTTTAAATGCATTGCCATTTATCAAGACAATGTTTTACTTTTAATAAAACAGTACTTGTTTAATTAAACAAACACAAATTTTAGTTAGTTATTTAATTTTTTTTAAGATATTTGAATAACAATAGACTAAATTTTTTATATTTTTATTTTTAAGAATAAAAAAAAAACGATTTTTTACAGAAATTTTTTAAGTTTTTACTGCATTTTTTTATTTTTTTTAGTTCATATTTGGGATTTGTTTTAATTTTTAAACGCGTATTTTCAATTTTTTAATGCATGAAAGTCTCATCCCTTATTAGAAGAAGTTCTCACCAAAGTTACAGAATATGGGTACTGTAGTGGAAAATGGTCTCTCAGATGTGACTGAACTCATTTGAAAACTTAAGTATTTCTGCGCCATAATATTAAATTTTGGGTATAACTTTTAATTGCGCAAGCATACGCAAGCGGATCTATTACGTCTCTAGAAAAATTAGAAAATGAATTCTTAGGTGAGCCACAGCGTAGAATGGACAGGAGAGCCATCCTTCTCCAAATTTTTATTTAAAATTTTCACAAACACTCCAAAGATAAGTTCTTGTAGACTTATTAGAACTTTGACTAGGTATAGGCGTAACCATGTCTTCAAAACTTTCGGAATGCAAAGTTATCTTAAGTAGCTCAAGAGGATATATTTTCGATCTTTTGTCTCTGAAATTTTTTAGCTTTGTATCGAATGTCAAAAATTTTAGATAAACAATAGATCTCATTATCCTTTTCTAAATTAAAGTAACGATATTAAACAAACATCTTTTATTATTGTGAAACAAATCTCTCTGAAATCTATTCTGCAACAGAAAGCAAACCTTCTCATTTTTAACCTTTTAACTGCAATAAACTTTAAATCCCCTTGACGACTCCACAATTAAATCTCATAGACCACCCAAATAATTTATAACTGCGAACTTTTAACAAACAATTTATACTGGCAATACTTAAAACTTAAAAGATTTTTTTTTATTAAATTTGCATATTTACTTTTCGGCTAAATCACCCAAACACATTCCTTACGAATTACTCACACTTTTTAACAAAGAGTCAAATGAAAAATTACCTTCTTGAAAACCCCTTCCATTATCGTGCTTTTCCTATAAAACAAATAAATAAATATTTAATTTCTATAGCCAAATAGATCCATTACAATTTACATGAAATGTAATATATATTATTTGAAATGAGGAAAAAAGGATACAACGAAAGAAAAAAAAAATATCCAACAACTCTCATAACTCTTATACTAATGTTTACTTACACAGATATTATGAGTATGGAATATCGTTAACATCTAAAGCGATACTTGGTTCTTAATTTTACTTGTTCATACATATACAAAAGTATAAAGAAAAGTATGGTAAGAATTATTTACACACGTAGGGATATAAAATACACATACGCCAACACACACACACACACACACACATTCTTTTAAATACACTTTGGAATGGTGGTGAAGAAAGGAGTATAAAATTCTTTAAACTGATAGTCCTGATGCGTGTTACATGTGCACATGCTTCAACAGTCTTTTTTTCTGTTTTTATATGCATCGCAATGCTTTTCCTTAAGCTTGTTAGGAAGAGTAACTGGACATTGAGACAAAGATATACCCTACTTAAAGGATTAGAAACAAATTTTTTTCTATCAAGAAAATAAATTCATATGTCTTCCTAAAGCATGAAACTAACTAACTGATTAAAGGCTTTGAAAAATTTTTAATTATTTATATCTATTAAGGCCAATAAATAATACTGTAACTTTTTAAATAAAACACAGGTTTTTGATTATCAAAATAATTTTTGGGAATACAAAATTTTAATTTAAAAGGCAACCAGTGAAGTGCGCATAGGAACAGCTTATCCCATCAACAATAAATTTTAGTGTTTTTATCAAGAATAAAAATTGGGAATTAAGCACGAATAACACAGATTTTTGTTTAAAATAATTATTTTTTTTTTTCAAAATAGTCTTCTTGACACTCTGTAAAACGTTTCTTCAATATCTATATCACATCCAAAAAAATTAAATTTATCAGGTCAACTAAAGGGTACTTTACACTTTCACACAACTCTTAGGTATTTTGAGGAAAATACAACACTGTCGTGATAAGTTGTTATTGTTTTTTAAACAATAGTTAGATCAGGAAAGCATTTTGGAAAAAACACGTAAGGCTTGGGTGATGGTGTAAAGTACCCTTAAAGAGGCATTTGTTTGCAAGATAATTTCTTTACTTGAGTCAAATCTATTTCTGGAAACAAGAAATAAACCCTTCTGGCTAAATCCGGAGAATTGGTCGGATTAGTTAGCAATTCGTAGCATAATACCATGAGGTTTTGCCATAAAATGCTTAAGAAGGACCCGCAATTAACTTTTTCCATTTTCTGCTCAAATCACAAAATAGATTTTGTTCCAGCTTTTATATGTTACAAGTAAAACTTTGAGTGTTAATAATTCTTATTCGCTTTACAGTTTTATTTGTATAATATTTTTAGCTTTTCTAAAATCTTTGGAAAGGGTTTGCACTATGAAAGTTTTCTTTCAGAAAGTCTGACTTTATATGGGAGAGGGGAAGAGAAAAGGCTATTCTTCTCTCCTCTCCTCTCCAACCAATAAAATCAGACTTTCTGAAAGAAAACTTAAATAGTGCAAACCCAGACAAATTTTTTTTTTGTATTTCCATGTAATTGCCCAATCTTGCTTATAGTATAGGTTCTTGTTAATATAGGGTGCTTGTGAAAACGTCTAATGAAAATACAACAACAACTTAACCATCACATTCCAATATCAATTTAGTTGGAAAAACGTATTCATCTCTATTTGTTTGTGGATTTTTAACAATTTTTTGTTTTCTTTTTGTATTTTTTTTTTTTTTTTTGTACTTTTTCCAATTTTCTAGAGTAGAGAAGTTATTTCTATAACTTTTCCTCTGATTTTCCAACTTTTTTTTCAATTCGTTATATTCGTTCGTTCGTTTACTTTTCATGCGTGTAAACAGCTCATATTTAGTTCAAATATTTTCTTAACCCGGTTGATTTTATATTACGTTCTTTTTTTCCTTTTTTTTTTTGCTTTTCTAGTGTTTTTTTTTTGTAGCAACTAGATAAATTTAAAAAAAAAAACAAAAACATGCCAAGTGTATAAATAAATAAAATACTTTTGCAAAGCAACAAAATCGACAAAAGTTTTTGTGAATAAAAAACGTTTTTAAAAGATAAAGAAATGATTCAATATTCATTCAACCTTTTGTTTATTATTTGAAAATCATGCCAACCATAATAAAAGGATCAGGCCACAACAAAAGAATTAAAAGATTTTTTTTTACTTATTTAGATATTTTTTGAAGATTTTATTCTTAATTGTCTTAAAAGTAAAAAAAAACCTTAAAGGATTTAAGAATTTTTTTGACAAAAGTTTAGAAAAAAAGATGAAATGCAGAAATGAGTTTATTTTTTTATATTTAATATTACTTTTTAGATGAATGTTTAATTGTGGAAAAAACTGTAGAATAGCGATCAACACTTTTTTTCAACAACATGCAAGACGGAATACGCATGGTCCAGACGATGGTAGCTAGGGTAGGACTTAAAATAATGCCCCAAAGACAAAGACAATGTGGACAAACACAACCAACCGTCAAGCTTTTTTACTTTTGTACCGTCCTCTTGAGGTTTTTAACTCCTGGCTGTATTATTTCGTCAACAGGCGTTTCCTCCCAAGATATCAAGAATAGATTAGGAAGTGCACAGCACGCGCATGGCGCGCTCAGCTCGGTATGAAACTCCACGCAACTCTCCACTGGAATAAAGCTCAGAATTTTCATCAACAATTTTAAAGCTGTACTGTTATAAGAGCGCGAATCGTGGAATGCCGCTCACAAGGAGTCAATAGTATACAGACATTCTATCACATATAAACATCCGTTTCTGGATTCAAACAGTCCAAGAGATTTGTGACTCTGTGCCGTGGCAAGGCAGGTAGGCTACTTCTGCTTGGGAAGGGGGTACCTAAGCTACTCGTTAGCCTATTTACGGGGCACTGTGGTCTTAGATAACATCAGTTTATAAAAAGTAATGTTATAGCCTATTTCCGTTGTGCGAAGAATTCTTTCGAAGAACTACATTTCTAAAAACTTTGTTTTTGTCTTAAATGTAGTTGTACGAAAGAAAGAATTCTTTCGCACATCGGAAATAAGCAGTAAGTACTACAGATTTTGTGAGGTTGATGACAAAACGCCGGAACATCTGCTCTGCGGTTGTCCCGCCTTGGGTAATTTCTTGCGGGAACTTTTCGGGGGGCAAATAATTGCCCGGTTTAATATTATAAATTTCAGTTTGGCACGAGGGATAGGCTTTATACGTTGCCTGAACCTGACGTGGCGATAAACATAGGCATACAGACATTCGTCAACCGTTGCCTACGTCGAATATTAAGAATATTTTGGCCTATAAGCATTATTAACGAGGCGCTATGGACGGCCACTAGCCTAATGCCTGTCAAAATCGAAATATGCAAACCAGGCGACAACAACAGAATTGCCTAAGACCAAACCGCTCAAGGCCAGAAACATTCTAGCAGATCTGCACACACATGGAGAAGACAGTTTGAAAAAGAAATTGGACCGACCGGAAGTAGCTGGGCTGAAACTGAACGATTGTTAGCCCATTTATCCTTTTTAATTTTCATTAAAAATAAGATATTAAGGCTTTCATATATTTTATAATTTTTTATTTAATTTTTACTAATAAAAACTCGTATGTGTCTTAGGCCGGGTTCTTAAAATGTGGATTAAGCTTAAACTTAGTTTAACATAGTCTGCATTTTTCGGCGAATTGTTTATTATTTCATTTAAGACCAACACTTTAGGCAAAACTACGCTATTCCGTCAAAATTCAAATTTGGTAGCGGTGGCAAAAATTTGTTTTCAGATTACCTAAGCCTAGTTTAACTGAGATCTCAAAAACCAACCCAAAACAGCCACTTATATTTTAATCATGCCTAACTGAAAAGTCTGTACCATAAATACAATTTTAAAGGTAGCCATTATTTTTTTGTACTTTTTTTATGCAAAATTTTGAAGTACTACGATTTGTATTGTTTTATTATTTTTTTTTAATATTTTATTTTTTTAAATAAATAATTTATTTTAACTTTTTTCCCAAAACGTTTGCTTTAAAGTTAATTATTGGCACCATCTAAAATACGTTTCAAACTACTTTTCCTTTACCGTTAGAAGGTTAAGGTACTTTTACACGACATGCATTTTGCAGAGGCCTTGTCAGTTCATATTTAACTGCACATTTGGAGCTTTTTTAAAAAATGTGTGGAACAGAAAAAGCTACAATTACAATTCACACGATGGTTCTGGAAATAATAAAAAAGTTTTGCTAAAAGTTTTAGAAAGAATGCCATCATACAAAGCTAAAACTAGGACGTTATTTTTTACGTAAATTATAAAATAAAGCTGACTTTAAAAAAAAAGAAAATATAGTCTACTTAAATCCTTTATGGCTTTTAAATTATTGAATTTTTTAGGTTAAAATTTCAATATCTTTTTTTATTTTCCCAAATATCTTGTTTATAATTCACTTAAAAATCTATCTCTTTATTTGAAAAAAAAAATATTCTTTTTAGATAATAAATTCATTTATTACACATATTTGAACTTTCAATTATACTCAATAACATTTTTTAAACTTTGTATAGTTTTTTTTTTTTTTTTTTTTTTTTTTTTTTTTTTTTTTTTTTTTTGTAAAATGACAATAACTCCCAATTTGTATTACATTTGAATTTGATAGTTTTTCAATTTATAGTTTTTCTCTTTTTCTCTCTTTTTTTTGTAAAAAAACACATTTGTTGCAATAACTCAAATAAGTCTTAAGAGACTTTTAGCAACATTTATTGAAAAATAAAATAACTGGAAAGGAAAAAATTAGCATATTCTTAAAAGTATAAATATGCATATGTGTATGCATGCAAATATGTATATGTGTGCATATGCTGGGAATGTATAACTACAATGACAACAATCAGAAATATTCATATTGATGATTTTTTGACAACAGAATAAAAAAGCGAGAGAAAAGAAATACCCACACAATAAAATTTTTTTTTTTTTTTTTTGAATTGGTCACATGCATAAGCACTAGGGAAAAGAGAAGTGCTTCAAATAGTAGCAAATATGCTATTTAAGGACTTCTATGGAAAACAAAATTTTTTATTTTAGAACTTAAAACCCTGAAGCTTGGCTCACCCATGCGTCCCGAACAATATTTTTGGCCGGACAAAATAATTTTTATATTGAGTTTGACGTCTCACTTCTGAGAGAAATTATTTTGTTCGGCAAGTTTTTTTTTTTTTGAATTGGATTAATATTAATTTTTGTTCAGAACAAAATGAACTGAGTTGCCACTTTTTTCAATTTGTACATAACAGTTTAAATTATTGTTTTTTGCTGAATAATTAAATAAAAAAAAAATTAATAAAATTACTGTCCATTTTCTTTCACACACATTAGAAAAACAAAACGAGTGATTTGCTAGTTGTGCTGCTATTTTGTATAATGGTTAACGTCTGTAAACCATATCGTAGCTTTGCTTTTCCGGACAAATTTTATAAAATGTGTGAATCGTTCTGCAGAACACTCTAAGTAAAAAAATTATTCTGCGGACAAAAATTTTGTTCGGAACGCATGGATGAATCCACCTTTACTCGGTTGTTTTGATTTAAGCAAATCAACTGAAAATATTTTACTTGGGTCTGTCTACCTTTAAACATTTTGCACAAGGTTTCTTATGTTAGAAAATTTTAAACTGACATAAAAGCTACTTCTCCATTTCTAACTTTAACCTATTCCCAGTTTATGTATTGCAATTTTTTTCTTTTCATATATATTCCATTCAACTTCTCCTCTCCTCTGTAAGCTTTTGTATCTTTGAACTTTCATATATTACTTAAATATGTGAAAATGTCAAATTTTTCCTGACCCTCATTTTGCATAATAAATTTATGCAAGTATTATATGCTTTCATTTCCATACTACTGCACAACACTTCCTTGAGGAAATATTACTTTACTTTGTGAATACAAAGAATTTTTGTGGCAAAACTGAGCAAAAAAAAAAAAAAAAGAAAAATTATCGAAAACAATTTGTACAAAAATCCCTTTGTGTATTTTATTTAAGAATTTATAGGAAACATAAATAAAACCAAAATATAATAAATAATAAAACATGAAAATATGTATGTATGCATATGAAAAGCCTTAAAATTAAATATTTAAAAGTTAAAATATTCTTACATTTAAAAGAATTTTGAGGAGTTAAATCATTAAGGCGTTACAAGTCCACTCTACACTAGCACTCCTCGCTGCATTCCATACTTATTTATTTATTACATTGGTTGCCATTAATAGCAAGCCCTTCGAAGCTTTTTTCTTCTTGCAGGAATTATAAAAGGCTTTCAGATGAAGGTTTTTTGAAAGGGAATATAAAGAATGTTGCGATCGACTTCAATAAGCGTATGGCTTATCGTTTAAAAATACGATTTTTGTTTTCTTTTTCTTTAATAAAAGTTGCAATGGTAGTTAATATTAATTGATAAACAATTTCAGTTAAATTCGTTTAAAAAATAATTTTAAATAAATTAAACATATATGATTCATTTTGAAAAATGTATAGCTGAAGTGCGAATAGGTCAAATCAAAAGCTTAATTCAAAATTATAATCTATGCCTTAAACTGCATCTTAATTTCAAACTCTCCACTAGAGTAAAATTTGGAACTCGAACTGGATTCTTAATTTAAATTAAAAGAAAATAAATGAAGAATATATGATCAAAACTAGGCTCTAAACTAGAGTTAGGAGTAGAAAAAAATTCGAATTTAAACTAGAAATTTAAGCAAGAATCTGAATTAAAATCATCAAAAAAAAAACTTCAATTTGAAACAGAATATGAGCGAATATAAAATCTAAGATCAGAACTTATCGAGCTCGAGTCCCCAATAAATTTTCACTAAGATTTTTACCAGAGTACTCCAAAATTTATAAATAATTCCAAAAGTTTAATTATAAATTTTTTGCGTTGGATTATTTCTTCACATTGCAAAAGTTATGAAATAATTTTTCGCATTTATTTCGTAATAGAATTCATACTTCGCTACCATCCTTTTTCCACTAAAAAGCCAACACTTTCTGGTCGCATCTCTTCTTCAGGTAAAATTTAAGTTTCTAAAACCAAATTTAGTCATTTTCATTAAACCTTTTGACTTTAAATTATTAAAACTAAGAAACAAAATTTTCCCCTGTTTAAAAAACATTTTTTTTTACAACAATTTCAAATTATGCTTAAGATACTTTCAACTTCACTGCAATTTACAAAAAGCTGTAAACAATTTTTTTCTCAAGGAGCCCCTGACCCTTTTTCCACTGTATTTAGCTGGCAATGAGTGTAAAATGAAATGAAATGAAGCGGCAAAGAGGCCAAAGAAAATATTTTCATTCAAATTCCCGATTAAAAAAAAAGCACAAAATGAAGGAAAATAAAAAACAGCAATTAATATTCAATTTAATTTCATTGGTATGAAATAGAATTCAAAAAAAGCTTTGTTCAAAATTAGATATGGGCAGTTTCATAGGGAAATTTAATATAAACTATATTAAAGTAGAAAAAAGGCAAACATTTTTTTATATAAAACATTTTTCCTTTTAAAGCAAATTATAAAATTTGTTTGTTTAACTAAAACTTTATTTATGTTTTTCTTTTTTAAAAGGAACACCCCATACCTTTAAGTACAAACAAAACCACTTAACTAAGAAAACGGTTGTTTTAGGACAAAAATTTAATTTGTAATGAAAAAAGTAGAATAAAAATAAGGTAAAATAATTTGCACTTAAGAATAATTGGAAAATTTTATGGATTATGTCAAGTACGATTATAGACTTTTTTTTAACTGAAATAAAAAAGTGGGCTGCTGAACTAAACAATATTCCGCCATAACAAAAGAAGGTTAAAATTAATTGCTTCCTTATGCTTAGAAGAGTTTTTCAAATATTAAACGATAATATTACACTGGATTCAAAGCGTTTGACTTGGAAATTCAATAAAATTGAAACGAATCCGGTACAAACGGATCATTATACCAGATGATTATAGATACCAGTCTTCCATTAACCGCTTTAAAATAAACTTAAGACTTTTTAAAGGGATACAATATCTTGTACTTCCCAACTGTAATCGGAGCTTGATGTTTAATTCAGGGGAAATCTAAGGAATTAATTCTGGGGAAGTCAATTGGTTGTTCAACGTGATAATGAAGTCTACTAATGGACCAAAAATGGATAAAGTAATACAAACAACGCCATTGATAATTACAGGAATACCATGCCTCCAATTAATTGATTCCATAACTAAGTGTAGTCTCCAGTCTTTAAAACAATTCCACTATAACTAACATATGCCCTTTAACATACTTCTTTGATGCACTTTTGATAAAAATTATCGGCAAAAGAAACAAAAGCATTTACGAATTCGTGGAGCATCAACATTTCCGACAAAATTCCGACAATTATTGCCACTTAAAACTATCGACCTTTAAATATAAAACAACCTCCAACTTAAAATTCATGTTGGCTTTAAAAGGCATTACTATTTTAAATTGATTTTTCTCTTTTTTTGTAAACTCATCAAAGCACTTCAACTAATTGTAAGTTTAACAAAGAATGTTTTATTCCATTAAATTGTCTTTCGTACATGAAATGAAGTCATCTCTTTTTTGTTTGTATTGCTGGCCTTTTCGCAGTCATCGCAGAATCTAATTAATAATATATGAAAACGTTTTAAATACTGCCTTCTCCGCTTTGCCAAAGATAATTGCCAAAATTACCCTGGTTTGAACAGATGAAACGAAATGAACAGGAGTGAATTACGAGTGTGCAATACACACACTGGGCATACACATAAAGGTTAAGCTTAGGATTCTATAAAATACACGCACACAAATACACATGTAAACTGCAAAATGTGAGTTAATGTAAGTTTAAATGAAAATGTTTAGTTAAATAAACAGGCATACAAACACATAACAGGGCAGTAGGAAAAGAAATTTAGAACCTAAAACTGGAACCAAGACAAGAATTCAAGCCAGAACCTTAACCCGAACCTAAGCTAGAATCTGAACAAGAACCTAAACTAATACCAGATCTAAAAGCTGAGCTGGAACTTAAACTAAAACCTTAATTAGACCTTGAACCGTAACCCTTACTATTATTTGAACTAGAACATGAACAAGGCTAAATGTAGAACTCAACTGGAACCTGGAACAGAATTCCAGCTGAAACCAAAACCTATTCTAGAAGCTTAACAAAAACTTGAAATAGAACAGCAACTGTGTTATGATTTAAAAAGCCGAAAAATAATATTAACTTAAGCCTGGCTTATAGACTAAATTAAAGCTTAGACAAATTCTAAACTAGAACCCAGTCTTAGGCCTTAACCAAACTCTTAAGTAGCCTTTAGCTAGAATCAAATTTATTAAATAAGTTAGAATTAGAGCAGTCTCAAATCTGTTACCTGGTCTTAAATTTAAACTTGAATCTTAGCTCGAGCCTATATTCGATTTAACTAGGCTTAAATAGAAAGTTTTAAGAACCTACAAAGGAACTTTTAGTTTCCCCTTTTACATTGATGTTTCAACGCAAAATGTCTGGCAGGCAAATGGTAAAGATTTTCACCGCCAAAAACACAAAACCCTTAAACACACACATACATACAAAAGAGAAATTATTTCCCTTACCCACTTACCTAAAGCCTCTTACAACAATGCCAATAAGTAGACAACGTGTGTGAGTGTGTGTCTGTGTGTTGGACGAGATTGTTGGTGGTACAGAGCAATTGTGGCTTGAGATTACTTTACGGTTGGTTAGTTTAACCTATGTTGACATCGTCTCGATGGTATTTGACGCCTGAATAGTTTTAACATTCTATTCCAATGCAACAATACAAATAACAACGACATCAGCAGTAGCAGAAGCAGAAACAGCAATGCCCAAATAGCAGCTACATAAATTACATATAACAACTGACTTGCAACAATATAATTTCCAGTACATTTTGTTAAATACATGCTCACATTCGTTCTCATAAGACAGTAACAACAACAATTACACACAATAATCTAAACTGCAACGTTGTACAGATTAGTACTTTTTGTAGTTCCTTACTGCGGCAGAGGTTTATAAATGAAAATGGCAAGTAGAATATTTAATTCCATTAAAACCTCTAGTGTAGTGGTCCTTGGTATTTTTGGCTTTCGCTTTAGATGTAAATTAATTGACACTCACAGAAATTTTGATTGAATGGCAATAAAATTTCCAATATTTTGTAAAACAATTCATATACCTAAGAAAGGGTCTCTGATATGCTCAACAAAGAACTTTAATTTTTTTTGAAGTGAACCTTATTGGAGATCTGTGATGCAATGAAAACAAATTTTCCTTAAAGTGAGGGAACCGTATAGTCGCTGTAGTATAAGGTTACGAATAGCGCTGCAAGCTGTCAATAGTTAAAAACGGCAGTGTCAAAGTAGTGTCAACAGAAATCGTAGTTGTAGTAGTCGCTTCAGTTGAAATTTTGAACTATGAGTGCCACAGTGCATTAGTCAGCTTAGCTACTACTACAACTACTTTATTCTGTTTCAGGCCTTAATGTAGCATGGCAATTTGTGTTCCACTATAAAGGTTGAAGGGTCTACGAAGCCGGATCAAAAAGTCCGTTACTTTTGAAATCAGACCCAGGTTTTTGAATCAGAAAAATTATTTTATTTTTCAACGTAATCTTCTTTGAGCTCTAAACACTTTGTACAACGCATCTCCAACTTGTTATCCCTTACAAAACAAATAATATTTGTTAGGACATCAGAATATGTATTTATTTGTGAGATTATTTCATTGTTGAAGTCAAATCTCTTTCCGTAGTCATTCCTTTAGGTTTGGACACCAAAAAATAGCCACACCATAGTCCGCAGAATAGGCCAGGAGCAATTCGTAGCCTTACACATTGAATTTTTTCCATGGAAACTGCACATGTGTGTATCCTTGTGTTGTCCTAGTGCAAAATTATATTTTTCTTCGCCAAACACGAACGTTTTTTTTCTTCTTTTAAATCCACATCAAGGCCCTAAATTTGTAAATCGCATACGCAACGCCAAAAATTATATTGCAAGCAAAAACAAAATCGAAAATGTTTCATAATTTTTTTTTTGTTTTCTATAGAAATGTATATTGAATTTTTAAATTTTAAACGCTGCATATCTTGTGGCGTTGATAATTTTAAAACGCAATATGTATTTCTGTAGAAAGCAACAACAAACTTTTGACAAATTCTTGACATTGTTTTTGCTTTAAATGTTAATTTTGGCATTGCGTTGTTTTTTACAAATTTAGGGCCTAAGTCAATAAGTAGGCATAATATTTGATATTGATTCTCTTATCGTTTCAAGGTACTCAATGTGTACAATGGATAACGTATAATCCAAAAAACGCTCGACATGACTTTGTTGGCTGACAAACCCACTTCGACCTCCTTTGACGTTATTTTACCCTGAAAAAATCCTTTGTTTCTATTGCTGTTTGGTCTCTGGTTCATTTTGGTGGATCCATTTTTCATCCAGAATTAAGAAGAGGCGCAAAAACTCATCCATATTGCGGTTGAACAGCGCCAAACACTCCTGCAAAGTTGTCACATGTTTGTAATTGTGGTCGACATAGCCAAGTGAGCTTTAAAAATTAAAAGCACTCAACCATGTGAGATACCTATAGCTTCCACAATCTCTAGCAGTCTTAATCTCCGATCGGCCAATACCACATCGTAAATTTTTCAATTGTTTAGGATTAAGCGACGTCCACTGGGCCTCCCAAACATTAGGAGACTCTTGTTTTTGTACTACCACAATTAAATCTAGTAAGCCGTTGTTTTACCACTAAAATTGATGTTGCGGTGTTGCCATAGCATTTATCAAGCTAAGCTCTTATTTAAATGGAGTTTTTTAACTCCGCAAAAAATCTTGCTTTATGAGCACATGAAATTTGCTGCTGAAATGACTTGGTAGTCTACTTTCAATGGCTATCAAATACAAACTTAATGGCACAGCTTATACAAATTTTGACAGGAGTCAACTGAATGATGTATTTTGATGGGAGCAGCGTTGCTTTTTCAGTTAAGAGGCGGGAAATTCAAAAAGTCACAGGCTGATTGACCCGCCCTGTTTCTTAAACCTGTATTTTGCCTTCAATCGTTTATTATTTTGAGATTTTCCAGTAAATGCCATAAATGTTCACAATATTTTCTAAGGTCTATACATTAAGCCCTAGTTCCTAGTCATAAGAGTAAGTCCTACAAATCTTGAAGACTTTTGTCTTCAGGTTAATATTTTCGTTCTGTGGGGTACTGCTCCTCCTCCGTCTACCCCAACCATTTTTGTTTTGAAGTTTATAGATTATCATAAAAGTGTCTTTAACCACGTTTGAAGACTCTCGCTTTAATAGTTCTTCAGTTACGTAATGTATAATATATGCAACCTATGGGGCTTATTGCTCCCCCTTCAACTACAACCTTTATTTTTATTATTTTCAAAGTTGTAGTTTACCATAAGAATTTCTCCTACCACGTTTAAACATTCTCACTATAACATTTCTAAAGATATGCGATATTTAACATTGGCGTCCTAAGTTCCACTTCCACTGCTGCTATCTTATTTCAATTTCGGGGCTCAGAAGATCCTACTGCAAAAAAGTTCAAGAAAACGGGTGCCACGGCTCATTAGATATGCGAATCTTCATATTGCCATCCTATTCAGGGTACCACTTCCCCTGTCCCTATCAAAACTAAATAAGTGGCCTATTTTATTTTCGGGGCTCAGGAAAGCAAACAAACAGACAACAAATTTAAATTTTTTATGTATATCGACTGAAATTTTCAAATTTCTTTGAGTGTATTTCTAAAGTATAAACCATTGTATCTGCATTTAACAATATATTTTATATGCTGCCGTCCAATCAAACCAAAATGAAATAAAATTTAAAGAATTATTTTAGGGGAAAGTGAACATGTTTGAAATGAATAATTTATGAACAAAACTCTACTTTTAACCAAACAAAAAATAAACCAAAGTATAAGAAGAAATTCTGCATAATAAAAATTTCGTTTGCATGAATATTTTAAAAATTCTAAAGGACAACCAACACTTTCTATTTAAATGCGCCACTGAAAGTCAGAGTGAAAATAAAGAAAATCGTTAATAATTGTCTTAAAATTGTATACGATTCGATACGTTTCGTTTCAATAAATGTCGCAATGTTGGAGAGAAAACTCTTTTTCTTTTAATTTGTGTGCAAACAATTTTGACACTTCACTGCACAGTGAAGTTATGCTTTTTGCGAAAAAAAGTAAAGCCGTCTTTGGCAGAAAGAACATTGGAGATTTGTTTTTTTTTTTTTTTTTTTTTTTTTTTTTGGTTGAGTAAACCGGTAGTGATGCAGGGTAAAAGTTTGGCAGTGGCTAAATATGTAGTAAATTTTTTTTAATCGTTGTTCGGAGTTAGAATAGTTTTAACTATTAGGAATGAATTTTTACAAAAAATATGAAACGTCTCTGTGAAACTTAATATAATGGCAATATTTTTAAGGGACGTCATTTATATACTTTGTGCTCTTTTAAATATAAATTTTATCACAAATGGTAACTAAATACAACATTTTAAGCCATGAGATCTTATTACAGTCTTAATAATCCCAATATCCAATAATACAATTTTTAAAAATTCCTAAAATTTTGTGGGTCCCTTGTACTTCATAAGGACTGAAATATTTTTCTTATAAATTTAAATTAATTTCCTGATAAACAATCTTACATCATCCACTTCTACTACAATACTCTAAATTTTATTACCAACTTAAAATGGAGGTCTAAGCCAAAATTATATATATGCTTA
The DNA here is from genome assembly GCA_963931875.1 of Pollenia griseotomentosa. Classification (NCBI taxonomy): domain Eukaryota; kingdom Metazoa; phylum Arthropoda; class Insecta; order Diptera; family Polleniidae; genus Pollenia; species Pollenia griseotomentosa. The sequence goes on along the minus strand of OZ007563.1, from coordinate 183,087,971 downwards.
AAATAAATTGAAAATTTTAAATCTTTGGCGGCACTTCTTGCATTAGAAGGTACTCATTGAATTTCACTGATAAATAAAGCCATTACAAGTAATTTAAAAAAATCGGCCCATTTTCTTTAACAAATATAAATATATTTAAAAATTCAAGAGTTTGGTGCGATTAAGGTTTCCTTATTGAATATGAAATTAAAAGGTACTCCATTCACTCAAGGGGAACCTGGTACTCCTTTCAGATTAAAGCATTTTTCTATAAAACTTAAATTGATTTCGTAATCAAAAATCCCTCTACCTCTAAAAGCAAAAGAAATCTTGCTGATTTCTTCACTTTTAATATTTTTAAGAACTTAAGAGCTTAAGAGCTTAGAGGCTAACAGGTACCTCAATGGGCTACTTAATTTTTTTTACAGGTTGACAACAACTTTGTCTCTAAGACCCATACATATTTCTTTATTTGTAGTCCTAATACTTTAAAAATTAAAATATCAAGTATAGGAGATTTTGCCCTAAAATTTTGTTAAGGAACTCAAAATTTTAAGGGAATCAAGTATCCTTTATAAACTATAAAATATTTTAATAATTTCTCGATAATTAATACCCATTGATAACAACTACATCACAAAAATAAAAGTAATCAAATTATTTTCCTTAACATACTTACTTTTAACAACTTAAGAACGAAAAGGGCACAAGGTACTCCTACATAATTTTTTTTAAAAACTTTAGATTGATTACTTGATCAGTAATAATTCTGCTTTTGAAAACGAAAACCATTTTAATTTCCCCTCTAAAAACATTAAGAACAACCTGGTAAACCGGGTACTCCGTTAACAACTCCAATACATCTTCTTTTTTAACAACACGTTTACAATTTTATTCCTTGAACAATTTTTTTCCTTTTCCTCTATAACAACACTGTCCTTTGAACTTAAACTGTCATCTGTTTTAGCTTAAAGTCATAAATTTCTATTCTACATATACAAAAACGTTTTCTCCAACTACGAAGTACTTTTTCTCCACACCCTTGGCTCCATTTCTATTCAAACATCATTTGTCTGTGTGTGAGCATGTCTAAATGTGCTTGCAAAAAGAAAATGTTAACTATTGCATTCATGATAGCACTGGAATCATCATGAATTACGTACATTTTCACATTGAACAATTTTTCCTATTTTATTGTGACAAATCTATAAGAAGATTCTTGGCGTGCAAAAAAAAAATGAATGACGCACTCAAAAATATATTTGAAAAAAGTAGAAAAATAAAATAAAATCTTTGAAATTTGTATAAATTATAAGAACATTGCAATGTTTTATAAAAAAAACTCAAAATTCGCTTAGTGTAGCAAAAAAAAAATCGTGACATGAGCTTAAATGATGCAAAAAATTGCTGTATGATAGATGAGAGTTTAACTCAAAAAAATCTTAAAGAAAAATTGTTAGCAAAAAAATAGTTGTAAGCAAATTGAAAGGTATTTTAAATTATTAGGATAAAAAAAGGAAATTTAGAACACTTTTTTTAAAGCTTTTTTAAGGTTTCGTAAATCTTCACTTAATTTTAAAGGCTATATGCTCCTTACGGCAGCCAAAGAAACCAATATTTATATTTAAAGCTTAACTATTTATGACCCTATAACGCCTAATGTCCCAAATAGTTGACTCTTAGTGGCGCCCTTTAAATAATAATATTTTGATTAATTTCGTCTTAAAAGAGGATCACACACATCACTTTATCTGGAGATTCTAATGGGGATTTTCCTCATTCCTAAAAGGATTAAATTTATTATAAAGCTTCTTAAAAACATCTAAAAGATTGTTGATTAATTTCTAGCTTTTACTTGATCTTTGTACCCTTGTGATTATTTGGCTTTAGTTCTCGGTCTCCTATCCAGAGTTCATTGTTGATAAATTTTATTTTTATTTTTCTTTAGAACTTCAATAACTCTGTCAGTTATTTCATTTAAATTCCTGATTTTCATTTTATTGTCTGCTATTTTGCTTTGGTTTCCCTACAATTTAAGTTGCTTACCGACTACAAACCAAAACAGGTAGACCAGATTAAAATAAAATTTGAAATTTTGATTTAAAAATTTTAAGGATAAAACCACACAATATCCAAACAAACACTTAGATAAAGTGACAGTAATTGAGGAATCATACAAGTTAAATTGCTTTATTCGGCTTTGCCGAAACTTATATTCCCTGCAACATCATATCAAAAATTCAGTTGTTCCTTAGCAATTAAGGAACGTTTTGGCTTATTTTTAATATAAAATACTATATATATATAAGAATTATCTGAACCAAATTTCGTCCCCCTATTTTGATTAGCTTGGGCGTTCCTTCAGCAGGGGTATCCCCGCAGGGCTTAGAGCGATCATTGTAAGGATATTTCATCTTTTGGTATTACATCCTTCGGGGAAATCAGGTGCAGTCAATACCTGGGATACAGCTAAAAATCAAAATTTACAGATCTTTTAATATCGCTGCTGACCAGCCTCTGCTGGCATGGCAATAGACTAACTGATTGATATTGTTAAATCAAATTTGCTACTCATAAGGAGTTAGATTGGGATCCTTATATCAAAGCTATTTATCAATTTTGCCATATGTAGAGTAACCCTATAATATTTAGTAAAATGCATAGCTCTAAGGAAACAACTTAGAATTTATAGCTTTTTAAAATGAAAACCTAAGAGTATTTAGTTTTTCAACTTGTTTTACGAACAAAATTAGCAATGAAAGAGAGCTGTACGAGGGTTGACTGTTAAGGAACTGAAAAACTTTTCAGACAACCATAACTTTCACGCATGGATAGCAAGTCAATCACATAAATCTCTGGAACATAGCCCTGATCACATGAATATCTCAATGCCTTTGCTTGCAGAACTAAACTACTAGATTCAAGACAAAAAGTGACCTATAAAATTACATCTGTAGATTTTTCTTCCCACGACTTGGATTTTAATTACAGTCACTAACTGATCCGCGAAGGATCCATGAGAACCCCTTGGAAGCTAAAAGCTAAGGAAAGTGGTTCCTTCAAACACAAACACAAAAACCCGGGCATATTAAAGAAAGTGGAGTAAAATGTTCTAATAAGCCAAAGGAGTTTTCATATAAGATCGCCTCTAACGGTTGTCTTATTCTCAAGACTGCCTTCTCCATCCATCCATCCGTTGTCAAATCAATCCGAAGCGGAGAAATTAGAAGGAAAATTTTATTATAATTGATTGACTTACCCATTTTAAACCCTACAGAATTTCACTTATCAAACACCATTTACGATATGGTTTTTACTTTAAAAACTTAACGTACTACATATATATCTAAAAATATAAACTAAATGAGAAGCAAGAGTTCTCAAATTTACTTTTTAAACATGAAAATAATGTGTTTTCGTTTGTTCTGTTGTTTTCATTGTTTCTACACACAACAAACAAATCGTTTTTCAATTACTTGTGCGGTGTTGTTGTAGTGTCTCCAACAAATTTTATTAAGTTAAATGAGATTAAAACGCTCACTTTGTAATTTTACTCTCAGAGTGGCACTTCTTACGAAGCATTTAATCTTTTTTTTACTTGGCTTAAAAATTTTATACTTATTTTAAGAAATTCCGGGATTGATTTTAAAGTATGTAATCCCATTTAGGATTGTTTTAAGTACGTTTAAATATTATTCGTACATAAAATTTTTGAAAACGACTCGTACTTAAAGTAAGTAAAAAAAAAAGCTTAATTTATCCCGAGTGTTTTTCTTTCTGTGCATCATCTTATACGCGAGACTATATACAGAGTCTTATACTTAGTACAGAGTAGTCTAGTAGTATTCACGACTATTGTTTTATATCTTCGATTACAGTTATTTTTCGTTTAAAGCCAAGCTAATTTTCTTGTAGGTGAAATATTGTATTTATGACTATTAATTTATATACAATGGGGGGATTCACAAGGTGTGCTCTGAAGTGATATCTTCATAATGTCCTAAATAATATTTTACAATTGTTAAAAAAAAAAATACTGTTGTGTTTCAAACAAAATCAAAATTTTAATGCTGTGTTCATTGATTCGTCATAAATTTACAGTTAAAATCTAAATTATAAGCGGTTGCCCAAAGCATTCATATATAATATATTTTGTAATTATTTTAAGACATATGACTTCACAACTTTACGACTACCTTGGAAATATGCCATTATCTTATACACTAGATTTTTTCAAGAACTGTAACGGAATTTTCTTAAATTTTTACTGATTTTTTTTTTTTTTTTAGGAAAATTATCTGTTGTCTTGAAATTAAACAAAAAATTCTTTGTATCCATTTCTAAAAATGATATTTTTACAGATTTATGACTCCACCCTCCTTGTATTTACCTTAGTTATTTCGTTAGCTGGCATTTATCCCAGGGGTACTGTGCACTTTTATACGGTAAGACAAAAAGCAGACAAGAACTAAAATTTTTATTTGATGAATAAAAAAATTGTTGTAGTTTTAAGGTTTTTCTTTATTCACTCCTAGCGATTTTGCTTTTAACGATTTTTTTTCTTACCCAGCCAATTATATAATTTGTTGTTGTTTTTGTGTATTTTTATCAAACATGTCTAAAGTTTACTTTCAATTACCTTAGATTTGTTTTGTTTTACGACATCTTTTTATACACTTAAACGCTAAATGCTGAGCTAAGCAACTAAAGGCACACGGGGATTATGGTAAGATTTTAAAGGTACAATTAAACGGTTTTAAAAAGGAAAAATTAACGTTAAATCAGACTTTTTAAATTGGATTGAAGTTTTATAAAATTTTTAAAAACAAGGAATTTTTTTATTTTTTTTATAAATGATTGCATCCATTAATTTCAAATATATTGAAACAAGAATTTTCCCACCCCTGTGTATCCATTTTTTTACCTTTTACTTTGCTCTTGTCCAATATTGCCATATCAAATCTTTATGACAGTGTGTTTAATACAACAGCACAAATATTGGCTTGCGACACTAAATTTTTAATAACACAAACGTGACTTTATTTCAGGCAAAAAGACAAATTGCTTCAAACAAAAAATCCTTAGAGTATTGTAAACAAATGAAAAGGATATTTTGCTGACAATTCTAAGTTGTAAAATTGAATGAAAAATTTTTTAAGCCACTAAAGAAAATTTTGTTAAACGAAAAAAGGGATGACCATTTTCTATTGCCCATCCTTCTGGCAACATAAAAACATGTATTTGTTTAAGGCCAAGAAAGAATAAAGCCAATTTCGGATATCGTAAAGCATATTTCACTGAGTAAGTCAGCATGAAACCCGGTAAATATTCAAAATGAAGGCCATACCTGCGCCTTTCTATTTGGTACCACGGGAGTCAGTAGTCTCCGGTTACACGGCACCGGACTGTCTATTAGTAGAGGCCTTCGTTTGTATGCTTCTTGTGGGAAAATGCTACCTGTCCTTAAGTAGGATTATCCTTGTGGAAGTTTAACCTCTATGATAAATAGTACTTCCTGATAATAAGTACTAAGGGCTAGGACTTCAACGGAAGAGCTCTCTTAACGAAGGGATAGCTTCGGGGATCACTTGGTGGTTGTGGCCCCACTAAAGGGCTGATTTATCGCCACCTGTGGGAAGGTTTGGACTGAGGAAGGACAATCCGTAGGTGTTGTTCCAATTCAATAGATGCTGCTGGCTATTTCTAAAGCAGCGGAGATTAGATAGCTGAAGCTCCTTAACAAGGGGCGGTTGTATAATATTTGCCGGATTCTACACTCAAAATTGTTACCTGTGTGTAATGGTTGCTCTCACATTCAGGTGCGGAGGCTAAGATACAACATGAGATTAGGTCATATGGTTTTGCATCGATCGAAACGAATGGTATTTTAACGGGGCAAGGTCAGGACTATAAGGCGGGTAACACAAAACGTCCTAACATCTATTTTCTAGATAGCTTAAAACTTTTATAACATGTGTTGACAGTTGTCGTTTTTTCGGCAACACTTGTTGGAAATGAATCAATTGTGTTCGGCTTAGGTGTCTCGTGTTCGTTACAGATGTGGCCTTACTGGCCTTACCAACTGTAGAGCATTTCATTGGGATCCTTAGTATTTGGCTTAGGCATTAATTCGGCTGGTTGGCCACACTTCACATACGATTTTTTACGCTTCTTTGTACCACATCCATTCTTTATCGCTAGCTAGTAATGATTCGATTTAAAAATATCTTATTTTTATGAAGTTCAAACAGCATTTCGCTCATAGAAAATCATCTTTCAACTCTTGTCGGCTTAAATTCGTGTGATACCCGATTTCCTGGCTTTCGAATGAATTGTGCTGCTTGCAAACGTTTTAATAGCCACACCACAATTGTGAAGAGGCTATTATGCGTTTGTTCTGATGTTCGTAAGACTATTAAATATTGACCCTAGATCAATTAGATTCAATTTTTAAATCAATCTAACGATGTCCGTCTGTCCGGCTGGCTAGATGGCTGTCTATGTAAAATTTGTCCGCAAATAACAACTCGCAACTTTGGAGATATTTTCATAAAATTCGGTACCTAAGTTAAAATTATCACAAGCACCAAGCCTGTTGAAAATGGTGAGAAATATTTCATAATTCCACATAGCCCCTACATAAGCTTCTTTTCCGAACAGAGTCTTTGTGCCCATAATCCATTTAATGATGTTGGTATTTAGTTAAAAGTTTAGACCTAAACTTATTTTATTAAAATCTTAATCATCCAACCAAACTTTGTTGGAATCGGCTAATATTTGACCATTGGTCCCATGCGAATACTAACCCCAAAAATAGCGTTTAATGCCATAATTTGTTGGTATTAACATAAAAATTTAGGACATTTACTTTAACGGTATCTTCCTATGTCATGAGAAAAACCCTATGCTGGTAGGTCCAAAATTAACCACATGTCCCATGCGAACCCCCTCCACTTAAAGGCAAATTAATCTCATACGGAATAAGATATCTCAATAATATTCGTCACAAAGGACTTTTACGTGAATCTTAACCTTATAACATTATTTTGTTCTGGCAGGTCCATGATTGCCCATGGGCTTAACAAAAATCTCCATGAGGTTATACCATTAATTTAAAATATTTGAACTTTTCTGGCTGGCCTGTGTGGTCTTAGTCTTTCGTGAATAAATCAACACTTCTAGATCGCACAATATATCTTCCACAAATTGAGATCAAGGAAACCTTTTTCGGATAAATTCGGTGAGAAATGGAAGTGCTTCAACTGCCGGTTTTTGTAAAATTATAGAATTTTCTACCACAAAATTCGAATTTTTAAAGAAAAAAAAAAATAAGTGGCTTATAAATTATTAAAGATACAAACCTAGTTTAATTAAAGACACAAGTCTTTTGTAACTCACCCATTTTCAGTTTATATTCCCATTTTTTATCTGTGTTGTAGGGTATCAAAATAAGGTTCTTAAATGTTTGTTTCATAGGAAATCGTTTATTACCTGCTTAATTTTCAATTTGCTTCTTTATATCTTGACACGTTTTTTATAAGTTTGTATGAAATTTAATTAGCAAGAAACATTTTTTATTTCTTAACCAAAAGATTACACGTTGTGCAAAAAAAAAAAAAAACAAAACCCACTTTGTAAACAATGTTGAACATTTTTTTTTGGTCAATAGTTTGTAATACCAGCAGATTAAAATTTATTGCCCAAACTGTGAAAAGAGACATGAAGAAGAATAACCTGTTGCTAAACTCCTTAAAAAAAAACACAAAATGATGTGGTAAAACCATTGAAGATGTTCAAAGTTGGTCACAAAAAAAAAACTTCATTATGGGCTCATCGCAAGTACAACAGGTTATGGCAGGCCATAAACCAAAGCAGAGGAGAGTCTGGTTAAGGCAGGCCATAAACCAAAGAAGAGAAGAGACTTTCGTCAGTTCGTTTTCGAAATAATATTTGGTTTCTTATTCCTTGTCTATGACCAGTTTGTCTATGTAATAAATATTTAGATATCCTACTATTATAAACAATTGATTTAAGTATAAAACTAAGGAGTGTTTGATTTACTTCGCTTGGTATGAAGGAGTGTTCGAAAATAGTTTTTCTAAATTAAAACTTTCAATTACGTATTACAAAAAGAAGGCAAGTAATTCAATAATATCACAACAAAACATATGGGCCAATGATGTAAGTGGGTGAAGATAAATACGCCGAGTTAAACGTAAAACGTTACGTTATTAAAAACATAGCTGAGCTACGTTTTTATTAATTTTTTTTTTAATTTTGACCGGTGTATCCGGTTTACATTTTTTTAAATTGTGACCGAACCAAAAAAGATAACGGAACGAGAGGGTATTCATTTTATAGGTAATTAGCTCTACATTCGTAATCTTTAAAGAAAATTTATGAAATATAAATTTTTCTATTTTTAAAAAATTATTTTAATTTCCGCTAGAGTATCTGGGAGGGATTTTTTTAAATTCCGACCGAACCAAAAAAGATTACGGAACGGGAGGGTATTCATTTTATAGGTAATTAGCTCTACATTCGTAATCTTTAAAGAAAATTTATGAAATATAAATTTTTCTATTTTTAAAAAATTATTTTAATTTCTGCTAGAGTATCTGGGAGGGATTTTTTTAAATTCCGACCGAACCAAAAAAGATTACGGAACGGGAGGGTATTCATTTTATAGGTAATTAGCTCTACATTCGTAATCTTTAAAGAAAATTTATGAAATATAAATTTTTCTATTTTTAAAAAATTATTTTAATTTCCGCTAGAGTATCTGGGAGGGATTTTTTTAAATTCCGACCGAACCAAAAAAGATTACGGAACGGGAGGGTATTCATTTTATAGGTAATTAGCTCTACATTCGTAATCTTTAAAGAAAATTTATGAAATATAAATTTTTCTATTTTTAAAAAATTATTTTAATTTCCGCTAGAGTATCTGGGAGGGATTTTTTTAAATTCCGACCGAACCAAAAAAGATTACGGAACGGGAGGGTATTCATTTTATAGGTAATTAGCTCTACATTCGTAATCTTTAAAGAAAATTTATGAAATATAAATTTTTCTATTTTTAAAAAATTATTTTAATTTCTGCTAGAGTATCTGGGAGGGATTTTTTTAAATTCCGACCGAACCAAAAAAGATTACGGAACGGGAGGGTATTCATTTTATAGGTAATTAGCTCTACATTCGTAATCTTTAAAGAAAATTTATGAAATATAAATTTTTCTATTTTTAAAAAATTATTTTAATTTCTGATAGAGTATCTGGGAGGGATTTTTTTAAATTCCGACCGAACCAAAAAAGATTACGGAACGGGAGGGTATTCATTTTATAGGTAATTAGCTCTACATTCGTAATCTTTAAAGAAAATTTATGAAATATAAATTTTTCTATTTTTAAAAAATTATTTTAATTTCTGCTAGAGTATCTGGGAGGGATTTTTTTAAATTCCGACCGAACCAAAAAAGATTACGGAACGGGAGGGTATTCATTTTATAGGTAATTAGCTCTACATTCGTAATCTTTAAAGAAAATTTATGAAATATAAATTTTTCTATTTTTAAAAAATTATTTTAATTTCCGCTAGAGTATCTGGGAGGGATTTATTTAAATTCCGACCGAACCAAAAAAGATTACGGAACGGGAGGGTATTCATTTTATAGGTAATTAGCTCTACATTCGTAATCTTTAAAGAAAATTTATGAAATATAAATTTTTCTATTTTTAAAAAATTATTTTAATTTCCGCTAGAGTATCTGGGAGGGATTTTTTTAAATTCCGACCGAACCAAAAAAGATTACGGAACGGGAGGGTATTCATTTTATAGGTAATTAGCTCTACATTCGTAATCTTTAAAGAAAATTTATGAAATATAAATTTTTCTATTTTTAAAAAATTATTTTAATTTCCGCTAGAGTATCTGGGAGGGATTTTTTTAAATTCCGACCGAACCAAAAAAGATTACGGAACGGGAGGGTATTCATTTTATAGGTAATTAGCTCTACATTCGTAATCTTTAAAGAAAATTTATGAAATATAAATTTTTCTATTTTTAAAAAATTATTTTAATTTCTGCTAGAGTATCTGGGAGGGATTTTTTTAAATTCCGACCGAACCAAAAAAGATTACGGAACGGGAGGGTATTCATTTTATAGGTAATTAGCTCTACATTCGTAATCTTTAAAGAAAATTTATGAAATATAAATTTTTCTATTTTTAAAAAATTATTTTAATTTCCGCTAGAGTATCTGGGAGGGATTTTTTTAAATTCCGACCGAACCAAAAAAGATTACGGAACGGGAGGGTATTCATTTTATAGGTAATTAGCTCTACATTCGTAATCTTTAAAGAAAATTTATGAAATATAAATTTTTCTATTTTTAAAAAATTATTTTAATTTCCGCTAGAGTATCTGGGAGGGATTTATTTAAATTCCGACCGAACCAAAAAAGATTACGGAACGGGAGGGTATTCATTTTATAGGTAATTAGCTCTACATTCGTAATCTTTAAAGAAAATTTATGAAATAAAAATTTTTCTATTTTTAAAAAATTATTTTAATTTCCGCTAGAGTATCTGGGAGGGATTTTTTTAAATTCCGACCGAACCAAAAAAGATTACGGAACGGGAGGGTATTCATTTTATAGGTAATTAGCTCTACATTCGTAATCTTTAAAGAAAATTTATGAAATATAAATTTTTCTATTTTTAAAAAATTATTTTAATTTCTGCTAGAGTATCTGGGAGGGATTTTTTTAAATTCCGACCGAACCAAAAAAGATTACGGAACGGGAGGGTATTCATTTTATAGGTAATTAGCTCTACATTCGTAATCTTTAAAGAAAATTTATGAAATATAAATTTTTCTATTTTTAAAAAATTATTTTAATTTCTGCTAGAATATCTGGGAGGGATTTTTTTAAATTCCGACCGAACCAAAAAAGATTACGGAACGGGAGGGTATTCATTTTATAGGTAATTAGCTCTACATTCGTAATCTTTAAAGAAAATTTATGAAATATAAATTTTTCTATTTTTAAAAAATTATTTTAATTTCTGCTAGAGTATCTGGGAGGGATTTTTTTAAATTCCGACCGAACCAAAAAAGATTACGGAACGGGAGGGTATTCATTTTATAGGTAATTAGCTCTACATTCGTAATCTTTAAAGAAAATTTATGAAATATAAATTTTTCTATTTTTAAAAAATTATTTTAATTTCCGCTAGAGTATCTGGGAGGGATTTTTTTAAATTCCGACCGAACCAAAAAAGATTACGGAACGGGAGGGTATTCATTTTATAGGTAATTAGCTCTACATTCGTAATCTTTAAAGAAAATTTATGAAATATAAATTTTTCTATTTTTAAAAAATTATTTTAATTTCCGCTAGAGTATCTGGGAGGGATTTTTTTAAATTCCGACCGAACCAAAAAAGATTACGGAACAGGAGGGTATTCATTTTATAGGTAATTAGCTCTACATTCGTAATCTTTAAAGAAAATTTATGAAATATAAATTTTTCTATTTTTAAAAAATTATTTTAATTTCTGCTAGAGTATCTGGGAGGGATTTTTTTAAATTCCGACCGAACCAAAAAAGATTACGGAACGGGAGGGTATTCATTTTATAGGTAATTAGCTCTACATTCGTAATCTTTAAAGAAAATTTATGAAATATAAATTTTTCTATTTTTAAAAAATTATTTTAATTTCCGCTAGAGTATCTGGGAGGGATTTTTTTAAATTCCGACCGAACCAAAAAAGATTACGGAACGGGAGGGTATTCATTTTATAGGTAATTAGCTCTACATTCGTAATCTTTAAAGAAAATTTATGAAATATAAATTTTTCTATTTTTAAAAAATTATTTTAATTTCCGCTAGAGTATCTGGGAGGGATTTTTTTAAATTCCGACCGAACCAAAAAAGATTACGGAACGGGAGGGTATTCATTTTATAGGTAATTAGCTCTACATTCGTAATCTTTAAAGAAAATTTATGAAATATAAATTTTTCTATTTTTAAAAAATTATTTTAATTTCTGCTAGAGTATCTGGGAGGGATTTTTTTAAATTCCGACCGAACCAAAAAAGATTACGGAACGGGAGGGTATTCATTTTATAGGTAATTAGCTCTACATTCGTAATCTTTAAAGAAAATTTATGAAATATAAATTTTTCTATTTTTAAAAAATTATTTTAATTTCTGCTAGAGTATCTGGGAGGGATTTTTTTAAATTCCGACCGAACCAAAAAAGATTACGGAACGGGAGGGTATTCATTTTATAGGTAACTAGCTGGACCCGGTCCGCTTTGCTGGCCCTTAGTAAAGATTTAAAATTTTATAAAATATGAACGTATTTAATTGATTTTCAAAACATTAAAAAAAATAATAATAAATGTTTTACTTACCAGCAAATGCTATTAGATTCTTCATGTTTGTTTAAAATTATTGGATACCCTAACCGCGTATTTGAAAAATATTTATGGAAGTGGAAATAGACTTTGGTAAACTAAAATTAACATAAATGTTTGGAATAAAACTGGCTATTAAACCATATTAATTTTGTTTTTTCATTTTGGTGATTTTAGCGTATTTTAGTAAATTACCGCTGAATTGATAAATGTATATTGATAAAGATTTAGTGACATACCATGCATCTAAATTTTAAAACATTATGTTTAGCGATTACGACGAAAATTACAAAAATATAAAAACGTGGTGCCATCTATCGGATAAATACGAAACTCCACAGAAACACTCCTCATACCTCATACATCAAACACACAAATGTTGGTCAAAGTCGGTGCAGTAGTTTTTGAGTTTAGCGATTACAAACAAACACGTCTCTTTTATATATATAGATGCATCTAAATTTTAAAACATTATGTTTAGCGATTAGACGAAAATGACAAAAATATAAAAACGTGGTGCCATCTATCGGATAAATACGAAACTCCACAGAAACACTCCTCATACCTCATACATCAAACACACAAATGTTGGTCAAAGTCGGTGCAGTAGTTTTTGAGTTTAGCGATTACAAACAAACACGTCTCTTTTATATATATAGATAGATAAATTTTGTTTTTTCATTTTGGTGATTTTTAAAAACATTATGTTTAGCGATTACGACGAAAATGACAAAAATATAAAAACGTGGTGCAATCTAACGGATAAATACGAAACTCCACAGAAACACTCCTCATACCTCATACATCAAACACACAAATTTTGGTCAAAGTCGGTGCAGTAGTTTTTGAGTTTAGCGATTACAAACAAACACGTCTCTTTTATATATGGGCATTTCCCCAGAATGGTCTACCAGGATGAAAAAATAGAATGTTGATAATCATCGTCTTTTATTGTTTATTATTATTAAAAAAGTCTATGTTGTTATAAAAGAATGGTTTCATAGCATGTCTCAGCTGTTTTACTTGAGGAAATTGCACTGGAAACTGGAAAATTTTATATTTTCTTATATATTCTACTTCTAAACACATTTTTATATGCTTATTTTACATGCAAAAATATGTTATGTTTACACTCTTTCTTCATAATCTTTTCATTACAATCAATTGTAAATTGAGTATTTAGTTGTTTGTTAAGGAAATTTGAAGACATTAATGGGAAACTGCAATGTGATAATAATAAAAAAACATATGGAAAAATCGTACGTTCGCGACCCGTACGTTAGCGACCGGTACTTAAGCCAATTAAACAAAAACCAAAAGAGATATTTTTTTTTGGTAAATACTGCATGGAGACCTACATTAATACACTTTTAAAATAAATTAATCACTTTTGAATATTCCGTTCCATTACGCAGATTTTTACATTTAACTGCTGTCAGCCAAAGTTGACTTCTATTTTGCGTACGTTCGCGACCACATGTTAATAACTATTATTATGAAAACTTAAACTCGATGAAACTCATATTTTGCACTAAACATACAGCTACCCAAATGCTATCGAATCGCAAAAAAAAAAGCTAGGTAAAGTTTTGTTTTCTATATTATTTGTACATCAAAAGCGTACGAACGTACGTTCGGGACCCCAGGAAATGCCCATATATAGATTAGCTCTACATTCGTAATCTTTAAAGAAAATTTATGAAATATAAATTTTTCTATTTTTAAAAAATTATTTTAATTTCTGCTAGAGTATCTGGGAGGGATTTTTTTAAATTCCGACCGAACCAAAAAAGATTACGGAACGGGAGGGTATTCATTTTATAGGTAATTAGCTCTACATTCGTAATCTTTAAAGAAAATTTATGAAATATAAATTTTTCTATTTTTAAAAAATTATTTTAATTTCCGCTAGAGTATCTGGGAGGGATTTTTTTAAATTCCGACCGAACCAAAAAAGATTACGGAACGGGAGGGTATTCATTTTATAGGTAATTAGCTCTACATTCGTAATCTTTAAAGAAAATTTATGAAATATAAATTTTTCTATTTTTAAAAAATTATTTTAATTTCCGCTAGAGTATCTGGGAGGGATTTTTTTAAATTCCGACCGAACCAAAAAAGATTACGGAACGGGAGGGTATTCATTTTATAGGTAATTAGCTCTACATTCGTAATCTTTAAAGAAAATTTATGAAATATAAATTTTTCTATTTTTAAAAAATTATTTTAATTTCCGCTAGAGTATCTGGGAGGGATTTATTTAAATTCCGACCGAACCAAAAAAGATTACGGAACGGGAGGGTATTCATTTTATAGGTAATTAGCTCTACATTCGTAATCTTTAAAGAAAATTTATGAAATATAAATTTTTCTATTTTTAAAAAATTATTTTAATTTCCGCTAGAGTATCTGGGAGGGATTTTTTTAAATTCCGACCGAACCAAAAAAGATTACGGAACGGGAGGGTATTCATTTTATAGGTAATTAGCTCTACATTCGTAATCTTTAAAGAAAATTTATGAAATATAAATTTTTCTATTTTTAAAAAATTATTTTAATTTCTGCTAGAGTATCTGGGAGGGATTTTTTTAAATTCCGACCGAACCAAAAAAGATTACGGAACGGGAGGGTATTCATTTTATAGGTAATTAGCTCTACATTCGTAATCTTTAAAGAAAATTTATGAAATATAAATTTTTCTATTTTTAAAAAATTATTTTAATTTCTGCTAGAGTATCTGGGAGGGATTTTTTTAAATTCCGACCGAACCAAAAAAGATTACGGAACGGGAGGGTATTCATTTTATAGGTAATTAGCTCTACATTCGTAATCTTTAAAGAAAATTTATGAAATATAAATTTTTCTATTTTTAAAAAATTATTTTAATTTCTGCTAGAGTATCTGGGAGGGATTTTTTTAAATTCCGACCGAACCAAAAAAGATTACGGAACGGGAGGGTATTCATTTTATAGGTAATTAGCTCTACATTCGTAATCTTTAAAGAAAATTTATGAAATATAAATTTTTCTATTTTTAAAAAATTATTTTAATTTCCGCTAGAGTATCTGGGAGGGATTTATTTAAATTCCGACCGAACCAAAAAAGATTACGGAACGGGAGGGTATTCATTTTATAGGTAATTAGCTCTACATTCGTAATCTTTAAAGAAAATTTATGAAATATAAATTTTTCTATTTTTAAAAAATTATTTTAATTTCCGCTAGAGTATCTGGGAGGGATTTTTTTAAATTCCGACCGAACCAAAAAAGATTACGGAACGGGAGGGTATTCATTTTATAGGTAATTAGCTCTACATTCGTAATCTTTAAAGAAAATTTATGAAATATAAATTTTTCTATTTTTAAAAAATTATTTTAATTTCCGCTAGAGTATCTGGGAGGGATTTTTTTAAATTCCGACCGAACCAAAAAAGATTACGGAACGGGAGGGTATTCATTTTATAGGTAATTAGCTCTACATTCGTAATCTTTAAAGAAAATTTATGAAATATAAATTTTTCTATTTTTAAAAAATTATTTTAATTTCTGCTAGAGTATCTGGGAGGGATTTTTTTAAATTCCGACCGAACCAAAAAAGATTACGGAACGGGAGGGTATTCATTTTATAGGTAATTAGCTCTACATTCGTAATCTTTAAAGAAAATTTATGAAATATAAATTTTTCTATTTTTAAAAAATTATTTTAATTTCCGCTAGAGTATCTGGGAGGGATTTTTTTAAATTCCGACCGAACCAAAAAAGATTACGGAACGGGAGGGTATTCATTTTATAGGTAATTAGCTCTACATTCGTAATCTTTAAAGAAAATTTATGAAATATAAATTTTTCTATTTTTAAAAAATTATTTTAATTTCCGCTAGAGTATCTGGGAGGGATTTATTTAAATTCCGACCGAACCAAAAAAGATTACGGAACGGGAGGGTATTCATTTTATAGGTAATTAGCTCTACATTCGTAATCTTTAAAGAAAATTTATGAAATATAAATTTTTCTATTTTTAAAAAATTATTTTAATTTCCGCTAGAGTATCTGGGAGGGATTTTTTTAAATTCCGACCGAACCAAAAAAGATTACGGAACGGGAGGGTATTCATTTTATAGGTAATTAGCTCTACATTCGTAATCTTTAAAGAAAATTTATGAAATATAAATTTTTCTATTTTTAAAAAATTATTTTAATTTCTGCTAGAGTATCTGGGAGGGATTTTTTTAAATTCCGACCGAACCAAAAAAGATTACGGAACGGGAGGGTATTCATTTTATAGGTAATTAGCTCTACATTCGTAATCTTTAAAGAAAATTTATGAAATATAAATTTTTCTATTTTTAAAAAATTATTTTAATTTCTGCTAGAGTATCTGGGAGGGATTTTTTTAAATTCCGACCGAACCAAAAAAGATTACGGAACGGGAGGGTATTCATTTTATAGGTAATTAGCTCTACATTCGTAATCTTTAAAGAAAATTTATGAAATATAAATTTTTCTATTTTTAAAAAATTATTTTAATTTCTGCTAGAGTATCTGGGAGGGATTTTTTTAAATTCCGACCGAACCAAAAAAGATTACGGAACGGGAGGGTATTCATTTTATAGGTAATTAGCTCTACATTCGTAATCTTTAAAGAAAATTTATGAAATATAAATTTTTCTATTTTTAAAAAATTATTTTAATTTCCGCTAGAGTATCTGGGAGGGATTTATTTAAATTCCGACCGAACCAAAAAAGATTACGGAACGGGAGGGTATTCATTTTATAGGTAATTAGCTCTACATTCGTAATCTTTAAAGAAAATTTATGAAATATAAATTTTTCTATTTTTAAAAAATTATTTTAATTTCCGCTAGAGTATCTGGGAGGGATTTTTTTAAATTCCGACCGAACCAAAAAAGATTACGGAACGGGAGGGTATTCATTTTATAGGTAATTAGCTCTACATTCGTAATCTTTAAAGAAAATTTATGAAATATAAATTTTTCTATTTTTAAAAAATTATTTTAATTTCCGCTAGAGTATCTGGGAGGGATTTTTTTAAATTCCGACCGAACCAAAAAAGATTACGGAACGGGAGGGTATTCATTTTATAGGTAATTAGCTCTACATTCGTAATCTTTAAAGAAAATTTATGAAATATAAATTTTTCTATTTTTAAAAAATTATTTTAATTTCTGCTAGAGTATCTGGGAGGGATTTTTTTAAATTCCGACCGAACCAAAAAAGATTACGGAACGGGAGGGTATTCATTTTATAGGTAATTAGCTCTACATTCGTAATCTTTAAAGAAAATTTATGAAATATAAATTTTTCTATTTTTAAAAAATTATTTTAATTTCTGCTAGAGTATCTGGGAGGGATTTTTTTAAATTCCGACCGAACCAAAAAAGATTACGGAACGGGAGGGTATTCATTTTATAGGTAATTAGCTCTACATTCGTAATCTTTAAAGAAAATTTATGAAATATAAATTTTTCTATTTTTAAAAAATTATTTTAATTTCTGCTAGAGTATCTGGGAGGGATTTTTTTAAATTCCGACCGAACCAAAAAAGATTACGGAACGGGAGGGTATTCATTTTATAGGTAATTAGCTCTACATTCGTAATCTTTAAAGAAAATTTATGAAATATAAATTTTTCTATTTTTAAAAAATTATTTTAATTTCCGCTAGAGTATCTGGGAGGGATTTATTTAAATTCCGACCGAACCAAAAAAGATTACGGAACGGGAGGGTATTCATTTTATAGGTAATTAGCTCTACATTCGTAATCTTTAAAGAAAATTTATGAAATATAAATTTTTCTATTTTTAAAAAATTATTTTAATTTCCGCTAGAGTATCTGGGAGGGATTTTTTTAAATTCCGACCGAACCAAAAAAGATTACGGAACGGGAGGGTATTCATTTTATAGGTAATTAGCTCTACATTCGTAATCTTTAAAGAAAATTTATGAAATATAAATTTTTCTATTTTTAAAAAATTATTTTAATTTCCGCTAGAGTATCTGGGAGGGATTTTTTTAAATTCCGACCGAACCAAAAAAGATTACGGAACGGGAGGGTATTCATTTTATAGGTAATTAGCTCTACATTCGTAATCTTTAAAGAAAATTTATGAAATATAAATTTTTCTATTTTTAAAAAATTATTTTAATTTCCGCTAGAGTATCTGGGAGGGATTTTTTTAAATTCCGACCGAACCAAAAAAGATTACGGAACGGGAGGGTATTCATTTTATAGGTAATTAGCTCTACATTCGTAATCTTTAAAGAAAATTTATGAAATATAAATTTTTCTATTTTTAAAAAATTATTTTAATTTCCGCTAGAGTATCTGGGAGGGATTTATTTAAATTCCGACCGAACCAAAAAAGATTACGGAACTCTAGCGGAAATTAAAATAATTTTTTAAAAATAGAAAAATTTATATTTCATAAATTTTCTTTAAAGATTACGAATGTAGAGCTAATTACCTATAAAATGAATACCCTCCCGTTCCGTAATCTTTTTTGGTTCGGTCGGAATTTAAAAAAATCCCTCCCAGATACTCTAGCGGAAATTAAAATAATTTTTTAAAAATAGAAAAATTTATATTTCATAATTACCTATAAAATGAATACCCTCCCGTTCCGTAATCTTTTTTGGTTCGGTCGGAATTTAAAAAAATCCCTCCCAGATACTCTAGCGGAAATTAAAATAATTTTTTAAAAATAGAAAAATTTATATTTCATAAATTTTCTTTAAAGATTACGAATGTAGAGCTAATTACCTATAAAATGAATACCCTCCCGTTCCGTAATCTTTTTTGGTTCGGTCGGAATTTAAATA
Source organism: Pollenia griseotomentosa (assembly GCA_963931875.1). NCBI lineage: Eukaryota > Metazoa > Arthropoda > Insecta > Diptera > Polleniidae > Pollenia > Pollenia griseotomentosa. Next base: position 183,068,730 of record OZ007563.1, on the reverse strand, counting down.
AATCCCTCCCAGATACTCTAGCGGAAATTAAAATAATTTTTTAAAAATAGAAAAATTTATATTTCATAAATTTTCTTTAAAGATTACGAATGTAGAGCTAATTACCTATAAAATGAATACCCTCCCGTTCCGTAATCTTTTTTGGTTCGGTCGGAATTTAAAAAAATCCCTCCCAGATACTCTAGCAGAAATTAAAATAATTTTTTAAAAATAGAAAAATTTATATTTCATAAATTTTCTTTAAAGATTACGAATGTAGAGCTAATTACCTATAAAATGAATACCCTCCCGTTCCGTAATCTTTTTTGGTTCGGTCGGAATTTAAAAAAATCCCTCCCAGATACTCTAGCAGAAATTAAAATAATTTTTTAAAAATAGAAAAATTTATATTTCATAAATTTTCTTTAAAGATTACGAATGTAGAGCTAATTACCTATAAAATGAATACCCTCCCGTTCCGTAATCTTTTTTGGTTCGGTCGGAATTTAAAAAAATCCCTCCCAGATACTCTAGCGGAAATTAAAATAATTTTTTAAAAATAGAAAAATTTATATTTCATAAATTTTCTTTAAAGATTACGAATGTAGAGCTAATTACCTATAAAATGAATACCCTCCCGTTCCGTAATCTTTTTTGGTTCGGTCGGAATTTAAAAAAATCCCTCCCAGATACTCTAGCGGAAATTAAAATAATTTTTTAAAAATAGAAAAATTTATATTTCATAAATTTTCTTTAAAGATTACGAATGTAGAGCTAATTACCTATAAAATGAATACCCTCCCGTTCCGTAATCTTTTTTGGTTCGGTCGGAATTTAAAAAAATCCCTCCCAGATACTCTAGCAGAAATTAAAATAATTTTTTAAAAATAGAAAAATTTATATTTCATAAATTTTCTTTAAAGATTACGAATGTAGAGCTAATTACCTATAAAATGAATACCCTCCCGTTCCGTAATCTTTTTTGGTTCGGTCGGAATTTAAAAAAATCCCTCCCAGATACTCTAGCGGAAATTAAAATAATTTTTTAAAAATAGAAAAATTTATATTTCATAAATTTTCTTTAAAGATTACGAATGTAGAGCTAATTACCTATAAAATGAATACCCTCCCGTTCCGTAATCTTTTTTGGTTCGGTCGGAATTTAAAAAAATCCCTCCCAGATACTCTAGCGGAAATTAAAATAATTTTTTAAAAATAGAAAAATTTATATTTCATAAATTTTCTTTAAAGATTACGAATGTAGAGCTAATTACCTATAAAATTAATACCCTCTCGTTCCGTAATCTTTTTTGGTTCGGTCACAATTTAAAAAAATGTAAACCGGATACACCGGTCAAAATTAAAAAAAAAATTAATAAAAACGTAGCTGAGCTATGTTTTTAATCAGCTACGCGTAGCTCAGCTATGTTTTTAATAACGTAACGTTTTACGTCATAAAATATATTTAACTCGGCGTATTTATCTTCACCCACTTCAATGATGTAACACAGGCAAATAGTTGCGAGAAAAAAGAGGCAAATGAAAAAAAAATAAATTTATTTTAAGGGATTTTTCTGGCCTCATAAAAGTTTTTATTAGAAACTTCCACGAATAATTGCAAAAAAATGTACAAACAAGAAAATAAGCTGTATTGTGACGATTTCTTAAAACCCTTCACAATAGTTTTAAAAAGTCAATTGTTCCCCAGCGTATATGGTATAAGCGCTGTCGTGTCAAAATACTTAATTCGGTAGCATATTTGTTTGCACGCTGTGTGAAATAATGGGCCGATCTGATATATAGAAAATATCTGAGCTAGATTTGACCAACATAGCTGGTTTTGTTTGCACCTTATTGCACCAAATGTTTAAAATTAAATCCCCCGCTTTTTTCCCATTTCCCCCTCTACAGAATATTTGACTTTTTGGTGTTAAGTCCGCCAAGACAATTTCGAGTGCAGTCAATACGTGGGACCCTGCAAAAATCTAAAATTGACAGATCGCAGGATCTCTTTACGATTTCTTGAGATCGCGACTAAACAAAGTTCCTCCTTGATACCACGGGAACCTGTGGCCCCCGTTGACACTGCATCGGACGGACAATTGGTTGAAGCCTTTGTGAGCATACTTTCGGGAATCACGTGGTGGTCGCGGATAGGGATATATTCCTGAAAATTTTTCAACAACAAATTATACGAGTAATCAAACACAAATCTGTAAACCATTATTTCAATAATCGAGATAATAATTTCTAAACGAATAATCAGAGAATTTTTCAATAGAAATTTAAAGGAATAATCGATAGAATAATTGAAAGAAAATTTTAAGAAAAATCGAAGAAATCTTATAACAAAATTAGACGAATAATAATAGAAATTTTCTATAGCAAATTATGCAACAATTTTATGCAGAAAATAATACGTATAACAAAAAAATATTCTATACAAAATTTAATAATAGCCGAAAAAATTTTCTAAAGAAAATTAAGCGAATAAACGACAAAAATACGAATAATGAAAAAAAATGTTATAGAAAATTATACGAATAATCAAAAAAAATCCCATAGAAAACTATACGAATAATCAGTAACATTTCTGATGAAAAGTTTACCAATATCCAAATATATTTTCTATAGAAAATTATACGGATATTGGAAAAAATCTTCCATAGAAAATTATACGAATAATGGGAATATTTTCTATTGAAAACAACACGAATAATAAAAAAAAATTCTTATCAAAATTTTAACAATATTCGAAAATTTTTTTCTATAGAAAATTCTACGAATAATCGAAAAAAAATTTCAATAAAAAATTAAAAGAATAATCAAATATTACCAATATTCGAAAATATTTTCTATAAAAAAATTATACGAATTATTCGAAAAAATCTTCTATAAAAAATTATGCGAAATTTCGAAAATATTTTCTATAGAAAATTATACGAATAATGGAAAAAGTTTACCACACAAAATTTTACAAATAATTAAAAAAGAGGAAAATTTTACGAATTTTCTAAAGAAATTTATACGAATAATCGAAAAAAAATCTGAAGAAAATTATTCCAATTATCGAAAAAGTTATCAGTTGAAAATTATACGAATAATCCAAAAAAATTTCTATAGAAAATTATACGAATAATCTAAATAATTTTCTATAAAAAATTAAACGTATAATCGAATAAATTTTTTATAGAAAATTATGCGAAGAAATTATCTTAAAAAATTATACGAATAATGAAAGAAATTTTAAAGTACTTCTAATATTTTTTCGATTATTTACTGAAGTTAATGGGAGAAAAAAAACTTTCCTAACGGTTAATCGCATTTATATGTCTTGGGTACTACTGAATACTTCCTTATGAAATATTCATATTAAACAGGAAATTTTATAAAATCAAAGAAGAGAAAGAAATTTAGGAAACTAAATTAAGTTGATGAAGATAAAAGACCCTGCAGTATTTGCTGCAAATATGACGTGCTCTTGTTGTAAGAAGAAAACATATTAAACACATTTCATTAATGTTAAATTTACAACTGCAAAATGTTGTTGCAACCTCTACAAAACCAAAACTAATGGTAAAACCAAAATTCACAACAACTGTACGGCTAAGGGCAGAAAAAGGCTGTACTAGGTAGTATGGGGTGAAAATAAATAAATATTTTTTGTGCATATTGGCGCTTGAGCCAATCTTAGAAGATTTCCTGATATATTCCTGCTTAATAAAGTAGTGGCAATCTTATTTTAATGAGTGCCCAAAAAGTTTTAATTTTTTTAAGCTCTCTTGAGCCTTGCCCTGCTTTTCAGCTACTTTTTCATATATTCATCGCAAAGGCCAACTCTTTGCTTATTGCCTGGTAGCTTTCCACGAAGTAAAATAAACTTGTTTTGCTTTCAAGAAATTAATACATTTTATTTGAAATTTTTACTCTCTTCTTAGCCTTCCACTGCTTTAAGGCTTAAATACTTTAAATCCAATCAGTAAAGAGAGCCTTAAAATTTTCTTCGAAGTAGACACCTTAACTCTTAACTCTTTGAAGGCCTTTCACTGCTCTACAGTTCATATGGTTCATGTATGTATCATTAAATCAGTTTTATGCTCCTCCAACATAAAAAAGCAGACAAATTGACATGGATTAAGATGTTGAACGAGCACTAAATTGAACAGGAAATGTAACCATATAAATTTGTAACAAGATTGGGTTTTTTGTATCTGCATGAATCGTATTCATTTATTCTAAAACAAGTGGAAAAATAAAAATTTATTGGACTTTTGTAAAATTATAATTAAAAAACTAAAAATGCAATATGTGTTCTCAATTAGTATTTGAAATCCTATTAAATTTAGAAAGTAGAATTTTTGAATACACTTTAATTTCTAAAGGAAAATATTGGTCACCCTCAGAGATCAATATGTTCCATTGTAATGCCTTGAAAATTAATTAGGAAAATAGAAAAAGAAGGTGAAAGCACAAAAAATAGTGGAAATTACCATCAGACGAAAAGAAAAACAACCTTACTCAAACCAAAAGCCCTACATAGCCCCAGTTCCCAGCCACCTGTTAAACAGCCAAGTCTTTCCCGCAACGAATCCCATTAGATTCTCGATCCCACAACCCAGGACTTTGATAATTTTACAGTTTCTTATAAACAATATGCCTTTATCTTCTCAAGATAATTTGAATATTACTTCCTTCTAATTTCTTCAAGTGTATTTTCTTATTTATTCCTCTCTAATCTTATTTATAATTCATGCTACGAATAAGCGTCTTTCAATCAAGGAAACCGGTTTCTATTTGTATTCCTCATATTCTTTTCAATTCTATGAACTGCAAATGTGATTATAGTTACAAAGAATAATACATCTTTAAGGACAGAAAGATGGACAGACAAACGGTCTAAGTGTGGCGTTTGGATGAGTGGCTGCATTAAGTTGCACATGCGATTGCAATAGTAATAACAAGTATTTGGTTGCAAGCTGCAGCTGACGAAAGACTATATGTAGAATTATAAATTCCTCTGTGTTTTCCTTAACACACTCAAAACCACCATCGACTTTCAGCTTCTAGGTCGATTGTCTTAAGCAGTCGTATGAAAAAAAACAACAATAATAATAATGCTCTTTAAGAATTCATTAAAATGAGGAAAAGAAAAAACATATATATAATGAAAAATAAAAAGCAGATAATAAAGAGGATTTTAATTTCCTCATTTTCTGTTTTACTTAATTTAAAACCAAAGAATGATAAGGAAACACAAATACGAAACTTAATATTGCAACAAAAAAGCGAAAGATCCCAAAATAATCTATAGAAAATTTAACGAATAATCGAGAAAGTCTTTTTTAGCATACGAGTAACCTTGCGAATTTGCCATAGAAAGTAAAAAGAATGCTCGAATAAATTTTCTGAAGAAAATAATACGAATGGATGGAAAATATTTCTTAAAAAGTATTACGAATAATCGAAAAAATTTTCTTTGGGAAATCACCAAAAAACAAAGAATATTATACGAAACTCGGAGAAATTTTCTAAAGAAAATTTTTGAAATAATCTAACAAACTAAGAAATTGATCATTGGAAATTATTCGACTAATCGAAAAAATATTTTTAAACACAATTTTCTGTAGAATATTTCTTGAATAATCGTAAATATTTTGATAGAAAATTATACAAATAATAAAATATAAAATAAAATTTTTCTATAGAATATCAAACGAATAATCGAAAGAAGTTTTTATAGAACATTATACGAATAATCAAAAAAATTGTATAAAGAATATTCGAAAATACGAATAATCGAAGTAATTTTGTTAAAATAATGTACGAATAATCGAAGAAATTTTCTTTTAAAAATCACTATTAAACGAAGAAATTGTTAATAGAAATCTATACGAATAATCGGAAAAATATTTTGTAAACACAATCGTACAATTTTCTAAAGAATATTTCACAGAATATTTCATTTAAAAGTTTAAACGAATAATTAAAAAATTTTTCATTAGAAAATTAACCGAATACCAAAAAAAAAAAATGGGTTAGAAAATTATTCGAATAATAGACAAAAAATTTTGATAGAAAAACTTGCGAATAGTCGAACAAATCATAAAAGAAAATTATAAAAATAGTCAAAAAAAAAAATTCTATATAAAATTATACGAATAATCGAAATATTTTTTATAGAAAATTTTACGAACAGCCTAAAATATTTTCTATAAAAAATTATACGAATAATCGATGAAATTTTCTGTCAGAAATCTCTAACAAACAAATACATTTTCAATAGACAATTATACGAATAATCAAATAAAATTTTGATAAAAAAATTTGCAAATTATCGAACAAATTAGAAAAGAAAATTATACAAATAGTCAAAAAAAAAAACCATTTCATAGAAAATTATACGAATAAACGAAACATTTTCGTTAGAAAATTATACGAATAGCCGAAAATATTTTCTTTAAAAAATTATACGAATAATCGATGAAAAATATACGAATAATGGAAAAAAATTCTGTTAGAAATCTTTAAGAAACAAAGAAATTTTCAATATAAAATTATACGAATAGTCGGACAAATATTTTGTAAACATAATCGAAACTATTTTCTTTATAATATTTCACAAAAAAATTCCCTTTAAAAGATTAAACAAATAAAAAAAGAATTTTTCAAAACAAAATTAAACGAATAATCGAAAAAATTTTGATAGAAAATTCTACGAATAATAGAAAAAATTTGTTATAGAAAATTTTACGAATAGCCGAATAATCGTGAATCGTGATCGTGAAAATTGTATGATTTAAAAATATTTTTTCGAAGGAAAATTTTTACACATAAACAAATAAATAGTTTCCCTCCATTTTACGGAAGAAAGTTATTCACTTTAAATTTTTTTTAAATTAGTCGGCGGTTATTCGCTTAAAATTTTCGATAGAAATTTTTCAGTGAAAAATCTAAGTGAATTTTGGTTACAAATTTTCTGTTGAAAATTTCTAGGCTTTCCTTCCATGAAAATTTTTGATAGAAAGTTGTTTGGGGATTACTTGCTAAAAATCGCTTAAAAAAATTCTCTGCGCCGTAAAATTTTAGACGATTAGTCGCTTAAAATATCCTCATTGATTATTCTCCGAATATTTGAAATTTAGCCGCGATTATTGGCTGAATTAAAAAAAAAAGTTTTTCAGTGATTGTTAGCTGAAATTTTTTAATAAAAAACTTTTTGGCGAATATTTGCTTTTGGCGATTTTTCGCTGAAATTTTTTATAGAAAAATTTTGTGGTTATTCTTCGTTGAAATTTTTCAATAAATAGTATCACAGCGCTTAATCGCTAAAAATTTTTTATAAAAAATTTTAGTAGCAGTTTTTCGCTGAAATTTTTGCCGATTATTTTCTTTTGGGCGATTTTTTGATACAATTTTTTAATAAATAGTTTCACAGTGCTTAATCGCTAAGAATTTTTTATAAAAAAAATTTAGGGCTATTATTCGATAAAATTTTTGGCAATTATTTGCTAAAAACTCTTTACAGAAAACCTTTTTGGCGATTTTATTGATTTCTATAGAAAATGTTTCTCAGCGAAAATTTGCTTTTCAATAGAAAGTTTTTTAAAGTATCTCAGCGATTATTCGCTGTAAACTTTTTACAGACCACTTTTTGGCGATTATTTGCTAAAAATTGTCTATATAAATTTCTCGACAATTATCGACAATTCTATAGATTTCTATAGAAAATTTTTTGTTGTTAAATTGCTTAACATTTTCTTAAAACAAAAGGAAGATTATTCGTTAAAAGTGTTTATGTGTTAAGAAAATTTTCGTCGATTATTCGTTTCAGGTGGTTTTAAAAAAAATTCGTTAGCTATTCTTTGAAAATTTTCTATAGATTTTGTTTTTTATTTTATATCAATTGTTTTTTTTTGAATTCTTTCTACCATTTCATGTTTTTTGTATCTTTTGATGTGGTCTTTGCGCCGCCTTAAACAAATAAAATCTTTTCAAACAGGTGGAATTTATGACCCAAAGCAAATTAAAAGAAAATTGCGTAAAAAAAATATTATATTAAAAGAAATAATAAAAATGTAATAATATAAAATTTTGTTCCATGCGCCCTTAAAGTCCTTAACACTCAAAAGCCGGTATCTAACTAACAATGCCTCCATTTGCTTCTGCACAATCCCAAAGAACTCAAACTCTTCTTTCCATGTTAAGCCAAACATAATTCCCACAAAATGTTTTCTTTTACTTTGGTACTCATTTAACATTTTCATTTTCCATTTAACAGAATTTTGTCATGTTAAAGTTATTTAACAGTGGAAAATTTGAATGAGTAATTTTAACAGCTTTAGGAGGTTTTCCAGAGTAAATACAGCTGGTTTTTAAAAAAAAAAAAACAAAACAAAGTCTCCCTCTCTCTCTGGTTTTCTTAACATTCCCACCCTTCCTGTCATCATTCAATATTATTGTTTTAGCTGTTAACAGTTGTTTGTCTCTTTAGTATTTCGTTATTGTTGTTTTTGTTCATTCTTCAAAATTTATTTTTGGCCTGTGTTTTCAATTTTGAACGACTGCCATCCATGACCTACCACAATCTCTATTTAGTGAAGGAGGGAGACTTAAATTTTATTTGTTTGTTTAGCAATCAGAGTGTGTGGCTGTGTGTTTGCATGGGTATTTGGAAAAGGAAATGGAATTTTAAGTAAGATTACGGTTTAATTTCTTTAAAGATTAAAGAATTTTTTTGTTTAGACAAACGTAATATAATGCAGGGTGATTGAAATTAGAGTATGGGAACCGAAAAGTAGAGAATTTTAAGAATATTTGTTAGCAGTTTATATGAAAATTTTAATGAACAATATCTTATCTAATTTTCATAACAAATTTTATAAATAATCTTTCATATTGCTTTTAAAATTTGTTAAATAATCGCTATATTTTACTAAATATAAAAAAAATTATTCGAATAATAACTTATGTTTATAACACTAATAACTTTTTTCAATTTTTCTATTGAGAAAATGTCAAATAATCGTTATAAATTTTTATAGAACACGTCAGAAATAATCGTTAAAATCTGATGAAAAAACCGCGAATAATCGTTAACATTTTTATTAAAAAAACTTACGAGTAATCTTTAAAATGTTTTATATAAAAACATGACGTATAATCGTTTAAAATTTTCTATTTAATCCATCCCAAATAATCTTCAACATTTTCCATAAAAAATATCGGAAATAATCGATAAAATTTTTCGCAGAAAACATTGCGAATAATCGTAAAAATTAGCTTTAACGAATAGTACGAAAAAACGTTAACATTTTGTATATAAAATATTAAAAATAATCGTTAAAATTTTATATTGAATACCACATTAACTATTATTGATATTTTCAATAATCCTTTTAAATAATCGTCCATCAATAATACTAATAATCGCTAAAATGGTCTTAAAGAAAAGTAACATGAACAATCTTAACTATGTATTTTGGTTAGAAACTACAATAAATAACTGTACAAATTTTTTAGAAAAAATAACAGAAATAATTGTTAATCGTAAATCAAATTTTTTGGAGAAAATGTTACAAAATTTCTAAAAACTTCACAAGAAATTGTTTAAATTCTCTGTTAAATAAATCACGAACCAGTTTCAATATTTTCTTTAAAAAATATCGAAACTAATCGTTTAAATTTATACGAATAAACAATAAAATGTTCTATTCGCTAATTATGTGTGCTAAATTGCCAATATTAACGATTTAACGTTAAATGCAAAATCTAACGAATAATCGAATATGGTACAAATAATCTTTGAAAAACCCAGAAATAATCGTTAATAATTTTTACAAAAAATGTTACGAATATTCGTAAACATTTTCTACAAAAAATATTTCAAATAATCTCTAAAATTCTTTGCAGATATTACGAATAATCGTTTAAATATTCTATGAAAATATAACGAATAATCATTTAAAGTTGTTAAAGTTGATATCGCGAAAATAGGTAAAAAATTTTTATAGAAAATAGTACGAACAATAGCTTACATAATCTACAGCAAATATCAGAACAAATCGGTAAATTTATTTAAAGATTGCAAATTACCTTAACATTTTACGCGAATAATCGTTAAAGCTTGTTAAAAGATAATTTCAAAATGAAATATGTTAGTAAAATTTTGTAATATGAAATTTTTTTAAAAAATTAGCCCGAATAATTGTTAAAGAAAATATTACAAATCTTCACAGTTTTACGCAAATAATGACTGAGAATTTTTTAGGCGAATAATCGCTGGAACTTTTTTTACAAAATATATAACGAATAATCTCTTAGACTTTCCTTTAAAAATATAACGAATATGAAACATTCTATTAAACGAATAATTATTAAAGAAAATATTACGTAAATGTTTTACGCGAATAATCACTGAGAACATTTTAGGCGAATAATCGGTGGAACTTTTTTTTGACAAAAAAACAGCACGAATAATCACTTATATTTTATTTAATTTTTTTTTTTAATTAATTGAATAATTGTTAAAGTGAATAGTGCGAATCATAAAAGTTTTATGCGAATAATCACTAGTAATATTTTAGGCGAATAATTGCTGGAACTTTTTGTTTTCAAAACTGAAACTTTTTACGAATTAACGTTTAAGTTATCTTTTAATAAAATTACGAATACGAAATTTTCTATTAAAATAAGGATTGCAAAAAAACAAAAAAACAAAATCACTGAGAAAAGATTAGGCGAACAATCGCTGGATTTTTTTTGCAAAATATACAACGAATAATTGCTAAGATTTTCTTTTAAAAATATTAAGAATATGAATCTTACTATATAAATAAGTAATTGTTAAAGAAAATAATTGCGAATCGTTAAAATTTTACGCGAATAATAATTGAGAAAATTTTAGGCGAATAACCGCTGGAATTTTTTTTACAAAAAAAAACATCACGATTAATCACTTATATTTTATTTAAATTTTCTTTTAATTAATCGAATAATTGTTAAAAAAAAACATTATGAATCGTAAAAGTTTTGTTCGAATAATCACTGCGAAAATGTTATGCGAATAATCGCTGGATTTTTTTTTTACAAAATATATAACGAATAATCGCTAAGATTTTCTTTAAAAAATATTGCGAATATAAAACTCAATATTAAACAAATAATTATTAAAGAAAATATTACGAATAATGACCGAGAAAATTTTAGGCGAATAATTGCTGGTACTATCGGTGGGACTATTCTTTACAAAAAACATCACAAATAATCGCTTCTATTTTAATTAAATTTTCTTTTAAAAATAATTCTATTAATTGTTAAAGAAAATATTGCAAATCATAAAAGTTTTTTTTGGGAATAATAACTAAGAAAATTTTAGGCGAATAATCGCTGGGACTTTTTTTTTTAACAAACTGGAGCTTTAATGCGAATTATCTTTAAGTTATCTTTTGAAAATATTATGAATATGAAATTTTCTATTGAAATAATAATTGTAGAAAAGAATGTTGCGAATGTTTAAAATTTTATGCGATAAATCACTGAGAAACTTTTAGGCGAATTATCGGTGGGACTTATCTTTACAAAAAATCGTTATGAACAATCGCTTTTAATGCAAATTAAAACTAAGAAATTGTTAATAGAAATTTCTTTATAAAAAAATGTTATACAAATAATTTTCTTTTTATTGAACATTTTAGCTTTTTATAGAATATTAAATGTGAATAATCGTTAAGAAATTATTTTTTTTTATAGAAAATTTTATGAAAGTAATCGCTGGGATATTATCCATAAAAATTGTGTGCGAATAATTGTTAAGAAATCCCTAATTGGCAAAGAAATTCGTTTCAAAATATTTAATGCGAATAATCGCTTGGGAATGGGGAATATTGTTAACAAAAAGCTGGTTTATAACAATATTTTTGGGTGATATTTAAATATTGAAATTAAAGAAAAAATAAATTTTAGGGTTTTTAATTTTGCTTTTCAGAGTAAAAGAATAATAATTATAGTTGCCCTAAGACAGCCAAAGCTTTTAGAGGGTTAAATAAAGAAATGTGTTTTGTGTTCGATAATCTGTGTAAGAGGGTCAGTGGTCTAGGACGCTGCATAACGTTAGTTGAAGGATATTAAAGATTTGGCACAGCCAAATATAGCACACTAACTTGTTTTTTTTTTAATAAAATGCGAAATTTTTTTGAATTTTTATATAAAAAAATCTAGGTTTTATTTAAATTTTTTAAACAGTCATCATAAATTTAAATTCGTTTACATTTTTTTTTTTTTGAATCTTAGAAAAACACAAAGAACGATTAAACACGTACCAAACATTTCTCACAATTAAAATGACATTAAAGTTAATAGATTCTAATGAAATTAATAGCAACAGCAAACCAGTTAGAAAACAACTTAAGTCTTTAAAAAAAAAAATGATATACAACATACAGCCATCCATGTTTTATTACACAGTTGTATAAATATTACAAACGACATTTAACATTTAAGATTAAGATATAACGATATTTAATAAATTTTATGATTTTAGATTGTTCTAAGCAGTTTCGGACAAAATTATTATGACTGGCACACGTTTTGCAGTTAAACTGATACTTAAGTTGCAGTTCAGTTTGTCACTAAATCACACTACAACAAACACTCTGAGTGTCACGAAGACTCTGGGTCACGTACTTTTTGGAAATGTTCGTTAAACATGTGTTTTATGTTGTATTTATATAAAGTTTGGTGTTCTATTTAAGATAAAAAGGAAGGAGCCGACGAAACCCAAAACTGGAAACGGTCAATTGTTTAAAGGGTGTGGAGTGGGGATTTAAACGTTAGTCCCATAAAAATAGGAATAGTGTTGATTTTTATTCCTTGATAAATCACTTTTTTGTATTCACTACCAAAGAAACAAATTATCATCAAGAGTTAAGAGACTTGGTGTTTACTTGAGACCAGCAGAGGAAAGTCTGCAATTAAATGGCTTTAAAAAAAAGGGAGTAAAATATGTTGATTTCAGCAGAAATTCCAAATTAATAATTTCGATTACAAAAGAAAATAAATAGAAAAACGTTCTTTCAAAAATTGGGTAGGATTGGGACCTTCAATATTAACACAATATAAATGTTAGTATATCTGGATAAAGTAAAAGTGTTGAAAATGTTGTACAAATAGCTTGGATAATAATTAATACACAACTTCTAGCGAAAACTAGACTTAATAAGAGAAGTGGGCGTGGCACTTTCCATACAAAGATAATAAAACTTACTGTGTATCTGCATAAAGTTAACAGTAAAAGTTCCCAAATTTGCAACAACTATTTTGGTTATCAAAACAAAGCAAGTGTAAAAAAAGTGGGCTGGAAAAAAAGTGGGTGTGGCTCTTCCCACACAAAGACAATATATATTTTTTTATAACTAAAGAAGAGTTACAGTAAAAGTTTTTTAATTTGAAAAATCAATACAAAACATCTTTCCAAACTTGGGCAGGGTTGGGACCTTCAATATACACACAACATAGATTTCTGAATTTCTAACAGTAAAAGAAATTAAAAATTCTCGAGTTTTATTTCATTAGGAGAAGCGAAGCACACCGGGTTATTAGAGTTTTCTATAAAAATATGTCATTGTTTTTGCTACTGTTGCTTAAAAAATTAAGCACATGTAAATTACTTTTCAATTTAGGTCAATAATTGCGGTTAATGGCATCTTATGTGCGCTCATTTAACGAGCGAGTAGTGAGTAGTGAGGCGGTATTTCTATTTAATATTTTTTTTTTTTTTCAAGCATAAAAAATATATTTTTCTTTTTTTGCTTTAATGATAAACAATTGACAAAATAAACAACTTTCGCCAAACACTGGCTGGCATATTGCTTCGTATTTGTAATGGGATGGAATGATGAGGAGCTGGTGAGTAGTTAAGAAAAAATTCGTTTGTGGTGGGCCGCTTTAAAGAAATTTAGACAGACAGGCAGTCCGGCAATAATTGAAAATTCATTAAAGAAAATTTTATGAGAGAATTTTAAAGGTAAAATTTTAGAAATTAAGGGTCGCAATTGGTATTAATAAAAAATCTTATGTAGACGTTTAGTAAATTTTAGAAAAATCAGCCCCATTCTAAAAATCTGCTTTACAGTTTGGAATGTTTAAGAAAAATTTATTAAAATTAGAAGGTATCCGCACACCTAATTTTGATCTGTTAAATTGACTTTTTCTAAATTTGAAATTAAACATATACATATGTATGTATAATGTAGCATTAAATATAATTATTTTAAGTAATATTAAAAATAGAAATATCCCAGAATAATTTTTCTTAAATTCAATTCAGGTTTTTCAGTTAAAAAACAACTCGAAAACACTGATTTTAGGCTGATTGATGACCAAAATTTTATTGTTCAATGTCAAACAATTTAAAAATGTTAGAAAAAAAAAGAAAAACAAATTTGTTTATAATCTTTCAGTTTCAATTAAAGTTGATTTATTGATGATGCATGGCGCAAGTAAGTGGTCGCTGTAACAACACCTTCATTTTATCACTTAATAATTTGTAAAGTCTTCATCATCATAATTTTTGTTATTTTATTTCCTTCGTTTCGTTTGTTGACTCTTCCACAGCAGCAAATACACTTGCCTCACACTTGACATTCACATTGAAATTTGTTATTCAAGTGTAATTAAACTTAACGCTTTAAACGTTGGGTATTTAAGATTTGATAAGACATGTGGTTTTACTTGAGTTACGATTGGGGGTTTAAAATTCAAATTCATACACAAGAACTTATTTAGATAATTGTGGCTTAATTATATCTCTTTTTGGTTGTCTTGGTATTTCCAAAGAATCGTTATTGATATACGATCTAAGGTCAATAAAGCAGTAAGCGGCTTAACTTTGTAGATAACCTAAAACTTTATGGTTAAATTAGACGTGGTATAACCACAACCATGCAAAACACCTGTAACACTTTATTTGATTATAGATGATTCACTTTAATCATAGAAACCAATTGAAATTGTCAAGTCCGACCATTTGATACCCTATACCGCAGTATATAAAGACACATTTTCGATATTATTCCCCATTTGAGAGCCATGGCCAATCACGCACCCGACAAAACAAGATAATGTTATGAGGTAAATATTCATAATAAAGTTCTTTGTGCCGTATGTGACTTAGATATTTAAATCCAAATTAGATTTGTCCGTCGATTTTAGAACGAAGGTTATATGGGACCTATCAGTACAAAATTTTGCCATGACATAGTACCTGTAATAAAAATTATCGTCAATAAATTTTCTATGCATACCAACCAACGATAGCAGTAAGAAATCTTTTCTTCGGAAAGAAGTTTGTCTGGGGGCCATGTGTAATTATGTACCGAAATTATGGCTTCGTCCTTATGGTAATTAAAATGTATGTACCAAATTCCATCAAATTATCTTCCAACTTGCGACCTGTACTTAGCGCACAACGTAAAAAGGGCAGACAACTAGCCATCAAGCAGTCCGGACGGACAATCATCGTGAAATCGACTCAGAACGTCATTATGAGTCGATCGATCTACTAAAAAGTGGGTCTATTTTTTAGAGTAACACACATCAGCAGAAACACATAATACCTTCTCCACTATTGAGGTGCGTATAAACATAACTGGCGAAGTTATGAATTCAATTGAATAAGCGGTTGGAATAAGAAGGCCATTAAAGTTTAACTAATAAACAATTTTGCATAAAATATCAGTATAATATTTTATGAGGATAAACAAAAACACGCATGGGAACTAGAAGTATACGAACTAGAAAAAGCTGGAAAAAATTTAACAGTTTAAAAAAAAAAATCAAGCGGAACAACGAAAGAAGTTGAACAGAATTAATATAGAATTAAAAAAGAATTAGATCATAGCCAGTACAGAAGAAGACTAGAACAAAAATAGAAAAAAACAGTAGTAAAACAGAACAGAACTTAAACGGAACTATAATAGAACAAATACAGAATAAGATGGGAACTTTGACAGGACGGAATAAGAACGGAAATATTAGTTTTCATTATAATTTACAACAGAACTAAATAAGTACTAGAACAGATCCAAAACAGATCTAGAACAAACCTCAAACACAACTAGAATAGAACTAAAAGAGAACTAGAACATAACTATACATGAGATTTAGACAGAACTAGAACGGAAATGGAACACAACTTGAACAGAACTAGAACAGAACTTAAACAGAACTAAAACAGAACTAGAACCGAACTAGAACCGAACTAGAACAGAACTAGAACAGAACTAAACAGAACTAGAATAGAACTAAAACAGAACTAGAACAGAACCAAAACAGAACCAAAACAGAACCAAAACAGAACTAGAACTAGAACCGAACTAGAACCGAACTAGAACAGAACTAGAACAGAACTAAACAGAACTAGAATAGAATTAAAACAGAACTAGAACAGAACCAGAAAAGAACTAGAAAGGAACTAGAACAGAACTAGAAAATAACTAAAACAGAAAAAGAACAGAACTAGAAAAAAGCTAGAACGGAATTAAAACAAAACTAGAACAGAACTAGAACAGAACTAAAACAGAACTAGAATAGAACTAGAGCAGAACTAGAACAGAAAGTAAACATAACTAGAACAGAACTAGAACAGAACTAAAACAGAACTAAAACAGAACAAGAACAGAATTGGAACAGAACTAGAACAGAACTAGAACAGAACTAGAAAAGAACTAGAAAAGAACTAGAACAGAACTACAATAGAACTAAAACAGAACTATACCAGAATAAGACAGTACTAGAACATAACTAGAATGGAACTAAAATAGAACTAGAACAGAACAAGAACAGAACTAAAACAGAACTAGAACAGAACTAGAATAGAACTAGAAAATAACTAGAACAGGACTAGAACAGACCAAAAACAGAACAAGAAAATAACTAGAACAGAAATAAAACAGAACAGTACACCATAACATAACTAATGGCGTTTTGTTTTTGAGAAATATGTTGCATTTATGTTACATGTTCTATATTTTTGTGTTCGTTTGTAAAAAAAATACAACTCACATGTTGCATATTTACCTTCACTTTTACTTAAGGTGTTCATACTGCCCTGTTTTACAACTTGGTACTTACTACATTGTTTTCCCAACCAAGCTTTTATTTTGTTTGTCATAATTTATACCGTTCATAATTTTGTAAAAAGATTGTTTAAAAGAAATTTTTTATTTAATATTTTAATATTTAAATGACAAAATTCTATTTTATTATCGTTTAAATTTTTTCCAAGCAATTAGTGATGTCAATATATGTTTTCAAAACGTAATAGTGTGCAGAAACCGCTCAAACAGCTTATAAAATCGCTAATGAAGTACATTTATGATAAGAAAATAAAAGCATCAAATTTTGTTCTATTGAAGTTGCACAATATAGAACACTTCAAGTGATTATAGTTAACATTCGAAAGTCTTGCATGTATGTAGTGTAACATATTTTTCTCAGAAATGAAATCCCTATAAAACAAAAACAAAACTTTAATAGAACTCGAACAGAATTGGATCTAGAACAGATCTTGAGAAAAACAAGGCAGAGTAAAAACCTGAACTAGTGGCAGAACTGGATCGTGATGTTGATTCTAAGTTAGAACTCAAACAATAAACTGATCCAGAGCTTAAACTAAAACCGTAACTATAAACTGAACTAGAACTCGAATAAGAAACATTAATTAGAACTTCACCCGCAGCTTGTATAATCTGAAACTTAACTAAAACTTAAGACGAGCTGAAATAAAACGGAAATATATTTAATTTATTCTAAACTACCCCCGAACTAAGTTTAAACCAGAGTTTTACTAAAGTAAGGCTAGCTTTAAACAAGAACAGAATAAGAGAGGCCGCAGAACAGAAATGAAAAAAAAGTTAATAAATAACATGAAATTTCCTAATGCATTGTTTGACCTTTTTTTGCTTTCCACAGTTTATTTTTTATAAAATTTTAATTGTAACAAACTAATTTATTATCTTTACAACGAATAACGAACTTGAAGAATAATTACTTTATAAAAAAACAACTATATCACTCTTAATGATCATAACGGACTTTCTATTTAAAGGCAGCCACTCCCCTTATACGAATTTGATTAGGGGTGGCTTTTGATTAACAGCAAATTCCCAGATGCTTTTTAGTTATTTAACGTGATCAGTGATTAAATTCTTTTGTATTGTTTGCGTGTTAAATTTATTATGGTTATAAATTTTCATTACAATTTCTCTTATCGCGAGTTTTTATATGAAAACGAGATAATAAATAGATTTTATGTACTAACTTTTAATTGCTTAAAAAAGGGGTTCATTTAAACAATTTATTGATTAAGAACCTTTAAAAACATTTTGGAGTTTATTATTTTGTGCTTCCTAAAGTAATAAAATTTAACTGTTAAATGAGTCATATAATTTCAGTAGAAATAAATGGGACTAAATTTGACAATTGAATTTTTTTTTTTAAAGATTTTTTATTATTCTAATAGAATTTTCGTTGTTTTGCTTGTATTAAAAACATTTTAAGACACTTCACCATAAATGGAAAGCGTAAACAGTGGACGCTCTCATGGCCGGACATCAAAGGTATTATTGAAATGTGTCCGCACTAAAATAAGACAATGCTTTCTTTTAGAAGGCTGCCTAGAACTCGAAAGAGAGTCCGTTGAAATGGGGTTTCCGCTTAGGGGGTTTTTAAAATAAAAATTACGATCAGAAAGAAAGCAACTGATTTGCATATTCATATAAACAAGCACAAATAAAAATGTTTGTAATAAAATTTACTTTTTTAGTTACGATTTGAACTTGAGTCTCTCTTGATTTGTTGATTTTTCTTCGTATATGCGATTTACTGTGTAAATACCAAGAAAGTACTTTTTAAATTGTTGTAATGCAATGCTGCGAGTAGTGATTACGTATCTAAAGTAAAACGTTTAGGAAGTTGTTACCGATGTAGTTATTGATATAATGTAAGAATTGTTTGCTGGGTTGCTCCTACACAATAATACTAAGGATTACTTATTAAGAAAATTTTCTATAAATATTCTTCTTTTATATTTTTTACCTGCCATAAATCATTTTATTTTTCTTTTTCTTGTCTTGTTTGTTTTATATATTTTTTTATATTCCTAAAGATAAACTGCAAATAAAATGTCATGCTAAAAAGAAAAACAGAAATATTTCCTGTTGCTTCGAGTTGAACATGTTTTAATGGAGGTAATAATTTCTTGGAACTAAATAGAACTATAGCATTAATTTAATGCTCAAAATGTTTTAGAGAAAAAGGAAACAGAATTGCGTTTAGTAAACAAAAAAAAAAAAAAAAAAAAAAAATTGTTTTTATTTTCATTTAAAGCGATATTATTTTATCCGGCCAATTATCTCAATTCTTCGGCACGTGTGCTTAAGCAACATAATTCGCTTTAAGTCAGTGCTATTGAAAACGGCTAGAATAGAAAGAGATAGAGAGAAAAAAATATATAATTCAGCTGTTAAAAAGAACTATAAATTTGTTAATCAATCTGGTGATCACGCTAGTTCCGTTTAATATTTGTTAAGTGTAAAAATACTTTACATAAAATCTAGTTACTTTTAATTTGAATATGAAATATTGGCATTGTAGATTTTTGGAAATCCAAAAAATGGATCACAGATTGTTAACCACTGGGTGACAAACAAAATATTCACTGCACCTGTTTATGCCCTGGGGGATGAAACACCAAATCTTAAAAATTTTAAACAGGGACAATTATTTGTGAGCTTCCAGAAGAAATTAAATAAAGAAAATTAGAAAAACGTTTTAACCAAGTTTGTTATTTTCTCTCCAATTTTTCGAATCTTCTTGGAAGCGTTTCTTTAAATAGACGAAAACTTATTGCCATTTGTGCATAATATTTTAAGGATTTGTTTTTGCGTTTCTGTGGCAAAAAACAAACCAATTGTTTGAATAATTTTATAAACAACATTTCCAACGTTTTTTTTTATCGTTTTTTGCTTTTGTTGTATTTCTGAAGAAAAAAAAAGAATTCTTTTTAAATAACAAAAAAGGAATTTTATTTTAGCATTTTAAGAGGAACTACTTAAAGAGACAGGGAAATATTAAATGTGGTGTGTGGTATGTGACAACAGTTATTATGCAAAAAAATTCTTCTTGTTCTAGGAACGCGAATTGTCAATATGAAACGTAAAACAAGACAGTGTGATAAAAATTGATTTAAAGCTAAAAAATTAAAAAAAAAAAAAATGTAAGATAAAATGTATATAAAAATCGTGTTAAATCAATGATCATCACTAAAATAAAAAAAAATAACGCTTTTTCAAAAAAAAAAAAAAAAAAAAAAATCGCAAAATTCTCTGGAAAAAACGGTTTTTTCAAAAAAGTCGTAAAAATTCACTGGCAGCTTTTTTTTAACCTTTTACTCACTATAAAAACCTAAATACAACTGAAAAAGGTCACAAATTGAAAAAAAAGCTAAAACAAGAAACGCTAATATAGTCTTAAAAATTTAAAAATCGTCAAATTTAGAAAAACTCAAATCGACAAACATTTTTAAAGACAAGACAAATTTTCCTCAGAAACAAAAACCAAACTTTAATTTTTAAATGTTCATCTCAAAAGTCTTAATAAATAAATAAAACAAAATAGAAATGCCGAGTAAAAAAAATTTAAATATTTAAAGCATCGCTAAAATGAAAAATATATAAAAAGATTTAAAAATGTTTAAAAGTGTTAACAAATGAATGAAAGTTCTTTAATATGAAATAATAAAATCACAGAAATACTTAAATCAAGACAAATTTTTAAGAAAATAAAAACAATCATTAATTTGGAATTTATGTCTTCAGAATTTTCAATAAAAAATAAAATTAAGTCAAAACTGCTAATTTATATATATATGTATGCACAGGGCATATTATGCGAACAGAAAAAATCTTTACTTTTTTTGATGAAATATTATAAATTGCAAAATTTGCGAAATATAAATTCAATATTTTTCTTCTAAACTTTTTAGAAGTCTTAAAAAAATCGCTTTTTGGGGGCAGCGCACATTTGACGAACAGCTGCATACGTTGCGTTTAATTGCCGAGACTGACTGGAAAATGTGCTCTGTGTATATGCAAATTTTTGTTGCCATGTTTCCACATTACTATTCCCAAATTCTTGTAGGGGACGGCATTTTTGTTTACCGACTTTGGAGTGTACATTAATTTGAATTAGTGTTGTCAAAACAATAAAACGTTTTTTTCAACGCTGATTTTTAGCAATGAAGCGTTTTTATTTTTAAAACCAGCAAAAAGATTTATACAAACTGAAATATTGCAGCACTAAATTTTTTTTATTAAATTAATTGCAATTTAAAGTGAGTGTCAAAATATTTGTTGAAAATACATATAAAAAAGGAAATTTTTTTGTTTATTCTGCATATAGTGTAGAAAATAATAGTTTCGGTGCTTTAGTATGATAATATACGAGAATATCTTAAACTCTATGTAAATTGTAGATTTATGCGGGGTATTGAACAATTTTTATCACTACAAAAAGGTAATTTTTTTGTATTTTAATCGAAATTAAACAATTTAAATAATTTAATTTTTCAAAAGGTTATTGTAAACTAAAGCATTGCACACTAGAGACTTAACAAGTTATAAGGCTTTGGCAGGTGGGTTTTACTACATTTTTTTGTTGTTAATTACACAAAAATATTTTTATTATTTTGCTATTTTTTTTATTCCAACTTTTAAAGGTGGTTGAATCCTTTTCATCGGAAATGCCTGCTAAACATTTGTAATTTGAAACGGGCTCATCACTTGTTCCTTTACAAGGTTTCTGCTTTACATGGTTCGAGAAGTACCGTAGGGCTGCGACTCTTTACCATACGCTTAAGCCAAGATATGCCCACAAAAAATCTACCCAAAGCTCATACATGTTTCACTCGTATTGATGTGGGGTCCTACGGCAGCTATCAGCTGCTTATAAACTAACACAAGCATTTAAAGAAACTTGTGGATTTGTGATTTTGTGGAATAAATAAAACAATTAAAACATTAAATATATAAGAAAATAAACCGTTAATGAAAATGTGAAAAACTTTTTAAAAAAACCAAAAATTTTTTAATAAAACTAGTGGTTTCGCGTTTTACGTCAAATATTTGAGAGGTGTAAGTGTTTTCTGAAAGTAAGGTTTATATGGGGTCTATTATAAATAATGTACCGATCTTTACGAAAGTCTACAGTGTGATTTCTAATCATATAGAACTGTGACCGACCAAAACTCATTACATTAGCATTAGTACTTGCCTTTTTACGCGTTTTCCGACAGTTGGCTTTTTCATTTTTTAAGTTTGCAATTTCTCCGGAAGATTATTTCGAATTCCTGGAAAACGGTAAGAGGCAGGCGGATGGAATTTGTGGACAAAGTGGTATTTTATGAAAATTAATTGTCAGAACTTTAAAGGTGTTGGGTCTTTATACCCATTTTCTATTTGCCCATATTTTCAAACTCCCTGTAAATTGAATTCCAGGAAAACAATAAGAGATGGACGTATCAAATTTGATGGAATTTGTGGACAAAGTGGTCTTTTATTAAAATTTTATTAATTGTCAGAACTTTAAAGGTGTTGCGCTTTATACGAATTTTTTATTTTGTCCATATTTTCAAATTTAAAAATTCCCTGTAAGATGAATTCCAGGAGAACGGTAAGAGATGAACGGATCAAATTTGATGGGAGTTGTGGACAAAGTGGTCTTTTATGAAAATTAATTGTTAGAACCTTACAGATGTTGCGTCCTTACACGACTTTTTCAGTTTACCGAAATTTTAAAAAGTTCGTCGATTCGACGAAGAGTAACCTAAATGTACCAAAATCAAGAGTAACCTTTCAGTGTCAAAATAAAAATTGGGCGCTAATGGATTTAAGGTGTTTCAAAATTCATATAAATTAAAATACCACTTAGTTTACAAATTTATATTTAATATTGTTTTTAAGGGCAATATTAACAAAAATAAAAAAGTACCTGTTGAAAACAAAAAAGTTCCCTATTATAGATTCTCAACCGCTCAGGACATTGCATGTTTAATTTTATGTTTCTTGGTCCTATATTAACGAATATTAAAAAAAGGACCGGTTAGAGAACAAAAAAGTACCAAAAAAATGCCTCTTACATATTCTCATTCACGCAGGACATTGCATGTATACTTTAATTCTTCTATGTTCACTTCTAACAGATATTCAAAAAGTACCAATTAATGAACAAAAATGCTCCTTATACAGATTATTATTTACTCAGGACTTTTTTAATTTTATGTTATGTTGTGTCCCAATTTACACTATTGACATTTCTTGTAGGACAGACGAAGATTGATTGTTGGTAAAGGGTCCTCTGTTCAGCAAGAAATGTCTGTAGTGTAAATTGCTATAATTTAAATGTTTCTAGGTTCGACATAAACGAATATTAAAAAAGTACCGGTTAAAGAACGAAAAAGTACCAAAAAGAACACTCTTGCAGATTCTCATGTTTTAATTTTATGTTTCTAGTATGTCCAATGCTAACCTTAAATTCAAAAAATACCAGTTAATAAATAAAAGTACCAAAATACATATTTTACGGGCTTACTGCCTAAAGGGCCGGATTTCATTTATTTATTTTTCTTGAGCAAGATAATTATTAATTTTTTTGTATCTCAAAGTTTTGGAGATATAAGGTTACAGATTTTACCCTTTACCTCCTAATCATTTGAATTTCCAAAAATCATGTTTTAGTGGACCGATTTAGGGAGAGACCAACCACCTGTCCAAATTTCAAGTTTCTAGCTTCAAGCGTTTAGGCTGTGTGATGATAGTTCAGTCAGTCAATAACGTGACAATTTAATACATATATCGTTACCTAAAACGCAAAAAGCCCTTACTAACCAAACATTTTTCATTGATTCGGATGTATTACCTAACACAAAAGTCTACAAAAAATTTGGGAATCTTTGGACCAAAATTTGCGATTTTATTAGCAGAAAGCAAAAGACCCTATATCCAAGGATTATATGGTAAACGCTAACAGGTCGCACTGCATAATATGCATCATTGTCAATTTAAAAAAGTATCCATTAAAAAAAAAACAAGTTTAAAGAAATTAAAAAAATAAAGAAACTTTATTCACAATAAAAAAATGTTCAGTGGCACAAAATAAAAAATCTATACGAAAAATTTTACTTTTATTGTTGTGACAGCACCACTTTATCATAATATGATTACTTCTAAATTTTATATAATTAACATGACAATAATATTATTTCGTTATTTAAAATGATTAGCATGAAAATAATATTACTTCTTAACTTATTATGATTAACATGAAAATAATATGGGCCCCTATTACGGTTTACAACTCAACTCAGTTTATGATTAAGGGAAAAATATTATGGTGTAATATTACGAATATATGATTTATGATAACATGATTTAATAATAATTCTAATATGGTGGCTACAATCCTGAATCTTATGATAATATCGTCATCTTAAAGACCTAATAACCTATCTGCAAAAATTTTTAAATTGAGTTTTTTTATGGATTTTTATTCCCTATATCTTAAGTCATATGTGTTCAAAATTGTGAACATGTAATATTACAAATGACAAAGTTTTTGTACCTAAAGGACCGTTACGCACTAAAAAAGAGAAAAATAAATCATCAAGAATCCAGATAAGTTTAATTTTGTTGCATAGTGTAATTTAAACAAACATTAAGTACTTTTTTTGCTTAAACCAGTAAAGGAAACTATAACTGCTATAATTTAATGTATATGATATTCAAATGTATAAAGAAATTGTAATTTATTATACTTATTAGTACTGCTGATAGGTTATTTGGTTTCAGATTTTTACAATTCCAAATAACCTAACATAAGCTGTGTTTAGAAAAACAAAATGTTCTCAACCGATATATATTTCTGGTTTAATTTTAATCAAAATATGTAATTTTCGTTTCAATATTGTAAATAGTTCCAATTTTATAACGTTTTTGCCCTCTCCTGTAAACTTTGGAAAACTTCCGATAGGTTATACCGTCTTTAAGAATATGTTTACCACAACCATGTTTTTTCCTTGAGTGTGGATGTAAATTGTAGAACACCAAATATGCAGGGGGCTACTCTACATTGCGATGCGAAAAAAAATGCTAGAAAATCTTGCGATTGGTACTCCTTAATGCGTTTGCGCATTTGTCTTTCGCATCTATTTATTTTTTTTCTTTTCGCAAATCATCACAATTTATTTCATTTAAATTTTCCAATTTCAAATATTTTAGCATTTCATTACCGTCAATCTGCGCCATCTTTAATTTTTGTTGTTAGTATTGCTCCATTTTCAAAAAATTTTGCGAATGTGATAGAGTACGAAGTTGGCATTTAGCTTTCGCATCGAAATTGATTTCGTATCGCAATAGAGAGTAGCCCTCGAGAAGTAATAAACTTTCGACTGATTGCAGAATTCTAGAACACACCCGTATATTTTTGACTATGACTGCAAAGTATTATGACGTTTTGGTACTCAGCCAAACAAATTTGAAATGCAAATGCCTACAGTGTTCTTGCTTTCTGTATTAGCTTTAGTAAGAAACAATCAAAAAGTTCATAGCTAAACAATGTGTTTAGCTATGTATTTAAAAAAATACGACGATAAGACATTTCATTGTAAAGCATTCAAACAATATGCTAAAGCTATGCTCACACTTGTTAATATTTGACTACATAAACGTAAACCAAAATTTCTTAATAATTAGGGTTTTAACTGTGTTTTTATAAAAATTTAATTATACTGCTTGACATAGCAAAAAACTGTTGGTAACGTTTCTTTTGTCAAATATTTGGCAAGTGTGACCGCAGCTTTATTTTTAATTCCAATTTATTTTTTATTTTTCTTTTATTTAGTTTTTCAATACAAATTTAGGCTTCAAGGCCAGTTACATTCTTAAATTTTATTTTTTTGTTTAAACACTTCAAGGACTTCAATTAACTTACAAATGACATTAAGACAGAAAAAAATTAAATTGTATTTAAAAGAAAGCCTGATTTCATAAACGCAGTTTTGCAAAGCATCAGAAAAAACAAATGCGTTAAAAAGGCATTACAAATAAAATCAATGCACGAATTTCGCAACCGTTGTGCAGTGAATACAGTTACCATGCTATAATGAACTCAAAGCATTGTCTTCAGAGAAGTTGTGGAGTTAATGACGCTATTCCATTTAGTGTTGCATTGCAATACTGCGTTTATGAAGTCAGCCAAAACATGGAAATTTTATAAAATAAAAATAATATGTAATAAAAATATTTTGAATGTTAAATTGAATTTAAAGTATAAAAAATACTAATAAATGAAAGAAAATGAAATAAAAGAATAAAAAAATATATATGTGTGCATATTATAATTATTGGTAGCTTTATAAAGCTACTTAACTAGTTTTTATTTTAATTTTTTATTTTATTTTTCAATATAAATATATCATTTAAGGCCAATTATACGTGTATTGTTATTAAATTTTGTTTGGTAAAAACGTTTAAACACCCTTATCGTGTTTGGCGTATTTAAAATACGCCTACGACTGTTCGGTAATAGATTAAAGGAAATAAGTTCATGTTATCTTTAATCTATTACCAAACAGTTGTAAGCGTATTTTAAATACGCTTAACACGATAAGGGTGAAAAATATATACATAAGTATGTAGTATATGAATTATAATTTTTGGTTAATCATGCTTAAACAAAGGTATGTTTATTTACAGAAAATTATTGCTTATTTTCAATAATTGTTACAAGTAAGTGTTCACAAAACTTACAACGAGAGAGTGAATAGCATAAAAATTTGATAGAAAAAAATTTGTTGATAATTTCTAATATGTAGTAAAATTTTTACTAGCAAGAATTATTCACCAACTGTTTCATGTTTTTGTTTAAAAAAAAAACAAAAATAAGTTTTATAGTTCTTATATTACAAGTTTTTCATAGTTTCACCAAAATAATTGAACTTATTGAGAAAAAATCTGATGTCTTGCAGCTGAATAGTATCGATATGCCTAACTTGCTAGTTTTTGCTGGTAAGCCTTCATTTACCTTATTATTTTAAATTAGGAGAAAATTTTTGGAAATTATAAATTTACAAACTATTTCCAAGTTTCTACTAGAAGAGTAAATAAACACACCTTATTTCAATCTAAAAATATGATTTTTAAGAGCTTAATTAGATAAAACGCATCGAAACGCCAACAATTTCTTTGAAAGCAAAAACAACATCAATAAAATATTTTATAATTTTGTTGTTGCTTTCTATAGAAACTCATATTGAATTTTTAAACACCTCTTCATATTTTTTGACGTTGAACATTTTAAAATTCAATATGGATTCCTGTAGTAACATTGAAGAAACCTGAGAGCAAGTGTCCAAGTCACCAGTTTTGTCGACTATTTTGGTAACATTGTCAACAAAGTGTCTACACTACACTCCAATTTGCCACTATATTTGGCTTAATACGTATAAATGTTGAAGAAACATCAAAAAAGATTATATGAAATACATATATTTTTGATTTTGTTTTTGCTTTCAATGAAATTGTTGGCGCTGCGCCCTAAATATACAGTCAAATATACAAAAAAGGTGTTAAAATCTTTAAATTAGTTTTAATCACCATTATGGTGTTTGGCGTATTTAAAATATGTACGCCTACGACTGTTTGGTAATATATAAAAGAGAACGTGAAATTTTTTCCTTTAATCAATTACCAAACAGTCGTAGGCGTATTTTAAATACGCCAAACACGATAAGGGTGATTGTTTTAAGGCTAAGCCACTTATAGTAATGAAAATTCAAAAGGGCATATTTTGAAAAAATCGATTATTACAAACAATATAAAAAGGTGCTTTGTAGATAATTAATCTAGCTTGGAACTGGAAAATCAAAATTTTTAAATATATTTTTTAAATACTGGTTTCTCAATATTTACACCTTGAATTTTTTCAAGTTCATAACTTTGTATTTATAGTAATAATCTAGTTGATCGTTTTCAGTTATCATATAATTTTTTTACTAACGCAACAAAAATTTTACACACAGGCTTGTGTTAGAGAAACTCGCTTTTCTGACCTTTAATTATTAGCATTTAACTATTTGTTAACAAAAGACATATTTTTTGCTTATTTTTTTATTAATCTACACAATGATATAACAATATAAATACACAACTAAACATTTTCTGTGTTATACAGAAAGGTGAAGGTCAAAAATATTAAAGTCTGAAAAAATGGGTTTCTCTAGCATAATCCTGTGTGTAACATTTTTGTTAGTCAGTAAAAAAAAATTTTATAATAACCAGCGTTTAAAAAACTACAGTCAAAGTAGAAAAACAGCCATTTTTCACTTCTTCATTTGTCATTGGCAAATATAAAACCAGAGGCTTTTAATTCTGATTCATTTAATGTACAGTCGCTGTCAAACTTACTCAAAAATCGAAAAGTTATGCAAAAATATTCGTTTTGTTCGAACGTTTTTGGTTTAGACTGCAGTTTTTAAACCCTGATAATAACTAAAAATTATCAACTAGATTTTTACTAAAAATACAAAATTATGAACTTTAAAAAAATAGAGGTATAAATATTGAATCGAGGTATAAATATTCAATCGAGGTATTAATATTGAATCGAGGTACAAATATATCACAGAATTGCAACAAAACGTCTCAGTAGGTTTGGAAGCTAAACTTGTTTCACTATTTAAATTTTATCTGAAATAAAGAAAATATATATAAGGATAATAAAGAAAAATAACATATACTCAAATCTTACATTTTCAACTTGTATCTCCTCTGGTTGTCTATCCAGGCCTTTACTTGCATTGGTGTCCTATTTTTAAGAGCTTCATTATTATTCACAGCTTTTAAGCACTCAATTCCGCTTGGCAATTTTTTTAAATCCTTTAAGTTGCCAAAAGTAGACCGGATTGCTTCCCGCTCCTCATGAGTCCATTTCTTCCGCTTTGTTTTTCCATATGGGGATGCTTTAATAAAAAAGTATTAGTTTTATGAAAATTTGTATCTAGGCCTTTAATATAGAAAATATTTACCAAATGTAAATTTTTAGATAAATAAACCTTTATTTCAAAATGAATTTTGCTATACCATATTTAAGGGCAAACGTAATTATTCACTTTTTACGAAAAAAAGGATAAGATTAGGCTTGCCAGACGACCTGTTTTCAGCAGTACGCGTACTTTTTTACCATTTGTACTGCATTATGCATTAAAATTAAAGAAGTACGCAATTGTACTTTTTTTTAGCTATTTTACTTCTTTTGGTACTTTTTTTGCATAAAAATAAAACACGTTTTCTGTGTATTGTATATAAAGTGCAACAAACTAATTTTCAGCGAATTTTCGTTATCAACTAAAAATACTGCAAATTTTAAAGAAATGTTTGAACTTTGCCATTTGGAATGGTTTTAAACGCTGCGTCATGTACCAACTCGATGGCACCTGCGGTTAGAAAATTTTTAAAAAACCGTTCAGCTGGATAAGCTTACTTGTTGTCCCAAAACTGTTGTTCACCTGTTTAAAGACAATTTTTTTGAACACAACATAGGAAATACTATATAAAGCCTTTTAAAAAAGTTGGAGGATAATGACAATTTAAAATTATTTG
Source organism: Pollenia griseotomentosa (assembly GCA_963931875.1). Lineage (NCBI taxonomy): Eukaryota > Metazoa > Arthropoda > Insecta > Diptera > Polleniidae > Pollenia > Pollenia griseotomentosa. The sequence goes on along the minus strand of OZ007563.1, from coordinate 183,039,043 downwards.
ACATGTTCCAGATAATAAAGCAAATTTGCCAAAAATTGAAACACCAACAGAATCAAAAATTTTATGGTTTCATAGCCGAACGTACAAATTTGCAACAGCTGCAATAATAAACAGGTTATTTTCCTTTTTTAAAATGAGTTTCTATTAGTGTTTTTCATACGGGAATTCCCGGGAAAAAAATACCGAGATCCCACACATAAATCCCGGGAAATTGGTGCGGGAACTCCCCGGATTTTTTAATTTAATTATGGCAACTTTTATCCGTTAGGTAAAAAGGTCAAAAAAAAATTATTTTGAGTTTTTGATTGGCTTTAATTCTCTTTTGTTTGGTTTAAATCATTTTAGTCTATCAGAACTAGCACAAATCCAATCGTTATCATCTGCTCTTAGAAAAAAGTCAATGAAATACACCAAATAAATATTTTTCAATTTATCATAACGAAAAACTTATTCGAAAAAGGAATTACAAGTTTTGAAGGAAGTGCTAAGAAAACTGAAAGTGTCTAGTGATTATATAATGTTCCTTCAACTATTTAGGTAAACATCCGTAGAAAGGAAACCTGTTTTCTCATTGAAATCTTCTTGATAAAAATTCAAACGATTCCGTAAATGCTTACTGTGAACTTAAATCCTATTTTAAAAGAAATTATTTGTTTAAATAATTTAACTTTCTTTGGTTTTATATAAATGCTGTTGGCTTTAAATTAATTATGTGGCAAAAGGTGCTTAAGTCTATTTGTTTAGTTTTATAGGAGAACAATTTAAAACTTTAAAGGTGGCTTTTATAATCATCTGCTTTCTGCGTTTATAGTTTTTTAAGTTACTATTCCTTAGCACTCACAGCATGTCACAGATCAGAAATTTTTATTATTCCAAATGTTATTGCACATTGTAAAAAGATAACCAAAAAGTAATTTTGCTTTTACTTTCTCAAAAATCCTACAAAGTAATTAAAATTTTGCCCATGAAGATCTTAAGGTTTGCCACAGAAATTTGAAAAAGTTGAATGCATTTATAAACTTATTTAATTGATTTCAGGAAATGTCATTTGTTTAAATGAATTAAATTAAATATTTTGCATCGATCTGTATTGAGCGAGATTTCCCGGGATCCCGGGAAATTGAAAAATAAATCCCGCTTTCCCGGGAAATGAAAAAGTCCGGGAAAAGAAAACTCTAGTTTCTATTTAAAACGAAATTTTGTATTCGACAAGGTTTTAGCCTAAACCATAAACAATTTGAAAAATTTTCCATTTTTAACCTTAATTAAAACATTTTAGTCCATGATTTTGTAGAAGTAATTTAATTATTTTCTATAAATATATTGCCTTCAAAATGCTTTTTGATAAGTTCGTATCATTGAAAGCTTTTGCTGGAAAGATTTGAAAAGAAAAACCTGAAGAAAATAAATGAAAAGAATTTCTACAAAGTTGGTCATTTCCCAATTTCGAAAATATTCCTATTTGCACTACCTCATTCAAACAACTGAAAAAATTTTTAGTTCAATCTTTTCTTTTTGGAAATCTTAAGAAGCGAATTAATAATAAAAACTAATTTTAAATACACTTTGAGTTTTTTAATTTTTTAAAAACATGCAACGGTAAAAAATGGCACTGTCAATGAAGTACAAAAAAAAAAAGTGATACATATTTGTAATTTTTTAAATTTACCATAGTAAAATTGTTTAATAAGAATAATTTAATTTTTTAACTAACATGTGATATTGAATTGAAAATTTATTTATTATTTTACAAAAAGAAAATGAACAAAGCTTTTTTGTTTTAAATACTTTAATTAAAGACAGGGTAGGTATTTCCTCGCAAAGAATTCTTTTTTTTTTATCTTTCCCTCTTCGTTTCGCGAAAAGAAGAGATTTGTTGTTTTTGTTTCGTTTCTATAAACGAAGGCGAGAAACTGCTGTGTTTTCTTTCGTTGATATTTGTGCTGAAATAAAAAACCATTCGTTTGGTTGAAAAAGAAGGAAACGAAATGGAGAGAAGAAGCAAACAAAATTGTTTCTTCTTTCTAAATCGAAGGAAAAAAAATAGAGGGAAATAAAAGAAGGAAAAAACTTTGTTCATTGAAATTTGTTTTAATGAATGTCTATGTAATAAATTGATTTCGTTTTGGTAAATTATTAGGGAATTTTTCAAAAACGAACCAAGTCTTTGCTTTTAATTTTACTTCATAACAATATAATTTCAATAAAAAACAGAAAAAGAATTCTTTATTTTTTCCTTCCTTCCATTCGATATTTCGATTTCATTTTTCTTTTCTAATTTTATTCTCCTTCAGTTTGTTTCCTTCTATATCATTCCTCTTCGTTCTGCTAAACGAAGAGAAGCATTTGTGTTTGCTTCGGCAAACACAAAAGAAGGAAACAACAACAATATTTTCTTCTTTCTCGCGATAATGATAATCGAAAAGTTTTGTACAAAAAAACCTTCGCGAGAAAGAAAGAAAAAAGAAATTCATTTACCTACTCTGATTAAAGATCTCTTATTTTGTGTTCTTTATTAATTGCTATGCATTAAATTTTATATTTTGTGTTTATAGTAACCAAGGCGAATTTACACAAGGTGGTCTTATTTTGAAAACGTTTTACAACACTGTAAAATATTTTAACGTTGTGTCAAAAATTTAAGCAAATATTTTATATTGTTTTCAATTTTAAATTGTGTGTTTTGAAATTTAATAACTTAAAAAAGTTTTCAATTTCATAATTTTAAACAAAAATGATAGAATTTAGTAAAGATTCCACAGAACCACTAGAACGGTATACTATTTTGACACAAGGTTAGTTATCAGCTGTTGCTTACGTAGCAAGATAAGTTCACCTGGTGTAAATTCGCCTTGATAGTAACATTAATAATTTTTTTATGTACTGAATTTTAAGTTAATAAAATAAAAAAAATTTACTTCTTTTTACGTTAATGTACTGCCGTTTTTTTGTCTCAATGTACTGTTTTTATGGATTTCATATCTGGCAAGCCTAGATAAGATTAATGAATAAACTTAACGTAATTTATACTTACTGCTTCGTGTTTTTCTCTTTGATGATGTGCTAGAATTTTGATTCCCGCCAGGGTCTGCATCATCCTGATTCGACAAGACTTCAACATTTTGAGGGTCTGCATCATCCTGATTCGATATGACTTCAACATTTTCATCGTCATCTTCACCATCGTCATCACCTATAGCAGCCATTAGAAGTTTAGAGACACGAGTTATTTCCGCCACCGGAATTGACATCCTGTATATATTCTTGTGAATATCTTTATGATGGCCCATAAAATTTGCCAATTGATCCACAGAAGCCTCCTCTATGTTTAGCATAGATGTGTACGTTGCAATATGCTTCCTAAGCGCTGTTCCTCTCAAACTTTCTGGAATTTCTGCTCCACATTCAGACGAGTATTGTTTAAGAAGCGGACAAGCTCGGTAATAGGGTTTTGAAAAGTTCGACGTATTTTTTTTAGCGAAAATGTATTCATTTTTTTTGTTTATCCCTGCATTACTTCTATATTTAAGAACTAGATCAATTGATTTTATACATAAAGGGCTAAGCAAAACACTCACAGTCCTTCCTAGTTTCCCCCGCAATGTCAGTCGAACAAATTGTTTCGCAAATGTAATTGATTCGGCAGACATATTTTCAATGATATCTTTTTCACAATTTTCCGTTATTACCTCTTTGTTTGAGTAGTTGCTGATTTTGAGTCGCTCTATCTCACCTGCCCGTCTTCTATTGAAAATCTGAATAAATATTAGTGTGGTTGTAACTAATTGCTTCCAGAAATGTTCATCAAATTCTTTATCCAACACTGCGATTGCTTTAGACATTTTATCCTTTAAAAACAAATATAATTTTTTGATGTCATTTTTTGAGGGCAGAACTACTTTTTTTATACGCCTTTGGTTGCACTGATCTTCAAATGCTTTTTTGCTTATTAAGACTGGTGCTTCCTCCTCCCACAGTAGCAAAAAATTGTCAAGATCTTTTCTGGGATCCTCTGCATTTATTTTTATAAATTCAGCTCTTTGTTTCCGACCGCATTTTTTCACTAAAGAGACCAAGTTGACAGCAACTGCAGGCGTCCTGAACCACATTACTTCTTCGTCCCATTTTGAGACTTTTCTCAGCGCTTTTATACATGTATCAAATAATTCAGGTTTAAAAATATCTTTAAACTCTTTAATCCCCTTATCAAGCTCTTTGATTTGGATCATATACCGTCCCAGTAACCTTAACTGTGACCTTATCATATCATGCTGGTGGCCTAACGCGTAATTTTCTGATAATTTGTTACCATATTTTATTACTAATTCATCATATCGAATGGCTTGAGTAACTGCATCATTTCGTAAAACAGGAAAAATTTTGCCCCTTAATGTTGGATTAGCCTCTTTGTGAATATATTGGGTTATTTGTCTCGCAGATATTAAATTATCCCTCGAATTAAACTTATAAACACCGCATTTCCGTAAATGGATCCGTAAAGTCCTCTTTGAAAAAAATGCCTTACAGTTCTTACAACACACATAATCATCAGCATTGTTGTTTTGTGTGAATCGCTGTTGCCTGCTCACAATTAATATTCCGGTATTGTACTCTTCACTGGTATTGTGTAAAAAATCCCCCTTTTTCCTCAGTTCTTCCATTGTTTCCATTCGTTCTTTTGAATTGAACGGTAATTTCAAAATTTTTTTAATTTCCTTTTCAGATTTATGTTTGAGGGACATATGCCTGGATAATTTGGTTTGTAATGTTTTACAAAAAATGCAAAAATGTTTTTTTGTACTTTTACAAGTATGTGGGATCATCACCTCTGACAATTTCAATGGATGTTGTATAATTTCAAAACTTTGATTTTGCGTTTCCGAAACTATTTTTGTGGAGTTGGGATTTTCATTAGTGGTATCTATCATTGAGTCCGGAAAGTAATCAGATGTAGTATTGTTACAAGATTTCGAAATGCTTGAATTGTAAGTACTATTTAACGTTGAAACAGAATTGGCAAAATGTCCTATTTCACGACTGGAAGAACATACATGAGGTTTTTTAAAAAAAGGCGAAATGGAGGTCGAATTGTTGGAAGATAAAGTATGGTATATTGTTGGAGTTGATTTCAAATTATTTTTATGCTTGCGTGTTGAAGGTGAAGACATTTTTGATAAAGCCACGTCAGGGGTAAATAGGGAGGAAGAGTTCGAACTGGGACTATCGACAGGTGCGGATTCGAGATATATCTCTGCAGGAGCAGTTGGCGTTTTAGCAAAACTGGAATTGTTTTTTGAAGAAATGGATTTAGAATTTTTAGAAAGTAATGAGGTTAAACAAGTTTGATGTTTTTCCTTGTCTGGTGTAGTTGAAAAACGTTTTGGAGATTCCGTAGGTGATGAAAGAATGGATAAAGCCGATTTGGGACTATAGATAGGATCGAAAGATATCACTGACGACTCACTGGGTGTTTTAGCTAACCTTGAGTGGTTTGCTGGAGAAATTGATCTTGAATTGTTACGAACATTTTTAGAAAGAAATGAGGGTAAACAAGCTTGATTGTTTTCCTTGTCTGGTGCAGTTGAAAAACGTTTTGGAGATTCCGTAGGTGATGAAAGAATGGATAAAGCCGATTTGGGACTATAGATAGGATCGAAAGATATCACTGACGACTCACTGGGTGTTTTAGCTAACCTTGAGTTGTTTGCTGGAGAAATTGATCTTGAATTGTTACGAGCATTTTTAGAAAGAAATGAGGGTAAACAAGCTTGACTGTTTTCCTTGTCTGGTGCAGTTGAAAATAATTGTGGAGATTCATGAGGTGTTGTTAGGATGGATAAAGCCGAATTTGAACTATCGATACTTTCGACATATATAACATATGACTCACAAGGTGATGAAGCTAAACTTAAATTTTCTGGAGAAATTGATCTTGAATTTTGACGAGAATTTTTGAAAAAAAACGAGTTTAAACAAGTTTGATGTTTTTCCTTGTCTGTTGCAGTTGAAAATAGTTGTGGAGATTCTTTAGGCGTTGAAAGAATGGTTAAAGCCGAATTGGGACTATCGCAAGATATCAGTGAATAGTCACTGGGTGTTTTAGCTAAACTTGAGTTGTTTGCTGGAGAAATTGATCTTAAATAGTTGAAAGTATTTTTAGAATGTAATGAGGCTTTAGGTGTTGAGACGATGGATAAAGTCGAATTGGGACTCTCGACAGGTGCGGATCCTACACATAACATGTTTGCAGGGGGCGAACCAGGTGTTTTAGCTAAACTTGAGTTGCTTGTTGGAGAAATTGATCTTGAGTTGTTTGCTTGAGAAATTGATCTTAAATTGTTGCAAGTATTTTTCGAAAGAAATGAGGCTTTAGGTGTTGAGACGATGGATAAAGTCGAATTGGGACTCTCGACAGGTGCAGATCCCACGCATAACATGTTTGCAGGGGGCGAACCAGGTGTTTTAGCTAATCTTGAGTTGTTTGTTGGAGAAATTGATCTTGAGTTGTTTGCTTGAGAAATTGATCTTAAATTGTTGCAAGTATTTTTTGAAAGAAATGAGGCTTTAGGTGTTGAGACGATGGATAAAGTCGAATTGGGACTCTCGACAGGTGCGGATCCTACACATAACATTTTTGCGAGGGGCGAACCAGGTGTTTTAGCTAAACTTGAGTTATCTGCTGGAGAAATTGATCTTGAGTTGTTTGCTGGAGAAATTGATCTTGAGTTCTGATAGTTGTTGAGATAGTTGGGACTCTCGACAGGTGCGGATTCTACACATAACATGTTTGCAGGGGGCGAACCAGGTGTTTTAGCTAAACTTGAGTTGTTTGTTGGAGAAATTGATCTTGAGTTGTTTGCTTGAGAAATTGATCTTAAATTGTTGCAAGTATTTTTTGAAAGAAATGAGGCTTTAGGTGTTGAGACGATGGATAAAGTCGAATTGGGACTCTCGACAGGTGCGGATCCTACACATAACATGTTTGCAGGGGGCGAACCAGGTGTTTTAGCTAAACTTGAGTTGCTTGTTGGAGAAATTGATCTTGAGTTGTTTGCTTGAGAAATTGATCTTAAATTGTTGCAAGTATTTTTCGAAAGAAATGAGGCTTTAGGTGTTGAGACGATGGATAAAGTCGAATTGGGACTCTCGACAGGTGCAGATCCCACGCATAACATGTTTGCAGGGGGCGAACCAGGTGTTTTAGCTAATCTTGAGTTGTTTGTTGGAGAAATTGATCTTGAGTTGTTTGCTTGAGAAATTGATCTTAAATTGTTGCAAGTATTTTTTGAAAGAAATGAGGCTTTAGGTGTTGAGACGATGGATAAAGTCGAATTGGGACTCTCGACAGGTGCGGATCCTACACATAACATTTTTGCGAGGGGCGAACCAGGTGTTTTAGCTAAACATGAGTTATCTGCTGGAGAAATTGATCTTGAGTTGTTTGCTTGAGAAATTGATCTTAAATTGTTGCAAGTATTTTTTGAAAGAAATGAGGCTTTAGGTGTTGAGACGATGGATAAAGTCGAATTGGGACTCTCGACAGGTGCGGATCCTACACATAACATTTTTGCGAGGGGCGAACCAGGTGTTTTAGCTAAACATGAGTTATCAGCTGGAGAAATTGATCTTGAGTTGTTTGCTGGAGAAATTGATCTTGAGTTCTGATAGTTGTTGAGATAGTTGGGACTCTCGACAGGTGCGGATTCTACACATAACATATTTGCAAGGGGCGATCGAGGTGTTTTAGCTAAACTTGAGTTGTTTGCTGGATAAATTGATTTTGAGTTGTTTGCTGGAGAAATTGATCTTAAGTTGTTGCAATTATTTTTAGAAAGTAATGAGGCTATAGGTGTTGAGACGATGGATAAAGTCGAATCGACACTCTCGACAGGTGCGGATTCTACACATATGTTAGCAATGGTTCCACCAGGTGTTGTATGAACTTCACTATTCACTTTTAAATTTGGAATGTCTAGCTTTTCTCTTGTGGGTACTTGTTGCATGGACGAAGACAATTGTGTGATACTTGATTCACTATATTTATTTTTGTAGTCTAAGAGATATGCTTTATCTGAAATATTATAACGCAAATATACATATACTATGGTAAAATTTTGGATTTATGAAATAAACAAATTGGCAAATCTTTTAAAAGCATGACAAAGGTATTGCTGTAGTTATAATTCACTAACAGCGTATTGATAGCAAAGTATACTATTTATTTAAAATCGTTAAAGCTGTAAAGAATCAGAATTCTTACAGGAAGAATTCGCTTATGTAGCGAAGATGGCTAAAATTCGCTATAAATCCCATATAGTCGATAGTTTTCAAAACTTACAGTATTTCCTACAAAATACAAAACATTTATAACAAAATCAAAAAGACTTTTTTTAACTAATAAATTTGTATACCATAGAATACGTAGAGTCCCAAGCGAATAGTCAGAAACCTAAGTCTACTAAATAAAATTTTTTCTGTAAGTATTGGGGTTATTTTGTTGAACTATTAATGGTTTTTAATCCAAATTTTTAATATTTTTAATTAGGCTTAAGTTTATCAAATTTAATTTTCATTAAATTATTTTTATGAAGAAAGGAATTTAACAACATGAAAATTAATTAAACTTGTTATTTATAATTTTTCATTTCATTTCATTTGTAAAATGTTGTAAAATTCCTTTCTTCATAAAAATAATTTAATGAAAATTAAATTTGATGAACTTAAATCTTCCCAGCAAAAACTTTACTTACCTGGTAAGTTAGCAAGTAATGTTGGAGAAAAGTAAACACTACTTATTTTTCGGCTGAATAACTACTTATTTTTGTTCGAGGTGTCCACTGAATTCAGTACTTACAATACACTTACTAGAAGTCCAAAAATATCTAGTTATTATTTAACTACTAGTAAGTTGAATTGTAAGTACTTACAATATACTTACCAGAAGCCAAACAATATCTAGTTATTATTTAACTACGACTAAGTTAAGTTGTAAGTACTTACAATATATTTACTAGAAGCCAAAATATCACTAGTTATTATTTAGCGGCCAGCAAATTTCATTGTAACTAGTTATTATTCGACTATAAGGGAGTTAAAAATATGTAGTTACTCCTAACTTACGGGAGGCGAAAAAATCACTACTTACGCAAATACCGGAAAATAAGTAGTAAACCATCTACTTACTTACTTAATAAATATTTAAATCAAAATTAAATGCTATTTCAATTTTTTTTTATTAAATAACTTTTATTGAAAAAAAACACAAAAAAATATTTCAGAGTATATACAAAACTTAAGTAAACTTTAAATTCATTTATGAAAAACACAATGCAACGCCAAACAATTACATTGAAAGCAAAAACAAAGTCAAAAATATTTTGTCATTTTGTTGTGGATTTCTGAAAAAATTCATATTGCATTTTGAAATTTCCAATGCCACAAAATATGAAGCATTTAAAATTTAAAAAAATTCAAAATTAATCTTTGCAGAAATCAACAACAAAATGACAAGATATTTTTGACTTTGTTTTTGCTTTCAATGTAATTGTTTGAAGTTGCATTTTGTTTCAAACAATTAGCGCCTTACTGAACTTACAAATGAAAAAATAATTTACATACATATTGTCAATTTCAATAAACAACAAAAACAATTTTAGAGTTATTTATAAAGTTATGAATTAAAGTAACTTAAGACTTAATTATGAAAAACACAATGCAACGCCAAACAATTACATTGAAAGCAAAAACAAAGTCAAAAATATCTTGTCATTTTGTTGTGGATTTCTGAAAAAATTCATATTGCATTTTGAAATTTCCAATGCCACAAAATATGAAGCATTTAAAATTTAAAAAAATTCAAAATTAATCTTTGCAGAAATCAACAACAAAATGACAAAATATTTTTGACTTTGTTTTTGCTTTCAATGTAATTGTTTGGCGTTGCATTGTGTTTTACATAATTAGGTCCTAAGCTGTACAATTTTTAAAAAAAGAAATACAGAAAAACAATTTTGTGTAATACTCTAGTTTTCTGGTTTTTCTAAAACCAGTTTTTTTTTTTGAACGGAAATGTTTTTAAAATGCCTATTTTTTAAATGTTTAAACGCAATCCTTATGTTCTTGTCAAAGGATTTTGGGGAATTGGCAGCGGCCATTGATGACGTGTGTGTTACTGTAAATATGAAATGAAATAAAATTTTTATAATTGGTACCGTAAGCATAACTTATTTTTATCATACTTACAATAAAGAACATCCAAAATATTTGTGAAGTTTTTAAACCGTTTCTTGTTGTGTATCCCTTCCATATTGTATTCGAATAAAACTTCTTCCTTAATAATTAAAGGTAATCCTTTAACTAAACCCTTTTCAGCAATTATTGATGTGACCGTTTTCACCTAAAATAAACATATGTATGTAAGTAGATTAAATTGTGAATTAAATTTAAATATTATATTAAAATACAATTTCTTTACCATTTCATCTTTATTTTCCTCATTTATGGTTTCATTCCAAGATACTAAATCTGCATTTGATGCAATTGGAAACAATTTGGCATGGGTTGGCTTTCTCCAAAAGGACTCCAATACTGTTTTAATTCCAGTATTGTGTTCTGCCATACTGCTACATAAAAGTTTGTTTTGTTGAATTATTACATCTGGAAAATATTAAATAAAAATGATGAAATGAAAGCATAACTGTTGTGTACAACTTACCTAAAAGTTGATTTTTTGTTGCCTCTGCAGCCTCTTCCATTCTATCTAGTTTAACTAAAAGAAGAACAAAATATATTCATATATATTAATATTTTAGTTTATTTTCTTTTGTTGTTAGTTTTTTTATTTGTAATGTGGTTTTGTTTATTTTGCTGTTATTTTTATTACAAATATACCTTTTACATCATTGAATGAATTCTCCATAGAACTCAATGTATCTCTTATTGAGGTTATTACGTCAGAAGACCGATTGATTTTATGTTTGGATGACATTTTGAATAATGTATCAGCAGGTGTGAATTTCTGGAATCAAAACAAAACCATTATTATATGGCAGTTTAACAATTTTTGATCGAATGCTATCAAATTTAAATATTTCCTCTTCAAAATAGGTTGCTTCTACAAAAGCGATATTTAAGTCCATAGAATTTATTGGGTAGTTAAAAAAATTTTGGGGATTTTTAAACGTTTTACCCATAAAGATTTCTTCACTTAAAATTTGTGTTATTCTTACATAAACATTGCTTTTTAAGAAGCAAATATTGTCTGGAGTTTGAGTACTAAAATATCCAAAAAGGAGAGATATTGATTTGATTTCACCTCTTTGGTATTTTAAGCCCTGGTACTGTCTTTGGAGCAATATAGGTTCATTTACAAAATTGTTGTAAATTTGCTGAGGAATATGCTTCGGCATTTTAATCTTTCTTTTTAGTTTTTGCATGAAATTTTCAAAATTATATGCAGAGAAATTACTTAAAACGCCAAATTGTTCTACACATTCTGGAATATGAAGAACATTATGAACGTTATAGGAAAGGCTTGACCTGCCATATAATGCAGGAAACTGTTCAACAAACATTCTGACCATAGCTTCCGCCTTTTGTTTATCATCAGAATTAGAAGAGACAGAATAAATTCTATAGAAACAGAAAAGTAAAAGAAAATGTGTATAAATTTCCTCGGGAACATTTTCTTTTAAAACGACAATGCCAGTGTAAAGCGAAAATTGCCTGAATTCGGTGGCTTTCCATCGAGAAATTTCTAACAATGTTCTGGGCTTTCGAGCAAATTCCCGTGGAATATGGGAAGAAAGAGAAAGAAGGGTTTCGGAAATTAAAAGAATTGATGAAGAAGGTACGGGATTTATAGACTTTTTTTTTGAAATGTAAATTAGGATTTTTTTTGTGATTCCTAAGTCGATAAGATGCATACTGTCTATGGGAAATTGCGATACCATTCCAACTCCCAGTCTTTCCAGCTCCATTTCTAGCTCCATATGGATGGGCTGATGGAAATTTGGATATTTTCTTGATGAAAAGTCTTCATCTGTTCTTTTGTCTCCTACAGTCTCTGAATATCTCATAACACAATCTATTTTCTTGCCATTTTGCTGACATTTAGAACATCCGTTTGAAGACATATGTCCTTTTATTCCACAAACGAATGCTTTTGCTGGAGCGTCACAAATAAAAGCCCTAATTTTTACATTTATGTTTGTTTTGTCAATTAAGAATCCACTTTTATTTATGTGCGAAACGTCATTAACAAAATCATGTAAAAATGAATTGACGTTCACAGGCTTTTTAGCACCCACATAGCAACCAATAATAAATACATCAGTATTTATTAAATTTTTAGCCTGTGCCAGTATAGGCCATAACCCAACCCCAGAGCTTTTAAAAAGTGGCAGTCCGTCAATACCTATGTCTAAAATAATTTCATCTAGTCCTGATGATATTATTGTTGTTGAAATTTTCTGAAGTTGTTGCCGTAACCCTATATGTACATATTTCCCAGGGAGAACTGTGCGTTCTGTACATTTTTTGGCTTTACCCAAAAGGCCTGTGACAGATGTTGGAACATCTAACTGTTCGGCCTTTAACATTTCAAGAAGGCTTGTTGTGCACTTAACACTGGGGTTATATTTAAGAAACCAGTTTTTTAATTTTTCTCTGAATGGACTGTCACTGTCTACCGTTTCCAACACGTTAGAGAAATGTTGCTCATCAATAACAGATGAAGAAGGATTTGTCGGATTCAACAACCCAGGGTTAACATTTTGTGTGAATGAGCTACTTAACAAAGCCTCCATTCTTTCTTTTTCTTTTAAAACTTTTCTTTTAAACGTTTTTTGGCTTGACATTTTTTTTATTATGTACTTACTTTTTTCAATTAATTTTACTTTTATTATTTTAATAATGAAACACTTTTTTAAACAAATTGCACGAATATTTTCACTTTTTAATTAAAGCACTTAAACACAATATAAGGTTTTTTATTAAAGTTTATTATAGCGTCACTAATGATACAATATTGGTAAATATCAAAATATCTTAAAGCAATTATTGAGTAATCAGTACTTTAAAATAAAACTTTTCGCTGTTAATGGTAACGTTAGCAGTGATGCTAATGTACACTTTTTGATCGTATAAATAAATTAAAAATATTTTGTCTAACCAAAGGTACAATTTTTTTTAAATATTCATAGCATATAATTCTCCGATATTAAAATTTCAGAACAGGCCCGATGCACTTGCAATAAAATTGTTCAATTTTACGAATTGTACAATTATATCGGCAATGTGTATGTGATATTCGAAGGTGGCACGATATATTGGCAACAATCAAAAGACTTTTGATTTTTATTGCACAACTAAAAGAAATGTGTTTGCAATATTGTACAATGGTGTTTATTTTATTCCTATAGGTTATGTTCACCTTTTTATTGAATGAAAGTTGAGCAATATTTACATAAATTGAAACCATTGTGCGACTTATACAATATGTAGGACAAAATAGAAATAATATGGCTAATCTATATATATAAAATTGTAACGTTACTGACTGACTGACTCACTGATTCATCATCGCACAGCCTAAACGACTGAAGCTAAACACTTGAAATTTGGACCAGAGTTTGGTCACACCACAAATCGATCAACTAAGACGGGATTTTCGAATGCTTAGGGGGTAAAAACGGGAAAATTCGGTAATCTTTTATCTCCAAAACTAAAAGAGATACAAAAAATGTAATACTTATCGGTGTTCTTTAAAAAAATTAGCGGACAGGTGTCTGGTACTTTTTAGAAATTCGGCCCTTTTAGGGAGTAAACGGGTAAAACCTGAATGTTGGTACTTTTTTGACACCCCATCTATCTTTTAATCCAATAAACATAGAAACAAAGTTTATACCACATTCGAAACTTATCAAAAAAAAATACGAATATAAATTTGGTACTTTTTCGAAATTCGAACATTTAAGGGGTGAAAATTGTAACTATTTTTGGTACTTTTTTTTACAAAACATTTTTCTGCATTCATTGCGATATTCGTACCAAATTATGGGCTCCCACTACAATACTGAAATTTTTGAAACTTTAATGGTGGGAACAAATAGTACCAAAAAAAACGAAACACGGGAAATTTGATATTTTTCTTTAGCTTTTTGGTTCTACAACTGGTATTTTTTTAATTATCGTTAATATTGGACCCAAAAACATAAGATTCAACATGCAATGTCCTGAGGGGATAAGAATCTATTGCGGAACTTTTTGGTACTTTTTTGTTCTATAACTGGTACTTTTTGAATTTCCGTTAATATTGGACCTAGAAACATAAAATTTAAAATGCAATGTCCTGAGTGAACGAGAATCTGTAAGAGGGATATTTTTGGTACTTTTTTATTTTTTGACTTGTACTTTTTGAATTTCAGTTGGTATTAGACCTAGAGAGATAAAATTAAACACGCAAGGTCCTGAGTGAATGAGAATCTGTAAAATCGCTTTTTGGTACTTTTTTGTTCTTTAACTGGTACTTTTTGAATTTCCGTTATTATTGGAACTAGAAACATAAAATTTAATATGCCATGTAATGAGTGGATAGGAATCTATAAGAGGGAAGTTTTTGGTACTTTTTTGTTCTTTAGTTTTTTTAATTTCCGCTAGTACTGGACCTAGAAACATGAAATTATTTTTTTTTTCTTATGCATATCCTGAAAGAAAGCAGAAACCATGCACATACAAAGTTAAATTTTTTATTTTTATATTCAAGGTATTTACATTTTCATACAATTACAAAAACAACCAAAATCAACTTAGGACATTTTCCTATTGTTTTTGTTAATATTTTAAAACTGTAGTCATCTGCTTTTTTGTTAAAAACGCAGCTGTTTAAAATCTTTACTTAGATTTACAGCTTTTTATTCTCTTATTCAATCACGGAGATAATTTAATAATATTTTGATTCCAAAAAGTCGTAATACATTGTATTACCGTGTAAACAGTGATAAAAGCACGGAATTAACAACATTGTTATGTGATTACTCGGTATATAAACAGTTGTACTTAAGTACCTTTCATATTAAAGTTACAACCAGCGTTGCCAGATATACAGATATATCTGTTTTTTTGTTGCCGTTTTTTGGAAGGTTTCTCAGTTCTTCTTTTGGTAAAAAATTAAGTTTTTTCATAATTATGGCTGTTTTCCTAAACACCTGTTGCATTGTAGTAATGAAGTGTAAAATGTTCTTAAATGCAACCATACAAATTTTGCCAATGCATTTTGTTTCAAAATGCAACTTTGTAGTTATCACTGCGCAGATAAAAGCAAATAAAGCAGTTGAAAAAATATAATATCGAATTCCTTTGAAAATTTATCACTAATCTGAGTCATTTTGGCTCACAGACTCGTTATAATTTGAAACATGTGTGTGCCTCACAAAAGCACAGAGCACACATACATAGGCGTTACCAATTTTTTTTTTTCGGTTTTGATACAATTAGTACATAATTTTTGTTGTTTTAATGAGTTCAGTTTTTTTTTTTTTTTTTGCTAACAGAGGATTTTTTTATAAAAATAGTTTTTTTTCTAAAAAACATTTTCCCCCCGTTTGTCAGTCTTTTTTTCAAAGTATATGGCAGCACAGTTTGCAACACAATCAATCAGCTGTTAAACAATTGTAAATTTTATCTTTAAATACTTTGTTTTGCAGTGCGATAAATGGTAAGTTTTTGTTAAAGATTTAATTTAAATATACATTTAAACACATTCTCCTTTTTAAATTTTCAGAAGAAGAATGCGACAAAGTGCGTTTGGTTCTGCGACTTAGTTATTTGATATGTTGGTAATAAAATAAACAAAATGTAAGTACAAAAATACAAATTCATCAAGATGTTTTTTTACATTTTATGTTATTTTTTTAGGAACAAAAAATTGAAGAATCTTCAAGTCATTAATATTAAGAAGGTACCCCCAACAAAATAGTCCGACGTCTTCCAGATATCTGAGAGAAACGTCGACAAAGAGGTCGGAATCGTGTACTAAGTCTATAAGATTTCTGAACCAAAAATGCAAAGTGGTTGACACGAATTCTGGCAGGCTTGTCTTTTGAAATTCTAGGTTTTAGAATTGGAAATGTTTTGAGACCACATTTATTAAATTTCAGTTCAACAAAAATTTATGAAATTAGATGGTGGTAATTTAATAAATAACAAAAAACAAAAAGTGGTTGCACTTCATGAGGACATAAGAGATCGTCAGTTGCAGAAAACTAAACCAAGAGCGCCGTTGCCGATAAATCTTAAAATACTGCACCAACTACACCACCGCTAACCAGTAAATTTTGTTTTTGTTTGTCAAATGTTCAATTGTATTTATAGTAATTTCTAGAATTAAATTCAAGGGAATATTTATATGTAAATTGTATATATATGTACATACATTTTCTTTACAGAAAAAAATAAAATATGCAACAAAATTTTTTATTGTCTTATTCGTACCTGGATTAACCAAAAAGCAAGTATTAACAAAAACAAGAATTTTAATATAAAACCTTTTAAAGATGTTTATATACATTCTTCCTAAAAAAATGTATTCCAGAATTTTTGTTGGCGATCTATAGGCAAAAACAGAAATTAAGAATTATGTTTAAAATTATCCGGTTTTACGCTTACGTTTATAATGAAAATATTTATTCGAAGGGCCAGACAGTAACAGATTTAATTATATAATTTTTGTAATACCAAAAAAGCCAACTATAAAATAAAAAAAAATAGCGCTAGTTAAAAGACCTAATAAGCGTTATTGAGTACGTTACCAGTAAGTAAATATTCAGTACTGGAAACAACACAACTAATACGTAGTTATTGAACTGATTATTAGTAAGCAAATATTCAGTACTGAAAATGATAGAAGTAATAAGTAGATCCTGAGGTCATTACTAGTAAGTACTTATTAAAACTTTCAGAATAATGATTATTGTAATGACAACTACTTACCAGGTAACGTATGAAATAACTACCACCTATTACTAAAAATCAAAAAGTTTTTCCTGGGTTAATATTAAAAATTTTTTCTGTTAGTGGTTATTTTTTAGTTCAACATTCTGTTGTGAAATTGAATTAGTGTCCAGATTATGAAATTATAGTCTTGCAATTTTTGTATTTTAATCTTGTCTTTCATCTTCTTATTTTTGTATTTAATTTCTGACGATTTGCTTGGGACTCTACGTATTCTATGGTACAAAGTTTTATTTGTTAAAAGTCTTACTGATTTTGTTATATATGTTTTGTATTTTTTAGGAAATATTGTAAGTAGTGATGAGCGATCCAATCTAGTGATTTTTAAGGAACATTGTGATTAGTGAAGGTGATCACTGTTCCTTAAAACTGTGATTGTGATCACGCTTGGTCAGTTTTCGAGCTTTCACATAAGATCTTTTGTAACTAGTTAGCCAAAAAATAATAACTTGTACTGCAAATACCTATTCAACATTTTGTTTGTGTTTTTTACATGGAATTTAACAAAGAGAGAAGGCAACATATATTGTCAACTGTTTACTTGAATATGCATACATTCTTTAACAAATAAACAAATAATCGTTATAGTTTGTTATTTTGTGTTTTTTATATGCATTGCCGATACGTATGTAAAAGTGTTTTTAAACTAATGAAGAGCACATAATATTAGTTTTACAACGAATGCTAATTTCGGTAAAAATTGAATCAAAAATTAAAAAACCTCGTTCTTTCCTGTCTCTTACGGTACAACATTGTAATAACCACATGTACGAGTGTAAAGAAATTTGCATAACTTTTAAACTAATAGAGGTCCCATAATAAAACTTTTACAATATGATTAGGACACTAAAGGCCAATTTAGATTAAAAAATAAAAAATAAATTGGAACTAAGTTAGAAAAATTTTTATTAAAATTGGCCATTTCCGGTTTTGCAGATGAAAAATTTTTTTTTTTTTATTTAAAAATTCGATTTTCTATAAGAATCACCTTAACTATTTTTCGTTTGATTCGTTTTTAGTTTGAAAAACCGGCAACACTTTACCACCCCGTAACTCGACAAATAATCATCATGAAAAGAAATATTTCGCACACTTATTCATATCTACTAGAACTATAGTTAAGCAAAAGATAAAGGAATTCCAACAAAATATTTATATTGGCTTGTCCTCTTCGTTGTTATTCTTTTTTTTTTACTATGTAAAAGACTCCAATAATAAATAATTTTTGCGTTTTTATTAATTGAAATTCCCTAATTTATAACAAAACTTTATTAATCGATCAATAACAAAATTAACCGATTATTAACCGATTAAACCAAAACCTCGGTTAATTAATCGAGCGATGAACCGATTAAAGCAAAAGCCCGTTTAAATGAATACCCTACTATTTACTCTTCCGTTGGCCTTTATTAGGTATCGTTAAAGCATATATTCTACATTAAATTGACAGTTTGTTTGAATTTACTTACCACCTTTCATCACCAGTGTTGCGGCATACCACGCCCCTTTAAATTTTGCGCTGCAGACATTTTCGTCTTTTATCTTTACGTTTCGTGAAGATAAAACTGTCTGTTCCCCATTTAAAAATGTTATTAAAGAAAACATCTGTAAATTTAAATTACAATAAATAACTATTTAAAAACAAATTAATGTATATTTAAATAAAAGTACTTACCGCACACACAGTCCGCAACACAGTCAGTTATGTGTATATACATATATATATAATGGCGTTACTTCACTTTCAAATGTGTCGCAATATACACTGTAGTTAACGAAGCCAGTGTTTGTAATGCCATAGAGTAGAAAATCCTTGCAATTGATTCTATCTCTGGGACGAAAGACAATAAAATCCTGAATATTTTTAAATCCGAATTTCAAAATTCTAAACTTCGGAACTTCAGTTAGCCAGTCCGGTGCTTGCGATATCAAAGAGCAGAAAATCCCTGCTCCCGACCAAAGGCCAGCAATGCAGGGAAGCTTAAGTTAGCGAAGCCGCTGTTTGTATACCATAGA
Organism: Pollenia griseotomentosa; assembly: GCA_963931875.1. NCBI lineage: Eukaryota > Metazoa > Arthropoda > Insecta > Diptera > Polleniidae > Pollenia > Pollenia griseotomentosa. The sequence goes on along the minus strand of OZ007563.1, from coordinate 183,020,017 downwards.
TAAGAGGTTCTTTGTATAACAAACACAGACTTCACTAACTAAAGCTTTCCTGCATAGCCGGACATCGGCCGCGTGCAAGGATTTTCTACGCTATCTTATAACAAACACTAGCTTCGCTAAGTCTGAGTTTATACGGTTCATTCTTTACTGAAAAGATTGCTACTTTATAGGCGAGAGAGGCGAGGGGTATGTACTCGTTTCTTTTCCACTCGCCCCTCTCGCCTATAAAGTAGCAATCTTTTCAGTAAAGAATGAACCGTATAAACTCAGACTAACTTAAGTTTCTAAATTCGGGATTTCAAAATTTGGGATTATAAAGTTTGCGATTTTTGAGGCTCAAGCAGAATTAAAAAGCTAATAGGATAAAGTATTTTTGATATTTTTTTCAGATTTTGATATATTTTTTTAAAGGTAAAATTACGAAAAATGGTAATGTAGGGTACCTAAATGAGAAAATTCATTGCAAAAACTTGTAGTGATTACACATTAAATAAAGCTTGGATATTTTTCTTTTAAATTATTCCTTAAAAGTTAAGAAAATCGTGGTTTTTGACAAAATTATGAAGAAAACTCGAAAATACTTTATCCTATTACCTTTTTAATTCAGCTTGAGCAAAAACTCAGGTTTACTAGTATTTTTGAGTTTTCTTCATAATTTTGTCAAAAACCACGATTTTCTTAACTTTTAAGGAAATTATTTAAAAGAAAATGTCAAATCTTTATTTTTTGCGTACTCACTATAAGTTTTTGCAATGAATTTTCTCATTTAGGTACCCTACATTACTATTTTTCGTAATTTTTACAAATATTTTGTAAATAACTCTTTATTACTCTTAACATTTTTATGAAGATGAAAAAAAACTAAGAACGCAGTTTGAATAAACAATGCTTTTTAATTTATTTATTATTTAGAATAAATTGATCTTTAATCTGCGTTGCTAGTTTTTTCATCCTTTAACATTTTAAAAGTTATAAAGCGTTTTTTACAAAATATTTGTAAAAATTACGAAAAATAGTAATGTTGGGTACCTAAATGAGAAAATTCATTGCAAAAACTTGTAGTGATTACACATTAAATAAAGCTTGGACATTTTTCTTTTAAATTATTCCTTAAAAGTTAAGAAAATCGTGGTTTTTGACAAAATTATGAAGAAAACTCGAAAATACTTTATCCTATTACCTTTTTAATTCAGCTTGAGCAAAAACTCAGGTTTACTAGTATTTTTGAGTTTTCTTCATAATTTTGTCAAAAACCACGATTTTCTTAACTTTTAAGGAAATTATTTAAAAGAAAATGTCAAATCTTTATTTTTTGCGTACTCACTATAAGTTTTTGCAATGAATTTTCTCATTTAGGTACCCTACATTACTATTTTTCGTAATTTTTACAAATATTTTGTAAATAACTCTTTATTACTCTTAACATTTTTATGAAGATGAAAAAAAACTAAGAACGCAGTTTGAATAAACAATGCTTTTTAATTTATTTATTATTTAGAATAAATTGATCTTTAATCTGCGTTGCTAGTTTTTTCATCCTTTAACATTTTAAAAGTTATAAAGCGTTTTTTACAAAATATTTGTAAAAATTACGAAAAATAGTAATGTTGGGTACCTAAATGAGAAAATTCATTGCAAAAACTTGTAGTGATTACACATTAAATAAAGCTTGGACATTTTTCTTTTAAATTATTCCTTAAAAGTTAAGAAAATCGTGGTTTTTGACAAAATTATGAAGAAAACTCGAAAATACTTTATCCTATTACCTTTTTAATTCAGCTTGAGCAAAAACTCAGGTTTACTAGTATTTTTGAGTTTTCTTCATAATTTTGTCAAAAACCACGATTTTCTTAACTTTTAAGGAAATTATTTAAAAGAAAATGTCAAATCTTTATTTTTTGCGTACTCACTATAAGTTTTTGCAATGAATTTTCTCATTTAGGTACCCTACATTACTATTTTTCGTAATTTTTACAAATATTTTGTAAATAACTCTTTATTACTCTTAACATTTTTATGAAGATGAAAAAAAACTAAGAACGCAGTTTGAATAAACAATGCTTTTTAATTTATTTATTATTTAGAATAAATTGATCTTTAATCTGCGTTGCTAGTTTTTTCATCCTTTAACATTTTAAAAGTTATAAAGCGTTTTTTACAAAATATTTGTAAAAATTACGAAAAATAGTAATGTTGGGTACCTAAATGAGAAAATTCATTGCAAAAACTTGTAGTGATTACACATTAAATAAAGCTTGGACATTTTTCTTTTAAATTATTCCTTAAAAGTTAAGAAAATCGTGGTTTTTGACAAAATTATGAAGAAAACTCGAAAATACTTTATCCTATTACCTTTTTAATTCAGCTTGAGCAAAAACTCAGGTTTACTAGTATTTTTGAGTTTTCTTCATAATTTTGTCAAAAACCACGATTTTCTTAACTTTTAAGGAAATTATTTAAAAGAAAATGTCAAATCTTTATTTTTTGCGTACTCACTATAAGTTTTTGCAATGAATTTTCTCATTTAGGTACCCTACATTACTATTTTTCGTAATTTTTACAAATATTTTGTAAATAACTCTTTATTACTCTTAACATTTTTATGAAGATGAAAAAAAACTAAGAACGCAGTTTGAATAAACAATGCTTTTTAATTTATTTATTATTTAGAATAAATTGATCTTTAATCTGCGTTGCTAGTTTTTTCATCCTTTAACATTTTAAAAGTTATAAAGCGTTTTTTACAAAATATTTGTAAAAATTACGAAAAATAGTAATGTTGGGTACCTAAATGAGAAAATTCATTGCAAAAACTTGTAGTGATTACACATTAAATAAAGCTTGGACATTTTTCTTTTAAATTATTCCTTAAAAGTTAAGAAAATCGTGGTTTTTGACAAAATTATGAAGAAAACTCGAAAATACTTTATCCTATTACCTTTTTAATTCAGCTTGAGCAAAAACTCAGGTTTACTAGTATTTTTGAGTTTTCTTCATAATTTTGTCAAAAACCACGATTTTCTTAACTTTTAAGGAAATTATTTAAAAGAAAATGTCAAATCTTTATTTTTTGCGTACTCACTATAAGTTTTTGCAATGAATTTTCTCATTTAGGTACCCTACATTACTATTTTTCGTAATTTTTACAAATATTTTGTAAATAACTCTTTATTACTCTTAACATTTTTATGAAGATGAAAAAAAACTAAGAACGCAGTTTGAATAAACAATGCTTTTTAATTTATTTATTATTTAGAATAAATTGATCTTTAATCTGCGTTGCTAGTTTTTTCATCCTTTAACATTTTAAAAGTTATAAAGCGTTTTTTACAAAATATTTGTAAAAATTACGAAAAATAGTAATGTTGGGTACCTAAATGAGAAAATTCATTGCAAAAACTTGTAGTGATTACACATTAAATAAAGCTTGGACATTTTTCTTTTAAATTATTCCTTAAAAGTTAAGAAAATCGTGGTTTTTGACAAAATTATGAAGAAAACTCGAAAATACTTTATCCTATTACCTTTTTAATTCAGCTTGAGCAAAAACTCAGGTTTACTAGTATTTTTGAGTTTTCTTCATAATTTTGTCAAAAACCACGATTTTCTTAACTTTTAAGGAAATTATTTAAAAGAAAATGTCAAATCTTTATTTTTTGCGTACTCACTATAAGTTTTTGCAATGAATTTTCTCATTTAGGTACCCTACATTACTATTTTTCGTAATTTTTACAAATATTTTGTAAATAACTCTTTATTACTCTTAACATTTTTATGAAGATGAAAAAAAACTAAGAACGCAGTTTGAATAAACAATGCTTTTTAATTTATTTATTATTTAGAATAAATTGATCTTTAATCTGCGTTGCTAGTTTTTTCATCCTTTAACATTTTAAAAGTTATAAAGCGTTTTTTACAAAATATTTGTAAAAATTACGAAAAATAGTAATGTTGGGTACCTAAATGAGAAAATTCATTGCAAAAACTTGTAGTGATTACACATTAAATAAAGCTTGGACATTTTTCTTTTAAATTATTCCTTAAAAGTTAAGAAAATCGTGGTTTTTGACAAAATTATGAAGAAAACTCGAAAATACTTTATCCTATTACCTTTTTAATTCAGCTTGAGCAAAAACTCAGGTTTACTAGTATTTTTGAGTTTTCTTCATAATTTTGTCAAAAACCACGATTTTCTTAACTTTTAAGGAAATTATTTAAAAGAAAATGTCAAATCTTTATTTTTTGCGTACTCACTATAAGTTTTTGCAATGAATTTTCTCATTTAGGTACCCTACATTACTATTTTTCGTAATTTTTACAAATATTTTGTAAATAACTCTTTATTACTCTTAACATTTTTATGAAGATGAAAAAAAACTAAGAACGCAGTTTGAATAAACAATGCTTTTTAATTTATTTATTATTTAGAATAAATTGATCTTTAATCTGCGTTGCTAGTTTTTTCATCCTTTAACATTTTAAAAGTTATAAAGCGTTTTTTACAAAATATTTGTAAAAATTACGAAAAATAGTAATGTTGGGTACCTAAATGAGAAAATTCATTGCAAAAACTTGTAGTGATTACACATTAAATAAAGCTTGGACATTTTTCTTTTAAATTATTCCTTAAAAGTTAAGAAAATCGTGGTTTTTGACAAAATTATGAAGAAAACTCGAAAATACTTTATCCTATTACCTTTTTAATTCAGCTTGAGCAAAAACTCAGGTTTACTAGTATTTTTGAGTTTTCTTCATAATTTTGTCAAAAACCACGATTTTCTTAACTTTTAAGGAAATTATTTAAAAGAAAATGTCAAATCTTTATTTTTTGCGTACTCACTATAAGTTTTTGCAATGAATTTTCTCATTTAGGTACCCTACATTACTATTTTTCGTAATTTTTACAAATATTTTGTAAATAACTCTTTATTACTCTTAACATTTTTATGAAGATGAAAAAAAACTAAGAACGCAGTTTGAATAAACAATGCTTTTTAATTTATTTATTATTTAGAATAAATTGATCTTTAATCTGCGTTGCTAGTTTTTTCATCCTTTAACATTTTAAAAGTTATAAAGCGTTTTTTACAAAATATTTGTAAAAATTACGAAAAATAGTAATGTTGGGTACCTAAATGAGAAAATTCATTGCAAAAACTTGTAGTGATTACACATTAAATAAAGCTTGGACATTTTTCTTTTAAATTATTCCTTAAAAGTTAAGAAAATCGTGGTTTTTGACAAAATTATGAAGAAAACTCGAAAATACTTTATCCTATTACCTTTTTAATTCAGCTTGAGCAAAAACTCAGGTTTACTAGTATTTTTGAGTTTTCTTCATAATTTTGTAAAGAATACACATTCGAATAATATCAAAATTTATAATAAACATAATTTTTAAAATAATTTCATGTACTTACCCCAGCAACTAACCACCTTAAACAACTAGCGCACCTATCCAACGCTTTAACTATAATTTGTGACTTTAACTGAAATGGACGCGGACGCCAACTATGCATGCACCGTTACTTTTAATGTTACCACACAAAAAAACACATGTTAAGTGCTACCGGACGAGGCAACATTATGCTGCCCTCACACCAGCCAACATTAGTTGAAACATGTATAACTACTCATGTTTCAATTTATACCATAAACGAGAAAACTAAAACCGAAACATCTGTATTGCGTGTTTTTCGAATATTTATTTATTACTTATGATTTCTAGAATTTTCTGAATATGAATAATATCAATATTGTATTATTAGTATGGTTACAATGTAAAGAATGGGTGGGTGGTTGTCTTACATTTTTTTTTAAACCTTTCGGTTAAACATTTTTTTAAAATATATTTTGGTGTTACTTTAAATTAATTAGTGTTTGGTGTTCATAAGTTTAGACTTGATTTTAGTAAGTATTTATTAACTAAATTTATAATTGTATGAAATAATATAATTTGAAATTTAAAATGACAATGTTTTATACAAAATGCCTCGCCGTGGTAACTAGACGAATGGGGTTGATAGGCTTCGAAGAAAACATTCCACAATATTACCAAATATGTAATGCAATCCTCAACAAATCGAATAATGATACTGACATCTAACTTGAGGGTTACACGATCAAGTTTTGCCTATTAAGTTTTAATACTCTACGCCTTTAAAATTCTCTTTCCAGAGAGTGCTTCAATTTACGTTCAAGAAAACAGCTGATTTCAAGGTTAGTGAGCAAATTTTTCGTTTGCCTTTATAAATTGTTTTCTTAATGACATCTTAAATGTAAATTGCTCAAAAATTGAATGCAGCCTACGTCACAACTTTCAATTTTTGTTAATTTTGACAAATAGTATATGTAAAAGACTATCAAGAAAATCTTGATCGTGTGGCTGCACTGTAAGATGTTTCTTTTAAGTGTGGCTTATGCTAAGTTCACACTTAGGTTTTTAAACGCGTTTAAGCAAAATGTTGATTTAGCTAATCAAATCCGTTCACATTACATTACATTACAACTGCTTAAACGCGTTTAAGAAGCCAAATGTGAACATACTATTAAATTCAATCCCACGTAATTTTCGACCTTCTTACTGCATTAAAAGCTATTTTCGAGAGTGGTTTTTTTTATATGGAAGCTATGGAAAATATGGACTGATTTAAAGAAAATCTGGTAAGATAAATTGAGTTGCAATACAATAAATGTGGGTCGAGTTCAATATAAATAGCAACATAATTAGACAGTACAAAACTATATACGGATAGAATATTGTTTAGGGCTTTGTGGAATTATGGTCCGATTTTCAATATTTGAAATAGGCAAAATATAACATCCTGTACAAAAATAACAACTCCGCCAAAAACAAATTGTAAAAAAATGGAATGGCAATCACGAATTTCTGTAATGAGGTTAACAGTTAAGAAAAAGTTATGTGTGCCGAATTTGGTCTAGATATCTACATACATCTTTATGAGATTTTTTCGTCTTAAAATTATTTAAGGTAGGGGCTTTATATGGGACCCATGGTTAAAATGGACGTACCAATACTAAGTTCACATAGCAGCTGTTATCGTTGCCAAATTTTATATTAATACCAACATTTCTAAGGAAGTTATATCATTTGTGGTAAAAACAACTTCTAAATGCTTTCGTTTTACGTTTTCGATTTCCAGAACACCCCTGCTAAAATTTTTTAGATTATAATAAGCATAAACTTTTCAACAATTTGTATGTTGAAAAGTTGTTTCTAAAAAGATCAGACTTTAGCGTTTGAATATGGTTATGGGCCATTGTTTTTTATCTTAAAGAAGTTTTTGAGATAAAAAACAATGGCCCATAACCATATTCAAACGCTAAAGTCTGATCTTTTTAGAAACAACCTTAAAATAAAAACATTCGTTATATTTTATTGCTACTATAGTCGAAATAAAAGTATGTTTTAAATTAAACAGACTTTAACTGGGTGCCACCTCAAATGTAGAAAATTTTTTCATACAACATACAACAAAATATAAGCAAGTGGAAAGCAGCTGACATTGAAAATTAAAATATAAATAAGTGCCGGTTCACACACGTCAAGTTTGACTCGTCAAGTCTTGAGTTTTTAGGAGAGGGAGGGGAAAAGAAATGGCGTTCTCTTTTCCCTTCTCTTCTAAAAGACCAAGACTTGAAAAGTCAAACTAGATGTGTGTGAACCGGCACTAAAAGACTGCATATAATGTGGCGTTGCAATTTTTAAAAACGCAATGTGAATTAATGTAGAAAGCAATAACAAAATTACAAAATATTTTTGACTTTGTTTTTGCTTGCAATGTAATCTTAGGGCCTAAACATATGTATTTTGTGTTTCTTTCCATACAAATTTTCCTCCAAATTATAAATAATTGCACAATATCGACCAATATCTTGAATCATAAACATTTTTAACTTTTTGCAAGAACTTTTTATATGGAGAAAAACAACTAATGCTGTTGTTAAATGAGTTAAAAACAACTTCAGCTAGTTTTAAAATTAACGCCGGTTTAAACGCACAGAAAAAATTCTCCAAAATTTTTCACCAATTAAAGCATTAATCAAAAATATAATCAGTTTTAATTAAAAATTTAATCAAGTGAATTAAACTTTTAATCAAGTAAATTAAACGTTTAAATAATACTATTAACTGGTTTACTTGATACTATTAATTTGTTTACTGTTGCAAATTTAATTAATTTTTTAATTAATATCACAATTTTTTTAATTGAAATCAATTTTTATTTTTTTCTGTGCGTGTAAAATATGCTTCTGCTTGTCTACAGCCTTAGTACTCTATGGCTCGTTTTCACGACTTACCTATAAAGTTCGAAATAGTTAACGGTACCTTTAGCACTAGTGAGGAATAAAGTTACCTTCAACTATTTTTCGTTTTCACAACTTCTCTATAAAATAAACTTAACATTTTTGAAAATGTGGCAATACTAAAGAAAATACCGACTATTTTTGCCAAAATAAAAATGCGAACTGGCAACTACGCACTTTTTTTACATTAAGTCGCAATTTACACTATGGACATTTCTTGCCGGACAGAAAAAGTTTGTTGGCGAAAGAGGCAAGAAGTAAAGAGTGTCAAGCATACAGCGTCGCCCCCTTACCAACAAACTTTTTCTGTCCGGCAAGAAATGTCCATAGTGTAAATTGAGACTTACAAAATATACGTATAATTGGAGTTGCCATATAAAAAAAAATATGTGAATATAATATGGCAGTCTCAAATCTAAACCTTACGACAAAAGTTAATGGTAGAACGTTCCTCTCTTTAGCTTATCCTTCACTTTTAGATTAAAGGGAACTTGTGATAATTAAAAACTCATTATCTGTTCGATAACTTCCTACATTTAGCTATCGTTAAGTCGTGAAAACGGGCCTTAAAGTATGCTTTGTTTATGACTATAGTTATGGGTCATTATTTTTTTAATATGTAGATAATTCATTTTTAACGTATCTGTGGCATTTTGACAAAATCTAAAGTCGAGATAAGATTGCAAAAAAGTTAAAAAAAACTCGGTGAAAAAATCATTTTTAATTAATAATAAAAAACCATAATTAAGGAAAAATTTCGTTTATAGTACTAAATTTTAAAAACATAAGCTAAAATGTTTTTTGAATGAAAATTCGTATGATTATCAAAATTTTTTTTAACTTTTTAAATTTGACTTAAGATGTTTTGTCAAAATGCCACAGATATGTACTTAGGTTTGTATGTGGGCATTTCCATTTTGACGTGACGTGATATTTGAACGACAAAATGAAAAAAAATTAAATGAAGAAGTAAAATTTGTAAAAAGAGTTTTTATATATACAGTGCACTCGGGAAAACGTCAACTAATTAAAACCGCGGGCGTTGACGTTTAACAAATTGTTGACGTTTTCGAATGTAAAATTTTTAAGTAAAAAACATGTGGATAGTGTGCTTTTTAACTTTTTATTGATTATAAACTAAAAAAAGTCATTCAACCTGACTAGAACCATAGAAGACAACTAGAACCAAAAGAATACATTTTAAATGAGATTATATTTTTAATTTTACATGCACACATACTATGCATTTAAAAAAATCGTATATTGCTAATTGTTGACTTTGTTACACCATATTGCTTCTCAAATGCTACCGTACTTGTACTTTTTTCTAATAAGTCCAAAATATTTGGCTTTTCTTGTAATTTAAACACTTTCGGTTGTTTTGAGCTCATTTTGGTAATGTGATACTTACGAGAACAAAAAAGTAACTGAACATAAATAAAAAGACAATACATTCATACAGTTATTTGTTCTTTTCTACTCTACTTATAAGGGGAATCCCCAATTTCTGAAATTATTTCATAAAATAAGTGTGTGTGTACAAATGTGTGTATTTTAACTGCTGATAAATTCAAAATTTTGTTTTATTGAGAGTTGACGTTTTAGAGCTTTGAAGTTGGGTTGACGTTTTAGAGTAGGCAATGTAAAAAAATGAGGGTTGACGTTTTGGGATGTTGACGTAAACGAGCGTTGACGTTTTCCCGAGTGCACTGTATATGCAAACAAATGAAGTAGCACTATATTCAGAAAAAAAAAATTACAACAGGGTTCGGCGTCGTATAACTGTACCGAGTTACAGTTTTTGCGGTTTCCACATTAACTATATGCAATCGTTTTTAACCTCAATGTTTTAATGTGTTGTCTAAATTAATTCAATGTGACTGGTGGAGAACCATATATAACTCAGACGTTTTACTGGTGGAGTACCAAGGAAATAACTCAGAAGTTTACTGGTGGAGACCAAAATACTCTGGAGCGGATTGTGGAAGCTCTCGCCTTCCTATACGAAGGTTTAGGTCGAACCAGGTTTGGTGGTTGAAGCTCCAAAAATTGTGTGATACCCTGGCATTATAACTTAAATAGTTCGCCAAAAAGTTTTAGTTTTAAGCAAAATAAAAAAAAAAAAAAAAAAAATAAAAAAAAGAGATAATTTGTTTACTTCTCAAATGAAAAAAAAGTAACAAAAACCCAAATAGAGTTACCGAGTTTATCATATAGGCACATTTTTGGGGAAATTGTTTATATAAGCATTATTTTAACAATATTACTGCTCTATAATTAACAAACTTGCTTTTATTAATGAGCGTTTCAAAAATTAATAATAATAACACATTTATCAAGTTAAAATTTTAATTACAATTCGACAATAATCAAGTAAATTTGCATTAAATTTTTAACAGGGTAACATTGTTTATCGTTTTGTCATTAAATGGCATGCAAGTGTATGTTCGTAAACAAAAAGCTTTCCTAATTATTAAACACAAAATTTGTTTTGTATAATTTATAAATTCTTGGATAATATTGATGCTTGTATAATGCTGCCCTACGCAAAATAAATTGAAACATCTACTATTACTACTCATTTTTCAGTTTTTACAAAGGTCCCAATTTACAACGTTGAAATAGAAAGGAAGACATTTTTCTTATTCTCTTTTGAACTTGCCTAAACCTTTCACAATCGCGAAATTAATAGACAGACAGAAATTATTGTTTTCCTTTTTTCGTTCTTTTTCGCTGTTGACGGAGATGAACATTTAACAGGCATTGATACTAAAATTACATTGGTGTGAGAAAAATTATATGAAGCAACAACATGAAAATGCCGAAAAGTGTAAAAGAGAGGCAAAAAATGTGTAAAAATGTCCAGTACAAATAGTCATGTACTACACACTCTACCTTTACTTGAGGGTTACACGATCAAGTTTTGCCTATCAAGTTTTAATACACTCACACTTTTTTACCAATACACTCATACTTTTAAAAATTGATGCGAACTTGCCTTTAAAATTCTCATGCCAGTGAGTGTTTCAATTTACGTTCAAGAAAACAGCTGATTTTTCTTGATGGCATCTTGAAAGTAAATTGCTCAAAAATTGAATGCAGCCTACGTCACAACTATCAATTTTTGGAAATTTTGACAAACAGTATATGTAAAAGACTATCAAGAACAACTTGACCGTGTGGCTGCACTGTTACAACCCCTCGCCAACAAACTTCGTCTGTCTGCCTTTCACTTGCCACATTGTAAAAGGGGACAAACAAATACAGTTAATTTTTTTTTTGTATATGTTATAGGTATACATCTGGAAAATTTTTATATTCACCTTTAAATTTTTTTAATTCTAATTATTTGCACTTGTTGCTATTTTGTGATTTCTTTATTCACATTTGTTTGCGAAAGTTGCAAAAACATCGCACACAATAGCTGCTCTCAACAAAATGAAAAACATCAGCATCAATAAACACGATGAAACATTGTGTGTGGAAACATAAAATATCAGAAAAGAAACATTACCACACACGATGAAACATAATTTGAATTCCGGCAGCACTGAGAAATAAAGTCCGTCTGGCAGCCCTACATGGGTGTATTCAAGGCATGGGATTGTTTGCAATCAATGTTGCCAGAAGTGCAGTTTGCAGATTTTATGCCCATAATATATAAAAATGCAGATTGAAGTTTTTTGCTCGAAATATAAGGTTTTTAATATTATAATATAATAAAATAATCTTAACACTCAAAAAAAAAGTATATACATTATTTTAAGTACATTATACACGGAAAGGAGTTTATTTTCTTAAGTTTTAAGAAAATCCAAAACTAATTTCATGATTTAGCTTATTTTGTTCGTATTTACTAAAATTTTCTTTAATAAAGAAACATTTTCTGAAGATCAAAAATTCACGTTTTTGGTATATGATCAAAAATTTCTTAAAACAAGAAATTCAAAAGTTGCTAGTTTTTATTGAAAATAAGAAAAATATTTCTGAGTTCAAGCTGCATTTATTTAATATTAGTCTGGTTTGCTTGAGTTTTAAGTTGAATTGAAACAAATGCTAGGAATTTCTCTAATTTTTTCAGAAAAGGCTCAACAAAACTTGCTTTAATACAATTAATTTTTATTTGAATCGATATTCTAAGCAAATCTATTAAAAGTTTCTTATATGCTACACGATTTATATATAAAGAATTCAGGCGTTTCTTCGTGTTTTGTAAAATGTTAATGACCAATTTCACCATATTTGTTTAAATATCAATTTATGTTTCAAAGTCGTTTTTAATGTCAAATAAAACTGAAGTTATATGAAGAAGTATAATTAAATATGAATTGATTTATAAATGGAATTGGTCATAAGTAAAGAAAACTTGATTTATGTAACTGAAAATTTAAAATATCTTATTTTACCTTTATTTAAGTAAATTTTAGCAGAGTCATAACTTTTTGGTTAAATGCTTTAAAGCAAAGCGACTGAGATCCACAATCTATATATCCTAATTAACTAATAAGTAATAACTGTAATTCAATAATGCGAAATATTTTCCAAACTTTTTTTTAATGAAAATGAAAAACAACAAATGTATTCCAAGTTTCGAGAAAATATCTTAAATAGCTTTAATAGGTTTTTTGGAAAAAATTTCTGAAATCCTGGTTCGGATTATGAGATCTCTACTCTGACTTAATTTATTCCGAATATCCTGTTTTTGCTTTATTCATTCGCAAACGTCAAAAAAAATTTAGTCAGGTGAATTCAAATAAAACAAAAGTCCAAAAAGAGTTTGGAAAATGAAGCCCTAGTGGGAAAATTGCTCACAAAAAAGTTAAAAAGTTACACAGTTTTGTCACTTCAATATCTCCAGATTTGCTAAAATCGATTTAAACTATGCATAAAAATAAATATTTATTTCAAAATATGTACATATTGCACACAAAATCATAATCAAGCACAAAAACACATTAACCAGTTCACAAATAAAATCTATAACGACCACAAACACTGCAACACTGTCTTCTTCAACATTTGTGAAACTCAATTTGATTAAAGATTGCAACCATGTTTTTGAAGCCAGTTTTCGGCCTCCTAAGCATTTTTGAATTTTGAGTTATGCCTATTAAGATTAAGTATGCGATATGTATAAATTTCAATCTGTAGAACAAAATGTTTTTGAATTAAAAATTTATTCATTTTATTTATAGATATGTAATTTATACTGATTTAAAAACTAACAATATTACTTCTTTTATATTCTGTTATGTATATGCAATTGCGTTCAATCAAACTTTTTGAATAAAATAATATTGAATATGTCTTCGTTTTGTTTCTTTGAGAAAAATCTACTAAGCAAAAATTGGATTTTCTGCTGGAACTTATTGCTATATATTTATATTGGAACAAATCTAGTTTACCGACGTAGCTCTGAATAAAAATTATTCCACTACATTTCTAAAGGTATATCGCCAATATTGGTATCATTTTGAAGGTTTTGACTAGATCTTTAAGGATATATAGAATTAATTTAAAAATTTTTAACTCTTAAGCTCACATTACATTTTTTGTGTACTAAGTGTATAATTTATGTAAATAAAAGTGTAATACAAATTTTATAAAATAACAAACGCAAGGATTTTCACCTCTATGGTATAACAAACACCGGCTTCGCTAACTTTATCTCCTCTGCATAGCCGACCTTTGGCCGGCGCAAGGATTTTCTCTATGGTAGAACAAATACCGGCTTCGCTAACTTAAGCTTCTCTGCATAGACGGCGTTCGGCCGGGCGCAAGGATTTTCTCCTCTGCGGTATAACAAACACCGGCTTCGCTAACTAAAACTTTTTTGCACCTAAACAATACTTAAATTAACCTAAAGAGGAAAATAATTTGCGAATACAAAAACAAAATACATATTTGCAATCGTAAGCAAATTACCTTTAATTTCAGTACCCACACTAAGTGGGGGGGGCAGTTTTTTGGTTCCAGGGGGCCCCACGGGCCTCAGCCCCCTCAAATTTTAAATTTGTTTTTCTTTTTTTATTCTGAATCGGATGGCATATACTTGAGATCCACAGAAGCTTTAGTTAGCGAAGCCGGTATTTGTTATACCATAGCGGATAAAATCCTTGCGCACGGCCGGATGCCGCCTATGCAGAGAAGGTTTAGTTAACGAAGCCGGTGTTTGTTATACGATAGAGTTGAAAATCCTTGAAAATTATGTTTGCGCCATTGCTGTTTGTTATTTTATAAAATTTGTATTACACTTTTATTTAAATAAATTACACACTTAGTACACAAAAATGTAATGTGAGCTTAAGAGTTAACAATTTTTAAATTAATTCTATATATCCTTAAAGATCTAGTCAAAACCTTCAAAATGATACCAATATTGGCCATATACCTTCAGAAATGTAGTGGAAAAATTACATATTTCTATGAAAACTAAAAACGTACATATCTCGAAAACTTAGCCTTTGCGCCAATTTTTTTATTTAATTTTTTATTCTTATTTTTCAATTTTCTATCGCCCTACGTACTTTTTTTATTTGGAGCTGCGTCGGTAAACTAGATTTGTTAAAAAAAAAATTTGCCTCTAAAAGTCCTGGTAACACTGTTAACAATTGATCGCAATTAGTTTTGTTTAATACCCGCTGTCAAAATTTCTGACATGGAAAAAATTTATTCAAAAACAAAATAAAGATTTTGTTTGGGGTTTTTTAAATTGTTGCACAAAACTGCATTAAAACTTTACACTTTTTTTTGTAATTTTATCGGTTTGGAAGAATTAGAGGTAAGTTTTACCAATATTTTTTCCAATTTACACTACGGACATTTCTGGCTGGACAGAAAAAGTGTTGGCGCAAGAGCCAAAAATTAAAGAGTTTCACGCATACAGATCGTCACCTTTACAACAAACGTCGTCTGTCCGACAAGAAATGCCCATAGTGTAATTGTGACTAATAAAATGATGTGTTAAATGGAAAAGTCTGTTCTTCCACTTCTGGTAACGATGAAAATGGAACTGGTTGCAAGCCATGGGAGATGATGGCAAGGAGTCTGCAATTTATATCTTTAGCAAATATCCTGTATGTGATGGTACCGGATTTTTACAATGTTTTAAACGATCGTTTGTGCCAGACTCTTGATGCTTTGACACTGTCTACTGAGAGCTCGGTACAATTGTTTGGTACACTAAAACCTGTGCCAGAAGGAAAATTGGTAAGTTTTGTTTTGTGAACAATATTGCAGAAACTCATTTATTTGCTTTAGGCACCAGGTGGACATGAATTGCATGTGGATTACTGGAAACTAATCGGTTTTTGTCTCCTGCTGGCGGTGCTGAAAGTATTCTCAATGAAGAGGCTCATCCCGATGTTCATAAGCCTTACTATTGGTGTACCGATCAACGCATCTATAGTGCTCAACCTCACGCCGGTTATGGCCCCTATTACGGTTAATAACTCAACTCAGTTGAGTTGTAATTTCTTTATTTGTGTATTATGGTTTACATTTTTTCTATATTGCAGTGAACAAAAACAACGAAGATGAGTTGTGAATCGTAATAGGGGCCATAACCGCCTATGGTTTTGGGTTGGAACGTTTAATGTGTTGGTTACTTAACCATTATCATATTCGTGGCTTTTGTTTGTATACACGTTTCTTGGACAGATGCAGACCTTAAGCAGTCAATGAAAGCAATCTAATTTTACTTATGTATGTACATATATAAAGAATAATAAAAAGCATTTATAAATTTGGCGTACAATATATATTTATTTAGCTGTTATAACGAACAAAAAATAAACTTAAATATTCAGGCCTGTTCTGGGCATATTATTTTGTGATTTCAAAACGTTCAGCTAAACAAACAACTTTTTGAAATCACTCTGTGATTTTTTGCGACTTTTGTAAGATGCCGTTATAATAAATTACTCAAATAAAATATTCAATGTGTTGTTTATTATATTTTTATGCAATAAGTTGGTTTATTTGCAACAAATCATTTAAAATTAAGAAAATTCGACGACACTACAAAAATGATATTTGCTTTTGTGATATCTGTTGTGATTTTAGCCTTGATTTTTTAGTTGAATTAAAGATTGCTAATTTGCTTACAGGGGCATGATAGCAGAGTCTACTTTTTTTAATCGTTAAAGCTGTAAACAATCATAAGAAAAAATCGCTTCCATTGCGGACATGGCTAAAATTCGCGAAAATTTGCAAACTTGTAGACAAACCTTAAAATTTATTTGAAATCGCTAAACGGGTTTAAAACAAAATGTCGGAATATAACAAAAAAAAAAATTTGCAAAATAGCGAAAAAGCGCGAAAATTTTTAATATTTAAAACTATAAGGAATGGCAAAAATTCGGTAAAAATTGCAAAATTAGCGGAAATTCGCAAAAATGTGCTAACAGCGGCGTGATAGCAGAGTATACTATCACGGAACAAATCGCGAACATGACTAAAATTCGCGAAAAATTGCCAAATTTGAATTAAATTTGAGATTGTCGGAAAATAACATAAAAAGAGTATTTTGTGAACAAATTTTTGTTAGGTGTTAAAAACAGGGCATTGTGTTTGCTTGTGCTTTCAACAATTAAAAATCCCACCAAAAACACACAAAAACGGTGTGATTTACAGAACACCACAAAATCATACGTGTGATTTGAAATCACGTGATTTTCAGAACAGGCCTGATTGTTCCTATAATAAAAAATTCAAGCATATAGCCGGCTTAACTAACAACAACATTGTCCAAATATTTTATGTATTTTCATCACCTTCTTGTTGCATATCATCCAAAATTTCCACCAATTGCTCATCATTGATCATACTATCATCGATTTCTTTTTTAATTTTAAAAGTTGTGGGGTGGATGGAAGTTTAAAATTACACATTTTCAAAAAAAGAAAAAATCTGAGGACACACCCAAAAACTCGATTTAAAATTTTAAATCCAAAAATCTTAGTCAAAAAAGAGATCTTTGAATATTTTTTCTGTAAATAACACCTAAAAACAATAACAATCGAATTTGGATCATCATTAAAAAAGTTGTGAACAAAAAAGGAATCATTTGAGATGATATGTGGTACTTTTTGAATTTTTTATAATATTGAACTTAGAAACATAAAATAATAGTTGCAGGGTCCAAGTGAATAACAACCTATAATATGGAAATTATGGAACTTTTTCATATATTTGGAAAGTCCCGGGAAGCGCCGGTACCAAACAGCTGGTTACTAACTAAAAACTATTCTTTGTTCCTTACTTTATAATAATATTTAATATGTTATTATTTTTGAAGTGTCTATAAAATATGTATTTATTTCCCTACACAAAATTTAATCTTTCAAACAATTACATATTAAAAAAACAAAATTTGTTTGTGGGCTTCCGAAATGACAGCACGTTTATAGGGTCTCAGTTTGTCAGTACCAAAACACGGAATTCACTCCACTTTCGCTTAAAATGTAATTGTACATCCCTTACTTAAACTTTTGAAACTTTACGATGCTTGGCAAAAGCGGAAGCAGCCGGTATCTTCAACAAATCGTTGGCAATTTATAGTAATAACTCGAACGTAAAATCACTTTATAAGCTACTGAATTATAGGTTTATTATCGGGCATTTGTCGAATTACCCAGCTATGACTATGATCCGGTATTATTGGTTACAGAATTGGAGCCATTTGCTGTCTCCAGTTCCAGTTGAATTTGAGTTTAAACTGACCATGGGGCTACGTTGAGATGGGAATCGTCACCATGTTACAAACATCATCACAAATGCATAATACAATACCCTCTCCATTATTGTGGTGTGGGTATAAAAAGTAGACAAAATACCACGATCTTTTTACATCAGGTACTATTTAAATTTCTATATAAACTCCCTCAATGAGTAACACAAGGAAAAACAAAAGAAATATGTCAAACTAGCTTCCAAATCCATTAAAAAAAAGTAGATAGGAATCTATCAACACTTTTCCCATACATATGTATGTTTTTCTCTTTGCACATAATATTTGGTTTTGCATTTCCTTTTTTGAACGAATATAAATGAAACTATAGCACGATATGTCGGTTCAAGTCTAAAAGCCAATTTGGAGAAACATTATAAATAGTTGAGATTAATATTATTTTCCGAAAAGTGACAAAAATAAAATTTTTTAATCAAGTGCGAAGCAAAAAATTCAAACGGCGTAAAAAATATAAGCTTACTGGCGGCGTCGAAGTCACATGTGTGTAGTTTTAACGTGGTAAAAAACGGGGAAACAAAAAAATACTTGGCAATACTAAGCAACAAAATTTGTTAAGAAATACAAAATTAACACATTTAAACGGTATATATCGAAGTTTTAATACTATTTGATCGATAAATAACCCCAGTGCGATGAAATAAAGTAAAAAAAAGGGGAAAAAAAAAATATTAAAAAAATCTTGGAAAAATTTACGTGTCCGGTGAATATGCTCTAGGCATGTGATCATTTGGCGGACTGTTCGCTAAGTATGCAACTGTCCGCTATTTATCTGCTAGCTTCAAACTCTGTTCGCTAAATAAGCGCTGTGCATATATATATATATATATATATATATATATATATATATATATATATACTAAAAAAAAACGTTAATAAAACTGCTAAAAAATTTATTAAATAAAAAAAATATAATTAGTAAAATAACCTTAAAATCAGTACGTTACCAAAATCGAACAAATTGATAAAAAAAAAAGCTCAATGAGAAAAATCGCTTAAATCGAAAATCGTTATTAGTTTTTAAATATTATTTATATTATATTATATTACCATAAAATACAAGCTTAATTAAGGAAACATCGTAGCATTGAAGGAAATATTCCAAAAGTCAAAACAATTTAAAAAATTCTTTCAAAATCGTTAAAATATAAAATCGAAACAAGTAATTACCAAAATAAAAAAATCTAAAAACAATATTAATTTCTAAAAAGAAAAAGAATTCTTACAAATAATTAACTTAAATCAACTAAAATCGCAAAAACTAGAAGAAGTATATTTGAGAATTTACTTTAAGAGAAAAAAATTTTTTAAAAGCAAAAGATCGCTTAGGTAAGAACAATAAAAAATTAAAATTTTTCTCTAAACTAAAAAAAAACACAAAATTAAACTAATTGTAAATAATCGCGAAAATAAAGAAAATACTCCCAATATTAAAAAAAAAAATGTAAAACATTAAGAAACCTAGAAAAAGAAATCGCCAACACTAGAATAATATTCTTAAAAATCGCAAAAATGTAGATAAAAACAAATTTAAAAACTAATTCAGAAATAATAATAAAAATTAATTTTTAAATGTTATTTTTTTTTTTTTTTTTGACAAAAAGATCGCCAAAATTAAAAAAATAACTAAACAAATTATATTTTTCAAAATTTTAAGTTAAACGTGTAAATATATAAAAATAAAGAAAATACTCCCAATATTAAAAAAAAATGTAAAACATTAAGAAACCAAGAAAAAGAAATCGCCAACACTAGAATAATATTCTTTAAAATCGCAAAAATGTAGATAAAAACAAATTTAAAAACTAATTCAGAAATAATAATAAAAATTAATTTTTAAATGTTATTTTTTTTTTTTTTTTGACAAAAAGATCGCCAAAATTAAAAAAATAACTAAACAAATTATATTTTTCAAAATTTTAAGTTAAACGTGTGATATATAATAATTAAATAATTAGTATTGTTGTTATTTTGTTGAACTATTTTATGGTTTTTAATCCAAATTTTTAATAATTTTAATTAGGCTTAAGTTCATTAAATTTAATTTTCATTAAATTATTTTTATGAAGAAAGGAATTTTACAACATGAAAATTAATTAAAATTGTTATTGATAATCTTTCATTTTTGACGGTGGCCGGGGCTCGAACCCGGGCCGGCAGGTTACCATGACATGTTTCGATCGCAACCACTCGATCTCCTCAGATGGATTTGCCGTTTTACACTCGCAGCCATCATGTAAACATGTAAAATCAATTAAAATGGATAATCATTCAAAAAAGCAAACTTCGATCTACCAAAGGTTAAAATACAATTTGGTTTAAGGATTGATGTTTGACTATTGACGTCAGCAGTCATCGATGGCTGCGAGTGTAAAACGGCAAATCCATCTGAGGAGATCGAGTGGTTATAATAATTAAAAATAACATTTGAATAAAAGTCGCAAGAATATTAAAATAACAATATATATAATAAAAATCGCAAATGATAAAAAAAATCGCTCATAGCTTGAAACTACTTAAAAAAACCGAACTAAAAAAAAGATGTAAACAAACCAAATTAAAAATCTAAAACTACCAAAAATAACAATATTAAAAAATAATCGTCAAAGTTGATAAAAGCCTTATAATCAAACAATCTCAAAACAAAATTGCAAAAAATAAATAAAAGTAAACATTACGAAAATCTCAAGAACTCAATTATAAATTTAAAGTGAAAAAAAATTATAAGCTAAAAACTAAAAACTTTTTTATAATAAAATCTTTTGTTAAAGTATAATAAAAGTCGCTTTTACCAAACTAGAAAAATCTTGACAAAAAAATCTTAAAATTAAGATTAAGTTCTCAAGGAATTTATAGGAAACATTCTAAAAATCTCAGATACTTAGTAAAATTCTGAAATGAAAATGTACTTAATTAATCGCCGGATAAGAAACAAATAGGTTTATTAGCGAACCATCTTTATGGTAAAAGAAATTGGCAAATATCTAATAAAATCGCTAATATAAGAAAAATGTTTATTTTTTAAAGAAAAGGTGAAAAAAGAAACGAAAATCTCTTAATTTTGAATAAAAAACGAGGGAAATAATAAAAAAAGATTGAAAGAAAACATCGGGAAGATTTCAAATATCAAGTCAAATTAAAAAATTAATGCAAAAAACACTGAAAAATTCGTCAAATTTTGCAAAGAAATTACAAATTGACAATTGAGTTTTATAGTAAAGTTGATTTAAAATTATTTAATTAATTAAGGCTTAAATAAAAAAAATCTTCAAACCTAGACAAATTGGCAAATAAGGGAACAATCGTCAAATTTGGAAAAAACGCAAAAATTGCCTTACAACACAAAAATAGCAAATGCGTAATAAAATCAGTTGTGTGAAAAAAAATTTTACAAAAAAAATCGTCAAAGCCAGAAATCACCAAAAATTAAAAAAATAAAGGATTTTACTTGAACTTCCCAAAAATAATTCCGTTAATATTCCTTAAAATCTTTTAAAATAATTTACACTAGGGAGTTCCCTTAAGTCGCCTTCTACTCTTGGTTCTTTGATTACATTTGGCGAATTTTTATCTAGTGTTTATTTTGCTTAACAAATTTTTTTTTCAGCGTTCTTTTTTTTTTGTTACTTTTCCAACAATTTTAACTCCTTCTACTGCTAGTCAAAGTTTAACTTGACTTTTAAAAAAAAATGTTTATAGAAAACAAGCAGAAAATTGTTGTGGTCACTGATTTTTACTATAAAGAAGAAAAACTTAAATAAAATTCAAGCTGCAAACAAAGAAATTATCTAAAGTTTTTACATAGAATTTAAAAATTTACAAAGAAAAAAACACTAAAGTACTAAAAAAAATTTGTTCTTAATGCGTTGAAAAAAAAACTTGGGGAAAAAACTTAAAGTTAATGCATTAAGTTGCCATAGTTTCTTTTTGTGTCCAAAAAAAAAGAAAAAAAAAAAACATTTTTGCTGGCAACTTTTTTTCTCTTACTTGTTTGTGCCTGTCCCTATCGGTGGAAAACTGCAGCCATAGAATCGCAAAAAAATTTTTTGTTTTTTTACAACTTTAGTTCAGTTTTTGGGTGCTTTCAAGAGTAAATTTTTTTAAGTTCTATTTTAGTTTTTGTTTTTTTTTTTTTTTAAATATTTCTTGCCACTTTTATTGTTGTTACTCGTATTTTCAAATATTTATTTTAGTTTAAGTTTAGAAAGTAGTCTTTGACACGCCAGTTGGCTGAAAGTTATTGAAATGGAATTATTTATATGACAATGCCAGTGACAATAGGGGAATAAGGAAAATATGCTGGATTTTATTTCATCTTCTTCTTATTTATATGCAGCGGCTTAAGTTTGCAAATTTTGAATTATGATTTATTTGGATTAGGACAAAGCTTTTTAATAAAAGGCATATTTTTTGGCTAAACTTTGAACTAGAGTACAGTGATGGCTATAATGAAGTTTTAGTTAAGACCATGGATTTAACTTGACTTAAACTCAGACTATAGACTAGACTAAGGGTTAGACTAACGACTTGAATATGACTCAGACTAGAATATAGACTAGGCTTAAGATCAGGCCATAGACGATATTGTAACTCAGACATAAGACTTACTTTGTTTTAGACTAAATTCTATTTTAGAATTAAAATCAAATTAGACTATAGTTCAGACAATAGACTAGACTTTACAAATTAAGATACCCCCCGTTTAACACTCGTGGCGGTGAAGTGTATAAAAATCATATTTTGTTTAACCTCAACAACCTGATCATAAAATTTACATTTTGTTTACCTTAAAAGATTGATCAACTGATACAACGATCGAAAAAGCCAGAAATCGTGACTTTATTGGCACAAACCAAACACACGTTCTGATAATCGACTTGCTTTTGCAAAACATTTAAAGTAATTTTCGCATAAATTAGCACTAACTATATCAGCAATATGTATTAAACTTAATGAAAAGATTTAATTGAAGCTGTTAATTGAAAGCTACTTAAAGTTTAAATGTGTTTGTTTGTTAAAGAAACCTGTAATTTTCAAGTCATATTTAATGAAGATCATATAATGTGTAAGTGATTTGTTAACAGAGCGATTAAATTATTAGTAATTATTTAAATGCTTTTTTATTTTTATATATCTGAATGAAATTGGCATAAGACAGCAAGGTTAAAATATCTAAACACTTTAACAAATTTTGAGATGTTATTTATTATTCAGACATTTGTCATTATAACAAAACTTTTTGTATAAAACATGTTTTTCTAAATATTTATTTAAAACAAAGTTTTTCAGCAAACGGTCATGCATGTAGTCATCAAACAACTTTGTTTTGAATTTTTATTATTTTAACAATATGTCATTTATTTTAGTTAATACTACTATTTGTTGCACCAACTTTTTGTATACTTTTCAATTGTCTAAATATATTCTAAAAATTGTGTCAATGTCTTGTGTTCAACTAAAAAAAAAAAATACTTAAATTTTAAAGTTCATTACTTGACATTTAAAATTTGAAAATTATTTGAACTCTATTGAATGTCAATTGTAAAAGGAACTGTAACTTAGACAAGAAATAATAAATCTTCATTTAAGGTCATTTTGTTAAAAAAAAAAAATGATTAACAAATAAAATAAAAACGTGATTGGAATGTGACATAGTCTTATCAGAAAATTAAAAATAAAGTTTTTTAATTTTTGTCAAATAAGCGATTTTTTGTGATGTTAAATTTTTTTTTTTAATTAAAATATTTGAAAAAAAAAACTTGAATATCTGCAAATTTCTTGTTTAAAATTTAAAAACGAATTTATCGAAATTTTCAGTTTTGCTTACAAAATGGCAAGGAAAACGTTTTTGGTCAAATTTGAAATTTTTTTAAACAGGCATTTTTATTTTTGCTAAGATTATAAGATTTCCTTTAATATATTATTTGAATAGCTTATCCCATCAACAATTAAATTTCAAGTGTTTTTATCAATAATGAAAACTGGGAATTTTTTTTTTTTTTTTTTTCTCATTATTTTTTATTGAATCTTCATATTTTAAATATGAACTAACAATAATTAATCAAATCTTAACCTAATACGTTATTTTACGTCCTGCCAGTGCCAGACAAAAATTTTCTTCATCACGGGTTCTGTTCACTTATATAGGTGTTTATCGCTCATCTAATTGGATAAGTGCTGCAGTGTCTCTTCTTCTTAAGCGAGTGTGGCCGCCATGGTTTAAAATATTTCGAGCTAGTGGATTTGGGTGTTGTTCAAGCCTTTTTAAATATTTAACTGCATATTTTGTAATCATAGTTTTTACTAAAGGAACATTGAGATCCTTGTGAATATTTGAGTTTTTAACATACCAAGGGGCAGCTGTGATTATTCGAAGAAGTTTATTTTGGCGCCTTTGAATTTTTTCGATATTAGAGGCCGAGGCAGTGCCCCATAGTTGAATACCGTAGCACCAGATTGGCTTTAAGATGGAGTTGTAAAGTAAAAGTTTGCAGTCGAGACTTAGGACAGAGTTTCTTCCAATAAGCCAATGAATTTGGATGGCTTTTAGTTTCATTTGAGATAATTTTGCCTCTATATGGCTTTTCCACGTTAAACGGCGATCTAGATGAATACCGAGGTATTTTACATGCGAATTTTGAGGCACTAAATGATTATTGATTTTAATAGAGGGGCATGTTTCCCGACGCAAGGTAAATGTTACATGTACGCATTTTTGCTCATTGACCTTTATCCTCCATTGCTTCAGCCACAGTTCGAGTTGAAATATATGATCCTGTAGGTATCGAGATGCTTCTTGACTGTTTTCGTGCACGCTTAGAAAAGCTGTGTCATCAGCAAATGTTGAAGTTTGGGTGTAGTTGTTTATTGGCATATCCGAAGTATATATTAAGTATAAAAGTGGGCCTAGGATGCTTCCCTGAGGGACTCCAGCTTCAATTGGTTGAGGAGAGCTTAAATAATCACCTTCTTTGATAATAAACTTTCGACCGACTAAGTAGCTTTCTAACAGCTTGTGTGTGTTTACTGGTAAGTTTAGCTTCAATTTATGTAATAAGCCTTCATGCCAGACTTTGTCAAAAGCTTGAGAAACATCGATGAAGAGAGCGGAACAATATTTTCTTTCTTCAAAGGCTTTTCTTATTGCGTTTACTATACGATGGGTTTGCTCAATTGTGCTGTGTTCTCTTCTAAAGCCGAATTGGTGGTTAGGAATACATCTGTTTTCATTTAGAATTGGGGTTAATTTTGACGCTAACAGCTTCTCAAATAGCTTTGATATATTTGAAAGTAAACTTATAGGCCTATATGACTCAACTTTTGTGTGATCCTTTCCTGGTTTAGGTATCATGATGACTAAGGAAACCTTCCACTTTTGAGGATAGTATTCCAGGCGTAAAATAGCATTAAAAATTAAAAGAATAATTCTCCTTGCTATGCTGGGTAGCTCCAAAAGCATTTTGTTGCTGATCTTATCAAAACCCGGAGCCTTCTTGGGGTTTAAATCACAAATAGCCTTTTCGATTTCTCTTATCTCAAATCTTAGGGGAACAGCTGCTCTAGCAGCAACAGGTGGTAACTCGACCGCCATATCGTGAGATATGTTAGGGGTAAATACGTGTTTTAAATGATTAACAAACAGATTTCCTTTTTCAACATCATTTCTTGCCCAACTTCCATTCAAGTTTCTTAATGGCGGATTAGCGACAACTGGCCTTTTGAGATTTCTAGCTGCACGCCATAATGAGTAGTCTGATTGTGGAGTTGCATCAAGTTCCTTAAGATATTTTTCCAGAGAAGCCGTTTTCTGAGTCTGCAGTAACTTTCTCAGCCTTTTTGTACAGTCTTTTAGTAAGTTCTTAAGTTGAGGGGATCTGTGCAATTGCCACTCTCTACGAGCTCTCCTTTTTTCAGACAAGAGACGCTCGACATCTGAGGAATATATTTTATTATTTTTGGTTTTTTTGGGGGCAATGCTGGAATGTTGAACAGCTAGTTTTAGAAAACTGTCAAAATTGACAATAGAGCGATCTATATACTCCGGTGTGCTAAGCGGAATATTTTCTGTGCAATGGGTACTAAGATATTTTTTATATTTTATCCAATTTATATGTGTAGCTGACGTCGCTATGTGACCTGAGGGAGATTCAATTCTATTGGTGTTTTTTATAGTAACAATTGTAGGTGAGTGATCAGAGGATAATTCTATGGAAGCTTCAACGTAAATCGTTTCTGTGGGGATGTTTTTAACCACGCCAAAATCGATGACATCTGGAATTTTTTGCGGATCAGCAGGCCAATATGTTGGTTGGCCGCTCGCGACAACATTTAAATTCATTTTAGAGATTGTATTAAACAAAACACGACCCTTTGGTGTTATAAGTCGTGACCCCCAGAAGGTATGTTTTGCGTTGTAATCGCCAGCAGCCAGGAAACAGGGCCCCAGTGACTTATAATATTTGTAATATTGGCTTTCTGATATTGCAAATCTAGGTGGTGAATATAGAGATGAAATAACTATGCTTCGATTTAGCTCTTCGACACAAATGTTCGTAGCTTGGAGATAATCTTCACGATGATCACACATTGGGTAGTGTTTAATTCGGTTTTTTATTAATATAGCAGAACCTCCACAAGCTCTATCTCGAGGGTCCTTGGTATCATATAGAGTATAACCATTAATTTTGAACGTATTTCTTGAGGTCAAATGAGTTTCAGAAACCATCATGACATCAATTTGTTTATTTTTAAGAAAGTATTCTAATTCATTTTTATGTTGGCGGATGCCGTTTGCGTTCCAAAAACAAATTTTTAAACAGTTCATGGCTTGTTAAGAATAGCTTGCAATAACATCGATTGCATTCTAAGAATTTCCTGCATCATATTACCCATTGTGTTTGTAAAATTATTTACTGTTTGCACTAATGTTTCCATGGTTTTTTCTAGACGACTTAGATTAGAAACTGGAGTTTCGTCATTACTTGACGAAGCGCCTTGCATTGGTACATTGTTTGATTTTAAAACGTTAGCATAAGAGGTTCTGTTACTACTAGGCTGCGGAGCCTGAAGATCATTACTGTTTACTTGATTCGTTACCTGCATTTGAGGGGGATTAGTTTTCGGTCCAACCGACTGCTTGACGATAGTATATACAGGGCATCCTCTATAATTGGCAGTGTGATTACCACCACAGTTGCTGCATTTTTTTACGTTGGGGTCGGTTTTAGACTTATCGCAAAGAACTGTACCGTGTAGCTCACCACATACTACGCAAACAGGGGGTAAATAGCAGTATGCCTTAGTATGGCCAAATTCTTGGCAGTTCAAACATTGAACGGGACCACCTCTTTTGTACGGCTCCTCTATAGTTACCTTTCTGTACAGAATGTATTTTAAATCATAGATGGGATGCGTTTCATTTTTTTTAAGCTTAACGTCGCCGGGTTCAAACTCTACTCGAAAAAGTGGTTGGGGAATTTTTTCTCTATTTTTAATGTTTACTACATGTTTTACCTTGAAGCCTTTTTCTTCTAGGAATGTTTTGACCTCTTCTGGGTCCACACATGAGTCAATACCCTTAATCACTACCTGAAGACCTTTACTGCTTTTCAGTTGGTATGTATAAAAGTTTTTTTTTAGTGCTTCAAAGTTGTTTATTACTTTGCGAAAGTCATTCTCATGATTGACTTGTATTTTAGTCTCGTTTATACTACCACGCTTGATAGCCGCTACGTAAAACGAATTTTCACCTATCACTGATATCAAACTCTTTATGAGCTCATTTGAATTTAATTCCCTAAGATAGATCGGGGGAGGCTTTGACGATTTTATGACGTTTGGTGCTTCAGAGGATTCATCCTCCAGAATTGCAAAACGATTTTGAGTATTTATTTTATCAAAAGTTGGTACTTTTGAGGCCGAAGCAACTGCTGCAGAGGTAGGGCTGCGTCCCCGTTTGAGTACTGTTATGTACCTGTCCATACCAACTTGTACTGTAGGCTTTTGAGAAATTTTTCCTTGAGTTACTGAGTTGTCCATAGCGGCTGTTTTGGGGTTAACCGTATCATCACTTATTAAAGTTTTTTTTGGCTCTGCGGCAGCGCCTGCAGTTAACAAACTTGTTATTGTAATACGGTCGACCGTATTTGTAAACAAAGAAGGTGAGAGGGAACGCGTTCGAGTAATAGGTTTAGCCGTTAGGTAATTGCTATCATCGATTCTTTTGTTTGTTTCTACTTTTGTTTCGTCAACACTCACTGTAACATATGCATTTCTTTCATTATGTTTAATTGTTTTTGCATTGTACGCATTCATAAGTTTTTTTTTTTTATTTTACAGTTTGTTTACTTGTGCTCTTCTTGTTATTTGTTGTTAAAAACCCCGATAATAAAAAAGAAGAATAAACAAAAACAAGAAATGTTTTTGCTTAAAATGTATGTTTGTATGTTTATGTATGTATGTTCATACATACATTTTTTTATTAAATTATAACTTTTATTATTTTAATTATTGACGTTTATGTTCACAAATTAAAATTTATTTTTAAGCGTCCAATTCGCTGATATTATATTATTTATTTAATAAATAATATTATGATTTTATAACAACTTATTTAAGTATGTTAAAAGAAAACAAAAACCGTATGCCGAGTTATAAAAAAAAAAACACGTCTGCATTCAACGAGCACTGTGATGCTAACTGAGAATTAAGCACGAATAACAAAATCTTTTGAAATTAAAATTTTGTATTCCCGAAAATTGAAATTACTTTTTGATAATTATTTGAATTATTTTATATTTTTGTTTGATAAACGATTTTTTTTTTTTTTGAAATTAGCATTTTTTTGGTTTTTTTATAAATTTTAAGAAAATCTGAAAAAGTTTGGTTTAAATAAAAGATTTCTCATTATATTCAAAACTAGCGCTTTTTAAGGAAATTTGCATATATAATTAAGTATTTTTTTGTTTAAGCAAAAAGCAGGGAAAGTAAAAACAGAAATAGTCACTGTTTATCGTTGGTGTTTTTTCTAAGTTTTGATACTGTTGCAAATACGACTAGAGTGTTTGTAATTCTTATTCGCTTCATAGTTTTATTTGTATAATATCTTTGGCTTTTCCGAGGTCTTTGGGAAGATGTTTTCTTAGTGATCTGGCCTAAGCAACCAGTGAAGTGCATAAAGGAACTAGGTTATCCCCCAACAATAAATTTCAGTGTACTCATCAAGAATACAAATTGGAAATTTTAGCACTCGACAAAATCTTGTTGGTGAAAAGTGATTAAAAGATCACAACTTTTTGAAAATCACATTTTTCGCAAGAAGACATTTTTGACAAAATTACAAACAAAAAAAAATGTTGTACTATATTCTATTCTATTTTTTTCTATTAATATAAAAGACCTCAAGTAGAATATATAAACAAAACACAATTAGTCAACTCACAAAGTGTTCTATTGTATCATATCCGTTGTATATATATATATATGCTTTAACTTTATGAACGTGACATTTAAAAATATAAAGCAACTACAACCATTATGACACAATGAACACTTTGTGCATTTCCTAAATTGAAAACTTATTCTTAAATTTTAGAAAAAAAACCAAAACAGAACTAAAAAAAAATCTCGCGTTTGTTTGTTGATAATAGGAAAATGTTATATTTTTTCTAATTTGAAAAAAAAAACGCTTTAATCGTTTAACAAAAGCAAAACATCAACCAAACCTCAATGAAAGCCGAGCAAGTCATCGCAAATGGATACAGTGTACAAAAAAAAAAATGATTCATTTTTAAAATAAAAAAAAGAAATTTTTTTAAATTATAATTTTTGCGATTTTTTATGTAGGCGATTTTTTTAATTTTACTAATTTTTTTTTTTTTTGCATTATTAGCAATTTTTAATTTTTTTTGGTATTCTTTTATTAGGCTTGAGTTCAGCAAATATTTTATTTTTATATTTTTCATTAAGGCGATTTTTTTTTTAATTTTTGTGATCTTTTCTGATTGTTTTTTATAATGGGGTGAGTTCTAAAAATTTTGGTAATTTTTGGCGATTTTCTTATATATTTTTCATATATATAAACAATTTCCAGGAATGTGCCCCTTAAGGAAGGTATAGACAATTATAAGTCAATTTAAAAAAAAAATTTGTGTAGTTGTTTATTTTGTTCTACCAGTAACGAGCGTCAAACCAATTTCATCAAATTATTGCTAAAATTACGACCTTTCCTTTACGCACAAAGTTTATGTGGACAGACAGCTAGACATTTTGGTTCGAATTAAGAAGTGAGTCCCGAGAACAACTAGTTTTAATGTGTGATACACACATCTTTACAAGCAGCTATTATTACCACTCATTGTATGGTGGTTTAACCATAATATCTAAAAAGAACATTGCATACCTTTAGTAACATAAAAAGTAGCATACTTTTAGGTTGGTTGTATTTAGATTCTTTTTAAATTGATTTAACTTTCAAAATTTTTACTAAAAATCGTTTGCATGTTATTCTTTACAAATTTTCTTAAGGTTTTTTTTTTGTTTAATTCCAATTTATAAAAATCTTGCTTAAAACTTTATTCGGTTCCATTTAATTTATGACTTTAAGAATAATATCTGTTTTGAACTCTACATAGATGGCATGTTTGAATTAATTTATTTGCTTAATTATGTAAATAAGAAAAAAGTTCTTTCACTAAGAGTAATGCAAATATGCATCAGAACAAATTGCTGAGAACTTATGCTATGCTAGTTTATTACATAAAGACGCAGTTATGGAGAAAAGTGTTAGTTTTTATGATATTTTATAGAAAAACAGTTAAAAATTTCGTAAACAGTTCGTTAAATAATGAATTTTCATTCACACAATTCATTTGAATTAAAGCAAAACAAAAACCATTAAAATTCTGGTTAAAATTTTAATTGGATTAAAAATGCAAAATTCTATTTAAAAACAGGTATTTTTATAATGATTTCCAATTATTAAGTTAACTTCACTTTTCTGTTATAAAATTATTTTTGTTATAAAAATATGAAATTTTAAAATACTGTTTTAATTTAGTTTTTAAACTTTAAAATATTTATTTAACTTTGTAAAACTTAACTGAATTAAATATGAAAATGATATTTATGTCATATCGACAGCTCAATTCCAAAACAGGCTAAGTCGAGTATGTTTTTATTTTTTTTTTATTCGTTTTGAATTGAGTATTGTTCAACTTTAATTCTTTTCGGCTTATCCAATCCAAAGTTATGCACAAAAAAGTCACTTAGCATACAACTGAATATTGTATCTATCGCCCGCAAACTTTAAGAGCTTCTCCTGCAAAACTCGCTTTTTCGATTAAGCATGTTTTGGAATTGAGCTATAAATTACATAAAACTTGTTACAAGTGCATACTTAAAGGCGCCAGTAATAATGTAATACCTGGTAATGTATAGGTGGATAAGAAACATCAAATAAAAAACTTTTTGTTTAAGTAAATAAATAAGGAATTTAAAGAGAATTGTGATAAAAAAAAAATTTAAAGAAATTACAAATTTATAATCTAAATAAAAAATTTTATTTAAAAACATTTTAAAAACAGGGATCAAAGATGAAATTAAAGTATCAACGATGTGCTAAGGTTTATTGGCTTTAAATTTTAAATTGAGTCGTAAGACAAGATTTTACAGAGGGATTGTAGCAAGCGTAAGACATTATTCGGTACAGAAGTAAATTAGTCATCCCCATGTGAAATTAAATAGGACGAATATATGCAACGAGGGCGCTAAATTAAAGACAGGAAAGGAAAGGGTCTTAAATTCTTTCATCGGCGACTATTTTTTTTTTTTTGACAAAAAAAATTGATGTTGATTGAACTCTTGGAGGTTTCTTAAGACTGTCTGAAAATGTGGTAGGAATCAGTTCTAGTTCTAATAACAATTTTTATGAAGGAGACTTGCCACTTTAAACGGAGATATCCTAAGAGGGGGTTAATTAAAACCTTTTTGACACTTTGTAACAGGTCATTTAAATAACCTTAATTAACCTAAATCGATTGAAATAATGTTTGTCGGAGATATTGTCCAGAGTGAACCATGTTAATATGATAGATCCCCTTCACATAAAGTAATACAATAGAAAAAATAGTAACAAAATGGACTAAAAAATAACTCTCAAAATTGTCATTTAAGCCACAGTCAAGCCATAAACAATGATATACGTTATGTTGGGATCGAACTTTAAAAAGCGGCGCTATATATAAAAAACAAAAAGTGCTGTATTTAGCGGCGTGGCAAAATTTTTTTTTCTCTTTATTGACGTTTCTTTCATTCTAGGGGGCGACTGGCACATGTTATTTTTTTTTGACTAACCTTTTCTCATTGGTATGGAAGGAAAACACTGGAATGGACTTCCGATTCCTGCCACAAAATTGCTTTAATTCAGTTTAAGGTATGAAAATTTTTTTTTTTATAAAAATAAATTTTTTTAAAATGTCAGATCTCCTCGACTTTTAGTTTCTTTTATTTGGCTCAAAATTTAAACGCGTAGACTTAAAAGAAACAATAAATACAATTTTCCATATTAAATAAGCAAATTGAAATAGAATTCAAAAAATTACTTAAACTTCCAGCCCTGGTTAAGGGCTTAAATATATGTCGGAAAATTTAAACAAAATTTGTGGTATATAATTTAGGTGGACGCTACCTACATTCTGGAGTTATGTATTTGAAATTTATTGGATGAGTTTTTTGCTTCCTGCACCGAGGCGCTCTTCGTAACCTCTAGTTTAAAAATGTATTTTTGCTCTAGCAAATTAACTTAATAGAGTCCTTCCTTACCCTGTCTTTTAACCTTTATGTGCTCGGTAGTCTACATATGTAGCAGATGTATAAAAAAATGTTCACAAAAACAGGGTCCGAAATTTTCAGTAGCTTCCTAAAAATCAATTCTAAGCAGTTTTGGCCACTAACACGTTAAAAAAATAACTCTCAGCACACCCCAGACCCTACTTTTCAAAATGACCATCTCCTGGCCGGTAGTCTACAAATGTAGACACCATACAAAATGTATGGAAATTTATATTACTCTTTTACTCAATTTAAATTTTCATGTCGAACATGTCATCTAGTATTTTGTATTACTCTTTGCTTTCTCTTGCACGTTTGTGTATGTATGCTTTGGCTTGCATATTTGACTTAATTATATTATAAATAAATATGCATTAAAGCAAGGTATATTTATAGCAGGTAGTCTCAGAAAGCCAGCTGTTTATTTTATATTTGCTTGTTTTCTGATATGAACTGTCAAATGTTGTATAGTAAACAAGTTAACAAGTATTTGTCTTTTTTGTCTCTTATCAACCCCTTTGCTGTTTGACAGTTCGTATCACATATCAACAATAAAAAGCCCTGTTTTTTGGTTTATTGTGCAATTGTTGTAATTTCGTGGCTACCTGCTATAAATATACCTTGCATAAAGTATAACACTTTGCGGCGTACTAGAGTTTTTTTTTCATATGTGAACATAGTTTTCCATACAATTACATCTTTGCTACAAATGTAGACTTCCGACCGCCAACGTAAGTTTACAAACCCAAGAACATAACGGTTAAAAAAGTTCTGGTTTTAAGTCAAATTCCTTAATAGTAGCAACTTTATATAAAATCACTTCCAACTTCAGGCTGAATTAAAGCCCATTTCATTGTTAAAGAAACAATTATTTATTTCTTCGTTCTTTTAATATTGTTCCAACTGCTTTTTCTTCTACATTCTAAAACAAACAAAATTAATTAATGCCTTAAATATTTTTTATAGGCCAATAAAAAAACATAATTCCCCAAAAACACTGCTTTAAATTAATTCCGTAACAAGCGAAACAACTTCGACGTTTGTTGTAAATCACCTTTTGGCTTCACAGCACATGTTTAAGATAATTTCTGTTTTAATATTTCATTTAAAATCCTTTCAATATAATACCCAATTAAACTTGCCATTAAATTCTATTACCAGAAACAAGTGCAAAGAGCTGATCCTTTTATTCTATACATCGAACAATACGCAGCTTATTAACTCTATAATTCATTTCAAGAATTATAGCAAATTTTCAACAACTTCTTAAATTTTCTTATGTTTCTTTTCTCTCGTAAAATTTTACACATTGACTGCACTGCAACAAATTACCTAAAATTTATGTTGGAGTGTTGTACAAAAAAAAAAAAAAAAAACACTCAAAGAAAAAATTTTTTTTAAGTACGTTAGCAGAAAAATCAAAATATGAAATTTCTTATTAACATTTTGCAGACAATTGGCCTTAAAAATTTACGCACGTATTCATAAAAATATTTTAAATTTAATTAAGGTTTACAAAACAAATTTTGTTTAAAAATTTGCCTTAATATATGTTAGTTAAATTTAATAATCGTTTATGCATACGGAGGTTAATCTTTAGCAAATTTTTATGATTTTTTAAACTTGGTAAATATTTTATTAAAGTTTTTCAAACAAATTTAACATTTTTTAGAGTTTAACCTTTAGCTCTACGCTTGTCTGCAGAAAAGAAACCAGAGACTCTGGCGGGAAACGAACCCGCAACCTCGGCACTGATAGACTAGCTCACTACCAGCTAGCCTACCGGGGCACTCAAATGTTTCTTCAAGCTTTTAAGATTGCCTTTCGTCTACAATCAGGTTCGACTTTCAAGTCGATTAAATTTAAAATATTTTGTTTCAATAATAAAAACTCTAACTTACATTTTTCTTTAAGTGTAACTAAAAACTCTCTCCCTTTTTTAAAAGCAAAATATTATGTTAGCAAAAAAACCATTGAGTTATATTTTAGGTGCGTATACAAGTGTTGTGTAATTGTGCTCATTATCCTTCTGCTTACTCACCTTCTCTCTTTTACTTCTTTCTACCTAACAAACACATACATTCACACTTACTCACCTTTACGCAACTTTCGCTACTGAAGGCAGGATTAAAGTTTAACTTTTTCCCTTGCTCGTAAGTATAAGATTTATTTATTATTAATGTGTTAATACAAATAGAGGTACAAGTTTTAACATGTAGTATATACATAAATGTTCCGCCATGTATATTAAAGAGTTTGCAGTAAATGTACCCTGCAGATAAAGTTACTAGTTTAAAGTTAGAGATATACTAGTTGCTATTTACTTAAGATTAGCTGCACATTTTTTTTTTCATAAATCGAACTATCGCTTTTAATGTTAGGTTATTATAGGAGCCCGACTTGAACATTTGTATACAGTTATATACTACTTGTTTTATTTATAGTAAAAGTATAAAAAGCAAAAGTACATTTTAGTTTGTTCTAATCTTTTAATATTTTTAACATACTTTTTGCTTTATAAACCAAAGCACCCAGCAGTGAAGAGCTTCAGACATCATTATTTTCCATCGAGCATCGTCCGTGTGACACATAGAAACACACTTTCACTTATTCTACCACAAAGCTTGATGAGTATTTTGATAAGTGTATTTGGGTCTTAAAGCTGTGTAGTCGATGTTTCATTATCTTTATTATTGTTGTACATTTTTGTCGCGTACAACAATTGCACTTTTGCAAATAGTCTTTTAACAACAATTTAATAGACTGTACCATAAATTCACTAGTTACGAATTTAACTGCAGGGTATGTACATATACATAATAATGCTGTGGAATATTTACAACAACACTAATAATACCCAGTTGTTCGCTGGTATAAATTTATTGTTGTTCAAATCTTACGTTGTTTTTGCTTAACGAAAAAAAAAGTTTAAAATTTGTGCTTTTTCCGAGAGTGTGTTTGAGTGCGTGTAGCTGAGGTAATAACTGCTAAAGGAAAAAAGTTGCACATAAAAAACATAAATTTTATATTAAAAAAATCAAAATTTTTGTATACGAGGTTAAAGGTTAAATTCCATATAGGACCTTACTGGGTCTCGAACAATGAGATAAACTTAAACTTTTCATTGATTCCCAATTCCTTAGAACGATAAAAGAACCCAGCTGTCCTTCAGTAATTTGTATTTATGCTTTATAAGGACTGACATGGGAATATTAGAGCAGAATATGATCTTGCTAGACTCGGTACCACCTTGCGAATTAAACAAGACTTGGAAGGCGTGGATGATAAATGGCGGACCTTTGATTTCTTGTTTACTATAACTTCAGGGAAGGACTTATAAAATCAAAAATACCAGCTTAGCTGAGAGACCAACAATGACTGTAGGCTAAATGTGTAATTATGGCCAGATTTGGATAACAAGTTTTTTACTAATCTCTTGTTAGTGACCAGAAAGAATGTTTATTATCCAGATCCAAAACTTTGTCTCTTAGCGACTGTAATTAAAATCAGGATAATAGCAAAAACCAATGTTTCAGTCACTGTCCTGGTTAAGCTTTAGCTTGGGGGTATGCCCTAGCGTTTGAATATTCTTTTCTTGATGATATTGATGCAGCCAAAATAACCAAATTTCTTTTAAAAAGCGGCTTACCAGAGTACTATGTGGACCAAGAGAATAAGAAAATCGAGGTTCGTTGGCAAGACTAATTTGGAGTAAAGGTAATTCCTGTGGCTTATCACGAAATCGCTGAAAGCAATTTCTAAAAAATATCAAATTCAGGACTGAATATTACCAATAACTCAGGAGGAGCTAAGGCCTGCATGCGTTCCTATTCAGACAAGCTGCTTTTGCAGTGATGGTAGGATAACTTCTAAACAAGAGAGTGTCTTCAGAACCCCAAGCACTTGTTCAATAATTACTTTTTCACAACTTATTTCACAAACTTATTTCAGTCAGTATATATGTATGTAGACGTCAAAGAGCTGTGCAACTAAATAGAGAGATAAAGTTGTTTCGTTTACAGCTAATAATTTTTCTTTCTATGTCTAATGACCTATTAAATAGCAGGACGACTTAATTGAGATGGCAGGGTGAGAACACCTTCCCTCTGGACAGCATTTTATATCCTAGATATGATGCGGTGCTAATCCCCATTCTACTTGGATTTGATAGGGGCCAGTTTACATCGGATAGGAAATACCGACATTTTAAAATAACGGATCACTGGTTAATACGGACCCATGCGATGAGGCTGGGCCTGAATAATAATAATAACTGCCGTAGGAGCTGTTGCAATGAGGAGCAGAAGTCCTGTTCTCAGGAATATTGGCATAGTACCGTTTTTTAAGACCAGATTTTCCATAGTTGGATGTTTTATCTGAGGTAGTGCTAAGGTCAATCAGTGGCTTAGGGTAGCACAATAGGGCTGCTTTAAGCAACCAAGTGAGGCGTCCTCCTGAAGATATGAGCTTAATTCAAATATTAATAAAGTTTATATTCTACTATTGTATGAGTTAAGTAAACAGTTTTTTTTATTTACATCCTTTTTTTTTTTTGTTTTAACATTTAGTTGACAATTTAACCCACTTACACGATGGTCTGTATTAAATTTATGACAGTTTGTTTTGGAGAGAAAAGCTAAATTAAATAAATTTAAGCACTTGAGCTTATGGGTGTTTCAAAATGTTTCAGGGATAAAAAAAAAATTGGTTAACATTTTTGAATATGCATACATATCCATCTTATTAACTCGAAATTTTCAGTAGAAGTAAGACCATTTTTAATTTTACATTAAAGGCATATGAAAAAGAATTTTTAAAACAACCTTTTCATAACCAAGAAGTAGACAAAATAGCACGATTTTTTTTACAGCGGGTAGATATATGAATATTACGTGTCCATTTCTTACAAAAAGAGACATAATGAAAGTTTTTAGTTAATACCCTCTTGTTGATCAAAATAAACAAAAAGCCTTTTAAATGCATTTAAAAACACAAAAACAAAATCAAAAAACATTTGATTCTGTACGAAAAGTTCGGTCAGTATCGCATATGACAGATTCATAAAACTTAACAAAAAGTTACCTTAACTACCATATAGTTTGACACATATGATTTATATGTATTCGAACTGTTGCTTAAGCCAACTTAAGCATATTTTAGTTGGGCCTTTAAGCCGCTCGTTATAGTAAAAAGAGAGTTATAAATATATAACAAATATTAGGCAGCCGTGATTGTTTATTTTGTGTAGCCTATATTTAGGCTTATTCAATCAAATTAAAATTTTTAAATACTTATTTGTTTTACCATTTACATACATGCATATCCATACATATGATAATGGATTTATCACAAATCATATTTATGGCAATTAAACATTTCCAAATAATATAAAATAATAACTTTTATTTCATTTTTTTTATTCTCCAAATACCAACGAAATAAAATAAATTGTTTTTTTTTTTATTTTTTTTTTTGAGAGAGAGAAAATAATTGACAAAATTATAATTTCCCTTTATAATTAAAAACATAAATCAAACATTTAAATAAAATTTACAAAAAAAAAAAAAAATTGATGTTGCGTTTATACATTTCCAACTAAAAATTTTAACACCACAAATGGGTTTCATTTAACGCAAATTGTTTTGAAATTAAAGTATATAATACATAACTTAAATTATTTTCGATGGCATTTTAGATGATTTATGGCTTAAAATTTATCTAATATAAATATTTTGAGGAGTTTTAAGGGAGAAGATAAATTAGATTTATTGCCAAATAAAATATTCGTATTTAAATTGGAAAATTAAAATTTTTTTTTATGGATTTGAATATCGTCGCTTTAAAGTTTATACCATAAACAATTTCCGATTTATTTAGATTGAGAAATTATTTTTCTAATTGTGGCGGCACATAACTGTAGCGATTTACAAAATTTGAGGTGAAGAACAAAGGAAACAAATCAAGAGTGACTAGTGGAGAACCATAAGAAAACTTAAGACGTATTACTGGTGAAAACAAATGGTGATATCCAATTCGAAGAAACACAACGCAGAGATGTGGGTTTCATAAACCAAAGAATTGCATTCACAGTTCAAGGTGAATTCCTCAGTATTGTAGCCATTGAGTTAAGCAATTTTAGCTTTAACAGCAGCAATGCTAGTATCCTGTTGAAACTGTATAACAATTAGTCTGCGTTCACACTATGAAACTTTTCTTTCAGAAAGTTTGCGTTTAATGATGAGAGGGGAGAGAATGAAAGCATGTTCTCTTGCTCAATTAACTCAGACTTTCTGTTAGAAAACTTTCATGGTGTGAACCCAGACATAGTTTAATTTTTCTTTTTGCTATTATAGTCCATATGTCTAGCCAATAATAATAATATGTATTTTTTAATACTTTTTTCTTTTAAAAAAGTAAACAACTAAGAGAAATTGAGCTAATTATCCTTGTAATTGCCCGTAAATTTTAAACAAAAAGAAACAAAAAGAATTTGCGTACTTTTCTTTAAATGTTTATTGTATAATATATCAACTGTAATGATGTCTTTTTGTAGAACTAAAGAGAACAGAAAAGTTTTTGGAAAATTATTTGTTTTTTTTTCTTAAACATTCAACTTACAAAATAAAACCCAGCAAACATTTTTAGCCTAAGTACTAAGGATAACAAAACTTTTGTCAAGGTGCTTTATCAATAATTATATTTAAACCCACACCAGCATAGTGGAGAGTTTCGTACACCGATCGACTCAGAGTCTGCTATTGAGTCGATCTAATGATGTCCATCCTTCCGTCCGGCTGGTTGGCTGTCTGTCTGTCTGTCCATGTAAGCCTTTTGTGCAAAGTACAGATCGAAATGTTGAAGGTAATTTGATAAAATTTGTTACATACGTTTCATTTGTCATAAATACCAAGACTGTTTATAATGGACACAATCGGTTCACAATTTCACATAGCCCCCATATAGAATTCTTTCCGTAATAGAGTCTTTGTGCTTTTTATCCTTCTTCTTATGTTGGTTTTTAGATTGAATTTAGTCCAAGGATAGATTATTTAAATCGAAATCATCCTACCAAATTAAATTGGAATCAGTCCATATATGACCATAGCTGCAATACAAATGGCTAAAATGGCATAACTTCCTTTAAAAGAAATTTAAGAAAAGATAAACTCACTGTTTATTGTTGGTATCTTGTTTTAACTTTGATATCGTTGTAAATTAGACTTTT
This sequence comes from Pollenia griseotomentosa, assembly GCA_963931875.1. Classification (NCBI taxonomy): domain Eukaryota; kingdom Metazoa; phylum Arthropoda; class Insecta; order Diptera; family Polleniidae; genus Pollenia; species Pollenia griseotomentosa. The sequence goes on along the minus strand of OZ007563.1, from coordinate 182,979,887 downwards.
TGAGTGTTTGCAATTCTCATTCACTCTGCAGTTTAGTTTGCTTATATCTTTGGCTTTTCTAAAACTGTTTGGAAGAAATTTTCCTGATAATCTGGCCTAAGCAGCCAGTGAAATGCGCATAGAAACTAGCTTATCTTCCAACAACAAATTTCAGTTGGAAATGAAGTACGACAAAAAAAAATCGTATTAAAATTGTATTCCCAGAAATTACTTTGATAAAAAAATTGGCAACAATAACTCTTAGAATAGCTATCGTGTCATTGGTACATGCTATGCTAAAAGGTCTAGAATTACCCATCCATATGTCCCATATAAACTATCTTCTTAAATCTATTTTTATCTTTATAACATTCAATACAACAGACTAAATCTTAGTGTTCAAACGAATGCCAACAATTTGGCATAAAATTTTGTCGTGGAATAAATCTTTTTCATTTCGAGAACGTTTTTTCTTATGCTCTCACATAAAGACACTCGTTCTTCCAACAATATTGTTATTGTTATTGTTAGCATATGCTAACATCAGTATTCGGAAATAAACAGAGCATTATTTAGCATTCGGCTCACACACCCAGGAACTATATCGATTTTTTTAGTGTTTGTGTAGACAAACACAACCCTTAATACCGTTCGTAACTATTTTCAAAAAAGAGCCGAACATTATAGAGTGTTCTGTTCTTCGTTAAAAAAACAGAACAATTGTAGTGGTACTGTAGATAAACATTATATTTAAATGTTCTATAATGTACATTTTTTTACATTGATGAAGAAATCAACAAATAAAAAATTTTTGCAACGACCACTGCAGGAATAGCTTGTGTGTGTGTATGTTGTTTGTGTAGAATTTTTTTGCTGGCTTTATTGTTTTTTTTTAAAAATTTTTGGTTTTTTTTTACTAGCCAAAAGGGCGCTACCCAGAGCTGACCCGAACACAAAAGTTTGTGGTTAAAAATAAAAAAAAAATCGAATGGAATTAAATGTTCTCGTCTTTTTGTTGAGTTGGATAATAACAGTAAGATAACAAACAGGGAAACGTGATTTTTTAATGTTGTACTACACAAACACTATTAGCGTTTGTGTTTTCCACAAATCTGCCGCAAGGAACACTAAGAAGCGATACTTAGTGCTTATTTTCGAACACTGTCTACCATACTTTCTTTAATTTTCATACGTTTTGTAAACAGAAAATGAAAAACGAAAGAAAATAAATAATTGCAACAATAAAAAGAGAGGGAGTTTGAAGTTACTGCGATTGTTTTAGTTATGGGCTTGTAAATTTTTGCCGGAAGTTGAAGACTTAAGCTCATACTGTAATTGTGTTTTGGTGGGACCATGATTTTCCTTGGGTTTCAAATAGAGTGGTCTAGGCTATGATATTGTTGGGTTTGACCGTCCAAACTTTCTTATTTGCTAAATAAAATATTCGCTGGGTTCTGAGTTTAGGACTACAGTATAAGTTAACATTTATCAAAGAAAATAAAAAAAGAATTTGTTATAAAAAGGAAGATGTTGTTAATGACCTCATTAAGGAACATAAAACACTAAACGAACAATGAAAACTTTATCTTTTAAAAGCTGTATAAAATTAAAAAAAAGTTTATTTTCTGCTAAATGTGTATTTATTTTGTTTTGTTGTTAACAGATTTTTCTAAACTTTCAAAATTATTCTGAGACCAACGTAATTTGCTTGAACATGATAAGCTTTTGTTATGTCCTAATGGTGTAATAAAATTTGTTTTCAGGTAGGTTTAATAACAACAAAATGATTGGGAGTTGTGGACAATACAATTCTCCATCGTTTTCCATCCCCAGAATTTTTAACAGAGCGAGTTGGAGCGATTTATGGCCAAAGTACTCTTTTGAATTCTCTAGGGGATGAGTCCAGATTTCTGGAAAAGGAGTCAACTATTCGTTTTCCATCCCCAGAATAAAACGTTAATTTGAAATTTATAAAATGTAAATTTTATCATGTGTGTGAAGTTAAATTTCGAAATTTATTGCATAACAGAGTTCTGTTAAAGCGCTAACATAACTCTGTTAACGATATGGAATTGTGGTATATGTATTCAAATTGGAATTATATCTACATTTTTGGATCAAATGGACTGGAAAAAAATATAGGGCTTAACACATATCCCACTTATCAAAAACTTTTATTAATTTAGGTATATAATAGGACTTTTCATGTTTTTTTTAATTTATTAAATTTACAATTTCTCTGGAAGATTATCACGAATTCCAGGAAAACGGGAGGAGATGGGTGGATGAAATTTGATGGAATTTGTAGACAAAGTGGTGCATTATTAAAATTAATTTTCAGAAGCTAAAAGGTGTTGCGTCTTTATACGAATAACTTTTAAATTTGTCCATATTTTCAAATTTTGAAATTCACTGTTAGATGAGTTCCAGGAAAACGGGAGGAGATGGGTGGATGAAATTTGATGGAATTTGCGGACAAAGTGGTCTTTTATTAAACTTAATTTTCAGAAGCTAAAAGGTGTTGCGTCTTTATACGAATAACTTTTAAATTTGTCCATATTTTCAAATTTTGAAATTCACTGTTAGATGAGTTCCAGGAAAACGGGAGGAGATGGGTGGATGAAATTTGATGGAATTTGCGGACAAAGTGGTCTTTTATTAAACTTAATTTTCAGAAGCTAAAAGGTGTTGCGTCTTTATACGAATAACTTTTAAATTTGTCCATATTTTCAAATTTTGAAATTCACTGTTAGATGAGTTCCAGGAAAACGGGAGGAGATGGGTGGATGAAATTTGATGGAATTTGCGGACAAAGTGGTCTTTTATTAAACTTAATTTTCAGAAGCTTAAAGGAGTTAAAAAAACAAATAAAAGTCTTTTGTGAGTATATTTCATGTTTACTCGGATGGTATAAGTAAAATCAAAAACAGTAACAAACAAGCAGATGAATGCAGTTTTTCAATTTTTACAAAAACAAAATGAAAATTTCCTGAGTTGATTTAAATTGTTTTTGCGATTCTATAAAAATATTACCACCTTCAAGATATGTACTCTGATAAAATACGCCTCTGGTGTGATGAAAATACATAAGCTTCTAAAATGGTTTAGAAAAAAACATTTACCGACCGCTTGTCAGATTTCAGCACACAGACGGACGTCTTTAAATCAACTTGGTTACTCATAATGGCCCAGAATATATCAGTATACATATGTATATTATAGGGTCTAGTGTTAATATTGTAGAAATTAAAAACAGGATGACACATGTATATTAGAGCGACTCAAAATGTATGGAAGCAAAATTCGTGCTCAATGTACCCTCCTAAAAATGAACCTTGGACTTTTTTAAGATACCATTTTAAATATTTCGGCTCCAGCTTTGACCTCTCGTGAGCTGGACCATTTTGAAAAAGAGTTTTTTTTTGCATGTTTTGTTAATTTGAGAATCTGTTTCCTTACCAACATATACATTGCATTTATATATATTCCAGAGCACCACGTGAAATGCATCTAATTTGCAAAAATCTAAATTATTTACATACCAAGATGATGTACTTGGCAAAAGAAAAAATTTGATACCCATATTGCCCTATTTAAATCGAAGGGTTGCCACCCCATTGCATTTTTGTCAAAACGCGAACTAGCGCGAATTTCCAAAAAAGCTGAAACACGTATTTAATTAAGTCGACTAAAGATTAAAATATGTTAATTTGGCATTTTTATTACAAGCAACGCCGAACAAAAAATTCAAAAACCGTTTTTTTTACAGAAAATCCTTAAAAAAAAGGATATGGATGATCGTCCTTGGACAAATTGTATATACAGTTGGACGCCTTAAAAAACCATTCTTATGATACCCAATTTGTATATGTTGGTAAGGAAACAGATTCTCAAATTAACAAAACATGCAAAAATAGACTCTTTTTCAAAATGGTCCAGCTCACGAGAGGTCAAAGCTGGAGCCGAAATATTTAAAATGGTATCTTAAAAAAGTCCAAGGTTCATTTTTAGGAGGGTACATCGAGCACTTTTTTTGGTGAGTCGCTCTAATGTATATATGTATACTTTTTCCACCTGTGGTGAAGGGTATACAAAACCCACCACTTTAAGAAACATATTATTTAAACAATAATACTTATTTACTCATTAGATCTTTTTGTTATATACACAAAAAAAATAAAAAATTGTCTCTTATCAACAAATTTATACCATTCATAGAATAAAGCAAACAATTTGTTGATTTTGCACTTATTACCAAAAAATTTTAAAAATTTGATTAATTTTAGTTAAACCAAGTAAGAGTGCTAAATTCGGCTGTGCCGAATCTTTGATACCCTCCACCGACAGTTCAGATTTTTTAGGATATCTTTATACATATAATTAATTAATCTTTATAAAAACGGAAGTCAGTTCCGGTATTATAGAACACAAATTTGAATAAATTTCAATACTGCAGTGAAATAAGTTTTAGCGTTTACAGTGAATTTCAGAAGGCTGCTTAAAATGGGATCTAAGGTCAATTATGGACTGTATATCACAAAATGGCATGACATTTTTTCTGGCCAAATAAAGCTAAGTTGGAACAAATATAACCGCAATACCTGCTACGGTTTTAGAAGTATTTAATTAAAATTGTTAAAATATAGACCGATCATCACGAAATTTATGAATGTGATTTCTTGTCCTATAAAACTGTGAAGTATTACATTTTATAATGATGGCATTATTTATTATGGTTTTAGGGGTAACAAATTGTTTTCCGGGAGTTGGGTTTATATGGGGCATATAGTAAATTATGGACCGATCTTCATGAAATTCAACAGTTAGTTTTTGTAACAAATTCATAAATTTTTTAAGGTGGTGGTTCCACATTTTAATTCATAGCTCTGATGCTACTCAACCGATTTTGCTGGATTTCAATCCCAATCTGCTTAAGTTGTAACTACAAGCATTTTGACACCAAGATTGATCTTTTCTTTTGAGTTTTTCGACAAACGAACAGATAAACGGACATGGCTAAATCGACTTATAATAACTTAAGGAGCCAAAATATATATACTTTATGGTGTCTGAGATGAATAATAAATACTTAAACTACTTGTGGTAGAGGGTATAAAAAGGATAAAAAAACTTTGCCGCTTCAAACAATGTCTTAATTGATTTAGCTGTTAGCAATTTTTTGCGAATTTCCCCTAATTTAGCAATATGTATTAACAGAATTTTTTCCATTCCTTATGGATTTTAAATCAATTTTATGGCTTGTTCGAATTATTAAAAATTTTCGCTATTTTTGCAAATTTTTTTTTTTATGTTAATTGTTGACATATTTTTTTTTTAACCGATTTAGCGATTTCAAATAAATTTTAGGGTTTGTTTTCAAGTTTGCGATTATTCGCGAATTTAAAGCATGTTCGCGATAGCACCGATTTTTTCTGTAAGTTTGGCTGACTTCCAAAACGCCAATTGCTTTGTATAAGAACAAAGTATAATGTTTCATAACGCCGCAGTACAATATATATACAATGCAAACCCTTCCAAAACGTCACTGCTAAGTATTAGTAACGCATCAAAAAAGCAATCAGAGCATCGGTTTTAAAAATGATGCTTTGTGACATTTAACATATAATTTGCAAGCAATACAGATTTATTTTAAAAGTATTATGCATTGCATCACTTACATTTCAAAACGTTTTAATAAACAAAACACATAGTTGCATTGTTTCGGTACTTTGTACATGTACATGGTTAAAATACAGTAGTAAAATTGTGTACGAACTTTGTATTAGTACGTTTTGGAAGTCGGCCTTTTATGATCCTATACAGCTTTAACAACTTTTAATAAATACTAGACTTTGCTTTAATGCCGCTGTTTGCAAATTTTTGCGAATTTCAGCTAATTTAAAATTTTTTATCGAATTTTTGCCATTCCTTGTAGTTTTAGGGACCTTTAATTAATTTAATGGCTTGTTTGATACTTTAGCAGAGTTATGACCAAAATACTGAAATCCCAAAAATTACTCTTTTTATAATTAAGTTTGTTTTTTATACCCTTCACCGAAGGTCCTATACCCTATAAAGTTCTGGGTATTCTGGGTCCTTATGAAAAGCGAAGTTCAAATCCAAATCCGAAGTTCAACTGTGTTGAGTTGTGAACTGTAAACTGTAAACTGATCATATTTACTTTTAATGATATTCATAAAACGTTCGTTCATGGTCCAGTTGTCTAGGGGGTTTACTTAGGTTAGAAACTGTGAGTCCCTGGTTCGAATCTTGTTTTTTCAAAAAGAAATTTTTTTTTTAATTTTTTTATGTTCTGAAACGATTTAAAAAAATATTTACCAGTTTAAACTTTTTAAATTTAATTTATAATGAAGTTTTATGTATTGTATATATGTATGTTTATGTAGAAATTATTTAGGTTTTGTCTAGTTGCTCTGTATTCTGCTCGCACAATGTTGAAGGGTATATAAGATTCGGCACAGCCGAATATAGCACTCTTACTTGTTTATATTCGTTTTATATGTCTGCAAAAAATTAAAAGCCTAGCTGCATTTTCCAATTTTTTATGAATTTTTAAAAAACAAAAATTTCGAAATTTTGATCAAAAAATAATTTTTTTCGTTTTATTTTTTTTTTTTTTTTTTGGTTTTTCAATAAGCTAACGGTATAAATAAAACCAGAGCTAACCTAAACAAATCCGGATCCGGCGTACCCGAATTATGTTAAAACGCCAAGTGCCCAGCATGTCTAAAAAAAGTGTCAATTTCGAGCACAATGTAATAATAATATTTTGTTCTTGGCACATTCTTTCATTGTTTATTTATTTTGCTTTTAACATTTTTATAAAATATAAGAATTTTGTCAAAGCTCGTTTGCAAACAACAAACATTAAAGTCGCAGTTTACATTATTTCATATAGCCGACGGTTGTATTTTCGCCGCTGTCGTTGAACGTCTTCAAATTCACATAGGCTTCGAGTGTAATATTATGACATTTATAACGTAACGACGTCATCTCTTGTGATAGTTTTCGACATGAGTTACAGACACACTTTTTTCTCACTCTTCGAGAAACGATGGAATATTTTGTTTCGCATCTTTTCGATGCGAATAGTTTTCACTTTAGTTCCAGAACATGGGTACTGAGTAGTCTAAATAACACATATTTTACAACACTAAGCTTCTTAGCGATCATTTGAATTAACCTGCAAGTTTTTGTAATTTTTCCGTTCGTTTACTTTTTTGTGCAATAGCCAGTTTTTCAAAATGTTCATATTGCCCAAAATTTACTCACCTACTGGATTTTACTAGAAAAGTAAACAAACACACCTATTGTCTGCTCCAAATTTTTAGCCCTATTATTTGTTTTTTAATCAACGTGTCTCTGTTCTAAAACGATTTTTTTTTGTTGATTTTTTTAACTTTAAATATTTGACTTCTTTTAAAAAATATTAATATGGGTGTGTGTGAATCGGCAGCAAAGTTCTATGGTGAATTAAAATTGTCAAGAATTTCTATGCTCATGTCAAAATTTATACTAGCCCCTAGGGCTAGTGAAATTTATTCACCTTAACAGTCAGTTTTACTTCCACGAGTACTTTGCTACCGTTTCACACACACACACACACTCAAATAATGACTATTTCTTGAGTTTTTTATAATTAAACGAGCTAAAATCCAAATTTAGCTTCTGATCTTATTTCTGATTTATATAAAAGCATTACAGCAAATAATTTATTACCTGTTCTTACGTTAGATGTCGAGTTGTTAAGTGTTTCGATAAAAAAAATTATGAAATTTTCTATTACTGTGTTTAATACAGGTAAGTGTGAATAAATATACGTGAATATGGCTGCCTTCCTTAACCTCAGTCTACAACTGAGCAGTGCAACATGCGCTTAGGAGGACAGCATATATTCCAGACGGCCAAAAAAACTACACAGGCAGTTTGACAACACCAAGAGGTTAATGTGAATATTAAAAATGTTTAACCCATTAATGTCTGCCTATAGATCCTCCCGTACGACTTTTACTAAAATTTTAAGTATGTACCTGGGGGTCCGTAGGTAACAAAAAAATGTTACCTCTTCCCACTCCTGAGCTAGAACACGGATATTTAAATATCCAACATGCTTCATACTTTTGTATGTTTATTTAAGGGTTTGTGTCGTTTATTTGGCCCTTAAGAAAATTTTGTATATAAATTTTTTTTTTTTACATATTTTTTAGTTGTCCTCTTCAAGTGCTAATAATTCAACCCTAAAGAACACACTTTTTCTACGATGTTAACAGGAATTAAATATATTGGCTAACTTGTGTTATGTTTAAAAATCTTGCAGAACAGATGTTAGAGGATCGGGTGGTCCAGAAGGCTGAATCTTCTTTAATGCAAGAATTCCAACGGAATGTTACCGATTTTCTGCAAATTGTGGAATAAATTTGCAGAAAATCGGTAACATTCCGTTTGAATTCTTGCATTAAAGAAGATTCAGCCTTCTGGAATTATGAATTATGGTTTAAATGAACAATTATTACAAATATTTGCCCAAACGACTAGTCGATATTACCAGCAACCCTCTGAGGATAAATATTCTCAATGTATATTAAAACTATTAAGAATATTCGGTTACGATGAGATCTACGATGACTATGTGATTAAATTTGGGGAATTTGTACACAAAATATTGCTACCCAAATTTGAAGAATTTAAAAATTCTAACACCAAGAATGAAACTAAACAATGGGAGACAGTCTTAAAGTCGGCCAATGAGTTAAAGGAGTGCCGGGAGTACAGCTGTTTCTATTACAAATTTAAAAGTTTTTATAAGGCCTTATTAACACCCGAAGAGCAAGTTTTGAGGTAATAACCCAAAAAATTCAGGACATAAACATTTTCTATACCTAGAATGCAACGCTTATTGCCAAAGGCATATTAAAGAATCCGAGATTGTCCCAGCTAAAGTCTTTAAAACAACAATTATCTTTAGATTTCAATGGCTATATCCAAAAATATGAGAGTAATCGTGACGTAAATCAATTAAATGATCTGATAAAGATATTAAACGGAAATGTTCTTTTCAAGTATTTTAATTTTAAAAATGTTGAAAACCCTGAAGAAGATCAACGTTTATTAATGCAAATCTACGTTGATCATGGTTTTGCAAATTTTGAGATTGAACAAAAAGAGATATTTTATAGATTTGTGAGAGAGACACTCTCTAAGCAATTTAAACACGTCAAGCCTCTAAATCAAGAAGGGATGGAAAAGGAAAAACTCATATTGGATTGGATTATAAGTTTTAACCGTTTACTCCATAATAGAGTAGAGTATTAGCCAAACTTTATGCTATATAAAATTCAACATTAAATAAGAAAAAGAATTTTGAATTAATATTTCTTTGTCTAGTAAAGTTCAAGTTAAATAAACAATTTAGTTTAGCTAATTTTAAGTGTCTATAAATTTCATAAAAGTTTAACGTTTTCTTTAAATATTTGCATTGTAAATAAAATTTCTAAAGGCTCACTAAATAATCTTTCATTTAATATAAAATTTTATTGAGAAATTCGTTATAAATCGCTTGGCTCATGAAAGTTCTTTAAAACATAATGATTTTTGAAAATTTCTCTAAGAGGGATCTAAAATTCATTAAAGCTTTTTTTCATTCCCGAAAAATATCTGACCCGAAAATAGTTGTTTCAGATGTAAGCACCTGAACTAGGACCTGTAACAGAACATGGGGGCTAATTCTTGCAGTCGTGATCGAAGACTTTAACGATTCGAAAACAATTTTATTTATAATTCTTTCAGTCGATACAGCACCAATCTAAATTATATATTCTGTGTTGTAAAGCATTTACATATTTGGGGTTTCACAACGCTGAAAAAAATATCCATTTGTTCAGTATCGTTTGAAAGAATTAGAAATAAATTTTCTTTCGAATCGAAAAAGTATTCGATTACGACTGCCAGAATTAGCGGTCTGCTGAACTCAAACATAAATTAGAAATGTAACTTATTTAGTACCTAAGCTAGGGTTACAAGACCGCCTGGAATGGCCTGGATTGTCCGGTTTTTTTTCTTGAATTTTAGATAATTTTTTCATTAACTATATACAAAACATAAATTTTGATATTATTCGAATGTGTATTCTAAGTCAAATTACAATCCTCAAACGCTTTTATACTTTAATAGTTTTTTTTTTTTTTTTTTACTTACCTAAGCTAATCCCGCGAAGCTCTATGCTTGTCTGCAGGAAAGAAACCAGAGTCTCTGGCGGGAATCGAATCCGCAACCTCGGCGCTGATAGACTAGCTCGCTACCAGCTAGCCTACCGAGGCATTCTTATTCCTTCAATTTTTTCCAGGAATATTTTATATGCACTAAATGTTACTCAGCATGGGAAGTAAATTGCCAGATTCTATATATACGAAATATATATCACGAAAAAAATACCTATAGATAAATTGATTTCGTTTCTTTTCGATACCTTTTTGTGAAAGTACTTTAAATAATATATACTCACAAAACAAGTAATAGAATGTCCTTCCGAAATTTTAATACGACTAAATTTGTAGTCGGACCGTAAGAAAAGATAAACTCACTGTTTATTGTTGTTGTTTTTGTTTAAGCCTTGATATTGTTGCAAGTAAAACTGGGATTTATAATTCTTATTCGCTTAACAGTTTTATTTGTATAATATCTTTAGTTTTTCTGAAATCTTTGGATGAAGTTTCCTGATGATCTGGCCTAAAAGTATGAAATGGGAATTTAGCATATTTAAACGAAACCCTGAACTTTGCCGAAATTCCTTAATATTTGGCATAACTTTATCTTTAGTAGATATGAATGTGTGTGCCAATTTTTTTTTATGATGCTTATTTGTCGAGCTAAAGTGTGCTTAAATGTGACCGTTTTTAAAATAAAATTAACATTTGTCACAATTTTTACGGCTAATGGCTAATTTTATTTGTTATATAACATTCCGATGATAATTATAAAAATGTAAAATTGTTGCCGTTTAAGTTTTTTTTACATATTTGGTACGAATTTTCTGTAAAAAGAATCTGGTATTTTTTTAGTAAAAGATAATCTAATAATTAGCTTATCATCGTTCATTGTTGTTTAATTGATAAAAATGCATCACTTTTTTTAAAAAATCTTTCGTTAAAACCAAAACCAATTTTTTTTAGCTTTCAACAAAAAATTTCTATTTTTTTATACCACAACAAAGTGGTGGGTGGTATGGCTGCCACCTAACGTTTTATACCCTTCACCAAAGGTGGAAAAGGGTATATATAAGTTTGTCATTCCGTTTGTAATTTCTACAATATTGATTAGGGTGACCGTTACAATCAAAAGTTGGATTTCTTTAAGTCTCACCAATCTCAGCCAAAATGGTGAGTATTGATAAAAAAAACAACACATACAAAATTTTAGGACGATCGTCAAAGTCTAAACCGTCCCTCACGCCCACCAAAGCTTGGAAAAAATTATTTTTTTTCATGAAATCTGAATTTTTCTTGAAGTCTAAAGTACATTTTTTGTTTTTTAATTTTTTGTCTTTCTTTTTCTTGTTGATCGATTCTAAAGTAAGGGTGAAGAAATCTTAAACAAAACCGCAACAAATGCAAACATTGCTAGTAGTACAAATGTTAATAAAAATTATAATTTAATGAAGCTCTTTTTAGGAATGACTTTTATGAAACTGTTTCATAGATTCTATAAAATGCTTCATTACCTGACGATTTATTGTTTCTGTAAAGAGTTTCATTTATTCTATGAAGCTTTTCATAAACATTGACTGTAACGAAACCTGTTTCATAGATTTTATTGGGGGTGTCATTGGCTGAACTCCAACGAATATTTTCATAAAACTTGTGTGAAATTCGATATGGAAGACCAAAAAAAATTAAAATCTTTTGTAATGGTTATGGAAGCCCAAAAAAAAAAAAAACTAAAACAAACTATAACGGTTATCAAAGGCCAAAAAAATATTGGTTATGTGTTACAATTATTCAGAGAGCAGGTTTTAAAAACTCGTGATAAATTATTATTTCAGGATTTTTTCAAATATTGGTTATAACTGTTATGTCCCTGCTTGTAATATATAAGCAATAATCCATTATCCATCCACCTTTCTGGTACATATAAAGAACATGACAAAAATTATTTTTTTAAGCCAATAACTAACAAGTCAAGCCAATTTTCGATAACCTGTTTGTTAACGTATTCCAGCGAGTTGCAGGAGGTAAGGTCAGTTCTATAAGTCAGATGAGGCAAAACTCATCTCATACTGCTCTCGCTATATGTAGCCCATATGTCCACTGTGCTCTTCCGGTCCGCTTTTAGTTGCTCTTAATAGCAACTCCCACATGGATTATCGGCTTTGGCGTTATTAAATAGGTTTTACATACGATTTCTGGGCTTCAGTTAACCATAATAGATCCATTATTCATCGCTATGTGTTGGTGACCGCACTCAATTAATTTATTAATCAATTTTCAATTTTATAATTCTTTACTTTGATATCCGTATTTTATGTATTTTTTCTAAAGTTCATACTTGATAATGCAACGGTGTGAATTGTTAATGCAACTATGGTAACGCGGATATATGAAATACAGGAATAAGGACAGTACTGAAAAAGGCATATAACGAAGAACATTGTTATTTCTCAACCGTGTATGATTCAAGCGTAAAAATAAATATTTAATTTAATTTAAACAAACCAGCTGACTTTTTATTTCATATACAGTCCACTTAAGATCGTACACTATGACTTATGTCCTTTAGTTCCTATTGGGAACAAAGGGCCACAACGAACCTATTCCATTCGATTCGGTTTGATGATATTTGTTTCTCCAGCTTAGATCAATACGGCTGCCTTGTTAGATCAGTTGCCGATGCCAGGTGTGTAACGGTCTGCCTAGTCTTCGGTTGCTAGTTTGGATACTAGTTAAGTTTCTAGTTCAAGGTCTAATTCCATTTATAGTTCAAATTTAAGTTTTGTTAAGCTACGGTCACACTTGTCAAATATTTGACGAAAATAACGGGACCAACAAGCAAACTAAATAATCATTTTCTTCAATTCCAATATTTTTTTTATTGTTATAATAACACATCTTACAAAAAACAATTATTTGCTATGTCTAGTAGTATACATAAGTAGTTTATTTTGTGATATTAAGACCATCTTAAATCTCAATAACTAATAACAAAAGTAGTGGTTACGCTTATTTGGTCAAATACACTTTTAATTTTTTCTAATATCATAACTCTATCTATTACCTTAAATTTTTTGGCTTTCTAAAGATAAATCTTACATATCCTTCTTTTCATATATATAAAGCTTTTCTTTTTGTATATAACATTTTACTTGAGCTCTCCTGTCTCCTGTCGTCTTTAGCATAAACATTTTTCTAGTTTAATCTAATCATATTGTTTTTGTTTTACCTTTTTCCTTGATATTCCTTAAATTTAGCAGACAAAAGTATGAATTGTATTAGAGAAAATACAATTGGCTTTAGATTAAATTAGCTCAAGTGGAAAATCAAATTTAGATTGTTGGTTAGAATTCACTTAAGTCGTGATGGCTCAAGTAAAATAAGATAAACATGAAAAAAAATAAAGGAAAAGAGAAAAAAAAGAAAGAATAAACATCTTTCCTCATATTCTTTGAAAAAATGTTAATTTCAGTTAAATTTAGATTCAAGATAATTCAGTTTAATTAAAAAAATATTGAAAAAAATTTAATCAGGCTCTAAAGCAAAGTACGAAAGCGGAAATTTACACGGTCTTGGAATCTGGTTAAAAGTTAAAATAAATTGTTCATGAAGAAAACATTGTAATAATGTTTGCAGATTATGAAGTTATTGGTTGCGAAAACGATTTTTTGTAAAAAGGACTTGTTTTGGTGCTAAAGCAAATTCTTAAAGGGGTTTCATTAAGCGCTTCTTTCTTCAAATTAAAATAAAACAAAGTACCAAGGCGAATAAATTTTTTAGGTTGCGTTGAAAGCACAGCTGAGCTACTTTTTTTCTTAGTTAGAGAAAGGAGTGTTAAAAATTGCTTGTGTTTTTGACATATCGACCAACGAAAGCAGCAAATTAAGCCAAAAAAAACCCTTCGTATTCATTGACCTTTAGCGCTCGCCATTGAGAGTGATGGTTATGACAATGTTTTCCCAAAAGAATATGGACGGATGTCATTGTCAGCCGAAAACCCACACCAAACAGTCGCCTTTTCTGTTAATTTAAAAATGGGCGTTATCGCTGAAGGTAATTTGTCGATTTAAATAAGGGTCAGTTAAAATTTTTTTTAAATTTTATCATTTGCACATGTTTGTTAAATGCTGTATCCATCCATCGTAATTTCGCAAGACATACTGAATAAATGAAAACCAATTCGCATAATGCAAGCTTTTGTAAGTCGTTTTCTTCCTACAAGTCAAGATATAGAATGGACGCCTCAAGGAAGCCGAAGGAGGGGACGCCCATCGAAAACCTGCCGCAGATTATTGGAGGTAGAAGCAGCGGATGCTGCTGTATCCTGGAGTGAAATAAGACAAACCCAGACGGAAGAAATTTGTGGAGGCCATATGCTCCTAAAAGGAACATATGCTCCATAATTCGATAGAAGTAGCTCAACAATATGGTGACTATCAACTGCCAAAGCTTCGAAGTCGCTATTGGAATATCCTTTTTGTCTAGCATAGATTTGTGAACAAATTTTTTTGTAAGTTTTTCATCTTAACCAGGGATAAAGAAGGGATCTCTGACATTGTATAGACTTGGTACTAAAGTTGAGATATTAAAGGTAAATTAAGAATATTAAAATAAATTTGATACACCAGAATTTTCGAAAACTAATGTAGGTAACTGTACTTCCCCATGAAGTATCAACCAACTTTGCGAACTCTTAAAAAAAACTGTACATTTAACTGCCAACAAGCAAAAACAAACACTAAATTTTTATGTTAGCGCTTTTAATAATATTCCATTAAATGTTTCAGATTTTAATCCTTATACAAGGTGGTACAAAAGTCATCACCCTATCGGAACGTGCTTTATTTTTGCAAATGGCGGTTAATGTTAGTTCTGCTTTGACTTTTGTTAAGTAAACAGCTACAAAATACATGACAAAAAGAAAAAGAGCGCTATACTTCTAAAGAACGCGGAATAAATTTTTTACGATTTTTTGAAGGTAGACTTAACTCTCACTTGGAAGATTTACACTGGCCGGCAAGATCGCTCGATTTAACCGTTCTAGACTTCTTTTGTAAGGTTTCTTGAAGTCGCGCCTCAGGCTCTTGAGGTCGTACAGATATCCTTCAGGAATGCAGGAACCAGTCGCCGTAAGAGTCGGCGGCGGTCACTTGGCCGGTGTCATGTTTTTTATTGAATAAAAAAAAAAAATTTGTTTTAATCAAATAAACCTTATTAAAAAGCAAATCTTAAGATTTTCGTTAAAAAAAAAAACAGCTAAAAAACTTCATGTGACAACTTTTGCGCCACCTTCTATATTTGATTTAGTATAAAGTTCGCCAGTAAATTATTTTTTTGGTTTATTTTTATAAATTCCTTTTTTGTATTGTCTACTCAACTTTATTTGACTGTTAATTAGTTAAGATTTTAGATTTTATAAAATGTTGAAATGATAACAAATAAAATGTCAGGATTTAATATAAAAAAGGATTCAATATAAAAATGATTTTTGTTTAATATTAAAAAGATTTTCTGTTATATTTTTTTTTATATTAAATTTTTTTCATTTAATATTTATAGAATTTTAAATTTATTATTGTTGGGAAAAGTGTTAAAAATATTATTTGTAAAATGTGTGAAAGGCAAATTTATTGCAAGAGAGTAGAGGTTGACTAGAATGGGCTTTACAATTTTTTTTTATTAATTATGCAGTGGACTCCCGATAATTCGTAATCGCATGGGACCGTCCATTTCTTACGAATTATAGGGGTTTTCGATTTAGCGGGGTTTGGATTTAACGGGGTTAAAATAAAATATACACGAATTAACGGGGTGTTTCAATTTATTTACTAAAACGATAAAAAAAAAACATAAAAAACCGGCATTTGTAAACCAAGCTCTGGATATTCAGGTAGTTTTTCGCGCTTTAGCTTACTGCCTGAAGATTTTTGCGAATTAGCGAGGGGACTAAAATGTATGGAAATTTTACGAATTAACGAGATTTGTCAAGGGACCGACAGCTTATTACGAATTATCGGGAATTTATCGGGGTACGAATTATCGGGATTTGGCTGTTTGTAACAAATAAGATAAGAAATTATATTCTAACTTAACTGACCGTTCAATGGTAACGTAGACCCTCCGACCGTGCATTGAACTCATAACCCCTAAATATAATGGACCAGCTTACTTCCAACCGGGATTGCCACTGTACAGAAACAATTATGATGAACGAGAAATATAGAGAAATAAGGGCCTGAATCTCTTGCTGTATTAAATAAGTTCGGCTTAAGTTGTCTGGTTAAGACAGCTTTAATAAGTGGATTTTTTTAAAGTCTAGAGCAAATTAACGCTTTCGATGCTGATCGGAATTACAATAGAATTAAAATGAAAATACAGGTCATATCGAACGCCCTAATTTTCCCCCTTTTGATTAAAACAAACTGCCCAAAGTCTTAAAAATCAATACAAAGATTCTACTCAAAATAAATTCCTATTTATAACATATTCTAACTGGACTATAAAATGCTACCAATTTTAATGCTTTAACTATAACTACTGATCTCAGAATTACCCTGTAGCAGTAGCAAAAGAAAATAATTTTTTTAAGTTATCTTATTGTTATTATTTTTGCTTTTATTGTACGTTTAAATAAAATGGAATCTGAAAAGGAGCATATAGTTAGAAAAGTTAGCTAAACTATGTTTCAAAGTACGCAAAAAAAGCGGATAGGTATTTTTCCTATTTTATAGTTTTATGGGGTTGAAATCGTTTAAAATCTTTATATTGGCACATATTTTGTCCCCACATTACAGTTATTTAAATAGAATTAAACTTTAAACGGATGTGTACTTAAAACAAAAAAAGGAGATTATATTTCGAACCTTTAAAAAATATATATATATATTTTGGAAGTACCTACATAAGTAATGAAATTAAAAATGGCAAAAACGGTTTTAATTGGTAATCATAAAGCATTAAAGTAGTAGAAGTAGATATAAAATTTAAAATGCATCTTTATATTTAAAAAAAAAAAAAAAAAAAAAAAAAATATGGAACAAGTTTTTGTTACTTTCTTGTATGTACTTGGCATATGCTATTTCATATGCTACTTTTCTGCTCCATCATGTACTACTATATTGCTTCTTTTAATGCTGCCTTACACGCTACGTTATTTCCGCATGTTTTGTTATTGTATAATTAAGTTATATGTTCTATTTTACTATTAAGCTATATGCTTACCGTTTTAGACTATTATTATAGCTACTGCTTCTATGTATTAATAGCAATCATAATCTAAAAACTCTTATAATCAAAACAATTATATTTGCTACAACTCTTGCTAAAAAAATGTGAGGGTAAAAGTAGAAGTATTGAAGTTATGGCTTTAATATCTTCACATTTTTTTTACAAGAATATCTACTATAGTATTTTTGCTACTGTAAAATAATTTTTAAAACACTGATTCTAAGTGCTGGTTCACACTCTTCAAGTTTCAGCCTTAAAGTCTTGAGTTTTTAGAAGAGAAGTGAAAAAAGATTGCCATTTCTTTTCCTCTCTCTCCTTAAATATCAAGACTTGACGACTTGAATTTGAAGAGTGTTAACCAGCACTCACCAAATTTTTAGTTTTAAGTAAACATAAAGTAACCAAATTAGTGCTGAATAATGTCTTCCCAATTCTACTTTGTAGCTCTCCTACATAACTAAAATCCGCAAAACTTCATGCGGTTTATGCGAATTGAATAAATTATTATATTTACTAAATGCTAAAGTTTTAATATTTTTTATGTTGTAAAAAAATATTGTTGTTTTTTTAATTTGTTTTTATTTTTTCAGAGCAAATATTTATTATTAATGTTCATTTATGTTAAAATATATTTTTATGCAAAAGCAAATATTTATCATGATTTTTTTTCAGGAAAAATTAAAAACTTTTTTTAATTAATTGCCAAGTTTTAAAAGTGAGAATTTTTTTTTAAGTTTTATTTTACGGCGTGAATTAATTAGTTCAATTTGAGTTGGAAAAAATATCAAATTAACAAAAGTTGTTAAGAGAAAAGAAAAAAAAAATTTAATAATTAAAAATAAAAAAAATGTATTTTAATATTAATATTTAACAAGCGATAAGCAAATAAAAAGCCAAAAAGTCACAAGATTTGAAAACAAATTATTGATATTTGGTTTTATTAATTTAAATTATTTGCCACAAAGTATAGAAGAAAAAACAAGTTTAAAGTTTTAAAAATTCGACTTTGCCTAATCTTATTTAATATATTGTATGGGGTACCCATAAAATAGAATTTAGCTTATTTTCAATACCGAATATTTAAAAAAAATAAAAGCAAATATGAAAAAAATGGGTTCTTCGCTCGCTCATATTGTATGCACCTTTGTTTTTTACACTAGCTATACTTTAAGTAAATTGTCTTAGTATTTTTTTTATCAGTTGTCAGAGGTTTTTCTAGATGAAATATAGGTTTTCAATGAATTTAAGTTTTTGTTTAACCCTGGAGGGTTACAGTTCGTCGAATAGACGAAGCTCATTTACTCTTTATCATATCACTTTTTTATTTGTGTTCAAACGACGCTTTTTTTAACAACGTAAGCTGATTACGAAAGTTTTAAAAAGTTATTTAATTTGAAAACACAAAAAGTCCCAAATTCTTATCGTATTTTGAGAGAGAAGAAGAACTTTATTTGTAGTGGTTTCTTTTATTAAACTCTTCACTACAGTTGGAGGAAAAAGGTATATATTAGTTTGTCATTCCATTTGTAATTTCTACAATATTGATGTAAGATTCTATAAAGTATATACATTCTGGGTCCTTATAAGTAACGAAGTTGATTTAACGATGTCCATCTGTCTGTCCGTTGAAATGTGTTTTCCGAAGATCCCAGATAAGATGGGGATTTCGGTGTTGTATATTTAGGTCATATATAGTCCGGAAGTGTTTCCTATTGAAATTCAGCCCGATCGGTCCACAAATGGCTGAGATATGAGAAAATACCACGACTGCCTCTAATTTTATCCAAAAATCCCTTGTTGTTGTTTTTTTTTATTTTATTTTTATATTCACCTGGAGAACGGCATGAGCCAAAGTTTCCAAATTCGGTACAATCATCTTGGTTATCAAAGCACAAAATCGAACAAAATGTGGGTGATATTGTACAAGTGAGCGTGGCACTCCCCATTTAAAGACATTAAAGATTTCTGTATATCTGGAGAACGCCAAGAGCCAAAATTTCCAAATTAGGTACAAGCATTTTGGTTATCAATTCACAACATGTGGGCTGGATCGGACAAGTGAGTGTGGCATAAAGTTAAATTATTTATATTAAAAGAACGGTATTTATATTTTCGCAACAAAGTGAAGGGTATATAAGATTCGGCATAGCCGAATATAGAACTCTTACGTGTTTTGTAATAAAGTACTTAAATAAAACATTTTTTGCCGATT
The DNA here is from genome assembly GCA_963931875.1 of Pollenia griseotomentosa. Classification (NCBI taxonomy): domain Eukaryota; kingdom Metazoa; phylum Arthropoda; class Insecta; order Diptera; family Polleniidae; genus Pollenia; species Pollenia griseotomentosa. Next base: position 182,960,246 of record OZ007563.1, on the reverse strand, counting down.
TTTTACTTTAAAAATCGGTCCTCTTGTTTTTATTCTTCGTCAATTCGACGAAGAGTTACCTGAATGTATTAAAATTAAGAGTTAAGAACCTTCCAGGGTTAAAAGCCTTTTATTTCCTTGACCCTCTTTTCCAGATTGTTTGAATTGGGAACTTTAAAAAAAAATCCAGCAATGTATACATTTTTTAGTTTTAGTTCATCGAATCTTTTAGAGCAGTAATTTAAACAGCGTAGCAGCTGTTTAGATCTACGACTAGTCGTTGTGCAAGAGAATACCTAATCATAATGAAGTGAATCACTTCAAAACACATCACGAATCTTAGGTGTCTTTATTTGGCCTTGGAGCAAGCAAAGACCCAGAAACTGAATATTTCTTCAATATAGCTGCGCTAAAAAGGTAGCCATGCGTGCTTTTCGAGTGCGTGGACAACTATTAAAGCATAGATTGGATCCATTTATGTATATTCGTTGAGTTTACCAATTTTGTTACTATGTATATCTGAAGAAAAAATCTTATCGGAAATATCGGCTCACAGTCTTTGTTGGCCCCAACTTTTACTCCACAGTTTTTTTTTTTTGAATCAAAATAAATTAAGGTATTTTTATCGTGTTTTCTAGCCTCTCATCTTCAAAGCGAGGATTTAAGTACCACTGGACACAAATAAAAAGTAAATTCAAACTAACTGAGAACAAAACTTAAAGGTGCTAATTCTGGTCTAGTTCTAGGTCTGTTTTGTTCTATTTAACTTATATTCTGGTTCTGTTGTATTTATGTTCTTATTCTGCTTTGTTGTAGTTCTTTACCGTTTCTGTTTTATGCCCTCTCGATTTCAAGTGTTGCAGTTTAGTCCCGTCAGAAGTTTGACCCCGTTCTTTATAAGTTTTATATAAAATTAAATTTAGTTGTAAAATATGATAGCAACCACTTGTTCTTCTGTATAAGATTTACTTACAGATTAAATTTTTTTCAATGAAATATGTGACACATTTCAATAATAAAAAATATTAACATTTTGTTATTTTTAACTTTTTCTTTGTCACATGTTAAAATATGGCATAATAATAGTGTGCCTTTTTTTTTTTTTTTGTTCTAAAAAAGTAAAAAATCGAAATTATTTTCCTTTGAACATGAAATGAAGTTGTTTTTATTCCTTTTTTACCTCTTCAACCAGATATCCTGTGAGCACAGGTGGTAGTAAATTTGATTTCTTTTCTGTTTTGTTTAAAAATTCCAACTGTTTCTCTGGCATCAAAACGTCCAGCTTGGAGAAGGGATGGGAAAATAAGAGTAAGTTTTATTTATTATAAAATGAAATATTTCTTTGTTTTTGTTTTGTAATACTTATAAAAATAAATATTAAAATAAATATGTCTTTCATAAAAAAAATAAAAAACATTTGAATTTTAGAACTTGCTTGAGCCTTAACTCCTTGCTAAACAAGGGGGGGGGGGGGGGGTTAGAGACTATAAACAAAAAATGTTTGCCAGGCAACAATGTGTGACTATTTACTAAACAAAAATCTACAGAAAAACTTTCTACATTTGCTCACTGCAACAACAGCTCTCGAATTCCATTTACTTAAATTGCAAAAGTTGGTCAGAAATGAAAAAGTGACAGCAGCTACTGACAGCTTTTGGCCTGTTTTTTTTTTTTTTTTTTTTTTTTTTTTTGTCATATTTCTGGGAAAAGAAATATTAAACAAAGAAACACTAGTGGCTTTTTGGTTGTATTGACACATTTTTTTGTAGAATAAGAAAACTTTTAGGAAAATACAAATGAAAAAAGTTTCGAAAATTAATGTGTATTTTCTGTTTTTTTTTTTTCTTAGATTACAAAATGAAAGTGAAACAACAGGGAATTAAAAGAAAATTATACTTTTAAGTTAGTTCAATGTTCAAACGATTTGTGTTTGTGCTTTATATACAAATAAATTTGTTTTAATTTTTCTACTGTCCCTATGTTACAGTTCTATGCTCGTTTTGTTCCAGTTCAAGTCTATTCCTGTACCAATTTTGTTCATAATATTTTCTTGTTCCGACAAAGTTAACTTTAAGCTAAGTGCTAGCTCTGTTTTTGTTCTATTCTACTTCTTTCGTTGGCTACACACAAGAAATTCTCGCCAATTTTTTTTTTTTTCAAATAAATTATTAATCAAAAACAAAATCAGTTTTAATTAAAAATTTAATCAAGTGAATTAAACGTTTAATTATATCAACAACAATATTGCAGAAAATGTTTTTAATATCAAATAATATTTAATTGATTCTATTAATTTGGATACTAGTGCAAATTAAATTATTTTAATATTACAAAATTTTTAACTAAAAATAATTTTTATTTTTTGTTCTGTTAAAGTGACAACAAGCGACAAATACCGCAGCTAAATTCGTAACTAGAAGGGTTTTTGGGACAGTTTATTACTAGTTGTTACGAGACTAGTTACAGAAGTACTCTTTTTGTAGTGCGTCAAAAAAGTACAACAATAAGAATTTACAGAAGTGCAACTATTCTTAAGTTAGTAGCAACTAGAATATGTCTAACTTTGACTTAGGTTGTCTACACTTTTAAGTCCTATACAAATTATTTAAGACACACGCCCATGTGAAAAAAATACATGTGTTGTGAATCCTGCTTTTTTTGTTATAACCTCCAATATTTTAATTAGTTTTTTAAAGTCATTTGCCCGTAAATTTTGGTTTGCAATTTACAATGTGCTTTATTACGCTTCATTGGGTTAAAAATGATTTTTTTTTTTAATAAAGCAAACAATTTCTATGAATAAATTATTTTTGCACTTCGGTGTCAACAGGTCAATTGTTTTTTTTTTTTTTTGTTAGCTTATTATAAATCCATTTGTGAAAATAAAATTTAATGAGAAATTATTGAATGTAAATTAGTTCATATTAAACGCCCCTTTGTAGTTTAAGTTAATTACTTAAGTTTATTGGAGCAGAATGTGTTGCTTACAGTGAGGGTATGAAAGTATATACACACACAGTCTTTGTGCTACTTTAATATGTAATAAAAAAAGCTTCTTTAGGGTAAGCGATTTTGTTATGTTTAATGAAAGGGAAATATGAAAGTAAATATTTAAAGTGCCGCTACACGTATATTTTTTTGGTACCCCTCCCCCCTACCGGAATCACCCACTGAAACGATCTTATTAAAAAAAAAAAAAATTTGGTGTTGCTGCACAGTGTTTTTGTTTTAGTTTAAATGATTCAAACTTACTATATTTAAAGATCTAATCAATTTATTCTTATTTAATTCTTATTATTTAATGGCCGATTTCACCAATTAATTTAAATATCAATTTCAATTCATTTTTCATATCAAATAAAAATAAAGTTATATGAAAAACTATATTTAAATATGAATTGATATTTAAATATAATTGGTAATATGGCCGCTAGTATGTTTTTTATATTTTTTTTGTATATGGGCACTTCCATAGAAGTGTCACTTTACGCCACTTAGCAATTAATTTTGTATTTTAGACCCATGTTGTTCAAAATTTTCCTCCCTTTCACTAAATTGCGCTTTTCACCACAACAGAAATAAATTTAAACGTGATAAAAAGTAGACTTGACTGTGGAAATACCCATATTTAGTACAAAAATCTCTACAATAATCCTGTTGAATTTTTTCCATTAAGCTTGTAAAAATATAAACAGAGAAAAATCTGTTTAAATTCCATTTAAAATATTTGCATGTAACAACTATTTACTTACAAAACTTTTATATCAATGTTATAAACCTTCATGAAAAACATTAAACCAGTAAATTAAAAAAGAAATAAGAAAGTATAGTCGGCCAAACCCAACCACTTAATACTCTTCTTTTCTAGAGCATACAAGTTCTACAACCCATAGCCAATCATGGACCCGGCAAATCAAAATTATGTAATGAGGTAAAGAATCATAGAGCTTTTTGCGACGATTATTATCAGCATCCATATCTTATTTCTTGTCTTAAAGCGGTTTTGGAGAGGGAGTTTATATGGAACCTATGGTCAATTCTGGACCTAACTGTATACAATTCCCATGACATAGTAGCTAATGCGAATACCAACATAAACAAGGAAGTTATGACATTTAAAGCTGTTTTAGGGAGTGGTATTAGTATGAGATCTAGAGCAAATATGGACCGATTAAAAAATAGTTCGAAAGACGATTTATCTTGCAAAAAAATATTTCTGAGCCAAATTTCACCTTAATGCCAACATAATAAGATAGATAGCCTATACGCACAAAAACTATTTCTAAAAAAAATTTGTATGGGGCCCATCTGAAATTATGTACGGATTCTCACCATTTTCAATAGGCTTCGTCATTATAACACTTTAGACATACTTACCAAATTTCATCAAACTATCTCTAAAATTGCGACCTGCACTTTGGGCAAAAGTTTATATAGGCAGACAAACAGCTAGCCGGACCAACGGACAGACGGACATCGTTAGATCAACTCAGAAAGTTATTCTGATTCAATCGGCATAGAGTATCTGACCAATCTTTTATAGTGTTACACATATCAGCACAACCGCATACTACCTTTAACACTACTGTGGTGTGGGTAGCGTGTTTTCCAGTCAGTATAGGGCTTGCAGGTCTCTACAGGCTCTGGTCTTTTTTACTATTACTGGCTGAAGGTCTACATTGCTATTGATCGGCCAATTAATTTAGAATGTAATTTGAAAATGTATTTGTAACATTTAATAAATAAATAAATTGTATCTTTATTGAGAATTCAAAAAATTTACAAAAAAAAAATCTTACACCAAAGTATATCAATAATATTTACATAGCTGTGTTTATGCACTCCTGCCATCAAGTATAAAAGGAATGCAGTTGCTTAAATATACCTGTACCTTAATAGATTTTGATGTATCAAATGAACGTTTATTAATAATAATGGCAATGTGTACATTTACAGATTAACATAAACATATGCAAACATATACTTCGAAAGATGTGCTAATAAAATAAATCCTTATATCATTAACAATCGACAAACCACCCTCCACGTTACAAATGGTAAAGTAAATTCATGAAGGCTGATTTCGTGTAAGCTTTAGCGAAAAAAAAAATGTTTAAATGTTTTCTTACAATTTTTGCAAAAGAGAATGTTAAGAAGGCAAATACATAACAATAATTCTAGCATACTTAAAGGCGGCTTTCTAATATTTTTGTTTTAGTCGTTAACAAAAGTTTATATAAAAAAGTTGTTTAAGTACTTGCATGTAGCATACCTTAGGGCTTTAAACTAGATTTATTTTGTTTACAAATACATAGATAAAAGTTTACTACAAACAACAGCTAATCCTAAAAGTAGATTAAACTTTATCATTTTAAGCAATAAACTGGGAATTCCACTTACTGAAGTTCTATAGAGTTACAGAAATAATTCTAGCAATAAATTAATTTGAGGTAAAAAGCTAAAATTAGCAGAATTACGATAAAAGAAATTTATAATAATTTTGTTTTTAAAGGAAATATTGGTCAACAAACAAGTTGTTTATTGCAGTAATTATTATATTATTAAAATTGCTTAAATAAATTGGTATTTGTTTAAAACTACCATTAACTTAAGGAAACAAAAACAATATACAACTCTCCATATGCCGTATGCATTGGTTTAAATTAAGGAGCTGTTTTTAATTTTTTTTATTTTTTTTTTTATTTTATTTCTCTTATAAAACAATTAAAATACGTTAATATAACTCACCACAGTCTATGCCTTGTAAAACTCTTAAATTTATATAAAAAAAGAATACAAAATTTATGTTGGTAATTTATTTTAACACTAATGAAAACGAAAATTTATTTATAATTGCTTTAGCAGCTTTATATTAGAATTTTTAGCTCCGAAAAGCAAAGGAATTCCAATAACCTAAACTTTGCCGTAATGTATGCTACGGAAATGCCACTTTAATTTCTCCTTAAGATATGCTTCAGGCAGCTAAGGCAACAAAAATGTTTATTTTTTAGCATGATTTTTAAAATGAAACTAAAAATGCTGCTCAAATTATTTTGCCTTTTCTCAATGTCCCTTACATTATTGTTGCAAAAAGTTATATTTCAAAATATGTATTTTTTTTTTTTTTTTTGTAAATTTCTATATTGCCAGCTGGAAAAAAGGTTAAACCCATAATGGCCATTAAAAATGCATCATCATAAACTCAACATTTATAGGCTTATGTTACACACAAATTTGTTGTTGGACTAAGGGGATTGGGTAAAGAGACAGTTACCTTTTTCATTATATATTGCAGAAAATTACAAGACAATTTTATTAATTTTTTGATATTTTTAAAAAAGAAACAATATGATGATAAACGAGAAAAAAAAGGTACTCTAAAAACAGTGCAACAATGTTAACAAAATTTTTCTAAAGCAAAACATTTGGGTGTAAGAGTACGGCAAACTTCCCCAGGTAAAAATTTAGAATACTCCAGACTAAAAAACTGTCTACGATGGTCTTAAGAGTTTACAGATCGCAATGTAACGAAACAACCATACACACTCCTAGTTAAACCACTTGTGAAGAACGCCTCTATTGTCTTGGATCCTAAAATTAATATGTACATTTACAGTTCCTTTTATTCCGCGTGAGAAGCTCATTCAATCGTTATGCTGGAGAACTTCCTCAGTAGACAACGAGGCTATCATTAGTTAAAATAAAAACCGAAGGCTTATGCTAAATTTGGCGTTTTTGATTAACTTGTTTAATGGTGACGTCCTCTCCGACTTCATTCTTTTTAATATAATAATATTCCAAATTTTAATATTCTACGACATCTTACGCAATTCCTGATACCTCTACACCTAACAACTTATGCTCATGCTGATCGGTATAGGAAAATTTCAATTAACTGTATAGTTTAACCGATTTTTCTATTAATATAGACAAGACTATCGACTAGTGTATAGACAAGACTATCAACTTGTGTGTAGACAAGACTATCACCTTGTTAATAGACTAGACAAGACTATCAACTTGTTTATTGAGAAGACTATTAACCGAAGAATGATAAAAACAAGATTACGCATTGCGCATGCTTACAAAATATAACTGTTTAATATGACGTCACATTAGAATTTTATACACATGTTTGTTTGCTTGTGTTTCTATATTTTAGCTGTACTTATGCGCTCATGTGACGTAGATGCGCAGAAACATTTCATTTTTTAAAGCTGAATTCGTTATCTTGTTTTCTTTGTATCATACTCTTAACCTGTTTATAGCCACGACTATCAACTTGTTTATAGACAAGACTATTAAAATCGAGATAACAGTTTCTTTTATAATCAAGTCTATACACTTTGTCCTCTTCCTAAGTCTGTCAAACGCGTATTAAGTGTTTATTTAAGCTTGTGTCAAAGTCGACATTACAGTTTAGGTAATGATGAGGTCTATGCACTATGTCCTCTTTCTAAGGCCGTCAGACGCGTATCAAGTGTTTACTTAAGCTTGTTGTCATATCTGTCGTTTTGGTTACGGGTTATCGTTAAACAAATATGTTGATCTAAAATTAGCAGCGGCATGAAAATGTCTTTATTAACACGACAACAATGACATTTTGATGTTAGTGCAAACAAACAAATGACCATTACAGGGTTTAGAATAATGTGATGGAGGTATATTAACGAGTGCTTGGATGAATAAATGAGGGGATGAAAGTTTAAATGTTGGATGAATGGGTTTTTATGGCAAACAATTTTAATAGCTTATAGCGATAATATTGTATAAAATATGTTATGAATTATTTGACTTTTCCTTCTTTTTGTAAAATAAGCGTTAGCGGAAGTCCTTTTTTCGAAAAGGAAATAAGATAAAGAATGAAAAAAAAGAAAAATTTATGATGACATAATATTACAATAACATGTTGAATATTGAGCGAAGTTATTGCTGTGGGAATTAATGAAAGGAAAGTGATTCATATTTATGAGAGATGAGAGGGAAAAATCAGGAAAATGTTTTAGAGTTTTTTCTTGAGTATTTAATATTGAAGCATTATTTATGTGTGTAATGTAAAATTTTCAAGAGGTTATTTTTTTTATCAACAATTGAAGTAATTGGGATCATATAATAAATGGAGATTAAATCTCTAGATTGACATAAAAGTAGCTAAATTGCCATTATTTGTAAACAATAGCAGACAACTTCACTATTAAACGCGCTGTCAAAATAGGATTTTCTAATTGCAAAGCGTTAACGCCGCGCTTTTAAGGGATGCTTCATTCAAATTGTATGGGCATGAGAAGTTTTAACAGTTAGAAAACGCATCCGCTCTTGCTAAGGTACGACTGTTTGACATTTTATCGTGCATCAATGGACGCTTTAAGAATGTTTGAAAAATGCTAAATTTTCTTTATAACATTCAATTTCTATTGCGACTACAGTTACGTGCAAACATATAAGATAATCGTCTTTTCGGCTAAAGCTTGCTTTCCGACTCGATGGTGCATTAAGATGGGCGAGATGCCTAAAGTGAAAGACGAGGCACAACTTCTTTCGAAAAAAAAAATGTTTCGGGCAATGAACATGGCCGCGATGCCGTCAGCCTAATTTATTCCTTACCCTTGAGCCAACAATCGTCAACGGCGATCGATATATGACCCTGACTTTAGACTAGTTTTTGCACCTGTTAGACGTTATGAACTTGGGCGATATGTGGTTTCAACAATATGGCCTAAGATTTAATACAACATACGACACAATCTAGTTATGGAAGACCAAGTTCGAGTCAAAGGTGGTTAAGTCTATCGAATTTTCTTATGCCAGCACTTCTTTAGCGAATGATTTCTTATTTCTTAAATAATGCCATCTTTCATTTTAACTTTTATTTAAAATTAAACCCAATTCTATAACTAACCCTGCAGTCTCTTTTATGTATACATTTTACTTGAACTTAAGTTTATCTACCGTCTTCATCCGTTTTGTCATCGCTGACTATAAAGTTTAATGATGTATGTGTTTCTTGTGGCATAAAAGATGTGATAAAACTATTTGATTATAAATTCAAAATGGAAATATTTTTAGACAAATACTGGTACTCCAAGATCAAAGGCAACCAACCACTCTTATCTAAACTATGCAAAAGTTATGATATTTTAATATACAAAATTTTTTTTGTAACTGCAAACATTTATATAAAAATATTTTTTCTTTGCGGTTCTCTGTTGGAGGTGCCTTTAAGGTAAATGTTTGATAGATAATAGAAATTCATTATTGAAAAGTTCTTGATACACTTTTTGAAATATGTAGTTGATTGAGTAGAAATTCGGGTTAAGGAGAAGGCTTTTGGTAATATTTGTAGACACCTTACAACAGGTAGAAATGCTTTATATTAGGTGTGTTCATTTACAGAAAATAATTGCTTCTTTTTAGTAATTGTTAATAGTAAGTGTTCAAGTATTCGAAAGACTTGCAACTAGAGAGTGAAAAAAGAGTACACAAATTTGAGAGACAAAAAATTTGTGAAAAATTTTTGCTAGTAAAAGTTTTACTAGCAGGAATTATTCAGCAACCTGTTTCATGTTTTTGTTTACAAAACAAAAATAATTTTCATAATTTTTAAATTAAAAGTTTTTCAAAAACATAAAATATTAATTTTTTTTTTGAAATTAAGGAACAATATTCTTGCTTAAATACTTCAAAACAATTGAATTTATTGAGAAATAACATTTTGTAAATTTTTAATTTACTCTCTCGTTGCAAGTTTCTGCTAGTAAAGTAAATGAACACACCTATTGACAAAATTGTAATTCTACAATATTAATCTTATGGGTCGGTTACGGATGGCAACAAATCTGAAGTTAAGTTGCCAGCAGCGAAATCAGGCAACACCGCTCATGCTAAAGTATACAAAATTTTTATCTTGTTTTATATTTTAATGTGTGCGGCGTTGCCTGATATCGGTGCTGAAAACTCAACTTCAGTTCAGTTGCCATATAAGAAATTTGTTTGGTTTAAAAAAAATAGTGAAATCGTTCTAATGTTTCACCCAGTAACTATTCAAATTACGTCACGGAAAAAGGATTTTGACGCGGTAGCGCCCATACCATAGGAACAAGGAAACAAATGGCTTTACAATACTCTGATGGAGGGGTTGAAGTCACAGCCAAATATAGTATCTACCATTATCTGTTATTTTATAAAAAGCGAAAACTTGAAAAAGCGAATTCACAGAAAAGAATAAAAATTTATTTCAATTAAAGAATTTGTGACATTAATTTAAAAGTTAATAACATTTGCACGAGGTAACAAATTAATTGTTATTGTAGAATCATGTTAAATTAACATGAAGAAACTATGAAGCAAAACCTCTACCGAAAAATGTAAAATCAATCTTGTTTTCGAGGATTTTACATTGATTTTTTTCTGTGTGTATCAATTAAATATTTTTATACCCTTCACCACAGGTGGAAAGTTTGTTATTCCGTGTGTAATTTCTATAATATTGATCTTAGACCCTATAAAGTGTATATATTCTGGGTCCTTATGAGGAGAAATTTTGATTTAACGATGTCCGTCCGTCTGTCCGTCTTACGTTTGATATGTGTTTTCCGGATACTCCAGACATGATAGCGACTAGGTTGTTTTACATTTATGTCTTATATAGTCTACCATTTCTTGCTATTGAATTTCAGCAAGATCGGTGCACAAATGGTTGAGATATGACCAAAAAACCACGACTACCTCTGATTTTGCCCAAATATTTTTTGTTTCTTATTCATACATTTACATTTCCTTTTACACTATTTCATATTCTTTTGCTTAAATATTTCCCCTACCAGAAAATAGTTTTCATTTGCAATTATATACTACAAAATAATTTCATTTTAAGTTCTTGATTTTTCATACACAATCCTAAAATTAAAAAGTCTCCTAAGCTCCTTTTGCTATGTTACTGCACGATGCCGTTTAAATTCATTCCTCAACTAGAAAATTTATACAAAACCACAAAATACACTAAATACCACAGTAGTGTATTCATAAAATACTCGTAGAAAATAATAACTCTTTTTGAGAAAACTGAGCCGAAAACATGAAATTTATTTATTCGGCATATGTAGAAACATGGATATACACACGTATAACTCTTATGAAGAGGCAAGCAAGAAAATTTACCTGTTCATAAATTGTTATGTACTTAAAAAGAGGAGAGCATGAAAAAAACAGAGAAACAGTTATTTAAGTTATGCAGATACCCATGCAGTATTAAGGGGTTGTTAGAGAAAAGAGAAGTAAAATAATGAAATCTTTACTAACCTTAATTCAGCATAAAATAAGCAGTTCAGTTGTAAAAAGTTGAAATGTATTGCGAATTATTCAACCCAATTATGAATGAAAATTTCCTTATTTCTAAAAAAAAGTATATTATAATTTTGTTCTATAGGGTCCAAGATTGCCCATGGGTCCTAAATAGGGTACACTTGCAAAACTTTGTTCTTATATACTGTGGCTTAGAGTATCATATGGTTGGACTTGATCGACTATACTTTCGTACTTGTTATACTTTTAGCCCTTTTCTGGTAGTTTTTTTTTTACGAAATTCCAGATGAAAACGTTATTCTTATAGTCATCATCACAAAATTACTTAAGTAGTAAACATTTTTGTTTCAAACATATTCCATTAAGACAAGAGTCTAAAAAAAGTTGTACGTAATTTTAGTTGTTTTATTCATATTAAAAAAGGATATAATATAAAATTGGCTGCATCCCGTTGTCAGTAAATGTATCCTTTTGAAACTATAGTAGAAATATTCATATGAAATCTGCAAAATAAAAATATAAAAAACTGTTAGACAGGAAAATTAACAGCAAGGTAAGCCTTATGGAAAGAGTGTTGCCATAATTTTTTTTAAATGAATTTTGTCCAAAAATTTATATATTGCGTTAGACATAAAAGTATAAAAAAAATCTATTATATTTAATTATTTTGCAAAATTCATAAAAAAGTTTTACAAAAAGAATTTCAGACATAAAATTAAGAAATTATGTTTTCGGAAAATGACAACAAAGTTTTTCTTTCAAAGAATAAAATCTTAAATAAAAAAACTTAAATTTCTAGAATTTAAAAAAAACCTGACCGATTTTTCCTACACAACTGTTTTAGAGAAAATATGTAGATAATTAATAATTCAAAACAAATTTCGATCTACCAAGGTTAAAAATACCATTTGGTTTAAAGATTGATGTTAAACGGCAAATATTTCTGAAGATATAGGGGGGTTACTATCGAAACATGTTAAATTGATCTGTCCGTGAACGTGGGTTCGATCCCGCGGCAGTCAAGTATTAAAAATTATTAATAAATTTTAATTCATTTCATTTTGTAAAATTCCTTTCTTTACAAAAATAGTTCAAAGAAGATTAAATTCAATGAACCTTAGCCTCAATAATAAATCAAAATTTAGATTAAGAAGAAAACACCTTCAGTCTTTTTCTCTTTATTTGTACTTCTGGCAACACTGCATGAAATAGGCATGTCTTTACACTCGTATAATAAGCAAAATTCGTAATATTTTAAATTAAATAGAAACAAAAAACAAAGCAGAACAGAACATGAAAGATCAGGGCAAACAAAAAAAAATTATTGTTTATGTATGTATGTATGTATGTATATACAAATGGAATAACGAAATTGAATAAAACTTTACAAAATTTAATTGTAACACTAATGGGTGTTAAAAAATAAAGAAAAATAAGCGAATATGTTAGGAGTTATGTACATTAAGCGAAAACAGTGTGGTTATATTAGCTTCTTTTAATATTTGTGGGAAGTATGAAATCCTAAGGAACGCGTATAAAAATATATTAATTCAAAATTAAAACAGCACTCCCTGTGAAAGAGAATAATTCTGTGAACCACACATTTCATGAGATAGTAAACTTCTTTGTCGTCGGCTCTTGATTCTTTATTCACTCCCAAATCCAAGTCTCATCACTTCAAAAAACCTACACCACTCTTCAACCAGCAAAGCATTCAACTTCATGAACGGTACCTCAACTTTTTGCTAATTCGTAAAATCCAGGTCTTTAACGATTGGAGGCCAAACCCGAACCCTGGACCCTTCATTTACTCATCAACTATTAAACCTTTTCCAATTGTAATTCAGAAGTTCAATTATAATTCAGAAAGCGTAAATTGTAATTCAGAAAGCAAACTTAATGTTTAGTGATTTTTCTTTTTTACTTTGCAATTAAATTAAATTTTAAATTTTTAGTGATTTTTCTTTTTCATTCACTCACTAACTACTATGTCTTTACAACTCTACAACCACTATCCATCCAAAAAGGAGCATAAAACCATCATCATCACCCATTTTGACTCATAAAATGTATTTCTCACATAATTTATCTTTAGTTTATTGATTTAATTTTGTAAGTTTATTAATATAAAAAAATCAGAAAGTACAAATTGTAGAACAAAAACGTATCAAAAAGTACCAAAAATTTCAATATTGTAGTGGGAGCCCAGAATTTAATACGTTTATGTTAATTAACGGAGAAAAATGTTCTGTGAAAAAAGTACCAAAAATAGGTACGATTTCTACTCCTTAAACGTTCGAATTCCGAAAAAGTACCAAATTTTAATTTTTTAGATATATTGATTTAATTTTGTATGTTTATTAATATAAAAAAATCAGAAATTGTTGAACAAAAAAGTACCAAAAATTTTAATATTGTAGTGGGAGCCCAGAATTTAATACGTTTATGTTTATTAACGGAGAAAAATGTTTTGTTCAAAAAAGTACCATAAATAGGTACGATTTTATTCCTTATACGTTTGAATTAAGATAATTACCAAATTCATTTTTTTTTTTTTTTTTTGATATAAATAAAGAATTTGGTATACATTTTATTTTTATGTTTATTGGTTTAAAAGATAGATGGAGTGACAAGAAGGTTTTAACTGATTACTCCTTAAAAGCGACGAATTTCAAAAAAAGTACCAGACACCTGTCCGCTGATTTTTCTAATGGACGATGTATTAAATTTTCTTGTCTCTCTTTTTAAAGATATAAGGTTGCCGTATTAACCCGTTTTAACCCTTTTAGCGATCGAATTTCATGCATTTAAAAAGAACAAATTGACTTCACTGGTTTTAATCCACTTTTACTTTGTATTGCAACAACTTTAACGTATTTTCAACTTTTGTATCTAATGTCTGTATGCACGTTCCCTGCACGTTAACTTGATTCGTAGATTTTACACCATTTTGCTTCTTTCTCTTAAATTTAATACCCTCCACCACCACAAATGCTGAATCAGGGCATATTAAGTTTATCAATCCATGTAAAACATTAGGAAATATTTATTAAAGACCTTCTAGAGGGCACTATATTTCTAACGATCCCTAGTATGGTCTGCTCCAGGAAATTTTTGTATTTTTTTCTAATTTGATATGAAGGGTATTAAACATTTTGCATAGAAAGTGAAGTTTGGGCACACATGATGCGTTAAAAAAGTCCCAGATGTCATTTCGTTTGCAGGAATTTCTTAAATAAGTTGTTCCTATATAAAGCTCTTTTCGGGAAACGTTTTAACCCTGGAAGATTACTTATTATTTTAGTACATTAAGGTGACTCTTCGTCAAATCGACGAACAATTAAAAAAGTAAAAAATCAACAACATAATTTTTAGTTAAGCATTTTATTGAAAATAAAATAAAACAAATCATAAAATTAAAAGTTCTTTTTCTCTCTTTAAAACTTCGATATGAATTTGAACACTTTTTTGTGCTTTCGAATTCATTAACTTTTTAAAGCTTTCGTCATCAGCTGTCGCTGTTAAAAAAAGAACGTTATTTGAATTAAATTGAATTAAATTGATCACAGATCCTAAAATCCGCCACCAAAAATTAATTTTTTACGAGAAGGGTATTACAACTTCAGTATAACTGAACAAGTTATTCTTACTTGTATACCTACAAATACTTTCCAAGTGTTTAACAGGAAATCCGCCCGTCCGTCTGTCTATCCGTCCCTTAACAAGTGTGATACTGAGTATTTTAGTGCTGCTTAAAACCTGAAGTCTGAGCACACATGATGCGTTAATTGTGAGCAAGTTTGCAATTTTTTGCAGGCATTTCTTAATTAATTTGTTGATGATAAACTTGCTCGTGTAAAGGATTTGTTTGTGAACTATTATATGTTTGTTGTACTTTATTACATTTTTTTGTTTTGCAAATCTTTTGCAAAAATGATTTGCTTAACTAAATGAGTTGAGGAATTATAATTAACTCTAGGTGGTATAAAGGATAAGTAGTTAATTAAAAAGAGTAACGCTTCTTCACTTAGACGAAAAACCATTCTAAGTGACTATAAATGATTTTTCCATCTTCCAAATGTCTTAAATCATCTTAATCATACTCAGGACTTAATCCAGTTTGGAACTGTAGATATTCGAATACATTAAAAAATTTAAATTCTCTTTTAATTTTAACTTTTACAAAAATCTAAATTTAGCCTTGACCTCACCCATAATATCATCTTATTTTCTGTCATTAGTTAAATACAAGTTTTAACCTACAAATTTTAAACGACAACAAAATAATCATTACAATTGCAACATTTGACACTTAAACTGACACTCAAAACAACAATTTATCTTTGGCAACAAATCTAAATTATGGTCTCGCAAGAAAAACTAAACAAACTACAATGAAAATATCTTTTTACAAACACACACAAAAAAAAAAAACATTGTGCCCTTCTAAGAAAAAAAAACAACAACAACAACAAAAAATATAAAAGCCAAAGCGACAAATGTCATGTCGTTAAGAGTGACAAGCACTGTCACTACTGTTTTGCAATTGTAAATTATAACACAAAATCAATTTACTAAAAAAAAGTTTAGAAGAGCTACGAAAAAATACAGAAAACTAAGAAAAACTAGTTGGAAACATTAACAAATTTTTTTTTTTTGTTTTTTTTTGGAGTGCTAGTGGTAACGATTGTTTTGTGAGTTGGCGATAAATTGGTGTTGTGAGGTGGCAGGTTACTCGAGTACTTGTCGGAGAAAGTTTTTATGTAGTTTAGAAAAGAGCTATTGTTTTCTATAAAATTAAATATAAAGTCACACTAATATCTCACAAAAGGCCGATAAGATTATGAAGAAATTGTGTAATTGCTTACACGGTTACTCGAGTACTCGTCGAGAAAATTAGAGATAAAGTTTTTTGGTGGATATTTGTAGGCTAAACGTTGGGTTATCAGAAAATTGGCTATCCGGAATAAATTTTAGCAGACAATGTAGACTCGACTACTTATTTAAGAACACTAAGGTCTTCTTTAGTAGACTTGTATGGAAATTTAATAAAACTTAAAATTTTTTTTATAAAAGTGGTTACTCATTATTCGTTTAATCTCGCAGGTTATGAATTAGAGTTTTTATTCAGTTTTATTAAGTTAATAGATATTTATAAAGGGAAAATCTAGTTCCAAATTTCTTAAAAGAAAATTAATTTTTTTTTTTAGCTAAAGTTGACTGTTTACTAGGAGGTCAGGTAATCGGTTATCCGATAACTTTTAGGGTAAACATTAAGTTTAAGTTTCGTAAATATATAAAGGGAATATTTAAATACAACTTGAAGCTCTTTTGTGATTAAAAAGTATTCGGTTAGACTTATTAAAAAAAAAATTTGACTTAAATTTATTATTGATGGTACAACTCTTAGCACTCGCTAACGCCAGAGTAATCGTTTACAATAAATTTTTGGTTTTTGCCTCATATTAAGATAAATTGCTTCTATGGTGATTATGTTTCCAATAAAAACAATCATTTTCAACTACTGCAGTTGAAAATTACTACAAAATGTTGGATGATTTAAAAGTGAAGAAACAAGAGAAAAAAATGAAACTTGATTGAGTCAAATTACTCTTGATTATTTATTGCTACAGTTTTAACAAGAACGTGACTTACAAAATAATACGATTATTTGCCAAAAAAAAAATTATAAAATTAACTTTTATTCAAAAACAAAAAAAAAAAAAAAAAAAAAAATTGTTTTTAGAGTTAATTCAAGTTGCAGTTTAATGAAACTAAACTTAAATACCAAAGAAAATTTCTAACATTTAATGAATTCTATCATCTTCTTTTCCAAACACTTAAATATAAATTTATTTCTAATCTAAAATATATTAAGTCCTTAACTAAATAACTTACTTAATTATTTGTACATTTAAATCAACTGGGAAAACCCGACAAAACACTTTAAATCAATTTTATAAATTTTCATAATAAACGGGTTTTTAAAAAAGCGACTTATTTTGCTTTTATTCAAGTATAAGAATTGCAAATCCGCGACAAAAACAATTTTTATTTCATATAAAAGAAAAATTGATGACATCGTTAATGGAATACGATATCGTTTATATGTACGAATAAAGTGCTTTTCAGCATGCCGTTTTATAGGGACACAAAATTTCATGGTCAGAAATAATTCTCCAACATTTTTCACCACTTATAGCATAAATTAAAAACAAAATTAATTTTAATCAAAAATTTAATCAAGTGAATTAAACGTTTAATCAAGTAAGTTAAACGTTTAATTGATACTATTAATTTGTTTACTGCTGCAAATTTAATTAATTACCTATAAAGTATATATATTTTTGGTCCTTATGAGGAGAGAAGTTAATTTAACGATGTCCGTCTTACGTTTGATAGATGTTTTCCGGAGACTCCAGACATGATAGCAGCTAGGTTGTTTGACATTTATGTCACATATAGTCTACCATTTCTTGCTATTGAAATTCAGCAAGATCGGTCCACAAATGGCAGAGATTTGACCAAAAAACCACGACTGCCTCTAATTTTTCCAAAAAAAATCCCTTGTGGTTGTTGTTGTTTTATTTTAATGCGTTTAATTTTATGCACACACACCCATAAACATTTATGTATGCACATGATATGCCGCTCAAATAAAGAAACAAACTCGTAGACTCAATATATTTTAATTTAACGCTTCCTCATAAAAGCGTTCGTAGCCGAGCTGTGTAACTTGCCGCCTGAGACTCTGAGGTTCCAAGTTCGAGTCTTGGTTGCCCCAGTTTTAAAAAAATTTTTTTATTATACCCTTCACCACAGGTGATTTTTATTTAATTTGTTTATGTCCTAAAAACGATATTAAAATTACCTATAAAGCTTTTCGATATTTTCATTATATAAGCAATGTTTTTTTAATTAATATCACAATTTTTTTAATTTAAATCAATTTTTATTTTTTTTCTGTTTAGTGTTATTTTCCAGCCATAAAAATCAAAGTTCGACCAAATCTTAGCAAATTATCTATATTTGTTACGGCTTAAGGCGTTTTTATTTCCGAGAGTTGGCTTCAAATGTGCACTTTAATAAATTATGGACCTCAAGCTACAGTTTTAGGCATTCGAAACTGTTTTCTTATACTGGGGCATATGGCCAATTATGTAGAGCGATCTTCACATAATTTAATTACGTCTAGTCCTACGAACCCATTAAACGCCAAATTATACTAGAATAGCGTTATTCATTACAGTTTTAGGCGTTTTGAAGGGTTTTCGGAGAGTGGGTGTTTTGCGGCCCCTACAAGCTGCAACTGTTTGTATAATTGTGTTGAAAAAATCAGTTCATCTTTTCAACAAACTACGTTAAGAAATTATTTTTATAGACTCAACATGCGTTTCGATTTTTTATGAAGTCTTTGAATGACATAAAAGAAGTAATGAATTAAGCTCGAGGTCCAGCTCGAGCTTGAATGAAGTTATGATGGAGGAAGAAGAGGAGCAAGGAAAGAGTTGTACACCGATCATCATGCAATCGGCATTCCGGTACCGATAATATAAGTTTTTCTAACAGAAATATAAATTTTTTAGGGTTGCTGATCCAGAATTGGATTTTCCTACTAAAACAGTTGTGCTGGATTTCAATTCTAAAGTGCTAAGGAGATCTAGAAACAATTTAATATCAATATTGTTCTATTATATTGCGTCATTTGAAAACGACAGTGATTTCAACATACGGACAGACAAACATATATGGCTAAATCGACTATTTTATAAGCTATTTTATGGGGTCGTAGATGAATATTAAAAAAGTTTCACACGGAATGACGTTCTTTACAACTCGTTGTGGAGGGTATAAATAGGTCTCAAGGGGCTTAATCGCAAGAACGTTGTAGGCATTCGCGAGCACCGTTGCTTGAGATAACTCATTCATAATAATGGCCTTGACATATTTAAACTGTTAAAGAATTGCGAAGCCAGCTTCACTCCTGTTCGAGAAATGCTAAAAACCAAAATGCATCGCATCTACTGAAGCACCCGTTATTTCCCAATTATTTTGTAGAAACAAACTAATTTAACTGTTGAAGTTAATTTATGTTTCACAAAAAATTCCTAAAATATATTTTAAATAAATCTCCAAAGTACCAACATTTTCTTACAAACTTAAAGCCATTACTTTTGAATTATTCACTTGATTTAAACATAAAGAACACAAATACTTAATAATAAACTTTATGCAAATAAATGTAAATTTAATTTCCAGCTTAAATTCTTTTTTTCTTATCAACATGTTAACGAACAAAATAGAGAAATAATTTATTAAATATTTAATAAAACATACAACATTTGAAAGAATTTAGTTTATTGCTTTTTACAAGGCATAAATTCATTTATAAATTCTTACAAATTCTTCTAATGTACAACAAAAAACCACATTTATTACTTAAATACAAAAGAAAGTTTGTCTTTTAGGAAAAATAAATTTTAAAAATTTATAGAATTCTCTTATCGCTTTTTAGACACCATTAAGTTGCTTTTGTTAGGACTAGAAACTAAAGGAAATTAAACCTTAAAAGTCTTAAGAGAATAATAGAAAATCTAGAAATATCTACACTAAGGGGTATGGCAGCCTTTCTTAACAGAAGTAAGTTTTAAGTGCAGCAATGTCACACATTGCCAAACCCAAGAGAGCAAACTTTGACAAAGAATGGCATTCCTAAGATCATCTGTTAAGCTCTGAATTTAAGATAAATAATCCTATTTATACGGTTACCAGAATAACTGAGAGGGTCCCTGCCGGAGATTAAACTAGTAACTAACTAGTACCCAACTAGTACAAAAATATCCAGTACTAGTTCTCAACTGTAAACTTTTCTTTTCTTTCTAAAGCCTAGCCTATAAACCTTTCCCAAAGCAAGGGCAGTAAAACTTTTTCCTATAACCAAAACTTTTTAAAGACACAATAGGACAGCATCTTTAAAAGGGTTTTTAAAGCGTTGCCAGTTAAAGGGTTAAAATGTCTGCTTATGTTCACATATGCATATAAATAGCCATTTTTTCCTAATTTGCTTGCATGATGATAAAGTAATTTTGCTTTTAAACTTTATTATATTTTAGAGAAATAAAAAAAAAACAAAAAAGAGATGTTCGAGTTTTTTTTCCAAACTCAAATTTACCAAATGACACACATTCTTTTGGGAAAAATAAAAGAAAAACTAAATTGAAATTAAAAGAATAAATTAAATAAATTTATTCAAGCAATTAAAATTGAAATGCAATGACATTTCTATGAATAGGTTTTTATATACATAAAATTTAATGTTTGTTAATAAAGACATCTGTAAAATATAATTGGCTTAAAATAAAAACTGGGGATTTTCCAACAGTTTTTTTGCAATAAAAAGCTTAAGAAAAATATTTAAGTTTTAATTGTTGAGAAAATGTATATACTTATGTATATATGTAAGAATGTATATACGTATGTAAGAATGTATGTATTTATTTAAAGTTTTTTTTAAATAAATACATACATAATTGTTGAGAAAATGTATAAACTTATGTATATATGTAAGAATGTATATACGTATGTAAGAATGTATGTATTTATTTAAAGTTTTTTTTTTTTTATGATGTGTGGAATATATGTAGTTTTTTTTAAACTTTTTCTATTCTTATCTGTTGGGATTAGTAACTTTAAAACCTTCATCCAATAAGTTGTTGCCCAACAAAACCTATAAATATTATAACCTTTGTTGACACATTTAAGTTTTAAAAAATTTTGCTTCAACAACTTGCTGCTGTTTATGGAAACACATTTTTTCATATGGCTTTTGGGAATATGCTAACAAAAAAGTTTCAATTCTGACAAAACTTTTTTCGACTTTTTATTTAAAGAGATTTTCTATTAAAGATTAATTAAAAATTAAAAAAAAAATTCAAGCTTGCACCTTACATCCCCTTCACACTTTTTCAACAATTTTTATAACTCCGTTTCATTAACTGAGACCCATGGGTCTGCAATCACACCTTTTTCAACTGGCGTTGCACTTTTAGGTCTTGGAATTGGCAGATCTTTTCGATCGTGGCTGACTAGAGTCCTATGTATCTTGCAGGAATCACATGTGAGCTGTGGTTTTAACCATTTTTCTTCTCATTTAGCCAAGAAAAAAATTAATTTAGCCATTAACCATTTTCATTCAGTCAAATTTCCTTCAAGTTTTTAAAAATATTGGACCAAAAAATTATATAAATGCTAAATTTTTTTTAAAACTTTTTCTTATAAATTATCGAAAATTACTTTATAAAAAAATTTGATTTTATTGATAATTAAGGTCCAACTCCGACACCAACCGCTGTGGTCATTTAAGTCTGATTCCGACTCAAACACCAACTCCGAATCCTACTCTAACCTTGATGCTAAATGTAAATTAGATTGGTCCTTTTTTGACTTTTAACAATGTTCTTTTAAGTCAGTTACTTTAAAATGGTTAAATATAGCAACAAAATCATTCTGTGAAAAAAATCGATATTGCAATTCCAACACGTGCCGCATTGAGCTTTAATATAGTTATTTACACATGGGAATTTCATGTCAAGTGACCCAATTTTTAAATCGATGTCTTCCGATTTGGATGAAATATGCACCAAGATTTATCCTATTGGAAAGTAGTTTAGACACAAACTTTTAACAAGATCAATCATAAAGTTTCTGAGTTAGAGGGGGAAAAAATTTGACATTTTGGCCATACCGGTGTTCTTTTTCATCCTTGTAACTTATAACCTATTGGTGTTAGCAAAATTTGTCTCAAGTAGCTTCGATAGCTATTTGATCAATCTTTTGAAAAAAATGTTTTTGTTTTTTTTAAAAAATTAAAAAAAAAATGTTTTTTTTTATTTTCAGACTTCGAAATTTTCAAAGTAGATCCTCTTAATTTTTTTTTTATTTTAGAAAATATTAGAACATTTTTTAAATTTTTTATGCCGATAAATTGTGGAGTCGGTTTCGCGAGTTTTTGCAGGTACTTCGACTCCGGTACAAAAACCTCAACTCCGACTCTAGTACTCCGAGTCTGACTCCACAGCCCTGCTTCAAATAAAACCATTTCTAGTTGTAAAGAGTTGGCAAAACTACCCAAATCGCAGGAAGATAGATCTTAAAAATAATGGGGTTGATTTAGGCCGTTTACCTTAAGGGAAATTTGGCTGCTGGCGGATGTTCATGTGTGATACATCCTACAGCTGTTTTACCATTTGGTTTTTATCCTCCGGGGATACAGGCGAAGCCAATTCCTGCTAATCAGCAGACACCAAATTGACGACAGATCATTATTTATCATCAAGGAAACCAGAAGCCTAGGGACTTCGGTTTCGGACAAGTAATTGGTAAAGTGTCTTCTAGATCCACGTGGTGTTTTCTATAACCAAAATCGACAGAAATGAGATCTTAAAAAGTCGGTTTTTAAGAGTTATTTTCTACTTATTATATGGAAATTCGGTATACTGCTGTTTTTCCATAAGTGGTACTTTTTATCAACGAAAACTTCTGCTTTTCAGCAGAAGAGGTTAAATGGCTCCAGCTTTTAAGCAAGGAGCGTGTGTATAGTTCTACTGGATGATACACTAAGAGTTGCACCCATGTATCGGGTGGGTGATCAAGACACATATGAGCGATAGTAGAAGCATTGTTTTAATCAGTGCTGAAAGCACCGTTAGGTCAATACTCTAGGTACTCACGTTAATCCCAACACATCTATGTGTTGTTGCTATATAGCAGAATCTGCTTTACAGTGCCAAAGAAGATAGACGCACTGCCTTTATCCGCAGGTAGACACACGTTAACTTTGAATACGGTTGTCAAAGTTTACATTAATATTCAAAAATACTTAACCAGACTTGATTTCTGACTCCGGAGTTGACTGACGAAAAGCAAAATAGCTGGACTATCTAAAAAAATAAAAAAAGGACGGACTATTAAAGTTAAATAACATAAAAATGTACTTTTAGAAAAGACTTTAGGCTTAATTAAAGATACGATAATCAAGGCAAGAGCTTAGACAATATTATACGCTAGACAAAAAAACAAAACTTTAGGATCTTTTAGGCAAGACTATAGATTAGATTCAATTAGACAGCCGTTAAAACACGAGGACGGCTTTCTTTGGTCCTACGATTATTATCTATATATATAAAAATGTTTGTGCCGTGTATGTGCTCCTAAAACTCAAGAACCGCTGGACCGATTGATAACAAACTTGGAAAATACATTATTTTAGTCGGGAGCCACGGTTCTCTTAAGTTTAATCCCGATAGGTGGCGCTCTTGTCGTGATATTTGGCTAAATTCACAAAATATATTTATACAACAAAAATAAGTATTCTTCGGCATTTAATGTATATAATCTATATATATATATATATATATAGATATATATGGAGACTGTAGCGATCCACAGTCTCCAATCTTTGCGATAAACGGCTTAAAAAAGCGATTTTCCTAAGTCCTACTGGGTGGCGCATAATTAGCGTTATGATTTCTCTAATAAACAACTTTTTTCTTTCAAATTTTATTTAACGTTGGAATTTATTATAAACGCTGTCCTTATTGCTTAGTAATTATCTAGCTCCTGTATCCTTTGTAATGTTAAAATGAAATCATTTACATTTAATCCCAAATATTTTTCCTTATTCTCACTAAAAATATAAAGCAAATCAAAAAAAAAAAAAAAAAAACAGAGAACAGAGAACAGAGAACATAAAATGTAGAATGTCTAAAAACTTAGTTACAAATTGTAATTCTAGGTTGACATACGCTAAAATAAACACTGACAGCGATACAAAACAGTCACAAACAGTGGCAATGTACGATGAAACATGTAATGAAATATGCGTTTGTGCAACATTTTACTGCCCTTTTTGTGTAATTGTATTGTGGTAGTTTTTGTTGCAGTTGTCACTGGATATGTCAATTAGTGTAAAAGCAGCATGACATAAAAACATATATATGAACTAACCGTATGTGTGTGTATTTAGAACAGTACTATTTTTTAGTGAAAAGAAAGACAGACATGATGGCTGCTAATGTTGCTGAAGGCCAGGATGTTAAAGGAATTAATTGTACGAAAAAGTGATAGATTTAAAACAAAGATACATTTTAGAGCGCGCTTTAGTCAAGACTATACCCAGGATCATAATAAAGACCACAGGATTGACTATATATAACATAATAGTGTACATAATAGGAATATACTATACTACAAAGAAGACAAGCGGCTAGGCTATAGACGATATTAAAGGCTAAACTTTAGACATAATATTAGGCTCGACTTTAGGCAAGAGTATAGAAAAACTTCAGACTATATTAACAACTAGGGTAGACTAGAAACAAGTCTAAAAGCCAGAATTTTGACAATATAATAGCCAAGAAAATCTAAACTATAGCCAAGACTATAGTATACACCATAAGCAACCCTATTCTGTACACTATAGACAAGACTATAAGCACAAGAAGAGCAGCAATTTGGTGTTGTGCTAAATATGCAGTCATGCATATTGAAACCCCGAAGGACGGGTTTTTAGAAAAAAAAAAAATCAAGGGGATCTATTTTAAAAACTGCTACGTTTCACCAACGCAGTGAAAGTATGAATTATACATTGATTAACTTTTGGAGATACAATCCGATAATAATCTGTGGAAATTTTGAAGCACAGACAACTTATTGGGGTTGTAGATTTACAAACACAAAAGGCCGTGTATAGTTAGAAGCATTTACCCAACTGGATCTCGTACTGGGTAACACTGTCAATTCCCACCCATTCAGTAGAGAAGACACCGGATCAGTTGTCAACTTAACCTTTTTAAGTCCTGCCCTTTCAAAGGATCTCGTATGGAGTGTTATTGAACTCTACACCCATAGGAATCATCAACCTTGTGTTTTCACTCTATGAAGTGTAACCAACCTTACTAAATATTTAGTCAGTATTGTTTTTCACAGCCAAATTTGACTCGGCTATATCGGAAATCACGTGGTGGCTGTGGTTCATACCAAAATCGAGGGATGGGAGATCGCAGAAAGTCGGCTTTAAGAGTTGATGTGGGGAAATTCGGTATTCTGGCGGATCTCCTTACGGATATGTTTTTGGAGAAACTCATCACGTATCTGACGTTAGTTGTAGGTCAGATACAACAACTGTATGTTACAAACGCCCTAAAATAAGCACGTGATGCAACGAAGCCTAGAAGAAGGCTGACAGAGAGGAGAAACCCAAACTATTGGTTGAACTCTGAAATTGCAGAACATCAAAGAAAATAGCTTAAAGCGAGAGGATGTTTCAAAGAAGCAGGTCAGCAAGATTCCAATATACAAAGACAATCATACCGCATAGCATGGCAAGATCTAAAAATGGAGGTGTTCCAAATTTTGTCGTATATCCACGGGGAAATGCGCACAGAAAGGTAAAGGAAGACTTTATAGATTTCCTGTACCCATCTTATGAGAAAAATAGTGGAAGTACTCTTTTGAAGTAGGCAAACATGTGAAGAGGTATCGGCATATACCCAACAAGCCATACATGGATCCAAATTAGCTCAAAAATTGGGCACCAAAATGCTCATCAAAGGATTGAAACCAGCTTTTAAAGACAGACCACAAGTATTTGTTAAAGGTTTTACCAACTGCCTTCGAAAGGTAGAATTTCCAAATGCATGAAAATATCAAAACCCGGTAAAACAACTGGACAACCTTTATCTTGTAGGCCAATCTATCAACTTAATACACAGGGGGAAGTTTTGGAAAGGGTTATTTATAATAGACTACAACCAGCAGTGAAAAGTGCAGAAAGGGGTGTCTTAGAACGACAATATGGATTTTGAAAGAATAGATTGACAATCGATGCCATTAGAACAGTTAAGTCCATGACAGAAGTAGCCATAAATGGGAAGGGTGCGAGCAGAAAATATTCCGAGGTCATAACCCAAGACATAGAAATGCGCTCAATAGTGCAGGATGCAACCACATTATTCAATCTGTTAGAAATCTAAGCGTTCCAAATTATATAATTAGGAAATGCGGCGATTACTTGTAAAACCGAGGTTGGAGTGCGGTACTACAAAACATCAGCAGGAGTGCTCCAGTGTTCGCTGTTAACAGCATTACTCTGTATAACGACCAGGGAAACCGTAAATATGCAACTGCGTGTTTTTTTGCTTATACGATCATTGAAGGCAGAAACAATTTAATTATTCGTTATAGATCTTTTTATAAATTTCGGCATCGATTTGTTAGTGCATATATTTGCATATTTTACCTTTTGCAGCATTTTTGCAATGGTTTAGTAAGTTTATAGAGCATATTAAGAGCCTGTTCGTCGATTGCGAACGAAGATTTCGTTCGCTTTAATTACATTTGAAACAAAAACAAATTATAAAATATTATTTTTGTTTTACATGCGACGAAGTCTTCATTCGATATCGTCGAACAGGCCATAAACCTTTTTGATACATATTTTGATACATGTTCAGCGAACATTTTGTCAGACGACTTTGCTTCTAACTTTTAAAGAAGCTTTGTTAGAATTACTCCATACCAAGAACAAAAAAAAAAGAAAAGACTATAGTGTACACTATAGCCAAGATAGTGGTATACACTATATCCAAGATTATAGTGTATTCTGTAGCCATCACTTTAGTGTAAACTATAGCCAAGAATTTATTGTACTCTATAGCCAAGACTACACGGTTTATCTTAGACACTTTATGGAGACTGTGAAATGCTAACACATTTTTTATAGATTTCATTCCTTTAAATGTAACTTTCCATCCCCTTGTTTGATTTTGCTTATATCCGTGAAAAGCTTATGAAAAGCTAAAATATTTGCATTCATTCATTCGGATGCACAGTTTCAAATATTCAAGAATAGTTTTTTTTTTATGAATGCATGCATCCATGCATGAAGTACATAATATTCACCAACAAAATGTTTGTAGAAATGACTTTGGAAAATTGTAGACTTTCTGTGTTGACTTTTATTAGAATTTCAGTTTTAGTGACATTGAGTTCTTTTGCAATGATATTTATTAAAAATGTTTTGATATTTACAAGTACGTTTGAATACACTTACACTTAAAATGATTTAATATTTCTTTATATCACTTTGTAAATATAATTACCCTGCAGGTAAAGTAACTAGTATTAAGGTAGAAATATACTGGTTGGTTTTTACTTTTAACTAGTTCGTTGCACTTTTAATTTTTTTTTTATAAACAAACTATTGTATTAAACGTTGGATTGTCATACACAGAAAAAAATACAAATTTATTTTAATTAAAAAATTTGTTTTATTAATAGTATTAAATGAAAAATTTTTGATATGTATTAAAAAAATTTCGGCTGAACTGTTGTTAATACATATTAGTTAAAGTTTTATTCACTTGAATTAATTTTTAGTCAAAACTGTTTTTATTTTTGATTAATGGTTTAATTGAAAAAAAAAAATTGGCGAGAATTTTTTCTGTGTAGGAGCCCAACTAAGTAGGTAATAATTATTATATTTCTATAAACTAGTTGCTTTATTAACCCTGTTTCAACCCAATTTCTTAAAATAAACTTTTCATATAAAACTTGGCTTTATGTCGTAATAATCAATTATGGAAACTGAAGGCTAAAAAAATTTTACAAAATCAAGCAGTTTTTTTGTAGTTACTTGTATTTTAAATATGTATCAAGGGCCTTTAAAACCTAAACTTTTATTTCTCCAACTACTTGTTATAGCCAGCTTTTATCGATCGTTAAAATTTCCCTGATTTTTTTATTGTTTATTTATTCTACGCTAAAACAAAAATACAAGGATAAAGGATTTTTACTTTTAAAGCTAAACTTATGGTAAACAGTATGATTTATCGACACTTGCAAATGTTAAAATTCCTGTTGCCTAAAAAGTACGTAAATACCCAGCGAACAATACTTTGTGTCTTTTTTTTAATATTATTGTCATTTCTTGATATTTAAATAAGGCTCAATAAGTATACACATATCTTTTTGGTTCTTGGCCTATTAAGCCATGTCCGTCTGTCCGTCTTTTAAGTCTATATTCACTTTTGAAAAACTCAAAAGAAAAGAACAGCCATCCGGCCAGCCGAACGGACGTACATCGTTAGATCGTTCCAAAAAGTGATTCTAAGTCGATCGGTATACTAAAAGGTAGGCAAAATCGATACAAATTGTGGTTCTAAGGCACAAATTTACAGTCATTTGTTAATTATTAGCAGGGTTTAAAAAACTGCAGTCGAAACCAAAAACTATCAAATAAAAAACGAAAATTTGGGTACAACTTTTCGCTTTTTGAGTTGAGTTGGAAGCGAATGTTTACATTTAATGAATCAGAAGTAGAAGCAACATTTTTTTTGGCCAATGACATAAGGAGAAGTGAAACAAATGGCAGTTTTTCTACTTTGACTGCAGTTTTTTAAACGCTGATTATTAGTAAACTAAAATGATAACTATTGCTTAACTAAAGCTTAATCAGACCAAAAAATGGTTAATCTATTAAAATAATAAATAACAAAAAAAAAAAAAGTAACTAATGACTATAAATTTGGGCCTAAGTCGATTGGTATACTAACAAAAAGTGGTCATAAGTCGATCGGTATACTAAAAGGTGGGTCTAACACCAATATTTGAAGGTGCAAAGATCACCAACACAAGCGCATTATTCCCAATCCACCAGTTTGGTGTGTATGTAAAAGGCCTTGAATAAAATAAAAGAAAGTAAAAGTACTTAATGAGTACTGTGAAAGACTACGTCTTCTGAATGTCTCCTACCTCAACTTGACGAATTTGGACTGGAGAACATATATGTACTTCAAACCGGATGGAAAAATGGCGCATCATAAACTACCTTTAAACCAAATTCTAAGGCATTTTCCAGGTCGCATAAACTCTTGTTTTCGGGACTTGCACTGGCTGGCAAGATTACCCGATATAACCGTTCTTCTAGAGTTTTTTTTGGTTTCTTGAAGTAAAAGCAGTACGAACTTTTTTTACATAATTCTTGAGTGTCCTTAGAGAGCTACGAAACGATTTCTTCTCAGTAACCTGACAATCGTATTCAACGATAACTGATTTATATTGTATATACCTGTTTGTACAGTTTTAACGAATCGAAACGAATTAAACCTTAAATGCTCGTTGGATCTATACGATGTGTATGGAGTTGAGAAAGTTGATGTTTCATTTGTGGGTGTTGGTTTGTATGTGTTCATGTTCTCTAGAAGCCAGAGTAAGAGATTTTTTTAAATATTTGTTTGTATAGAAAAAAATTTGCATATACAAAGTGTTGATTCTGCATAATTTCACCCCTGCCTTGTTATTGTCAGTGCAAATTTAAGAACCCCGACTAAAACCCGCATAGTAAGGAGATATTTATTGGGGGTTTCTTTATATGAATTTGTACATATGTATGTATCTGTATATATGAAGGTAGTGTAATATGTATTGCTGATACTTTTCTGTATTAGTGCAAAAATATGGAAATGTTTACAGAATTTTTTCGTGGTGCAGTGTATTTTTAATGCGGCTTGAAGTTTTGCTGAAGTGTTGCATTTTAATGAAGTTTACACAGCAATTTGGTTCTTTCTTATTTATTTGCTCTGTTTTTTTAGGAAAAGATAATGGGGTAGATTTTTTTTTAAAGAAGTTGGAAGAAATAAAAATGCTAAAGTAAAGAGTGTAGATAAGGGATGTGGGAGGGAGTTTTCGAAATTCAATGACTGAAATTATTTAACAAGGGTTTGTTTAAATTTGCTAAATTCCTAATTAATGAATTTTTGGCTCCCAAGATAAACTTTGATAAAATTATTTCAGTTGTTTGCTTTTTTTTTTTTTTTTTAAGCTTAACTTTTATTTAAAAAATTTTGAAATATGGTGCCGTCATCTCCCGAGAATTTAAAAACAAGCAATTTCGAAACTGTTTGAGCATATTTTTAAACTTAAATTTTAGTTTTCGTTGCAATGTCAAATTTAAAATTCGCTTAACAAGACAAGTTTGAAATAGTGTCTAGTGCAGGTTCCGTTTAATCATCTATCTGGACTTGAGCAGATTATTGTCCAAACAAACACAGGGATTTACTTTGGCGTCATCAATATTTGGCTTAATCGTTTATTTGACAGGGTTTCAAAAACGAATTCTTGCCGCTCAGGTTGTTGTTAATGATCCAGTACCACCATTATTGATTTAGTGTAAAAATTACTTCGTTTACTGTTTTAGTGGCTGCTAATGATTTTGCAAATTTTTCTTAAGTTTAAACACCTGTTCAGTTTTTGACTTCCGGCATATTTAGCGAAATTAACAAGTCAATTGGTAGCATAGATCAAGTGATTTAACACCTCTAGGTCGTTTTCTCTAGGGTAACGTCAAGTCATTGACTTATGCGATCAAACTAGCAACTTTGAACCATTTAAGGAAAATATTTCGCGCACCATTGCCATTACTAAAAGAAGATCTTTCAATGGGGACTTCTGAACCCTCACAGTTGATTGCAGTTATATTTAGTAAACTACGTTTGTCGAATAGGCTGTTATTTATTTAGCCTGTTTGATACATGTGTAAATTTAAACATTTACTTCTGTTCATCTCTTTGCGAACGAAGACTTTGATCACCTAACTTACGTTTAAAACAAATATTAAAATATTGTTTTTGTTTTACATGTAAGTGAAGCGAACGAAGTCTTCGTTCGAAATCGATGAACAGGCCACAAAAAATACTCTTATTTTTATTTAAAAATCATCTACAGTGATGTCGTTTTTATTGTAGCCGCGCTTAATGCGATGTTAAAGCAGGTTTTGCTAAGCTGACAATCTTATGTCGTTGTTGGGTGAACTCCGTGACTTTCCTATGCGTAGAATAGAATTTCTTGGGAACTATCTTCAGCGTAGAGGTCTATTTCTTAATGAGTCCGTACGTAAACAAACAAAATTGTCGAATTTGGGACGAAACCAATCAATATGAAATTCAAGAGCGGCTAATGTTACTGTTTGGTCTAAGTTTTGGGCAAACGGCGTAATAGCTTCATATTTTTGTTGAGAATAAAGGTGGCCAGGTCATCATGACCTACAGCGAGCTCTAAAGGCTTGTTTTTTTTAGCGATTTATTTAAACAAAACCCTGTGTATCTTTTTTATTACTTTTACAATTTTTTTGGGACTTGAAAGCATTTTGTGATTTGCTACTTATTAATCAATGTCATGGTCATAGATTTCATAAATACAATGAATTTTTAGTTTTTTTTGCTCGTCCAATAAACTTTCAAATCACTTTTACTGAAACCCAAAGAAAAAAGATCTAAAATAAAAAATCATGATTTGTTCTTCTTCATACTTATTCCCTCTTACCTTTCCTCAACAGTCACTACACTACTATGCGCAAAAAGAATCATAAATATTTTGCGATTATCATGAGATTAGGAATTGCCTGCCAACGTCCAACGTTAAAAAGCCCTCAGCCTTTTAGTTGTTGGTTTTCTTTTAAGCTCGTAAAAATCTTTATAAAATTTTTATATAAAAGAATAAGAAAATCTTGAAGGTGAAAAAGGCATTTATTGAAGATAGAAGAAAATACTTAAATAGAAATTGTGGAGATTTACTTTGTGGAGGGTTAAAATTATTATTAGACTCGCTTTCAAGTTAAATCGATTAAAGTCAGTGAAATATTCAGTGACCCGAAACATTCGTGTGAGCCAAGAGTTAAAATTGTAATTAAAGCTCTAAGTCAAAATTTATATTTTTTTACTTTTTGGAGTCCAAAATTGAAACTTCTTATTTAAAAATTTAATTTTTAAGCCCTCCGAGGATAGTTGTGAATAAGGGTATACTAAGTTTGTCATTCTGTGTGAAATTCTTTAAATGTGTACCTAAGACCCTATAATATACTCTGGGGCCTTAATCAATTCTAAGTCTAAGTCTTACATACTTTCGAACAATTAAAAAAAAAAAAATAATAATGCTTTGGAATTGTTTCTATTCATCCTAAGCAGATTGGGTTGGAAATTCAAGAAAATTGGTTCATCAGGAAAAGAATTATGAATCCAAATGTGGAGCAGCCACTGATTGTTGACCAAAAACGACAGTGTAAATTTCGTAACGATCGGTTCATACTTTACTACATGCCCTATACACGGAAATAATTCTCGCCAATTTTTTTTTTTCAATTAATCCATTAATCAAAATAACAATCAGTTTCCATCAAGTAGCCAAAGCCATGGTTAATAATAACTGTAATATCGAGCTCTTATCACAAAAAAGCTTAAGCGACAAAACACAATTTTACAGGAGAAGTTTTTTTTATTTTATTTCATAAACATTTTGTATGAATGTTGGCGCTTAAGCGGATATTGTTTTTTCTATAAAATCGTAACGGTAACTTATGTGGCAATGACATTTTAGGAGATGATGCAAGTGTTGCCAATAAATGAATTAAAAAAAAAAAAAAAAAAATTGAAAATGATGTCGCTTAAGCTATTTTGGCGGTAAGTGCTCGATATGTCTGCCATATAGTTTGTTTGTTGAAAATACAAAAAAAAACTAAAAAGATTATAAAGGGAAAGGATTTTCTTCTAAGATTGTTTGTTTGGCTTTATAATTGTTCTTGCTATGAATTTTTCTATAACGTTCCAAAGTAAACAAAAAATAATAATCCCCAAAATGCCTTAACATATAATAATAATTAAAATTGGACGTCCATATTACATATTCGGGGGTAAAAAAGCTCTAGGCTATAGGAAGGAATGAATTTCTTTTCATATTTTTTTTCTTCAAATACATAAATATATTTTTATTTATTTCTTTATAATAATTAAAACCAATCAATCAATAAAATATCAGTGCATTTATATAGAAAAAATTGATACGACTGGCGTCGTTTCATATTTCCCCGGGGCCCCATTAAAGTTGCAAAGCGGGGCTCAAGTGTAAATTTCCTTAAAAACATTAAAAAGCTATCTTTACCACCACATTGTGGTTATTTTTTTATTTCACCAATTTTTTTTTTTATATAAACTAATTTTTTTTAAAAATTCCTAAAAAAAATTTAAGTCCCCAAAATACCCAAAAGTTTGAAATTAGTTTCTTATAACTTTAAATAAACAAATTTAGATTTGTATGGTGCTCTAGACCCTTAAAAAGAATAATTTTGTAAAGTTAAAAAAAAAATTCTTTACTTTTGTATTATTTTTGATAGTTAAGGGCTAAAATTTTATTACTATCTCTAAAACTTTGAGCTGTAACTATTAAAATTGAATTTTTAATTTAATTTACTTAAACAAAACAACTTTTATTAATTTTGTCGGTATTAAAAGTGCTAGAAAAACAGAAAGAATGTTTAGGAAAAATAGACAACATATTTACAAAAGTTTTACAAACAATAAAGCATACACCCAGAGAAAAAACATGTTTAAATATGGTCACCTCCAACAAAACTATTTTTAAAGAAAATTTTAAACTTAATGTGATTAATTTAACCATATTATTGTTACCAATAACCATATTATAACCATATTATGGTTAAATTAGTCATCCATCAAGAAGGCACAACCTTATTATGGTTGCCTCCAAACATGTTATCGTTATTAATAACTAAAATATGTTTAACACTTATAATATCATGTTTGCTTTTCAGCCATAGCATGTTGCTCTTGGAAAAGAGGAAAATACTATTGTTAATTTAAAAACAAATTATTGTCATTTTTAACCATAACATGTTAAGAGGTAACCATAATATGATTGTGGCTTCTTAATGAAGGACTAATTCAACCATAATATGGTTGTCGTTGACAACAATATGGTTAAATTAATAATATTTTGTTTAAAATTTTCTTTAATAATAGTTTTGTTGGAGGTGACCATATTTAAACATGTCTTTTCTCTGCGTGTAACCATAAAAACTGTTTTCAAAACTAATTTAAAGTGTAGAAAAAATTCTAGGTGGTTGTTAAAATAATAATCAAAACACCACTACCAGTATCCTTTAGGAAGCTGGGAAACAATAAAATAAAATAAAAAACATAAAATAACATTAAAATAGTTTTTAACAAAGACTAGATTTTTTTAAAAATATTATTTAAGGTTTTTTATGTTTGTTGCTCCGTTTGTCACAATACTTTTTTTTTAGAAAAGAAGGACTCATAAGGACAAAATAAAAAGACGTGAATAAAGTTAACGAAATGACTAGATTTACTAAATAAAAACCTGTTTTACGTACAATTTTAGTATGCTTATGAAAAGCAATAATGGAAAATTGTTTTGTTTAACAGTTATTAAAACCTTTTTATATTCAAAACTTTTAGTTTAAAGTAGTTAATTGACAATAAGAGCAATTAAATTCTAGATAAAACAAATTTACTATTAAAAAAGTCTCTATAAAGCAATTTACGTATGCAAAAAATCTAAATCACAATAAAAGTATTTTAACTCACAATTGTAAACAAATTTAATAAATATGTTTACATTCTTACTAAAATTTATTTAATTTTCATTTTTGTCGTCGCAAAATTTCCTGTCGACTAAAAAAGTTGCAGTTCTACTCGACTTCGACACGCCTTAGAAAATATAAAATGACTGTCAATAGTAATCGATTGTTGTTAATTACGACTAAGAAAATACAATTATGATTCCTTTGACGTCGACTTGGGTTGATAATATAATAATATAAAAAAAAAAAATTATGTTACAATAAAAAAAATTGTAGTTCACAATATATAATTCCTTCATCTTTTCAAAATAAGAAACAAATCTTCAACTTGCAAATTATACTTTAATCTGTACTTAATAGCAAACTCAAATTAAAGCTCGTTTGTCAAGTCTTTCAAGTATTAAAAGCTTTTTTAAGACTTTCAGCCTGTTTAACTATTTCGAACGTTAACGTTCGCATAGAAAATTATATTTAAAACAAAAACAAAATTATAAATTTTTTTTTAAAACTTCTTACTTTTAAAAGCTCTAAAGTTATCTTAAAGCAATTTGCTATATTAAAAAATTTTTTCTAGGGTCAAAAGCTTTTCGCAAAGCTATAATCAAAATGTTTTAAATAACTTGTTTTCGTAGGTTTAAAATTTTAGCACTTGTTAAAAGGTTTTACAGCTTTCTAAAAGCTTTCTGCTATGTTAAAAAATCTTTTGTCAGACTAAGCTTTGATAAAAGGCCTTTTAAATTACTTTTTTTTATTAAATTATAAAAATTGCAGTTTTTCTTTTCTAGCTTTCTTAAAGCATTTTGTTATATTAAAAAAGCTTTTTTAGCACCGAAAGCATTTCAAGAATATATAAATTTTTTACCGCTAACGTAAGTTCAATATTATTTGCAGTTCTAGAAAGCTTTTATAATTTTCTTTAGGCTTTTTGCTATATAAAAAAGCTTTTATTTTTTTTATCAAAAGCTTTTTCTACAAACAAAATGTATTTCAAAATAACAAAAGACTTTCGAACAACTAATTTTCGTAAGTTCAAAAGTTTTTGCAATTTTTAAAAGCTTTTACAGATTTTTAAAAGCATTTAGCTATGTTAAAAAACTTTTAAAGTTTCAAATTTCTTTGTACAGACGTAATTTTTCTTGTAAACGAAGGTTTTTTAAACAACAGGTTTCGTAGGTTTCAATCCTTTTATTTTACTGGTTTTTGTACTGCTTAAGATTATTCAAAAACAAAAGCTTTTAATAATATGTTAAAAAAAAAAAAACAAAATTTAGTTTAAGTGCCTGACAAAGTAAAATTTTTATTTTCTTTTCTTTTGTTCTGATTTTTTTTCATTCTTATTTTCTAGGAACGTCTTTAAATTCCTTTCCCATTAACAATTATAAATTAGAATAAAAAAGTTTAATATATTATTTAAACAAAGCTCTGCTTAGCCAGTAGTCATTTGTTGCTTGAGTAGATAAATGTGTAGTCATTGAGAAATTTTTTGTTTTTTTGTGTAAAAAATTTACTTTTTTCATTTTTTTAGAGGTTTTTATTAGCCACATAAAAAAAAGTGGAAGTCAATAATTTTCTGTTTTCTTTTCGATTCACATAAAAATTGATCCGCCTTAAATCCACTTGTAACAAATGCCATAAACTTTGTTAATTGGCTAAAAGTTTATTTACTAAGGATGCTTTGACCATAACTAAGAGGAGGGGTACTTTTACCATCCCTACTAGGAAACTTTGAGTATTTAGTGCTGCGTTAAAGGAGCCATTGAAAAAATAGTAGTACAAAATTTATGAGTTATTAATAAAAAAAAAATTTTAGGGAGAGATAATAATAATGAGATGAAGAACATTAAAGCTTCTATAATATTTATGAATAATTGGTTGGAAGTTGGTTATTAAGAAGAACATTAGGTAAACATTAAGCAGCTTAAATGTTTTTCTCTCATATAATAAGGAGATAATTGTATTGTAGAATTTAAGCAGTGTTTCTTTAAACTCTGTTGCTTTCCAAAATTAAACAAAAATAAAACTTGTTCCTTATGTTTTTTAAATACTTTTTTTTTTTATTCTTATCATTGTTTAAGATTAATTTATTTTAAAAAACTTAGAAAAACCAAAGTTTATTATTTTAGCTTTATATTGCTTGGTTTAAAAACGAATTCTATTTTCAAATTCTTCTCATGTCATGTTCTTTGCAAAATCATATTTTTGTTTCAAATTTTTCTAAAGTTAATTTTTCTCTGATTTTGTTTCAATAGGAAGATGATTGAGTCATTGATGGTCGGTCACACACTGCTAATCAAAAATTTTTTTATAAGCAAAAAGCTAAATATTAAAAAAACAAATACTAAAACTAACAAGAAGAAATTTAATTCTAAACCTGGAGGTCCAAACAACGCGTATAATCCGTTAATAGGTTTATGAAGCTGTCAAAAAAGTAGACCCTAAAGAAAAATCATTCCATCCGTATTCAACTTAATCCGAAGCGTTATTAATTGTACCGTGAGTACGGATTTTTTTGAATCAAGTACAGAAAGATTGATTCAAGTACTTGTTATTCAAGTGTAAAGTACTTAACTTATCTATATTCAATCCCTAATTCGTACTTGAAATAATCCAAAAATTAGATTGATTTAAGTAAAACTAAGATTGAATCAATCTTAAAAAGCGCTTGATTTAAGAATTATAAAGTTGATTCAATATCGAATGTTTACTTGAAATAATCCGAAAATGAAATTATGGCCATTTTCTCAATGTATCGACAAACTGTCTGTTTCTTAATGTCAACATAAATTTATTATACCGATAAACTGTCCGTTAACGATTTTGGGTTTCTCAATATAACGACAAAAAACATTGGTTTGAGTTGGCAACACCATTCAAAATACATGTAAAAGTTGGGAATCAGCTGACTGAATTTATCTGTATGTCAAATAAAAGGAAAATAAATAATTGGCAGATGAGTGCCGGTTAGCATTGCGACAAAATAGAAGCAAATGAGACATTGAGAAAACCAAATTTCTTTAATGTGCAGTTCTTATTTGGGAAAAAAGATAATCGCCTAATGAGAAAATGGCCATTAGAAGAAGATTTTTATTATGATTGATTTACTTACCCGTTTTACACCTTACAGAATTTCATTTATAAAACACCAGCATCATTCCCGATATGGTTTTTACTTTAAAAACTTAATGTACTACATATATATCTAAAAATATAAACTAAGTGAGAAGCACGAGTTCTTAATTTTACTTTTTAAACATGAAAATAATGTGTATTCGTCTTGTTCTGTTGTTTCTACTCACAACAAGCAAATCGTTTTTTACCTACTTATGTGGTGTTGTTGTTGTATCTGTAACAAACTTTGATAAGTTAAACGATATTAAAACGCGTACTTTGTAATTTTACTCTCAGAGTGCCACTACCAACGAAAAGTTTATCTTTTCTTACTTATTTTAGAAATTCCGATATTGATTTTATATGTTTACCCTCCAACATATTTTTAAATCAGTTTAACCAAAAATTTTATTTGATAGCCATGTCTCGTTTTGAATATAGAATGCGTCAGCTGCAAGTTACGTTTTTCTTTATTTTTTTCTCTTAATTTTTCTATTTCTTTAAGGTGACAAAACTAACATTTTCATCTTAAAAAACTATACAAAAAAACGTTTTGATTTGCACCTCCTTCCGCATAAATTCCAACTTCCGCACCAAATTAAGTCGGCTGAGCATTCACAATGATGTAGATATGCTGATTAGATGCTAGAGAAATAGGCTTTCAATGCTGTTTTTCGAACAAAGTTTTTTTTAGCGATGAAGCTTATTTCTCTCTCTGTGGTTACGTCAGCAACCAAATCATAGCATCTGTTTGGTGCACATTGTAATCTGGAAAGATCATTGTGCCGTATTTGTTTGAAAATGGCACTAGAAAAATCGTTACTGTCAATTCAGAGCGCTATGGCCGTATGATGACCAACTATTTTTGAACTGCACGATATGTGGTTT
Source organism: Pollenia griseotomentosa (assembly GCA_963931875.1). NCBI lineage: Eukaryota > Metazoa > Arthropoda > Insecta > Diptera > Polleniidae > Pollenia > Pollenia griseotomentosa. The sequence continues at coordinate 182,921,518 of OZ007563.1, read as the reverse complement.
CAACAAGACTGTGTCACGAAGCACAATTCAGCCAAATTTCAGGTTTTGGTGCCATTAATTAACCACCAAGATTATGCGATTTGACGTCGTTAGACTTTTTTTGCCGATAATCTTCTAACAAAATACGATTTGATCTCCAATGTTTAAACATCAGTTGGACCAACTTTTATTGCAATATTATTTTTAGCATGTTAAGGTGTTGAAGTGTAAATTATGGACGATTGTTCAATACAAAGGACAGGTCAAGCTCTTGATCGCCCTCGATTTGATCCAATTTTTTTTTTATTTTGTTGCTTAAGTACTTATAATCAAGATTTTTATAATCAAGATCGATTGTACTGGATTTTAATCCAAAATTGCTTAGGAGGCAGACAGGAACTGGACAATTCGACTTCAATTTGTTCAAGGACCTAGAATATAGCCATATACATTTGGGGGTTCCGGGACATGCAGGTATCGGACACAACATTATGGCCATGAATGGTGCTTTGCTATATATTCTCCCCCATTTTTGTTTTATCTAATAAGGTTGATAAATAAGCGCACGACGAAATGGCGTGCAGGTGGTCGTTGATTACCAGGGGTAGAATATTTAGAACAAGGACAAACATTAAAGTTAAAGGCACACCATTTGTGACACCAGTCGAGGATATGTTAACAGATATTCTTAGGATATTTCAACTTATGGTGTTAATTTTCCAGGGAAATCATGTGCACTCAATACCTGGAATTCGGCAAAATACAAAATGGACAGATTTCTTGAGAAAGCAGCAGACCAGAGATGCTACCTCGTACCATGGTCGTCAGGAGTCCCATGAAATTTGGTTCCATCCTTACTGTTGGTGAGGCAGTCTATTGAAAATACCCACCAATGATCCAGAAAACCAGCTTAAGGCTCAGTTAGCCGGGAGTAACAGTAACAGTAACCTTACCGTAACAAAGTAAGACCAATCTATTTCTTACAGATTGAGAAGTAACATCTTACTGCTAACTACAATCATTCTAATTGCTTTACATACAACAAAATGAATCAGTTGATTTGCAACGCTACTGTTACTCCCGGCTAACTGAGCCTTTAGCCCGCCAACACGTGGAGACATCAAATCGAGGCTGAGCATGACGAATTCTGGAGGGAAATAAAATCAGTGGCAAAAGATCCCCTTCGGAGATAAAGTGGCGGTTTAACCCAAATTCGGGATGGGAGATCTTAAAAAGTCGGCTTTCAAGGCTGATTTTCCACCTTTGAGGGGAAGATTGGCTCCCTATACAACAGATAAAGGTTAGATCGCTCCGGTTTCTTAACAAGGGGCTGGAGTAAAATTCGGCAGAATAATACACTCGTTACATATTTGTGTATACATTGCCTGCGCTTACACATGGGAGTGTTTGGTAAACGCTTGGTTTATCAACACGTCAGGTACTAATTTTAATCTTTCGCATCACTGTTACTTGACAAAAATTACATCGGAACTCTAATAAATATTCATACAGGGTAATGTTTTATAGGACGTTCTTATGAGGGAATGTATGGGTTGACTTTGTAACAGTTACTGTAGGAGTTGTCTGGACGAACGAGAAGTGGAATCTGTGCAACTAATATATGTAAATGTCCTGCTATACGGTAGCGCAGACTGAGACACTTCGGTGTGCAACTTTTTCGTAACATTAAATGCCTAACAGATCTGTCTCTTCTGTCAGATTTTTCTAGTTTTGCTAGAAGTACGCACTGGCTTTCATTTCACCAACAGGAATCGCAGATTCGAACAATTTTTTTCTTAGTTTTTATGTCTACTTTTGTGGATTTATACATACATGATTTTAAGGGTATCATAATGTGCTTAAGAGCTTCCGTTTAAAATAATTATAATAATAAACTTTATTTTGTTTTCCTTAATCATTACATTGGAGTTCATTAAGAATTAAAAAACTTAAACAAAATACACACAATTTTAAAAAAGAATTGAACTGACAATGACTATAAATCCTTCCGTCAGATATAATTTTTACTTTCTTATAATTTTTTCTTTTTTTTTCTTTTTATTAATCGAACTCTTCTTCCGTTTATATAGTTACGCAAATGCGACATTATTCTGCCAACATAAACTTACAAGGTCTTAAATGAATATTTTTGATGTCTCACAAGGAATGACAAACTTAACAGACCCTCTTTCGCTACTCGTGGTAAAGGATTTAAAAATATGTATTCACATTGGAATCTTTCATGACTAGACACCGAAAGGGCCATTCAAGCCTTTCCGTATAAAGAAAATATGCTCTCAACAAAACCTAATGCTTTTTGTTTGAACGTTACCGGGACGAGGGCATAGTATCCATCGAAAGGGGCGGCAAGTTTAGGAAGGTGTCCGTTAAGAGAGATTGTACTGTATATGGAAATAATTTTACATATCTTAACAAACTGTTTTGTTGAAATAAATATTACTTTGCAAATACATTGCTGATATATTTAGGGAAATATTTATGCAGATTTAAAACTGTTTTCTCTTCTTCTCTAGATATAAATTTCCTTATTTGTGTGCAAGCAATTTACATAGTTCTTTCATCACTCATACTAACATATCGCGCATTTGCTGCGACGTCGCTATAATTCAAAAAAATATATTTCGAAATAAACTTGCTTAAAGTGTTTGACGTGCTTGCACTTTGAAAAAATAATGACACATTCCCTTCAAGATGGGAAAGTATAAAAGAAAAAATTGGAAAAAATTAGAGGTAGTCGTAGTTTTTTTGGTCATAATTCAGCCAATTTTGGACCGATCTGGCTGAATTTCAATAGCAAGAAATGGTGGACTATATGTGACATAAATGTAAAACAACCTAGACGCTATCATGTCTGGAGTCTTCGGAAAACACATATCAAATGTAAGACGGACAGACGGTCAGACGGACATCGTTAAATCAACTTCTCTTCTCATAAGGACCTAGAATATATATACTATATAGCGTCTAAGATCAATATTGTAGAAATTACACACGGAATGTCAAACTTATATGTATACCCTTTTCCACTTGTGGTGAAGTCTATAAAAATAAGCTAAATATCATTTTATGATAGCGAAAGAATTAAAAATGTTAAAAATCTGAAAGGAAATGAAACGCTTCAAAAAGGAGTTAAAGGACATTAAAGCAGCTTCATCACAGAAATAAAATTTTCTTTAAGCACAAATGTTTATATTTCCAGCAATGACTAGTTGCTATCACTAGTTTGTCCAGGTCGCCAAAGATTTAGCAGTGCTATGTGGCCAGAATATGATTATTGCCTACATCCATAGCGTTTTACGAGAAGGACCATCACCAATACCTAGCACAGAGCAATCAAAATCATGAAAGAACAATTTTAGCCCTAAAATGCGTGACCGGGTACCCATTTGTAGCTGCAACCAATGCCAATGGAGTATTGAAACCTTAAGTCTAAAAAAGTAAACATGTTTAAACATTGTTCCAGTCCAGTCGTTCCAAAGCCTTCAAAGATGAGACCTACGAAAACACATAATCGTAATTTATACCAACCTCTTACCGTTGCACTCTCAGATAATATTAATGCCGTTAAAACCTCTGGCAGGTGCCAAGCGATACAGTGTAAAGAAGCCATAGGCAATAAAGACATACAGGCTTATTTCACATCACATTGAGAAATTAGGTCATATGGCTTTATTTCCATGTAAGAAGTAAATAAAGCTATTATCGTGTTATTGTGTTTTTTTTTAATGTTTCAGAATTCTAGATCATAATACACCGAACTTTGTAATTCCGAATTTTGAAATCCCAAATTAAAAAACTCCGATTTAAAATCTCGAATTTAGAAGCTTTAGTTAGCCATGCCGGTGTTTGTTATAGCAAGGAGGAGAAAACCTTGCGCCCTTAAGAAGGCCTGACCATGCTGCCTATCGCGCGATTTTTAAAACCAAAACTGCAATTATTCGGATAATATAAATTCATGATTTTGAAATTCGGGATTTTAAAATTAGGGATTTCGGAATTTGGATTTCCTCGCCTTTGCGGAAAATCAAAATTCTGCATAGCCGGCCTTCGGCTGTGCTCAAATATTTTCTCCTCTATTGCATAGCAAACACCGGCTTCGAAAACTTAAGCTTCTTTGCAAAGCCCATCTTCGCGTCCGCCGCTTTTCACCTTCGGTACCATATTTTTTTAACACTTGCCAATCAAAACTTTTGGTAGTATGAAGCTATAACGTTATTTCTACTTTGGCCGCTTAACGATTGCGGTGTTACTGCACTTGGATTTTTGCAATGAAGCCATAAGGTCTTATTTCTCACTCCATTAAGAAATGAGGCGAAATGGTTTGCTAACACTACACCGCCTTAAGCTTAAAATAAATAAATTATTATACCAAGGGAAAGAGTCTGCTTCTTCCCAGAGCAGCTTAAATTCAATGTATCGTGGAGACTTTCGCATTACTGAAGGGTTTTCGAGGCAGAAATACTTGCGATTAAGGAAGATGTGGAATGCCTCAGATTGTCCGCTACATTAAAGACTGTCTATATTAACACTGATAGCGCTCGTTATGGCCTTGGATGCTCCTTCCCTGAGAGACATTGCTAACTATAGATGGGCCGCAAACACGAGATGTAGGATAGCCAGGCAATTGTGACCCTGTATGGATGACAGGCGTAACATGTCTCTAACATCGATGGTATGTATAAATTTGGGTATCAATGATCACGAGACATTGTCTTATAGGATTTAAAAGGTCACTGTGCTTGTTGCCTCCTTTATCTTACTACAGGTAAGCGGGCAGAGCGTTAGGGAACCAGACACTGTGATTACTGCCACTGCTCCGATGACGAAGATAAAGAAGAATATGTTTCGTGTGATTGTCCTGGCAAAAATAAGATCCTTTAATTTCGTTTGATTTTAAGATATCTCTGGCATTTAACTGGAGTGTTCTACGGAGGGAGTTCTTTTTAGTACAACTCCATTGTATCACAATAGATCTTTGAGTCCAAGTGTGTCAGTTGAGTACTTACTGCCATTTCTACCAAGCCTTAATACAAGATCACGTTGAAACATAGTCCACTTCAGTACCATTAAAACATTACCGTTCTTAAAAATTGCAGTTTTTACAACTAGACCATGGTCTAGTTGTAAGTGCGGTGTATTTGAGGCTAATGAAGTGATGGTAGTTTAAACCGTAACCATTAAAACCTTTTACAACCTAAAAATAGACCTCTTGAAACACGAACTTACTGAGGCTATCGTTCGGTCTCTTTGGAGACCTTGTGAAATCTGTGCTTTAAATAAAAATTGCGGGAATGGGAGATCCTTAAGTCATTACGTTTGGTATTAAAATTGGCCTTGTTACATATTTTGGTACACTGTTCATATCCAAAATAACTGCTTAGTATGTGACGATAGATACAGAAATGCCATTTTACAAAGGGAGTACCTGCGCCCTGTTACTCAAAACTACAAGTTACAAATCTACAAGTAAGATACATTAAAAAAACAAAAATTTTACAATTTTTTTTTTTTTTTTTTGTTCTAAATATATTTTACTTGTAGATTTGTAACTTGTAGTTTTGAATAACAGGGCCCTGATCTAGGCTGTTAATTATTACAATTATCACTGTTTGTAAATTTTGTGCATACAGAGGCCCTGGTAGATGATAAACTTATTTAATGCAAAAACGTATACAATTTTCTGGTAATAAGCTTAAAGGTTTATAAAACAAATAGCAAAAACTGTATTCGGACAAAAGCACGAACATATTTATCTTTAATCGGTTAAAGGCGACATCGAATTTAGCTGATTAATACAACTTGACAAAGACTACCGATAAAGAGCTGTTTCGGCTCTTAGTGTCTTTTTGAATATATAAACGAAAACTTTACTGTTATAGTTTAAATAAAACAATTTCGTTATTTATGGCAGAGCAAAAATCCCCCCGACCAAAATCCAATCGCTTAAGCATTTGAGAAAAATCTAAAAAAATCCTCTTAGCATATAAGAACTTGCGATGATTGACTATTCTCATTCATTGTTGTAATGAAATGGTAGAGAAGCTTTGGGACATATCCTGAGATTCAATTATCTTCAGAGACATTATTGTTATTAGTATTAGAATTAAGACCATTTCAAGACTTTTTTCTCCCCTCTCTTTGTAATTTTAATGCTCTTAAGTCTATTGTATAAGTTTTTTTTTTGCTTATTTTCTTAAAATGCAATATCTTATTTTCTTCATGCTAAACTCAGCAAAAAATAATTTTAAATATTTTATCTTATAAAAACTGCATTTGGTTTTAGAAAAACTAAAAGAAAACTAAACTGAATCACGAAAATCTTGTGAGAAAAAGATAAGCATTTTGCTGGTGAATTTATAACATTTTGTTTAGCATCTTAAAGCTAAGCGCTTGGATTTAAAAAAAAAAAAATATGCGTAAAACGAAATGCATTTACTCCTAAAAAAAAAAAAATGAGAAATGGGGAAAATACAATAGAAAAAAATATTAAAAGAAATTACATTAAGACTTCAGTTAAGATTGTTAGACAATCTTTAATTTATATTTTACCTAGAATGACGAATAAAATTTAGCAGCTAAAGAACGAATAAAAAAGGAACAATATTTAAGCGAGCAGTAAATTTTCAAAAATTTTTTACTTTAAAGTGAATTAAAAAAAAAAAAAAAAATTCTTAATTCGGTTTGAACACTTTAAAAGTGAATTTACAAAAAAATTCGCATAAAAATTGAAAATTCGAAAAATTTCCTATAAATGTGAGTTATCTAAAATTGTTTTTTCGGAAAGAAGATTTGTGAATTTTCAAAAAATGCTCCATTTAAAGTTTGTTTTCAAAATTCTTACAGTAAAATATGAATTTTCACATAATTCGTTATATTTTTTCTAACAAAAATTTATTTTTACTTAAAATAGTTAGTGTTCACAAATATGTATACGCTGTAAGAAAGGCTTAAAAATTGTTTGCCAAAAATTATACTTTAACATCTTACGTTGAATAAAAACTTTGCATTTAATAGGCTTACCATGTAACGCATAGAGTAAGTGGTTAATAATTCCCCTTTTCCAGTGTTTTAACTACTGGACTACTTTTAAAGCTCTGTAAAATAATCTATTGAAAATGTTTTCTATTAGTTTAAATTTAATTCTTTTTTTCTCCTAAAGCTTGTTTCTTTCAAATCACCAATTCTTTTGTCTATTTGCAGTGTGTTTTTTTCCAAATTCAACAAAAAAAATCTGTATTACCACTTCTTTCAAACTGATTCCCCATCAAAAAAAAAAAAAAAGAAAGCACAACACCTTAAAAAAAGTTTACGATAGAAAAAATTCAAGAAGACTTCCACAACAAGATAAAAGAAAATTTTAAAGAGATACTATGATGAATTGCTGAAATTATTCTTTTTTATTTGCAGCATTAAAAAAAAATCGTACAAAGATTAAAAAAGAAAATCCTTCGAAAACGGGGAGAAAAAAAAGAGGATACATTTTTAAAAGAAAATAATTCTTAAGTAAAACAAAAAAAAAAAATGTAGAAAATGAATTTCTTTAAAGTAAAAGATAACTACAGAGTTTTTTCAAAACTATTAAAGTTGTAATTTAAAAATCACTTAAATTATTAGATTCGTCTTTTGCAAATGTTAAGTTTTGAATTGCATCTTCTAATTAGAATACTTTAATCTTTAATACAATTTTAATTAATATAAGAAAAATAGGGCCTGTTCGGAAATGCATCACTGCGCTGCGTCAGTGATTTCAAAAGCTTTACAGTCTAATTCATAAACGCATCTTTGCAGCTTTATAAACGTTTAATAAAAATTTCATAAGTTTGAAATATTTATTGTAGCCTTTACCCTACGTTAAGCGTTTAATAAAGTGATATTTCAATGTTTGTTAAAATAAAATTTTAATAATTGCACGAAAAATTAATTATTTTTGTCTTTTTATTTATTTTAATAAAAAAGTTTAATATGCATATAAATTTTTTTCTAGAAGAAAGATAACTAGTGCTTGAATTAATTTTAAATATAAACTGCTCGATAGATTTTTTTTGTTAAAAATAATGTGGGTCGCGAGATATGTTTTCTGTTGAATAAAATATAAAAAGCTATTAAGATTTATTTCAAATAATGCAAACCTTTTTTTTTACCATTCATTGCACTTACATATATGTATTTTAAAATGTCTTTCAAATAGGTAAAGTATTTGTTAAAGCAAACACAAAGTAGAAACCACATAGTGTAACGTATGTTAGTTACTGGTTTGCCGCACGAAACAAAAATGTTTTGTTCTACATATTTTGAATATTTTAACTTTTGCATCGAAAATTTGATTCATAGCACAAAAAGTGACGAATAAAGCAAAACAATGTTTAGAGAGCTGTAAAATTAAGGATATCAGGCAATGCTAGAACTCGATATCTCTTAATATTTTCGAGATATCAAAAAAGGTATTAAATGTTAAAAAACAGAGCGCCATTATTATTATATAGAATTGATTTAAAACTAAATTTTTGTAAAAATGTGCCTACCAGAAACCACCCGACGAAATTAAATTTATAATTCAATAAATTTAAAAACTAATTTTAGCAATTACCAAAAAAGCACTTATAACAAATTAAATTGAAGTTAAAAAAACAATTTGTAGATTTAGGATGATGCGGCCGATCTTCATGGGTTCTCCCAAGCAACAGTGTGTAGAATATCAGCCAGAATGGCTCGTCCCTTAGCTCGCTGGTGCAACAGAAAAATTAAAATGCCTTCATCTCTTATAGAGGAAGCAATCCTAATGAGAGAATTCAAGACATTTAAACATTTCCCAGACGTTATTGATACGCATATACGTATCAAAAAAATCGGCGGGAATTTAGTCAAATATTATATAAACAGAAGGGGTTACTATACCTTGAATGTTCAGGTAAATTATATTTCAGGTAAAAACATTTGAACCTAAAATATTTTGGCAGTTATATGTGGCTAAAAATGTTTTGTTAAAACCCAGGCGTTATACTCAAAACATCTGCGTAATGTATAATAAAAATTGGTTAAATTATTCATTAAACAAAAAGCTGTATAATCTCTTTAGGAACCTATAGATTTTAAGCAGTAAAAATTTGATATTGCTAATAAATGATTTACATATTTCGCTTCTATTTCAATAGTATGTATTTTCTTTACAAAAAAAAAAACATAAAATTAATTAAAATATTACTTTTAAAAAACAGAAATTCATTTTAAATTGAAAACAAAACAGAAATTCACTTAAAATTCGTTCGTTGTATGATACTTGTATTTACGCATCGTTTTATCCCTAGTTGTATGCACCACTATTGCAAAAATTACAATTAAAATAACATGTTGTTGCCAACATAAAAATACATAAGTAATATAAATATATTAAGCGTTTATAAATTATACTTTTTATTAATGGTTTATAAAACAAAAACTATTGTAAGCATTAAAGCTAAAACAAGAAATTTTTATGAATTAGACCGTTAATATATATCAGTGAATTAGATGTGGACCAACAAATTGTCAAATACTCCACATAAATAATAGTCACACAATAAAATTTAATTATTTTTTTATCGGCATTAAAAGAAGTTTGCTTTTCTGATGCAGCGCATTGATGCATTTACGAACATACCCTAAGTTCAGCAAATTTCATTTTAATTCAATTATTTTTGTGAAGAAAGAAATTTTACAACATAAAATTAATTAAAATTTTTTGATAATTTTCTTTACTGAACCGGGGCTTGAATTCGGGTCAAATTTACATGTAACGAGAACAACCACGTTCCCAACATCAATATTCTTTTAAGCTTAACCCTTTCGACACTGAGACATCAATATTAAAGCCAATATTTTTTTTTTTTTTGGTGGATCGAAATTTGCTGTCATTAATTATCTATTTTAAGTTTTCTTAACATGTTTCTTCCTCACTTCTGTTTTTTTTTTGTTCTTTTGTCAAGAATTTTTCTTGAAATCCCAAATGCATTTGTTTTTTATGTTTTCTTTTTTCCCCTCTTATTTCTGTTGACCGAACTGTTTGTAAAACTTGAAGGACAAATGTAAACATAAATAGAGCTCGTGCTATAGCTTTACAACAATTAAGCCTGATTTGAAATAAAACAAAATCAAATTTGGATAAAAAACAGTTCGATTAACGACAAGAAACTAAAAATACAGATTTTAAAATCGAAATTTCAAAATTAACTTTTTGAACTGAAACCCCTTTAAATAAATTTTTTTTAACTTTAACTTTATTATTATTTTAAAGTTTTTTTTTTAATTTGTAATTCATTATTTTAGAACCAGCTGGAAAAATTCTAATTAACAACGCTTTAATTAAAATCGAACTAGACGTGAACCTGAAGTGATCTAGAACTGACCAAGAACTCAACTTGAACCGAACAATTACTTAGCTAAAACTAAACTGGAAATTAACAAGAACTGAACTGAAACTGAACTAGTATTAACCTAGAACTTAGCTTCAACTTAAATATAACTTAACTAAAACTGCTCCAACACTCAACCAGAGCTACCATTTAAAATAACCGTTAACTTGTTACTGACTCTAAATGAATGACCTTAAAAATTATCACCCATAGCCATAAAAGATTTTTAAATTTATTTAAAGTTTATTGAACATAAGTTCCATACAAAAAAAAAATCATTATGACTATGGAAGTTAGAGTAAACATGAAAATTAAACTTTCAACGAATTATATGAGCAAACAGTTAAATAAAATTGTAAAAAAATCCTAATTAATAAATAACTTAATACTCAGACAAATTATCTATTTCACTTAAAACATAATCAGCAACAACATACTCGTCGCTTAGAAATCCCAGCTTTTTAAAAACTTTAATCGAACCTTCAATTATTTCATCCTTTATGCGCCACAGGCTTAAATCCAATAGCTGCTTGTTAAGTGTCTCTTTAATATCCGACTCTCGATACTGGCTTAATTGGGCAACTTTGGCTTCAAAATAATAACTCCTGCACACGTTAGATATCCCCTGTATGGAAAAATTATTATGAGTAGCTATAACATGATCAGTACTATGCAGACATTTGGTAGACCAATCCGTACTTGTGTGCTCTCTAAGACGTTGCAAATGCTCTAACATATAAAAGTACTCAGGAATATCAGAGGTGTAACGACGCTTTTCCGGATAGCATGGAAAATAGATGCAACGAAAGCAATAGCTGGCAAATTTTTGGCATCCCTCGGATTTTACACTATCACCAAAATTCATTAAATCATGCCAGTTGGTCAAGTTACCCAAAGGCATGACCAGCTCGTCAGTATCAAGTAGCACCACATATTTATAACGATACATATTCCGATACAAGCAGTCATTGTATGGTATCACATCATGTAAGACGTTAGACCAGCTATTTTTTTCTATTTCTAAACTGTGATAGTTATGCAACTCGAGATAACCTGTATCGCGATAATATTCCAAAACTTTTGTAGTATTTGGATGCACTTTCTGCTGGTACATTGTTATCTTTTCCGCTCCCAAAGTACGCAAAGTTTCAATATATTCAACAATTCGGTTTGATATATCAACATCCGGATAATCCAAAACTTTTACACAGACAGCAAATTCTTTTCTTTTCTCACCCGGGGGGCAAGGGCTGGTAAGTCACTCCCACATTATTCGTGGCGTTGTCACAGGGGTTGGCTACCAGTGATACTGTACGAGGTATTCTTTGTTTGTATTCCTCAGGTACAGGACATGAAATAAAATGGGCATAGTGAAAGTCTAAATCGTGACCCCATTCATAATACCAGATTTTATGCATCTCTTTCATGGGAGTCACAAACGGTTCCGATTGCTCCTCGAACCACAACTGACAATAGGTCCGTGGATACTCTTCGTATGTTTTGCGTACAACATTTGTCATCGTTAGAATCCGTACAACTGGCTCTGTCTTAACTACAGTGGGTCTACTATCAAAATATGCCCCAAAAATGTAAAAAGAAATGTTACGATTATGAAATTCTTGCCAATAATCATTATGAGTTGTCAAGTTAAGTAGAGGTGGGTACCAGGCGCATGAGCTATTAAAATTGCGATTTCTATACTGGGTACTATTTAGTTGTTTAATTGGTGCGTGGGCTTTTTCGTTGGCATTATAATTTACAAATGCTTCTTCACTGGGAGCTGTAAATAAGACAACAGAAATTTTTTTACTTTTAATAAAATAAAAAAGGATTAGTATTAATGTAACAAATCCAGGGTACACTTGTGATTAGATTTACTTAAAATACAATGGCCTGTTCATCGATTTCAAACGCAGAGTTCGTTCGCTTTACTTATATGTAAAACAAAAACAACATTTTATAAATTGGTTTTGTTTTAAATGTAAGTTTAGCAAACGAAGTCTTCGTTCGGAAATGGATGAACAACAGGCAGTAAGAGAATTGGACCAGAACTGACTTGAAACTTAATGACTAAACTGGATTTTGGATGAACCAGAATTGAACTAGAACCAAATATATTAACTACTTACCAATTATTTTGTCCACATAACGTTTACTTCTTCCGGTTGGGTTAATAAGACCAAAGTTTGTTACAAATATTAACAGCAAAGTACATATAATTGTTAAAACTAATAGTTTATTTAAAATTCTAACACTGTTCATCATTATAAAAGTGGAAGACACTTGTTGAGTTTCTTGAATAAAATGAATAAAAGAGAAACTAAACGCATCTATTTATTAGAAATTCTTTTACAGATGCGCTTTTTATAACCACCAACAAAAAATTTATGGAAATATTGAATTCGTCAAGCCGTTTGTAACTTACTCAAAGAATCTTTGGAAACCCTTTAAAGTATTTTTAAATTTCCTTGTAAATTTATTACACGATCTAACCATGGCCTTTGTCTTCTTACACCCCAACTACGATAGCTATTATGCGTTTGTGCTGATGTGGGTCGCCTTTTTACATTTTTCGTTATACCTAAGGCATTTACAGTCCAATCTAAAAGTATGATATGTATATTATTGTTTTTGACTTGAGGAGCAAATAAATTTGCTAAAGTAAAAGATAAATACAGAGTTGTTAAAAACTTTAATAGTGTAATTTAAAAAGCACTTAAATTACACAGTGCAACAAAATTCGGGTCATCGCCGCCAGCCTTAATACTTGCAATGCGAAATGAAACTAGACTATTAGAAAAGCAAATCTGCCAAAGGGTTTTGAAAAGTTAGCTTGGGTACCCGAAATATCGGCCCCTAAATTTCTTGAATTTTTTGAAAAGGCGTTTGGTATAAGTCAAAAAAAAATTAAACGAAATGTACATCTGAACTATAGGGACTCATGCTAGGAGGATGGGTCTTGCGTATAATGACTACTGAAGGAGTTGTCATGATGAGGAGGAGGAGGAGGAGACGGTGTTTCACTTTCTCTGCCAATGCCCCGGTCTAGGTAGCATGTCTGGACGATTTGTCCAATGTGGGACTGAAATCGAACTCCCTGTTCTGCAGGGAGTCGGGGTGGTTCGAGGCTGCAGTGACCTCTGGGGAATAGTCTGGTGGATACCGGCTGACTCCTGTCACTGGCTAAGGGTATCACAAAGTGACCGCTCTAAGGACCCAAGGGAGTCGTCGTCGTGACGGCTGCCTATTTAATCTCACCTAACCTAACCTACTTCTGAACTAAAATACTATTTCAGATGTCTTCAGTAGAATTGTGTGGCGATTCTTTGCTCAGAATATATTAACCCTCTAACACTCATGCTTAGGGATCATTTTTGTCCATTTCTTACCTTCCACACAAAAGTATACTAAAACGGCACTTTAGAGGGTTAAAATGTTCCACAAATATTTTTTGCATCAAATTTTACTAGGGTCTTCTAAGACCAAAAAATTGTGCAATGTATGTAAAACGGACCTTGAAATTTTTGAATTTTTCGAACCCCCGTTTTAAAATATTCGTCGTGTTGCACATCTGCGAATAAGAATATTTTAATTAAAAAACGGATTGGCCTAAGTTCAGCAAATTTAAATTATATAAATGAAGAAAGGAATTTAACAACACAAAATTAAAAAAAAATTATTGGTAATTCTCTTGACTGAATCGGGGCTTGAACTCGGGTATAATTTACATATTTCGAGAATAACCACATTCTCATCATCAGAATTCTTTCCAGTTTTACCCTTTCCGCTTCTGGGACGACGGCTGGCAAGTCTAAAAGCCATAGTTTTTTTTTTGCAATTGTTAGTTTTCTTTACATGCTTATTTCTTCCTAGCTTCTGTTTTTTATGTACTTTTGTCAAGAATTTTTCTTTAAATCCCAAGGCCATTTTTTTGCTGTTAGGAGCCATTGACCTCAAGTATCCCGTTCTAGTATTTATCCACCATATCTCTGTTCATACCACCCTAATGTCAGAAAATTAAGGCTCGCAAGAAACTATTAAAATTTTGCTAACGAAGTATTTTTATAATTCTTGCAAAACAGTCGACAGCCTGTCATTTTATCAAAGGCGTTGCAAGCCATTAATTATTAAAATCTGTCTACAACTTTTGATTTTATTCGAAAAAGATGAACAATTTTATTTAAACTTAAGAATTTCATAAAATGCCATACTTGTATGGAAGCACGCTAATAAGTGGAGATAAAGGGCAAGTTTGTTTTGAGAAAATGTTAGGGATAAAAAGGAGCGCCCTTAAGAACTGGAGATAGCGGAGATGAAAAATAAAGTGGGGTTGGCCATACATTTGAGCCGTCCTACGCGCTGCAGGGGCCGTTCAGTTTCGACTGAAAAAAACTAGAAATAAAATTGCTTTCGAATCAAAAAAGTATTCGATTACGACTGCCAGAATGATTTCCCTGATCTATTTTTAGAGGTTTTCTGACCTTTTCAACAGATGGACATGGCTTAATCAACTTAGACAAACTCAGATACCCAAAATATAAACTAACATACATATTCGCCTTAGAGGTAAATATTTCTTGGTGTTGCACACAGAAAGCCAAACCTTATATACCCTCTTTTAACACTCGCATTGTGTAGGGTATACAGAGTCTTGCAATTAAACGTTACAAAAAGTATCAGTTTAAATGCAGTGGTGCTAGTTAAAAACACATTATGTTAACAAATATAGAACAAATTTAAAACGTGTGGACAAAGAAAAAAATATTTAAAACATGTGCGTATGTCAGATGTAAACGATAACATACATGTGTGTGTAAACCTTTTATTTCAACGTTTCAATATTTAATCAGCTGAAATATGTTTCACATGTTATTGCTTTAAACAATTTGTTAGTTTACTTGTTACTCTTGTCTTTTAGATTTCAATCTAAAGTTAAATAGTCGTCAAAAAATGTTGGCTTTTTTGGGACTTACCTTAAGAAAAGAAAATATCAATATCAATTTTTTATGCTGGGAACACCATATACCGCCGGTGAAAAGGTTCGTCATCCCGCTTGTAATTTCTACAATATTGATGTATTATGTATACATACATATCGCAGATTTAGTTCAAAAGTGAAATTTTAATTATGACACAACATTTTTTATTCATTGGATTGATGTAGAATAGAATTGATAGAGAGAAACAGTAAATGTTGGAAAGAGCAAAGTATAAAAAATGTAAACAAAAATTTTTGTTCAGTTTTTCTTTTGTTATGAATTTTTTTATTTTATTAAATGTTGTCAACTTTTTTGTTTATAAGAAACTTAAAACAAAACAAAAAAAGCGGTGATGTCATTGGAGGCAAGTACTTACCACCCTCGCTTACAAATTGAGAGTAAAATAAGTCATAATCACATTCGCTTGAAAAAAGGGTTTTCACATTGATAACAAAAAAACTGAATTTGTCAAACAAATTGTGTTTTTAATTTAACTAGTGGTCGCCTAATTCGACCATAAATTTTTTTGTAAATATGAAGAAAACATAGTTCATCTAAGTATATGTATATGAATTTACATGTTTCGAGCATTTATTTTTTCCGTATTAGTGGATCGATTTGGCGAGGGACCAACCTCCGGTTCATATGTTATCTTCTACGTGAGTTCATTTATTTTTGAAAGTTTGATATGAAAAATATCAGAAAATATCAATTGAATAATAAAAAAGTATCAAAAATTCTCCTTTATAGATTGTAATCCACTTAGGACATTGCATGTTTAATCTTATGTTTATATGTCTAATATTAAAGAAAATTAGTCAAAGTACCAGAAAAAGTACCGAAAAGCTCCCTTTTAAACATTCTTATAGGTCGAATATTAACCAAAATGTTTCCTCTTATAGGTTCTCATTCACTCAGTAACCTTCGCCTATAATATTATGTTGCTAACAAAAATTTTCAAATGTTGTTTCTAAAACGACTGCGTATCTTAGAAAAAAAGTTCACCTTAACTTAAAGGTAATTTAATTGCGGAATTCAGTAATTTCAATTAACTAAACCGTTTTTGAGTTACGCAAATATATGTTGTGCAATCTCCTCCATTTTCGAAATAACGGTACATCTCGAAAACAAGAGCTAACCCAAAAAAAAAAAATAACGGTTAGCACCATTGGATTCAGCGTACCCGAAATATGTTAAAACGCCAGGTGCCCGGCTTGTTTAAAAAAAGTGTCAAATTCTAGCATAGTGTTATCAATTAAATGCTAGCTGGGATGGCGCTCAATAAAAATAAATAAAATAAAAACAATAAAAAAAAACCTCCAAACGATGTAAAATTCTAAAATTAATTTTTTATATAAAATTGTTTGGTTTCCAAGCATTTACTTTATTCATTTCTTATACAAATTTACTTATTTTAAGGAGAAATTAATTTTATTTTGCACAAAATTATTAGACGAATTATGAGTTAAAACCTGAGTTTTAATGCTAAAACCATATTTTAACTTTAGTTATGAAAACACTTTTAGATTCATTTTATTTTAAATCAATTATAAATTGCATTCATTAACTCTTAAACAAGTACTTATGTATCAGATTATATGTCAGCCATTACTCAACTACTTCTGTGTAATGTAGATGGTATGCAGTAGACATTAAAAAGTATGTTGTTTAGCTGAGAAGATACTTCTAATATTATTCTTCCCCAATTATTTAGACTTTCATATTGTTTCTCTAATGGGAGGTTCCACTTTTTCAATTCTGCTCGCTTTTTGACAGATATTTTTTATCGATTACCAAATCATTTGTTTTAAATTTGAAAACATTTCCTGAAACCATTCTCCAAATATCTATACTTTTATTATACCCTTCACCATGGTGCCTACATATTGCACATACATTTTCAGTAGAGACAAGAAACTGTTTTCTTTTTATATCTACTCTTTACAAAGGGGGATGAAATTGTATTTTTTTTTTTTTTTTTGCAAAATACTAGTGAAATTAATATAAGATTTAACAGTGTGTAGATGTGACCACTGTACATCGATTTCTTGCAAAAAGTGAAAATTGAAAAATTTTCAGTTGACTCTCTTAAGAGGGACCTGTGTTTCTTGCAAAAAGTGAAAATTGAAAAATTTTGAGTTGACTCTCTTTAGAGGAACCTGTGCGATATGTATAAAAGTTTGTCATTCAGTTTGTAATTTCTACAATAAAGATCCTAGACCCTATAAAGTGTATGTATTCTGGATCCTTATGAGGAGCGAAGTTGATTTAACGATGTCTGTCTTAACGTGTGTATGTTTAAATGAAGTTTTCGAAGACCCCAGGCATGGTGGGACCAGGCTAATATTTATTTCTGTCACATCTGCTCCGTTTAATTTTGCTATTAAAATTCAGCCAGATCTATCTATTAATGGCTGAGATATGAGCAAAAAAAAAAAACCCCCCGACTGCCTCTAATTTTACCCATTGATCCCTTGTTGTTGCGTTTTTATTTCTGTCTTTCTGTACATTTGGAGAACGACAAGAGACAAAGTTTACATATTATATACAAGAACCATGGTTAACAATACACTACCTCTCTAAAAAAAATGGGCAAGATTGGAGAAGTAGCCGTGGCACTTCGCATACAAAGACATTATAAATTTTTGTATATGGAGAACGAAAAGAACCAAAGTTTCCAAATTAGGTAGCAAAAAATCTCGGTTATCAAGACACAAAATCCTACAAAATGAAGGCAGGATTGGAGAAGTAAGCGTGGCATACTCAAGTTTTTTTTTATATCAAAAGAACGGATAGAAAAAAATTTCCAAATTTTTTAAAACATAGCTGGAAAACCTTTTTAAAAATATGGCGAAATTGGAAATGTGGGCGTGACACATACAAAGCCATTATTGATTTCTGTATATCTGGAGAACGGCAAGAATCAAAGTTTCTAAATTAGTTGCAACATCTTAGTTATCAATGCACAACATTTGACAAAATGCCCGCTCCTCCAATCCCGGAGAAATGGGCGTGGCAAAAAATAGATTTACTTATATCTAAAGAACGGTGTTTATATAACTTTCTGTTCTTATCGCACCATGGTGAAGGGTATTTAAGATTCGGCATAGCTGAATATAGCACTCCTATTGGTTTTTCTTTTATGTTGCTGCGAAGTCCGGTTTACAAAATAATGTTTTACTTTTCACTTAACTTAACGAATAATATAGGGTTAGTAAAAATTTAAGATATGAAAATTATAGCATTTGTAAATATTATTTTACAATTCAAAATTAATTTTATTATTTATTGTTTTAAGCAGAAGGATTTTCTCCACAAAATTTGAAGATTTTCAACACTTTTTACCTGTCAACTGTGATCGAATAGAACGGCCCTTAAACTTCCTATACCCCTGCATTTGCGTCTGTGCGACCGAATAAACACTTTATACATCTTTATTTTTCAGAAACGCTAGAAGGTTGAGTTTTCTGTTAGCGTTCGGATTTAGGCCTGGAACAGAATAAAGTTGTTGTATAAGTAGCTGAAGCTGACGAAAGCTCTGTAGCGAAACAAAGTTAAAAATTTCGAATTTTGCGCTTCAACTTCAACTGCAAAAACTACTTTAACTAAGTATTCTTTTGACACTACTTTGAAACTGCCGTTTTCAACTTTGGCATCTTCAGTAACATTCGGTCTGTGAGGCAGGCCGTCGAGGGTCGGTTGTGGTATGTGTTACAAAAATTTGCGCGGATTTAGGAAGGTTAAATAACAGCATTAGATAAGTTTTATTTGCTGTACATAGAAGAATGCTCCATAATACAGTTTTGCCGTATCTAAAGTCAAAACAATCTAGGGCCCTTTATAGTGAGCTAGTTTATCAGCGCCGCTGTTGTGGGTTCGATTCCCGCCAGAGACTCTGGTTCCTGCAGACAAGCGTAGAGCTTCGCGGGATAAGCTTAGGGAATTTAAAAAAAAGTTTATTAAGGGCCCTTTAGAGTATATCTAGGGCCCATTTTAGTATATCTAGGGCCTCTTATAGTATATCTAGGTCCCTAGAGCCATTAAACATTTCCATTATTCCATATAAATTTCTGAATGACTTAAAGCTTAAATCAAAAGTTTTTAAAATTTTTTTGTACAAAAATAATTTCCTCGTCTAGATTTCCCTCATTGAAATGCATAAACATTTCCCTATTATTTTATTTTTTTTAAATGAAAAATAGTATAATAACTATAACACACCCTAAATGTTGCAAACTTTTTTCCTTTTGTCTACTGCTTCTGCTTCTGAAAATATTATTTTAGTTTTTCCTTTTGTTTTTGTTATTGTATTTTATTACTTTTGTTATTTGGCCTCTTGTCCTGCAGCCATAAACTAATTGCCATGTTTGTTTCTGAGAGTGTAATATTATTGTTAGCCTGTTGTTTTGTCGCTCCGACTTACTTTAACAGAAGTTGTTGTTACTATTTGCACTTAATATTTAAGTTTTTCACTTTATTGTTGCAGTTGCTACTTCGTGCTCTTTTAAGCATAAAAACAAAAGCAACAATGTTAATAACAACAACAACAACAACAAATAAAATAAAGTTTTCTATTATGTTACAAGAAAACAGCAACAACGAAAAGTTTTACAAAAAAAAAAAAATATATACAACTTTTACTAAATAAATAAGAAAACAAATAAAGCTTTTACAACATTTTAGTTTTACGTAACTTAAGAAACACTCAGGAAAATAATTACAAGCAGACTTCGAAAATTTTTACCAAGACCAGTAAAACTATTATAAACTATTTCATATATTTTTAAACAAATATTCCTTAGGCTAAATAGTATGAATTCCCAAGGTTCTGCAGTGTACACAGATGGATGTCAGGCAAAGCTGCGAGCGTAATAGCGATAACTTTCGAATATGTGTAAGCAGTTTGCAGAAAACTCTACAGTCGCTTAGAGTTCCCCTCAGTGGCTTGTAGGGATCATCTTAAGGACATTTCATCTTATGGTGTTATATTTTCTTAGGATATCAGGTGCTGTCAAGACCTGGGATTTGGCGAAAATGCGAAATTGTGAGATTCCAGGAGATCTTTGCGATCGGTGCAGACCAGATATTCTATCTGGTACCACGGGAGTCAGTAGTATTAGAGGAGGTCTCCGTTAGAATGTTTTTTCGAGAGATTCTTTCTATCTTTCAGGAAGCATCACCAGGGGATGAGCTGCACCTCTTACGGGGAGTAGTTGCAGCTTGAGTATTCTTTTCTCTGGGCTATATAAATTCTGCCTTGGTTAATTAGTCAACCTTGGTTTTAGTTAAGCTTGTACTGGCATCCTCCGGAATCTCATATATTTTAAAAATACGTGAATGTAACCTGGAATGCACCAAACTTTCAAGAGACTGAGCTCCTTGGGGTCCAATGGCCTTCATTGGGTTCGAAGTTGTACCTCAGTGCTTAACTTATGCGCTACGGCTTTCAGTAGCCCACGGTGACACGCAACCAGCCTTACTATTGGTGAAGTCTCTGTTAGTATGCTTCTTGCGAGAAATACTTCCTGTCTTTCAGGATGATTGTCTTTACGGAAGCATTACTTTTCTTTGAAAATATACTAGCGGGGAGCATGTAGTGGTTATGGTTGAAACCTAAAGTACCGGATAGGGTGACATCCAGTCACCTCTACAACACTTAATTTTAATAGAAAATAAACATGAAAATAAACCATTTAAAAAAAACTGTGTGTACAAATGGTCCTTCTCCCACATAGGGACATTTGGTGAGTGTTTAATTTTAACACACCATGTGGTTGGGATACACCGTGAAGCTAGGTAGCAAGGCAGGTATTCACTTGAAAATATAATTTCAGGGATAACGTGAAGTTCCTGTTTACTACCCAAAGTCGCTGGAAGGAGTATCCTGAAAATCTAGTCAATATCCTAGTCATAGTCTAGTCATAGTCTAGTCATAGTCTAGTCATAGTCTAGTCATAGTCTAGTCATAGTCTAGTCATGGTCTAGTCATAGTCTAGTCATAGTCTAGTCATAGTCTAGTCATAGTCTAGTCATAGTCTAGTCATAGTCTAGTCATAGTCTAGTCATAGTCTAGTCATAGTCTAGTCATAGTCTAGTCATAGTCTAGTCATAGTCTAGTCATAGTCTAGTCATAGTCTAGTCATAGTCTAGTCTAGTCATAGTCTAGTCATAGTCTAGTCATAGCCTAGTCATAGTCTAGTCATAGTCTAGTCATAGTCTAGTCATAGTCTAGTCATAGTCTAGTCATAGTCTAGTCATAGTCTAGTCATAGTCTAGTCATAGTCTAGTCATAGTCTAGTCATAGTCTAGTCATAGTCTAGTCATAGTCTAGTCATAGTCTAGTCATAGTCTAGTCATAGTCTAGTCATAGTCTAGTCATAGTCTAGTCATAGTCTAGTCATAGTCTAGTCATAGTCTAGTCATAGTCTAGTCATAGTCTAGTCATAGTCTAGTCATAGTCTAGTCATAGTCTAGTCATAGTCTAGTCATAGTCTAGTCATAGTCTAGTCATAGTCTAGTCATAGTCTAGTCATAGTCTAGTCATAGTCTAGTCATAGTCTAGTCATAGTCTAGTCATAGTCTAGTCATAGTCTAGTCATAGTCTAGTCAAAGTCTAGTCATAGTCTAATCATAGTCTAGTCATAGTCTAGTCATAGCCTAGTCATAGTCTAGTCATAGTCTAGTCACAGTTAAGTCATAATCTGGTCATAGTCTAATAATATGTTTGTCATATTCTGCTAATATTCATATTGCAGTTTTTATAAATTGCACAATGCAACAAAATTTGGGGCATCGCCACCAGCCTCAATACTTGCAACGCGAAATGAAACTAGATTGGTAGAGCAAAGCTGCCAACGGGTTTAGAAAAGTTAGCTGGGGTTCCCGAAATGTCGGCCCCTAAAGTTTTTGAATTTTTTGAAATGGCGTTTGGTATAAGTGAAAAAAATATACTAAATGTACTTCTGAGCTAAAAGACTATTTCAGATGACCTCAGTAGAATTGTATGGCGATTGTTTTCTTGGAATATTTTAAACCTCTAGCACTCATTTTAAGGGGTCATTTTTGTCCTTTTTTGAACATACACGCAAAAGTATACTAAAACGGAACTTTAGAGGATTAAAATATTCCACGAATATGTTCTGCATAAAATTTTATATATTCCACAAATATTTTTTGCATTAAATTTCACCAGGGGTCGAAAATTGTATGTAAAAAGGATTGTCGAAAATCCGGGCCTTGAAATTTTTTAATTTTTTGAAACCCCGTTTTACATACATTGCACGATTTTTTGGTCTTAGAAGACCCCTGGTGAAATTTAATGCAAAAAATATTCGTGGAATATATAAAATTTTATGCAGAACATATTTTTAATTTTAATATTTTTTTCTTTTAATTTTATATAAAAAAAAACCTTTGTGGTCGGTCATGCTACAAAAATGTTACAGCAATTTTCTGCTTTAAGCAATAGTCTAAATAAATATGCTCCCTGCTACAGTAAAGAAATTAAACTTTAAATTATGCAGTAATTTTTTTTTTTAATATCCTTGAGCCATGATATTGATTAAATGAATACTTTACCTTTTTTAAGTTAAACCTTTAAAACATTTTTCGCCAAAATTACTCTAATCATAATTAAAATATTTAAACTTTTTGTTTAAAATTAGTTACGTGTGTAGCCCAACTGCGAACTAAAGAATATCGTTTTCAAACAATTTCTATAAAAGTTAAACAATGCGATGAAACTGATATAAATTAACTCTATAACACGTTTAACATTATAATTAATAAAGTTTTTTACATATTTTGCTTAACTAAGTTTACGGGTTTTTTTTGGCTTTGGAAACAGAGTAACACCATTTCACCAGAAATTTTTGTTTATAGTCAATATATAATAAAGTATTTAATATATTTTTATTATATACATGCTTTTCATCATTGTTTCCATTTGGCAACAGTGTAACGCTTTTTTATATGTTTTTGAATTATTTTCGCTATGCAAATTTATTAGATAGAAAGTATTTTTTTGTTTTATTTTCACGTGTTAGGTGTGAGTGTGTAAAAATTTTAATGTATATTCTGAGCAAACTTTAACAATATTGCGTACGATACTAAAATCTAATGTTTTCGAAATTAAAATAGTTTTGTTTCGACTAAAAACCACTTATTTGCCGAGCTCTCAAATAAAGTGATGGCGGATTTGTAAAGTTGCGGTGTGAGACAGTTAACAAAGGTATGTGTGTGGGCGGGTGGGGGGGGGGTTGGTTCTAGGGTTCGTTGTTTGGAAACACTTCTATCTAAATATTCTCTTGTGACTGATGAAGCTTTGTAAATGAGAAAAATTAAATAAAAGAAAGGAAATCACTTGTATGAAATTAGGGTGGCCAGATTAAGGCGACAGTTTAAAGCTTTAAAAATATGAAATTATAAGTAAAATAGTAATCGTGAGAATTTACTTCGCGCAAACCGTCAATTAAAGTTAAAGGGACTCTGTTTTGATAAAATATTACAGGGAACTTTACACTATTACACAAGTCTTACGTATTTTAACGAAAATGCATCTCTGATCTAATTATTGTTTGAAAATTTTTCTAAAAATATTTATTTTATTCTAAAAATATTTATTTAACATTTGCCATAAAACTTTAAGCAGTCGCGGCAACATGAGGTGCTAAGGAACTGCGACTGTAGCCAAGTTATTGTATATTTCAAGTGGTATTAGTGGTGGCTGTGGCATGGCGACAGTGCTTTTGACGCAACTTAATTTTCTCATATTTAAATTAAACTTTAACAGACTGAAACCACAAATTAGACCACAAAATGTTAATAATTTGCGGATGTTACACGGAATATACATTTTAAACATATTAAAAACTCATGTTAAATTTAACACATTTTGAAATTTCTTAGACAATCAACACATTTGGGAATATTTAACTACTTTTGTATTGGCAAATGAAGGAAAAGGCAGGCAGGAGCACACACTTACATTTTAATTGTTGCAAGAATTTGGTATACATAAACCAAAAAGCAGAAAGATGGAGAAATTTAAAATTAAAAATTTACTTTCGTATCTTAAGAATTAATTTAAATTTTAAACGTGTTTTAAAGCTTAATTTTCATTTAAATTTTCTTTAAAATAGATTTCGAATCAATTTTAGTTTTATATGAATTTATTTGTCAATCTTTAATATAAAGGGAAGTTTTGAAATAGAAAATACTGGTTAATGTTTAGAAAAAAAAATTGAAAAGTAGTTTAAGGTAGTTTTATAGTGAACATATCACTCAGGGGTGGAAAACTAGATATAATAAAATTAGTTATTAAAAACAGGCGCCTGCAGGTTTATTATATCAGAGGCCTAATTACAGCATTCAATATCGATTGAAATTTCTATTTTTTATATTTTTGTAAAACACAATCATAATTAAGAAAATTATGACGATTATTCGTAGTTTTCGCCGAATAACTATTTAAATACAAACTAACTATTTTCTATTTGAAAAAAAACCAAAAAAAAAAAAAAAGAATCTGGGAATTTATTTCTCATGGTGAGTAATAAGACTATTAAAGTATAAATGCTTTTAAAAATTAGAACACATTCGCTACACTGCTTTAACCATGTTTGAAGACTCTCCATCTTCAGTTGAGAGATATTTAATATATGCATCCTATGGGAGGTATTTCCCCCTGCGTCTACCCGCTTTATTTTTATTTTCAAAAGTGTAGTATACTATAAGAGTGACTTCTACAAAGTTTGAACATTCTCACTATAACAGTTGTGAAGATATGCGATATTAAACATAGGCGTCCTATGGTGTGTACCACTTCCCCCTCTGCTATTTTATTTCAGTTTTGGGGCTCAGAAGATCCTTCTACCAAAAGTTCAAAAAAATGCGTGCAGCGGCTCTTAAGATATGCGATATTTAATATTGGCATCCTATGGGGGGTACCAATTCCCCTGCCCCTATCGAAAAAATAAGTAGACTATTTTATTTTTAGAGCTCACGTGATGTTACTGTAAGAATTTCGAAAATCGGTTCAGTAGTTTAGGAGTCTATAAGCAAACATACAAACAAACAAACAGACAAAAATTTTTCATTTTTATGTTTATAGATAATAGATAATTATAACAAAAATAAAAAAATTATTAATCTTTAATCTATATACATATTTATATAAAATTGTAACGTTACTGACTGATTCATCATCGCACAGCCTAAACGCCTGAAGCTAAAAACTCAGACAGGAGGTTGATCTCTCTCCAAAAAGTGGATCGATTTGAAGACGGGACTTTTTTAAAATTCGAATGTTTAGGGGAGAAAACGGGTAAATTCGGTAACCTTATACCCCCAAAACTAAAAGAGGTACAAAAAAAATTTAATACTTGTTGTTCTTTAAAAAAAAACAAGTGGACTAGTACTTTTTTGAAATCCGGCCCTTTTAGGGAGTAAACGGGTGAAACCCGTATTTTGGTCACCCCATCTATCTTTTAAGCCAATAAACATAGAAATAAAGATAATATTACATTCGAAACTAATCTTAAATACGAATTGGGAATTTTTTTTAATTTGAACGTTTAAGGGGCGAAAGTCTTAACTTTTTTTGGTACATTTTTTGCAAAACATTTTTCTCCATATACGTACCAAGTTATGGGCTCCCACTATAATATTGAAATTCTTGATACGTTAATGGAGAGAAAAAAAAGTACCAAAAAGGGGGGAAATACGGGAAATTAAGTTCCTTTCTTTAGCTTTTTGTTTTACATTCGTCCACTATAGTATTTGTCAACGCATATGAGCACATACATTTTGCGAATTATTTTACTTTCAAAAATGCCTAAAACAAATCTATCGATTTTTGCAAGTATCGCTATTTCGGCACTGGCATCACAAGCAGTTTTCGTTTTCCTGGAGATAGCTTTGCTTTTAAAATGCTTGCTTAGTTCATAAAAACTCCCGTTTGAAAGTTCTGTATTTCGTTTTATTTCAAGGCTATTGTTATTTTCCTTATTAACAGCGGATCTAAGCTAAGTTAATTCTTCTACTACCTCGAAATTATAACTGCCTGCTGGCACTTTGTCGCCATATTTAATTTGCGTACATTTTTCTTTAAATATCTTTGTTTATTTCTCGTTTATAACCAGACTCATTTGCGCTAAATCCTTTTCAATCTTTTTATAAACAGCAGTTTAATTTCGGATGTGCCTTTCAATGATCTTGCTGATGATATAAGATAGGAGTATATAAGTTTTGTCTTGAGCGTTTCTCTTTTATTCCAAAATGCTATTCATTATAGGGTTGAAAAACTTGCACGATAAGTTGTCCAGTTTTCTGAGACCTCTTGTGGCAGTTAATGGTTCGAAAATGTTCGAACTTCTTACTGCGTTTGACTAATTTTACATAAATACAATTATCAGACAACAAATATACTAAAGACGTTATACATTGGTCTAGGATTTAAGATTTGACTTAAGGCTAGACTTTTAGCTTGACTTAAGGCTTGACTTTTGATTTGACGTGAAAATCATTGTGAATATCATATTTTATATTATTGGCCAACTATAATTGTAAATCAGCTTATTTATGCAATTATTTCAGTACAACTGTAACTCTAACTGAATAGGAATTATGAGTGTGTTAATAAAGTGTTTTGGGAAAACGGGATTAAATTAAAATAAAAAGGAAATTTTTCTATACGACGTAAATACAACTACCAACGTTATAAATATTAAAACTATTTCATAAACATACAACCAAATTCCCTTATAACTACATATTTAAATGCATGTAAGTGTATTCATGTAAATGACTAAAGCTACGGTCACACTTATTAAATATTTGATCAAATAAGCGTAACCCCTACTTTTGTTAATAGTAAGTGACATTTAAAATTGTCTTAATATTACAAAATAAACTAATTATACTACTAGATATAGTAAAAAACAGTTTTTTGTAAGAAGTGGTATTTTAATCAAAATAAATATTGATATTAAGCGAAATGATTTTTTAGTTTGGTTGTTGGTCCCGTTTTTTTCGTCAAATATTTGATAAGTCTGACCGTAGCTTAAGAAAACATTTAATTTCATTTAATGCGAAACGGAATTTGATGGTTTTTTTTTTGTTGGTATTTTTCGTTTATTAACCGTAACATGAATTTTTACTAAAGTTTATAGTTTTGTAATAGTTAATGTGGTTGATGTTGTACTGTATTTTTTGTTATTGTTGTTGGTATGTAATAAAACATTACACAAAACTAATTGTTAATGTATGTGAAAGGCAACATATGGAGGAACAAACAACAGCTTTAATAATTAATTTTTATTTAAAACAAAAAGAAAGGAGCAACCATAACAGTGAATTAAAAAATAACTAAAGGAGCAAAAAATATTATAGATTGTTAAAATTTGTTCATATATTTTTCTAATAAGTGCAGCAAATATTTGTTTATAATTAGCTTAGAAATAATGCTATGAATTTGTATACCCTCCACCACACCACCTCAGACCCCATAAAGTTTATATATTCTAGCGCCTTGAGTAATTCTAAGTCGATTTAGCCATATCCATCTGGCTGTCCGTCTGTTGGAAACACGCTCGCTTTCGAAACTCAAAAGAAATTGTAGTTATCCTAAGCAATTTGGGATTGAAATCCAGCAAAATCTGTTCAGTAGATAATTTTCTTACAAAAACTAACATAAATGATTGAACAATGCACGGAATAATATGAGATATTTGTAAAATCGTTCGTTTTATTCGACTGGAAACGACACTGTGAAATTTCATGAAGATCGGTCCATAATTTACCTTATATTATGTCCTGTGGTTCCTAGTAGGAACAAAGGGCCGCAAATTCCCGAAGCAGCTCACTACTTCCGGTCTTATACCAAGTATCCCCTGGTAATGTCTCTCAGACACCCGTCTGTCGACAGCTAGAGTGAGAAGGCACACAGTTGAGTAACCTGAATGGCATGCTAAAACCGATGCGTCTCAGGTAACTAGGTGTCCACCGAAATAAACAGGCACTGAAACTCTACTGTTCGACCTGCCTAGAGGTTGTTGGCAGCCCCAACACTAGGATCGGATGGGAGGCCTAATCAGTCCCTCAATCTTAAACTGAAATGATTACTGAAACCGCAACAAATACTAATCATAATTTACCTTAGACCCCATATAAACCCTACTACCGGAAAACAGTTTAGTACTTCAATACTTTGGGAACCACTTTCCTCTAACTGAATTACTTTTAAAATCAGGAAAAGCTACGTTAATTTTTACAAAAACTCAATTAAAAATCTTGATCGATTTCAATTTCATGTGATTTCGGTTTTCAGAATTATTAAATTATTGATTTTATAAAATTACGGTCAATTTCAAAACTATTTATAACTTTAACTTCCTGTTAACAATATGTTACTGATAGTTAATTAAAGCTGAACTTGGGGCAGACTTTATAAATATCCTTGCCTGTTAGAGGGTTAATTTACAATTTCTATTAGATTTATTGCTGATAATAAATTTTTATTAAAATTGTCAATAAAATATATTGTTACGAAAGTAACTTTAGGTAAGAATAAGATTAATTTATTAGTTATCTTGTATTGATTGGTTATTTAGTAATTGTAAAGCGGCTCATACACTTGCAATAAAACTGTTAAATTTTACGTATTGAACAATTATATCGCCAATGTGTATATAAAATTCGAAGGTGGCACAATATAGTGGCAATAATCAAAAGGCTTTTGATTATTATTGCACAACGAAAAGAAAGTGAAATGTGTTGGCAACATTGTAAAATGGTGTTTATGATATTCCTATAGGTTATGCTCACCTTTTTATTGAATGAATGAAACCATTGTGCGACTTATTGCAAAATATATGGGACAAAATGGAAATAATATGGCGAATAACATATACAATAACATTGCAAGTGTATGGTCCGCTTTAGTTATTTTTTAAGTTTAAATTGTTATTGTATTAGTTAAGCACACTTCTAGTGTTAAAATCAATGTACAGATGTAATCAGTCTTGCCAAAACTTGATGACCAAAAATGGCTAAATTTACGGAAAAAAATGGCTAAAAATGTGCTAAAAAATGGCTAAAATTTTTTTTAAATAAAAACACATTAAAATTCATTAACGAAACAGAAATAATTCATTTAAAGTTGTTTACGATGAAATTGAAAGTTAAGATCAATTTCTTAAATAAGAATTAACGTAAATTAATATTTTAATAAATATTTAAAAAATTAAATCATCGATAAAATCGATGTCGTTATTGTTCATCTCATAAGAATCACTCGTGCCTATTAGTTTTAAATAACTTGAAGGAAAATCATAATCACGACAACATTAACCCAACCTTTTGAGTCCAGATCTACAATAAAAAAGGAGTAAAAAAGTATAGTCGGTCAACCCCGACTAGAAGATACCCTACACCACATTATAACATATGTACCAAATATTATTAAATTATCTGCAAATTTGCGACCTGCACTTTGCGCACAAGGTTCACATGGACAGCCAGCCAGCCAGCCGGACAAGCATCTTTAATTCGACTCAGAAAGTGATTATGAGCCAATCCGTATACGAAAAGGTTGGCTAAGTATCAATATTTTAAGGTGTTTCAAACATCACCATAAACGCATAGTACGCTCTCCACTATTGTGGTGTTGGTAAAAACATTTTATTGTTACGGTAAAAATATTTACCTAATTAAAAAAATCGAATTAACGGTTGCTAAATGTAACCTATTTCTTAAATTACTTTTACAATGTTTACTTGGCAAAATACCCTCTCTACTTCAGCATTAGACCATGGAAGTGAGAGTGCATCTCTTTATTGAAATACTTGCAACCAGAAAAAAACAGCGTTATTTGTGTTGATCCATTTATAAATTTAACATTGAAATACTGTCCCTTTATTTTGAAAGATGTTTTATGATTTTAGTTTATAGCGATTTTCCATATTTGTTAAAGTTGTGATTTAAATTAAGGGCGTTTAAATTGTTAAAAATGTTTGTTTTACTTTTATAAATTTTTATAATAAAATAAAAATTGTTTTTTTAAAAGAAAAACGACAAATAAAATTTTATGGCTAAACAATTTGAAAAATGGCTAAAAAAATGGCTAAACTCATTTTTTAATGGCTAAACAGGGTGAAAAATGGCTAAATCTAGCCACTAAATGGCTAAATTGGCAACACTGGATGTAATGTTAAAATTGTTGCGCATAATTGTACTTCAACCTCACTGTAAATACTAGAAGTTTAAACTATACCTTAGTTTATGATGCATAATAACTCAATTTTATTTCAGCCATATAGTTAATGCACAATGTTAATAACTATAGATGCATAAGTTAAATTAACAAAATAGACGTTAGGGGTCGTACGTTTTAGAGTCATCTAGCTCGAACGTTCCATGGTCATTTGCCCGTCTGGTCAAGAGTATAAATAGAATCGCAAGTTATGGCATAAGATTATTCTTAGTTCTGACTTTGTCAAGCTGATAGCGCATCACGCGGAGAAAATTATAAACAATGAAGTGTGATGATCACAATAGTGAGTTGTGAATAAATGCTGTAAATTACGGTTGTTGGAGTGGCTAAGTTCATAATAAATAACCGCCTGTTCAACGATTTCTAAGAATTTTGTTTTTGTTTTAAATGTTATTTTCTATCCGAACGTTAACGTTCGAAATCGTTGAACAGGCTGTAAGTGTTTTGGAGTAAAGTGTTGTGTTTATTTAGTTTTATTTGTATTGCAATTAACGAACTCAAGAGGTTTATTATAAAGGAAGTAAACCGTAAACGTTATTGAAAAGGCATTAACGTAACAATATTATATTCTATCCATTTCTATTAAAAACTCTAAACATTTTCTTATGTTTTTAAAACAATTTAAAAATTTGCAAAACAGCAATTTAATCAGCATATTAATCATACGTCTGGTAGGAAAAGTATTTAAAATTAAGAAAAGGCCTTTAAAACTTTGCTATCATTGCAAGTTAAAAAAAAAAACAAGTTAAAGTGCTTTATTCGGCCATACCCCAGCTTTGATACCCTCAACGGAGAGAGTTCGAATATTTCAGGAGAGGGCTTTTTATGGGATTTATAAAGTTTAAATCAATCATTGTAAAACTGTCCTCACAGTATAATGATTCGTTTCAGTTTGAGACGTATTAAAAAGTCTATGCCAAAAGTGATATAAAACTTAATTAAAATCAAATATTAAGATTTTTTCTGAACAACATAATATTAGGCATATTTAAGGGATTTTCACAAGGGGATTTTATATTGGACTAATTGTTAATTATGGATCGTTTATCACAAAATTCGGTAGTGATTTGTAGTATCAAAAAAAATTACAAATAAGACCAAATTGCAAAACAGAACGACAATTTGTAAAAGTTTCTGTAAGAAAAATATAAATTTTTTCAGGGAGGTTGTTCCACATTTGGGTTCATAAATCTTTTCCTTCTAAACTGATTGTGTAAGATTTCAATCCCACAGTGCTTAGGAGAACAAGAAAAAATTTGACACCAATGTTGTTTTTTTTTCTATTGAGTGTTTCAAATGTGTTCAATGGACAGACGGATATGACTTAGAATTACTCAACGACCTAAAATTGAAACAGTTAAAGACGGACTGACAAACTTAGTATACCCTAGAGGTGGTGAAGGGTATTGAAACAATAAGTCTCTTAACATGAGCTGGTGGTATCTTTTTCAAATCTTTAAAGAAGGATATGATAAATTTTTAAAGGCAGTTGCTTTATATAAAAAATCTTTAAAAAATTCAATTTTTAAATAATTTTGGGAAAAAATCTCACTAAAATGCATAAACTTTGTTCATGGACTTTTACATTTTCCAAGAAATCCCACCCATATCAATTTCATGCTTCATCTTAATAGAAAATCTTTTGTGGTTTTTGGTTTAGCAAAAAAAAAAAAAAAAAAGAAAAACCTATCAGCATCTTATCAAAATGAACTGCTTGCCATTATACAATTGCTTGTTAAAAAATTTTTGAAGCAGTAATCTTTCCTCCTTTTTTTCTTCTCTCAAATAAAAACTGTCTTATCACTTCGTTTACGTTAAAAACAACGTTGCCACAATTGAGCACGCAAATCCAGCATGAAAAAAAGTTGCTAACATGTTAAAGTATTTTAAGAAAGTGTTAGAAAAAAGCAAATTGTAAACAGTCGAGCAAAAGAGTTGGCAAAAATGTCCTATGAAACTAAATTCTACCAAATTTAAGAAAAATGTCGTATTTCGTCGCTTTTTTTATTTTTGCCATATGAAAGTATTTTCATGTGTGATCTTTATTTAGGACCTATGCGAAATTGTGGACTTGACATCTTAAAAACTATCATTGTAATTTACACAGAAAAAATTCCGCAAAATTTTTTACCAATTAAAGCATTAATCAAAAATATAATCAGTCTTAATTAAAATTTAATCAAGTGAATTAAACGTTTAATCAAGTAAATTAAACGTTTAATTAATACTATTAACTGGTTTAATTGATACTATTAATTTGTTTACTGGTGCAAATTTAATTAATTTTTTAATTAATATTACAAATTTTTTAATTGAAATCAATTTTTATTTTTTTCTGTGTACGGTTCATACAAAATTGATTTCATTGGTTAAATTTTTGCACAATGTTATTGCTCAAATTTAAGTATTTTTCACCATGGTTTAAAAAACTGCAGTCGAAACCAAAAACTGTCGAACAAAAAACGAAAATGTGTGTGCAACTTTTCGCTTTTTGAGTTGGTTTGACATCGATTGTTTACTTTTATTAAATCAGAAGTAAAAGCAACAGTTTTTTTTTTTGGCTAATGGCAAATGAAGAAGTGGAAGAAATGGCAGTTTTTCTACTTTGACTGCAGTTTTTTAAACGCTGTTTTTCACTTAAATCTTTTTTCGAAATTTTATTTAAAAAAAAAATTTTTTTAAACTTCTTCAGACGAAATTTTTGCGTGTGTTTTTGTTTTTTTTTCAACAAGATAAATCTTTAACGGGCAATTTAACCAAGTTCCGTTAAAACTAACCATTTAAAACTTGCAGTTAACAATAGTGGTATTCACACCGAGCTTGTTAGTTTGTTAGTCGTTAATCGTTACTTTTTTACACGCATTTTGTTTTTGTATATTTAACGCTCTACCGGATTAACATTTAACAAATTAACGACACGGCACCCCTGATAAAATAGTTGTTAGTTGGTAACTCACAATCAGCTGTTGCAGTTTCCAAATAAATATAATAAAAAAGTCATTTGTGATACATTTCTTACAAAATATTTGTGTTTTGACAATTTTTGTGAATAATAAATTGTGTCAGAACAATAATTCAGCTGTTTTACTACGAAAGTTACCATACTAACAAAGTTTTAAAAAGGGGGTCGTTCACAGTTGGTAACTTTAACAAATTAACAAACTACCGAGTAACAAATTAACAAGTTCGGTGTGAATACCACTAATATGTTTTTAACAATTATAACTGAAAGTTAATTAAAACTTTTTTTAGTGATGTAAAAACTTAAATAAATGCTTTACGTATCCGGTTTTTACTGAATTATTATTTTTATTTCACCTTATTTTTATTGAATTTGATTATTTTTCATTATTATACTTAACTGAATTTTATTATTTGTCTTATGATTGTTTTAATTTCATTAATAATTTTATGTATAATTTTATGTATGATTCATTTAAATTTTGTATTGGACACCCTAATAATGTAATCAAAAAAAAGTATCAATCAATTATCAATATTAATGCACATCACTAAAAGAGATTAAAATTATCACATGCTCTCGCTCTCATTATAATTGTATCAATTTGTTTTTGTTTTAAATTTTATACTAGACGACTATTGTATTTTGACTAAAATCAAGTAAAGGCCATGTCAGATAAAACTTATACGAAACATGTCACATAAAGAACTTTTAACGCAAAGCGAAGCGAAAAGTTGGGCAACTCTCATCTTTTTGCGCGCTTTGACAATCTGCTAGTATAATTTTTTTTATTTATTTTCTTTTTAACACACAATGTGTGAGTGTTGTCAAAGTTTTTATTGTGACATACACCTTTTGCGTTACGCTTTTCTGTCAAAGTTAGAAGTGTCACGCAAAGCGATGAAGTTTTATCTGACATGGCCTTAAGCTCTTGTAACATCATATTTTATTTCAGTATTATAGCGACAGTCATAGAATAAAGATCAGTTTTAAATCAAACATTGCTTAATTTGTTTTAATAAATAAATAAAATTTCTAACACGCAGGAAGATCTTTGTGGACTACTGTGACTAGCAAATCTGAGGGCGAATACTGGCGTCTTTTCTGCCTTATTCGAACCAGACATAACAAATATTAGAACAGATTATCAGCGTTTATTAAAAACTCCAAACCCCTTTAATAAAGTAAAACCACTTTATTACATATTTCCAATTAATTTTAAACAAAGCAAACCGACATCAAAGCTCAATAATGTGGACAAGAACTCACTTAAAGAAATACAAATATTCTTTCTCTCTAAATTCATACGTGTGAATTTACAACAACAAAGTAAGCAAATTTCTAACCAACACAATGATGGAGCTAGGTTTTTTTGAAGGCTGAATTAAGTTTTATTTTTCTTCGTCTCTCTGTTATGGTCGTTTTCTATGCCTATAAGTTTCCCAAATATTTTTAAAAATTTTTTTTTTTTCAAAATTTACTTAAAATAAATATTCGATACGTTCTCTATTACAATTTACTTTTGTTTTACAAAAGTTTATTTAAAAGTTTTTTTCTTTCCCACTTGTTCCATCCTATACAATTGCTTTAGCTATCAACTTCCAGCAATAAAGGGCAAAATGATTTGTACGAAAACAAATCAAAGAAAATACAGCAGAAATAAAGACGGGAAGTTAAATAAAACCTGTGTCAACATTTGCCATTTTACTGAAATAAAATAGAGTTGCAGAGCAGATTTATTTGGCATTACAATGTAAAATATATGTAAAATAGTATTGCAAAAACATTTTAACCAATGGACTTGGAGTTTACATTGGCATTTCTTTAAATTCAAAAAACAAATGCTGTCTGAAACAGGGTTGCCTCCTTAGACAAACTAATGAATATATAAGAAATTAAAAGGTTTCGGAAAAAATTTACTTAAATGGTTGTAATTCATATACATTTTGCTTAAAATTTTTGTTACTGAGGGTGTGTGTGAAACGGTAGCAAAGTACTCATGGAAGTAAAATTTTGACACTATTGAGGTGAATAAAATTTCACTAGCCCTGGGGGCTAGTATAAATTTTGACATTAGTGTAGAAATTTTTGACAACCACAAAATTATTTTTTTTCATCAAATTTATTTAAACAAAATAAAAAATAATATGGAAGCAGGACCAGCGGCAAAAAAATGAAAAAGAATTATACAACATGCAAGTATTTACATATGTATAAGCTTTTTTCCCACACTTTTTGTAAAAATTGTTAATATATCAGAACGAATTCATCAAATAGTTGGGACGATCTCATTTCCAACAGAATTGAAATGATTATTGGTAAAACCTTGATTAATTTATTCATTTTCACAAAACTACTAGTAATTGTTTCTTTCTTTATGTCAAAATTTTACGTTGTCAAAAATGTTACAATTTCACACAGCACAAATATGAAAATTTTCTACCACAAACAAATTTCATTTCACCATAGAACTTTGCTACCGTTTCACACACACCCTGAGGGTGTGTGTGAAACGGTAGCAAAGTACTCATGGAAGTAAAATTTTGACACTATTGAGGTGAATAAAATTTCACTAGCCCTGGGGCATGGTAAAAATTACTACAAGGTGGCAGCACTAGGTGTTGTTGTACAACAATACAACAAAAACAGGCAAATTTGTTTGTGTAATAAACTCCGTGCTGTCAAAAATTATGTGCAACAATGTTGCCATTGTTTGTCTTTTCCGACAACATTTGGTCGGATCATTTTCGCTTGGTAGGATGGTGGGCTAAACCTAAGGGCAATGTTACACGTTTAATAAATACATATATAACAAAATCGAAAAAACTTAAGATTAAAGCTATTTTAAGATATAAAAGTGGTAATTTTAAATGCTAAAGGATCATAGAAATCAATATACGTATAAACATTGCATAATGAGAATGAAAATATTGAAGTCTAAGTGGAATGCTATTTCTGGAAGGGCGAATAGAAACAGAAAGCTAAACATTACGAAGTAGGAATTCTGAAACAATTTCGTTATTAAACAAATTGTGCATTATGGAGAAATTTAATTTATCATATTACTATGTTTATAATTCTGTGGGAATTTTTTTTTCAATATTCATCGAAGATCCCATAAAGTATTTGGGTTACAAATTGTTTCTAGTTCTTCAAAGATGTTTTTATTAGAAAAAGAGTTAAGCTCCCAAATGTGAAACTACAAAACTTACATAAATTTGTAGCGGAATGCACTGATTGTCATTAAATTTCAACAAAAAACTTTTTATGACACCAAATATGGTGAAGGTCGGTCCATAATTTACCTACGGCTCCATGTTAACTCAAAATTTAAAAATTTTCAGTAGAAGCAAAACAAATTTTAATTTTATATTAAAGGTATATAAAAAATAAATTTTAAACTAACAGCTATAACTGGTAGTTACTTATAACTAAACTTGCTTAAATGTATCAAAAATAGAAAACTGGTCGAGTTCAAAAGATTTTGGTTAATAAGTTTGGTCGAATAGAAAGTTTTCAGTGGCAACGCTGATCTGAAACAAATAAACGAAAAATATTATGAAAAAATTACTAAAATATTCATACTTAAAATTTTAATGGTTTTTGAATTAAAAACAATTGTTTTTCCACTTTTTTTTCACTACAAGTCCTTTGGAGGTTTAAAGAAAGTGGCGCACAAGCGCATATCAAAAATATACGCATTTTTCCAACGTACACACGACGTGGTCACATCACAATTATTTCTGTTTTTATTTATTATTAAAAAAAAACTGTTAGCACAACTAAAGACGCACATATAAAAACCACATACGATTTATTTTTTGCAAATATTTTAATTGTTATGCACAATTTTCATTTAAAAACCGGACAAAAATGATTTTTTTTAATTTTTTTTCAAGAATGTAAATATAAACAAAAAAAAAATGACATCTTTGGGTTTTCACCACAGTTAAGCAAAAAACTATCAGATGCCGTAGTGATGCCATCTTGTAGTAATTTCACCATGCCCTGGGGGCTAGTATAAATTTTGACATTAGTGTAGAAATTTTTGACAAAAACAAAATTATTTTTGTTTCATCAAATTTGTTTAAACAAAATAAAAAATAATATGGAAGCAGGACCAGCGGCAAAAAAATTAAAAAGAATTATACAACATGTAAGTATTTACATATGTATAAGCTTTTTTGAGCACACTTTTTGTAAAAATTTTTAATATATCAGAATGAATTCATCAAATACTTGGGACGATCTCATTTTCAACAGACAAACAAATTTCATTTCACCATAGAACTTTGCTACCGTTTCACACACACCCTGAATAGTAATTCAGATTAGTATTATTAAAATTAAAAAGCTGGCAATACTTGTGTGTTACACTGATGTCTTTTGGCAGCAAATAGAATTCTAACAATTCTAACCATTGCAAATTGAATTCAACACTATAATAAACATTGACTTTGAAATTTGAATTTCGGAAATGGCTGTCACAAATACCTGAAATACAACTTAACTTGTAAGAAAGCATGTCTTTATAGTGTTGTTTAGTTATTTGGTAGTGTAGGAGTTGTATGTAGGAAGCCCTGCAGTTTTAATGGTTTTACTATTTAGTTAGAAGGAGTAATTATTTGCTATACTTTCTCTAAGAACTAATAACTTTTAAAAGTCCTTAGCAAACATCTCTTGATCCTTTTCTGCTTACTTAACACTAGCTAAGGAAAAGGAAAACAGGATTGTTGGCCACTTCAAAACTACTGGGCTTAAGAGTAGAAAAAGTATAAAAGACTCGAAGGAATTCATTGGATTTTGTTGAACAAAAACAAACAAGTAAAAACATAAACAATGAAAAATTGTCTTGTTTAGGAGTTTAATATAAAAACTTTTCGTTTCACCATTTTTTTTAACATTTCTTGAAAGTAGATTTTGCTGTTGCTCTTATTTTCCATCAACAAAGAGAAAAATATTTGCTAGTTAAACAAAAATTTTGTATATGTTAATTGTAAAGTACAATTCCATCTTTTGATTATCGTTATCTCCCTCCACTTTATCATAACAAATCTTGTATTACATCAGGTTTTAAATGGTAGAGTTGAACCGTTAGCGTTTTTCTCAAAAAAACTGGCCCCCGCTGAAATCAAGTACAGTTCATTTGATCGGGAATTACTTGCTATTTATTTAAACATTAAACATTTTAGGTATTTATTAGAAGGTCGCTCGTTTGTGGTTTTTACAGACCACAAACCCTTAACGCCTGCCATGAATTCAAAGACTGAAAGAAGTCCAAGACAGACTAGACATCTAGAATATATTGCACAGTTTACTTCAGATATTCGATATATAAGGGGTGAATCTAATGTTGTAGCCGATAGTCTTTCCAGACCTTTTGATATTGACATTATAGATGATGGTGAATTAAATTTACGAATTTTACACCAGGAACAACAAAACGATTCGGAAATAAAAAGTTTAACGGAAAATAGAAACGTATCGTGTAATCTTAAATTAATAAAAGTACCACTAATTAACTCAGAAATTTGGTGTGAAATATCACATAATAATACTAGACCCTATGTGCCTGTAAGTCTTAGGGAACTAGTATTTTCAAAATTGCATGGTATTTCTCACCCGGGTACCCGTTCAACAAAACGTTTAATAACTAGAAAATATTTTTGGTTAAATATGAGTAAGCAAATAAACCAATGGTCGAAGGAGTGTATAAATTGTCAACAGTCCAAAGTTCACAAACATACAAAATCTCCTGGTAGGATCGCCAATTTTATGGTAGTAATATATTTTATATAAAACTTTATTTAGGAAAATAATAAATTTATATTGTGTTCACAATTGAAAAATCTATTTTTCTAAAATTAATATTTTAAATTATTTGAAAGATAAAACAAAACTTATTTTATATATAAATTTAATATTCTAAAGTAAAATTATTATAACTTGTAAAGTATATAAAACACGCATGTCACCACAAGCCTATAAACACTGAACTAGCTGTTGTCTTTTTTAGATTTACTAAGTTTTTCTTAAACACAACAAAAAAAAAAAAATTTTTTAGGAATTTTTTTTATCTTGACAGGCTTGAAATAGAATTTTGAACAGGTTATTTTACTTTTTTTCGTAACAATAAATATTTTTTTAAGTTGGTTTTTTTATTTCTAGATTTAAATATTTTTTTTTCTTAATTTTTTTTAAAAAGAAGAAACAAATAAATAATCTCAAAGGCCTAATCTGAAACCCAAAAGCTTTAATGTGTTCTTATTTTAGTTTTAAAGCAAGAACGGCGATATCGCTTTTTTAGGAAATAAAAAACAAAAACAGTTTCTTATAATGCAAACATAAAAACATAAGCAGAGTTCAGTGTTTACTGCAAATAGCCTTGCAAAAGAGCAAATTTAAAATATCGTAGATGTTGTATTAAGTCAATAGGTCTTGTTACTCCTACGTAAATGCAAAAAATCGTAAACCTCGTTTAAAAGCTACAGGATTCGTTACTCTTACGTTAACGCGTTGCGAATCACTTGCTTCGTTTTCGTTACAAAACTTAAGTAGAGATACGCACTCTTACAATTAAAACTTATGTACCGAATTATCCTCATTTTATACTAAAAACAGCTGGAGGGACGGACAACGCTTTTCTAAAAGGTGGCTCTAGAACGAATTTTAATCCAAATCTGCTCGACTTTTTAGGATATACCATTATGTCCAGAATTAAAGCACTTCCTCTACATACACTGGAATAACTTGAAAACGGTTCACCATATTCAATTAATAAAAAACATGTGTGAAGATAAATATGAAAAGTTAAATTCGTTTTTTAAAAATATCGCATGCGATAAAAAATATTTTAAAAAAATATCGCATGCGTATTATAAAGAAAATACAACTATTTACACGAAATTTTACAGTTTTTATAAAAAATCAATCATTTTTATTTAATATTTAAAACTAATTGGATATTTAATTACTCTTTTTATAATAAAATTTATGAGTTTTGAAAAAATACGACTTAGAGTGAAATTCTCATGAAAGTGCTGTGTGAGGGATATGGCCACTGTGTCCAAACCCTTCGATCTCAGGGAATCAAATATTCAACAATGATACTGAAACTGATAAAACTGATTTTAAAAGTATGACTTTATTAAGTTTAAGTTACAAACAAAATTAATCTTAAAACCTTTAATATAAAATAAAGAATTATAATAGCAATGTTAAATATACAACTTAACTCTAAAATAAACAATATCTTTCATTTGAAACCAAATCAGCAACCTTACTCATCGCTTAAAAATCCCAGAATTTTAAACACCTTCATCGATCCTTCTATTATTTTATCCTTCATGCGCCAAAGGCTTAAATCTATCACGGTATCATTTAAGCTATATTTATAAATTTTCTCCCGATAATGTTGCATTTGGCCCACATTGGTATTAACTGAATAAGACCAGCAACTACCCGCTGCCTTCTGCAAAGCATAATGATTATGAGTGGCTATAACATAATCAGTACTGTGCAGGCATTTGATAGCCACACCGGGACGTACGTAATGTCCAATACGTTCCACACGCTGCAGCATATAGAAATCCTCGGGAATATCGGTAGTATATGGCGCTTTTCCTGGAATGTATGGAAAATGGACGCAACGAAAACAATAGCTGGCATATTGTTGGCATTTTTTGGTTTTACTCTTACTCTCAATGAAACTCATTAAGTCATGCCAGTTGGATAAGTTGCCCAAAGGCATGATCACCTCATCAATATCAATTACCGCCACATACTTGTAACGGTACATATTCCGATACAAACAGTCATTGTATGGAATCACTTCGTGTAAGACGTGAGACCATCTTCTTTTTTTCATTTCTAAATGACGGTAGTTGTGCAAGCTGCTACCGTCCGTAACCAAGCTCATTGGTCGGTATTCCAGAAAACCTGTATCGCGATAATATTCCAAAACTTTTGTTGTATTTGGATGCGCTTGCAGCTGATACATTGTTATTTTGTCCGCTCCCAAAGAACGCACAGTTTCAAAGAATTCTACAATACGATGAGAGACATCGACACTGGGGTAATCCAAACCCTTAACGCACACAGCAAATTCTTTTCTTTCCTCATCTGGGAACAAGGACTGGTAGGTAACTCTAACATTATTCGTTGCTTTGTCGCAGGGCTTGGCTACCAGTGACACTGTACGAGGTATCCTTTGCTTGTATTCCGCAGGTACGGGACATGATATAAAATGGGCATAGTGAAATTTTGACCTATGACTCCATTTATAATTCCAGATCTTACGCATCTCTTTCATGGGAGTCACAAATGGTTGCGATTGCTCCTCATACCACAACTGGCAAAAAGTTTGTGGATAATCTTTGTATGTCTTGGCTAAAAAATTCATCATCACTAGAACCCGTACAACCGGCTCAGTCTTAACGACAGTGGGTCTGTTATCAAAATAGGCTCCAAAAATGTAATAAGAAAATTTTTGATTTTGGTATTTTTGCCAATAATCATTGTGGACTTTAACATCCAAGAAAGATGGGTACCTGGCGCACGAGCGATTTAAATGGCGTTTTTTATACTGGCGATTTTCGAGATCTTCAATCGGTAAGTAGGGTATTTCCTGGGCAATTTTCTCCAGATATTCACTGGGAGCTGAAAACAAAGCAAAAGAAAAAAAATTATCAGAGTATTGAGGTGTTTATTTAAGTTTTTATGTGATTAGATAAACAAGAACGTAACTGGAACTGAATTAAAACTGTTCCAAAACTGAACATAGAAAAAATGAAAAACCAACTTCAATTAACGTATTTGTTAGAAATTTGTACTATTAATTAAATTCTTAACTGATTTTCCGCCTGCAAACAAATTGATCATATCAATAAACGCATTTGTAAGTTTGAGCTTTTCTTGCTGTTCAGTTTCAATCAACTAGAACTGCCTTAATCTGCACAGACATTTTGTTGTGTTTGGATTTAATTACGTTACTGTTAGTTGGCTCTTATAGTTTTAAATTCAGAAGTCCCATTATGATATTTTTTTAAATTATTAATTCATATCTTTGCAGACAGGTGGATATTATTATCTAAAGATATTTCACGCATAAAGACAGAGAGCATACATACCAAATTCGATCGGAAACTGATACCAAGTACTTGGATATACACAGAAAAAATTCTCCAAAATTGTTCACCAATTAAAGCATTAATCAAAAATAAAATCATTTTTTATTAAAAATGTAATCAAGTAAATTAAACGCTTAATGAAGTAAATTAAATTAATTCTTACTATTAATTTGTTTACTGGTGCAAATTTAATTAATTTTTTATTAATACCACGTATTTTTAAAATTAAATCAATTTTTATTTTTATCTGTGTACCAACAGATCGCTGCTAAAATGTTCTTTTTTTTGAGGCTACAAAATTTAACACATAGACTATTTTTATTTATAGTCTTATAAGATTATCCCTTTAAACCAATTCTATTTTACCTTTTCTCCTGTCTAGCTTTAGACTTCTTTCAGGCGATCTTTTTAAACTTTTGACTGCTAAAATTGATGTACTCGAATAGAAAAGAGCAAACATTGAAATTATTGTTAAAAAAAATAAGATTTTTATATATCTAACGTTAGCCGTCATGGCAAATGCGTAAAACTATCTAAGAACTTAAAATAAGACTAATTCTTATTATCAAACGAAACAATATTTTCATATAATTTAAGTTCAATTGGCAATTTAATCCCCAACTAAAAAATATCGCAGCTATTTGCATTTAGAATTGATATTTATTTTCTAAACAGTGAAACAGTGGTAAAACAGATAATTCTCACTTATCACTTTGTTTTAGGTTCTAGTTTATTTACATTAAGTTCTGGAATATCGGTTGGAAAAACTTGAAATGACTCAACGCTTTTTTTCGCATGTGTTTATACGTAAAAAAAAACAGATTTTCCTTAAGCGTCACTAGAGAACGGCAAAAATCAGTTTTTTCTGTTCTGTTCAATCATACACTAATGGCCGATTTCACCAATTTATTTATATATCAATTTATGTTTAAAATTCGTTTTTGATGTTAAATAAAAAAAAATTACCATTAATACGATTTCTGT
This sequence comes from Pollenia griseotomentosa, assembly GCA_963931875.1. Taxonomy (NCBI): domain Eukaryota; kingdom Metazoa; phylum Arthropoda; class Insecta; order Diptera; family Polleniidae; genus Pollenia; species Pollenia griseotomentosa. Next base: position 182,877,806 of record OZ007563.1, on the reverse strand, counting down.
TACATTGAGAACTATATTCAAATATGAATTGACAGTTAAATAGAAATGGTGAAATTGGCCATAAATTTGCTATTCACTTTTAATCATGCAAAACAAATCAACGTTGAGTAAAATCTGCATCGCTTTATTTAAGTATATGTGAGTCGAGTGATCAAACATGTTTAACTCACAGCTTTCATTATGCATTAAAATTATTGTTCACATTTAATCATGCAACAAAATTCATGGCCGATTTAACCAATTTATTTAAATAGAAATTTATGTCTAAAATTAGTTTTCCATGTCAAATAAAAGTAAAATAATATGAAAAAATATATTTAAATATGTATTGATATTTAAATAGAATTGGTGAAATTGGCCATCAATGTTGAATAAAATCTTTATCATACTTAAGAACGCATCGTTTTGTTAGTTGTAAGTCTAGTGATCGAACATGTTTTATTCAAATTTTTATACAAAATTATTTTTAAACAAATTTATTAACATATTGTAAAATAATTATTGTTAAAAATTCAACTCAAAAATGGATTAAATGCTTTTTTTAAGTTTTTAACATATTGTTTTTATAATTAGTACAGTAATTTTAACTTAGCTGCAGACCTAGAGAGAAAACATGTTTTAATATGGTCACGTCCAACAAAACTATCTTTAAAGAAAATCTTAAGCATATTATGTTTAATTACACCATATTATTGTCACCGACAAGCATATTATTGTTAAATTAGTACTCTATCAAGAAGCCACAACCATATTATGGTTAATAATAACAAAAAAAAATAAAAAATTTTGTATTCCCAAAAATTACTTTGATAATAAACGTATGGGGTATTCACAAGGTGTGTTGTATTGTCATAATGTTCTAATATTTTACAATGGTTTAAAAATATTGTTGTTGCTTTGTAAACAAAAAGTGTCTTTAATTAATAAAACTTTGCTTTCTATGTTTATTATGCTGTCGTAATTAATCAGAAGAGAAGACCTGCGCCGAGCGGCTGTGATTTTGTTGCGTCGCCGTTGATGGTATATATTTATCCGGCTAACATCCGAATTTAACCTGTGGCTAGCATTTTTTGCAACAAAACACTTGCGGCGTCAAATTAGATCGGCTTAGGACTCTTATGTTTGGCAGACATACAAAATAAAATTTATTTGTGGTTTGCGTAAATATTTATTTTTTTATATTTGTTTTAAATCAGCTGACTTAAATTCAAAAACTAAATTATGAGGGGTTGTTCACAACAGTCGTATTTTTTCATGTGTTTATTTTAAGACATATGACTTTAAGACAACTTGTGAATCCGCCAATAGTATGTTTAAGATTTTCTTTAAAAAAGAAATGTTGGAGGTGACCATATTTACTCGTGTTTTTTCTCTGCGTGCACGAATTTCCCGCAGTGATGCTGTACTAATTACTAGACTATTAACTACAGAGTAGAGAATTTATTAAACTATGCTTTAATAATAGGCCAAATAAACTACAGTATAAACTTTGCTTAAATTTGCTTAAACCTTAAACATGCACTAGATTATTTTATATGCTTTATTTATTCTAGCTCGGCTTAACTGTCTACACCAAATCTGTTTTTATATTTATTCGCATTTTTGCTGTTAACCAAAAGTTTTTTTAATAATAAAACATTGTATGTATTTAAAAATATGGAACAAATTTATTTACCGTCGTGGTGCGTGGAGAAAAAGCAAATAGTGAATATATGTGAGTACAATTATTTAAACGGTTCTTAATAGAATATTTAATTAGCTGAATTTTTTTTAATTTATTACTAGAATAAGCCCGTGCGCTTTTGTATTAATATGACTACTTTTCCCCTATTTCTAAACTACTTTTGTGGAAAACATTTTACCTAAAATAAATTTCATGTGGTCTTTGTACCATTAAACCGCTTAAAACCTAATTTTAATACGTTTCAGTCTATAGAGCTTTTAATCAGATTTTAACATACAAAGGCAGCAATGTTTTTATAAAAAAATTTAAGGTTTCATAGGAAATATATTGAATTTTTAAGAAAGTTAATAGAGTATAGGTGTTAAACAGGTGGTGTTTGGGAGAAAAACTGATCATATAAAAAACTATCAATCAAAGCAATTAACAATATTGTTTAGAGCAAGGAAAGTTTTCGTTTTTGTTATTAAAGACAATTGTAATGGCTTGTATTTAAGGGGTATCCCGTACACCACTTCTTTATCATGACAAGTGAGGTACCTACGATCTCCTCCACCAGAAGGAAACGTATAGCACTGTCTGTAATATTTTTTTTTTTGATGTAAGATTTTAAAAAGAGCGCTTTAAAGAAAAATTTTTTAATAAAAAAATTTAAACCTCCAATACGGACATCAAACAGAGCGTAAAAGCATTAGCAGTGTTGCCAAGACTTGGTCACCAAAAATGGCTAAATTTACGGAAAAAAATTGCTAAAAATTGGCTAAAAATTTTTTTTAAGTAAAAACACATTAGAATTCAATAACAGAACAGAAATAATTCATTAAAAATTAATTTTTTACTTAAGAATAAACGTAAATTAATTTTTTAGCATTTAAAAATCAATAAATCAATGCCATTATTGATCATCTCAAAGGAATCACTCGTGCCTATTTTTCAATATTTTGAAGGTAAATCATAATCATGACAATATTTACTCAACCTTTTGAGTCCATATCTGCAATAAAAAACAAGTAAAAAAGTATAGCTAGTCAAGCCTGACCCTACACCACATTAGAAATTTGATCAAATTATCTCCAAAATTGCGACCTCTACTTTGGGCACGAGGTTTACATGGACAGCCTGACAGCCAGCCGGACCGACATCGTTAATTAGACTCAGAAAGTGATTCTAAATTGATCAGGTGTTTCAAATGTTGTATTAAGTCAATAGGACTCCTACGTAAATGTAAAAAATCGTAAACCTCGTTTAAATGCTACAGGATTCGTTACTTACGTTACTTACGTTAACGCGTTGCGAATCACTTGTTTCGTTTTCGTTACAAAACTTAAGTAGAGATACGCACTCTTACAATTAAAACTTATGTACCGAATTATCCTCATTTTATACTAAAAACAGCTGGAGGGGCGGACAACGCTTTTCTAAAAGGTGGCTCTAGAACGAATTTTAATCCAAATCTGCTCGACTTTTTAGGATATACCATTATGTCCAGAATTAAAGCACTTCCGCTACATACATTGGAATAACTTGAAAACGGTTCACCATATTCAGTTAATAAAAATCCAAAGTTCGACAACAATATTGTCCTTAAGCCGTGTTTACATTGGTTTTTAGTTTGTCCAGTAGTTTCAGAGATATCGTTCAAGTTAAAAAAAAAAAACAGTTTCTAAAAAAATAAAATTTTTGTTCGTTAAAAATTCATGACAAATAAAAATGCGACAAAAATCACATTTTTGATTTAAAAGCATTTAGTTAAACATATTTCGAATCAAATGAGCTTTATTTTATTGTAATCGGTTCACAACTTGTTTATTCACAATTTGCTGAGAAAACTTAATTGAAAAAATCGCGAATTCCATACAAAAATAACATTTTTTTAATATGTTTCTATTTGCTGCTGTGCTATTAATGGACGTGTTTTGCTTCACTTAAAAATGAGTTACCTTCACTTAATTGTGAATAAAAGCGAAAAGCGTTCATAGATTTTTATGATCTTTATCTAATTTTTTTTATAGGTTATGCAACTTTACGTAAAAGTAATAAGAGTTTAACTCTTTCCCGTTTTAGATTTTTCATGGTTTTTTTAAAGAAAAATTTGTAATTGTTTTCAGCCAATTTTTTGCTGATTTCCAAAAATTTGAATGTTTTTCAAAGCTAACAATTACATCTAAAAAAAAGAAAATTTTTGAAAATCGCTAATTTAAGATAGCTAAGATAAGATTAATTTTTGGAAAAAAATTAAAAATAGAATTAGTATCTGTAACTTAAAAATGCGAGCTGGTGGAGAAAGATTTGAAATCAGCGACCTCAAATTGGTAAAAAAATGCATCAAACTTCCAAGTAACACAAAAAATTAAATTTTTTCCCTTGTGTAGGTCACCAGTTTATATGATCTATAACTTTCTAAATATGTTTACATATGTTCTAATTCCATAATTTCATTCCGTTTAAACATCAAATCATTACATATTACGTTAAAGAAAAAACATTTTTATAATACTTTATTATTAAAATCTTATCCTAGTTTTCTAAATAGAGCATCAACATTATGATAATAATAATCATCTCTATTTACGCCATAACAATCTGTTGTTAGACGTTCTAGCAGAATCATTTTTTTTCTATTCCATTTTAATAATGTGTCTCCTTCAATGTAAAATGTTTAATGTATCCTTGTTGGACTTAATTATGTATGTAAAATGTTGTTTAAATTCAATTACACTACCACAACAGGCAGTAAAAGCATTATTAAAAGAAAGACAGACAGACAGACAGACAGACAGACAAACAAACAGACAGCCATACGGATGAATGGACGAAAAAACGCAACAGAATAGGGTGAATAGTAAAGGGAATTACTACCCTGTAGATCTGATAAGCACTTCAAATCAGTCATGTTTGCTAATACTTAAATGTTTTGCTTACTACTTAAATGTTTTGTAAATTGCGAAATACACTTTATTGATTACAAGAGAAGAGGCTGGTTAACAGTTCTGGTTTTCGATATTGCAAATGACTTAATTCTACTACTTAGCATTCTAATCGAATCATAGAACTTGCTATATTTTTAACACGTTTCAGTAATTTCAAATGTGAATAACACTTTACAGATTACAAAAAGCCAAACTGGTAAGCCGTTCATAGTTCAGATGAAAGATCGTTTTCATCCCATAGATTTGAGAAATGTCTTGACTTTAAAAAAAATCTTATCTAGTTCTATAATTTGAAGTTTTGAAAAGTTATATTAAAATAAAATGAAAAAGACACTTTATATATTACCAGAAACCACTCTGGTAACCGGTTCAAAGTTTAAATGAAATGACTTTACTATCCTGTATTGACTTAAATGTCATTCTAATCTAGGCATACAACTGTTATTATAATAACAGTTAAAAGTAATATAAAATCTAAAAGCTATTTAATAGAAGAAAATAGGTCAGTCTGGTAACCTGCACAAAGTAAAGAGTAAATAAAATTACTAACCTGTAAAGCTGACAAAAAGCTTTACTTCAATGTCCATTAGTTTCATAACACATAAATGTTATACACACAAAAAACAAATTGGTTGGGAAATGGTTGCAGTAATAAAATATTGATCAAGTAACATGATTTATTATTGCAACTATCAAAAATGCATAATCCTAACTGATTTTCAATTCTCTTGATTATTAAAACGATGTTCCAACTGAAATATGATTCCTTCAATTCTCTTATTAGTTATGATCACTAATTTAATTTAGTTCTAAAAATCAGTACAAATGGTTAGAATCACAACCGAATTTAATACAGGGCAATACTGAATATTGGACATTGCAATCAATAATTTGCTTTCGTCAATAAATTTTGTAATGTAAATGTTTATTCATTTATTGCAGCTAATTATTGATTGTTGGAATAGTTTTAATTCGAGTACAACAAATGAAAATATAATTATTCGGAATTCACAACCAAAAAATAGTTAAAAGCCCCAATTGCTTACTAAATTTTCTGTCAAAATATTTGATTAATTAAAATAATTTTTCAAAGTTATTTACGGGAATACAAAATTTATCATTAATAAGATTTCTGTATGACGTGCTAAATTCCCAATTTTTCATATTTGATAAAAACACTGAAATTTACTGTTGAGGGAAAGCTAGCTTCTATGCGCATTTCACTGGTTGCTTAGGCCAGCTCATCAGGAAACCTTTTCCTAAGATTTTAGAAAAGCTAAAAATATTATACGAATAAATTCCTAAAGCGAATAAGAGTTTTAAACACTCAAAGTCTTACCTGTAACAATATCAAAGCTTAAACAAAACACCAACAATAAACAGTGAGTTTATCTTTTCTTACATCCCCTTACATTAATTTTATATTTAAAAAATATCTTTGCGGTCAATAATGGAAAATGTGCAAAAACTTAATAAATAGGGGTAAGTAATTAACGTATTCTTATAGGTCTGAACATATGCACGTATGTATGTATGTATTATTTTTTTTTTTAACCCTGCAAATTATATTGGACTACTTGATCCATTTTGATCCTGGGCTGGTCCAATGTAATGCAATTATGGACCATGTCATTATTAAGAAGAGTTTGCAGTGAAACGACATGTCTTCGTTTTTAACGACATGTTTTTGTTTTGGCACGATTTCAAAGCTAATCCTCTGGAGTATTCCATGGAGTAGTTTTAAGACTTCTCCTTTGTAATACAAGTTGGGTTATATGGTTCAGCCGTAGGACATCGTTCTGTAAAATAAGCCATATTTTCCATTCATTGGGGTTACCTTTGGACAAGTCCTTGCTTCTTATGGGCTACATTTGACCGGTTAAAAATATATATTGATAACGACAATCAAATCTCTTGGTATGAACACCAATTATGTGTTAATTCAGTTGCAGCTATCATATATTCGGGTATAAGCACAATTTTGTTTCCTAAAAACCATACTAACAACTAACAATATCTGTTGTTATAACTGATAGTGTACTAAAATTCAAATGTTGCTATCAAAACTATTATACTAAGCAACGAAATTTTCAGTAATTGGAGCCAAATTCGGTTGTGATCACGAATCTGTTTTCTCTGTGTACAAAAAAAAAATAAGGAGTAACTAATAAATTGAAAAAGAGGAGTCTGGTAACCTTTGCGAAATATTATTTTGTAAAATTTATCCATTATTTTGTAATCCATTCTAGGGTCCATTTTGCTTTCATTACAAAAAACCTATTGTCACTTAATTATCCACAATTTAATAATTTTTGTGAAAAAAATTATAATCGAATTGGTATTTTTACTAAAAGTTTCCGAACTACAGGGTCTATTTACCCTGAATACTCTTACACCAAGACGGTAATAAAATGCAGTACATTTTAACTTTCTCGTACAAATTATAAGGATAAAACTGATTACATTACTCCCTTCTTTAAAGTGTTCTTACCAAGAAGTTAACGCAGTGGGTTAATATAAAAAAAATTGCCGTCAAAACTAAAGATCAAATCAACACTGTGGTATAGAATAGCAAACAAAATTTAATAAAGGTTTTCCCGAACTCAACCCCTGAAAATAAAAAAAATTCTCGTAATCAAAACATTTACAGAGGAAACTTGTGACATTTTGGTCCCCTCCCCAGAGACCCCGTGACTTATCTTTATTCCTGGAAGTTATTTTTGTTTGAACAAAGTGTAATAAAATTACGATTTGATGAATTTTTAAAAACATTTATTTGAAATTTGTTTTTTCTAAAATTTTCTGCCGTAAATAAGTATTGGTTCACACTACCGAAAGTTTTCTTTCAGAAAGTCTGAGTTTATCGATGAGAGGGGAGAGAATAATAGCATGTCCACTTCCCATCTCACCAATAAACTCAGATCTTCTGAAAGAAAACTTTCATAGTGTGAACCTAGACTAATCTTGAGTCGGCTTAACAGAGTCGAAATCTTTTGTCGGAGGAACTTTTCTATGGAATCTGGGTAAAATAATAGCCCAAGCTTCAGCATCAATTGCAAATGTAATCCAAAGCAATATATTTCAGCTATACATCACGCGTTCACCACAAGCAATGGCATACAGGTACGCGTCAATTAAAATAAGTTTAAATTCCTAAAACACATAATAATTCTTTTTTAGATGTTACGCCACAAAATGAAGACAATAACAATTAATTGTTTCTTGTTCCTCGTTCAGTAATTTTTCAAAGTAAAAAACAGGAACGACGAACGAAAGGAACTAGTTTAATATTTCGGATCGGTCGGAACGATTCCGCATTCCATTCGGCTTGTCTGCAGGATACAGGTTAGGTAAAGGTAGAAAGATTCTGTTGCAGCTGTTCCTGGTTTATCGTGCGTTCATTCCATTCGTTTTTTGTTTTTTCGTGTGTAATGTTTGTTCCCGTATGAGTTTTGAGTTTTTCTTAAACCTAAGATATAGAAAATGTTTTCCACTTTTAATTATTTTCACTTCATAAAACACTGTAAAAAAAATAACTATAAAACTATTCTTTCAACAGCATAGAATTTTTATGTTTAATGCATTTTGAAAATTGTTTTTAGGTTGACATTTAATAAGTTTTAACGCTTATTATGTTTACATTTGCTTGCACTTCTTTAAAAAAGATTTTATTGTTCTCTCTGGTACTTTACGCTGGTTTAATTTTTTATGTGCTCTTGATTCTTTTTCTCCATATATAACGCGAGTAGTTTAAAGACAATCAAAAAGAAAGGAGTAAATAGTTATAAAAAAAGGGAATAGAAGAAGTAACATAGAGTTTGTGTAGAGGATACATGAGAAGACAAAAGTGGCTTAAAGTGACCAGACGTTTTGCTAAGCAAACCTTAAGCTGAAACAATTTGAGGTAACGAGTTTCTAATAAGGACATTTTACTTTAAATAAACAAAATTTTAAATATTTTGTAGGAAAAGTGGTGTATTTATAAGAGTTAGGAAATAAGCAACCGCAACCGTCTGGTGCAAATACACTGGTTACGTTACTGCCTTACTGGTGTATTGTAAAGTAGTGAGCCACTTTTTTCGGCTATAAATCAAACTCATGCAGATTCGAGACAGTTGGAGTTTTTATTTAAAAAAAAAACAAGCTTTTTGTACCATTTTCATTAAAATTGACGGAAAAACTGGATAAATAAAAACACTTATGCATTTTTGATAAACAAATTTTTTCCAAATATGTGAGTCAAAGTTTCTTATTTAAATACCTCTTCATTGTTTTGTTACTTAAAAACCTTATAACTATTCCCAAACGTTTACTATAATCACTTGAGTGTGTACGTTAATGTAATGTCCCTTTCACAAGAAAAATTTAAGATTAAAGAAATTCATTAAGTTTAAGTTTAGTTTTTCTAAATATGAACATTAGTTTTGTACTTCCTTGACTTAGATAGAGGTCCTTTCTTGTATTCTTATCTTTATTAAAATATTATTTTCTTTGCTTATTTCACAAAATAAAAATGAAAAAAAAATTCAATTAACATAATTATATATTTTGTAAAATGTTGAAAAAAAATAACGGGAAAAACAGGGTACACTAAATGAAAAGGATATAAGAACTTTAAAAAAAATCGATGTATGTATAACAAATCTATACACTAATCGACACTTAAAGTTTTACTTTAGTAAAAATTAATATTTGTATACTTTTCACCACAGGTGGAAACGGGTATATACAAACATATAACTTTGTTATTCCGCTTGTAACATCCACAACATAGATCCTAGACCCTTTAAAATATATATATATATATATATTCTGGATCCTTATGAGAAGAGAAGTTCAAATCCGGTTGAGCGGCTGTCCGTATGTATGTTGAAATTGGTTTTCCGAAGACCCCAGAAACTATGTTGTTACATATTAATGTCACGTATATGTTCTTCGTTAAAGTTTGCTATCGAAATTCAGCCCGATCGAACTAGACATGGTTGAGATATGAGCAAAAAACCACGACTTCCTCTAAATTGTCCCATTAATCCTTTGTTGTTATTGTTTTTTTTTTACTTTTTTTTTTGTATATCTGGACAACGGCAAGACACAAAGCTTCCAAATTATGTACAAGCGTCTTGGTTATTAAAACACAACCAATCTGAAATGGGCCAGATGGGGGAACTGGGCGTGGCTCTTCCCATAAAAAGACATTGGGTGGTATTATTGATTTCGTTCCGCAAGTGCGGAAAGCAATTTTTGTGCGGAAGCCAAATTTGTAATTATTCATTCCGTTTGTGCGGTATCTTCCGTTGTTGCGGTATCATCTCTACCATTGTGGTATGGCCATATTATTGAAACCGCAATATAGATATTCTTCGCCATTTTGCTTACGTTAAAATTTTACAACGAGAAGCTAAAAAACATTTAGGTTTGTTATTTAAAAAAATTTATTATCATATTTTAAATTAGTTGTATATTTTACAGAAATTAATTTGATAAAAAAAATTATTGCTCACAAAAATTTCAACAACTGGTTTAAAATGTTTTTTTTTACCAACAGCTGACACAATAGCTCTGTTTCTTTACTCTTCTTTGGGATCTCTCGGGATCCCAATTTGAACGGGAACGCGTACCGTACATAAAATTTTTGTAAATGAGAGCGGGCTTGAGAGATTAAATTCTTCTTCTTGCACAAAACAGCCCAGACGTTTTCTTCATGCAAATTGTGTAAATTGTCAAACAGCTGTAAAACATAAACAAAACAGAAAAAGCAAAGATAAAAACTTCATGATCCAAATTCTGGAAAAAGTGTTGTGGAATAAAATAATGTACTTAAATAGATAGTTTTGTACTGAAATATTAGGGATACAAAATGTTAGTTATTGTTTGTTTTGTTTTATTTTTGTTAAAAGTTCTTTAAATCGTGTTTTTTCTGTTCCCGTACTTTTGCGTAATTTTGTCTCTTTATGAGAGAAATGTATGCTTGCTCTCATTTGCACGAACTTTACTTAAAAACAGTGTTGCAAAATTTAAATTTGGAAATGGTACTTAACATTAACTAAAAGGGTACTTTTCCCACCAAATGGTACTTTTTGTTAAAAAATAAAACGTTCATTTTTAAAAATAAAGGAACAAAAACACAGTAGCTTAGGGAATTAAAAAAAAACATGTAATGTGTCTGTTAAACAGCGAAAGCAACGTTTTTTTTTAGTGATTTCTTAAGAAAATTATTTAAAATAGTTAATAGTTTTATAAATGAGTAAATAAATTAAAAATTTAATTTTTGAACACATAAATTTACACTGGTAGGTTACACATTTATAAATACTTTAACTTTTGCAAATTTACATTATTCAGGCTTTTACATATCGCACTTAATTAACAAAAGGGTAAGTATTAAAAAAAAAAGAAATCGACACGTAATATTCATATCTACCCGCTGTAAAAATATCGAGTAATTTTGTCTTCTTTTTGGTAATGAAAAGGCTGGTTAAAAAATTATTTTTAAAATGCCTTCAATGTTAAATTCAAAATAGTTTTGCTTCTGCTAAAAATTTTACAATTTTGAGTTGTTGATTAAGTGCGATATATTACATACTTATGCCCGTAATTCCTACAAAATGATATCTAGCTGTATATAGAAAGAAGTCTATGGTGAATAGAATTTTTCATAATTTTATCACGTATGTCTTACCACTGGTTATACAGTAGTATATTTTACACCATCGATTTTTGACAGTTTATTCAAAAAAATTATAAAAATACAATTGCTGCCATATTTTAACTTAAAGGAAAAATTAACGTTGAAATTAACAAAATAGTTTTACCGGATAGGTAGATATAACTGTTAGGTACGAACACGACGAGATATCTGTTTGAAGAAATCTTGGCGTCCTGGCTTTGAATTTCAATATTAACTTTGTTAATTATTTTTAATATACGACAACATAAATTTTACAACAAACACATAATTTCCAAAGTCTGCTATCGAATTGATTTTCTAAATGTTTCGGCAAACTGCCTGTTACTTAATGTTGACATATATATACTAATAAATAATATAATATATACTAAATAAACCGATAAACTGTCCGTTAACGATTTTGGTTTTTTCAATATACCGACAAAAAAAATTGTTTCCAGTTGGCACTCCTATAAAGATGCATGCAAAAGTTGGGACTCAGCCGATTAAATAAACGGAAAATAAATAATTGGCAGATGAGTGCCGGTTAGCTTTGCGAAAGAAAAAAAAGCAAATGAGACATTGAGAAAACCAAATTTCTTTAATGAGTAGTTTTTCGTTGGGATAATGTCCTAATGAGAAAACGGCCATAAAAGTTTAAAAGCGCAAAGGATAAAAAAGTACTAAAAACAACGCGGGGGTACTGCGGTATTTTTAATATGAAAAAGTACTGAAAAAAGTACTAAAGTACTGAATTTTTCAACACTGCTTAAAAAGTAAAAAAACAAGACCTAATATCAACTCAGAAATTATTAAAACAGGGATGTTAAAAACTTATTGCGGAAAGCTTATACCGCATGAATGAATAATTGCAATTTGCATGTCGATCGATATTTATTTCCGTTGAATTTTCCTTTCCGTGCGGAATCAATAATACCACCCATTATAAATTTCTTTATATCTGGAGAAGGAAAAGAGCTTAAGTTTCCATATTATTTACACACATCTCGGTTATTCATACACGGCAAAATGTGGAGAAGGATTGGAGAGGTGGGCGCGGTCACAAAAAATAGTTTATTTTCTCTATCTCAAGAACGGATGTAGGTTAAAAGATTTTGTTTTAAGCTAAAACATTACTTTGGCAATAAGCTTACGTACTGAAGCTTTGTTTTTTGCTAAAGCTTTTTCTTTTAGTGCTGTTACGTGTCTGTTCAAAAAGTTGTTTTATTATTAACTTTGAAGTCTTTAACTATTGACTCTGATTGCAAAACGCCCATGTTGCATACTTAATTTTATGCAGTCACTCACTTATTGATTCACTTATTTTTGACTTCATTCAAACATTCGTTAAATTATAATTCTGTACAGCTAATTATCTTTAATGTATTGTTGGCTGGAATTTCATCTTATGAACAAAAAATACCGCCAATTTTCTGCCAAGAATTTGTTATGATTTTTTTTTTTATTATTAAACTAAAGAAGCCAACAAAAATATAACAAACAAATGACTACAGAAGTAATGCTAGAGAAAAAAATACAAAAAACGAAAAATGAACAGGCAAATGGGCTGAGCTATAGGGACTCATGCTAGGAGGATGGGTCTTGCGTATAATGACTACTGAAGGAGTTGTCATGATGAGGAGGAGGAGGAGGAGACGGTGTTTCACTTTCTCTGCCAATGCCCCGGTCTAGGTAGCATGTCTGGACGATTTGTCCAATGTGGGACTGAAATCGATCTCCCTGTTCTGCAGGGAGTCGGGGTGGTTCGAGGCTGCAGTGACCTCTGGGGAATAGTCTGGTGGATACCGGCTGACTCCTCTAACTGGCTAAGGGTATCACAAAGTGACCGCTATAAGGACCCAAGGGAGTCGTCGTCGTGACGGCTGCCTATTTAACCTCACCTAACCTAACCTACTTCTGAACTAAAATACTATTTCAGATGTCTTCAGTAGAATTGTATGGCGATTCGTTGCTCAGAATATATTAACCCTCTAACACTCATGTTTAGGGGTCATTTTTGTCCATTTTTTACCTTCCATACAAAAGTATACTAAAACGGCACTTTAGAGGGTTAAAATGTTCCACAAATATTTTTTGCATCAAATTTTACTAGGGTCTTCTAAGACCAAAAAATTGTGCAATGTATGTAAAACGGATTTTCGAAATTCCGGACCTTGAAATTTTTGAATTTTTCGAAACCCCGGTCTAAAATATTCTACGTGTTGCACATCTGCGATTTAGAATATTTTAATTAAAAAACAGATTGGCCTAAGCTCAGCAAATTTAAATTCTATTAATGAAGAAAGGAATTTAACAACACAAAATTAAAAAAAAAAATATTGGTAATTCTCTTGACTGAATCGGGGCTTGAACTCGGGTATAATTTACATATTTCGAGAATAACCACATTCTCATCATCAGAATTCTTTCCAGTTTTACCCTTTCCGCTTCTGGGACGACGGCTGGCAAGTCTAAAAGCCATAGTTTTTTTTTTTTGCAATTGTTAGTTTTCTTTACATGCTTATTTCTTCCTAACTTCTGTTTTTTACGTACTTTTGTCAAGAATTTTTCTTTAAGTCCCAAGGCCATTTTTTTGCTGTTAGGAGCCATTGACCTCAAGTATCCCGTTCTAGTATTTATCCACCATATCTCTGTTCATACCACCCTAATGTCAGAAAATTAAGGCTCGCAAGAAACTATTAAAATTTTGCTAACGAAGTATTTTTATAATTCTTGCAAAACAGTCGACAGCCTGTCATTTTATCAAAGGCGTTGCAAGCCATTAATAATTAAAATCTGTCTACAACTTTTGATTTTATTCGAAAAAGATGAACAATTTTATTTAAACTTAAGAATTTCATAAAATGCCATACTTGTATGGAAGCACCCTTATAAGTGGAGATGAAGGGCAAGTTTGTTTTGAGAAAATGTTAGGGATAAAAAGGAGCGCCCTTAAGAACTGGAGATAGCGGGTAGGTATGTTAGATATAAATGATGGAGATGAAAAATAAAGTGGGGTTGGCCCTACATTTGAGCCGTCTAGGAGCATCCTACGCGCTGCAGGGGCCGTTCAGTTTCGACTGAAAAAAACTAGAAATAAAATTGCTTTCGAATCAAAAAAGTATTCGATCACGACTGCCAGAATTATTTCCCTGATCTATTTTTAGAGGTTTTCTGACCTTTTCAACAGATGGACATGGCTTAATCAACTTAGACAAACTCAGATACCCAAAATATAAACTAACATACATATTCGCCTTAGAGGTAAATATTTCTTGGTGTTGCACACAGAAAGCCAAACCTTATATACCCTCTTTTAACACTCGCATTGTGTAGGGTATACAGAGTCTTGCAATTAAACTTTACAAAAAGTATCAGTTTAAATGCAGTGGTGCTAGTTAAAAACACATTATGTTAACAAATATAGAACAAATTTAAAACGTGTGGACAAAGAAAAAAATATTTAAAACATGTCAGATGTAAACGATAACATACATGTGTGTGTAAACCTTTTATTTCATCGTTTCAATATTTAATCAGCTGAAATATGTTTCACATGTTATGGCTTTAAACAATTTGTTAGTTTACTTGTTACTCTTGTCTTTTAGATTTCAATCTAAAGTTAAATAGTCGTCAAAAAATGTTGTCTTTTTTGGGACTTACCTTAAGAAAAGAAAATATCAATATCAATTTTTTATGCTGGGAACACCATATACCGCCGGTGAAAAGGTTCGTCATCCCGCTTGTAATTTCTACAATATTGATGTATTATGTATACATACATATCGCAGATTTAGTTCAAAAGTGAAATTTTAATTATGACACAACATTTTTTATTCATTGGATTGATGTAGAATAGAATTGATAGAGAGAAACAGTAAATGTTGGAAAGAGCAAAGTATAAAAAATGTAAACAAAAATTTTTGTTCAGTTTTTCTTTTGTTATGAATTTTTTTATTTTATTAAATGTTGTCAACTTTTTTGTTTATAAGAAACTTAAAACAAAACAAAAAAAGCGGTAAATTGCTGAATTTGCCCCTAAACTGCTGATTCAGCAACACTTTTAATATTTCAAGCTTGAAATGTAAATTTTAAGTTGAACAATTTTACATTTTTTTTTGACATAAATTCATTTTTTATCGATAACTTGTTAAAACTTTTGACAGTTTGCTATTTATCTTAATACAGCTGAACTCTTTGCACTTGGTAAATTTTTCTTATATTTGCACTGTTCACCAAAACTTGAACAATGCATTAAAAATGTAGTGTCATATGGCCTTAAACTATGCACAATACACTTGTTTATCTATAAAAAAAAATATCAGTGTATTTTGTTGTTGTTAACTGTTGCTAAAAAACAGTGATGCCTTTTTTATATTTCAATTGGTTTAAAGTTTCAATTCATAAAAGTGACTTATTTTTAGTTGTGTCGGATAATATAATGGTGGTAAATTCTTACTGCTTAGTGCTAAATTCGAATTGTGACACATTTGCTAAAAAATCTTTGTTGGAGTTTATGTTATAATTAGATTTGTGTCAGTTTAGAATTTGGCAAAACTGGAAAAAAATTAGCTAAAGTGGCATAACTAAAAATAATTCGGTAACTTGTCCAAATAATAAATCATCAAAAATGACACAACTAAAAATAGTTCATTAACTGGTGTATAATCATTTTGAACTGTTTTTATCATAATCTGTATAGATTTTCTACTAAATACTCCACTAAATAGATTAAGATTTGTTTTTAACTATTTTTTTTAGGTCAAAAACAGTTTCTTTTTATTTCTGAAAAATTAAGGCCCTAATTATATGTATAAAACGCTTTCTGCAGAAATTAATGTACCGTTTTAAAATTTTCATCGTTTGAAATTTTAAAAGGCAATGTGAATTTCTGTAGAACAACAAAATTACAAAATATTTATGACTTTGTTTTTGCTTTCAATTAGGGCCCAAGTTTTTTTATTTGACTGAACTTTTGAACTAGGTGTGCTATATGCATGTCTTTTGGAGCTTTATATGTATTTAAGTAGCGCAGTTTATATGACGATCTCCGTCTACTCTGAAAGTAGACAGCGTTTTTAATGAGTCAAAACTATAACGGTAGACTTAAGAGTAAAATATTTTTACATTTGTTTTTGCTTTGCTTTTTTCTAGCTTTGATTTTGTTGTAAAATAATTTTTCTGTGATATTTTATCGCCATATTGGCATAAGTACATAATTAACCCTTAAACCACCTTTTAGGTTTTTGCTTATTTTTGGTATAAAAGCTGAATTTTTAACTAAAGTTTGTTTGAAAACCTTGCATTTCATGACAAATATTTTCGCAGAATATTTCAACTACTGTTCCCTGTTTTAAAGGTGATTTTTGCTTTATTTATATAAAAAAACAAAAACAAAATGCCAAAAGACGCATATTCAGAATAGTTAGACGGTTAATGTATACCAATTAAATGTTGATTGTAATTTTCTAAATAAATCCTCTGAAGTCACTTTATTAAACCTAAAGTCACTTTTAAAAACATAAACTAGAAAAGCTAAAACTAGAATTGAATTTCAACTGAACTCGTACAGTATTAAATATAATCTATAGCATCTTCCTCATCGCTTAGAAATCCCAGCTCTCTAAACACATTCTTCGAACGTTCTATTATTTCATCTTTCATGCGCCATAGACTTAAATCCACTACGGGGTCGTTTAGCGTCTCTTTAATATCAGGCTCTCGATAATGATTCAATTGTGCCACATGTGCCTCAAAGGAATAATTAAAGCATACATCCGATGACCTCTCAAAAGAAAAGTGATTATGAGTGGCTATAACATAATCAGTACTGTGCAGGCATTTGGTAGCCCAATTGGGACGTATATGATCTTTAACACGTTCAACATGCTGCAGCATATAGAAATACTCGGGAATATCATAAGTGTAACGAGGTTTTTCTGGATAGCGTGGAAAATAGATGCAACGAAAACAATAGCTGGCAAATTTTTCGCATCCCTTAGATTTCACACTTTCACCGAATTTCATTAAATCATGCCAGTTGGTCAAGTTACCTACTGGCATGAGCAGCTCATCAGTATCTATTACTGCCACATATTTATAACGATACATATTGCGATACAAACAGTCATTGTATGGAATCACCAAGTGTAAGACGTAAGACCATCTTTTTTTTTTTATTTCTAAATGACGGTAGTTGTGCAAGCTGCTACCCTCCGTAACCAAGCTCATTGGTCGGTATTCCAGAAAACCTGTATCGCGATAATATTCCAAAACTTTAGTTGTATTTGGATGCACTTGCATCTGATACATTGTTATTTTGTGCGCTCCCAAAGTACGCAAAGTTTCAATATATTCAACAATACGGTTTGATATATCAACATCCGGATAATCCAAACCTTTCACACACACAGCAAATTCTTTTCTTTCCTCATCTGGGAACAAGGGCTGGTAGGTAACTCTAACATTATTCGTGGCTTTATCACAGGGCTTGGCTACCAGTGACACTGTACGAGGTATTCTTTGCTTGTATTCCGTAGGTACGGGACATGATATAAAATGGGCATAGTTAAAGCCTAAACTATGACTCCATGTATAGTTCCAGATTTTATGCATCTCTTTCATGGGAGTCACAAACGGTTGCGATTGCTCCTCGTACCACAAATGGCAATAGGTCATGGGATATTCTTCGTATGTTTTGCCTAAAAAATTTAGCATTGTTAGAACCCGCACAACAGGTTCTGTTTGAACCACTGTGGGTCTATTATCAAAATAGGCCCCAAAAATGTAGTAGGATAAATTTTTGTTTTGATATTTTTGCCAGTAATCATTATGGATTTTCACATCAACTAATTTTGGGTACCAGGCACATGAGCCATTAATATTGCGATAGTG
This sequence comes from Pollenia griseotomentosa, assembly GCA_963931875.1. Lineage (NCBI taxonomy): Eukaryota > Metazoa > Arthropoda > Insecta > Diptera > Polleniidae > Pollenia > Pollenia griseotomentosa. The sequence continues at coordinate 182,859,634 of OZ007563.1, read as the reverse complement.
ATACTCGGGATTATTGAGGTCTTCAATTGGTAGGTAGGGTATTTCAAGGGCAATTTTGTTTTCAACTGTTTCCTCACTGGGAGCTGTAAATGCAACAGATAGAACAATGTGTTAAAATAAAAAGGTTTTTATAAAGAAGAGTTGTATATGTGTTCATTTGTTTTACAAATTTGGACTCAAATGGGATAAGATTTACTAAAAATTGTGTTGAACTAGAACTGATTTGGAACTGGAATAGAATTAAAATAGAACTGAACTATAACCGGTGCAGACCTGAAATATTAAAAAAAAACAGAGCTTAAGTTGAATTTAACTAAAGCTGGATTCAAAGTGAACTAAGTATTATTAGACTGAAATCAAACTAAACAAGAACGTAACTGGAACTGAACTTAAACTATTCTAAAACTGAACTAAAACTAAACTAAAACTGAACTAGAACCGAACTTGAGCTCAACTAGGGTTTAAGTAGAACTGAGCAAAAACTAAACTGAAAGTGACCTAGAACTGCCTTAGAGTTACTCTGATAAACTTGAAACTAGATTGAAAATTAATCTGTACAGACATTTTGTTTCATATGGATTTAATTACATTGCGTTTAGTTGTCTCTTAAGCTGCAGGTTCACACCACGCGTTACACGCTTTTTCACTGCCTACGCAGCTGTCAAAAAAATATAATCTGTGAAGTCTTATGTAACAAGATACAAGCAGCGTGCGAACAGATCAGCTGTTCGTGACAACTGAAATTTTATTTTTACTTTTGCTGATGCCGCATAAAAAGCCTTGCATGTAACTTGAAACATATAACGCATGTAATGAGTGGAGGCGAAAACGCGTGGTGCGGTTCTCCAGCTTTATGGTTTTACATTAAGTTGTGCCCATCATGACATTTTACAAAATTATTAACTCATATCTTTGTCGGCAGACCAATATTATTATCTAAAGATTTTCTACGCATAATGACAGATAGCACACACACCAAATACGAACGCAAACTTATACCAAGTACTCCACTTTTAATTCAATTGTTTACCAATTAAAGCATTAATCAAAAATAAAATCAGTTTTAATTAAAAATTTAATCAAGCGAATAAATCGTTTAATCAAGGGAATTAAGCGTTTTATCAAGAGATTTAAACGTTTAATTAAGTGCATTAAAAGTTCAGTTGATACTATTAATTTGTTAACTGGTGCAATTTTAATTATTTTTTTAATTAATGCCACGAATTTTTTAATTTAAATAAATTTTTATTTTTATCTGTGGTCCAACAGATCGCTGCTAAATTTTTTTTTTTTTTTTTTGAGGCTACAAAATTCAACACATAGACTATTCATATTTATAGTCTTATTACATTATCCCTTTAAACCAATTCTATTTACCTTTTCTCCTGTCTAGCTTTAGACTTCTTTCAGGCGACCTTTTTAAACGTATGACTGCTAAAATTGAAAAAGAGGAAAAATTGAAATTATTGTTAAGAAAAATAAGATTTTTAAATATCTAACGTTATTCGACATGGCAAATGCGTAAAACTATCCAAGAACTGAAAATAAGACTAATTCTTATTATCAAATGAAACAATATTGTCCTATAACTTAAGTTCAATTGGCAATTTAATCACCGACTAGAAATTATCGCAACTATTTGCATTTAGAATTGATATTTATTTTCTGAACAGTGAAACAGTGTTAAAGCAGATAATTTTCATTTATCACTTTCTTTTAAGTTCTAATTTACACCAAGGTCTGGAATATCGGCTGGAAAAGTTAGAAATGACTCTACACTTTTTTTTTCGCTTGTGCGTATATGTAAAGAAAACAGATTTTTCTATATGGTCGCCAGAGAACGGAAAAAATCCGATTTTTCTGATTCAATCATACACTAATGGCCGATTTCAGCAATTTATTTAAATATCAATTTATGTTTAAAATTCTTTTTTGATGTTAAATAAAAAAAAATTACATTGAAAAACTATATTCAAATATGAATTGATAGGTTAAGTAGAAATGGTGAAATCGGCCATAAATTTGCTATTCATGCAAAACAAATCAACGTTGAGTAAAATCTGCATCGCTTTATTTAAGTATATGTGAGTCGAGTGATCGAACGTGTTTAACTCACAGCATTCGTTTTGCATTAGAATTATCGTTTACTTTTAATCATGCAACAAAACTCATGGTCGATTTCAGCAATTTTTTTTAAATAGCAATTTATGTTTAAAATTAGTTTGTCATGCAAGAGATGCATAAAATCTGGTATTATGAATGGGGTCACGATTTAGACTTTCACTTTGCCCATTTTATTTCATGTCCTGTACCTGAGGAATACAAACAAAGAATACCTCGTACAGTATCACTGGTAGCCAACCCCTGTGACAACGCCACGAATAATGTGGGAGTGACGTACCAGCCCGTGCACCCGGGTGAGAAAAGAAAAGAACTAGAATTGAACTAGAACTAAATTTATTAACTACTTACCAATTCTTTTGTCCACATAAGGTTTACTTCTTCCGGTTGGGTTAATAAGAAAAAAGTTTGTTACAAATATTAACAGCAAAGTACTTATAATTGTTAAAACTAATAGTTTTTTTAAAATTCTAACACTGTTCATCATTATAAAAGTGGAAGACACTTGTTGAGTTTCTTGAATAAAATGAATAAAAGAGAAATTAAACGCATCTATTTATTAGAAATTCTTTTACAGATGCGCTTTTTATAACCACCTACAAAAAATTTATGGAAATATTGAATTCGTCAAGCCGTTTGTAACTTACTCAAAGAATCTTTGGAAACCCTTTAAAGTATTTTTAAATTTCCTTGTAAATTTATTACACGATCTAACCATGGCCTTTGTCTTCTTACACCCCAACTACGATAGCTATTATGCGTTTGTGCTGATGTGGGTCGCCTTTTTACATTTTTCGTTATACCTAGGGCATTTACAGTCCAATCTAAAAGTATGATATGTATATTACTGTTTTTGACTTGAGGAGGAAATGAATTTGCTAAAGTAAAAGATAAATACAGAGTTGTTAAAAACTTTAATAGTGTAATTTAAAAAGCACTTAAATTACACAGTGCAACAAAATTCGGGTCATCGCCGCCAGCCTTAATACTTGCAATGCGAAATGAAACTAGACTATTGGAAAAGCAAATCTGCCAAAGGGTTTTGAAAAGTTAGCTCGGGTACCCGAAATATCGGCCCCTAAATTTCTTGAATTTTTTAAAAAGGCGTCTGGTATAATCCAAAAAAGTAAACTAAATGTACATCTGAACTATAGGCACTCATGCTAGGAGGATGGGTCTTGCGTATAATGACTACTGAAGGAGTTGTCATGATGAGGAGGAGGAGGAGACGGTGTTTCACTTTCTCTGCCAATGCCCCGGTCTAGGTAGCATGTCTGGACGATTTGTCCAATGTGGGACTGAAACCGATCTCCCTGTTTTGGTGGTTCGAGGCTGCAGTGACCTCTGGGGAATAGTCACTGGCTAAGGGTATCACAAAGTGACCGCTATAAGGACCTAAGGGAGTCGTCGTCGTGACGGCTGCCTATTTAACCTAACCCAACCTACTTCTGAGCTAAAATACTATTTCAGATGTCTTCAGTAGAATTGTATGGCGATTCTTTGCTCAGCATATATTAACCCTCTAACACTCATGTTTAGGGGTCAGTTTTGTCCATTTTTTACCTTCCATAAAAAAGTATACTAAAACGGCACTTTAGAGGGTTAAAATGTTCCACAAATATTTTTTGCATCAAATTTTACTAGGGTCTTCTAAGACCAAAAAATTGTGCAATGTATGTAAAACGGATTTTCGAAATTACGGACCTTGAAATTTTTGAATTTTTCGAACCCCCGGTCTAAAATATTCTACGTGTTGCACATCTGCGATTTAGAATATTTTAATTAAAAAACGGATTGGCCTAAGCTCAGCAAATTTAAATTCTATTAATGAAGAAAGGAATTTAACAACACAAAATTAAAAAAAAAATTATTGGTAATTCTCTTGACTGAATCGGGGCTTGAACTCGGGTATAATTTACATATTTCGAGAATAACCACATTCTCATCATCAGAATTCTTTCCAGTTTTACCCTTTCCGCTTCTGGGACGACGGCTGGCAAGTCTAAAAGCCATAGTTTTTTTTTTTGCAATTTTTAGTTTTCTTTACATGCTTATTTCTTCCTAACTTCTGTTTTTTACGTACTTTTGTCAAGAATTTTTCTTTAAATCCCAAGGCCATTTTTTTGCTGTTAGGAGCCATTGACCTCAAGTATCCCGTTCTAGTATTTATCCACCATATCTCTGTTCATACCACCCTAATGTTAGCAAATTAAAGCTCGCAAGAAACTATTAAAATTTGCTAACGAAGTATTTTTATAATTCTTGCAAAACAGTCGACAGCCTGTCATTTTATCAGAGGCGTTGCAAGCCATTAATAATTAAAATCTGTCTACAACTTTTGATTTTATTCGAAAAAGATGAACAATTTTATTTAAACTTAAGAATTTCATAAAATGCCATACTTTTATGAAAAATAAAGTGGGGTTGGCCATACATTTAAGCCGTCTAGGAGCATCCTACGCGCTGCAGGGGCCGTTCAGTTTCGACTGAAAAAAACTAGAAATAAAATTGCTTTCGAATCAAAAAAGTATTCGATCACGACTGCCAGAATTATTTCCCTGATCTATTTTTAGAGGTTTTCTGACCTTTTCAACAGATGGACATGGCTTAATCAACTTAGACAAACTCAGATACCCAAAATATAAACTAATATACATATTCGCCTTAGAGGTAAATATTTCTTGGTGTTGCACACAGAAAGCCAAACCTTATATACCCTCTTTTAACAATCGCATTGTGTAGGGTATACAGAGTCTTGCAATTAAACTTTACAAACAGTATCAGTTTAAATGCAGTGGTGCTAGTTAAAAACACATTATGTTAACAAATATAGAACAAATTTAAAACGTGTGGACAAAGAAAAAAATATTTAAAACATGTGCGTATGTCAGATGTAAACGATAACATACATGTGTGTGTAAACCTTTTATTTCATCGTTTCAATATTTAATCAGCTGAAATATGTTTCACATGTTATGGCTTTAAACAATTTGTTAGTTTACTTGTTACTCTTGTCTTTTAGATTTTAATCTAAAGTTAAATAGTCGTCAAAAAATGTTGGCTTTTTTGGGACTTACCTTAAGAAAAGAAAATATCAATATCAATTTTTTATGCTGGGAACACCATATACCGCCGGTGAAAAGGTTCGTCATCCCGCTTGTAATTTCTACAATATTGATGTATTATGTATACATACATATCGCAGATTTAGTTCAAAAGTGAAATTTTAATTATGACACAACATTTTTTATTCATTGGATTGATGTAGAATAGAATTGATAGAGAGAAACAGTAAATGTTGGAAAGAGCAAAGTATAAAAAATGTAAACAAAAATTTTTGTTCAGTTTTTCTTTTGTTATGAATTTTTTTATTTTATTAAATGTTGTCAACTTTTTTGTTTATAAGAAACTTAAAACAAAACAAAAAAAGCGGTAAATTGCTGAATTTGCTGAATTTGCCCCTAAACTGCTGATTCAGCAACACTTTTAATATTTCAAGCTTGAAATGTAAATTTTAAGTTGAACAATTTTACATTTTTTTTTGACATAAATTCATTTTTTATCGATAACTTGTTAAAACTTTTGACAGTTTGCTATTTATCTTAATACAGCTGAACTCTTTGCACTTGGTAAATTTTTCTTATATTTGCACTGTTCACCAAAACTTGAACAATGCATTAAAAATGTAGTGTCATATGGCCTTAAACTATGCACAATACACTTGTTTATCTATAAAAAAAAATATCAGTGTATTTTGTTGTTGTTAACTGTTGCTAAAAAACAGTGATGCCTTTTTTATATTTCAATTGGTTTAAAGTTTCAATTCATAAAAGTGACTTATTTTTAGTTGTGTCGGATAATATAATGGTGGTAAATTCTTACTGCTTAGTGCTAAATTCGAATTGTGACACATTTGCTAAAAAATCTTTGTTGGAGTTTATGTTATAATTAGATTTGTGTCAGTTTAGAATTTGGCAAAACTGGAAAAAAATTAGCTAAAGTGGCATAACTAAAAATAATTCGGTAACTTGTCCAAATAATAAATCATCAAAAATGACACAACTAAAAATAGTTCATTAACTGGTGTATAATCATTTTGAACTGTTTTTATCATAATCTGTATAGATTTTCTACTAAATACTCCACTAAATAGATTAAGATTTGTTTTTAACTATTTTTTTTAGGTCAAAAACAGTTTCTTTTTATTTCTGAAAAATTAAGGCCCTAATTATATGTATAAAACGCTTTCTGCAGAAATTAATGTACCGTTTTAAAATTTTCATCGTTTGAAATTTTAAAAGGCAATGTGAATTTCTGTAGAACAACAAAATTACAAAATATTTATGACTTTGTTTTTGCTTTCAATTAGGGCCCAAGTTTTTTTATTTGACTGAACTTTTGAACTAGGTGTGCTATATGCATGTCTTTTGGAGCTTTATATGTATTTAAGTAGCGCAGTTTATATGACGATCTCCGTCTACTCTGAAAGTAGACAGCGTTTTTAATGAGTCAAAACTATAACGGTAGACTTAAGAGTAAAATATTTTTACATTTGTTTTTGCTTTGCTTTTTTCTAGCTTTGATTTTGTTGTAAAATAATTTTTCTGTGATATTTTATCGCCATATTGGCATAAGTACATAATTAACCCTTAAACCACCTTTTAGGTTTTTGCTTATTTTTGGTATAAAAGCTGAATTTTTAACTAAAGTTTGTTTGAAAACCTTGCATTTCATGACAAATATTTTCGCAGAATATTTCAACTACTGTTCCCTGTTTTAAAGGTGATTTTTGCTTTATTTATATAAAAAAACAAAAACAAAATGCCAAAAGACGCATATTCAGAATAGTTAGACGGTTAATGTATACCAATTAAATGTTGATTGTAATTTTCTAAATAAATCCTCTGAAGTCACTTTATTAAACCTAAAGTCACTTTTAAAAACATAAACTAGAAAAGCTAAAACTAGAATTGAATTTCAACTGAACTCGTACAGTATTAAATATAATCTATAGCATCTTCCTCATCGCTTAGAAATCCCAGCTCTCTAAACACATTCTTCGAACGTTCTATTATTTCATCTTTCATGCGCCATAGACTTAAATCCACTACGGGGTCGTTTAGCGTCTCTTTAATATCAGGCTCTCGATAATGATTCAATTGTGCCACATGTGCCTCAAAGGAATAATTAAAGCATACATCCGATGACCTCTCAAAAGAAAAGTGATTATGAGTGGCTATAACATAATCAGTACTGTGCAGGCATTTGGTAGCCCAATCGGGACGTATATGATCTTTAACACGTTCAACATGCTGCAGCATATAGAAATACTCGGGAATATCATAAGTGTAACGAGGTTTTTCTGGATAGCGTGGAAAATAGATGCAACGAAAACAATAGCTGGCAAATTTTTCGCATCCCTCAGATTTCACACTTTCACCGAATTTCATTAAATCATGCCAGTTGGTCAAGTTACCCACTGGCATGAGCAGCTCATCAGTATCTATTACTGCCACATATTTATAACGATACATATTGCGATACAAACAGTCATTGTATGGAATCACTTCGTGTAAGATGTAAGACCAGCCATTTTTTTCTATTTCTAAATGACGATAGTTATGCAGGTTGCTAACCTTCTTAGACAAGCTCATTGGTCGGTATTCGAAATAACCTGTATCGCGATAATATTCCAAAACTTTTGTTGTGTTTGGATGCACTTGCAGCTGGTACATTGTTATTTTTTCCGCTCCCAAAGTACGCAAAGTTTCAATATATTCAACAATTCGGTTTGATATATCAACATCCGGATAATCCAAACCTTTCACACACACAGCAAACTCTTTCCTTTTCTCGTCCGGGAACAGGGGCTGGTAGGTAACTCTAACATTATTCGTGGCTTTGTCACAGGGGTTGGCTACCAGTGACACTGTACGAGGTATCCTTTGCTTGTATTCCGCAGGTACGGGACATGATATAAAATGGGCATAGTTAAAGTTTAAATCGTGACCCCATTCATAATACCAGATTTTATGCATCTCTTTCATGGGAGTCACAAACGGTTCCGATTGCTCCTCGTACCACAAATGGCAATAGGTCAGGGGATATTCTTCGTATGTTTTGCCTAAAAAATTTAGCATTGTTAGAACCCGCACAACAGGTTCTGTTTGAACCACTGTGGGTCTATTATCAAAATAGGCCCCAAAAATGTAGTAGGAAAAATTTTTGTTTTGATATTCTTGCCAGTAATCATTATGGATTTTCACATCAACTAATTTTGGGTACCAGGCACATGAGCCATTAAAATTGCGATTGTGATACTTGGGATTATTGAGGTCTTCAATTGGTAGGTAGGGTATTTCAAGGGCAATTTTGTCTTCAATTGTTTCCTCACTGGGAGCTGTAAATGCAACAGATAGAACAATGTGTTAATGTTAAAAGGTTTTTTTTATAAAGAAGAGTTGTATATGTGTTCATTTGTTTAACAAATTTAGACTATAATGGGATAAGATTAACTAAACATTTTAAAGAGTTGAACCGAACTGACTTTGAACTGGAATAGCATTAAAATAGAACTGAACTATAACCGATGTAGACCTACTATACTTAAAGAAACAAAGCTAAAGTAGAATTTAATAAAAGCTGTATTCAAAGTGAACGAGAACTATTATTAAACTGAACTAAAACTAAACAAGAACGTAACTGGAACTAAATTAAAACTGTTCCAAAACTGAACACAGAAAAAATGAAAAACCTACTTCAATTAACGTATTTGTTAGAAATTTGTACACAGAAAAAAATAATTTTCATATTTGAATACGAAAATCGCATATTTGATTACAAAAATTTTTGAATTTTCTGCGATGACGATTTTTGCGGTATTGATTAAAAAGTTTGTATGTATAATTGTTAAAGTTTTGGTCAACAACCAAGTTTATTGATTCAATAAAAAAAGTTGTTGCCCAAAATAATTTTTTTCAACAAAATGTTTAGTTGATTTGTTAAAATAAATTGTTCAAAATGTTGAATAAATCAAACAAAATGTTAATCGAATCTTTATTTTTTTATTTATTAATGATGACGTCATAAATTGAAAATTTTTGTATTTTTATAAAAAACACTAAAATTTATTATGCGGGGTTAGGTAAGTTCCTATGCGCATTTCACTGGTTGCTTAGGCCAGATCATCAGGAAACCTTTTCCAAAGACTTTGGCAAAACTAAATATATTATTCAAATAAAACTGTAAAACAAATGAGAATTATGAGCTATTTAAAAATGGACAACAGTTATTAAAATACTGTCTTTATTTTGATTCAAATATTTTTTTTATTGAATATGAAGAAATATTTAATTAATTTGAGTGCTATTTTGCAAAGTGTAAATTTGATAAATTTTTTCTTTGAATCAAACAAAAAAATTGTTGACCTAAAATTTTATTTTTAACAAACTGTGTTGTTAAAAATTTTCTTGAGATATTTTTTTCTGTGTACTATTAATTAAATTCTTTACTGATTTTCCACCTGCAAACAAATTGATCATATCAATAAACGCATTTGTAAGTTTGAGCTTTTCTTGCTGTTCAGTTTCAATCAACTAGAACTGCCTTAATCTGCACAGACATTTTGTTGTGTTTGGATTTAATTACGTTACTGTTAGTTGGCTCTTATAGTTTTAAATTCAGAAGTCCCATTATGATATTTTTTTAAATTATTAATTCATATCTTTGCAGACAGGTGGATATTATTATCTAAAGATATTTCACGCATAAAGACAGAGAGCATACATACCAAATTCGATCGGAAACTGATACCAAGTACTTGGATATACACAGAAAAAATTCTCCAAAATTGTTCATCAATTAAAGCATTAATCAAAAATAAAATCATTTTTTATTAAAAATGTAATCAAGTAAATTAAACGCTTAATGAAGTAAATTAAACGCTTAATTCTTACTATTAATTTGTTTACTGGTGCAAATTTAATTAATTTTTTATTAATACCACGTATTTTTAAAATTAAATCAATTTTTATTTTTATCTGTGTACCAACAGATCGCTGCTAAAATGTTCTTTTTTTTGAGGCTACAAAATTTAACACATAGACTATTTTTATTTATAGTCTTATAAGATTATCCCTTTAAACCAATTATATTTTACCTTTTCTCCTGTCTAGCTTTAGACTTCTTTCAGGCGATCTTTTTAAACTTTTGTCTGCTAAAATTGATGTACTCGAATAGAAAAGAGCAAAAATTGAAATTATTGTTAAAAAAAATAAGATTTTTAAATATCTAACGTTAGCCGACATGGCAAATGCGTAAAACTATCTAAGAACTTAAAATAAGACTAATTCTTAATTTAAGTTCAATTAGCAATTTAATCACCACTTAGAAAATATCGCAGCTATTTGCATTTAGAATTGATATTTATTTTCTTAACAGTGAAACAGTGGTAAAACAGATAATTTTCACTTATCACTTTGTTTTAGGTTCTAGTTTACATTAAGTTCTGGAATATCGGTTGGAAAAACTTGAAATGACTCAACGCTTTTTTTCGCATGTGTTTATACGTAAAAAAACAGATTTTCCTTAAGCGTCACTGGAGAACGGCAAAAATCAGTTTTTTCTGTTCTGTTCAATCATACACTAATGGCCGATTTCACCAATTTATTTATATATCAATTTATGTTTAAAATTCGTTTTTGATGTTAAATAAAAAAAAATACCATTAATACGATTTCTGTTACATTGAGAAGTTCTCAATTTTTTCATTATTTGCTTGTATTGCCTTGAGAAAACATAATACATTTTTTATTGCAAAGAATAAATTCTTATCATACTTATAAAACGTTAATATTGTTTTATTTTGGCTTGACATTTCTAAATTTTTAAGTTTAAAGATATTCGCAGAATAGTTATTCGTAAAATAAATATATATTTCTATTAAATTAAAAACGAATTAAATAATCCACAAACAATTATCGTAATAATTTTATGAGTGTAAAAATAATTTTTTTTCTGCAAATAAACTCGAATAACGTATAGCATAACAACAATTCTCGACGTTTCATTTACCACTTACAAATGTGCACAAACAATTACCTAGCGGGAAAAGTCAGAACAGCTTCTTATTCAGGCCTTATTAAAGGCCTGATTTGACATTTTTTGATTCAATTACCATTCTGATCAAGGCGAATTGACTAGAAGGTGGGGCCAAGTCAACATATTATTTTTTTCTGTGGTGTAGTTGTCAAATATTGCATACAAACTACAGTTTTTTATGTAAACAAACCTTTTTTTATTAGCAATATTTTTGTCGATCGGACCACAGAAGCAGTGAATTCGCCTTGATTCTGATATAGCTGCTAAATAAGTTCTCTTAGAATTCCGCAGCCTTTTATGAAAAGGGAGAAGAGAAGGACTAAGATATTTAGTTTTTTTTTGCGCGTTATAAAATTAAAATTACATAAAAAAAGACAAAAACAGAAAACAGAACGGTTAAATGAAAAAGATTAAATCATTTTAGTTGAGTTTAATACGTTAAAAAGAACAGTTGTTTTACCTTAAAACAACTGCTAAAATATGTTAAAAAAAAGTTTAAAAATTTTAAAAAAAATGCACAATCTTAACTTAATGGTTTTCTGTTTTTTAGTGTAAAAACCATTTTTACCTTAAAACCATCTATTAATTATGTATAAAATATAATAAATATCCATTAAAAGTGCACCATTAAATTTCTATAACAAAGGGATTTGGCCCATTTTCCGTAAATTTGTCTCGTTTTTTTTTTGTAATTTTGGCATAAAGTGAAAATTTTCATATCCCATAAAAAGTTTTTAGAGCCAATAACTTGAAGTTCTTTTAAAATACATTTCTAAAAGACTCTTTTAGATTACCTCTATTCTAAGGCCTTTTGAAAACCATTCTCATCTCATGAAAGCCATCTAAAGCCATTAATTTAAATGAATTTCAGAATCTCTGGCGAATGAAGCCAGAGTGGAAGGCCTACCCTGCAATGACAACGTGTGTAAAAAAGCTTTGAGTATGCAATGGAGCGAGCAGGCCTTGTACATCCAAAAGAAAGTACTGAGGCCTTCTAGAAGGCATCTGTATGCCCTCTTTTCCCCGCTGGGTATACATACATATTTACATATACGCATACTCTTAACACTTTACAACTGATCATAACTTGCAATGTTCTTTTCTCTACTGCATAATGAACTTTTGCATGTTTCTTATATTTCTGCACTCCTGTTATACAACTCGCTTTCAAATCATATTTTTGGCCTTTTTTGATTTTATAAAATTTTTCTTGCTTTAAAAAAATACATACACACCACGTTAATACGTGTTCAATAAAAAGTACAGATAAGTACGTTAAAAATACTGTACATGTACGTTAAAAGATGTTATGTACGTTATCGTAGTGCTTGTGTGCGTCAGCTCACTCTCGCTGTGTACCGTATATGTTTGTGTACACATTCACATACACAAAAAAAAATTTTATAGTTTGTGTGTTAGAAAAATACGTTACGAAAATGTACAGTTTTTTTTCGAACCCTGTTGAGAACTATATTCAAATATGAATTGACAGTTAAATAGAAATGGTGAAATTGGCCATAAATTTGCTATTCAGTTTTAATCCTGCAAAACAAATCAACGTTGAGTAAATCTGCATCGCTTTATTTAAGTACATATATGTGAGTCGAGTGATCGAACGTGTTTAACTCACAGCATTCATTATGCATTAAAATTATTGTTCACATTTAATCATGCAACAAAATTCATGGCCGATTTAACCAATTTATTTAAATATAAATTTATGTCTAAAATTAGTTTTTCATGTCAAATAAAAGTAAAATAATATGAAAAAATATATTTAAATATGTATTGATATTTAAATAGAATTGGTGAAATTGGCCATCAATGTTGAATAAAATCTTTATCATACTTAAGAACGCATCGTTTTGTTAGTTGTAAGTCTAGTGATCGAACATGTTTTATTCAAATTTTTATACAAATTATTTTTAAACAAATTTATTAACATATTGTAAAATAATTATTGTTAAAAATTCAACTCAAAAATTAATTAAATGCGTTTTTTTAAGTTTTTAACATACTGTTTTTATAATTAGTACAGTAATTTTAACTTAGCTGCAGACCTAGAGAGAAAACATGTTTTAATATGGTCACGTCCAACAAAACTATTTTTAAAGAAAATCTTAAACATATTATGTTTAATTTCACCATATTATTGTCACCGACAAGCATATTATTGTTAAATTAGTACTCCATCAGGAAGCCACAACCATATTATGGTTAATATGGTTAATAATAACAAAAAAAAATAAAAATTTTTGTATTCCCAAAAATTGTATTCCCAAAAATACAAAAAAATGGGGTATTCACAAGGTGTGCTATCATGTTGTATTGTCATAATGTTCTAATATTTTACAATGGTTTAAAAATATTGTTGTTGCTTTGTAAACAAAAAGTGTCTTTAATTAATAAAACTTTGCTTTCTATGTTTATTATGCTGTCGTAATTAATTAGAAGAGAAGACCTGCGCCGAGCGGCTGTGATTTTGTTGCGTCGCCGTTGATGGTATATATTTATCCGGCTAACATCCGAATTTAACCTGCGGCTAGCATTTTTTGCAACAAAACACTTGCGGCGTCAAATTAGATCGGCTTAGGACTCTTATGTTTGGCAAACATACAAAATAAAATTTATTTGTGGTTTGCGTAAATATTTATTTTTTATATTTGTTTTAAATCAGCTAACTTAAATTAAAAATAGCACACTAAATTATGAGGGGTTGTTCACAATAGTCGTATTTTTTTATGTTATTATTTTAAGACAACTTGTGAATCCGCCAATAGTATGTTTAAGATTTTCTTTAAAAAAGAAATGTTGGAGGTGACCATATTTACTCATGTTTTTTCTCTGCGTGCACAAATTTCCCGCAGTGATGCTGTACTAATTACTAGACTATTAACTACAGAGTAGAGAATTTATTAAACTATGCTTTAATAATAGGCCAAATAAACTACACTATAAACTTTGCTTAAATTTGCTTAAACCTTAAACATGCACTAGATTATTTTATATGCTTTATTTATTCTAGCTCGGCTTAACTGTCTACACCAAATCTGTTTTTATATTTATTCGCATTTTTGCTGTTAACCAAAAGTTTTTTTAGTAATAAAACATTGTATGTATTTAAAAATATGGAACAAATTTATTTACCGTCGTGGTGCGTGGAGACAAAGCAAATAGTGTATATGTGCGTACATACAATTATTTAAACTGTTCTTAATATAATATTTAATTAGCTGAACTATTTTTAATTGATATCTTGCCCGTGCGCTTTTTATTACCCTTTAATATTAATATGACTACTTTTCCCCTACTTCTCACTACTTTTGTGGAAAACATTTTACCTAAAATAAATTTCATGTGGTCTTTGTACCATTAAACCGCTTAAAACCTAATTTTAATACGTTTCACTCTATAGAGCTTTTAATCAGATTTTAACATACAAAGGCAGCAATGTTTTTATAAAAAATTTTAAGGTTTCATAGGAAATTTAATTTTCATTAAATTATCTTTATGAAGAAAGGAATTTTACAACATGAAAATTAATTAAAATTGTTATTGATAATCTTTCATTATTGACCGTGGCTGGGGCTCGAACCCAGGCCGGCAGGTTACCATGATATGTTTCGATCGCAACCACTCGATCTCCTCAGATGGATTTGCCGTTTTACACTCGCAGCCATCGACGACGGCTGACGTCAATAGTCAAACATCAATCCTTAAACCAAATTGTATTTTAACCTTTGGTAGATCGAAGTTTGCCTTTTTGAATGATTATCCATTTTCAATTGATTTTACATGTTCTTCCTTACTTCTGTTTTCTCGTACTTTTGTCAAGAATTTTTCTTGAAGTCCAAAGTACATTTTTTTGTTGTTTTCATTTTTTTGTCTTTCCTTTTCTTGTTGACCTTTTTCAGTACAACTTGAAGGACAAATGAATACATAGAGCTCGTGCCTTAGCTTTAACAATAATTAGTATTGTGGTTATTTTGTTGAACTTTTTATGGTTTTTAATCCAAATTTTTAATAATTTTAATTAGGCTTAAGTTCATTAAATTTAATTTTCATTAAATTATCTTTATGAAGAAAGGAATTTTACAACATGAAAATTAATTAAAATTGTTATTGATAATAATAAATTTAATTATTTTTTTTCATTAAATTTATTAATTATAATAAATTTAATGAAAATTAAATTTAATGAACTTAAGCCTAATTAAAATATCAAAAACTTCTATATAATTTTTTTTTATATTTATATTTATCGCTGCGTCGTAATAATTGATCGTTGACAAAATTAAAAACTGTCGATAATTTTAACTCGTTGTTTTTTGTACTGCTTGCATTTCAATGGTCCAATTTAAAGTAAAAAAGTTATACTTGTTAAACATTGGTAGGTCTTATTTGGGCGCCACCCTATTATAATTTAAGCCAATATGTTATCTAAAATACTCATTTTTCCAATAATTATACATACATAAACAATTTTATTAACCTTTCCTTAGCAACAACTTCTTTAAAAATTACATTCTGTCACTCTGAAACAAGTGTCAATTTCATTGTTTCCAATTAGAAATAATGTTTAATTCAATTTGTTGTTTTTAAAAGACACCATTCCTCAGACACTTTTAGCAGCTTCAAAAGCAACTGTTTAATTGCTATAAATTTAATTTCTAAAGAAAAAAATATATATATTATTTACACATTAAATTGACTTAACCTGCTAAAAAAAATATGTTTATTCCCACACGCCCACACTCACTTTGCGAGTTTCGCATGAAATTATTAAATTTCTCCAGCTTTCAGTTTTAACATGAAATAAAGACGTTTTAGTGTTCTAGTTGTCTATAGACTATATAGACATATAATCAAGCGAATGCTAGAACATTTCACCAACTACAGCAAACCACAGTTGCTTTGGCGGCTTCAAGTTTTAATATACAAAAGATCTGAGGCAGATAGTTGGTTGGGTTTATCTAAAAAACAGGATGCAAGCAACTAAATTGACTTCTTGTCTTAGGCATTTCTTTTTTCATCCAACTGTATTTAAACGTGTTTGTCAGTTTAGTTAGTTTTTGTTGGTATAGAGTGCATCAGTAAAGACTACAAAAGTTAAAAGCAAATAAATATAAGACTTTAAGAGAGTTAAAACGAAAATTTGCAAGTTGTTGGAGCGTATAATAATTTAGCAAATGAAAATGGAGCAATTTGAAAATGAAATAAATGAAACAATAACCGAGTAATATGAATTTCCTGTTAAGAACTTTTCTAAAGTTCAGTAACGCAAAAGCAAAGACATGACAATACACTCGCTATGGAGGGGCGTGTAAAGATTAAAAATTAGATTAAAAGTATATTAAAAACCACTTCAAAATTTCTGCATTTTACGCACGCCCCTGTAAATTTATGTAAGCAAAGGGGTATTAAAAAAAAGTTAAATATATATGGGGCTGTAACAGGAAAATACAATTATTATATTCTCACTCTGTCTGGTTCCAGGGTAAGTGTTTTGAACTATTATATTCTAAATACATACACTAAAAACAATAATTGAGTATGAAAGAAATATTGAGGGGAATTGTCAAAATTAGTTTTGCTTTTATTAAGTACTTTAACTGTAAATAAAGCAACTAGTTTTAAACTATTTTAATAATTCAATTAAATTAACTAGTTGGGCTTCAATGACAACCCAACGTTAAATGTGAAAAATCAAAAGTACAACTGGTCTAGAGTCAAAACTAACCAGTATATTTCTAGCTAAATACTACAGTCCAACTTGTAGGCTTAAGTCTAAACTGTTGTATACACGCCTTACTGTTATTTACAGTGTAGTCTACAGTCCAAACTATAAGCTACAGTCTCAATTATAGAACACAGAATTATGGCAACGCTGCAAAACAATGAGAGCGGGAGAGTCATTTAGCACTAACATTTTTATAGAATATACGTGTATGTGTTTGCCTATCTTTGAATTAAAATGTATTATATAATTCCTCATTCTCGACTGAAGGGGGAATCGAACCCACGTTCACGGATATGTTGATTTTACATGTTTCGAAAGTAACCACACTATCTATTCAGAATTCTTTGCCGTCTCACCGCCATTAACGATGGCTGGCAGTCATTAGTCAAACATCAATCCTAAAAACCAAATGGTAATCTCTCTTTGGTTGATTGTAATTTTTTAGTTTCTTGGAATGATTATCTATGTATTTTAATTGATTTATATGCTCTAACATGTTAAATATTTGTCAAACTTTTTGTGGTGTCTAGTGCTAAATGTAATCATTTTAGCGAAAACTTTGCAGAGAGAAGACGTAGAAGTTAAAGCATTAATATAATTTTCAGCCGTAAATTCTAATGTTCTTACTTTAGTTGGCCAACTTCAAAATTTTCAATCACAGCCTAACAAGCTTAACAATATGAAAGAAAATTCTTATATTTGTTGGGCAGCATTGTTTGCTCCAAAACAGTCCGTTGTTTAAAACACTCCTTACTTCAAACTCGTGTTCTTTCTCTTATATTTCGGTTTTGAGCAAATAGAGAGCAAAATTACTTCAGCACTATCGGCGTTTGCCTTAATTAAAAGCAAAACAAGAATGAAAAATAAATGTTTGTACGAAATCTGTTTGTGTTGTTTATGGGCAAACTATAGTTAATTCTTGATATAATTTAGACCTTAGTTTGGTTTTAAGACAAGATATCGGAAGAGTTAAGTATTCAAAATAACTTTTTTTTATATTTTTCTAATTTTCTCATACATCAACAAAAGGCTTCTTATTAAATCCCTTTCCAATTGAGTGTCCCTAAGATTACTGTTCATTTGGTTGATAAAGGTCTTTTTAAAGTTTTTTTCTTAAAAAAGGGTTCATTATGACTTTTCAAATATACGGCGAATAATAATGAAAATAGAACAATAAAATATCTAGCAGTGAAAAAAAATGTTTGGTGTTTATGATAAATCTCAGCTTTTTGTATTTATATGACAGAGGAAACATACATGGTTTCTATTCCACAAGCCAGAAAAATATTAACTTACGGTTTATTTTTCTTTCTCACTTACTAAACAAAAGGCACACAGAATACTCACGAATAGTCACTAGTGGCAACCGTAGCAAGCTTGGCAGAAAAAGAAAATATATACGCAACATATTTCCTGTTTTATCTTTAACTGACCCACAGCACACCGTGTTACATACCATTATCCATTCCAACAGTGTACGTGACACATTGTGGTCGTAAGCAACCAAGCAAAAAAAAAACAAAACGAACCAGTCATCTGTTCAAACAGCATAGTGCACGTTTACATTAAGCAATTTTTGTCGATGCAAGTCTTACTTTGTGGGTGAGTGTAAATAGAAAGGAAATAAGCTGGGTAAAACAGTTGATGTATGCTTGCCATTCGTTTGCTTTTCTAAATCATTAGTGGTATTCACACCGAGCTTGTTAGTTTGTTAGTCGTTAATCGTTATTTTTTTACACGCATTTTGTTTTTGTATATTTACCGGATATCTACCGGATTAACATTTAACAAATTAACGACACGGCACCCCTGATAAAATAGTTGTTAGTTGGTAACTCACAATCAGCTGTTCCAGTTTCTAAATAAATATAATAAAAAAGACATTTGTGATACATTTCTAACAAAATATTTGTGTTTTGGCAATTTTCGTGAATAATAAATTGTGTCAGAACAATAAATCAGCTGTTTTACTACGAAAGTTACCAGACTAACAAAGTTTAAAAAAAGGGGGTCGTTCACACTTGGTAACTTTAACAAATTAACAAACTACCGAGTAACAAATAACAAGTTCGGTGTGAATACCACTATTATCTCAATGCTTTCGTTAAAAAAAAATTTGGTAAGTTCGGTCACAATTTGGTTATTCATGTTGTTCATTCATGAAAAGTAAATTTAAAAAAAAAAAATTGCCCAATGCAAACGCAACTTTAAAAAAGAAACGCCAAAAAATGCGACGAGAAAAATCGTTTAGTGTAAACATGCTCATATCGCCCACTTAATCATAAACAGGCACAACTCAAAATTCAAAAATATTTAGGAGACGCAGAAAACTGGCTTTAAAAACAAATTTGCAATTTATAATTATAGAAGAAATTAAAGAAGAACATGTTGTTATTATCATAAATAATTTAATTAATACTATGAATTTATTTACTTTTTTTTTTTAAATTCCCTAATCTAAACCCCGCGAAGCTCTGCGCTTGTCTGCAGGAAGGAAACCAGAGTCTCTGGCGGGAATCGAACCCGCAACCCCGGCGCTGATAGACTAGCTCACTATCAGCTAGCCTACCGGTTGCATATTTAATTATTTATTTTAATTAATATCACACATTCTTTAATTGAAATCATTTTATATATCGAGCCCAAAACGCGAAAAAAATAACCTAAGCGACATGGTTTTTTTCGGTTTTATTTAATAAATGACTTTATTGGCAACACTTGCATCATCTCCTTAAATGTCATGGTCACATAAGTTACAGTTACGATTTTAAAGCAAAAAGCGACCAATTTCATACAAAATTCATATGAAATAAAATAAAAACACTATCTTCTGTTAAATCCTGATTTTTGGCGCTTACGTTATATTCGCTGTTAGGGCTGGATATATTTTTCTGTAATCAAATTGAGCTTCACAAATGTTTAAGAAGACAGCGACGCAAACAAAATTTTCGTGGTCGCTAGAGATTTGATTTGTGAACTGGTTTATGAAAAAAAAAATATTTTGATAAATTTTGAGTTGTGCCTGTTTATGATTTTGTATGCGATATGTATGTATATAATGCATACACAACCGCTTCTTTTATTGTTTCAAGCAGTGTTGGAGAGCCTTATTGGCATGAAGAAGACACAAATGCTGAAATCCACTTAAAACTGATTTTTTTCGTAATACGTTACATTGCGGTCAGCTGAGGTGAGGTACGTTTGTGTGTTTTTTTCTTTTAATACTTTTATTTTTTATTCCATGGATGTCTGTGTATTTACAGATTTGACAATGTGTGCTGCAGAAGAACTAAAGAAAAAACTGTGACAAAATGGTCACACTCCCATGTAACCAACGCATTTGGGCTTTTGTAGCATTTTACCACTTTCAGCAAAAAGAAATGCCAAAGACAATATTTAATCTTATATAATTTATTTAAATAACGTGTCAGAATGACAACCATAAAAAAGTGTATTTAAATCTGACAGAAAGTAAATTAAAGGAAGAAGGCAAAAAGGGATACAATTAAGAGTTTTCTAAAGAATGGCTTAAAGGGATAAATAAGTTTATTTTTGAACGTATAGAAATCTTAATTACGCGAGATTTCTTGACATCACAAACAATTTACTAAGGTTAGGTAAAGTAGAAATGGTACTCCATGGTATTACAATGGATTATTGTTCCTAAGTGTGTCTAATGAGTACTAACTGCAATGATCCATTGTAATACCATGGGGTTCCACAAAACAGAACTCCCAACATAGAAGCAACCCAACCCATCGGTAAATATTGAAATGACCGCAAGTGGCAGGCCTTTTTAAAGGCCTCTATACTCCCTTTCTAAAATATACGCTTCGTATGATATACTGTCGTCAAAATTATGCCTTCTAGGAGGCATAAATTTCTTTTTGAAAGACCTTCCAAAATATTCGGTACACATTCGCTACTCCCTACTTTTTAAGCAGGGAACTTTCCTACTCGCATCTTTGGAATGGGAACGAAGTTGATATTAAAGAGATTGTGGCAGGGCTTGCCCCTAATGACAACTTGTTTAAAAAATAAATAATGTATGGAAGGCGGCGAGGAGGGCTTGTGACTGCTAAAAATGGCCTTCTTGTAGGCCTCTTTGCTCGTTCTAGTCACCGCTGGTGACCTTTTAAAGAATTTCAAAAAGCACTCCAGTTCAATGCTAGAGATATCATACAATCCGTCAAAGGTGGCTGATCCCATTTCGTTCATTCGCCTTTTCGCCAGGGCCAGACAGTGTCAAAGGAGGTATTTCGTATCCTCCTGCTAATTTTAGGTATCGCAGCTGCAGCAGTAAACAAAGTGTCTGGCTTCCAAACTTTGTTCATGCTTACTTATAAGACAGTGTGCTGTGATAACCGATACCAACCTTTTCGTCTTCGATAGTAGACATGGTACGCCTCTCCTCCTGGATATCCTAGATTCGGTGTTTGCGTCTCATGATACAAAGAAACCAAGATAACGCATTCAGCTTTCAAAAATTTAATGTTTCTGCGCATCTACGTCACATCAGCGTGTAAGTGCAGCCAAAATATAGGAACACAAGCCAACAAACATGTCTATAATATACTGATGTGACGTCATGTTAAACAGTTGAATTTTGTTAACATGCGCGATGCGTAATATTCTTTTTATCATTCTTGTCTGTCGCCAGAAAAATCGATAGTCATTCACCGAAGTTCGAGCTTTCAGAAGAGCAGGGATACCCTAACGTCTTCCAAATAGAATAAGCACGCCAAAGTCAGTGCCAAGCTTATGCGCCCTAATGCTTCCTATTATAACCCTGTGCCATAGGACTCATATAATACTGACGACAACCTGATCAGCCATCTTGTGGAGAGATGAGCGGCAGTCAAGGGCTGTTCTTGATCTCAGGGGGGGGGGGGGGGGAATTCAAGGCCATAACGGCGACACAGCTATCAGTATTAATATCGACTAGGGTTTTTATACAGCAGATAATCTGAGCCAGGTAGAGCTTCCTTGATCGCAAGTATCTATATGCCTGGAAAAGGCGACAGTACTTCAAAAGTCTTTACGATAAGTTGAGGTGAAGCTCATTTGAGTAAGAAGTTATAATGAACAGTTTAAATTTAAGAAGATACTCTAATATTGGGTGTATAAATTAAAAATGCAAGAAAGTTTTAACATTCACTTTTTTGTGCATTACTTTGAATTGGATTAGCCGATCAATACCAAAATTTGACAGAATTTAACAGCGTTTAAAAAACTGCAGTCAAAGTAGAAAAACTGGCATTTCTTATACTTCTGTATTTGTAATTGGCAATAAAAAGTGTTGCTTTTACTTCTGATCCATTAAATGTAAACAGTTGCTGTCAAATCAACTCAAAAAGCAAAAGGTTGTACACAAATTTTCGACTGCAGTTTTTTTAACCCTGGAATTTTAGTTGGACAACACTAAATTCAAAAAGGAAATGCGCTTTATGCGGCTTTGGCGAATCTTATATACCGTTTAGTCTGTTAGAAGTACAGTCTATTCAAAATTTTACAACATAAAAAAGTCTGGCTATAAGAAGAAAGATACGTTTTGAAGTTAAGAAAATGGATTAAGTAAAAGAAATCATAAATTAGGAGACTTGTGTT
Source organism: Pollenia griseotomentosa (assembly GCA_963931875.1). Taxonomy (NCBI): domain Eukaryota; kingdom Metazoa; phylum Arthropoda; class Insecta; order Diptera; family Polleniidae; genus Pollenia; species Pollenia griseotomentosa. The sequence continues at coordinate 182,837,067 of OZ007563.1, read as the reverse complement.
ATAGAAGTGCGAAAAAAGCAGGTTAATTTGCCAACAATTTCTAGCTTAAAGAATCATCAATGACGATTAAAAATATGTTGGTCCAAAAGTTTTTTTTTTTTTAATATACAGAAGAGTTAGAGCGTTTAAAATAAAATGTATAAGACCATTTACATCAACAATGCGCGAAATGCATTTAGATAGGTATTGCATTAATGCCTACCTCTTATCTAAACCATTTTATTGATTTTAGTAGTAATAATCCAATAAAGTTGTCTTATATTTAATCATAATCCAGCTGAAGATAATTTTCTTATTTAGAAATGCTTTAACCCTCAAAAAACTTAAGTTAGTTACCCTCGTGTGTGGTATTTCACACATATGCAATGTATGTCTACTTTGCTGTGACGCCATAGTTCGTTTTTAATTCAAGTCATGATTTACGTAATATGAATCACATATTTATTCCGTTGGAGAACAACAACAAACCATACAAAGCTTGTGTGTATTTTATATAAGCACTCACTTTATAAAACATACAGTGCATGCAGTTCACAACAATATCAAAAATATTCACACTTGCCGACAGAAAATTTTGTCTCTAGTGCAAATTAAATATAAACTACATATGTGTGGAAAAACACACGAGAGGGTAACTTACGTAAGTTCTATAATATTTCGTTACTAAAAAATATTTTTTAATCAAAAAATGTGTTTTCAGTGCTTAATTGATATTGCCAACAAAGTCAAGAAGTAACTTTAGTGTACCTCAAAAAATTGTTTGTTTATCGAGTAAAAATTATTCCTTTTGTGTGGTTTTCACACAAAGATGAACATATTTAATTAAATTACTAATTTAAAACTATACAATAAAAAATTAATTGTGTTTTTTTGGTAAAATCCCACCACTTTATCCCGTTCATTTACCCGTAACACTGACCTTTAAGCTGAAAATCCTAACGAGTTAGCGACATACAAAAAATCGTATTTTTTGTTTGTTTTTCTCTCCTCGAAATATAACACAATTTTCCAATGAAAATTGCACACGCAGCAATAAATATTATTCAATTGGTTTAGCCAGTAAACCACTTTCAGCTGCTAACGGTCTTTGTCAGCTACACAGACTTTCAGAATATTTGTCATTTTAGGAGATTTAAGTTAAAAATAAAAATCATATAATTTAGTTATGTAGAGTGTAAAATGAAATGAAAGAAAGGAGTTTATTTAAATGAAAAGCTGTTATTTGTGTTCCGTTCGATAAAAATTTCAATTTTGTAGCGTAGGCATTTCCATAGAAAAGTATACTTTTGGTAACGTTACGCTACCAAGCGCTTTAAATTTTACTATTTTAGTGAAAAGCGCAACATGATTTACATTTAGTGAAAGAAATTTTGGGAAACTTTTTACCTACATGGGTATAATATATAAGTTGAATTGCTTGGCGGCGTAACGTGACAAAAAGCGACAAAAAGAGAGCTTTTCTATGGACGGGCTGGGCTGATATCTAGTTAAATTAAGAGGCATTGAATTCTGTCAAAAAATTTATTTTATTTCAATTAAAAAAATTGTGATATTATTTAAATAATTAATGAAATTTGCACCAGTTAACAAATTAATAGTATCAATTAAACGTTTAATTCACTTGATTAAATTTTTAATTAAAACTGATTTTATTTTTGATTAATGATTTAATTGGTGAAAAATATTGGAGAATTTTTTCTGTGTAGTTTCTATGTTATTTGCACTAAAGACAAAACTTTCTTTTGGCATGTGATATTGTTGCGAACTGCATGCACTGTATGTTTTAAAATACACACAAGCTTTGTCTGGTTTGTTGATTACCAGCGGGGTAAATAAATGAAAACTACAAAACATCTATGGCGCCACAGCAAAGTAGACATACATAGAAAATGTGTGGAAAACCACACACGAGGTAACTAACGTAAGTTTTTTTTAAGGATGAGGGTTAAATTTTTACAATAGTTTCCTGATTAGCCGGCGCTTAACAAAAGCTTTAAATATTTGTTAATTTCCAGTGGGCCTTATATAATTCATTGTAAACTGAAGAATACACTGTAAACTGAATTTCATCTTCGCATCTACTCTAAGGGCCATTATTACAACTTGCCGTTAGTTAAAGGTAGGATTTTGTCGGTCGTATAACAAATTATTTATTATTTCAACTTAACCCTTACCGATAGGATAAACTTGCCTTTAAGTTATTGCTCACTTTAGTTAAAAGCAAAGTGGTAAAAGTGAAAAACTTTTTAAACGTGGGCAAAATCCTATCTTTAACTATCGACATTTTTTGTCATTTACCCTTATGCTGGGTACACACTATGCAACGCATTTACGCAATCTAGCAAATTAAATTTATTTTCGTTCATTTTTCATTCATTCCAGATTGCATTAACATCTAAACGTATTGATATTTTCAGATTGCATTGATGTAGATTGCATGTAGATTGCACTGTGTGTACCCAGCATTAAAGTAGGGTGTCTCTGGATTCGCCCCAGTTACTCTAAAATTGTTTTTCATACATATTTCATCTGCATTATCAACATTTTACAATCAACCAAGCAAATTAACATTGAATCCTACTCTGGATCCCTTCTTGCTTTTGTAACTCCTTTAAACTAATATTTACTTGATATAATCCGGAGCAAAAAAGCTGCAAAGAAATAATTCATGTTTTTTTTGAATTAGATATTTCAACCTAAAAAAATTTTTTTGTTTTGAAGTGAATAGTAAATGAAAACTAAAATTGAGATGGAAACAAAAATACTGGCATTTGTAATTTATCTTATGAATGCAATTGGTGTTGAGTACATTTCATTTCATGTTGTATTTCTAAAATGCAATTGGAATTGTGGTTACTGATGCACATAGTGTTGGTAACATGGCGATAGAGATGTCGATAGTGAGGTAAAGCGTGTTTTTCCTTTGCTGCCTTTTTCGGTTGTCAACATTAATCAGGCCGCCAAAAATAAGAGAACGTTTTAAAACAAATTGAATTTGTATTTAACAAAAAGTTATTTATGTTTTTTTAATAACTAGTAAAACACGGATATCGCCAACTAAAACACAAACAATTTGAAAAAAAAAAAATGGTCAAAAGCTTCAAAAATTTTTTGTGGATATTTGTGTTGTGCAATACATTAAAATCAATGAAAAAGTCGATTTTAAATTTTTGGTTAGATAGAGCCTTTTGAGTTTCAGGTTATGATATGTGATTAATGGAATTTCAATAGTATTGTGTTTTAAGGCCCACATACACTTGTCAAATGCTTGTCCAGCCGGCGAATTCAACGTGTACGTGTGCTGGACGTAATATTCGCCGTCATATCTAATTTTTTTGATTTTTCATCAAGCGCCCAGCGGGAAAACTCAGAAGACCTTCTTACTTCAGGCCTTTTTAAAGGCCTGCTTAAAAGATTTTTTGATTCAATTACTTTTCTTATCTAACTGCTAAAGAAGGCCTCATAGAAGGCCTCGGCTCTTTCGTATAAAAGATAAGATACACCTTCCACACTCGCTTCTATGAGAAGGGAGTAGAAAAGGAGTAACATTTTTTGTATTGTTTTTTCGCACAAGCAAAAGCAAAATCAATTTTTTTTGGACCCGTTACCCTTCTTATGTACCTGCTGAAGAAGCGAGAGCGGAAGGCTTTCTCCGCAATGACAACGTGTGTAAAAAAGATATGAGTATGGAATGGAGCAAGAAGGCCTTGTACATCCAAAAGAAGGGGTACAGAGGCCTTCTAGAAGGCCTTCCTACTCCTTCTTTTTCCCGCTGGGCGTTGTCGGTGTCACACATACAAACACATTTTCTCTAATACTACCACAATGCTTGATGAGTAATTTGATCAATGTATTTTGGCCTTTAGAAAAGAATAACCATTCGGTTACAATGAAAACGACAGACGGTAAGCGGCATGTTATAATTACATGTGTATATTCAACCCACAGTAGTAAAAATGGTATATTGCGTTTGTTATAATGCTTGCAACACCTTTAAATATGGGTCCTAGACACAACTTTTGGTATACCGATCGATTAAGAATCCCTTTATGAAACAATCTAACGAAGTCCGTCCGCCCGACTGGCAGTCCATATAAGCCTAGACTGAAAAGTACAGGTCACAATTTCGGAGATAATATGAGGAAAATTGCTAAATAGGTTTTAATTGTCACAGGGACCAAACCTAATAATTGTACATATGGGGGATTTATGTCAAGTGACCCAATTTTGAAATCGATATATTCCGATTTGAGTGATCTGATATACTAAAAATTAAAAAATTCTTGTCTAGAGTTAGAAATTATTTTTTTCTTATACATAAACCAATCGCATCCCAAAAAGCAAAAAAAAAAAAAAAACATTCCGGATAAAAAAAAAATAAAAAAAAATTTTAAATTTAAAAAAAAAAATTAAAAAAATTTAAAAAAAAAAACAAAAAAATTTTTTTTCAAAAGATTGATCAAATAGCTATCAAAGCTTCTCGGGACAAATATTGCCAACACCAATAGGTAATAAGCTACATGGATGAGAAAGAACGCCTGTATATCCAAAATGTCAAACTTTGACCCCCTCTAACTCAGAAACTTTTTGACCGAACTTTTTAAAAATTTGTGTCTAAGCTACTATCCAATAGGACTAACCTAGGTTCAAATTTCATCCAAATCGGAAGACATCGATTTAAAAATTGGGTCACTTGACATGAAATCCCCCAGGTTTCTTTGGCACCTTATAAGACGCATAGATCCTCAGATATAAATAACTTCACATAGCCCCCATACAAGCTTCTTCCCGCAATAGAGTCTTTGAGCCCAGAAACGATCATATTATGTTGGTATTTTAATTAAATTTTGTCCTAACTTATTTTATCGCAATCTAAATTATCTTACCAAATTTTATTGGAAGCAGTCCATACAAATACTACACCCGAAAAAAACTTTGATTGTTCCCGTTGAACAATTTGCTGGTATAAAATATTGTGCTTGGTGGAACATTTGCTTTAGGTTCTATATAAGCCCCCTTCCCAAAATAACTTTAAGGCAAAAAATATCATATAGATTATGATATCTAAATAATATTCGGCACAAAGAACTCTTATATGAATCTTTACCTCATGATTTAATTTTGTTTTGGCGGGTTCATGATTGAGTTTCACAAACTATACTTTTTACTTGTTTTAAATTCGCTGTTGCTTATAAATAAAAACCATTTAATTTAAAACCATTTTTTTTTAATTATATAAATCCAAATTAATTTAAATTATTTGTAACCAAAGCAAAATTTTATTAACAGTTTTTTATTTGTTATTTCTTTGTTATGAGATTGTGTTAATAATATGTTTTAATAAAAAATTATTATATAAAAATACATTTTTTTTGCTTTATTGAAGCAAACGAGAAAAAAACATTGGCAGCTAAATGGAACTTTTTATATTTTTTCCTGTTTTATTCAACAAATTATAATAAACTCAATAAAAATCGCTCTAACAAATAACACTGTGCAACAAAAAAAAAAAAAAAAATCCCCAGCCTCAATGCGAAATGAAACTAGACTACATACATTTCAAGAACTTTTGGTCCTCTAGTGAAATTTGATGCAAAAAATATTTGTAAAACATTTTAACCCTCTAAAATGCCATTTTAGTATACTTTTGTATAAATTCTTCTGAAGACATCTGAAATTATTTTTTAGCTTGGAAGTACATTTAGATCATTTTTTATGACTTATTCTTAACGCCTTTTAAAAAAATTTTAAAGCTTCGGGGGACGAAATTTCTAAAATCCGAGGTAACTTTTTAAAAACCTTTGTCAGATTTGCTCTACCGGTAGTCTGGTTTCATTTCGCGTTGCAAGTATTGAGGCTGGCGGCGATGAACCGAATTTTGCTGCACACAAATACAAAAAAAAACAATAACAGAAGTAAGGCAATGCTGCTAGAATAAATAAGGTGGCCATATGAAATTCAAAATCGAAGTTTTTAAATATTTTTTTAAAGTTATTAACAAAATAATTTTAAGTTTAAATAGTTTTTTTGATTTATGTAAATTTACGTTCTATTTTGCTAAGATGTTTAAACCTGCCTGGTCCTCTTCTTGTTTGCCACCCAGTCAATAACTTTTTTCATATTCCATACAAACTCCGTAAAACAAACAACCAGCATATTTCACTTTCATTGGAAATAACACCGTTACCTATATTTTTTGGCCAGTATATTAAAAAAGTACACAAAAGCAACAAATCACAACAACAATAAATAAATGGCAGCCACAACAGCAGCAAAATGAACAACAATACAAAGCAGAAAAGCACATGGTAGAGCGAATAAAGCGAATATGGTTTGCCAATAACACAATTGACTTAAATTGTCGATATTTTTTGTTGAATTTTTTGTATTTTTTTTTTTTTCTTGTAAAAGAATTTTCAAATATTTTTTTTTTCTTTTTGGTTGGTAACTTTAATATGTCCAGTATGCAATTTGATTTGTTTATTTAATTGTATTTTATGTGACATATTTTTAGGCCAGTTTTGTTAGCGATAACTTAGTCGGCTTTAAGGTAGTTTACTGGTTCAAAGCATTTCTAAAAATTGCTATGAATTCCATGTTTAATTTAAAAAAAAATCATCTTTTAATAAAAAATACAATTAAAATTTTAATTAAGCTAGAAATATTTTTAAAAAAATCTAATTCAGCAATTTTTATTCTATCGAAAATTTAATAGAGGAATATTTGCCTGTATTACATTGAGATAAAAACCTTATTTAGCTTAAACTTTCTTAATTCAGCTTAGGTTTTTTAGAAAAAAATTTTAATTATTAATAAAAATATTTAAGAAAAATTAAATTTTCTATCAATTCAGCAACATTTTTAATTCTGCCCAAAAATTATTGTTTAAGTAGTATTTATAAGGGAAACAAGAACATTGCAAATTTTAACTCTTTTCTTAATATTTGTTTAATTTAGCTAAAAAAAACTTTTCATAATACAATAGAAAAAACCATTAAAAAACTTTGATTCAACTACAAAAAAATTGTCTAAAAAATCTAAAGCTGAAAATTTTTTTTATCGAAAATTTAACAGTGGAATATTTATTTGTTTTACATTTAGATAAAAAATGAAAATTTATAATTATCAATTAAGTTGTTTGTTTAAATCAGTTAATACTGTTTATTAAGATTTGTCATCAAAACATTTCTATTTTTTCGAAGCGACAATTTAAATGAGAAATATTGATTCGCATTACATTTCTTCAAAAACTTAATTCAAATAAAAATTAATTAATTCTGCTAAGGTCTCTTTATAAAAAGATTTATTTAATATAAAAAAATGGTTAAAAATTTATAATTGTTTTGCTGAATCAAGATTTGCAGGAATTTAATTAAACTAAAAACTTTTGATCTAGAAATAGATATAATTGAATTTTAGATTCAAAACATCTAAATAATAAAAGAAAAGTTATGGTTCAGTTCTAGTTCAATTCTTGTTCCGTCCTTGTTTAGTTTTAGTCTAGTTGAGTTTCAGCTCAATTTTAGATCAACTCTTGTTAAGTTTAAGTACCTACAATCGTAGCAAATAAATAAAAGGGTATGAATTTAAGAAATTAAAAATTAAGAAAATTCACTTAACAGAATTTTTAATTTTATAAAATTGCTATATTTGTAAAGTTTCGTACAGACGGTGGTCAGATCTTAAAATGTTGTCATTAAAATTGCCTAAATTTGTCTTGCAACTGTGTTAACATTGTAAGCACATTTTCATTTGGCAGATGTGTAGAATTAATGCATCTGACAATGGCACCATTGTCAAAAAAAGACAACATTCTAAGATCTGACCACCGTCTGTACGAAGCTTAACACTTCTGTGAACATAAATTGCAATGACAATTATTATTGTCAGCTTAACTTTTCTCAGTTTTCTACAATTTCTCTACAAATAATTTGATTTTTATCAAAACTCAACTTTCTACATAAAAAAATCATGTCAAAACTATTCTACTAAAATTCAAGACATTTGCTTTACTTTTACCTCAACCAGGCTAAAAAAAAATAATTGAAGAACCGGAATCAGAAAAAAATTCTACGTACATATTAGAAACAGCAAACAAAAAACAAACATCAAATAACTAAAAGCACCATGTTTACATGTGTGTTTATGGATGAAATGTAGCAAGTAACATGGTATACAAACCTCTTAGCAACAAACCCAGCAAAATGTTTTCCAGGAAAACAAAAACTGAAAGTTTAAAAAAAAAACTTTTCAACACCAAAACAAAAATTGTTTGTTGAAAAAAACAGTAAAAAATAATTGCAAAAAAAATCTTGGCAATTGCACATGTAGAATGAAATAGAGTGGAGTACATTTAGTCATGTCCATAAATGTTGCACATAACAAGGCAACAACAAAAAAATGTTATTCCGTATTTCAAGTCTCCTAAATATTCTCTACAACACCCGACAGACAACATGAGTTGGTATTCAATGTACGGGGCTCAGGCACTTTAAATTCAAAATTCGTATGAAATGTTAACAAGTGCACATTTTCCTTTCATTTGTAACACACGCAAAAAACAAAATGGAAACAAAACTTTACAATCAGACGCAAGCAAAGCCAGAAGCACACCTTTATGTTGTAAAGCACAATGGGACAGAGAAGAACGAATTTTCAAGAACTTTTTAGAACGAGCGACAACAATTTTAAAAACAAGCCACTAGTATAAAATAAAAAATTTAAAAAAAAAATCACAAGATTTTTATAAAAAAATTAATCAAGCACATGTTTTTTTTTGTTTTCTCCAAAAAAAAAAGGTAAGCGAAAATTTTGAAGAACAATTATTATTAAAAGCTCTAGAATTGTGCAACACGTTTTCTAAAAAAATTTAAGGCCAGCAAATGGCAAGCGACTAGTTTTTTTTTTATAGAAAACTAGCTTAACCCGGTGCGCTTCGCTACACTGCTTAAACCACTTCTTCAGTTGAGCGATATTTAATATATGCATCCTATGGGAGGTATTTCCCTCCCTGCGCCTACCCGCTTTATTTTTATTTTCAAAAGTGTAGTATACCATAGGAGTGACTTCTACTAAGTTTGAACATTCTTACTATAACAGTTCTTAAGATATGTGATATTAAACATTGGCGTCCTATGGGGGGTAACATTTCCCCGCTGCTATTTTATTTCAATTTTGGGGTTCAGAAGATCATACTACAAAAAGTTTAATAAAAAGAGTGCAGCGGCTCTAAATTATATTTTTATCTATGAGGGGTACTGCTCCTCCCCCGTCTACCCCGCCCATTTGTATATTGAAATTTATAGTTTACTATAATAATAGCTTCAACCACTTTTGAAGACTCTCCCTTTAATAATTCTTCAGTTGAGCGATATTTAATATATGCATCCTATGGGAGGTATTTCCCCCCCCTGCGCCTACCCGCTTTATTGTTATTTTCAAAAGTGTTGTATACCATAAGAGTGACTTCTAGAAAGTTTGAACATTGTCACTATTACAGTTCTTTAGATATGCGATGTTAAACATTGGCGTCCTATGGGGGATTCCACTTCCCCCGCTGCTATTTTATTTTAATTTTGGGGCTCAGAAGATCTTACTACCAATAGTTCTGCATAATGCGTGCAGCGGATCTTAATATATGCGATAATTAATATTGGCATTCTATGGGGGATACCAATTCCCCTGCCCCTATCGAAAAAATAAGTAGCCTATTTTATTTTTAGGGCTCACGTGATGTATCTGTAAAAATTTCAGGAAAATCGGTTCAGTAGTTTAGGAGTCTATAAGCCAACAAACAAACAAACAAACAAACAAACCCACATACAAACATTTTTCATTTTTATATATATAGAAGATTAATGTAAACGATATGAATTTTAATTTTCTTCGAAAACATTTCATATAAAACTTTCGATGTAAAGGGTGTGTGTGAAACGGTAGCAAAGTACTCATGGGAGTAAATTTTTGACCCTGTTGAGGTGAATAAAATTTCACTAGCCCTGGGTGGTGGGGGGGGGTCTAGTATAAAATTTGTCATTAGCATAGAAATTTTTGACAATTTTATTTCACCATAGAACTTTGCTACCGTTTCACACACACATAAAGAAGTTTTCTTAAGGAAAATTCCGTTACTGAGAATTTTTCGGCAAAAAAGTTTTGATATCAAGAACCGTTTAACAGAAAAGTTTCGTAACCGAGAAATATTCTACAGTAAAGTTTGGATATCAAAAACTGTTTTTTTTATAGAAATGCTGCGCAATCGACAACAGCTTTATAGAACATTTTTAATATTGGAAAAGTGTTATTTATAGACTAGTATTGATATCGATTACTGTTCTATAGAAAAGTTTCGATATTGAAAACTGGTGGCTAATTCTGGCAATCGTGCTCGAATACTTTTTCGATTCGAAAGCAATTTTATTTCTAATTTCTTGCAGTCGATACTGAACAAACCGAAATTATTTTTTTCAGTGTTGTGAAAACTCTGAAAAATAATTTCGATTCCTTCAGTATCGACTAAAAGAATTCTAAATCAAATTGCTTTCGAATCGAAAAAGTATTCGATCACGACTGCCAGCATTCGCCCCCTGCATTGTAGAATATTTTCGATATAGAGAACTGTTTTTAAAAAATTTTCATTATCCAGAAGTATTTTATAGAAAAGTTTCGATACCGGGAACTTTTTTATAGAAAAGTTTCGATAATGAGAATTTTTCTGTAGAAAAGTTTTAATATCAAGAACCCTTTCGATAGAAAATTTCTATATCGAGAAATGCTCTATAGAAAATTTCGATATCAAGAACTGTTCTGTAAAAAAGTTTTGATAGTAAGAACCGTTACATAGAAAATTTCAAAAACTGTTGCATAGAAAAGTTTCAATATTAAGAATTTTCTATAAAAGGTTTTGATATTGAGATTTTGTTTATAGATGATAGAAAGGTAAATATATCGAAAACTATTTTTCAGAAAAGTGCTGCTATCGAGAAAATTCTTCATAGAAAAGTAATACTATTGAGAACTTTGCTAAAAAATTATGCTGTCATTATTTATGCCATAAAAAACATTTTCGAAAACTTTTGTATAGAAAAGTTACCCTAACGTAAACTTCACTATTGAAAAAAAAACTATTAGATATCGATAACTGTCTGATATTGAAAAGTTTTTGTATCGAGAAGTTTTCGATATCGAGATTTTGATTATATTAATATAGCAAATTTTTGAATTTTTTTTTTTTTTGAATCGCGAACTATTTATCAGAAAAGTGCTGCTTTCGAAGACTTCTCTATTGAATAATTGATAATTTTGTTACAGAAAAATAATGTTATCGAACACTTTTCTCTTAGAAAATAACGATAACTGGAATTATATAAAGAATATAATAAAGTTTTCTCTTGAAAAGTTACAATATCGAGAATCTTTTTTTAGAAGAGTTAAGTTACCGAGAACCTTTCTAAAGAAAAGTAATGCCTTGAAGAATATGGGAACTTTTTCAACATATATAAAAAATTAATTTTCTTGAAGTTGGCTACCGAGAATTTTTTTTATAGTAAAGAATTGGTGTAATAGCCTTTTTTTATAGAAAATTATGCGATGTTTTTTCTCTCTCTTTTTTTATTGATTATCGAAATCTTTCGAATTAAAAGTTAAGTTCTAATAAAAAATCTTGCTACACAGTATTTTTCTAAAGTCAAGTCTTGAATTGAAAACCTTTGAAAAAAAATATTTGGTATTAAGTATTTTGCTATCGACAATAATTAGTGAGTAAAATTTTGCTAAGAAATTTTTTGTATGTTAAACTCTTTTCCTCGGAAAATTTTTAACTTCCTATAAAACGCTTTCAAGCCCATAGTTAGCATTCCTTTCATTTTCACTAGAATCTTTTCCCTGCTACTCTATAAAATTTCCTTTTAAATGTTTTTCATTTTTAATACATTCGGGCGGGTGTTGTTGATTTTTATATACAGGTAACTAACGGTTGCATGTTTCGCATGAATTTATCTGGATGTGAATTTCCTTCATTCTATATGCCATAGAATCAGTTTCTGTTGTGGTTTGTTTCTCTATTTGTTTTCGTGTTTGCTGTGTTCGAAATATTCTACCATTTCCTGTTTCCTTTCTAATGTTGTGTCCCTTTTCGTTTTTTACTTGCTTTTTTTCTGTTGCACGTAATTGAATTTTTTTAAAATTTTTCTTCAACTCTACTAATTGAAAATGAAGCTTGGTGTATGAAGGGTTCTTCATGATTGACTGTCTTTTTGGTTATGTATTTAAGTGTTTGATGTTGTTAGTATCTTAAATATTTAATAAAAGAAATATTTATTAAAAAAATGACACAACTGACAACGTTTTGCTATTAAAATAATAACAAAGCTTTGAATAAAATTTTAATTTAAAGAAGAAAAGGGCTACAAAAGTATTTCTTCTTTAATTGAATACAGGAACAGTTAGAATTATTAAACGTTATCGATAACATAAAATTTTAATGGAAAAGTTATCGATAACGTAAATTATCGAAAGAATTTTTTTAACAATTTCACTTTTCTGTTAAAGAGATATTGATAACAGTCAAGGTATATTTACACAAGGCAAACTCGTTGGCCCATATGTTTGTCAGCTGTTTACCCCTAGTTGAAACCCAAACGTCAAATTTCGTGTACATGAACCAAAATTTGTACATGTGTGCGTTAAATTGTTTTTGTTTTGTTATGAAGACAATTTTGACAACTCGGTTCTTTTTATAGAGCAGCATGTCTACACTCCCAAATGAGTTTACCTTGTGTAAATATACCTTGGATAACAGTAATATTTTTTCTTTTGGTAATTACAGGAATAATGAAAGTTATTAAGAGGTAATGATAGCATAACGTTTTAATGGAAAAGTAATCGATAACATAAATTATCGAAATAAATTTTTGGAACAATTCCACTTTTCTGTTAAAGAGATATCGATAACAGTAATATTTTTTCTTAAAGTTATAACAGGAACAGTGAAAATTATTAAGAGGTATCGATATCTTAAAATTTTAAGAGAAAAGTTATCGATAACATAAATTATCGAAAAATTGGTTTTTGAACAATTTTACTTTTCTGTAAAAGAGATATTGATATCAGTAATTTATTACAGGAGCAGTAAGAATTATTAAGAGGTATCGATAAATTAAAATTTTAATGGAAAAGTTATCGATAACATAAATAATCGAAAGAATATTTTTGAACAATTTTACTTTTCTGTTTAAGAGATATCGATAACAGTAGTATTTCTTCTTTTAGTTATTACAAGAACAGGGAAAATTATTAAGAGGTATCGATAACTTGAAATTCAAGTAGAAAAGTTATCGATTACATAAATTATCGAAAGAAATTTTTTTAACAATTTTTCTTTTCTGTTAAAGAGATATCGATAACATTACGTCTGTATAGTAAATTAATCGCTAGCAAAACTATTCAATAGAAAACTTTACGCTAGCAATACTTTTTTGAAGAATAAACACATTATTTTTTCATAAAAACTTATCGCTGGCATAACTTTTCTAAAGAAAACCTATTTTCATTTTATATTTATTTGGATTTTTTGTATTGGGTTCTACCTGATTTAATGTAAGATGTATGTAAAAATGAATAAAGGGGCTTAATTTTGAGGCGTGTCATTAAAGTGAGTATGCAATACATATTAAGTTTTAGAAGGACTTTCTTGGCACGTGAAAAAATTAGACATTTTGGGAAGGATTCAAGATGGCATAATTGGCGCCCAGAATTTGATGTCGGATTAAAAGTCAACAAAGGCCAAAAATAAGCCACTGTCCAGCCATAATGAGATCGGATTTTAAATGGCAGCTCCATATATTAAAAAACAAAAAACGCTGTATTTGGGGACGTGACAAGAAAAAACATTTCCTGTTTTATTAACTTCACTGACATATATTACCGATACAACTTTTTTTTGACCCACCTTAATGCACATACAGTGTAAAATCGCACCGTTCTTCCGAAAGTTCCAAAAAACTAGTGCTATAACGCAAATAGCTTTTACATATCTATATGTTAATGTGCAGCAAAAATCTTCTTTATATATTTCTTTTATAAACTGATGTTATTTTTAACATTTTTATTTTTTACTAATTTAGTAACACTTTTTATAGAATATTTTATTTGTGAAATTTAATTTTAATTTTTGTAAACAAAAGCCAGGGTTAACCTCGACCACAAAATCTTTATATGATTCAAAAAAGAAAAAAGCTCTATTTATGTCAACCATGAAAATAGACGAAGGCTTTCAAGGGTTTAAAAAAAAAAATTTGAACATTTTCGTATCAATACGAAAACTGTGGGTGAAAGGACTTTTGTTTTACAAAAACAGGCTGTAAGGAGCGATATTTAGTGTTTATTTTCGAACACTGGTCTTACGGAATATCGGAAACGTATGATAAATATGTATTAGGTTGTTGTTATTCATTCGGTTTAGTGCCTGTATTTTAAAAATTATATGTATTTAATTTAATAAAGGTTTAAAAACAAATTTTGTATTAAAATATCCTTTTATAAACGTTTGTTAAATTTAATAATCATTTATGAATACGGGGGTATGTCTTTTACAGCATAAACTTTGGTTTACTTACCTTTTATTTTTACCCAACCAACACTGTGGTTTATTTTTCAATTTGAAAATGATTTAAAATCATAAACTGATGGCACCGTCATTACTGCTAAAGAATGCAAAAGCGTTGTTCCCGTCCTTTAATTTTTGGAAAGAAAAAAGCTTCCGCTTTAACAACAAATATATAATAAATTTGTGTACAACTTTTCGCGTTTTGAGTTGGTTTGACAGCGACTGTTTATATTATTATTTTACTCAGAAATTATCTATGTATATAAATAAAAAGTTGTCCTATGTTCGTGATTTTATAACCCGAGAACCACTTAACCGATTTTCATACGAGTACATGCGTTGGAAAGGTCTACTTTCACTGATGGTTCCGATAGCTGGCGCTGTTGTCGTAATATTAAAATTTTTTTTATTGATGGTAGATAGCGCTGGGGTCAAGTTATTAACAAACTTCTCCAGTATTTAATTTTTTTAATCTTATTTAGAAAATCCCGAGCGGCGCCGGGACCAAACAGCTTGTTTTATATAAAAGACATTTGACTTTATTTGCCATATTAAAAAGCTAACATTTTTTTCGCTTTATTTGAGATAAGCACTTAATAACAATTAGAAAACAAATTGATAAGACATTTCAATAAAAAACTTTATCATTTTGCTAATGGTACATTTAAAAAAAGGAGCACATTAATGCGCTGTGAAATAAGACATACAGAGATGCAGTTAAGTGAGCGAACGAACTCTTAGCAAGTCTTATAAAAAACATAACATTTCAAGTGCCACGGCATTTCCTTAATACGAAGCGGGTTTGTAAGGGAGAATACTAAAAAAAAACTGTAACAAAACATTTAGTGTGTAAATCTGATAGCAACACTCACCAGTTTTTATATGCGTTCAATAAAACGCTTTTTGTGTCAAAAATGTATTGCTTCAAAGTTGGAACTTACCATATAAATTTCAGGCCTTCCGTAAGCGTGATGGTAAGCGAAACTCTTACATTTCTCCTTTACAAACCTGCTTCGTTGGAAGCTCCATTTTTTTATTGGGATTGTTTATGAAATGTTTGTTTGTATTCAAACTGCTATCAATTCGAATTTAAGTATTAAAATAAAACCATTGAAACGGGTCTGAGAGTTGTGCTTGAATTAAAAGGATAAAGCCAATTGATGTCAAAGGTTTGTTTGCTGGGTAGTATATTTTTGTGGTATTCCTTTCATCATTTAAATATTCCATTTGTTAAAACCATGTCAATGGCCATGTGGGTTATTCCAGCAACCATTTTAACAATGCAATTTTTTGCGTTTACCTAAAGCAAAATAGAAATGTGTAGCTGAAGAAGAAACTGAGAGTAAAAGTAGCAACATACTTATGACAAAATTGTATGGCACTTGTCACTTGTCTGTCAATAGGTCAAAACCTTTAGGCCATGTATATGTACGGTTTTCTGAATAGGAAACCAGTACAATAGAAAATATAAACAAAAAAAGAAGAGAAAACATCAGCAATCTTAAAAGAATAACAGCAGCAAAATGGAAAGAAAAAAGTTTGTAAAATAATACAGAATGACAGATTACTTATACTTACATATCGCTCCTTTATTGCAACATAGTCATATCTCAAAAAAATCAAACTCGGCAAAATGCAATTAAAGTTTTCAAAATGTACTTTTTTATATTGATTTAATAAAATACATTTTGCTATAACTTCGGTTCAGTTTGAGCTATAACATTGATATAGAGAACACATATAGAGAAGCTATGAAGGAGCACTTTTGCTTTAGTAACTCCAAATTTTTGATTTTTTGAGATATGACTATTTTGCAATAAAGGAGCGATATGTATAAAAGTGTGTACTTTAAGCCTACCCGTTGTTGGTTAAAAATGTGACTGTGTTTGTAAATATTTGTATGGCTTTGTGTGTATAGACACTTTATTTCTTTAGAATACTAAACGTTTTCCTTATAAGAAAACATTTTTTTCAGCTAAAGATAATAAAATGTGTAATTAAATAATAAAATCAGTGCTGCCGATGAAACTTTTCAAAAGCAATAATAAGATGTGTACTTCGATTGAAGATGGAACAGCCAATCCAACAAAACATCAGACATACTTTAAGATCCATTAAAGAGTTTGCAAAGGCAGCACTGCCCAACAAGTCCCAAGGCTCCCAACATCGCGGAGATTCAAAAACATTCTGGGGTTTTGCAACAAAACAATACATAGACTTGCTTTCGCAAGGTTTTTAATGGAACGATGCAATTAAAATAACTCTCAACAGAGAAAATTGAAAGTAGCTAATTGAGACCCTTTGCCCCAAGGCTGGAGAAAAGTGGAACATTGCATTCAGGCTGTTAAAAAAGGGGTTGCCTAAAAAAAGTGAATCATATTACTTAAAAAATCATTTTGTTTTAAATGATGAGTTGTCTGGAATTTATTTCACTGGCTTTAAAAAGAATTTTCGCATTTGTATTCTTGTTATATCGAAATATTATATAATTAAGCCTTAGAAAAACTACACGTGACTCTAGAATGTTTCAGGGTTCTTTTAGCCCTAACTGCCCTTTTACTTGCCAAGATTTAGCCTTTATTTATTAAAACTAAATTTTTCGTTTTTGTATTTGAGTGACAGAAATATTGTACTCCAAACATTCTTTTACGATTTTGTACAATATGTAATTTTAAGTTCCGGTGTTCCTTTTAGGAGCATAGGGCCTCTTGAGGTTTCTTTAATCAGAAAGATTTAAAATGGGCAGATGATTGGTATGCCGCATCCTTTCCTGGATCTGGGGCTGCAGAATAAAGCTATCAGGCTAACTGATGTCGCAGTTGACCTGGTAGACAGACGCTCTGAAGACATATTTTTATAGCGAGCCACTTGATGCAAGTCGGACGCCTGCTTCAGCCGCACCTTACTTGGTGTACAGACGCTTATTTGTTAGTTTTGGTTCGGGGTGCCTATTTTATTTCGATACTAACTGTTACCGGCATTTCCTTATCCACCACCTGGAACCCGTCTGGTAGGAGACCAACAACTCCCACAGCACGATTTGGTTCTCCCATAAAAAAAAAACATTTATAAATTTCTAGATATAGAAAAAAAATCTCTTTCATATGAGTACCTTTTCCAAGATTGCATGTAATATGGAAGTTTTTTCCAATTACTAGACATTATGACAATGCTGCTGGCCAAATAAAAGCAGAACAACAAAAACAGTAAGAACAAACAAAAACTACAAGAAAAACAAAAACTTAATGAAAGAAAATATAGGAAAAAAACTAAATGAAATGAAAGAAAAACTTTGCTACTTACAACAACAACAACGAGAGCTGGAAAAAGTTAAGGACTTTAAAAAAAAATTGTTGTAGAAAACCCATAAACAAAAACGATAAATGAAGGCCGGCCTTTTAAGTGAAAATAGAAGACATGTGTGAAAAAACAATCTTCGTTGTGGAAATAATCGAATTTAATGGTTGTAGGCAAATCTGTAAGAAAACAACGTGGTTTATTGGGTGGGGGAAAAAGGCTAAAGGACTAAAGGTTAGTTAAGAATACTGAAGTGTTTGGGCTCTAGTCGGTATCGGTTGTTTAGCGAATTGGTAATTTGAAGCCTTGGACTGAAAAACCTGAAAAACTATTCTTTAAACAGTTGGCGAACACGCAGAAAAAGACAGAGGCTCATACTCATATTAAAAATAATGTATACTTCAAACTAAAACCGGCTTTACATGCATGTAAACACCATTGTTCTAAAATATACTTTAGAAACAGTCGACTGATCACACTGGTTTACAAATTTGCAAAAAAAAAGTCTGCAGAAACGAAGCATGTTTTTTAACTATTCTGGCTGCGCTGAATTCGAATCTGGGCTATCAAGCCTTGTTCATTTTTTTATCGCATGCTGGCTATACTGTAAAAGAGTCAATACTGACACTACAATTTCACAATGAATTATTTATTTGAGAGAGGTCCACATTCATTCTAAATCTTCCTAAAAGTAGCATTTAAGAGATCGAATGTTACTGATTCAAGCTATTTTTGCTTTGTGTGTGGTGAATATTTGTTTGGAAAAGAAGGATATGCAATATTCGAATCATTAAAATAGGCATATTTATATAATTTTGGCTTTGCAGTTAGAAACTTGGACAAACCGTGGACACCAACATTGTTTTGCATATTCTTCCTTCGCATTTAGATTATTTTCCAAAAATAAAAACAACTAGGTGTAGTGAGCGCGAACAAGGGGAGCGTGCTCACCAAGATTTAATGAAAATTTAAGGATTTTACTAAGAATTTTGAGACAAACGCATGCTGGGAGACTATTGCTGGACTCTAATCAAGAAACCGAACCAACAAAACACAAACGACGTTCAAACAACGCCATTCACTTTTAAAAATTCACTGATTTTTAAATAAACTAGTGATTTTTTTATGTAAGAAACGAACAAACACATTTTTTGGTATCTCGAAAACCTGACATGATAGAGAAAACTCAATTACAGATTCGAATTCAGCCCACCGGATTTCCCTAGGAAAGATATTTGGTTGATCCAGTCCAAAACCTTTTTGGCTAGTGTTATGCACCAGATTATCTGAATTGACATTGCCCTACTTTTGATGACTTAAGACGAGAAAAGTTCGATCACCAAAAACCTATAGACAATACGAGCATACCAGGAATTGAACTGGGCAGTATACGCGCCTTTTTAAAGGCAACGAAATGGCTTGCGAGCGAAGTTGATCAGTTGGATAAGGGTGAAGGATAAGGGTTAAACTGAACGGTATTACAGCTGGAGCTAACAGCGACTGACAGACTGCCAGATTGTAATAACCTAATATCCGGGAAAGCCAAAGGTAACGGCTGCCCCTATATCTTTCGCAGATACAAAATCAAAAAATTAACCTCTTTAATACAGAATTAACAAATATTCCTTTTTGGAAATCGTGGCTGACCAGAGATCCTTATTCGGGACCCTTACCCTGCTACTTTGGTGCTGAACCGGTTATAAGTGAGGTTCCTTTGGGAATCACATGGTGACTGTAGCTTATACCCAAAACTGCGGAAAATAAATCTTAAAAAGTCAGCATTTAGGGCTGATTTTCCACTAATTTTGGGGGGCTTCAGCCCACTTATGGATCTCTCTGGTACTGTTGCTAATGAACAGAAACTGCTGTGTTTCAGGAGAGGAACTTGGGCCCCGCTTTTAAGTAAGCGGCGATTATACTGGTTTCTGCCAAAATCAATACCCTTAAAATTTCGATAGATGTTTAGTTTAACGTCTAACAGGCCAAATTAAAACAGCGTATAAAGCCTTTTCTATCTGTCAAAAATTCTCATGCCTTTAAAAAATGTATTAAGTTAACCCAAAGAGAGCGGAATCAACGCTTTGCAATCTGAAAATCTGATTTATAGTGGATTAGTGAAGTTGGCTGCTGTTGTTCAAAAGTAATTTAGCTATTTTTGGTCAATCTAGCGATTTTATCTCCTTTTTTATTTTTATTTTGTGCGTTCTATTAATCAAGATAAGTTCACATTACTGTTCACGACACAGCTTTGTCGCACTTATTTAAGTTAATTATTGCAGTGTTCAAGCAAGGCGCTAGAAAATCTTAAGCCTTGTGTGCTGATTTAGGTTGGTCTGTTACTCAGACATGAAAGCGTTGACAGACGCATTGAGTTCACACGGTGTTTGGAGCAAGCTAGTTTTTATTTGACGGCTTTTCGAAAGCTGGTTCCCTTGTTAATCTAAGACACAAGTTCTTGATAAGTTTAATTAATACTTAAAAAATTAGGAATGACTACGAGTTCCAGCACAAGGACGACTCTCGTAAAAAAATAAGGCCGCTATTGCTTTGGTCTTGGATTAAAAGTACACAACACATTCTAGCCAATTTTATTTATTTTTTTTTTTTTCAATTAAACCATTAATCAACAATGAAATCAGTTTTAGTTAATAATTTGTCAAGTGAATTAAACGTTTCCTGGTTTCTTTTCTGCAGACAAGCGTAGAGCTTCGCAGGATTAGCTTAGGTTGCGTACCCGCAACCCCGGCGCTGATAGACTAGCTCACTACCAGCTAGCCCACCGGGGCACTCATTACTGCAGAAAATGTTGTTTATTTCAAAAAAATATTTAATTGATACTATTAATTTGCCTTCCAGTGCAAATTCAATTAATTGTTTAATTAATATCACTAATTTTTTAATTGAAATCAATAATTTATATTTTCTGTGTGAGAAAATAATAACAAGCTAATCCGTTTTTCAAATTGTTTGTAATAATTAAATTCTAATTTCAGGGATCCTGAAATATGCTTGTAAAGAAAAAAAAAGGAGGAAAACACCTGATAGAAATAATAGGACGTTGAAATTGTTTGCTTCGCCCTTACCCAATAACACTAAAAATTATACCTT
Organism: Pollenia griseotomentosa; assembly: GCA_963931875.1. Taxonomy (NCBI): domain Eukaryota; kingdom Metazoa; phylum Arthropoda; class Insecta; order Diptera; family Polleniidae; genus Pollenia; species Pollenia griseotomentosa. The sequence goes on along the minus strand of OZ007563.1, from coordinate 182,816,057 downwards.
ATATACAGCTACTCGCACTAAAAGTGGGACACTTCACAAAGATATTTAGGTAACATATTTACTGAAGGTTTATTATTTTAAGTTCGAAATTAAGTTTTGATTAATTAAATCACATAATTTATATAAAACTAAGCAATATAAGATTTTTCTGTGTGTCCCACTTTTAGTGTGAGTAGCTGTAAGTAGTAAAAGTTTTCTATATAGTGTAATAGAAATGGACACTGTATCAGCAAAAGTGCATAATGATTGGGCCATTAGCAACGATGTTGCATTATGATGTAATTAGCAAAGAAACAGAGGGAAAATAATTTTCTAAGACAGAATTTGTTGACATAATTAATAGAGGAAATGCTGTAAATGGGACTAACTAATTGAGACATATAACACTAATTTTGGCGTTTACTGGGGAAAGTGTACAATATTAAGTTGTTAACTGAAACGAAATTTAATTGAAAGATTTTCAAAATGACAAGTATTTGCAAATATGATAAAAGATTAATGAAATTCGTTGGAGTTCAAGCACAGTGAGGGGGAAATAGCTTTTACAATGGAGAACAAAATGTCTTGGATTTTTATTTAGTGTAATTATGTTTCAAAATCGATTTTGTTATATTACTTTGTTGTTTATATCATAACTATTTTGCAATTGTGTGGCTTTATCTTTTTTATATTTTTAATTCATGCACGTTGTCTTCAAAGCATCATAAACCCCTTTCCCTGTTTTTTACTGTTTTTGTGCTTTGGTTTTAAACTCTGGGTTGGTGTTAAACTTTGGTTAGGTCAGAACTCTATGAAAAAAGTAACGGTACTTTCCCTATAACTATTTGGCTAGAGATCAGTTCAATAAATTGATAATAAGTTGAAAATACATCATTAAACGAAAAAGAAAGTCGTAAGTTGATTTGTAAATTTTGTGAAAATAATCCTCATTAAAGAAAATTTGAATTTTTTCGTCACTTTTCTAAAATCCAAATTGAAAAATCTTTTGTTTATAAGACAGTAAAAGCTTTTGAAAGTAAAAACACGTTTTATTCAAAACGACGATCCGGTAAAAATTTTTGATACAATGCAACCAAACTCGAGCTATGTTGAAGATAGAAATTGCGGTATATACTTCATAATCTTACCATGCGTTGGCAAATAAATGAAGAGGTAAAAATTAGAAGTACGTAGCACATATCAGAGTAGTCAAATATGCAAAGAAACCCGTTACAGCAGTCTCAGAAAAGAGTCAGTTTTCATCAAACATCTAGTACGGGCTCTGTTACAAAATGTTTTGCTGCAGGCTGGCCATGAATCGTATCAGGATGTTGGGAGCTTCTTAACAATGGAAGCTCATGAATGGTCACCAGTTCAAACTTTTTAGGCGAATTTGAAAAGAAATTTCTCTTAATAGGGATAGGAACCAAGAAACCTAGACTTTTTTATCACTCAAATTAAATGGATGTTAAAGAAAATGCACACAAAGGTGATTCAAGTAGCTAGACGTGCCACAAAATAAGAAAAAAGCCCATCGATGTGGCTAGATATCTTTCTGTAAAATAGGTTTAAGTTGTGTATTTTAACAATTGGATGTTAACTTTGATTTTTTGATACCTGATATAAATTTTTTATAACTGCTTATGTGCCAGTCCATATTTTATTCCGCATACGTTAACTGACAAAAAATCGAAAATACGTTGTTTTGCATCTTTTTTATCAGAAAAAAATACTACGTCGACTAGAGTTACAAACACAGAAAGTATTACATTGCCAGAGTTGAAAACAGATTGAAAAATGAGAAATTTACCCCAAGAAGTATTGGTCCCGGTCCCATATTTGTATAATGAAAAAAAAATTCACTTACGCAAATAAAAAAAAAAATCGTTTGCTGTAAGCCGCAGAATCACCGGGAATAATAGACTTGAGAGGAAATGTTTAGAGCCAATATATAAAGCGAGAAAAAATAAAAATACGTTTTTAAAATCATGTTCCTAAGTTGTATAGTTTTTGTGATATGAATTTTTTTCTACTTTCTTTCACACAGGTTTTTTGGCTCCGGTGAATTAAATGCCCTGCGACTATATGCCCCTGAAAGTATGTAACTTAATCACCCAGCAGGAAATATTGCAAGCGCTTCCGTTTTTCAGGCCTTTGAGGAGGTCTACCATTCGATTCCGAATGAACTTTTCATTATTCCACCATGCCTTCTTTGAAAAGCTCTCTTGGAATGTCTTTTTTAAAAAATAAAATTTTCATTCTCGCCAAAATCGTTCATATAGTTGTTGTATGGGAGTGTGTAGGAAAAGCTTTTTAAATTTAAAAAAAAATACTCAACATCAACAGTTATTTATTTACTCACTTCGCATTTTTAAGCAACAACAATTGTGTTGAGATAAAGCGTAAGTGTTTAAACAGAACTGCTTTAAGACAACATTTTTCATACAATTTGACATAAAAATTTGAAGTAGAAAGCCGTCGTAAATTAAATCAATTTTTTTTTTTTTTTTTTAGAATGGTTTTTGTAATGCTTTCACATAAAGGCACTTGTTCTTCCCACAATGCTACCATACTTTCAATTAATTTCATATATTTCATTAACAGAAAATAAAAAAGAAAAAAAAATAAAAGCTTAAAATAATTTGACATAACAATTTTAAATAGAAAGCCGTCGTAAAATAAAATCTATTTTGAGAACTTTTTTGTAATGCTCTCAAATAAAGGCACTTTTTCTCCAAATAATGCTACCATACTTTCATTAAATTTCATACATTTCGTAAGTGCCCGTGCACCTTATAAAACTTTTGCTGAGAAACCAGTGTTGCCAGTGAAATTTCGAGAAAGATACATTTTAGTTTCCAAAAAGATACACTTTCTCCCAAAAAGATACGTTTTGAAAAAATTTGATAATCCATTTTTAACGCTTAATATTTATTAACAACATTTTTATTTCATATTTAAATTAATATTGTAAAGAAAATGATTTCGTATAAATTAATTTTTATATGTATTTATTTAAGTCATAAATATTACATATGTAATTTTTAAAAATACAGTAAGCAAACTTTAATACTAATTATTAAAATTTAAACGAAACCTTGTTTATTAATTTTTTGAATCCCAAGAAAAACTTTGATATGTAATTATCTTTGAATGTTATCAAAACAAATTCATCCTTGTAAAAATTAATATACGAGTTAAGGCGTTTATAATAAGGTGATAATATCAAGGTTCATATAAATTTCCTGAAAATAAAAAAGATGTTCATATTTCTTTAGAACAACTTCGCACTACTAGTAATTATCAATTTAGGTGGATCGTATGTTGCAGCCCCTTTAATGTTTTCTTTCACCATTATTAAAGCTGCTTTCAAGGCGAATTCACTAGAAGGTGGGTACAAGTCAACATATGCTGTTTTTTTTTTTGTCGGTGGTCGATTTGTCAAAGTGCATGCAAACTAATTTTTTATGTAAACAAACCTTTTTTTACTAGCAATATTTTTGACAATCCGACCACAGAAGCAGTGTTGTTGTAGAGTTGACCTCACCTTTTAGTCAATGCGCCTTGGCTGCTATTGTATTAGTATTAAGTCGGTTACGATGATCAGTCTTAATAAGTTTTAGTTGGCTAAAAATGTTCGAATGTTTTGTTTCTGTACATTTTGCGTAAAGATTCAAAAGATACGAAAAATGTCAGGATTATACATGATACCTGTAGTAGTCAAAAGATACGAAAAATGTATCTTTCGTACCCTAACGGCAACACTGTGAGAAACATTTGAGTTTGATAGTGAAATTGGAAAGATGAGTGGAATAAAGCTAATGTGTTTCATGTCCTTGTGAGTTTGCAATACAGAGGAAGAAAAAAGAACAAAGGCAAACATTGTATGGACGCGAGTGCAGTTTTCAAATAGAGAACTAAATTAAGTTTATGCAGCAAAAGTTTCATAATGTGAACAAAACAATAAATTAAAACAATAAAATGAGAGAAAATTTTAAGTTACTGCCTACGTTTTAATTATGGGCTTTAGGATTTTTTGCTGAAGTTGAAGACTCAATTCCGTTTGAACCCAAAATCTTACAGCCGTACCTAAACAAGAGCGGAGAGCGTTTTTTAGCTGTCAAAATTTCTCATGTACAATTTGTATGAAGCATCCCTAAATATCGCGGCGTCAACGCCTTGCAATTGGAATATAGTGAAGTTGGCCGCTATTGCTGATAAATAATAGCAATTTAGCTGTTTTTAGGTGAAGCTAGCGGTTTAATCTCAATTTGTATTTCTATTGCGTGGATTTAATTAAACAAGAAAGCCAACACTACTATTCGTGACACAACGTTGATGCTCTTGTTTAGGTATGGCATATCAGCGAAAACATTCCGCATTCCGCTCTTGCTTAGGTACGGCCGTTAATTATTTTGAGAAGACCTTCAAGAAGCCTTCAAAGTAGATGCCAGAAGGCAAGGCCTTGGTCTTCAATGTTACGCAGAGTTGATAAGAAATAAAGTTGAAATGTGGCTGGGAGCCTTTTAGAAGGCCTCCGTACTACTTCTTATTCCCGCTGGGTATTTCAAAATGTTTGTATATCTGTAAGATTGTATGTTTGTGTTGATAAATAGTTGTAAATTTATTTAGATTATGCAAATGAATGTTATAAATATTTATCTTTTTAAACAATCATCACAACTGCTACATGTCCAATTTTGTTTTTGCTTAGCATTTCTCTTAGTCCATTTCATTCACTCACTAACTCTCTCTCTCTCTCACCCTATTTTTCCTCCCTATCTTTCCCATTAACACCTTTTGTTTTTGCTAGTTTTGGTTGTTGCTGGTGTTTGTTTTTCTGCTTAAGCTTAAGACCATTTAAATTGTGGACCAGTAAACCAGCATTTGTTAAATTAATCTCAGGATTTGGTTTGCAGTTTTCCAGCTTTTTTAAGAAAAAGGTAGAAATAAGTGATGAAATTTCCTTTTTTATGGTTTGAAACATTTTTTGTTTTGTTTATTTATTCTTGGGTTTAGTAGCAAAGATTTTTAACAGGATGTTGTTTATAAATAAGCTAATTTTTTACTATAAAATTATTTTTGCACTTTAGTGTTTAGTTTTATAGTTTTTCTCTAGAAGTTTTAGTGGGAAATTGTTAACATTAACAGTTTTACGATAAAATCTAAAATCATTATTGGGGCGAATAGTTAAATTCTAGTTAAATCTATATCGACAAATTTTGGATTGCTTTGGAGCATTTCAGCATTACTGATATAATTAATAGGGAGCATATTTGTAAAGCCCAATTTATCACTTTTAATCTACCTTTTAAAATTAAAACAGTTTAGTTCGAATCCTGCTTCATCGACCCCTTAAAGTATGTGCAAACAAAATATTGATTGATTGTTAATTCATTGTATTCCTAAAACGAAAGCACTTTTCACTTACTTTCCGGTTCTTCTCTACGTTTAGCTAATAAAACTTTCATGATAAAACATAAAATAAAAATCCATTAGCCAATAACTAAAGCAAAGCAGCAAATTGGAGAAACTTTTGTTGGAAAAATCCAATTAAATTGTGGAAACAATGTAATCGAAAAACTTATACACGTAAAGAAAACACATATCATACTGGTTCCTCTGAAGAGAGTCAACTGAAAATTTTTCATTTTTCACTTTTTGCAAGAAATCGATGTACATATGTCAGTCATATCTATCATTTTCTCTACTCTTTCTCAAAAAAAAAAAAAAAAAAAAAAACTATTGTATCACTCTTCTTGATATAAAAGTAGCTTCTCCAGACTTTACTAAAGAGAAATATTTGAAGTTGTGCTAGTGTTTATGTCACAACGGCTTACTTTGGTGATGTTTTATATTATGTTGTCTTTGTTTGTTATAGGTAAGTTTATTGTGCTGGTATATTTTGTTTAGTTTCTATATTTATGAAATGCCACCACTATATAAATGAACAAATTTCACATAAAGGGGAACAACTCAAAAAAATTCTTATTTTTCGATAACCCCTGTAAAAATTACAAAAACCACTACCGTTGTATACTTCTTACTCGTATTTCTTTACAATGCCCTAATCGTTTTCAATTTTCATTGAAAATAGTTTAAAAAAAAAGAAAAGTGTTTTGCCTCTTTAGAAAATTTGCAAATTTTGAGTTGACTCTCTTTAGAGGAACCGGTGCGATATATTCTTATACAGAAATCGGCAGAGGCAAAACAGCTAGGAACACTTGATGTGAACAAAAAAAAAAACACATTTGAAAGATATTTACTTACAGCAGTGCACTATTTATTTTTTTAATTTTATTTTTATCTGAGGTGGTAAAAAGGGTCAATTCGGTAACCTTTTATCTCCAGAACTAAAAGAGATACTAAAAAATGTATCGTTGCTTATTAGTAAAATAAGCTGGCAGGTGTCTGGTATTCTGGGAGTAAACGGCAGGGTTTAAAAAACTGCAGTCGAAACCAAAAACTTTTGAACAAAAACGAAACATTATGTACAGTTTTTCCTTTTTTGATAATGGTTTGACTGAGACTGTTTTCATTTAATGAATCTGAAGTTAAAGCCAAAATTTTTTTTTCTTTTTTGTCAAAGAAAAATGCAAAAGTAGAAGAAACGGCACTTTTTCTATTTTGACTGCAGTTTTTAAAACGCTGGTAAACGGGTATAGCCTGTATTTTGAAACTTCTTTGTCACTCTTCTATCGTTAAAGCCAACAAACAGAAATAATGATTATACTAAATTCGTAACTGATATAAGGAAAAATATAAATTTTGTACTTTTTCGAATTTCAAATTTAAGTGCTGAAAATCGTACTTTTTTTGGTACCTTTTACTTAAAATTTTTTTTTATTGGCATTTACACTACAATATTAACATTTTTTATACTTCGAGGGAGGAAAAAAGTATCAAAAAGGGAAAAATATGGGAAATTAAATTGCATTCCTTTGCTTTTCCGTGCTGCATGTGGTCATTTTCTAATTTTTTAAAATATTGAACTTATAAACATACAATAATAGGTTCAGGTTCCTGAGTGAATGAAAATTTATAAGATGAAAAATGTTGGTACTTTTTTGTTCTTCAGCTGGTACCTTTTTAAGTTTCATTAATATTTGAACTAGAAATATTAAAACTATTAAATATGCATGGCCCTGAGTGAATAAGAATCTGTAAGGGGGAGTTTGGTACTTTTTTAATCTAAAACTGGTACTTTTTTAATTTTTGTTAATACTTGACCTAGAAACATGGAATTAAACAAGCTAGGTAATGAATGAATGGGAATATGTAAGGTGAAGCTTTTTAGTACTTTTTGGTGGTTTAACTCTTACTCTTTGAAATTTCATTTGTATTAAACAAAGAAACATAAAATTCAACCTCCTAGACTCTGAATGTCTCTAAATGATTGAGAAACTTTAAGAGGAGAATTTTGTACTTTTTTGTTTTTCAATTGGAACTTTCGGAATTTTTTTTATATTATTGCACTTACAAAAGTGCAATAAGTGAATCGAAGATAAGATTTGGACCGTAGGTTTGTCCCTCGCCAAATCGATTCACTATGACGGAAAAGTCATATAGTCGCAAAATTTAAATTATTTTTTACTTATACGAATGTTTTCTTCATATTTGCGTAAATATTTATGGTGGAATTTCGACCACTCGACAATAAAATTTACACATATTATGGTTTTTTTTAACTATATTATTTTCATTGGCAAGCATATTATGGTTACATAAGTCCCAAATCAAGAACTATGGTTGCCAACGAACATAAATTATTCACCACAAACAATTGTACGGCTTTAAATAAACAATAACCAATTCCCCTTTTCCAAGATCAAAATGTTTTGGAAGAAAAATATTATACTATTGAAAGTGGTAAACATATTATTGTTATTATGAACCAGTACGTGTTCGGAGACAACCAAAATATCACAAAGGGACCACTGACTTTTTGGTACTTTTTGTCTTCCACTGGTACCTTTTGAATTTCCTTTAGAATTAGACCTAGAAACATAAAATTATACATGCAAGATCCGGAGTGAATAAGAATCTGTAAGGGGGACTTTTTTGGTACTTTTTTATTTTATAACTGGTACTTTTTTAATTTTCGTTAATATTGAACCTAGAAACATAAAATTAAACATGCCACAGTTAAGCTGTCTTATCAAAAGCTGCCCAAGGATGGTTACCGGTGACCATCTTATAGTTAAAGTAACCAAAATATTGTTTAAGTTACCAAAATCTATTAAAAATTGCTCATTAAAAATAGTTTCAATGGAGGTGACCATATCGAAAAATGTGTTTTCTCTGCGTGTAGCTGTGGCGGGTAATAAATACGAAATGAAAATACATTTAACCATAAAAACTGTTTAACAAATGTAATATAATTATAAACATTACTCAAAAAGAAACAAAGGAATACACAGCAGTCCCAGAATTTCATAGCTTCTTAAATGAATGACTCAAAAAAAAAAAAAAATAATAATAAAAACAGACAACACAATAAATTACTAACAAAAGCATTACAAATTAAGGAAAATAATTAAAAAAAAGAAAAATTTGTAATAAATCTTAAAGACTGTGAACAGATCAGGTTATAGTTCAGATTCTAGTTCAGGTTTAAGCTTATCTTCCGATTTAGGTTTAGGTTATAGATCATGTTGAAGTTTACGTTATAATTTAGATTTTAGTTTAAATTCTAGCCTTAATCAAAAATCCAGTTTATAAATATCTAACGGATATTGATATAAAGAGATAGTTTTTATTCGATAGTTTTGAGATAAAATACAATTTATTTTTTTACTTCGAAGATCCAAAATTACTTTCTAGGCCTATTATATTTTGCTTCTAGTGTAGGGTATCCTCTAATAAGTCCTAAGCCGTCCCATGTGCCTACTTACTTAAACGATTTCTTTATTTATTTGCTCTTTATTTTTTAATTCCTATTTCCTCGTTTTCATTTACAATGACAATAACAGCAATGTTTGTTATTTTTTGTATACAAAAAATGTAGCATATTTCAAGGGTGAATTATCAAGGTAGCCCCAAATTTCCTCATTAATCGTATGAAAGAGTGTTTAAAACAAAGAATATTTTACGGTTTTTATTTGCTGCCTTTCAAATGTCTGGGGAAAAAAAGTTTATATTATTATGAACAATGTTTGTAATTTTTTGCTGACGGAGCAGAAATTACGAGAGTGCGGTAAAAATAATTGGATTTTTGTCTGCAGCACTTAAACAATTTTAAGAGGATTTGAAATCAATGCAAATGTCAGAGAGATTTTAATTAATCGAACGTGATTTAAAAAAATAAACATTTTTAAAGGTTTAATCAGAGTTCATTTTAAGTTTTAGTGCTTTAAAGTTCAAGTTCAAATTCAGTTTCTCGGTTCTCGGTTTCTCAGGATCTAGTTTTATTTGTAGTTCAGGTTCTAATTGAGTTCTAGTTCATATTTTAGTTTAGGTTCTGGTACTTATTTACCTTCTAGTTCAGGTTGTTGTTATGGTCCTTGGTCTGGTTCTCGTAATCGTTCTTTTTTAAGTCCTAGTTCAAGTTATTATTCCGGGTTTTTCTTTTACATTTTTTCTTATTTTTCTTACTGACCTCCTGGGTCTAACTTTCATTTTCCTTTGATGATAGACCAAGTCTAACTGAAGTTGAAACTATGAGGCAGAATATGAACGACACACTTCCAAGTGGTGTCGATTTTAATGCTCGTAAGAGCCTATGTTGTTTGTTGACCCAGAGACCTTGTGGAGTAAGCGTCATCTGTATCCATGTGAGGTAAAGCTATTCAGGAATCAGACGCTCTTGAAGCTCTAAGGCATGAAAATCCAATGTGATGTTCGTTGGAACCAGCATATTTTTCAAGTGTCGAAAGAAGCATTCAAGTGTTTGGTTTCCTAAAACGGTGCAAAAAGTACTTCAATTCGTCTGATCTCCTCACTATTTATACCAACTATATCCGACCGAAAATGGAATACAACTCCCATGAGTGACTCGGTAGGCTAGCTGGTAGCGAGCTAGTCTATCAGCGCCGAGGTTGCGGGTTCGATTTCCGCCAGAGACTCTGGTTTCTTTCCTGCAGACAAGCATAGAGCTTCGCGGGATTAGCTTAGGAAATTAAAAAAAAAAAAAAAAAAATATCTAGACAGATGCTTCAAGGTCTATCTTAAAGCTTCTGGATCGGGTGCAAAGAAGTGCGTTGAATATCATCAATGACAGATCTCTATTGACTAATTAGAGCATCATTGGAATGTAGGTTGTGCGTCGTTGTTTTCTCAATACTACCACGGTAAGTGTTCAACTGAAATGCATGCCCGTAGTACTAGCCTATTCCGCAGATCACATCCGTTAGCTATCGGCTGTACAATGTATCGCACAATGCATTAGAGAGAAAATTCGTTTCTCTGTCGAACTAGCCGTATGTGGAACAGACTCCCGGCAGAAGTCTTCCCAGTCAGCTACAATTTGGAAAAAGTCAAATTAAATGTCCACAAACACTACCCCCTCTTTCATTCTCCTTACACCATCTTTTCCTACTACCAACACAGTGCATTGCATTAGCAGGGAGCATCCCCTGAGTGTTGGCTCAAAGTAAAAGAAAAAAACTATTGTAGTTTATATTGTGATATTTCTGCAGGTTCTAGTTTAAGTCCTAATTCAGCCTTAGTTAAAGTTATATTTAAGTTTAAAGTTAAATTTTTAATTAGGTTGAAGTTCAGTTTCAATTTAAAATTCAGGCTTTGGTTCCAGTTAAGTTTAAGTGAGGGCTCATGTTTAGTTTGAAATAAAGTTTTAAGTTTAGAATAAACTTCATGTTTTTATTTAGATTCAAGCTTAAGGTCTAACTTATGTTTTAGTTTGAATTCAGGTTTTGCTTCAGTTTCTAGTGTAAGTTCTAGTGCAGGTTTTGAATTAGGATTTAGTAGAGTTATTATTTGACTTTTAAATTCAGTTTCTAATTTAGGTTGAAGTAAAATTTCAAGTTGAATTTCTAGTTCCAGGTCAGTGCTAGTTCAGGTTCTAGCTCTGTTTTTGTTTCAGTTCATGTTGAGGTTGTAGTTCAGTTTCTATTTAAATTTCTAGTTGGGGTTCAATTTAAGGTTCCAGTTTAGATTATCGTGCATCGTATTTGAACGACAAATTCGTACGTTTGACAAGCAACTAAAACAAATTTAAGAAATTGCTTTTGTTTTAAATGTAAAATCTAGAGTAAACGCAAAGTTTTTTTGGTCTTACATATTTTTTTTTAAATAACTTTTTTGTTTTTATTTTTTTTTAACTTCCTAAGCTAATCCCGCGAAGCTCTATGCTTGTATGCAGGAAAGAAACCAGAGTCTCAGGCGGGAATCGAACTTGCAACCTCCGCTTTGATAGACTAGCTTGCTACCAGCTAGTCTACCGGGGCACTCAAGTGAAAATCCACATGCGCATGTTGTTCAGACGTTAATTTTATCTCATCACACAACTAGTTAAGATCCTAGCTCAGATTCTAGTTCTATCTCAGGTTTGTGATAAATTTTAGCTCAATTCTTGTTGCTATTATAATGTTTTCGTTCTTTATTCTGTCCGAAAAATTTTTTTATTTAACTTTTTTTCACATTTTAAAATGAATTAAAATAGTAATTAATTTTTCTTGTCCTTAACAAAATTGCGTTCATTGTTCTCAATAATAATATTTTATTTTTAACTGACTCACTTTAACAACTCAATTAAATTTTAAGTCCCTAATTCACTTTCTATTACATTTTAGATTTCATTTAAATACTTCAAAAAAAAATGTCCCTCTTCCTTTCGTTATTTCCAACAATCTTTTGTTTACTCTACTTCTAATTATAAAATAATTAACTAATTAAATCTTATTTTAGTCCAGGATGTAAAATTTCATAATTGGATTTCATAGAAATGATATTGTTATCCACACCGAAAACAATAGAGACCATTAAATTGTTGCCAAAAATACACAAAAGGCATCGCAATGAATAAATGAATGAAATAAAATTAAATTAAATTCCGGAAGGTATTTTAACATACAAAAAAAGGACAGCCAAAGGATAAAATAAGCCTACACTCATACACAGTTAGGTAGGCCGAAATACACACATACACACTCAAATGATTAGATAATACACAAGCAAATTTGGACCAACATTTAAAGATTTTTGATCGCTACCAGCGTTCTAGAGGAGGTGGGTGTTTTTTTTTTGGAATTCGTTTTTACTTTGTATTTATAACAATTATTTTAACACTAACACATGAACACTTTAACTCATTTATACATGTGAAAAATATGAATGTAAAAAGGACAACTACATAATAGAGATTATCAAGGTCTGCACACATTATGAAATATTAATGAAAGGCCTTCTTTTAAAAGGGCTTCTAAGCACTTACCGAAAAATATATTTAAGTATGGCCACAGACAAATTATTTAGCATAGTTGCGGAAAATTCAGAAATTTTATTATCACTTTATCAATATTTTTTTTTTTAAATTTTTAATATTTTAATCAGGCTAAAGCTCATGAAATTTAATTTCCATTAAATTATTTTATGAAGAAAGAAAATTTTACAACATAAAATTAATTAAAATTTATTGATAATTTTTCTTTCTTGACTGACGCCGGGATTGAACCCACGTTCACGGACAGATTCATCTGGCATGTTTCGATAGTAACCCCACTCTCTGCTCAGAGATCTTTGCCACTTAACACTTACCGCCATTGATGACGGCTGGCAGTCAATAGTCAAATATCAATATTTTAACCTAATCGTTTTTCTACTTTGACTGATTAAAATTTGTTGTTATTTATAATTACTGTAAGCATATTATGGTTAAATTATGCTCTTATATGTATTTTAAATCATATTTTAATTGCTTACAACCATGTACATTTTTAACGAATTTTTGTTTGTTTAAAATCAAACAAAAAAACTCTGCTAACCAAACTTTAAGAGAAAAATGTCAGAGATGTTCAAACCATCATAAAAATATTTGTAGTGAACATATTAAAGATAATGATAACCATAATATGTTTATCAGCAATTTTAACATGGTAGTGGTAACATTCTGGAGAGCTATTTTATTCAAACGTAGTTGCCGGTAGCAATGCAAATTTTAGAACATAGCTAGAACCATCTAGTCTTCACTGCTTAGGCACTGCTAGCAACAGTAGACATGACTAGAACAGATTTACTTCAGCATTTACCGCATTGGCCTAATCTTAGAGTGGTCTTTGCCCCTGGCTGACAAACAATGCGTCTACCAACCGCCCTTGTATGTGAGCGAAACTAACACATTCGAGATAGTCAATCTGGCGCCGTGACACCAGGGATTAGATTCCTATGGTACCAGATGGCATCGCTGGTGATACGCGATCTTAAGAGATACGTCAATTTTGAACACTGCTAAATCCAGGATATTGACTGCACCTGATTATTCCAGCAGATATAACATCAGAAGGTCAAATATCCTAGAGGTACTCCCATCATACCCCTGGGGGAACAACAGCAGACAGGGACATCCATCAGCAGGCCAAACTACACTCTAGCTTATGGTCAAAAATCAACCACTTTCCAAGTATTTTTAAAATCTCTCTTTCCGCGATTTGGGTTTGAACCGCAATTACAACGTTATTTCCGAAAGTGCCTTAACGATAACCAGTTCTGTGCCAATCTTATTCCCTACATGCAAGCTTGAGGTATTGGCTGCACCTTTATTCTCTGAGAATATAATGCCAACATGATATTTGTACTTTCAGAGGGGCGGGGGGTAAGGCTTGACCAAATAGACATATATTTTTTAAAGCGTAAATAAAACAATGGGGCTATTTACAAGGTGTGCTATCAAGTCATATCGTCATAACGTCCTAAATAATATTTTACAATTGTTTAAAAAAAATATTGTTGTGTTTGAAACAAAATAAAAATTTTAATGCTGTGTTTATTATATACATATGTATCTGAGCTATTTAGAAAATATTATTAAAGGTCCAACTATACACTGAAAAAATTCTCCAAAATCGTTCATTAATTAAAGCATTTATCAAAACTTAAATCAGTTTTATTAAAAATTTAATCAAGTGAATTAAACGTTTAATCACGTGAATTAAAACGTTTAATCACGTGAATTAAACGTTTAATCAAACGAATCACACGTTTAATTGATAGTAATAATATGTTTACTGGAGTAAATTCAATTAACTTTTTTTATTTATTTCACAAATTTTTTAATTAAAATCAATTTTTATTTTTTTCTGTGTACAACTCACGGCTTTGCATGATAAAAAGGCTACATGAAGTCCCAATTTTGTTGACTTAGTCGCACTAGTTTGACAGACTAGGTTTAGTAGAATGGGCCAATTGGAAAATACTCATGTTAATCTGTTTCCACATCTGTACAACTACATAAATGTTGCTTTGAAGCTGCTACATTTCCACTACATTCGAACCGATAGCAGTTAATTCTCATTGTAAGCTGTGCAATGCTGTACTTCACCGGTTGTTTGAATACTTTCTTCTGTTATACTTCTGGACTGCTGTGCCCAAAATTCTTTGTTGCCACCACTCTATTAATAACTCCTCAGCGGGTTTTGCTCTATAGCCACTACTAGTCAGTATGACCTTCCTACCTACCCCCGATTTTATTTAACCTCCTGTACCACATCAATCTCCGGACAGCCAGAAATGAAAATATGTAACAATTTTGTAATCCGTCCAGATGCATTACATCCATTTTTACCTCCAGTAAAATATATGACCCCTACGTTACTTCATTGTGTGACAAAAATTATGCATAATAATACGTCAGAGTGGAAGCTGCTTTGCAATCATCCTAAATAGTTTCATAAAACCCTGTTAAAAATTATTTGGATTTATTTCGATGTCAACTTAATCTGCCATGTATTTAGTGGATTGTTAGATATTTTTAATTTTTTTTTTTTGTTATTTATTCAAAACCACACAAAACTCAAATACAAATGTATAAAAGACCACATAAACCAAATAATGAAACGTATTTTAGACATTTTGTTTTTTTTTTTTTTTTTGGTTAGAGTATATTTAAATATTTTCTCTGTTGTCTATGAGTATTTATTAGTCTTAATAACGGTACAAATGCGTTTAGAATTTAAAATTCTAAAATAAATTAAGTGAATATTTTTATAATAACACCAGCTGAAGCCATTAACTTACATTTGAAATACGAAATCGCTTTAAGTTTAAAGGATTTTGTAGAGTTATTTTGTTTATTAATAAACTGTAGCATAGTTTTAGATGTTAATTGAAAATGAGCATATATCAAGGGTGATTTTGTTCAGGCTAAAGTTTCAAAAGTTTAAAAGGGTTTGACATAAGAAACGATAGACCTCCTGGTTCGTCTTTTAAGTCTTGATTTTCCTTATTTTAAAGTTGATTTATTTTTGTTTATTATATTTTAAACCCGAATGGGAGTTTCGTTTTCTTTGGACGCGAAAAAAGATTGCAAAATGCGTGCTGTACACTAAAGTTAAGTGCTCAAGTTTGGCACAGCAAAAATGAAAGTTATGACACACACTATACAAGTTAACTTTGCGATTTTCATTGATTTTTCGTAGTATTTGATTTCATGAGTGTATTACTGCTTTCATATATATAGTCCCGTTACTCCTTTTAGGAGCATAGGGACTCAATAAATGTCTTTCATCTGGATTTGTCTATAGCAATGCATTTTATTTCACTCCAGGATACACCAGCAACCGCTGCTTCCACCTCCAGTAATCTGCTTCAGGTTTAAGATGGGCATCCCCTTCTTTGGCATCCTGAGGGCATCCATTCAATACCTTGCCTTTTTATATCATCTGGAGATTTTTGTAGGTTGATTCCCAGCGAGGACCATTAGCGACGCTTTTTTCCCGCATGGGTCGATGACTGCGATGAATGCGCCATCAATAAGGCGATTTTTTGTATAATTTTATAAACCCTGCCCAGAATAACTTTGCCGTGCTAATTTTTTGTTGTCAAGTCTAAGACAGAACCGAAATTTTTTAGCATACACCACACACGTTCACTGTACAGTTGTACAAACTTGAGTAAATATCTAAATCATTTTGATTTTTACTTAGTTCACTGCGTTAAAAGCGAAAACCCTGCCATACACTACACAAACGCATTGTTTAGCAATGAATTTTATTTCACTCCAGGATACACCAGCAACCGCTGCTTCCACCTCCAGTAATCTGCTTCAGGTTTAAGATGGGCATCCCCTTCTTTGGCATCCTTAGGGCATCCATTCAATACCTTGCCTTTTTAAATCATCTGGAGATTTTTGTAGGTTGATTCCCAGCGAGGACCATTAGCGACGTTTTTTTCCCGCATGGGTCGATGACTGTGATGAATGCGCCATCATTAAGGCGATTTTTTGTATAATTTTATAAACCCTGCCCAGAATAACTTTGCCGTGCTAATTTTTTGTTGTCAAGTCTAGGACAGAACCGAAATTTTTTAGCATACATTACACACGTTCACTGTACAGTTGTACAAACTTGAGTAAATATCTAAATCATTTTGATTTTTACTTAGTTCACTGCGTTAAAAGCGAAAACCCTGCCATACACTACACAAACGCATTGTTTAGTGCCAGTTTCGACTTCTGAACTTGTGTAGTGTATGGCCGGTATAAGTGCCGCTTGATCATGACTTTTTCAGACGTTTTTCGTAACTTTTTTCAAGATTTTTGAATCTCTTGCTCTTATTTGATTTGAAAAATTATTTCTTAGTTTGGTCATGCTCTGTGTCTTATTAAAAGAGCTGTAAAATTTGGCAAAAGCTGTGGCTAAATGAAATCGCTACACCTTTTATTTTAACCGAAATAGCTTCGTAATAGCATCAACGATTACTTGACCGTATTCACAAATTAAAACTTCAGTCGGGACAGTCTCAAAACCCTATTTTTGATTTGAAAATACCAGTGCCGTCTAGCACAGGGCAATCGGGTCATTACGCTTATATTCCTTTTGAAATGCCTGCAGCTTTATTAAATTGAAACCTTCCTGCTGAAGTCTTGTTTACAAGCACTACTCCCTCTATCCTCCTTCCCATAATATATTTTTCTAGTGCCAACGCAATACAATGCATTATTAGGGTCCTAACAAAAAAAAAAAAAAAAACTGGCCTAAGGAAATTTACAAACACGCTGAAGTCTGGAGTACCAACGGTAACTTTATGCCCGATTTTACCTTCAAAACCAAAATATATGATTCAATTATCATTTCGGACGATATTTCGCCCCAAAAGATAATCTTTAAAGGATATAACCCATATTTTGCAATTACTTTTTATTGATATTTTGCAATTAATTTTTATTGATGTACTCGTTTAAACAAAAATAAGGTTCGTCACTCTTTATCAGATTTTTGTGTAAAATGATGATTTTCTTCAATTAAATTATTTGAGGTCCTTTTTTAACAGTCTACGATTAAAATTTGAAAGATTTTCTAGAAAAATTATAAAAACATAAATATTTTTATTCAAAAAAGCTCTAGTATAGTTTAAGGTGTTCAGTTTAAACTATAATGTATTGCATATACGATTTCGAAGTAAATATTTAATTTTTTTTTAACAAACTAATAAGAAGGGATTGATTGATAATTGAGAGTCTGTGTTGAACTTTCTTTATATGACCTTTTCTTTTTATTATAGGAAAATTTACTAAATATTCTAAAAAAAATTTACCTTAAAGATTTATTATCCTTTCTAAAGAGGACAAAGTAAAGTCCTTTTATTTTCAATTACTTGGCTTCATGTGATTGATTGCAACTTTTTGGTAAGCTTATTGATTCAAAGCTCATTTCAAAATGACATTTCTCTCAAAAACATTCAACTAAAAAGTGCAAAACAAAAATCATTTTGGTTTACAAAAATTAAAAAAAAAATCCTTTAATACATGTTTTGCAAATTTTCTGTATCTTTACATCTTTTCAATAGTCAAAGCTCGCATGTTTAATTGAAGTTAATTTCAACAGAATTGCCTAGTTGTGTATATAGCCAGTCTGGCCCAAATTTTTTGGGGTTACACCAATTGCTTCACTTTCTCATCCAATTTTATTGCTTTTCGAAAAATTAAATTCTTAACATTATTCTCAAAAAAAAAGTAAGAGAAATGTTGCAGTATGTAGATTTGGGTTAGTTTGTTTAAAAAACACTAAATACAGTAGCATACTTTAAGGCATTAATTTATTACATTAAGTTTGGTATACATTTAAGCAAGTAGGCAACAAAATCAAGCGTTTTCTAGCAATTAAAAAAAACGCTGCTTCTATTTGTTATATTGTCAAAGGTAGTACACTCATTAAAAATTTTCAAGGTTCCCGGATGCAAAAAGACGGCTGGCTATTACATACTACTAAAGGCCGTTACACACTATCCCACAAAGTCTTACGTATTTTTCAAAAATGCTTCCCCGATCTAATTATTTTTTGAACATTTTTAAAAAACAATAACAAACTTATAACGGCCTTTAGAAGCAGCAGAAAAGCAAAAACCATGGAAGAAAATTTTTAATTTTAGTAAATAAAGCGATTTATTTCATGTTTTCCCTTATAAGTAAGCAGGTAGTAAGCCAATAATTTCAATAATTATTTCAAAGAAAAAAAATTCACGAACAGAGTTCAAAGTACTCCTGTTAATTCCTTACATGGAAGCAGATTGTATTGCAATGATTTTAAAATTTGTTAACGATTTTTTTCAAAATTTTACCAAACACGAGAGAAATATATATTTTTATTACGCAATCAGGCATCAAATTGTTTTTGAATTGAGAAAAAAAAAATGGTGCTTCCAAGTGAGAATAAGTTTCTCTCCCTTACAAAACTGCTTACCAGTAAGCTAATTTTTTTTACATGGCATTTACATGTTTTTTTTTTTTTTTGTTGGAAAGTTTAGAAATCAAACAACAACATGTTTAACAATTTTATCTTAAAAATAGTTTTGCTACAGGCAGTGTTCGAAAACAAACACTAAATATCGTTTCTTAGCGTTCGGTTCGGTAGATTTGTGGAAAAAACAAACGCTAATAGTTTTTGTGTAGATAATCATTGAAAAAAATAACATTTCCCTGTTTGCCATCTTTCAAACACAAAAATAATACTGTTCTTATCCAATTCAACAAAAAGATGAGAACATTTAATTCCGTTCGCTTTAAAAAAAAAACACAAACTTCATTGTGTTCGGTTCAGCACATTAATGTCCGTTCGTTTTTGTTGTGCGTAGCGCCCTTTTGGTAAAAAACCAAACATTTTTTACAAAAACAAAATACAGATACGAAAAACAAACAAAAAGCCAGCAAAATAATTCTAAACAAACAAAACACGTACACAATACACACACAAACTGTTAGTGCTTCGGTCGTTGCTAAAATTTTTTGTTTGTTAATTTCTTTATAAATGCAAAAAAAAACATTATAAAACATTTAAATATATTGCTTGTCTACAGTATCACTACAATTGTTCTGTTGTTTTAAAAAAGAGCAGAACACTATATAATGTTCGGCTATTTCTTGAAAATAGTTACGAACGGTATTAGGGGTGGTGTTCGTCTTCACAAACACTACCAAAAAAGATATCGTTCCTGGGTGTCTGAACCGAACGCTAAATAATGTTCTGTTTATTTTCGAACACTGGCTAGAGATAACCATATAGAAAAATATGTTTTTTCTGCGTGTATGTACTTGTTAAGCTACAAAGTTAATTTTATTTGTTGTGGTTGTTGTTGCTGTCGAAATTGTTGGTTGTGCTTAAAATGTTGCAAGTAACGTGAGTACAGGTAATTTGTTGCCACATTTTCTGTTGCTATTATAAATGTTTCTTTTTGTTTACTATAATGTGTACGGCATATGCAACGAATATGTGGCAATATATTATGCTGTCAGTGGTTATTCGTTAAAGGCAAATAAATTAGGGGTATTCCCAAAAAAAAAAAAAAAAAAAAAACAAAACAAAACTTGAAAGGCTTTAATAGGTTCAATAGATTTTTTTAAAATTATTTTGTTAAAAAAAAAAACTTCATTCTTGTGTTTCTAGAAATTTTAGTTTTTATTTCTTTATTATTTCGATTTCGTGTACATTACCCGTCTAATATTTGTTCTTTTAAAACTGCAAATTGTTTGGGTTAGTAAAAAAGACTTAAAAGAACAATATTTCGCCTAAGAGTCAGTTTTCCAAGTCAAAAATTACATAAATGAGTGAGTGTTAAAATAGAGTTAAGGATTTTAATTTGCTTAAATTTACACGAACACACTGCCTGACTCATTTACTTGCTTATCACAGTAATTCCTGTATAAGTAAGTGTAGTAAAATAAAGAAATATTTATAAAAAGGATACAGTCTGTCAGTACCTTGGTTTTTGTGTGCGTGTGTCTGATTTCTCCTTTGTATGAAATATACAAGTTGGCGCAAAAGTCATCACCCGATGGGATAATTCAATAACTTTTGCAGATGGTGGTAAGTGTCAATTCTGCATTGACATTTGTGAAGTTAACAGATATGAAAAAACGTAAAAAAAAAATCGAAGGCTGACTCCTCAAGAACACAAAATAATTGTACCGACGACGAAGAGGACAACTTTTCATCGGTAACCATTATTGAGCGGCGAGGCCTATTTAGATTTCAGTGAATACGTGAAAAAGCAGAGTATTCCCTTTTGAGGAATCGAAAAGTCGCGTATAATACACAAAGGTTCAATACACCCCTTAAAGTTATAGAATGGTATGGTGCTTGCGCTGGAGTCTTCATCGGGCTCTTTTTAGAAAACGACGCTGGCCAAACGACTCTCGACAGCGAGCGTTACAGGGCAATGTTCAGCGACTTTCTCTTATTACAGCTGAACGAATTGCACCTGGAGATCATTTGGCTCCTACAGGATGGAGCAAAGACACATTCTCAGCGATCTACAACCGAAATTCTGAGAGCAGCATTTTCGGGTTGTCTTACCTCTTGTTTTGACAATTTGTTGTGGCCTGCAAGATCGCCAGATCAAACAGCTATAGACTTTGTTTTGTAGGGTTTTTCAAACTGACGAGTCTTTGTCAACAAGTCTCAAACTCTTAACTTTCTCAAAGAGAATGTTCATCAGAATTGCGGGAATATATCGCCGGAAGTTCAGGCAAAAGTAATGGAAAATAATATAAATCTGGCAATTCTGGTGGCGGCCACTTGGCCAATATATTTTGTTCTAATAACTAAAAAAAAATTTGAATCCAAATAACAACAATCCAAAAGCAAATCTCAAGTTTTTCTTTTATAAAAAAGATGCCTGCCAAAGAACATCGTGTGACAACTTTTGCGCCACCTTGTATATGCGTGTGTTTAAGCATTGCGAGTATATACAGCATAACATTGTTTAATGAATATTTAAGTGTATGAATAATTGAATAAGTGAGAAGGTAAAAGTAAAGTAGAATATTTACTACACACATTACAATCAGTACTTTGTTAACTCAGGCTACAAATGAAAGTTTAATACAATGATTTAATGTTAAATACGCTTTTAATCCAAACGAATTGCTTGGTTTTAACTTTGAACTGAAAGAAATTAAAATAAAAAGTCAGAAAAGAAATGGGGTGCAAACGAGATATGGGGAACACAGATTATGAGATGGTGGCGAATATCTACTCAGGGAGTTCATTTTATAGAAGAAAAGTACTTAGTTACGACGTCTACCGTTCTCTGGACATTGACCAATTGTTTACCAGTGTTTGCCTATAGTTTTGAGCATTTGATCGGTTTCATTGGCTGGCATTACGGTTGTTTATTTTCGAACACTGGTTTTTATACCCTTCATTACCACTGTTGGTGGATCAGGGTATAATAAGTTTGTTATTCCCTGTGAAACTTTTTTTTATTATTTATCTAAGATTTCATAAAGTATAAAGATTCTCGTTGCTTGAGTAACTCTAAGTAGGTTTATTCATGTCCGTCTGTCCGTCCGTCTGTTGAAAAGACGCTCAATTTCTAAAGACTCAACAGAAAAGAACAATATTGGTGTTTATTCTCTCTAGTTCTCCTTAGCAGTACACGATTAAAATCCATCACAAGATTTATATTGTGGTATAATTTGGTTTAATTTTCAATATAAGGATAGAAATAACACCATGTAATTTTGTATTAATCGGTTTATAATTTACAACCGGTAAAGTGGCCTTCCTAAAAACAATTTAGTTTAGGTTAGGTAAGGTTCCTTGGGCACCCATTGAGGGACAGCTTACTTGGGTCTTTCATTGGTTGCTTTGGGACACCCATCGCCAATGCCCATCCTACAGAGCAGTTATTAAATTGGCTTCACTGCAAAATTCAACCAATTCGTCTTCTTATTGAAGAGAAAAGGCAACCTTAGATCTATCCAATCCTCCTCGTCATAACAACTTCTGCAGTAGTAATTGAATCCCAGACCCATTATCCTCGCATGAGTCCCCTCCGGCCAGTACTCAGTTACAACTGAGACTATTATTCTAATCTGGTCCCTATTGAACATACCCAGTTAAAAATGTGCTTCAAAAGGAGCAGGTTTTATGTATAAATTCATACCTCAAATCGCTTTAAACCTGCTGATGGGATGCCTGATTATTGTATGGGGTGTTCCCGGTTTGGAGGACTATTTTCTGCTGACAATAAGCGCTTCTTTTATCATGCAAACAAAGCACTCCTAAAGTGCCTTTTTAATGGCTAACTATATTAACATATTCATTAATGTTTTGCTTTGACTTGTTCAAATGCCGTTTTTAATCATTTTCGCAAACCATAATATATTTTTATTTTTTCGCTTTAAGACCTTCTTTGTTTTCAGCTTTTTTGTATATTTTATCCTTTATCATTAACTGCTGTATAGGAGCTCTCTTACTGAAGCGCTCGATTATGCGCTTTTTCTCTTAAGTGCTTAAAAAAACCCAATTTTTTTTTTTACTGGGTAGGTAGAGAGCTAGTTCTACGTTCATCATAGCCAGGCCATAGTGCCCTGTATATCCATATCCATATTTGCAAATCCATCCCATCTGCGCACATCTTTAAGACTCCCGCTTGATACGTGACTTACAGTGAGCCCTTGGAAGGGCAACGCATTGATCAATGAAGTAATTTAAAAAGTATTCAATTTTAAAAATGTTAAATTATTGTATTGAAATTTGGTCTAATTTAGGTTTTTAATATAATAAATTACCCTGTCGAATTTTGTGATGTATGATCTATAATAACAAGCTGGTAGTGAGCTAGACTATCACTGAGTGGCTTGCGGGTTCTATTTCCGCCAGAGACTCTGGTCTCCTGCAGACAAGCGTAACAAAACAAAACAACGAAATTGTTAAGTATGTGCGTATGTTTAAAGCCAAGAATTAAGACGGACAGACAGACGTATAGAAGAAAGTCTTAAAACTTTATAAATATTGTTCTCCTGGCTCAAGTTTAACATGTATTTTTTTTAATGATTTGCTTTAATAAAAACATTTTATTTATGTATATCACAGTATAATTTTATTTTATTTAAAAATTTTTTGTGCAATTTTTCTAAAGCCTATTTTCAGGCTGCATTTTTTTAAAACCTTGAAAGCATACATTAAGTTGTTTAAAAAAATTAAATTTACACTTCAAATTTAGTATTTATATAAATTGTTTATTTATAAACAAATTTCTGAAACCATTTAAAAGGTCACTTAATGTGTTTATTTTTAATCTTGTTTAATTTTACATGTACATATATTGTGTACATATAATCTTTTTTAGTTTATACATTTTTTTTTTTTATTTATTTATATACAGTAAAACAAAGTGGATAAAAATACATGTAATTTTTTCCAAATATTTGGAAAAAGTTTTGTTATTTCGTTAAACTAAAAGTCTGCCTTTTATAAATTCGAATTGGAAAGACAACATTTTTCTTTCACTCTAATCAAGATTTAATTTGTAATTAATATTTTTTCTCCTAATAAGAGAAAATGCTGCTTTAATAATCCCACTGTTTTGTAGACATATTTTTGGTCCGCCATTATGATTTTAATTATAAACGTACTCATGTTATTTTTTCCACTTCTACTCCCTTTTCTCTTTTATTTTATGTAAAATGATGTTTTTCGTTTCATTTTTTGTAAATAAATATTATATTTATTTGTGTTTCTTTTTTTACGTGGAACCAGCTTTAATTTGTAAATTTTTGCTAACATGATTTTTGTGGTCATTTAAATAAAACAATATTTATTTATTTGTTGTAAAATGTTGGTTGTGTTGTATGAAAATAATGTCATCATTTAAAAATGCATGAAAATTGTATTTTCACAAACATCAAACTTAATTAAAATGGATTAAATTTCATCAGGTTACAAATTAAATTCAGTTATTTTGACTCTTAGCCAGAATGTAAACAGATTTGCGAAATACAAAATGATAAAAACTAAATAACAATGACAGCTTCTAAATGAAAAGGTATCATTTATAGAAAAAAATTTTTACAGAATTTATCAAAATAAAGAATTGTTAAAACTAAATAATATAATAAAATTCCATAATAATCCACTTTAACCCTTAAGCCATGCTTTTATTTTCAATTGAATTTAAAGCCTAAAAGTAGACTACAATAAAAACATTTTTAAAATTAACTCATTAAAAGCTTTTTCATGTTTAACTTTTTTTCTGTTGTGGTTTAATGTCCGTCATTGTGAAAATTTATTTGTTTTTATTCTAGGAAATTTTAACAATAATTATTTAATTATATTAACGGGGTTTTTGTTGAATAACTCTTTATAAAAAAAAATCATGTTAAAAAATGTAGCAGCATTATCTGCATTTTGTAACACAATCACTGTGAAATCGATCTGTTTTGTGTTAATCAAGTACCTGATCATTATAAATGAATATGTTGTTTTTTTTTAAATTATTTTCTATAGAAAAATTAACAATTCAATTAAAAAATTTAATAATAAAAAGTTCAAAAAAAAAAACTATTTATAGAATAATAAATAGCAATTGGTGTTTAAATGGAAATTAAATAAGTGTATATTAAAATGAATAAAAGCTGCAAAACTTAGCCTTTAACATGCCAAACCCCTTATGCCATAAAGCATTTGTTCTTAAGTTCGGCAAACAAGTATACCGATTAAGTTAATTGATAAATCGTAAACCAAATTAATATAAGAAAAATATTTGTATTAAATTTCGTTGATTTAACTCTCTTGATGTGGATTTTACCGCGCAAAAAGCCCTAATTAAAAAGGATAAGGACTTATTTTAATTATAAGACAAGTCTTATACTCAGAGTTAACAAGGCTTATACTAACTGCCGTTTTTAAAACACGAGCACATACAATTTTTCCAAATTTGTTTTAAATGTAAGTTAAGCGAACGAGTTTTGAGCTCGTGTTCTAAAAACAAGCAGCTAGACTTAACAAGCCTTAAAAGTCTTATGGTGTTTTCTTTTCTACAAAAAAATGTGACATTTTATTTAAAAAAAATGCAAATTGGTGTCTGTTTCTTAAAAATTTTGCTCCCGAAAAGGGTGGCTTGTTTTATTCTAAAAAACTCATCCTTTTCCGGAGCAAAATTTTTAAGAAACAGAGACCAAATTGCATTTTTTAAATAAAATGTCAAATTTTTTTGTAGAAAAGAAAACGCCATAAGACTCAGCAAGTACAATGCTAAGACTTGACAAGTCTTATACTAAAACTTGACTACTTTTACACTTAAACTAGACAACTCTAAGACTTAAGCTCGACAAGTCTTACACCAAAATTAACAAGCCTTATTCTACGAATAGTAAATTCTTATTATAAAGCTCTACTAGTTTTATACTAAGATTTTATAAGTCTTATACTAATATTTTACAAGTCTTATACTAAGATTTGGAAAATCTTATACTACAATTTGACAAGTCTTATACTAAGATTTGACAAGTCTTATACTAAGATTCGACAAGTTTTATACTAAAGTTTGACAAGTCTTACTAAGGTTCGACAAGTCTTATACTAAG
This sequence comes from Pollenia griseotomentosa, assembly GCA_963931875.1. NCBI lineage: Eukaryota > Metazoa > Arthropoda > Insecta > Diptera > Polleniidae > Pollenia > Pollenia griseotomentosa. The sequence continues at coordinate 182,790,100 of OZ007563.1, read as the reverse complement.
ATTTGACAAGTCTTACACCAAAACATAGATACTAGCTTTCCCTAGACAAAAAAAATGTTAGTGTATTCATCAAAAAATAAATTGGGAATTTAGCACGTCATAGAAAAATGTTATTAATAATAAATTTTGTATTCCCAAAAATTACTTTGACAGTGAATAGTAAAGTCTTGTAATTAAGCTCTACTAGTGTTATACTAAGAATTGATAAGTTTTATACTAAGATTTTACAAGTCTTTTTCTCAAACTTGACAGCACTTTGTTTAAAATTGACAACTCTTATACTAAAACTTGACAAGTCTTAAACTAAAATTCGACGAGTCCAATTCTAAGATAACGCAAATCTTATTTTAAAACTTAACAAGTCCCATACTAAACATGTCTTATACAAAAACAAAAACTTGACCAGTCTTATACTAAGACTGAACAAGTTTTAAACTAAGGCTTATCAGATCATATACTTAGATTTGAAAAGTTTTATTCTTCACTGTTTTTTTTTTTTTATTTGTTTCTTACGATTCTGCACGAAAAGAACTTTTTATTTCTTGACGCTTAAAACGAATCAAGTAAATTTCAGAAACTCTGTATTTTAGTACGAGCATTCTGCCTCGATCGGGACAGAATGTTGACGGAAAAGACATAAATAGTCTAGACCAGAGCCCGGCAACACATACATACAGAGTTTTTGTTTTTTGTGAGAGAATAATATCTCTCTCTCTCAGAAGCACTGAAAGAAATTTTTGTGTTACGTTCTTGTTTTTAAAATCAATCTTTCTGTTAATGTAAAAACTCAAAACATAAGCGTGTGTTTTATATAAAATAAAAAACAAAAATATTATTAAAATTAAATAAATCACATTCTTCAAGAAAAACAAAAAAAAAACTATAATATCATTAAAACGTGTTATTCTATTGAAACAAAAATAAATTCAGAAATTAGTTACTTGCGTTCATAAAACTGAAATGATTCTTCAAGAAAAATAAAAAAAAAAACTATAATTTCATTAACATTCGGGCTTGCCAAAAAAATTTAGGCAAACAAGAAATTAAATTCCCATTCTTCTTTAAACATTTCTCGCAGTGGAATTCTAAAGCAATCGTCAACAGAACCTTCTTGTTTGAATAATTGTTTGTTTTTTACAAAGTGAAAGCGAATGTTATTGTGAGAAAAAAGCACGGTGTAGTACTTTTGCGGGCCTCTGGTCTAGACTATAAGACCGGTAAGGCAAGACTTCCCAACCATTATTTTCTAAGTCGCTTTTTATGCAGCAAGTGTCGTGACATTAAAATCCACCATTAGACTATGCCATATGGCAGATGCTCATGTAAAATATTTCCACATTTGTAACTAACATTATTTCATTCAAAGGCTTAGTGAAAATGCAAGTGCTATGAACCCCCCAAAATTTTATATAAGTTATTTCAGACATAAGCCATGTGCTAAAGTGAAGCCATCTGTTGTGAAACCCTTTAAATTCCTTTAAATGTAAGCAAAAAAAAAAAAATTAAGCTTCTCATCTGTATAAATTTTATCCTTGTAAATGTTACAATCATTGTAAGTTACATTAACAACATTCTTTTTTTGAACTTTTCTATTTAAATTATTACAATTGTTACAATTGTTATTATATTTATGCACATGAAACTCATATGCTGTTTTTTTTTTGTGACAGAATTTAATTATTTTTATTTTGCATTTACTTTTATTTTTTCATAATTTTTTAGTTTATTTAAGTGTAAAATATGCATGACTTCCTTTAATTTTGCTAAATGCATAATGATGAATTTTCAATGACTCTTTGAATTTTTTTTATACTTTGCCATTAGCATAATGAAAAAAGTTGAAAAAAGGATATAAAAAGGATGATAGTCTTACTACAAATTTGGATATTGGTAAAGGAAAAGTAAATTAAATATCTCTAAAAAGTAGATGCGATAGATTGAAAAAACCACTTTTAAAAACTTATCTTAAACTTTTAATACTTATTTTAAATATAAACACGCAGTTAATATTTTACCAGCCAAATACAGATATAACTTTTATTTATTATCATAAAATAACTGTTGCATTATTTTAGATACTCAAATACCTAAAAACACTTAGTTTTACCTAAAAACGCTGCATACTTTAAGGCTAAAAGCCATTACTTTAGGTAAATTACGTTTAAACACACATACATACTTTCATATTTGCACTTGCGGTAAACAGCTTTGAAAGCTCTTACAATTTGTTGTTGTTTCTTTGCAAAGTAGGCAGAAATAATTGTTGTGCTCTCGTCGGTGTGAAAGCACAAAGGCCTTTTGTAAAAGCTCGCACATTGTGCATATAAGCTTGACGTTACTGCTTCAGACATACTTTAAGACAAGAAAACTTGTAATTATTTTTTATATCTACAAATTTATTCTCTTGAATTTTATTTTGAAAATCTCTGAAAATACTTCTTTAAAAGCCACACTTTAAGTCCTGCCACTAAATATATCATTGTGTGTTTATTCAAATTCCATTAACACTTTCACATATTTACGATACACTTTGGAGAAATGCTTTTGGGCATAACAATATTTGCAATTTAAGCATTAATTGAAAATTAAATTCAAATGTATGTTTTTTGCAAACGATACATTTAAAAAATGCAACACAAAATAAAAAACACAGTTTAAGTTTAAAAATTTAAAGACTGACAGTAAGACTTTTTAAGTTTAATAATTAAAGCTTTCAAGCTTTTCATTAAGATTTATTAAGTTTTTTCGATTGTTCTTAGCAAGTCTTATACTACGAATTTTTAATTTTAAGACTTATCTAGTATTTTACCAAGACTTTTCAATTCTTATAGTAAGAAAAATATGGGCGTGCACTTATTCTTTTAAGGCTTTTAAAGTCTTATACTAAGACTTTTCAATTGTATTACAGGGAACTACAAAGTCCTGTATTAAAACTGATCACGTCTTAACGTGAGACTTAACAAGTCTTAAGCTATGGCTTATCAAGTCTTATATTAAGACTGGTCAAGTCTTATACTAAGATATTTTAATTCTTATATTGATAATAATCAAGTCTTATACTAATTCTTGTCGAGTCTTTTACTAAGACTTTTCGTGTATTCTACTGCGATTTTGAATGTCTTATACTAAGATTTTACAATCTTATACTAAGAATTTACAAGTCCTATACTAACTGCTGGTTTTTCAAAATAAAATAAAAATGTTCGCTTGGGAATTTATATTGAAACAACAAAAAAAAAACCTCAAATTTGTTTTTTTTTCCATAAAAAATTCTAAACGAAAATTTTTATTTTAGTTTAAAAAAAGGCAGAATGACTTTTTAAATCTTTTATAAACAAAGACATTTAAAGTTCTATACTAAGACTTCTAAGTCTTATTCTTTTTAAGTTTTATACTAAGAATTTGTAAGTTGTATGCTAATATTCATCTGGGCCCTGTTTCTCAAAACTACAAGTTACAAATCTACAAGTAAAATACGTTAAAAAAAGCAAAAATTTTACAATTTCTGTTTTTGTTTCCAATATATTTTACTTGTAGATTTGTAACTTGTTAAACAGGGCCCTGGTCTTTTAGTAGTATCTATCAAGTTTATTATTCTTTCTTATTTCTTTAAATTTTATACTAAGACTTTTTAAGTATTATAATAGGACTTAACAAGTGTTATACTGCAACTTTTCAGCTATTATACTAAGACTTTTTTTAGGCCTTTCAAGTCTAATACTTTTACTTCCCAAGTCTTATTAATAGTTACTTCAGAAGTTTGATACTAAGACTTATAAAGTCTTATACAAAATTGTTTAAAGTTTTATTTTTTTAAATATTAAACTTAGATTTTTCAAGTATCATACAAACACTTCTCGAGTATTTGACTAAGACTTTTCGAGTCTTATGGCCATTTTCTCAATGTACCGACAAACTGTCTGCTACTTAATGTCAACATAAATTTATTAGACCGATAAACTGTCTGTTAACAATTTGGGTTTCTCAATATACCGACAAAAAACATAGTTTTCAGTTGGCAACACCTCTCAAAATACATGTTAAAGTTGGGAGTCAGCTGATTGAATTTATCTGTACGGCAAATAAAAGGAAAATAAATAATTGGCAGATGAGTGCTGGTTAGTTTTGCGACAGAATAGAAGCAAATGAGACATTGAGAAAACCAAATTTCTTTAATGTGCAGATTTTCGTTGGGAAAAAAGATAATCATGAAATGAGAAAATGGCCATTATACTAAGACCTCTTAAGACTTATACTTAGAATGCTTGCCTTATAAAGGGTGTTTTTTTAAGCCCGAAAGAACTTGAAATTGTAAAAAATAATACAAAAAATTAAATTGTAATCAAAATTTTTTTTTTATTCGAAAGATCAATACGTGACATTAACATTTGAAAATGATTTCGGGCATATGGGCACCGCGGCTGTTCTTGACGAAGCGCATTCTGGACGTCCAATTTTGGGCCACTTTTTCGAGCACTGCTGGCCGTATGTCACGAATAACACGAACAATGCTGGCCTCCAAGGCGTCAATTGTTGCTGGTTTATCAGCATAAACCAGTGACTTCACGTAGCCCCACAGGAAATAATCGAGAGGTGTCAAATCGCACGACCTTGGAGGCCAATTGATAGGTCCATTTCTCGAAATCAACTTATCGCCAAATTTTGATTTCAATAAGTCGATGGTTGCGTTCGCCGTATGGCACGTAGCGCCATCCTGTTGAAACCACATCTCCTCCGGATCAATGTCATCCATATTTTCAAACAAAAAATCATCGATCATGGTGCGGTAACGATCTCCATTGACCGTAACGAGAGCTCCGGCCTCATTTTTGAAGAAATAAGGTCCGATGATGCCACCAGCGTGAAAACCGCACCAAACGGTGCATTTTTCTGGATGTAATGGAGTCTGTAGGGTCTCTTGTGGATTAGTCTCGCTCCATATGCGGCAATTTTGCTTATTAACAAACCCGTTAAGCCAAAAATGCGCCTCTTCGCTGAACACAATTTTGCGATTTAAATTTAAATTAAATTTTTAAATTTTTCAAAGTAAATTTGGATAATTTCGTAGCGTTGTTCAAGCGTGAGTCTATTCATGATGATTTGTCAGAGTATACTGAAACGATAAAAAAAAATATTTCATCAAAATTTAATTTTTTTGTATTACTTTTTACAATTTAAAGTTCTTTCTAGCTTAAAAAAACACCCTTTACTTAGGATTTTTGAATATAATACCGAGACTTTGTAAGTATTATTTAAATAAATCTCTGGTCTTATTTATTTATTTCGTCTTATACTAGTATCTATCAATTGTATACATACCCCGTTTTTACAACTTACCGATACCTGAATGCAGGATGTTATCGGCTGTATAAAATGTGTTTCATTTAAGAACTTTACTTTAACCTACCAGGCAAGATAAACCTTTTTTTACCTATCGATCACTTTAGATTAGAGGAAAGTTTGAATAATGGAACACTTTTTATACGGCCGATAAACTTATACTTTTAGCTATCGATAAGTTTTTAAAAACAGGCCTAAGACTTTTTACGGCTAATACACTATGTAGCAAAAATATTTCGTGAATTTGCAAATGGGTATTTCCACGGAAAAGTCTACTTTTTGTCACGTTACGACACCAAGCAATTAGTCTTGTATTTTAGAACCACGTTCTTCAAATTTTTTCTCTCTTTCACTACCAAGCAAACAATTTTTAAGATTTGGAAGCAATAAACACGTATACTGCATCCCAACTGCTTCCTTTCTTGCTTCTAAAAATTACTGCCATACTTTAGTGCTGTTAGATAAGAAATACAATCCTACAATTCTTAAATGCGCTGCTAAATACTAGAAGAATATCGCTATTTATTCGTTTATTGAAGCAGTAAAATAATTTTTTTTTTGATAAAAAAGCGCTGAAATAACAGTTTTTTCAATTCTTAATTTTTTTCACTTACTTTATGCACGCATATCGTTTCAATTTTCAAAGCGTAAAATAAGCGTTCTACAGATCATTACAGAAGTGCTTCTACGCGAGGAAATCCGAATACAAATCATATAATATTCCATAGAAGTGTAAGCGCTTCACTCCAAATTCTCCCTTACATTACTGCTTCTGAGGAAACATCAGTTTTTGCTGGGTAAATGTAAAGCTAGTTCCGCTTTACAACAAAATCCAAAAAAGTAAATAATATTTTCATTATTCTGTAAGAAACAATTAAAAATAATTTGTGTCGTAACGTAACAAAAAGTAAACTTTTCTGTGGAAATACCCATATGCCTTTTGGTGTTTAAAAGACAAACGATTATAAAATTGGTTTCATATATAGATTTTTGTGACATGGTTTATTTAGGATTTTTTTTAACTGTTATACTTGCACTTAACGAGTCTTACAGTATGACTTATCAAGTATTATACTTGAACTTATCAGCTCTTGTACTTTAATTATCTTATTGACTTTTAACTTTTAAGTTTTTGTTCTCTTGAATTTGTATATCTCTGTATAAATAAGTCTTTTTGTTAACAATGTTAATTTTAACACCAAGCTACATTTGTAGCTGTTAAAATATGCAAAAGAAAATTTTGTGAATAACTGTTAAGAGCAATACATACAGACAGATATATCTTTACATACACATTTAAATTCACATTTACGTACATGTTAACACAATGAAATGAATTGCGCCAATTGGGTTTGGAAAGAGATATTTTTTTAAAGAAAATAAATAGAATACACTCGAAATAAATGTTAGCCTTAAATTGCAATACTATTCAAGAAATAGACAAAGACTGCTGAAGAGCCTAAAAAAACTATAGTTCAGGCTATAGGCTTTATATAGACAAGTTTTCAATTGAGCCTTTAAATTATAATAATAATATGGTTTTTTTCCTATTAAGAACATTTCGAGACACGCCCATTTGGGTAAGCGCAATAAACTCGCCTTAAAAAAGTTGGTGGAGAGTATGAATATTGTCTTGAAATTAAGTACAAATTGATTTTTTATGACTGGAAATTATAGAACCAACTAATTATGATATCGGCTCATGATTTATTTACTAAAGCTTCCATATAAAGCCACCTTCCAAAAACCACTTGAATATGTCTAAGGCGACAATGAATACACAGTGAAACCAATTGCAGATTAATCTTTGCAAGTCTTGCACTATGCACTAAAACGGTTTGTTAGAGTATCGAAAATCATGACGATTGCTCAAAGGATTTTTTCCCTGAGGTACCCGTTTTCCAAATATCGATCTTGTCATTTTCAAAATTTCAGGTGCTGAGTGGATATTTATTAGAGCCAATATTTCAGAAAATTTCATAAGACTGGATTTTGGTAAAATGTAGCTAATGAATCAAAGCAAAATTGGCTGCTTTTACATAGCGAAAACAAATTTTTCGTTGACTTTTTTGGCAGCATGCTAAAAAGGCATTTTTCGGCATTTTTTTTAAATTTTTGCTTTGCAAGCAGGAAGTGTTATTACTTTCTATTGATGATATTTTGCCTCGGATGTGTAGAAAAATGAGGCTCTACAATTAAAGCTAAAGAAATGATTTTTTCATTGACCTTCTTACCTGCAAGCAAACCTTATTAAAGTTAAAAACTTCAAACAAGTCGAAAAAGAGTTTTGAACGTATGAAGCAAAAATTGTGTAAATATTTTTGGATGCACTACCGATCCATTATACACAGAAAAAATTATTGCTGAATTATTTTCAAACAAACGCTTGTTTGAAAATTTTTTTAATTTCTACAAATTTTTTTACTGATTCAATTAATATTTTTGTTTGATTTTTATTTTAACCAACAAAAATGTTGACAACTATTCAAAAATATAATATACGCGTTATTGGTTTCAAGTTTTCATAATTTTGTATGAAATATTTAACGCCATTTAATGTTGTCGTTTCTTTTTTGCATTTTTTTATTTGATCGTAAGCAACACTTCTTTATGTGAAATATTAGAGCAACGACACAAACACATACAGCCTATTTTTGGACGCTTTAAAAAAGGACAACAATAAGAAAGATGGTAAAATAGCGTGGCGGGGTTTGTAGTTAAAGAAAAACAAAAACAATAGCAGGTAAAAGAAAAAACTTTTCACTCTTTTTAAACAACAGAAACAACAACAACATTTTAAGAAACAAAATAAATTTTTGGTAGGTTTCAAAGTTGGTAAAAAAGAATGAAAAACAAAATCCCGTATTCAATTTTTTAAAACTGTTTAGTTAAATACATACATCAAATACAAAAATAAAATGATGACGAAAAACATGTCGAGTCGGTCTGCTGCCAAGGAAAGGATACAGCAACAGCGAGTGAAGAAGAAAAACATTGTGTGTATAAACAAGACTTAGTTCAAAAATTATTCCAAAAAAAATGTGTCTCAAAGCCAGCCGCCGCTCTGCTCTCTCCTCAGTATTCATCATCTCCTAGAGTGCTTGCTTGTGTGCGCGTCATTGCTTGTGCAAAAACTTTTTTGTTTGATTCAGCAAAATTATTTGCTAGAAATTTATATGAATTTCAGTAAACTTTTTGTTTGATTCAGTAAATTATTTGTTTGAAAAAATCAGTGTTTTTTTTCAATAAACGAAATGCAAATAAATTGTTTGAATATGCGAATTTGTTTGTAGGACCGATTTCAGAAAAAAAATGTTTTGATTCTACAAATTTTTTGTTTGAATTGGAAAAATAATTTTTTCTGTGTAGTAATGCATGATTTGCAGGACCACTGTTGCAAGGTAATATGGATATTTTAAAGGAATTTTGCTTAGTTTTATAAGACTTAAGATCAGATTACAAAATTTTGCTATTATCGGTTTATAATTTACTAAAGGTTGTATATAAAGCCGCTCGCGAAAATTGCTTCATTGCTCTCAAAACCGTTGCAAAAACCGTGGATTGATTTGGTTCAATTTGGTTTTTGCTGACTAGAAGCTATGTTAGGAAAATTTTGTAGTGATCGGTCGATTATTTCCTAGGCCTACTCTCAGAATACGCTAATATAAATTATTATAATGTCGTGGGAAGGTTCAGCCTAAGGGCGGATCTTTTCTAGGTGCTTCAATAGCTCTAGCTTATAAACAAGGGGTGAGTGTATAACCTTGCCGGATTACTTAAATTTCTATCTGGGTGTAAAGGTGCCTCTCACACTCGTGAGGGTTGCTAAATGCATTATTTGCAACAATGGGCGTGAGAAAACGTCAAATGACAGATGATCATGTAAATCTTTTCCACTATCATGAAATCCAGCATACCGCTTCAAATGGCTATAAATTGTATATTCAGAATATCCACCATTAGTGAAACTTATTGATACAATTGTCACCTGATTGCGTGAGACGCACTATATAAAAAGGAAGTCGATTAAGTAGCTTGTTCGTGAATTGCTGCTCACTTTTGCACGTTAGCTACTGATAAACGGGTCTCCATACAGCATTTACAGAGTACCCTTGGTCTGTGACCGGAAGTGTGAATTGCTTGGCTAATTCAGTCAATGAGTAATTTCTTTCTTACGGAATCAATAGTACGGTATTATTCAAGTGTTGCGTTCTTAAAATTGTCCAAAAACGGGGTCTCTTGCCCCAGAGAACCAGACATATGGCATAAACACAACTGGGACGAACGACGAACTTCGCAAATGAGACACAATAAGTGCGTAAATTCCAGGCATAAATATATAAACATTTATTAGTCTTAACTTCTTTAACTATGTCACTGCATCCATTTTCATCTTTTTTTAACTAGCAATAAATTTTATTAAAATTTCTTTAAAATATTAAATCATAGGTTGACCATATTTCAACAAAAAAAAAACATGAAAACCTATTAATCAGGTATGTTCTAGAATCCGAATCCACTAGAAAATGGATTACTTCAGCATTTTTGGTGTACTGCATTTCGATTTAGCGATCTCAAATTAGTTTTTGGCTTTGTTTCGTGATAAAAGCGATTTGTTCCAGTAATTTTTCTCATTCTTAACGATTTAAAATAAAAAGCAGACTTTGCTATCATGTCGCTGTTAGCAAACTTTTGCGAATTTTCGCTAATTAAGCAATTTTTACCGAATTTTTGCCAATCCTTATAGTTTTAGAGACTTAAATCAAGCCATTAATTGTTTGAAATAACTACAAATTTCCGCGAATTTTCGCCATTTTTGCAAATTTTTTTTTGCTATTTTCCGACATTTTGTTTTTTTTTTTTCACCGATTTAGCGATTTCAAATAAATTTTTGTGTTTGTTTAAAAATTCCCACTTTTTCGCGAATTTTAGCCAAGTTCGCAATAGAAGCGATTTAAGCCTGTGATTCTTTACAGCTTTCACGATTTCTAATAAATATTAGCCTTTGCTATCATGCTGCGCTGTCCCTTTCCCAATTTATTCGCCGTTCGTCTGCGTAAGAAATAGAAATAAACCTATCGCAGAGTTTGTTACGCACGATGAATTTCTGCCTACGCAATGATGGTGTGTACTTTTATATACACATATGTGTTCTATTTCTGGTGACGAATATTCGTTGCGAATAATTCGTAGTTCGTCTCAGTTGCGTTTCTAGCAATAGAGAGAAGATTTTATTTACTTTACCTTTATACATGCCCGACAAGAAGAGAATGAGCGAGTTGTCAGTTTTTTCACGTTGGCGTTAAGAAAATGATAGAAATCAAGTTTTCTGTCATTTCTTGCTATCATTTTCTTAACACCAGCGTGAAAAAAGTGACTACTCGCTCATTCACTTCTTGTAGGGATGTTTGTTTAATTTTTGTTGTAGTCCGCACTTTGTTTACAGAGAGATTCTTAATTATAAGACACCAGCAGCATGCCCGATATGGTTTCGTAATTATTTTAGTTAAAAAATTTGATTCAAATTGAATTTGGGAATTTTTGCTTCTTTTTTTACTTTTTAAACATGAAAATAATGTATTTTTTTCTTCTCGTAGTGTTTTTGTTGTTTCTAAACTAAACAAGCAAATCGTTTTTGTAGTATTGTTGTTGGTTCTAAAACAAACACACGCGTATGCAATAATTTTCGAAAGTAATCCCGTCTGGGATTGTTTTAAGTACTTTTTAGTGTTATCCGTACTTAAATTTTCAAACACCACTCACACTAATATTAACTGGAAAAAACTTAAATTTTGTACGAGTTATTTCTTTATGTGTAAGCTTTAAACATCTTTAAAAATTCCCCGTCCACATAGTATTCTTAGGGTCATTATTACAACTTGGCGTTAGCTGCTATCCGTCAGATAACAGATGCTTTTTGACAGATAACACATTACTATCTGTCAACTTAATCCTAACTTTAGCTAACTTCAAGTTGTAATAATGGCCCTTAGTGGTTTACTATTAATTTTTTTTGAGTGTATTTTAAAATACTTTGGATTTATTTTTTTTTTTGCGATTTTAAAACATTTCTTCCTTTAGGGTATTTCGCCCCTTATAACGTCAACATACCAAAAGTACCTTCGACAAAAAAAAAAATAAAATTTTAAGGCGATATTTTGGTTAACAAAAATGCTTACAGCTGCCACAGGCATGTGAAGCGGAACGTAACTAATGTTAACGTAATGTAAATTTCATTTCCAACTTCTAGCAGCTTTTCTTGTTAATGGCATAAATCAAACAGGTAAAAATGTAAATTTCTTTGTGTTTACAAGGAAATTATATTTACACAAGTAGCTAAAAATACATGTACTCGTAGCTGAAAATATAGCCAAGGGTGTTAACGTTGTAAATAAGACATGGTATGAAACATTTGCTAAATAAATATTGAATTATGCAAAATTAAATTCTTAACAAAAATAATATATTTATGGCGTATATATTTCGTATATAAAACCAAATTTAAACATTTTAAATGTTAAAGATATACATGGGGCATTCCACGCCGAATCGGATGGTTTAAAAAAAATTTTTTTTTAATTTCCCAATCTTGTGATATTTTTTAGTACGCTTTAAAAGTACCTTCCTGGTTTATTTAAACATCGGAATCTGTTCTTATCCCGAAAAGAGCTTTTAATTTCATAACTTTCTTATAAATGTTGGTATTGACATACAATTGGCGACAAAAACTTATACGATAGCTTCCTCTTTGTGACAAAATTTTGTGCTGGTAGGTCCAAAATTACTTGAAGGTCGCATATAAACCCCCTTCCTAAAAATGGTCTAAGGCAAAAATATCTCATACAGATGAAGATATCTAAATCATATTCGCTACCAAGAACCTCTACATGAATCTTAACCACAAAACATAAAATTTTGTTCTGGCGGATCCGGATAAAGTACACTTGCGGAAATTTACTTTTACATACTGTAGTAAAGGGTTACATATGGTGGGTTTACCCCACCATACTTTCTTACTTGTTAGTTTTATTCTAACGCGTATTTTTTCTAAAATATTTCACTGCTTTTTTACGATAATTGTTTCATTTCAGTTAATCCTTAAATGCAGTGTTGTTTGCGTTTAATGTGACTTTTACTAAATTTATCATGTTATGTGCAACTTCGTTATACTTTAAATATTTATTATCATCCTTTAACGTTTTAATGCTGTGTATTTGTGTGGCATATCATTTTTTATATTTTAAAGCTATTTAAAGCTCTTATTGTGCTTCTCAGGGTTAAAAACCATTTAAAAATCTGTTTACACTTAAGCAGAAAAAAATGTGTGTAGAAAGATTTAGTTTTGAAAGCTGTGCATATAAAAAAAAAAACTTACAACATATGGTGGCAGCAACAATGTGTGTGATTTAAATGGGAGCACTAAGAAAAGTACTGGTAGGAAATTTGGTGGCAAAAAATTTTTAATGGGAGCTGTAAGAAAAAGACTTGAAAGGTATTAGAACGCATAGCAGAATTTAACACGAACGTATAAGCTTTAGAAGAGTTTAAGGCGTTAGACTGAACCCTAACCAAAAAACGGCTAAACAGTTTTTTTTTACTAAAATGGCAACAGAACATTAGTTCTTATAAATAACTCACACCAAACAAAAAAAAAAAAAAAAAACAACCGCAAAACGCCGTTCCCGCGACAATTGGGTCTACGTACCGAAACGACTCGGAGCATCAATTGTACCGACCAAAGATTGTCAACTCAGCAATATCATCAACACAAGTCGAGCTGTTACAACAACAACAACCGCAAAACTGCCTCTTTTACTTACTGCGACAAAACATTGGTTGCAGAAAACACATGTGGTTTGATACAACATACCCATACAGTGCAAGACAAAACAGACTGTAACGAGCCTCGTTGCACATAATTGTCTTCTTCCTTATGATGACCAAGTAAGACAAGTCAAAAAACGAATAAAGACAAAAAACATTGTCGCATTGCTGTTCGATTACACAGTGCAATAAAATTCGGGTCATCACCGCCAGCCTCAACACTTGCAACGCGAAATGAAAGTAGACTACTAGTAGAACAAATCTGCCAAAGGGTTTTTAAAAGTAAGCTCGGGTTCCCGAAATATGGGCCCCTAAAGTCAAAAAAATATGCTAAATGTACTTCTGAGCTAAAAATAATTTCAGATGTCTGCAGTAGAATCGTATGGCGATTATTTTCTTAGAATTTATTAACCCTCTAACTATCATTTTAAGGGGGAATTTTTGTCCTTTTTTCCAACTCTTACACAAAAGTAAACTAAAACGACACTTTTAAGGGTTAAACTGTTCTACAAATATTTTCTGCATCAAATTTCACTAGGTGTCTTCTAAGACCAAAAGTTCGTGTGATGTATTTAAAATGGATTTTTTGAAATTTCGCGCATAGAAATTTTTTAATTTCTTGAAAAGGCGTTTGGTACAAGTCAAAAAAATGTACTAAATGTACTTCTGAGCTAAAAGACTATTTCAGATGTCCTCAGTAGAATTGTATGGCGATTCTTTTCTTAGAATTAATTTACCCTCTGACACTGATTTTAAGGGGTCATTTTTTAACTACGCACAAAAATATATTAAAACGGCACTTAAGAGGGTTAAATATTTTTTGCATTAAATTTCACAAGGGGCCTTCTAAGACCAAAAAATCGTGCAATGTGTGTAAAACGGGGTTTCGAAAAATTCAAATTTGTTTGCACAGTGTTACCGGTTGTCTTTAAATACAGGGTGTCTGGTGGGAAATTTATATTTTAAAATACTATTATTTCAAAAATTAATTAACGGTGCGGAGGCAGGGTGGCGCCTTTGGAATTATGTGGAGACATTTCTTAAGAGTAATGATTCTTACGTAATTGCACGTCGACAATTTTGTTCAAATTTCGGTATTTGGCAAATACGTAATGGACCGAGTGTAAATTCAATTCGTTGGTGGGTGCAGAGATTCCTCGCTACTGCTTCGCCTATGAATGTCCCACGGCCAGGGCCAGGGCCGCGACTTTCAATACGCAAAAGAGCAGCCAAGAGCGATTATTCATGAAATTTAAAAGAAAGGATCTGAAGCTCCATCCTTTAAAAATCAAATCGTTTAAGAACTGAAAGAAAGTGACTTCGATTTACACAAAAATTTTTGTTGGAGCGTTTTCGCACTGTAAATAACATTTTTTGGAGCGACGAGGCTCATTTTCACTTAAACGGCCACGTCAAGAAGCAAAACTGCCGTTACTTGTCTCCAAGAATCCGCAACCCTCGATTGAAACATCAAAAACCATTGCATTGCCCCAGGGTAACTGTTTAGTGTGCCTTATCCACGCATGAGATAATTGGACCATTTTTTTTTTTTTCGAAAATTCTCAAAAAAAAAAACAAGGCTACGTTTTGAACAGTATGTTCAACTCGACGGAAGATATGTGGATGACATACTCTTTAAAAAGTAAAATACGCATTTCCATTCTATCGTTCAAAGCGCTTAAAGCCGGCGATACACTATCTGTCAAAACTATTTGTCAAAAAAATCGTGTGTGCACATAAAGATTTTTTTGACAAGTCTGTCCGACTTGCAAATGTTTATGAAAATTTCCATAAATTGATAGATTCTATGCGATCAGAGTTGCATTTTCTTGTAAAGTAGCTGAGTCATTTAATTTTGCATTATTTATGTGGGATAGTGTGGCATTGACAACAGATTTTGCAGACATTTTTTTATGTCGGATAGAATTTTGTCAGTTGGAAAATATAAATCTGCTACCCGACACCTTGTACATAAAGCCAGATAAATTTGTTAAAAAATCGTCAATTTCCTGAGAAAAAATAAAAAATCGTCTTTCTTGCTTTGAAAAATTGCAAAAAAAAAAAAAATCGGACAACTTAAAATTTTATTTTTTTCACAATTTTTGTTCGATTTTTTCTTTGTCGATTTTTACAAAAAAAAAAACCAAGGCGAATTTACACCAGGTGAACTTATCTTGCTACTTAAGCAACAGCTGATAACTAACTTTGTGTCAAAATGGTATACGGTTCTAGTGGTTCTGGGGAATCTTTACTAAATTCTATAATTTTCGCTTAAAATTATGAAATTTAAAACTTTTTTAAGTTATAACAATTCAAAACACACAATTTAAAATTGAAAACAAAATGAAATATTTGCTTAAATTTTTGACACAACGTTAAAATATTTTACAGTGTTGTAAAACGTTTTCAAAATAAGACCACTTTGTATGAATTCGCCGTGAAAAAAACATTCAAACAAAAACATAATAATGTCATACCCAGCTAGCATTTCCAATGGAACTACTGGGAGTTTCAGTAAGAGCAACATGAGTGAGATTCTTCCATAACACAGCTTTAATCATTGTGGGTATCTAAACGTACCTAAACGAAAGCGGCTCGCGTTTTCTAGTTGTCAAAAATTACAATTTGTATGGAGCATCCGTAAGTAGCGCAGCTTCAACGCTTTGCAATTTTAAATCCAATTTTGAAAGAGCGTTTAATAGTGATGTTTTTTCCCATTAACAATTTTGCTTTTCCCCAGAAATGTTTTATTTTGTTTTTCTGCTGCTCTAAACATAAAAAAACATTTTCTTGTTTTGGAAACTGAATAAAGTCGTGACTTTTTAGAAAAAAGTCAGCAAATCGGCACTTTGTTAATTTTGTAACAAAAAATTGTCAAAATACGATAAATCCTCAAATCTGGCAGCCCTGCCTGATAAGACGTTTTTTTTTTTTTTTTTTTTTTTTGGTGCTTGTAAGCATCAAACAAGTGTCTTTGACTTAAAAGATAAAAACTTTTTTTGTTTTTGTTAATGTGGTTTTAGCCTCAGGATGACAATTCATTAGTAAACCTGTAAAATTCAGCATGACATGTCATTAGATAATTCTATAAAAAAGAGTTTAAAGTGTTTTTCTATTGGCATTTCTTTTTTTGCAGCAAAAATAAAGTTATAACTATAATTTATTTTCCTTTTTCAAATGTATAAAAAAGAAAGAGAATTAGAAAATGGTTAAAGGAAAACAGTGAAATGGAAGTTAACTATTGCACAAAGAATTTGTTAGCATTATATTTTCTAATTAACCCAATTTTCTGTAAATAATTTTTTTTTCTTTGCTTACAACATTTGATTTAGTTTGTTTTTATATTGTTTTTTTTTTAGTATTTTGTTGCAAGTTAAATATATAAAATTGTATCCCAACTGTATTCATTTCAACTACTTTGGAAATGCTGTGGAAATGTGTGGTTTAGTTTGTTTTACAAGGGCTCAGAGAAAAGATAAAACAATGTGGCATGCAACAAAATTAAAAAAATATTTTAATAGACAAAACCAATAATGAACGTTAGAAAATACCTAAACGAAAGGGACACCTTGAGTGAATTTTGTTGTTTCCTCGTGTGGTTATTGTATTGTGTTGTATTTATTCTCTTACCTTGTGAGTGTTTGTGGCAGCAACAACGACACTTTGTATGTGGCAAATGATAAAACTGTCAATGGTTTTAAATGCTAATGACGGTTTTAGTTTGTTGTTGTTGTTGCTCCTTTGTGTTTATTGCTCTCTGTTGCTTTTGTGTTGGTGTTATTTTTTTGTTGTCACTGCCTGCAGCAATGTAAAATTTTGCTATGGTTTAAATTTATTTCCTTTTTTATTGAAAATCTATGCGGTTCTTTTTTCAATAGATTTCTTTTCCGTAGATTGCTTTTCATATTTTCTTTTAGCTGTTGGAAAATATGAGTCAAGAGAGTTAAAGCAGAATAAAAAGTACTTTTCTTTGGGACTTTTTAAAAAAAGTAGTTAGTATTCGATACTATATTTGTTTTTTTTTAAACATTTTCCTACACAGAAAAAATTTTGCACCAGTAAAACCATTAATCAAAAATAAAATCAGTTTTAGTTAAAAATTTAATCAAGGGAATTAAACGTTTAATTGATATTTTTAATTTGTAAACTGGTGCAAATTAATATTAGTTAATGCGATTCTGTACATCATCACAAGAACCTCTAGTTGCTGCTTATATACTGCCGAGGTAGTGGAATTTGGATTTTAATATTGACCCTTCCCTAAAATCATCGCAAAACTGATTAGTCCTCCAGAATCACTAACTGTGACCTTAAAAATATTTGAAGATTTCTAAGCCATTTTTTCAATAAAATTTTCTTTAAGATTGTACACGGATAAGAAAACGACGGTTAAGCAATTGAGCGTTAACATGTTTACTAAATACCACTGAAAATAGTCAAGTTTATCATATCAAATTCATTCGTCAGGCGCTAAGTAAAGCAAAAGTTCCGAGGCCACTGACCTTCTGCCCTTCATCTCTTTTTATATGTTTTATTCTTTCAAAAATTCAAAAGGATACTTCAGTAGATGATGTCACAATTTATCCCAGTTACAATTGTACTAAAAGTTGGCAGCGTAATGTAGTGGTTAAGGTGCTTGCCTACAAAACCAAGCAACCCATCATGGTTTTCGAGTTTTCAAATTAAGGGGCTTCTACTCCTCCCCAAACAATCCATCTTAGAAGCCCCCTCACCACCTCTCCCCCTAGAAAAGAGAATAACACCATGGAAGAGGTCAGGCAACCGCCATGGCGTGCCACCCGCTGGGTAAAAAGGTTGGAAACAAAAATTAGCAAGGTTCCCCACCACAAAAAGACAAAATGACAATACTAAATGGATCGATCGATACTCCAAGAAATACCCAGGAAAGACTTTTTGATTTTTAGTAATAGGTGGTAGTTATTTCATACGATACCTGGTTAGTAGTTGCCATTACAACTGTCATTATTCTGAAAACTTCAATAAGTAATTACTATTAATGACCTCAGCAACTACTTATTATTAGTACGGAATTCTGTGGACGCCTCGAACAAAAACAAGTAGTTTTTCAGCCTAAAAATAAGTAGTGTTTGTTTTTTTTCCAATATTACCTGCTAACTTACCAGGTAAGTAAAGTTTTTGCTGGGTAGGAAAGTGAAATCTTACATGGGAAGAGGCGATACCAACGGCAACAAATCGTGTTAGATGGGGGAAGACGGTTTGTGGAAGTCATATGCTCCCAAAAGAGGTAATAGAAAAAATGCACTTGTACTAAACCTTCGACTTATTATTTATTGCATTAACCATAAAAGTATGCAATAAAACATCCTTAAATAAGTTACAAACTAAAATTTTGTAGCTAGTGTTTTAAAACTGTATGCTGACAGTACCAGACTTTATGTGATACATAGAAAAAAACTTTAGAACTTGTACTGTTTTAAGTACTACTACAACTATATAGTGTTTTTTCCTTTTATAAAACCGTTACATGGATTTTTTTCCTCTTTTTTTTAAACGTATTGTCGTTATATTTATTTTTTTTTGCTTACTTGTTTTAGTAGAGATTTTTTTTTAAAGTATTTTCGATTCTTTTTTTGCAGCTCTATATTTTTTAAGAGCCATTTCAAATCTCCGGTTATTGAGTGTCACTTCCACCAAAAAAAAAAAAAAACAAAAAAACTCTGTTTAAGCTCTTAGTGCTTTTGTATATTTAAATTTGCTGTGGTTTTACTTTGTTTTTGTTTATGGCGGATTTGTGGCCAAATGTAGTTTTTTTTTTTTTTATTTTAGTTTATTAGAACAATACAGCGAGTTGTTAAACCAACACAAAAATACTTTGTTTGAGAAAAAAAAAAATACAGTTGAATCTTTATTGACCGGACACCAAAGTGATCATTAAAATGTACAAGGGGAATGTCATACGAAATGAACTTAATGCATTTTTTTAGAACGCTGACGCGACCAGGAAACAGTGTCTGTCGCAAGGGGGTATCCGTTTAATGAAGTCGTCCGTTAAGAGAGATGACACTGTATGTGTTCAATTATTTAAATTCACAAAAAAATACAAAAAGTAGAAGGGAAAATAAACAGAAATCTTTATGAATTTATTAGTTCTGAAGTGTTGTTAGATTTAATAAAAATTCAGTTTTCAACGATTGATAGATTTTGGGGATTTTTATTCATTTTAATAAAGAGATGAAATTTTAGTTTTAAAAGCATCACTAAAAACAGATTGAATTTAATTAACTGTTTGGATTTAGAAGCCATATCTAGCAAAATAACAACATTAAAAAAAATTTGAGAATTTAACAAAATTTTTGACTTTTTATACCTTCTAATAACACAAATGGTAAATTTATCTATAATAAGCTTATCTAAGACATTATTTGTTTTGCACGCCATTTTTATATAAAATTCTTATAAAATCTTGGCTTAATACTTGTCATGTCCGTCCGTCTGCACGTCAGTTAAAAGCACAATAGCGTCCGTAAAAGAAGATTTAGTTATAAAGTTATATAAAATTGAAAAGAATAAATAAAAATGCTTTTAGTTCAAGCTCGAGGCCAGTATTGAAAATAAATTTTATTTTATTTTAATAATTGCCGATATTTCGATACTCTTTGAGTATCATCATCTGGGCTTGTCTATAAATATAAACATAAGTATAGTTTAGACCTCATACAAAAAGTAACAATCATAATAAACCACATAGAAAAAACAACAATAAAAATACATGTAAACAATAATACGTAAACTCAAAAATAAATAATAATTTATATTAATCACAGAAAAATTACTGTTTATTTCCTTTCAACGTCTGTTGTTCAACTTAACTTAAATCTAAATATTGCCCACACTCTTCCCCTTGTTAATTAAACGAATTAATTGAAAAGAATTTTTAAACGACGGCCTTCTAGATATTCAAAGGAGCACAATTTGATATATTATTTAGCGTTCCCACATACAAATATTACTTCGAATATATTCCCTCGAATATTTTTATGGCAGTTAGGTGAAGACTTTAGACTTGCGATTATAGACTTAAGTCTGATTTCCTCAGAGTATATAAAGTTGACACCATAAAAACTTACGACTATAGAAATTCGAGATTATAAAGTCTATAGACTCGGGTTTATAGAGTTTCTAGACTCGTTATGATAGAATCTGTACATTTGAAATAATAAAGAGTCAAGACTTTAAACTTAAGACAATAGAGACTCTAGACTCAGACAGAAATCTCTAGACACTATTTGGATATGGCTAATGAAAGATGGAAGAAAATAAATGACTACAGGGCTACCAAGATAACGTGACCCACATACCATATGATCTAAGCTCTAAGCGACTTCCTAACTTCAGTCGCAGGGACATTTCGGAACTGGTATACCTACAAGCTGGTCAGTGGACGACCGGTAAGCACGCTTTGAGACTCGGTCTCCCTTTTCATTCCGTAGCTGCATCTCCTATGTGACGACATGGATTGTTTGGCAATT
Source organism: Pollenia griseotomentosa (assembly GCA_963931875.1). Lineage (NCBI taxonomy): Eukaryota > Metazoa > Arthropoda > Insecta > Diptera > Polleniidae > Pollenia > Pollenia griseotomentosa. Next base: position 182,769,425 of record OZ007563.1, on the reverse strand, counting down.
ATCTTCTACAAGGGCTCTCTGAAACATCGCGGGTGAAACTCTGCAATTTGGTGGCATCACGCTTGACTCGGGGTTCCTACTCGAAACGAGTTGCGTGGTGTCAAAACCGAGTCACTGTCGACCCTACTTGCAGCACGCCTACTTATTAGCTGTGCCACCACGTTAACCAACCGACCAACCTAGACTCAGACTGAAATACCCATAAACGTGAGACACTATAATGACTCAAGAGAATCTTTAAAAAGTCATTTATCTTTAAAATATAGAAACTCTGGGCTCGATACTTAAAGTATCTAATATATAGACACTGAACTCAAACCTTTAAGTACTCTAGACTGTTCACTAGAAACTAAATCTGGGGCATTTTGACAAAACATCTTAAGTCGAGATAAGATAGCAAAACAGTTTAAAAAAAAAAACGTGGTGAAAAAATCATTTTTTTTAAATAATGAAATAAACCAAAATTAAAGAAAAATTTTGTAATAATACAACATTTTAAAAACGTAAACAAAAATGTTTTTTCAATGTAAATTCGTATGATTTACAACTTTTTTTTCTACTTTTTAAATTTGACTAAGATGTTTTGTCAAAATGCCACAGATAAAAGCTCATGGCTATAGAGACTTTACCTCAATACTATAAAAACTCTAGACTTAACCCTTTAGAGACGCCATGCTCAATAGTAAAGAGACTTTAGATTCGATACTATGGGCACTCGCGATTATTATACTCAAGGTTTGAGACTAAAGAAACTCGAAACTATAGAGACTTAAGAATACAGACTCGAGAGTAGGCTTCACTCTAGACTAGACACGTTTTACACTACATTAAAGACTAAAGCTTGTCAAAAAATAGACAGTAAACAAGAGTGATTTATATTTAAAATTGGGTGTTCTACTGTCTTTAATCATTTTTTCATCGCCTCCTTCCCAAATTTCCCCATCACAGAAGTTAACCACTGATTAATTCATGATTAATTCACTGAGTAAACGTTTAATTCCCTTAATTAAACGTTTAATTTGATTTGATAATATTTTTAATCAAAACTGATTTCATATTTGATTAATTCTTTAATTGGTTAGAAATTTCGGAGAATGAAAATTGATTACGATTAAAAAATTTGTGGTATTAATAAAATTTACACCAGTAAATAAATTAATAGTACCAATGAAATATTTTTTGATATTAAAAACATTTTGTGCAGTTATTTTTTTGATATAAGTAAACGTTTAATTCACTTGATTAGATTTTTAATTAAAACTGATTTCATTATTGATTAATGGTTTTTTAATTAAAAAAAAATTGACAAACATTTTTTCTGTGTAAGCAGTGGATGCTATGATTAGGCACAACCTTTTCATTTGTGATTTACTTTAACATTAAAATGCTTAAATATTTTTTGTAAACTAATTACATATTAATTAGTAAACGTTTGTCATAAAACTACATTCAAAATCTAAACAACACTTTTAACATCAAACTAAAAAAAAAAGAGGGGGAGACCGCACTCCCTTTCGAAAAAATTATTAATAATTGGTACAAGGTTTAACAACAGGTGTAACAGAGAATCGTAATTTAAATTCCATTAAATTCAGTTATAAATGTTTGTTAAAGGGTATAATTAAAAATTAACTATTGCCAAACTCTCTCAAAAAACATTTAATATTTACAGTTAGTTTTCCGTGGCTAGTTTTGGTCGTAATGTATGCAAATTGCAAACGGCAACATCAACCCGGAACCAGTGTTGCCAAATTACCATTTTTGTATATATATTAGGGTATTCATTTAATCGGGCTTTTGCTTTAATCGGTTAATCGCTCGATTAATAAACCGAGGTTTTAGTTTAATCGCTTAATTTTGTTATTGATCGGTTAACCGATTATTAAAGTTTTGTTATAAATTAAGTAATTTCAATAAATAAAAATGCAAAAATTATTTATTATTGGAGTCTTTTAGTAAACAAAAACAATAACATAACGAACAAAACAATTCTTGAACTAAAACGAGCAAACAAAAAAGTAGTTCATATATATGAAAAACACATTTTATAATTTATACATAATATTTGTATGTGTTTATTAAAAAAAAAAACTGTGAGATTTTTGTATTAATTATTTCAATAGTTTAAGATTTTATAAAATAATCTTTTGGAAAAATAATTTGGTTTTAAAGTTTAGAATTTAAGCGATTCTTTTCTTTAGTTTTGATAAAACTTGATTTGGAAACAATTCTTTTACTTATCGAAGATGTTTGCGAAATCGGAAGCAGCCCATAATACAGATTCAAGAATGATAAAAACAAGATTAAACTGTTAAATATGACGTCACTTAAGCATTTTACACACACTTTTGTTTGCTTGTGTTTCTATATTTTAGCTGTACTTATACGCTGATCTGACGTAGATGCGCAGAAACATTTCATTTTTAAAAGCTGAATGCGATATCTTGGTTTCTTTGTTCTTTTCCGGGATTTCTCTCCACATATAAAATCTTTCATTATGCCATTATTTCGGCTAATTTTGTTGAGAGCTTCTTCTCTTGTCAGGTCATCATCTGACTCATCCTGGCAAAGCTCAGCACCGAAAAAAATGAAATACGAACACCTAGTTTCTGTTTTTGTACTGTATTTTAAGAATGTATTTCTCGAAGGAAATATATTGTAGGAACAAATATTTTCCAAACATATACCTTTTTTATATGAGACGAAACAATTAATTAAAAACGCAAAAAAATATGTTATAATACTACAAAAAACTAAAATTATTTGTTACATCGGTTAATCGGTTAATCGACTGAAATTAACCAGTTTAATTGTTAATCGAAAATTGCCAATTTTAAATTAACCGATCAGTTAATCGGGTAGTAATTAATCGGTTAACCGATTGACGGTTAACCGAATGAATACCCTATTATATATTTGATATTCTTAAAGCTGCATCGATGGAATAGACCGTTACTTATTCAGTCTGTTTTGCCAAATCACCATGGATGAATTAAGAAATGAGTACATTTTAAACTAATCCTAGTTTTTATTGAAAAATCTTCTTCAGGTCAATTTCTAGATTAATTAAACAAAATTGTCAAATCTGGGACGATAACAAGCCACATGAGGTTCGAAAGAGTTCAATGCAATCGAAGAAATTCATTGTTTGGTGTAGATTTTAGGCTGAGGCTTCATCGGTCCATATTTCTTTGAGAACGAAATTGTCCAGTCAAACACCGTCAACGGCGATCCCTCTAGGTCAATGGCAGTCTACTTCTTTTGGCTTGAAACGGAGGATATGGACACCAATCCCATGTGGCTAAAACAGAACATTCTGCATGAGTGATTTGAGGTTACAATAACCTCATGTGGAAGTGATGTGAACTGGTCATCTAGATCGTGCGATTTGGTCCCGTTAGACTTTATCTTGTGGGGTTTTTTAAATTAGCAAGTCTATGCGAGTTAGCCTCAAACCATAGGGGCTCCCAAAGCCGACATAACTTATTCCATCGGTATAATTAAGCTCGATATATGTGGCAGAAAAATGAACAATTTAACATTTAGGATGCGAGCCACCCAGCAAAGCCGCAATGTATATTCATAGGATCTTATATTACAAATTTTAAATAATTTTAAGCTAATAATTAAACGCTTTTTCGTAGAAGGGTATTGGCAACACTGGCAGTCATATAGCTATATTGCATATTTTAAAAAAACTTGAGTGGACACGTTAATAATCATGACAGCAAAACCGTTTAATATACATATTTTGAAAATACCTTTCACCGCAGAGAGCCACAAAACAGTAGATAATGTTGGACAAATGTTAAAACGCATAATGAAAATATAAAATATTTGTGCAAATTAAACGGTCAGGTGAAAGAAAATGACGAAAGGGGGATGAGGAATTGATAAAGAGTTGGGCTTAAAAGCCCAACATAGTTAACACAGCACAAACTTAAAATGACACAAAGTGTTTTTATTATAAAACGAAGGCAATTTTAAAATTAATTTCAAAATTAAAATTAGCAAAAAACGGAGTAAATATATGAAGAGTTGAGGAGAAAGAACAAAATAAATGTGCACTTCGGGAACCAAATTTTAATGCGTAACCTTTTAATACTTGGACTCCACCGGCAGGACTGCTGCTACTAAGGAACCTTAAAAAAACGGCATATCCCTCACGGAACTTATTCATAAGCATTTCAGTCTCATATTTTTTCAAAAATCATTAATTTTAATATCAAAAGACTAATAAAATATCAAATTAGTTTTTAGCATTAAATAAAAATTATTGATTTTTCATAAAAACTGTAAAAATTTCATGTAAATAGTCGTATTTTTTTTATTATATGCATGCGATATTTTTTCAATTTATTTTTTATCGCATGCGATATTTTTTAAAAATGAATTTCACTTTTCACATTTATCTTCACACACGTTAAATTCACTTGAAAAAATAAAGAAAAACGGGAATATCAATTGATTTGATATGCATTTTTCAACACCCCTCGTACATTTTACCTGCATGTGTATGATAGGAATATAATCCAATGAATACAAGACTAATACTAACATTTACTAAAGTCGTCAATGTAACCGGAGAACACTGTGAAATTTTTTTATTTTGTGTCCACATGTTTGGGCAGCCCTAGTTGAATGCCTTGAGCTAGTATAAAATACAACAAACATAGAAAGTTTTATCATATCAAGATTACACACAAAACTAGAAATGACAGAATATATATTCGACTGCAAATTTCAATATTCTTGATGTTTCCATTGAATGACTAACAATGGCAGTGAAATTGTTACCGCTTTAATATTTTTTAATAAGAAGATTTATTTAGGTGTATAATTAAATTTAAATAAAGTTGTGCTTACAAATGTATTCTTTTTTCTCTCGGTGCATATACATGGTGGTGTATGTTTGATTTTTCGTTTGTTCTATCAACATTAATCATACGTACTGTTGCACTGAAATATTTTTAATTTCCTAGAATACACACACACAAACACAACCATAAATGTGTGGAACATTTCAACAAAACAGCTATAAAAAATTTACTGGAAATTTATGTTTAATTAAGAATTTTTTTTGTGTAAAGTGTTTCGTTGCTTTTTTTAAACAAAATATGAGAACAATAAAAGTTAATTAAACAAAAATGCATAAAAAATTAATTGTGCCTTTATTAAAACAGTATTTGAAAGCAAAATTAAAGTTTTCAGAAAAATGTTTACCAAACAACTTTATTTCAATAATAATTCACATTTATTTTATTTAAAAGAAGTGAAGTGCTTTTACAAAAACCTTTTTAAGTACTTTCGGGCACTAAAAAAAATCACTGCCTCCATTCATATTTGTTGGAAAACTAAAGCCAGTCGTTTAAATGTTTCTTTTTTTTATTTTTTTTTTTTTAATAAATTTTATAACTGTACAACAGTCTTATTTCAGACTTTAAGCTGAAAGAACACACCCACAAATATTAACAATTTATTCACTCAGTAGCGAAATAGTGCAACCACGCTGGCCACTCATCCAGCTAGAATTTTGGCAGATATTTAAGTTTTTTGTTTGTTTTATTTTTTATCTGCTCCGGTCAGTTCAGCAATGCAAGTTCACACCCATAAAAATATCGTAAATTTTGTTTTGTTATTGAATGCAAAGAACTGCGTTAAGCTGGTAAAATAAATTAAATTAAAGGGAAAGAGAAAGAGAAATTGGAAGTATGATTTACATGGAAACACATTTGCAGCATAAAATGACAAATAAATATCATATTCAGATAAAATGGCCATAATCTATAGTACAGACCTTACCGTAAATGTGAATGTTTAATTAAGTTTTGTAAAGTCTATAATATAAAAAAAGTACCAACAAGTCTTCTCTTATAGTTTCTCAGTCTCTCTGGACTCAGCATGTTGAATTTGCTGTTTCGAGGTTCAGTATTAATAAAAACTCGAAAAGTACCAGTAAAAGAACGAAAACGTACCAAGAAGATTCATCCTACAGATTCTGAATTAAAAAAGTATCAGTTGAAGAACCAAAAAGTACCAAAAAGTTCCCTTTTAAAGATTCTCGCTCACTCAGGACAAAAAATACCAGCTGTAGAACAAAAAGTACCAAGAGCTACTCTTTACAGATTCTCATACACTCAGAACCATGCATGTTTAATTTAATGTTTCTATTAAAATATTTACGAAAAAGTACCTAAAAGATCCCTCTTACAGATTGTCGGTTACTTAGGTGATTGTATAGTTAATTTTATGGTTCTAGGTCTTATGGTAACGGAAATTCAAAAAGTATCAGTTAAGCAACAAAAAAGTACTAAATAGTTCCCTTTTAAAGATTCTCACTCACTCAGGACAAAAAAGTACCAGTTATGGAACAAAAAGTACCAAAAGCTACTCCTTACAGACTCTCATACACTCAGAACCATGCATGTTGATTTCCTGTTTATATTCTAATTTTAACGAAAACGAAAAAGTAACAAAACAATCCCTTTTACAGATTTTCATTTACTCCGGAAAGTTAATTTTATGGTTCTAGGTCTAATACTAACGGAAATCCAAAAAGTACTAGTTGAAGAAAGAACAAAAAAGTACCAAAAGGGTCCCTTTTAGGATAAAAAAAAGTACCAGTTGAACGAAGAAACACTAAAAACTACTCCTTACAGATTCTTATCCACTCAGAACCATGCATGTTTAGTTTTATGTTTTTAGTCGCAATATTAACGAAAATTCAAAAAGTACCAGTTGAAAAACAAAAAAGTCCCTATAGTTTTCAATTTATAGGATCTTATTTGCTCAGGACCCCGCACATAAAATTCTAAAGCTATCACATGCACTACCCGTATTTCCCTTTTTTGGTACTTTTTTCCCATTGAAGTACCAAAAATTTCAATATGTTAGTGTGAGCCTCTAATTAAATACGTTTATATACATAAGTCAATAAATGGAGAAAAATTTTTTATAAAAAAGTACAAAAAATAGGTATGATTTTCACATTTCGAATTTCAAAAAGTACCAAATTTATATATATTTATGTATTTTTTAGATAAGTTACGACTTATGTATAATTTTTATTTTAGTGTTTATTAGTCTAAAAGATAGATGGGGTGACAAAGAAGTTCCAAAATACAGTTTATACCCGTTTACTTCCCAAAAGGGCTTAATTTCAAAAAAGGACCAGACACCTGTACGCTGATTTTTCTAATGAACAACGATGAGTATTCAATTTTTTATTTATTGCTCTTAGTTTTAGATATGAGGTTACCGAATTTACCCGTTTTTACCCTTTTTACCCCTTCGGATCTTAACAAAAAATTTATGTTGTGCACTTTCGAAAGCAAATTCCTTTAAAATTCTGTATTTTTTGTTCAAAGAGGCTAAAAGTGTTCTTAACTGTTTTGCCTGAGCCGATTTATATTTAGAAAATAAAATTATCAATTCAAAATGGAGACGTATGTTTTTCCGATTGAATAAAATAATCTGAATAATAATTAAATTAATGACCTTGAAAGCCCGCATATAGGAAACTATATAAGCTATTTAAAGTAATCGGAAAAAGGTCGATCAACACTTATAATTATGAATAATTCAAATTATTCGAGTAATTGAAATAACTTAAAACCCCTATTCGTTTAAATAAGCTTTTTTTAAATTCAACAACCGATTAATTTCTTACTCGAATAAAACCAAAAGAGGAATAATTAGTTACTCTAGTTACTATGCACTATCAAACCTTTGTGTGATATGGGTATTTCCACAGGAAAGTCTATTAATTATCACTTTACGCCACCAAGCTTTTTAAGATGTCTCTCAAAGAATATTTTTCTTTATATAATTTATTTATTTGATTTTTTTATTTTGGTTTTAAGCGCAATTTAGTGAAAGGGAGTAAAAATTAAAAGATTGGTGGCGTAGTGTGACACTTATGTGGAAGTGCCCATACCTAAGTTTTAACTTGATGAATAGTTGAGATATCTTACGGCGACTGATACCCCTCATTAGTGAATGCTACGATGAAAATACATCAAATCGGATTCCTCTCTCCTTTACTTGACTGTTTGCTCGCTGTGAACTACCACGATAAAACCATTCGATGTGTACATTTCCGTGTCGGTGAATTTTATTTATATTTCGGTTTTACATGTGGCCACGACAGTAATTTTAACAGTTCATTGATTCAATTGAAGTATTTAAATGTCGTCAGAAATTAATATATATATTTAACATAATCCTCATTTATGATTTCTGCATTCACACAAATACACACATTTTTTAAAACATACGCTTTTTCACTTTAGTATTTTTAAACAATTATAGCAACATTTATTTAATGGCCTTTCCGCTTTTATTGGCGATTGATGAGCGTAAATTCCTTTACAGGGACAACATTAATTAATGTGGTAAAGTCATGATAATAAAAAACAGCAAAATTGAATACGCAAAATAATTGTTTTAAATAATTATGGAAACAATGTTCAAAAAAAATATGTTTATATTACTATGACTTAATGAAGTTTTTTAACTTCGTTGTTGGCTGTAAGTTCCTCTTAGACCTATTGATTACGGCCAATACAAGATGACCGGCCATAAGCATTTACTAATGAAATATTCAAGTAATGAGAAGAAAGAAAACTTTTAAATGTAAGAAAATTTTATTACCTTAAAGTTTTCTATTCCATTTTATAATCTTCTTTTACTAACTTTAAACAAAACTCTGCCTTTGTTGGAATTCTTGTCGCCCATCGATTTGCCATATACATTTTATGTTACGTCTAACTAAAATTTAGTATAAATTTAAAACCCATAACTTTGGTTTGCGGAACCTCTCAAATCGGGTCAGTAGGTATGACATTAACTTTGCTTTTGTATTTACATTGTGTACGCTTTCATGGACAATGTATGAGTATGTGTTCTATATGAGTAACCCAGCAAGCAATTTGGATAGATAAAAAAAAATAAAATATGAATATCTTATTAAAACCATACTCTAGGATAAGGAGTTTAAAATTTCTAAAAAAGATTTTCCGCTTTTGCTGTTGCAAGTAATCGTTTGCGGTCTAACACGAGGCCGAACAGAGGGGTTTTGTTGGCAAAAAGCTATTTTTCGACTGTTACTTTGCAAACATCTAATGATACATTTCTATAGAGAACTTTTTCACTTAGATAAATCCTTAATTGGTTTTCGTAAAAAGCCACATTTTGTTCTAGAAAAATCTAGAGAATTTACTCAATTCTTTTTCCCAGAAAACTGATGAAAATGTTCATGCAACGCAGTAGTTTATCCGTGTTAGATATTTTCACTGCTAACATTTTAATGCCGTTTTTATTTAAACACAGCATCGTCTTTTTAAATAAAACAAATAACAATGCTTTGATCGGCTATGACGAATCTTATATACCCTTCATCATCGTGCGATAATTATAGAAAGTTATATATATAAATACCGTTTTTAAGATATAAATAAATCTATTTTGTGTCAGGCCACACCGGAACCAAATAAAGGATGAAAGTGGTCTCTTTAAATTACCCAAAGCAATCCACAGAACTTAGCCAATCCCTGAACAAAGTTATAAATTTTCTGAAAAAAGTCACGTAGAGAGTAGTGCAGGTTAAGCAGCCCATACACGATGCAATTCAATTGTCAACTGAGTCGGTTGTTGTCCAAATCAAAGCGTGTATGGCTTTGTCAATTGATAAGTTTGACGGTTGTCGAGTTGGTTGAAGAAAAATCAAAAGATTTTAATTTTTTCAAGTTGACTACTAATTCTTTCAATTCGATTGTACTGTGTGTGCTCGAGTCTCTTGATCAGCTGTCAAAATTAATGTCTGTAGTTTTCTTTTGCAAAAAAAGTTAAGTATTTTAAAAATTGTCTTTTATTTCATTAAATTTTTAAATTAATTTAAAATCAATTTCAATTTTTGGGAATACAAAATTTTAATTTCAAAAGATTTTGTTATTCGTGCTTAATTCCCAGTTTTTATTATTGATAAAAACACTTGAAATTTATTGTTGATGGGATAAGCTATTCCTATGCGCATTTCACTGGTTGCTTAGGCCAGATCATCAGGAAACTTCATCTTTTGAAATTAAAATTTTGTATTCCCAAAAATTGAAATTACTTTTTGATAATAAACAGGCAAGTGCACGGCCTAAAAAAACACTTAATTGACAACATCTTTTGTAAGTTGTTGTTGTTTTTATTTTGTTTTTCTTAACCTACTTACAACTACAATTAATGTTGAGAGAATTTCAACTAATTGTAGTGGGGAATGTAAGATGAGATAAACCCACTGTTTATTGTTGATGTGTTTTGTTTAAGCTTTGATATTATTACAAGTAGAACTGTTGCTATAAGTCTTATACGCTTAACAGTTTTATTTGGTTTAATATCTTTAGTTTTTCTAAAATCTTTATGGATGAAGTTTCCTGATGATCTGGCCTAAGCAACCAGTGAAATGCGCATAGGAATAGCTTATCCCATCAACAATAAATTTCAAGTGTTTTTATCAATAATAAAAACTGGGAATTAAGCACGAATAACAAAATCTTTTGAAATTAATTTAAAATCTTTCAATTCAGTTGATGAAGTGTGTGGCCTCAATTCAGTTGAAAGACTCAGTTGACAATTGAACTGAAACGTGTATGTAGCGCATTAGTAATAAAATCTGATTAATGTTTTACAAAAAGTGCAATATAACTGTAAAAAATACTGATGTTTTGCATCGTTTGCCTGCATGATCTGATCCGTATATAAATAGTAAATGGTTTTTAACAAGAATTTTGTTTTTTTTTAAATTGTGGCAACACCAACAACATGATAGTTTTGACACTAAGTATTTTGAAGTATTAATATTGCTCGAAAATCGCATTAAAATAATTAAAATCCACTATGAAAATGGTGGTTCTGTTAAAGTTACATTCACACAGCCAATGAAACGATCAATTTATTGCAAACCAAACTTCTCGATCGCATAATTTTACGAACATTAGATGTTAGGTGGCCAGCCAGATTGTGTGAGTTAAGACCACTGGATTATTTTTGTGGGACTATGCTAAGTACAGAGTCTATACGGAGCCAATCGAATCGATTGCAGATTTCAAACTCAAAATCCGTGATGTGATTAACGAAATAGACCCGCCATTTTGCCAAAAAGTGATTATAAACTTTGATGAAAGAATCGACATCTGTCCGCATGCTCGTGGTGGACATTTGCCAGATATAATTTTTCATCCATAATTGCCAGAATTTTCTCTTCGTGATAGAAAAAAAAATTTAATCATATTCATTTAAATCTAAATTTTTTGTTGTTTTAGAAAACAAAGTTCTTGTTGGAAAACCCGATATAAGACGTTAACCTCATAAACATCATTTAGAATTAGATGAAGTAGTTTAAGAAATGGTAGTTTGAGAATAAAATTTTTGACTATTTTGATTAAATTTCGCAGGCATATTTTGTTCATTCTAGAAAGTGTATGTACCAAAGTGAAAGACTTTTGCTTGAATAGGAAAAGTTTTATGCAAAACAAATTGATTTGGATTGTATGAGAAGTGGGCGGGGCTGAATTTGATGAAATTCGATTTTCTATTAATGTAGTCAATATAATATGGTCGGTGCTAGCATTCATGGACAGCTCGTTGGAAAAAAGTATTAAGCATACCTTGCGGATTTTTGATTAGAACAGCATTGGCAGGGTCTTCGTAAGATCAATCCAACCATATTTTCTGATTTTTATTTCGGCCCTGGTGTTCTGCTGGTTAGTTCTGGGTCAACTAACTTGAAGAATATTTCAGAGGCAACGGTTTAAAAACATCTGCAGCTTTGCTTTAATTTTTTTAGTTGCTTGCCATTTCTCTGATCCGAAAAGAAGACAGACATCACGCAGGCACCACAAATTCTAGTTTAAGTTGCTGTGATTATACTTTTAACACGCCATACATTTCGCAGCTTGACAAATATATGATTAAGGATAATTTGAGAATAATAAAATTGTTGTTAAAAAAGACTAAAGGCAAATATCTTTCAATTTCAGAAAGATTTGAGAATCAGAGGTAATATGAAGCCTAGAATTAACAAATTCATTGTAGGAACACAATTGCACCGTAGGAACATAATTGTACGGTATGAACGAAGTAGCATACGACGTAAGAGCTTTGGAAACCTTAAACGTATAATATTATACACAAAGTAAAAGCGTGTCTACGACGTTAGCCGACTTATATCTAATTTAAGAGACTTATCCCTTTACGTCCTACGCTCTCACAACGTACGACCTAATTGTGTTCCTTGCATTATAAAAACGGTTTATGCAACATTCTTATATATTAAAGCAATATTTGGATCTTGTGTTTGCTGGGTTATGCTCATGAATTTTGGTTTTTTGGTTATGTACTGGCGCTACCCGCCGTTGTAGTGGTTTCTACTTTATATCACATTAAACTATTTGGCAATAGTAACCGTCATGTTTTTCATGTCTCTTTTGGCGCACAAATTTGACTACATGTTTTCATTGCCAGTCAGTGTTTGTGAATGTTTTAAGCTATAAAATGCAACAGTAAGTGGTCAACAGAATAAGGCCAATAGGTAAGGTAGAAATGGCAGTCGGTTCCTTACTGACAAATTTAGACCCATTTATCCATTGGGTTACCACCCGATTCTTCTCAATAGAATTTCAACCAGAAAACCAACCCAAACTCCTAACGAATTTTAAAATGCACTCCAGCTCAGTGCCGGAAAAATATTATCCCATTTTGGTCAGTCGCCTTCTCTCCAATGCAAGACAGTGACAAGGGAGACGTTCTACATTCTTTCTAATTTTCATCATCGCAGCTGCAGCAGCTATCACAGTGTCCCATACGCTTTACGTGTCTTAATATGAGGCAATGTCCAGTGACTATAGATACCAAGAGTGACACAGCACCCGACTGACTGTAAGTTTAGGTATACCAATATATCAATAGCTACTCAACTTAAAAACATTATTTTACTCTTTTGTAAAGGAATGCTTTTGCAGGGAGCAAGCTTGTCTTGAGAAGAGGCATATTGTGCTTGAAACAAATTTTCTGGAAAAACATTTATTAAGGTAGTCAAAATAGGAGATAATTATGGTACAGATGCTCTTCCTTGGACGGATTCGAGCGTTGAAGACTTAGTAGCTGGTGAGTTTATGAAGGCTCGATGACAGGTTTAATACCGATGAAGACAAGGATTTTTCTGAATGACAGGAAAGTCACGGAACCGGCGATGAAGAAAAGCGGAGTTGGATTTTAAAAGAGTGGAGTGCATTAGAGAGAAAGCTGGCTTCCCTCGTGAGATGTGTTTTTCGCAGGTTGACACACTTTTACAGAGAGCGCTTGCCTTTTGGGGAAATGCTTTGGAGATCACGTAGTGGTTGGGGTTGAAACCTAAATCGCGGGAAGGAAGTTACTGAACTGCAATAAAGCTATACAATTGTGGAAGGTTCGAATTTTGAAGGCGGATCATCTCAATGTGCTGCTGCTATCCGACAGATGATGACGGCTATACTTTCAGCAGCGGAGGTTAGATAGATCCAGCTCCTGAACAAGGGCCGAGTGTATAATTCTGCCGGGTTATACATTAAAATGTATACCTGTGTGTGCTGGTTGCTATCACGCACAGTGGCGGTTGGTAAAGCGTCATCCAATGGACAAGATACACCATGGAGTATCTACCCCTTGGCAGGTATCTAAAAAAAATAATTTTTACATCTTTGCATCACTGTGCCGTAGGACCTATATGATCCTTATTGTGAACTGCTCAACCATCTTATTTAGCAAGAGCGACATTCGAGCGCTGTTCTTGTCCTCAGCGATAAGGAATTTAGGGCCAAGTAAAATATGAAAATAAATTTGCATAAATTATTCCCAAAAATTCTTATTTTTTTAATGTTTCCCTTAAATTGACTACTGCCTTTAACATACACTCATATATAATTGAATATCTATCCTTAAACAGCATTCATATATTTCACCCAACCATCTCACTACAAGTTAAAACATTTAAAAAATAACCATTCGCAATTCACATTCACTCATTTTCAATACAATTTATAACTTCTTTTTCTTTTTGGCTTTTGCGGCAGTTATTGTGTTGAAATTATCTTTTATAGCCTCTCAAATTTATTGCCGGCTGCTGAATGGAAATTTTAACAAGTATACATTTGGCCAAGAAATGTGCAAAAGGTTAAAGTGTTATTAAGTGGTTAAATGTTAAACATCTTAAATTACATGAAATTTTGGCAAGAGGAGAGGAAAATTACAAAATATTTTGCAAAACATTAGAAATGATAAATTATTAAATTTGGTGAAGATGCAGATTAAGTTGCAAGTGTTGCTGTGACTTTTATGCAATAATATTGTTTGCAATATTTGGCTTAAAAGACAAGTCATCCAATGGTTAAAGGAATAGTGTCAGTTAATTGAAAACTTAATCAGTTAGAGGTTCTGGAAATACTATTAGCTCTCTTAGAATCTGTAGGTATAACTCGAATTTGACTATAGACCAAATTATTTACTGGACCATAAACTAGTTAGATTGGAGGAAACTTTAAATGCTTTAGCAACAAATGTCCTAGATTTTACACATGGCTTGTGACATAAAAATTAGATCAAAAGGAGAGCGGAACAAATTTTAAGTCTTTGATTGTGTTCCTCCCGCGGGCTTGTAGGGATCATCTTAAGGATATTTCAACTTTGGTGTTACAAACTCAGGGGTAATCAGGTGAAGTCAATACCTACAGTTCGGAAAAAATCCACAGTTAGCAATTCAAGTGTATAATCGGGTGTAGATATCCGGAGCTACCTATCCTCCACTGCTATTCATTAATTCCAACAGCTTCTGCTTAAAAGCAACAGTACCTAGGGACCCCTACAAGAGCCGAACTTTACTGCAACGCAAAGATCAGTCCTCCAACAGGAAGTCACCCTACCCGCGATTTTGGGTTGAAACCGCACGTGCTGCCTGATAGTATCTTTTCAAATAAAGGCTTCCGTAAAGAGGATCATCCTGAAAGACAAGAAGCATTTCTCGCAAGGAGCTTACTAATGGAGACCTTACCAATCGTCTGACAGGTGCCTTGTCAACGGGGGCGTCTCAGGCTATGACTAGACTATGAGTTGCCATATATCTAGACCTACGAGTATGTTAAGACTGCATCTAAAAAATGACTAATATTGATATGAGACTATATGTAGATATCAATTTCATTGATTTATTTAAAAACATTTTGCTCTCCTCCAAAAAAAATATCATAAAATTTGCAATAGTCGATTATATGTATGACATCCTTTGGCAGTATGGGCCAGTAACAAAATTAAAAAGAACAAGCAGAAATTAAAAGGCATAAACCGGAATTTCAAAAACAACAAAGTTTTTAGAAAAATGTTTAAACGTGACTCTTTTTTCTACTACAGAAAGAAATAAACATTTTGAAATCCTGACTAAAAACATTTTTGTGGAGAAAAAATATAAAAGTGCATAAACGAATTCAATGTACTCTGCACAACGATAGGGAAAAGCCTATTGTTCCCTATCTCATAAGGTATGGGCACTATAGTGTCAAAATTTGCCTAATTTTTGGGAGCATATTTGTATGGGCTCTAAAGGAAATAAGAAGGATTTGTCTGAATATAAAAGCTTAACTTTATTAACATAGTGTATCAAGCCCTAAATTCTCGAGGACACTGGTATAGGAGCCAGATAAAATAATAGACCAATATGGCTCATAGTAATTAATACTCCTTGTATCTGAGTTAAATTTGGTCCCTCTGTCGTTTTTGGTAAAGCTAGTCTATAAAGTCTACTTAGGGTTAAACAATAGATTATAAGGAGACTTAAAATAATTATTTTTTACCCATAAAATTTAAAGATTTATTGGCTAACGTTGAAGGTACTACACTTCTATACTAGTGTACACTAGTGTAGTGAATTTAATTGCACTTCCCTACAGTACACTTAACTGCACTGTTCTGAAGTGCATTTTACTGCCTAACACCACATACGTTGCGCTGCACTACACTAGTGTACTGCACTATTGTACACCAGTAAACTACAAGAAATACCAGTGCCATGTTTTTTTCCTTAAAAATTAACCTCTTAAGTTCTTTTCAGTATCAATCTTAAGTTATACCAGGAGTCTAGTCTATTGTATAAACTTTTATTAGAAATATAAATATTAATCTCTAGTACTTAGTCTGGGTTAACACTATTAAAGTTTTCTTTCAGAAAGTCTGAGTATATTGGTGAGAGGGGAGAGTAGAATAGCATTTTCTCTTCCCCTCTCTCAAATAAGCTCAGACTGAAAGAAAACTTTCATAGTATGTACTAGAGGTCTGCTTTGAATAACTCAATTGTTTTCATTATTTAAATAAGAAACACTCAAAGAGATAAGAAGAGAGTAAACCATATACAAAAATGAGAATGAATGAATTGAATAATTCTTCGTTTTGTCTTTGGTTATCCTCTCATTTGTTTCGTTATTATTGGGTGCTCGATACATTGTATTTAAAAAGCAAACAGGTGTGTTGAAATTGCTGTTTATTCATTCTTGCAGACCTCTAGTCTGTACCCAGACTTATATAATTAAAGGCTGAGCTTAAAGTAAAAACTAAAACCTCATCTAAGATTTGGTTATGTCTTATATTATATTCTACAGTCTACTTTACAATTTTTTGCGGTTGTTTTTTTATTACAGATGATTTAAGATGCTCTGTTTTTTTTATTTTCCTTTTATAAAAAATTGTATTAAAACTAATTCTATTGTTTGTGAAAGAGAAGTGTAGAAATCAAATCACTTATCAACAAGTTCAACTTCTTGTGAAGGTTGAAACATCCTTTTTGTTTTATACTGGCTACTAGTGCATGTTCAAAAGCTCCTCTCTAGTTGGATTAAATTAGCTCAAGTGGAAAATGTAATTTTGGTATGTTTGCTATTGAGTTTTACCTTTTTTTTTTTCTTTTGTTACAGCTTTTATTCCATTAAACGAGATTTAGAAAATTACTTAAAAACCTGGAAATAAGAAAAAAAACAAATTTTAAGAGAAAATTTCATTATTATTATTTTTTTTTTTTTTATTTAATTTTAGTTTTTAAGAAAATGCTTTTCTATTATTTTACATAAATTGAACATTAAATTTAACAAACCTTTTTATTTTGAAATTAAGAAATTTTCATTTTGTTTTATTTTCAGAGAATCTTCTTTTTGCTGCTGGGTAAGATAAATTACATGTAAGAAAGGACTCGTGTTTATTTAAAACAGCAAAAATACACAGATAAATAAAAAAGGACAGGTGTTTTAAATTTAGCTCGAATTGTATGCGGTCATTATTTATATTAGCTCCAAATTCAGCCCACTGCACAATATTAGGCGCAAATCAATTATAAAAACTAATATACCAAATCAAATTCATAGATATAAATAAAGGTCCCCGACATTGGAAAAGTCCCAGGTTTTGATTAGAACCATCAATATAAATAATCAAATTTAAGTCTGAAATCAGAAAACAGTTTAAACCAATAAACCTTGAAGAAGCATTAAATAAAATAATACCAAATAGAATGCACCAATAACACAGTGCAACAAAATTCGTGCAATGTACGTAGAACGGGATTTCGAAAAATTAAAAAATTTCAAGGCCCGGAATTTTGAAAATCCGTTTTACGTACATTGCACGATTTTTTGGTGTAAGAAGACCTCTAATAAAATTTGATGCAGAAAATATTCGTGGAATATTTTAACCCTCTAAAGGGCCGTTTTAGTATACTTTTGTTTGGAAGTTAAAAAAAGGACAAAAATGACCCCTTAAAATGAGTGTCATAGGGTTAGTATATTCTAAGAAAATAATCGCCATACAATTGTCCTGCAGACATCTGAAATTAACTTTTAGCTCAGAAGTACATTTTGTTTATTTTTTTTACTTAAACCAAACGCCTTTTCAAAAAATTCAAAAACTTTAGCGGCCCATATTTCGGTTACCCGAGCTAACTTTTCAAAACCCTTTGGCAGATTTGCTCTACCAATAGTCTAGTTTCATTTCGCGTTGCAAGTTTTGAGGCTGGTTTTATTTGTTGCACAGTGTAATATACACATTTTTTCCAACTTTACTACAACATTTAAATAAATTCATTTAAAAATGTTTCTAATTTCTCTTGCCAGCCCACTTTTTGAATTACTGTATTTTTTTTTAACTTAATTTACTTGATAAAATGTTTTTAATTTAAACAGTTTTTTTAATGAACAATTTTATCTTTCCCTTAAAAAGGATTCTCTATTCACTTTCAATTTAAAGAACAACAAAAGGCAATTATGATGATGGCCAAAAAATAATCCTGGTTAATAAAAGATAATCTGCCAAAAAAATTGGCAAAAAACCTTCTGTCTGAATAAACAATTATTAGCAAAATAATTTGAATAGAAAACCCCATTATAAAGCTTAAGTAATTATATTCAACATTTTGATATTTTTACAAGCTCTTTTTTAATTCAGTTACATTTGAGAGGCTTATGGCCATTTTCTCAATGTATCGACAAAGTGTCTGTTACTTAATGTCAACATAAATTTATTCTACCGATAAACTGTCCGTTAACGATTTTGAGTTTCTCAATATACCGACAAAAACATTGGTTTGAGTTGGCAACACCACTCAAAATACATGTAAAAGTTGGGAGTCAGCTGATTGAATTTATCTGTACGTCAAATAAAAGGAAAATAAATATTTGGCAGAAGAGTGCTGGTTAGCATTGCGACAAAATAGAAGTAAATGAGACATTGAGAAAACCAAATTTCTTTAATGTGCAGTTTTTCGTTGGGAAAAAAGATAATCGCCTAATGAGAAAATGGCCATTAAAGTATCTCTTTAGAAATTCAAGTCCATGATCAAAGTATTAATTTATTTGTAAAAAAATTAAAGGAAATAAAGCATTTAAAGGGATGGACTGTGGCTCTTGAAAAATTGCAAGTTGTTAATATAAAAAAAAATATCTAGAGTATTTTAAAATTTAGACAAGACTCTATTTTTTTGCCCGTAATTTCTACAAAAAAAAAAGATAATCGTGTTCGTACCTAACCTATTTCAACGTTTATTTGGCCCAAATGTTTTTACCTTCAGTTATCTTTTAAAATATGGCAGCTTTTACTCTATAGATTTCTTTACACGGCTAGATTTTTTTGTAGAAATAACGGGCATTAGTCGATCAAAAGCATAAAATAAACTATAGATTGCAGTTTAGAACAGTTTACAGTAGTAGTTTCAAATGAACTTAGGCTTAGATTTCAGATGGGACTAGATAACAAACTAGTTAAATGTCCTTACTAGAGACTAAGCTAGAAACTAAACTATAGACGGAAGACAGAATAAATCCTATACTAGATTAAAGACTAAAATAAAGAAAAAAAAAATATAGACGATACACTACTAGACTACAGACTATACCATAGACTAGACTAGACTAATGAACATTTCAATAGACTAGATACTTTTTTCCCCTTAGGCTGGTGAACATTTTTCATGCCACTACCAGGCCAACGGTTTCTTACCGACTTAAATCACCTCCTTCATCATCCTTACGCCCTGCAGAACAAGAACAGTCTACAAGATATTGCATCACATGGCCAGAAGTCTTAGTTAGCCTTTACCATGTTACAGATATTTTCTTCTATCCTCTTCCTTCTTCAGTCTCATATGTAACATTTCACAGAAAAAAATAAAAATTGATTTCAATTAAAAAATTTGTGATATTAATTAAAAATTTAATTAAATTTGCAGCAGTTAACAAGTTAATAGTATCAATTAAACCAGTTAATAGTATTAATTAAACGTTTAATTCACTTGATTAAAAGTTTAATTCACTTGATTAAAGTTTTAATTAAAACTGATTATGTTTTTGATTAATGCTTTAATTGATGAAAAATTTTGGAGAATTTTTTCTGTGTTAGCATCCTAGCTAGCAAACGTGTTTAATAGTTTCCTTTTAGATTTTCGAGGTTCTAATACGTTCGGCATCATTATTATAAAGGCCCATCTGACCCTTGATGCATTTTGACAAGTATATTATATATATCTGCTCCAAAGTTCAGCCTTGCATCTATAATGACTCTTAGATAATTAATGAAAATCGCCTAATAAGAAAAAGGCCATAGACGGTTAAATCGCACGAACGAGGCAGCTATTCACAAGCTTCGTTACGTGGGATAACTAGCTCGACGAATTTGTTCTTCAATAATTCGATTATATCGTGCACTTTATTGCACGTTGCTTTATTTTGTTTTAGCAGCATACATTTAGCAGCATGACATTTGCTCTCGAGCCCTTTTTATCAAAAACGAAAAATGGAACGGTGATGCCGCTGGTAAAAAAAAAACACAAAATTAGATTTTTTGAAAATGTTGAGGCCGTGTCAAACACTTAAGGCTGCTTACTAATTAAATACTAGACTGCAGATAGAACAAAGAACATTTGTGAACTTAAATTTATTTGAACCACTGTTCCTTTTTTTCAAACAATAATTATCATTTCAATTACCCTCCGGCATGTAACTGTAAATTGCAGAAGATTTCTTCAATTAAAAGTCTCACAAAAGCAACTTTTTTCCTTTAAATTTGCAAAGTTTTATAATAATACAGTACTACAAAACTGAAGAAATAAAAATAAGCAGCGGTTCTGATAGAGCATTTTTTTTTTTTGACGTTTCTGATGTAAACAAAACAAAACGGAATTGATATATCAAAATCCCTGCATATTTCTTGTGCTACACAGTGTAATTATTTTAAAATTAACAACAAGTTCTTTAACAAAAACTTCTTTACACCACTTGCCTCTACATTCAAGCACAATCAAGTTTTTCTTTTGGTTTCTATTTTTTGAAGTTTAATTAAAAATTCTCTAAAATAGCTTTTTGTTAAAAATAAAGTTTCTTAAAAGTTGTCATTAATGTGCCATTATTTTCTTTGTTAATCGAATAAAATGACAAAACAAATGCTGCTTCTCAATTGAAATTTTGAAAAGCAAACTTAACGGACAACGAAAGTTTTTAAGGAATTAAAAGAAGGATAAAATCAATTTATTTGCAATTTTAATAATGACTGACAGTTTATTTTGTTGGTTAAGCAAAAAAAAAAAAAAATATATATTTTCCATGAATTTCAAAGATTAATTGAAATTGTCATTTTCAACATAAAAAGAAAGGATGTCATCTTTTTTGTAATTGACAGCAAATAGATTTAAATTAACACTTGACTTTTTATGAAGTACTTTGATTGTCATTTACTTAACCCACTCTTTCCTATTTCAGTCTTTATCATTCATCTTAGTTCTAACTTAATTGCTTTGTTATCTTAGTTGAGAAACTTTTGTGGACAACTATTTGAATTGGAAAGTTAAATTAATAAAACTTTTTTATATATTCTACAAACATTTTGCTAAAACAGCAGTGAGTTTTCGTGGGGAAAGTAGAAAAGGGTTTGTTTTGCTGCTGGCGGTGGATTGTGCAGAGTTAATGAGAGAAGTTGTAGTTATTCGCTTACAGAAGAAATATGAAAATATTAAGAATAAGTATTTAGGACTAAACTATTATACCTGGAATACGCATGCAAGAAAGCTGCAGGGGTCTTAAATACAAAAGCGAGAATGATGCCAAACATATGCAAGCACCCAATTAAAGATGTCATTATTTTAAAAAAGTAAGCACAGATATATGCGCTACGCAATAAGACGTGCAAATATGCAGCAACGTAAGTGAACAAAATTACGGTTTTCCCTTACTACGAAGAACGTTTGAAGGGAGAATATTTAAGAATTAATATAAGTTCAAAATATTTAGTATGGAAAGCCGATTGTAGTACACACCAGTTTTTATATATGTTAAATAAAGCGCTTCTTGTGTCAAAAAAGTATTTCTGCAAAGTGGGATCTCGTCATATAAGACTCATGTCTTCCGTAAGCGAGAGGTTAAGCGAAACTTTAACATTTCTTGTTTAAAAACCTGCTACGTTTAAAGCTCGATTTTTCACAACCTACACTTAGGCTCGTTTTCACACCTTACAGATAGCTAAAGGTAGGATTTTATCGGCCTTATAAAAAGTGTTCCATAATTACAACTTTACTCTAACCTACCAGGTAGGGTGAACCTTAATTTACTTTATCGCTCACTTTAGGTTAAAGTAAAATTAAAATAATGGAACACTTTATAAGGCCGGTTAAAGTATACTTTTAGCTATCGGTAAGTTGTGAAAACGGGCCTAAGCGTAACGGCCGAACGGAGAAAGAGATGACTAAGAATCTGTAATGGCTTAGAACCTTTTCCATGGAAATAGTGAGTGTTGTAGTGGGTACAGCACCCATCGATCTGACAGCTAGCGAACTTGTTTTAATTTCTAAAGAAATTAGAAGCGATCAGTTTCTTCAGAAAAAAGAAAACCATAAGTTCCATAGAATATGGAAAATGTCACACAAGGACCGTCGGACCTTAAGTTCGATTTCACGTAATAACAAATGGTTAAATGTTTGGCATTGAGCGTTTTTTTTATAATTTGACCCAGGGCTGCCAGATTTGACGATTTTGTCTAAAAAGTGACAATTTTTTCAATCTTTAAAGTCTGAATAAATCATTAAAATTTCTAACACGTTCATTTTATAATCTTGCAATGTTTAATAGCCGTACCTAAACAAGAGCGGAAGGAGGTTTTCTTTCGCTTCTCTTTTACGCTGATATGCCATACCTAAGCAAGAGCGTCAACGTTCTGTCACGAACAGTAGTGATAGCTTTCTTGTTTAATAAAACCCACAAATTAAAAATAAAATTAGAGATAAAAACGCTCGATTGACCAAAAAATAGCTAAATTGCTATTATTAATTAACAATGGCGGCAAACTTCACTATTAAACGAGCTGTCAAAATCGGTTTTTCTAATTGCAAAGCGTTGAGGCTGCTCCATTCATTAACGAGAAAACGCGTGCCGCTTTTGTTAAGAAAATCTTTAAATGATTATTTTCAGAGTACAAAAACAACAATGTTACACTTTATTTATCTTTTGTCGTTCCATCATCGAATGAACCTTTTAGGACTCTCTGTATAAATCATATTTTCAATAATTATACGACGAATATTTAACGAGCTGTAAGATAATATCTACATGAGTCTCGTACGATTCTTGACATGAAAGACTCGTAAGATAATCTTTACACACGTCTTAAATGATTCCCACAACGATTGAAGAAGCGTCTTTCGCTGTGGTATGGAAGAATCTCAGTCGTGTTACAGCTTTTCCCGTGTAAGGAATCTTCTACGATTAAAAAATGCGGACATCGACGATCAAAGACGCTCTTCATTATACGAAAAACAAAGCTACCATATCGTTTACTGATGTAAGCAATTATACTAAATGGCAGCACAATAAGCAAACCACTTATTTTGAATTGTTTTCTAAAAGTGTGTGTGTTATTTTTAATTTTATTTTTATTTAATCTTTCAACTTTTATGTAAAAATTGACAAAAAGTGGCAACTCAGTTCATTTTGTTCTGAACAAAAATTAATATTAAACCAATTCAAGAAAAAACTTGCCGAAAAAAATAATTTCTCTCGCTCTCTCTCTCTCTCAAAACTAAGGCGTCAAACTCAATATAAAAAAAATTTGTCCGGACAAAAATATTGTTCGGAATTCATGGGTGAATCGAGCTTAAGGTTCTTTATTAAAGCACTTCCCATTTTTAATACAATAAAGTATGTGGGAGATATCATCTAAATTTGTTTGAGAGACCTATCGCTGCCATCGGTAGGTGGCGACTCAACGAAATGTCTTCATCTCCATGACTCTGGCTCAAAAGTAGGGCTGAATTTGATCGATAGTATGAGATATGTTGGCTTTAAGGAACGCTGTATTGTTTGTTGTTTCGTCAAAAGAAAACTCCACAAGAACAAGCCAAACAAGGTAAAATCGCACCTACACATAACCTCCACGTGAAAAAATATGCCCTCAAGC
The DNA here is from genome assembly GCA_963931875.1 of Pollenia griseotomentosa. NCBI lineage: Eukaryota > Metazoa > Arthropoda > Insecta > Diptera > Polleniidae > Pollenia > Pollenia griseotomentosa. The sequence goes on along the minus strand of OZ007563.1, from coordinate 182,745,437 downwards.
CCTTCATGTAGAATGTGAAAAAATATGCCCTCAAGCCCATCATGTGGAATGTTCAATGGGGCAATGGCTTTATGTTGAAACACCATGTCGTTATTTTCCACATCAGCCAAAGTAGACCAAAATAGGTTGGCCTGGCCAACGTTGTTCTTAACGACACAGAAAAAATGAAAAACCAACTTCAATTAACGTATTTGTTAGAAATTTATACTATTAATTAAATTCTTTACTGATTTTCCGCCTGCAAATAAATTGATAATATCAATAAACGCATTTGTAAGTTTAAGCTTTTCTTGCTGTTCTGTTTCAATCAATAGGTTTAATTGAAATTTGACCACCAGTAAAAGAGGCCATATAAAACGTAAACACAAATCAAAATATTTTTTTTTTAATCAACACAGTTAATTGAAACAATTAAAAAATTGTTTGAGAATTTAAAATGTTTTGAAGTTTGTGTGTATGTTTTCATATTTGCAAATAAAAACAAAAACATTTTATTTTGTTTTTTTTTTCAATTAAGGCAAATTTATTGGAACAATAAAAAAATTGCTTAAAACAGCATTATAAAATTAATTGAAAAAATTTTGGTGAAAATTTTTTCTGTTCGAACTATGGATGTACTAGACACTCATGGCTCTTATATAAATAGATATCGTCCTTAATTCCTTATTAACGAAGATGATTTTTCGTTGAAAATTAGCCTTTATTATATTTTACGGTTGTCCTGTGTGGGGTAACTGTGCTAAAACCCACATTAAACGTCTTCAAATAGCGCAAAACAAAATATTGAAAATGGCTCTAAAATTACCATGGCATTTCTCTACCATACGATTACATTTTATCAGTAAAACCAACACCGTTTCAGAAGGTATTGAGATCTTTAAGTCTCGTTTTGAAACAAAATGTGGATTTTCCGAAAATCCACTTATTTGTGCACTTTACTAACATTTATTATTTGTTGATTCTTTGTTATTTTTATATCTTTGTTTTCTTCATATTGAAGGTTTTTGCTAATAGTTTTCCTTCAAAATTATAAATTATTTATAAATATACATGAATTTTTGTTATTAACCTGTTAATATTTAAGATATAAGGCAAAGCCATTTCTGTGCAATATTTGTTTCCTTAGAATGTAAGAAATTATGTAACTTACTATTAAATGAATAAATTGAATTGAATTAGCCTTTATTTTTGATAAAACAGTTTTACCATTTGCACCAGTGATTGAATTCTATATCCGTCCATGGTGATTTGCCAAAACGGACTGAAACAATGACAGCAAATTCGACAGATGTAGTTCAAACCATATAATCGACTGCCAAGCGTCGGAAGACCCTATTGAAATACCCTCTACAATATAATAAGAGTTATGATTAAACCGGAGAAAAGCTGGGCCGCTGTAATCATATATCGTGATTTAATAACGTCTTAATCCTGAGGGTAGAAGATCAGTTGAAGACTTATTCTTAAAAAGAAGAAAAAGCTGATATGCCCCTCTAAAGTAATACATTATGGCTACACCGCGGATAGCGTAAAAACATGGGCTTAGTATTTAGGCGATAAGGCGAATATTGCATGTTTTTAGTGCGGACTTATTTTATCTTTTTAACTGTATATTTTAGTTTAAACTACACAGAAAAAAATAAAAATTAATTTTAATTAAAAAATTTGTGATATTAATTAAAAAATTAATTAAATTTGCACCAGTAAACAAATTAATAGTATCAATTAAACCAGTTAATAGTATTAATTAAACGTTTAATTCACTTGATTAAAAGTTTAATTCACTTGATTAATTTTTTATTAAAACCGATTATATTTTTGATTAATGCTTTAATTGGTGAAAAATTTTTTCTGTGTAAGGATAAGACAGCAGAGAATGAAATTTTGCTGAAAGCATTTTTTGTTTAATAAGCATATCCCTAACAAAACTTACGGTTTTCAATGGAAGATTATTCTAACAAAACATACAATCAAACATATTCAATGCCTTCTAACCTTTTTCAAATATATCCTTTTATCTGATTCTGTCTTATCACACCTCATTTATTCCATTAAAATCCCCCTCCCCACTCATAAGCATTGCTTCAGATGTATACAACCTGTAGAATTTTCCTCTATTTTCTTCCATTTTCCATATTAGGTAATTAAATTTTCTCATCGGTCATTCTGTTGCTGAATAAAGCCAATAAATCTATGTCTCTTGCTGTAAGTTTGTGTGGGACTTGTGATTGAAGGTTTTTATGAAAAACTTTCTTTATTTCATTCAGAATTTAACGTCTAAACGTGATTAAATATTTGCATAAGTTTTCTTAAAGTACAAGTAAGTTATCGAAAAGCTAAAAGGCGGGTAGACTTTAAGGTGGCGGAGGGGACGGAAAGAAGAGGTCAGGCACTATTGTTCTTTGCTTACATCTGGTTTTTGCTATGTGTTAGTATAGGAAGGATTTTGTTGAAGGTTGGAACAGTATTTATTGGACTATTGCTATGAAGAAAAAACAGTTGAGGATAAAAATAAACAAAAGTAAAGGGATTTTAGGCAATATTATAATATATATATATAATAATATGTATACATATGAGTCTTTATGGCTTGGCAATTAAACTTAGTTTTTTTTTTTTATTTAAAAATACAGTCGAACTTCCATAACTCGAATCACCATTATCCCAAAAAAACTTCGACTTATGGAGACTTCGAGTTACAGAATTTTCTTGTTGAAAAGAGAATAAATTGCAAACTTGTGTACATTTTGTATTTTTTGTTTAAAACAGGCACTATTTGAAAGCTTCATACCTAAGTTATAGAATACAAATTTGAGTATTTGGTTCGAGCTATGGAGAAGTTCGAGTTATGGAAGTTCGAGTTACGGAAGGAGAATTGTGTGTAGTTTATTGTTTTAGAGCTACTGCCAATCAAATTGGTTCGATTAAGAGAAAATTCGAGTTAGAGAAGTTCGAGTTACGGGAGTTCGACTGTAAATTAAATTACCTAGATTGTATTGTTTACAATTTTTAGTAATCTTTATAATCATTTTGGTAATAAGTGCAAAATCAAAAAATTGTTTGCTTGATTCTATGAATTTATTAAATCGAAACAATTTTTAATTTTTTCTGTGTAATTAAAAATATCAAAAACTTTACATAATTGTTTTATGTAAGTTTTTTTCTGCTTAGAACTTGTGTAGTGTTAAATGAGTTTTATTTTTTCAATATTTCTGTAGTTTTTCTTCACTCTGCAAAAAAACTATTTGTTAACAGCAACAACTCAAACAAGAAATATTTGTTTTTTATTTTTTTTTAATAGTTAAGCAAACCCTTTTATGTTTTTTGTTTTCCAGTATACATATGTATAAATATTTTCGCAAAACGTCCAGCAAAATGCATCAATCCACTTTTCAATTCATCGGAACCCTAAAACACATCACAGGAGTTCACTGGATGAAGTAGGATTCTATTTGAAATGCAGTTTTTTCAATAAAAAAAAATCAAAAAAAAAAAAAATGTTTGCGTGGAACTTGTTAAGAGAGGGTAAAGAGAAGAGAGTGTTGTTTGATATTTTTTCAACAGATTTTTTATTTTCTAAATCTAACGCCTGCTTGTTTACATTTAAGGCTTACTGTTGTGTCTGTCCCCAGGGATGACGTTAAAGTTTTGTTTTTACACACTCCACCACGGCTGGAGAATGCCGGTATATATGGCTGGTCATTCCATTTGCAACACCAAGAAATATTTATCTAAGACTCCATAAAGTATATTTGTGTGTTCTGGATACTTGAGTCATTCTTATTCAATCTAGCCATATTTGTGTCTGTCTGTCTGCTAAAAACACCCTCACTTGCGCATGACTTAAGCTACGGTCACACTTATTAAATATTTGATCAAATAAGCGTAACCCCTACTTTTGTTAAAAGTTAGTGAGATTTAAAATGGTCTTAATATTACAAAATAAACTAATTATACTACTTGACATAGCAAAAAACAGTTTTTTGTAAGATGTGGTATTTTAATCAAAATGAATATTGATATTAAGCGAAATGATTTTTTAGTTTGGTTGTTGGTCCTGTTTTTTTCGTCAAATATTTGATAAGTCTGACCGTAGCTTTAGCAAAGAGAAATGATTTTGATGTCAAATTGTTTTCAGTTCTTCTAAGCAGTTTTGGCACAAAATCCAGTTTAATCGATTTAGCAGTTAAATACTTTTGAACCCAAATATTGACCAATCTTCCTATTTTTTTTTTTTAATTTTGCTTTCTGTTTACAAACAACATTTTTTCCATTGTTGTATTAAATCCAAACTTTATAACGTCATTCCACTAAAAAAATGCTTCAAAATTTATCACAGATCCTATTAAAAGATCTCTTCCGAAAAATTCTAATTCTTAGTGAAGGGTATCAAAATGTTGGCACGGCCGAATACAGCTTTCAAACTTATTTTTCTGTAATATTTCATAGATTGTTTTTATATGTTTTTGTTATTTTTTCTTTTACACAAGCGCTCAATAACAACCAAAGTTTTCCATGAATTTATTTTCCAGGTAAAAATGTAAATGAATATTGTTTAACAGCGGTATTTGTTACTAAACTTTACTACACAATGCAAAGCCTTTGAGGTATGCTATGGTTTTTTGTTGCGCTTAGTTGTTTTTCTTTTTTATCTGTTCGTAGAAATACTTTATCTTTTTTTTTTTATATAAATTTTTTATGTAACTTTTTTCATAATAAAATAATAATTATGAATTTATAATTTAAAACGGTATTAGAAGCACTATAATTTTTTTTTTTTTTGTTTCTATTTTAAATATAATAACAATTTTTTGGAAAATAACTTTAAGGATAACTAATTTTAGCTGAAAATTTTTTTTTGCCGCATTCCCGGCTTTGCAGGCGCCAACAAAGTTCTAAATCCAAAACAGCCAGGTCTGGAGAACCTCACTTCTTCCAAATGCCAAGACCAAAAATGTTAAAGCAAAATGGCCTTAAGAAAAAGGTAATACAACCACAATTCATCATAAGAGTAGAGCAAAAAAACAGGACTGGATGTTAAATAAAAAGAAAACTAAAAAATAAGTCGATAATTCAAACCCAAAAATATTTTTATACATTGAAATTCTTCAAATTTGAAGAGCAAACCCTGAATAAAACGAACTTGAAGAATAATAAAAGAAAATACGGAGAACCGAGAAAAAAGTCTTTTCTTTAAAAACTGCAAAAAAAACCTTAAGGAAACGAGGCTAACCGATGAGAGAGACTTGTCATTTAATACAAAGAAATGAACAATATCATAAAAAAGGCCGTAAAATGTCCGAAACTCTTTAAGTCCTATTGACTGCTCTAGACTTGACTGTCGAAACGAATATAGTCTCGACTTGTTAAAAAATCTTCTAAAGACTCGAATTTAAAGCCGAATATGGCGTTATATATAGAGTTAACTCTAGAGTCGTCTATGGGTTGTATTGACTCGACTCTAGTCGTCTAAAGACTGAAATTAAGAGTCGTCTTTAGACTCGACCATAAAGCCGTCTATAGACTAAAGTATAGAGCCATCTATATAATCAACTACAGTTAGAGTCGTCTAAGGACTCTAATATAGATACATCTATAACGTAGACCATATAGTCGTCTATGGATTCGACTATAAGCTCGATTATAAAGAGTTCTACATACTTGACTTTAGAGTAGCCTTTTGAATATAGAGTCGTCTATAAATATAGAGTCATTCATATACTCAAATATAGATAGAGTCGTCTCTGTACTCGACTATAAAGGGTCTATATACTCAACTATAGTGTCATCTATAGACTCGACTTTTAAGTCGTCTATGGATTCGAGTTTAAAACGTTCTATAGACTCGACTATACAGTCGCCTATTTACTCGGCTAAAGAGTCTTCTATTGACTCGACTATAGAGTCATCTATAGACTCGGCATAGAATCGTCTATGAACTTGACTATAGAGTCATCTATGAGACGTTTAGGGACTGGAATATAGAGCCATCTATAGACTAGACTAAAGAGTCGTCTATAGACTTGTCTATAGAGTCATTTATAGACCTGAATATATGTATACAGTTGCCTATAGACTCAAATAAAGACTCATCTAAAGACTCGAATATAGAATCGTCTATATTCATCTATATAGTCGTCTATGAACTCGACTATAACCGGTGCTATAAAATCGACTACAAAGCCGTCTAAGGACTTGGCTATAGAATCGGCTATGGACTTGACTAAAGAGTCACCTATAAACCCGACCAAATGCTCATCTATAGACTGGCTTATAAAGTTATCTATATGGTCAACTATACAGTCGTCTATGGACTCGTCTATAAAAGGTTCTATAGACTCGAATATTTAGTCGCCTAAAGACTCGACAATATAGTCGTCTATAGACTCGTCTATTTACTCGACTAAAGAGTCGTCTATAGACTCGTCTATAAAAGGCTTTTTAGACTGGACTATGGACATGACTATAGAGTCGTCTAGCGATTCGACTATAAAGTCATCTATAGACTCGCCTATAGAGCCGTATAAAGACTCGGCAATAGAGTTATTTATAAAGTTAACTATAGATATGAAAGAAATATCTGAACGCGATTTCAAATTAAAGTACAGAATTTAATATAAATTCACCCGCAAAAGCATCCTAAAATCTACTTTAGAATCGCTTATAGTTTTGCCTTTGGATTTTAACTACGTACCCTACAATAGACCAGTTCACAGTTATATCTCTAACGCCTTTTTTAATAAACTTTAATAAAACTTTAATTTTTGATTAGATTACGAATATTTTTCTCTCAAAAGTCAACTTTGATCCTTCTCTTTTACAAATAAAATTAAGCATTTTTATTAATTTAGTTTGCAGTTTGAGATGTTTTAGTTGGTTTAACAAACAACTTAATAATGTATGCAACAAAGTTCAACAACAGCTCCAACAGAATAAAGTTATACGCCACAAAAAATGATTTTTTTTTCTAATGCTACATCATCATGTCATAACGAGCGGCAACAAAGTTTGTTGAAATATGAAAACAAAATCCTCATTTTAATCTTAAACATTTGTACCTTTCCCTCTACCACCCACTCACTCTTAAGAGAAGCGCGAAAAAATCGAGACAAAAAAGTTTTTTTTTTTTTTTGTAATCATGATTGTTGCAAACTCGTGCGCCATCTGCCACTACACACATAAGTGGCAAAAACAAAGTTACAAAATAAATCAAATTTTTTACACTTATTAAAGTTGCAATTTCAATTTTTTTTTTTTATTCGCCAATGTTGCCATATTAACTTTATTAAAAAAGGAAATTATGTTCAAAGGCATCATGAACACGTAGATGCAATTAAATTTTGAAATGTATTTACCTTCAAATCGATAGAAGGATGATGGTTGGTTGGATAGCTGCTGGGTTGAATGGTTGGCTGGTTAACAGAAAGTTTTCAATTGAAAAAGCTTTTAATGATATTAAAAAATTGCGTAAATTTTTGGTTTTCCCTTTAAAATCTATGATTGAATATTAATCTTTATAAAGTTTTTGCTTGTTTAATAAGGAGTTCTTATTGTTGTAAGATGAAAAGAGAATTGTTTTAAAAGTTAGTGAAAGTGTGTTGGCAACAGAAATAAGATACAGAATTCTGAATTCAACATGAAATTAACGATTGATGAAAAGTAATGGACTAAATAACGGAATTACCAAAACTGTATTAAAATTCTAGTCAAAACGTATCAGTAGAAAAACAAAAAGTTTTAAAAAAAAAATTAAACATGACATTCAAACATTGTTGGGAAAATTGCTGCTGCTTCGTTTAAATATATATTTCAGCAAGAATGTAGGCACTACAACACGAATTATTAAGCCACCTTGACAATAATTGCAATATACGAATTTACTAGAAGAAATTTTTAAAATTACCCTTCATGTCTTGCAACAAACAGTTGCATACACAACAACAAATATAATGAAATTAGCTTAAGGTTTTTTTCTAACTTGCAAAATAATGATGCTACTTAAACGTGCAGGGTTTTAAGGTAAGAAATGATTTTCATTTTTTTTTTTTTTTTAAATACTTTTGTGGGTTAAAAGCAATTTTGTGATTGAGTATAATTAGTGTTTGGGAATTCCCGGACTTTTTCATTTCCCGGGAAACGGGAAAAAAAAATTTTATTTCCCGGGAAATCCGGGAATCCCGGGAAATTTTTATTATCAAAAATAATCATAAAAAAAGTCATTAAAATTTAACAAAATTTTTGTTTAAAACAGTTTTATTAAAAATGAACAATATGTGTATCACAAATTTGCTTGTGTAAAACTAATTAAATATACAAAACACAAAAATACAATTAAAAATTAAAAAAAATATAGATCTTCATTACCAAACTTTAACAAAAATAACATACATATATATATATATATATATATATATATATATATAAGTTTTTAGTTTTTTAAAAATGTGGTTTTTAAAACCACTAATGCGTTGAGTAAGTCACTGGACATTCTATTTCTCCACTTCGTTCCAAAGTGACCAGCAAGAGAAAAAACCCTTTCACTTTCCACCGAAGTTGGTTTTATAGTTAAAAGAGCATTATACAGGTTTTCAATATTCCTTGTTCTATTATTGCTTACTTCATACATATTTAACTCTTTTTTAAAGCAGTTTAGATTATTAATTTTCCGAGATTTTGGCGTTGCCTTCGCATTAGTGATAGCATTTTCCAATTTTTTTTGAAAGTATCATCAACTTGAATTTCTGTGATATCATCATCACTACTAGATTCTTCAGCATCTAAAGAACAGCTCATAAAAAGTCGTCTATATATATTTTCTGCATATATTTTGATACAACTTTTTGATATAGTCGAATCCAAAATGTAATTATTTGTTTTCAAATAATTTATTAAACACGTCATTTTTTTGTTACGTCTATCTTGTACTTTTGCTTTTATAGTTTCTTTAATTTTCCTTGATAGTAAATTATTAGTTAAAGATAACTGTTTAAACAAAGTTTCAATAATGGCATCAGCTATTAAAAGGTTTGAATCACGTCTGCTAAGAGCTTCAACAGCATCTTTTATTGGATTTAATACCTCCACTAAATTTTCTAGCAACTGAACATGATTTTCAATCCACAAATTTGCACAGTTAAAATCAATTAACGTTTTCATTATAGCATTTTTTGCTTTTAAAAATGATTGAATCATAGTTACCATGCTGTTCCATCTAGTCTTTATATCATGGACTAGGTGAACCTCTTTTCCAAACTCTTCTTTTGCATATTTTTCTAAAGATGCTGTTTTGAGTGGACTCTTTTTAAACAGTTTAACAATTTTTCTAGTATTCTCCACAGCTTCTTTGTAATTTTCTATTTTAAATTGAACAAAAAAAATTACTAAAATAAGTAGACATATAAATTATGATGTTAAATTTTGTTATTGAACGAAAATTCGCAATATATGAAAAGTTTTGTATATTTTAAGACGGTAGATTAAAAACTTACCAACAACTTCATACGCAGTGGATTCATCGTCACTTCCTTCAGTGTCACTTATAATATCAGAAGAAGTTGTTTTTACATACAAAACCTCTAATACAGCCAAATGTATGGCATGATTCCAACAGAAAAATCCTTCAGTTGGGCTCTCTAAAACAAACCGCTTCATCACGTTCGGTCCATCCGATATTGTGGCAACTATGTGATGTTCAAAATTTAAACCAAATTCTTTTAGTCTTTCCTCAACAATATTTCTTATTTCTTTTGCAGTACATCTTCCGGAAATATACACCAAGCCTAAATTATGAAAGGAATCAGCACCAGTTAAGCATATATTCATGTATCGCTTTTGGGAAATGCTGGTCCACTCATCCAATATAAGTGAAAATCTGTCATTATTTGCTAGTTCGGTAGCAATTTGTTTAATCATGTTTTCTTTAACACTGTTATAGTACTTAATAATAAGATTTTTGACGTCCGTTTCATTTTTTGGTAATGGCGTATTAAGTGACAAAAAACTTTCACGAATGAACGAGCTTCTAGTTATCATTCTGATGGACATTCCGTCCACAGCAGCTAGTTTGGACACTGTTTCATGCATTGTGTGCACTTGCATAAATTTTTTAATCGAAGACTGGTTTTGTTTTTCATGGACAATGCAATTGTTCTCTTCGACAGTGCCATTGTTTTCAGGTAACTCCTTATTTTTTTCTTGGTCAACTGTTGTTGGAGTATCTAGTTTTATTTTGTGAACCATTCTAAGGTGTCGGATAAAGCCACTGGTGCTGCCTCCTTTGTGCATAAGCCTTTTGGGACAAAGTTTGCATTGACCTGCATTGTCTACTTTCGTAAAATATTTCCATACTTCAGACATGTTTACCTTTTAAGAGTACATACAATTAATCAAAAATCTAAAAAAAATCTTAAACAAATACTTACTTCCAATGTTTTAAAATTGATTTGAAGTTGGTAAGGTCGCTTTATTTTATGTTTTTTGTCAATTTTATGCAGAATTGGATTACTTGATTTTGTTTGAATTACACAAGGCGAATTCATGTAAACGGAGGTGGCAATACTACATAAAGTAGAACAATAAAAACACAACATTTTTTTTGTTCTTGTTTTAGTTGGTCGATACATCAAAAACACAAGCAACTTTTTACAATTCTCTCTCTAAGTAAAAAAAGAAGTAGCACAGCTGTGTTTCCAACACCACCTGTAAAATGAATTCGCCTTGGAATTACATTTAAAAATATTTGATGTTTGTTAAACTGCTGCTTTTTACTCTTTTAACAGTAATGTCAACAATTTAAATTTAAAAGCGCTTATCAAAGCAAAAATAAATTTCTACGGTTAAAAAAAATAAAACAAATCACTTTGAGCAACTGAAGTTTTGTTTTAAATATTTTTTATAAATAAAAAAAACAAAATCAAATTAAAATTAACGTTTTTTATGTAAAATTGCTTATTTTATAAAATTCCCGGATTTCCCGGGAAAAATAAAAAAAATTTGCCGGGAATTCCCGACAGAAATTTTCCGGGAATTCCCGGGAAATCAGACCCGGGAAATCCCGGACCCCAAACACTAAGTATAATACGAGTACTTGGTTGCTAAAGCGTCTTGAATTTGTTTTTTCTACCGAAATGAGCATTTATCTTACCAAGTTGCAGCAGTTATGGGGGCTTTTATTGGCTTTTATTGGCTTTAAACAAATCTTAGACTTTTAGACGTGGCTTATCTCTTAAAAAAATATGGAATTTTATTCTTTTGCTAAAAAAAAAAATATAAGAGAGGTGGTGGTAGCCTTAAGTTGTTTGACATAATTGTTGCGAGCAATTGAATGTTGGCAATAAAAATGTTTTTTTTTTATGCAGATTCGTAAGTGGAAGGTAACTAAAAGTTAGGGCAAATATATTACAAAAAACTTTTGCCATTTAGTTTTTTTCTGGGTTTAAAAAACTGCAGTCGAAACCAAAAACTGTCGTACAATTAACCAAAATTTGTAGACAACTTTTGATTTTTGAGTTGGTTTGGCAGCGACTGTTTACATTAAATGAATCAGGCCTAAAAGCATTTTGGCCAAAAAAATGCAAAAGCGGAAGAACGGCAGTTTTTCTACTCTTAATGCAGTTTTTTAAACGCTAGTTTTTTTTTTTTTTTTTGTGATTTATAAAAAATTTAAATAAAAATTATTTCTGAAAAAAGTTTTGTCAAACTTTTGAGAAACAATTTAAAATTCTTAAAAAAAATATTTAAAATATGTATTTTGTTCGACCTTTATTATTTTAAATATTAATAAATTTTCGAGCTTAAGGTCTTTTTTTATAAAAAAAAAAACTTTTCACGTTTAGTTAAAACCAATATTTTGGCACTTCCTTGGTTGCCTTCATCAGGGTTTTTTTATAAAAAAAGCCCTTAAGCTCGAAAATTTATTAATATATAAAATATTTAAAGTTTTACTTGAAAACTGCTTAAAACCTAAGTTAAAAAAACTCAATGCAATATAAATAATGAAATTTTTTAACGAAAGTAATTTTTTATGATTATGATCTATTTAATATCAAATTCAGCTAGCTGAATTGCCGTTTTGAAAAATACTTGAAAATAAAATCAGGAATTTGAAACAAACATTTTTTAAAGAAATCGAAAAACGGTGAAAAAATAATACACAACTGTGAATAAATTATTTCAGAAAGTTTTTTTTTAAAAAAAGCTTAATACTTAAATTCAGCTAGCTGAATAAAATATTAAGTACACGTTTTCTTGCCAAATTTTTATTTTTAACATAAACAACAATCACATTTCATATTCAGCCAGCTGAATTGACTTTTTAAAAGAGAATTGCTAACAAAATCAAGAATTCGAATACCAGCAATTATTTTAGTAAGAAACGTGGGGTCAGAAATCCAACTTAGAAAGTTAAATTAAAGATTTTACAAGGGCTCATCAGGCAAACAATAATCTAACTTTTATCAAGCTAGCTGAATTGGAATTTTTTCTATTGCCTTATAATAGCAATTAAATTTTATACTTTTTTAAATCGATTCTATCAAGCTGAAATTATTAATTAAAAGAGATCTGCCTTAAAAATCAAGAATTCTCATAAGCTTAAAATCAGCTAAATATCTAATATCAGCTGACTATATTTAGAATTTAATAGTTGTTTTATAAGAAAAATCTTTGATGTTAATCCATTTTTGCCAAACTTAATTTTTTTCTTAAACAAAAACTTTTTTACGCTTAATATACTTGGCTGTTTTAAAAGCAAAACAAAATTGTTCCAAAATTGGAACAGTGGGTATTTTAATATTTATTTATAACAATTGTGATTTTTCATTAACCTTTTGGTTTTTATTGAAGTGTTGATATTTTAATTAGGCTTAAATTCATCAAATTTCATTTTCATCAAATTATTTTTAGTGAAGGAAGGAATTTACAACACGAAATGAATTAAAAATTTTTGATAATTTTATTATTGCAATTAATTTATATATACGATTTAAGCTAAGAACTCATATTCAGCTGGCTGAATAGCGTACTCTTTATGATTATTAAAAAAAATTATACCTTTCTCCATTACAAATATATTGTAGCTTCTATTCAGCTAGCTGAATTAGATGGTATATCTTTTAATGATTTTTTTAAAGCTTAATTTATGTCCTTTAATTAATATAGCTAGAGAGACTTCTAGCAAATATCTTAGTTTTTATAAAAATTATGGCTTCTAGCTGAATTCCCATTCAAAACCCTTCATGTGGCTTAGAATGCGAGTTTAGCTGACTGAATAAAATATTTTATTGGATGTTTAAACGGAATATGTATTTATTTTTTTAATTCAACATATAAAGTTATACAATTTAGGTAGCTCAATAAATAAATTTGCAATAATTTTTTCAGAAATACAATATTTATCTTAGTTGTATAAAATTAAGCTAGCTGAATACTGTAAATAAAAGAAAATCATACATACAATATTTTGTTTATCTAAAAATTGACAAAAAGTAGAATTCAGCTAGCTGAATACTATAACTTATACGGTTTTTACATTCAAATATTTAATTTTTAGCAATTACAAATAATATTCCAAACTATACTCTAACTAAGTAGTAACTAAGACCTTTGCCCTAAACCAAGTAGCACAGAGCTGCATTTTTATGGCTTTGCCGACTTTTTTAATTAAACTAGCGCTTAAATTGTAGAAAAGTTAATCAATAGTTAGTGAGTCGCTTTTGAGAGCGATAATGAGTGATTTGTTGTCGCTCACTTAAGTTGTCGATCCACATCGTGGCCCAGGCTGTAAAACTCAAACTCAGCTTGCTGAAAAAATTTGTTTTTAATAAACCCTTTCGAAAAATAACATACAAACATATCTCCATCCCACTAAACCAAATAAAAGATTGGGTATTGAAGGAAAAATTGTCAGAGCCCTTTTTCAAATATCCTCCAGATTCTAGAAATGCTAATTTACAGTTCAATTTATTTTATTTATTAGTCAATGGTTTTTTTTAACATTTTGACAATTGTGTTAGATGAATTTTAATGTTTATTAAAAGATTTTTTTATTTTTTTCAAAACAATTTTTTTAACTGAACTAACTCTCCTTTAAATATTTTTCTGAAATTTACATAATTTTCCGTTATTTAAAAGAAACATTTAAATTGATTGTTTGGTATTGCTTTTAGCAGCTTTTAACAGAAATTTCAGTTAACAGAGCCTTTGTGTAAATTTTTAAGTCAAACAGAATTTCAGTAGAAATCGCAACTCTCTGCTCAAATAGAATTGGAAGACAGCTTACAAAAAAAAAAAAAAAAAAAAAAAAAAAAAAAAAAAAAAAAACACGGCTGAAAGTAATGTGGCACATATGTTTAAGACAAAAGTTAAATCGAAAAAAATGGAAAACGAAAATTGTGTCTTTTTGCCTTTACTAACATATATTTACAATTCGCATTGCATACTTGTAGGGAGACATATCTACTGTTGCATACTTTCTGTTGTACATATTGTAGTTTCACAAAACACAATGTGACAATTTGATATATTGCCTGTAAGTTGTGTAAACATGTTAAAAAAAACAATATTTTTATAAACATATGAAATTTTGTAGAACTACACTAAGAAAAAATCCATATGCATTTTATTAACGCAACCTTTCGTATATTGTTGGAAACATGATGCGAAACTACAAAATTTGTGCATATAATATACAAAAATTTTGGCAATATATGTAATATCTTGTAAGGAACTATGAAAATAACCCGTATATTTAACGAAATTATTTCTTAATTGCCTTAATTTCCTTAAATTCCATTCAGGTTTAAAAAACTGCAGTCGAAACAAAAGCTGTCAAAGAACTTTCCGCTTTTTAGTTGGTTTGACAGCGACTGTTTACATTTAATTAATCAGAAGTAAAATCAACAGTTTTTTTTTTTGGCAAATGGCAAATGAAAAAGTGGATGAAATTGCAGTTTTTATACTCTGACTGCCGTTTTTTCAAACGCTGATACCATTTTTCTTAAAAACGAAGGTTTATTTTTTAAATTTACGATTAAACCAGACTACAAAGGATTTCGTTACTTTTGTAGAATTTCAAAATGTTTAAAAAAATGTTTTTCGTAGGAAATACGGAACTTTTGTAAACCAAACTAAGATTTATTATTGTTTAACATAGCAATAATTTTTTTCAGTGTAACATTAAACTGTGATAAATATAATGACTGCTACATAGCTTTGTATGTAGGCTTGTGTTTCAATATTGTGATAGTTAAAGGAAATATATATACAGGCTTTTACATACACATATATGGAAAGTTTTTAAATGTACACTTTTGTTTTCTTTTGAATCAGTCTGTTATCCTGGAAAAAAGAATTCATGTTTGTTTGTAGTGAAAAATGCCTGTCCATCAAACTGCCAACAGAAATAACTAAACTTTTTGTTTTGACAAAAATTTCCAAAAAAAAGGATTCATAATGAGATAAGAGAACCTTTTTTTCTTAAACATAAAGGCCAATTTTTTAAATGTCCTACACAGAGAATATTTAAGCAACGAAATGGATAATTTTCAAAAGGAATTTTCTAGTTAACGGGAGTTTGAAAAAATCTATCAGTTTACGTTTACAAAGAGTCAATAAGTCCATAAATTTTTAAATGAAACACACAGGTTTTTGGATAAAAATAATTTTATTCTTTAACGAAGTCTCTTTTGAGCTCTATGCACTTAATCCAACGCTTCTCCAATTTTTTTTTATTTTTTTTTTTTTTTTTTTTTTGATTCCTGCCGAAAAATAAGATTTGTCCAGTCATCATTGATGGGTTTCTAAACAAGTATTTAAAAATTTAGATTTATGATTTTTAGATCGTTTTAAAATGTAACCACTTTTCTGACTTCTTTATTGAAAAACAAAAAAAAAAAATCCGGCTTTTCTAAAGTTTCCAAATTTGCGGTTAAATGAACCAAAAGCAAAATCAAACTGCAAAAAGCAATTTGTTATCCTTTTTTTGGGTTTGTACCCTCATATCCTTTTCAACACAAATGCATGGCCTACAATTGTTTTGTTTCAACTTGGAACTAGATAAAAAAAAAGCAAATAACAGCAAATAAACTATCAAAAGAATTTAACAGGTTGCAGTTGCAGGAACATGATGTGTACCAGAAAAGCTGGTAGTCAAACAGAAAAAACAACAATTAACGTGCACGGATGTGACTCTGCCTAAAAATACAAGGAACATAATGTTTCTGCGACTACTACAACATTTTAAACTTTAACCAAAAAACGCTTCGTTTTTAAACATCAACATTCAAGAATTCGAACAGTTTCCAGTCAAAATATGTTAAAAAAAAAAATAAAGGGTATTTCAAACTGAGGTAACCTTTTTAATTTAAGCTTTGAACGAACTTTAAAAATTATGCTCGTTTGATTTTAATAGTTTGTGCAGTTTGACAAATAACTTTAAGGAAAGTAAAAAAGATCTTGGCGTAAAAATCTTATCTAAAGGCTAATTCTGGCAGTCGTGATTGAATACTTTTTGGATTCGAAAGCAATTTTTTTTTTAATTCTTTTAGTCAATACTGAATGAATCGAAGTTATTATTTCGGTGTTGCTAAGCATTTATTTGAGTTTTCTTAACAATGAAAAATAATTTTGATTCCTTTAGTATCGACTTAAAAAATTAAAAATTAAATTTCTGTCAGATAAAAAAATGTATTCCATCACGACGGCCAGAATGCAGGAGATTAAGAGTGAATTGTCAAAATGCCACTAGTACATTTACTAGAACAAGAGGGAACTAGTGCTAACGGGGTTAGAGTTTTTATATAAAAACACTAGTAACTATGAGTTCCAGTACTTGATGTAGTACAACCACTTGCACTACTTGTAGACTGATAGAATCTTTTGTAACAAAACTTAAATTCGAGTACATATTTGTATTATTTATTTATGCCATAAAAAAAACTTCAATTGCAAACTGCTATTTGTTTATATACACAAGAACTAGTAATAAACTGGTTCTTAAGATCCCAATGTGTTGCAAGTGTACTAGTACACATCTAGAACCAATAGTACTAGTGGTTTTCCAAGCACACTAAATGCAATTTTGAACATTTAGATGGTATAGAAAACTTTACAGTTCAGAACTATTTTTGTACTAGTTTGGTACTAGTTACTCTCTGGCGGGGAACCCTCAGGCTGGTGGCAGAGTTTAATAATTCTTTACTTCGATAAAGACTAGATGTATTTGAATTATGTCACGGACTCTTGGACCCAACATTGAAATCCTTAAGCACTTTCTACAATTTTGGTATCATAAGAAGAGGGTAAAAAATATTTTTTCAAAGTGACACCTCCATGTCGACTACTCTGTTCGGGCACCTTCTCCTCGTGTTGCTGTCAAAAAACACTTGAATGCTTGAGTGTATGTTTTCCATTTGCTGTGAAATTTTGGTGAAAACTGTTGAAAAATTAGCTCTGTGAATTTGTTCAGCTTGGCTGTTGATTTAATTTTTTTTGTGCTTCGCTTTTTTGTTTTGTTTTTTAAGTCGCCGTAAAAGTAAATTGGTGATAAGGTTTTGCCAATCAATGTTCAGTACATGATGGTATGAGTAATATGGGATTTTGTACGAGAATTTTCGTCAACTACAAGTACATGGATCAGAGATGGAAAACTGAAATTTTAAAATGTTACTGTAGTTTTGACGAAATAGTTCTTTTTGGTAGACAATCTTAATTTCTGTAGAAATTTCTTAGCTAAAGTTATCTGAACAAGAACAAATACAAGTTCAAGCGAAAATTTACTTTGGAAATGAAAAACTCATTAATATAAAAAAAAAATTTAACATTTACATCAACAAAACCTAATGATATAAAAGATCTCCTGTTGTCAATGGTACTTTTTGTGCCATAGCGATAGATACTGCTTTAAAAAGTTCTGAAAATACAGGGTGTTCGTCGGAAAGGTATACTACTTTGTTTTGCCGCCATTTTGGTAAACATTAGTCTAGCCAGCTCATATTTGGCAGTCGTAAAGTAGACACGTGGCCAATTTATTATGGAAAAATATTCGATTAACGAACGTGTTTTAATCGTAGAAACATTTTATCAAAATCAGCCATCGATTGCTGTGACGATGAGAAAGTAACGAGTAATTTTTGGGAAAAACAACGTGCCAACAAAACGCACTATTAATCGTGTAGTGAATGATTTCGAAGAAAAAGGGTCTGTAGGTGATAAGACCAAGCATGGACCACAACTTACTGCAAGATCGGCTGAAAACATGACTGCTACTCAAGAAAGTGTTCAAAACAATCCATCAACATCAATTAGACGCCGTGCTCAGGAGCTTGGTCTTCAAAGAACAACTTTGGCCACAATTTTGCACAAGGATTTGCATTTGTTTCCATTTAAGATTCAGTTGACACAATAGGTTTTTCCACAAGACCATTTACGCCGCTCACAAGCAAAGTAGTATACCTTTCCGTCGGACACACTGTAAAACATTAATAATTAACTTTCCAAGCCTGAGATATTTTAAGAAATGCAACTGATGGTAACCTGCTTGTTGCTCAATTGAATTTTGGGGATAAAGGAAGAAATAAAATATTTTTGGCGCTTACAAATGGGTCATAAAATAATATTCAACGTTTTATACTTTAAAAAATAAGAGGGTGGGGGGGGGGGGGGGGTTGAATTGAATCTTCTTTATGATAAATTCATATTTGTTAAGTAAAAGCTCTAAGAGCCTACCCTTCGAACTCACTAAAAGGCGCCTTCTATTATAGCTAGTAATAATTCTGTCATGACATTTGGCCCACATTTACGGCTATCGTTAATAAACAGTGAACCGTTTTTCCCTCGAAATTTTGCATTTCCCCATAAATTTTTTAGTAAAGGAAAACGGATTTCGAAAAAAAATTCTGGTGATTAAATTATTCATCGCCACTTTTGGGTTCAAATAACCCAACATTAGCTTTTGCTAAAATAAACGAAAATTCTTGGAAATGTATTCGCTGTCTAGCCTTTAATCGAATTTAATTTCAGCGAATAATATTTTTACCTCTCTGTTTATTTGCCTTTTACTGTAAAATAAAATCCCATTTGAACTGTTTCCTATTGCTAAATATTTGCATATTTATTTGAGAAATATTTTCATTTGTTTTTCAATAAAAAGTAATAAATAATTAAAATATGAATGTAAAAATCAATTTATTATTGTTGCTATTAAAATTCCTCTATTTATCAAATGAATTATTACAGTTGTTGATTTTCCAATCTGCTTTCACATCCGCACAGTTTAAGTCAAAAGCTTAAACAAAAATATGAATGAAATACAAAAATAAAACAATTGAAATAATAACAAAATAAGATTTTTGTTTTTGGAAATTAAAGCCACATTTTTATTTAAATTATATTTTGAAATTGAACAGAATATTTGAACGAGTGTATAAATGAACATTTTGAATTTGAATTTATAGCATTTGATTGGCTTAAAAAATATTTTATACAAACTTTGTTGTAAAATTTGTGTCCATTGTCATGAGCTAAATTTGTTAAAAAATTAAAAACAATGTGGATAGACGATGCCAGTGCAATTAAAGCGCCGAAAATTGGTTACTATTTACTGTTTAAAATAATGCTATTGTTCTGAATCTTAAATTGGGAAAATACAATTAGGCCTTATAATCTTTCATCAGTTAAGAGAAAATTAAAAACTAGAGTTAGATAAAATTATTAATAAAATATTCATAAATTCAAGTATTGATCTTAAGCAATCAAACTCCGGCATTAATGGTTTTTCTTGGTTGGTCTTACCGATTAGGACTATTGGCATAACAGCGTTGTCACGGTATTGGGAAAAGTTAAACTATTTTACTCGAATAAATTAAAACAATACTCTACCTATCCTACATACATACAAATGATCGCTTAAAATTCTGTTTTAAGCGGCTCATACACTTGCAATAAAATTGTTCAATTTTACGTACTGTACAATTATATGTGTATGCGATATTCGAAGGTGGCACAATATATTGGCAACAATCAAAAGACTTTTGATTTTATTGCTCAACGAAAAGAAAGTGAAGTGTGTTGGCAACATATTGTACAATGTTATTCCTATAGGTCATGTTCCCTTTTTATTGAATAAATTAAAACATTGTGCGACTTATTGCATAATAAAGGACAAAATGGAAATAATATGGCGAATATCATATACAATAATATTGCAAGTGTATGGGCCGCTTTAGAATCATAGGTGATGCCGGAAAGCTTCGTATGAGTAATATTGCTACTACCAAATATGACTCATACGTATGGATAAACTTAATAGCAAACAATATGCTTAAGATCTGACCGCGAGCTTAAGAAAACTCAAAAGAAAACAACTTATATTTGTTATGGGTCAATTGTTTATGTGAAAAAAATTTCAACTAAGGTTTACCATTGTGTTTTATAATTTGACGATATTTTATTTGAACTAAAGGCGGTGAGTATCATCACAGAAAAAAATAAAAATTGATTTCAAATAAAAAATTTCTGATATTAATTTAAATATTAATAAAATTTGCACAAGCAAGCAAATTAATAGTATCAATTAAACATTTAATTCACTTTACTAAACGTTTATTTTACCTGATTAAACGTTTAATTCACTTGATTAAGTTTTTAATTAAAACCGATTTTATTTTTGATTAATGCTTTAATTGATGAAAAATTTTTGAGAACTTTCTATAAAAAAATTTGTGATATTAATTAAAATATTTATTAAGCTTGCACTAGCAAGCAAATTAATAGTATCAATTAAACTTTTAATTCACTTTATTAAACGTTTAATTTACTTAATTAAATTTTTAATTAAAACTGATTTTAATTTTGATTAATGCTTTAATTGCTGAAAAATTTTAAAGATTTTTTTCTGTGCAAAAAAAAATGGTTTTCAATTTAAAAATTTGTGATATTAATAAAAATATTTATTAAATTTGCACCCGTAAGCCAATTAATAACATCAATTAAACGTTTAATTCACTTAATTACATTTTTAATTAAAACTAATTTTATTTTCATTAATGCTTTAATTAGTGAGCAAATATGGAGAATTTGTGTGTGCAGATAAGAATATAAATTGTTTTCAATTAAAAAATTTGTGATATTAAATAAAATATTAATAAAATTTGCATCAATAAGCAAATGAATGGTATGAATTAAACGTTTAATTCACCTGATTTAATTTTTAATTAACACTAATTTTATTTTTGATTAATGCTTTAATTGATGAAACATTTTTGAGAATTTTTTGTGCGCAGAAAAGAATGAAAATTGATTTCTATTAAAAAATTTGTGATATTAATTAAAATATTAATTAAGCTTGCACCAGTAAGCAAATTCATAGTATCAATTAAACGTTTAATTCAATTTATTAAACGTTTAATTTACTTGATTAAACGTTTAATTCATTTGATTAAATTTTTAGTTAAAACTTATTTTATTTTTGATTAATGCTTTAATTGGTGAAACATTTTGAAGAATTTTTTCTGTGATGGATTGAGGGCATGGCGGAATACATTCTTATAAGACCGACCATACGAAACCCTAAACTACAGTATTTACAGAAAAATGTCCAAGATTTTACCCCATTGGGGACCCATGAGCAATCAAGGACGTTTTCCTTAGCTAACAAGCCCGATCAATTTATACTAGAGAGTTTTCTTAGGTTATCGAGAAATTGTCTGCACAGCCATGGCAACCTCGGCATAGCCATTGCAACCTTAGACAGCTTCAGCGTTTCAAGTTTCTTGACGTCCCCACACATTCTACAAAAAACCGGCATAACTTAGACCCAGTTCAGTACGCAGTTTATATATACATATCGCTACCTAAAACGCAAAAGGCGATAACTAGCCAAAAAAATAAATAAAAATCGACTTTTACATTGATTCTGATGTATTGCATCAACTCAAATGTCCACAACTTTGGAATCTTGCGACCAAAAGCTTAGTTATTTTTTTTTTAACAAAAAACAAACGGCCCTATCTACAAAAGATTATCCGATAAACGCTAAAAGTCCTAACTAACGGTTTGCAAAAATGCAACATGGTAGGTTTTATAAGACAAATCGAAGAAAAATAAGTTATAAACAGTTTAAAACAATTTATCAATTCATCATTTTACATAGTTTTTTGCTTCTGCTGTAAAATTTTCAAAATGTTAGTTAAGGCCTTTTTTATTTTTGGTAACGATATTTTGGTTACTTTAGTTCCCTTATAGAGCATACGGCCTTATGCATTGAGGTTGCGGTAATCGGTTGGTCTAAGATGAAAAGCTGTTCCGGCTTCTGCATCTAAACCTGGACGTAGATCATGGCCTCCCGGCGGGTTGGGGGAGATGTTTCATGTCGTGTTTTTATAGCGATCCGCTTGCTACAAGTTCCAACGCCCCCTGCCAACCGCTTTTTACATGGGAAACAGACGCTGACCGATACTGGCTATTGGTTACGTCAAGGCGAGTGTCTAGCGCCTTAATCACTCGCCTTGACATTCCAAATATCGTAGGCAAACTTAACTTGTTAGGAGTCCGGTGCCACCAGGAATGCCTCTGGGACTCACCACTTGAAATCGTTGATTGTCCGCAAAAGCATTTGCAGTTGATCCGTATATTTAGAGAACCTTCCACTATCCGCAACCTGTGGACGCTCATCCGCTGCCCTCCCGTTAGTTAAAGAATGAGTAACTCACTTTCTTACTTTCGTGCACTGCTTATTTCACTCCCGTAGTCAGTGGCCTGTTATTATGCCCGCCACGATTAATATTTAATCTTGTCATGCTACTGAACAGCAGAGAGTCTGTTTTCCAGAGTTGTGGCTGTTAGGCGCTTACAACTCTTCAGTTCTCTCTACTTTTTTATTGCATGATTGGTTCTGCCCTGGATTTACTCTCTGGTCATGTTTTACCTGCCAAATTATGTATTACATGCCAAATCAGCTAAGTATAACTATAGACACATTAATCAGTAAACTAATTTACTTACTTGTCCAGATTTTACAAAATATGAAATCTTAGAGTGAAATACAATTTTTTAATCTGCTAATAAACTATATAAAATATCTAAGATTTGGGCCGTACTTAATTAAAAACCAGCTTTTGTGATTTCTTTAATAACCAGCGATTAAGTAAAATGTTGACAAAGTACAGGCCTTCGATTGAAATCTATTTGAAACTGACCTGAACTTTATTTTGAGCCATACTCTAAAGGCTTTCGATTTAAGTTAAATTGAGACATTAAAAAAACCTATGATTAAACACAATTAAAAAGTATCCAAAAAGATTAAAGTTTAACTTCCAATTCAACTTACACATTCCAATTTTACTTGATTTAATTCAATATTCATTCAATATTAGTTTATAATTTAAATAAATCTTTTTGAAAGTGATCAACTGAAAAAAAAATTTATAATATACTGGCTGCATCCAATCGTCATATGGAGGAAAAAAAGGTGCAATATATGTTTTCTTTCCACTCATAATGCTGATGTTGCTGATGGTTACTAAAGGACTTCTACAACTTCTGTCTGATTGCAGTGAATATTTATTCACGAAATTCAATTAAATTTTTTAATGTCGTTTATGCATTTTTTTTTTTTTTTTTTTTTTGTTTGCCATCGTTGTTAACTTCCTTTAATAAGTAAATAATGCAACATGGATTTCATTAATGTATATTTTGTGTAAAAGCCCAAAGATTGTTTTATTGAGAAGAACAGAAAAATAAAATAATCCACGATATTTTTTACATATTGTAAATGTTTTCCTTGTTTTTACATGGGTGCAGGTTTTTTTTTTACTTCTGCAAAAATTTTACTCAATTATTCCACTACAATGCTGTAAAAGCTTATGGGTTTATGCGGAAATATTACTTCGTTTTAATTTTGCCATTTTTTTTTTTTTTTAATTTTCGAAAAGGCAAACAGGCATTAAATTAAAAAAAAGAACAGGATACAGTTTCGTTTGTAATGCACTCGACGGGACATTTAACAGCAAAAATGAACTAATAGAAACGAATATATTTATAACTGAAATACCCAGAGAAAAACATGTTTAAATATGGTCAGATCCCATAAAACTATTTTTTTAAACAATATTTTAAGCATATTATGTTTAATATAACCATGCTATAGTCGCCGACAAGCATATTATGGTTAAATTAGTCCTTCGTCAAGAAGCCACAACCATATAATGTTTACCGAAATGGGTTTTGCTTCAGCACTTCTTATGTTTGTTTAAATAAATTCCAATAATGTGTGAATTTTAAAGTTGTTTATGAATGTTAAAGTTTTTTTTAACAAATGCTTTAATTTTTTACGAAGCACCTTTATCTGAAAAATATATGCTATACCTGGAAATAAATTCTCTATTATACTCAATATATTCACTTTAAATACAATCAGTGCAATAAAGCGACAAGGCAACAAAACGACAAATTTCCCAGTAAAGCCTTTTCGTTGGAATTGTGTTTTACTTTGATGATTTTTCCTGAGTTTTCCCAATCAGAAAAAAATACCAACACAACTGTTTATTTAAACAAAAGTTGCAGCCAAAGAAATAAAAATAAATTGCATAAAAAAAACTGCATGTACAAGGAAGTCTGTGGTTGTTATTGAACAAAAGTATGCAACTGAAAAACACTTTATTATTCATAAAATCACTGGAGGAAAAGGGCACAAAAAAGGTGCTTAAAAAATATTGCAACGATAAAAGAAAAACATACATATAAAATTTCTCATAAATTTTGTAAAGCCCATGTCAGAAAGGTTCACAATTATTTTTTTACTGCAATTTATTTTTATTCTTAATAATTGACAGGCAGTTTGATAAAACAATTATGAATAATGAAAAAAAAAAAAAAAATAAATAAAGGTTATTTCATTTAGGTTTAAATAAATAAGTTAAGGGGGTTTAACTGACCCAGATGGAGAAATACTTGGACTTCCTTAAAATTTATAAGTGGAGATAGTTTATTTTCAGGTTTTTAGAAAACGTCGAAACTACATGACATGAAAATTTGTCGTAGAAAGCCGTCGTGAAATTAAATCTATTTTATTTTGAGAACGTATTTTTCTTATGCTCTCACATCAAGGTATATTTACACAAGGTAAACTCGTTGGCCCATATGTTTGTCAGCTGTTTACCCCTAGTTGAAACCCAAACGTCAAATTTCGTGTATATGAACCAAAATTTGTACATGTGTGCGTTAAATTGTTTTTGTTTTGTTATGAAGACAATTTTGACAACTCGGTTCTTTTTATAGAGCAGCATGTCTACACTCCCAAATGAGTCTACCTTGTGTTAATGTACCTTGCTCTCACATATAGAATTTTATTCTCCCAACAATGCTGCCATACTTTCATTTAATTTCATATATTTTGTAAATAGAACAGCCGATAAAATCCTACCTTTAGCTATCGGTAAGTTGTGAAAACGGAGGTAAGTGTTTTTTACAGGAAATTTCAATGCGAACGTTATTTATTGTCCAGTCTTGCAATTTTTATTGCAGCAATTCTTGAGTTTATGGGTAAGAAGATTGGGGAAGGGTACTCAGTTTCATATTCTCTGTAATTCTGTTTTGTAATCTTACTTGAAGTTGGCTGGTTTGTATTTTTTATATAAAATATAAAAAGGTTAAGAAAAAAATACAAAACTTGCAAGCCTAGAATTTCCTATTCAAACCAGAATTTTAAAAAATTGCTGCAACAAAAATTGCAGTTCTGGACCGGACTGTGACTTAACGTTCAAAATTGTTTAATAGAGAGTAAATGTTGATTATTATTCTTCTACATGTTTTGACTCAGGTTCTAGTCAGGTACTTGTTGTTTTGTATATACCATGTTCTAGTTCAGATTTTATTTTGGATCTTTTTAAGGTTTAAGCTTAGTTTTTAGCTTAGATTCTATTTATTTTAGGTTTAAGCGTTTAGCTCAGATTTTAGTTAATGCTCTAGTTAAGCTTCTGCTTCAAGCTCTAAATCGGGTTCCACTTCAGATTTAATTTCAAGGCTTATAGGGTATATACGGTTTAGGTTCAGGACAGTATAAGACAATTTTATACGCGAATATTTTAATGAAAAAAAATTCTATATAAAGTTCTCGTTCAGGTCCTGATTTAAGATCTGTCCTTCTTCAGGTTTTCATTCCAACGTTTAGGTTCTATCTCAAGTTTTAGTTCGAGTTCCTTCTTAGGTTTTAAGTTTTATTTTAAGGTCCTGTTCGGGTTCTACATTCAATTTTATTAAAGATTTAAGTTCAGGTTACTTTTTGGTTCCAGTTTAGATTTGAGCTAAGGTCCTCGTTCCGCTTCTACTTCAAGTTATAATCCGGGCTGTAGTTCAGACTTTATTTTAAGTTCCAATTCATGTTGTAGTTCAAGTTCTATTGCCTTTCTAGATCAGGTTCTTACTTAAATTCTAGTTAAAATTTCTTGTACAGCTTCTACATAGTAAATGTCCTAGTTTAGTTCGGTTTGTTAACTAATACATATTTAAGGCCCCTATTGCGGTTCACAACTCAACTCAGTTGAGTTGTAATTAAGACAACTGGTTGTGATCAGTTGTAATTTTTGTTCACCGCAATGAAGCAAAGTTGTAAACCATAGTACAAAAATTACGAAATCAGAAAACCGTAATAGGGGCCTAAGATTCAAGTTTAGGCTCTAGACCAGATCTCAACAAAACTACTAGAACGTATTTTTTTCCTTTTTAATCTGAGACCTTCGTATGCTCATGCCTTAACCCTTTCGGTTCTATTGGGATAATACATCCCAGACAATCAGCCTTATTACGGTTTGACTGATCCGATTTGTTCTTTTTTTCTTTCTTTAATGTAAAAAATCACGTTTGCAATTGTCCCAGTCGAACTTTTTGTGTTAGTTTATTAAAGAAGTAATGGTTGCCAATTTTGAGCACATTATTATAGGATTTGTATATAGTTTCGATATTAGTGGGACATATTGTCCCATTTGTATTAAAAAACCGGTTGGAACAATACTCCAAAAAAATCCGATTGGGACAATATCTCAGAGTAATAAAAGGACTAACGAAAAAACTAATAATGCAAAACATAATAAATTTTTAAGCTGTTTCAATATGTGTAAACAGATTTTTCATGAACATTGTTGTTTCTCAAATAAAAAGTCGGACCGAAAGGGTTAAATACCATCAATCAGTTTCACTTGAGCTTTAACACAAGACGGTTGGTTGTGTCCTCGTTTAAGCTTCGTTTACATTGGGCAGCAACATTTTTTTAACTTGTGTGCAAAATACAGTAACAATTTTTTTCATAAACTCACACATTTTGCATTAGGAAACCGTTTGCAAATTTTGCTCACAAAAATATTACTTATTTATTATTATATTTTTAAACATTTTGTTAAAGTTTTCATTCAATATTAAATAAAGTTATTATAAACGTCATTTATAATTTCAAATATGTTAATTGTTGCTGAAAGAGAAGTAGAAGTTTCTTAAAAAAACTTTAGTTACATTTTTGTTCGAAAATTTAAAGGAACATATATGAAATACTTTGGGAAGAAATATGATAAAAGAAAAAACGAAATTGTTGCTCCCAGTGTGAACGAAGCTTTACTGTCTGCATACAGAGTTAACATTTGACTAGATTTTCATGATTTTTTTTCTTTAAAGATATGGGGGATTTCATGTCAAGTGAACCACTTTTTAAATCGATGTCTTCCGATTTGGATGAAACCAAAGGTTAGTCCTATTGGATAGTAGTTTAGGCACAAATTCAAGAAGATCGCTCAAATAGTTTCTGAGTTAGAGGAGGTCAAAGTTTGACATTTTGACCATACAGGTGTTCTTTCTCATCCATGTAACTTATTATCTATTAGTGTTAGCAAAATTTTGCCCAAGTAGCTTCGATAGCTATTTGATCAATCTTTTGAAAAAACATTTTTTTTGTTTTGTTAAAAATATTTAAAAATTTTTTTTTTTTGTTAAATTTAAAAATTTTTATTTTTTTTTTACCGGGAAGGTTTTTTTTAGGAAAAAATTCAAAATAATGCTGCATATGCTAAAAATGTTTATCCAAATCGGAAGGCATTGATTTAAAAATTGGGTCACTTGACATGAAATCCCCCATATGTATAATGCTTTAAAATAGTAAAATTGTGACAAATTTAAAAAATATATATAGTTTATAAGAAGCATTTTTAATTGTGCAGATTTCAGTATAATATTTTTTATATATTGCAATCAAACTTGGGCCTTACAAAAGAGTGTAGTAACAGCCAAAAAAGGGCTATAAGCCCCACGATAATACCTAATATAAGGATAAAGAATTGCGAATATTGATAAAATGTTAAAACCTTAAACTTCTTAAGTTTTATATTTGCTTTTAGAATACATAAAATTCTAAGCTTGATATACAATTTTACCATAGAGGAAATTTTTTTTTTTTTTGATGTCTTTTTATTTATTTATTAATTTTCCAATACAGAATAACAAATTTAATTCAAAATTAGATTCTTACCTAATAAACCCTTTGTAGTGAAATAGACTAGAGTCTTTGGCAGGAGTCGAGCCCGCAGCCCTCGTACTGATAGACTGGCTCACTATTATACACAGAAAATAAATAAAAATTGATTTTAATTGAAAAATTTGTGATATTTATTAAAAAATTAATTAAATTTGCACCAGAAAACAAATTAATAGTATCAATTAAACGTTTAATTCACTTGATTAAACGTTTAATTTATTTGGTTAAACGTTTAATTCGCTTGATTAAACATGTTATTGACTTGATTAAATTTTAAAACTTTTTAATCTATATACATATATAAAAGAGTTGCGTGAGTGACTGACTGACTGACTCATTCATCATCGCCCAGCCCAAACTGCTGACCCTAAAAACTTGAAATTTGGACTAGCGATGGTCACTCCCCAAATCGATCCACTAAGACGGGTTTTCTAGATTCGAATGTTTAGGGGGTAAAAAAGGTAAAAACGGGAAAATTCGGTAACCTTATATCTACAAAACTAAAACACATGCAAAATAAATGTAATACTTATCGTTGTTCTTTAGAAAAATAAGCAGACAGGTGTCTGGTACTTTTTTGAAATTCGGCCCTATTAGCGAGTAAACGGGTAAGATCTGAATTTTAGTACTTTTTTTTGCCCCATCTATCTTTTGAACTAATAAACATAGAAAAAAAGTTAATACCACATTCGAAACTTAAACATTTAAGGGGTGAAAATCGTAACCATTTTTGGTACTTTTTTTACTTTTTTTACAAAACATTTTCCTCCATTCATTGACATATTCGTACTAAATTATTGGCTGTCACTACAATACTGAAATTTTTGATACTATAATGGGGGAAAAATATAGTACCCAAAAAAGGAAATACGGAAAATTTAATATTTTTCTTTAGCTTTTTGGTTCTACTAAAGTAGCGGGTTAAATGCTATAATTTAAGCAAGTTTAAACCTAGAAAAATAAACTTTGGCATAAAAATATGTCCACGAAGAAAGAGGAGACGCTAACGAAGTAGCGGGTATATGCTAGTTTAATATATAAATTAAATATTCGAGCTTAAGGTCTTATTGTTTTATATAAAAAACTATTTTTTTATAAATTTATTCCAACCAATATTTCAGCACTTCTTTGAGTGCTTTCTTTCTTTTTTTTTAATATATACGTTTCGTTAAATTTTTAAAAAAAAAAAAACAATTGTTGATTTTGTTAAAAGAAAGAAAAAAAACCTGAAGAAGGCACTCAAAGAAGGGCTGAAATATTGGTTTGAATAAATTTATATAAAAAAAAAATAGTTTTTTATATAAAAAAATAAGACTCGAATATTTAATTTATATATTAAAATAATAAAGGTCGAATAAAATACATATTACATACTTTTAAATTTAATTAAAACTGATTTCATTTTTGTTTAATGCTTTAATTGATGAACACTTTTTAGAAATTTTGCTGTGTACTGTGTCACCCGGGAAGTCCATTTGTTTTTTTTCGCATTTTCAATTCAATTTATTGATAATTTAAAAATTTGGTTTGACAAAGTGTCTAAGTTCTTAATCCTCCAAGCTTGACATCAGGATCGTATTTATTATTGAGGATATTTATTAAAGAAAAAAGGCTGCCTTCCACCTTTCTGTGCACAAAAAAAAACTATGGCCACAGAAATTTTACACAGCATTTCCACTGAATATTATGCCACAATTTTAAATCAATACAATTCAACAAAAATACATACACTCAAATTTATTTTGAATCATTTGGGAATCTCCCTTTCAATGGTGCCAGTTATGATAATGAGCTCCATTATATTCATACAAGTACTTGTCCCAGCTTACTGATGTCTGCATAAAACCCTTTTGTAGGGGTATTTGTGTATGCAGGAATCCTTTGGCAGCAATAAAAAAAGGGTTGAAAATATTCAGATTTGCTTTACATTTTAATATTTCGATAAATGCTGATGAGCATACGAGTACATCCATGAGCATTTCATTGTTGTACTTTTTAATTTTTGCACTAGTCCCACAAATTACTCAAAATGTCTGCTGTCTCTGGTTGTTGCCTCTTCTTTAGTTCATGGGTATATTTATCTCACTGTCTGTTCAAGTGTTTGCTTGCATTACATTTATGCTCATGTATGTATATTGAAGTTATTATAACAACTCATTGATTTCAGAACAATTGTGCTCCTTTTCACGGCTTTTAAACAAAAAATGTCCTTATATTGTTTTCCAATTATGTTCACTAGTGTGGGCGCTATGGCAGACATATGATAAAGGAATTTTTGTAGTGTTCTGATAATAAACAGGGGAATACTAGTTAATTGAGCTTTAACAATTTGGACACATAAGTAATTAGGAGAAGAACAAAGGAGATAATGAGTGTGGAAAAATGTTCATTAGGAGATTTATGAAAAAAAAAAAAAACAAATTAAAACATATTCGAGTTTTTAAAAGAATAATTTACATTGCAAAGTATTTAACATTAAAGTAAAGCTAAATTATAGCTGAAATTTAACTTAACTAGAACTGAAATTAAACTAAACTAGAACTGAACTCAAATCTTATATACAACCTTATCTACTAATAAGCCAAAGCTGAACTAAAAACTTAATTCGATTTTGATTTGATAATAAAAAAATTACCTAAGCTAGAACTTGAACTAGAAGGTTGACCCAATAAGTGACTAAAATATAAAAATTTGTATTAAAACCCATTAACAGTTCATTAAATAAGCAAACACTAATTATTGCATGGACTGTAATCTTAGCTAGAGCCTGAGTTCCATGCTGAAGTAAAACCTTATCTGAACCTTATCTATTTTGCATTTGATCTACGTCTTTCAAAACTTTGATAGCATTTTGGGGGCAAAACATCGGATAGTAAAACTCATTTAGTCAACGAAATAGTCTTGATAACAAACTTTTTTCGGTTTCAAAAATTTTTTAATTTTGTGCCAACCAAACAATATATGAAGAAAGGTAGCGTACTATCTTTGGTGGGACTAGAAGTGTTCCATCTCGATCATAGCGGATCTGTATCGAACACAATTATTTCGATTGAAGTCTGCAGTACCCAAAAAAAGGCGAAAAACATTCAAAAAAGATATAAAGCCTTAGTATTCCATCATGATAACGCTTGGACAAATTGCAACAAAAAGTTGGAAATTTTCAACACAATAGTTTTGGTAGCAATGGGCTATATCGAGCCCCTACCCCAAAAATAGCTTAAGCGGCATTATTTTCAATTTTTGTTTTTTTTTTTTTAAATAATTAAATTTATTGGCAACACTTGCATCATCTCCTAAAATGCCATGGTCACATAAGGTAACGTTACGATTTAATAGCAAAAACCAATTTTAGCTTAACCGACAACCTTCATACAAAATTTTTGTGTAGTAAAATAAAAAACCCT
Source organism: Pollenia griseotomentosa (assembly GCA_963931875.1). Classification (NCBI taxonomy): domain Eukaryota; kingdom Metazoa; phylum Arthropoda; class Insecta; order Diptera; family Polleniidae; genus Pollenia; species Pollenia griseotomentosa. The sequence goes on along the minus strand of OZ007563.1, from coordinate 182,713,523 downwards.
CTGCTGTAAAATTGTGTTTTGTTGGTAAGGGTTCGATATGTTTTAATCGATGCAGAATGCTCTCATGCTTCACTTCAGGACAGGGTATCCACAATTTACTTGACTCGTTTTTGCTCTCGAGAAAAGGATTTTGAATGAGATCTTGCCTGAGAATTTAAAAATAGAACCTGAATTTAACCTCAATTAGAGCCTAAACTAGAATGCGAACTAAAATTTGAATATAATCTAAATTAAACCTGAACAAGAACCTGGAAAAGAAACTCAAATAAGTCCTGAAATACTTTTAAAGCTTATCTTAAATCTAATCTAATAGAAATTGAAGGGAACTGCAACTAAGTTAGATCTTGAATAAAAACCTAAACCAGATCTTGAACTGAAACTGAACCAATATTAAAACATAAACTAGAACTTAAAGTCAAGCTTAAGTTAGTTCCTAAACTTAAACCAGATTTAGAACCTGAGTTATGACAAGAATAAGATCGTGAGTTTAAATCTGACAGAAGATTTAAATTAGAACCCAAAATAGAAGCTAAATGAGAACTCTAATTTAAAGCTTAGTTGGGCCCTGAAGTAGACCCAAAACTATACAAAACTATAAGCTTAATTAGGAATAAAGTTTTACCTCAGTTAGATTCTAAATATACTGAACTAAAGTCAAGCTAGAACTTGAGCTTTAAACTGAACCAGAGCTTGAAGTGAAACCAAAGCTAGAAACCTGAATAAGAAGCTGAACTAGAAACTTTTTAAATCCAGAATTAAAACCTGAACCTGAACAAGAACCTGAAATGAAACCTGATTTAGAACTCAAATTCTGAACTTAGATTAACCCTAAATAAGAACACATTTTAAGACCAGGGGCCAAATTACGTCAGCTGATATCGATTAAAATTTCCATTTAAGTTGCATCCCATTTTCAATGGATCTGTAGACTTGATTTAGAATGGTTCTAACCAGAACAAAAGCCTGGGTCCAAAGTACTGCATTCGATATCGATCGGAATTACAATACAATTTATATGGGAATTTCAATCGATATCGAATGCGGTAAATTGGCCTCTGAACTTAAACCTCAACTAATGTCTTAATAGGAATATGAGCTACGGCCTTAATTAAAACTTTGTATTGAACTGGAACTTGTACATACTTAAACAAAAATAGCTTAACAAAGTCTTAACTTTTTTTTTGTTAGTTCCTGGAGGTACCATTGGGATATTAAGGGTTAATATATTGTAAACATTATACCTATCTTAAAAGTTTTTATTTTATAATCAGAAAATTGTGTCTAATTCAAATTTACTTTCCTTTATTTGTCTTTTATCAAGACATTAATATTTGTCATTACAGCACAAATCGCCATCGCCACTTTATTTGTTCCACAAAAATTAATTATTACTCATACGTCAAGTGCTGCCCACTTTCATTGTAACAAAAAGCGCTACTAAATTGGCTAGCAATAAAATCAAATGGAATGTCATAAATCACTTTTTTTACAAGGTCCTCTGGCAAAAAAACATGTGTTGTCAAAACATTGAAATTGTTTGAGGGAGAGGGAAATGTACAAAATATGTTAGAATATACGATTAAAATTCCTCAATAAAACGACGACAAAGTATTCTTAAGAAATCCCCAGAAATTATTATTTTTGTCGTAAGTTGTTCGAACAAAAAATTTCGCAAATCATTGTGTTGTTGTAGGGCATACAATTGTAACGTATTCAAGTGATACAATACAAGAAACTTTTCCAAAAGAAGCAGGATTGTTTAAAGGGTTTTTGGGGGGTAATAGAAAGAGAAACAATTCAAGTGGGCAATAGGGAAATTAAAATACAGTACACAGGTCTAAAAGATATTTAAATCAGGTGATTTTTAAGCATGATAGAAGTTGAGATTATTAAAAATAGCACAAGAAATTTAAATTTTAATTCAAAACGTTTTTTTTATTCGCAAGATTAATTCATGGCATAAGATTTTGAAAATGATTAAGGGCATATGGGCATCGCGTCAAGTCTTGACAAAGCGCATTCTGGACGTCCAATTATAAGCATCTTTTTAAGCATTGCTGGCTGTATGCCACGAATAAAAAAAAATGTTGGCCCCCATCGCCAAAGTGTATCAGCATTAACCAGTGACTTCACGTAGCCCCACAAGAAACAATCGAAGGTGTTAAATCATACGCCTTTAGAGGCCACACTATTAATGAAAAAAAAACCTACAACATTTTTGACAACACTGAAATTCAACGGTCTAAAAATTTTAATAACTGAAATTAAATTTGTCTTAATAAAAATGGCAAAATTGATTTTTTCATGGCTAAACAAGACGAAAATTACTAAATTTGCAACACTGTTTGACAGGTACATTTTTCGAAATCAACTTCTCCCCAAATTTCGATGTTTGCGGTTGCTCAGTGGTACTCAGGGCCATCCTAACCGAATCAATTTCCTCCATACCCAATAAAAAAAAATGGAGCTTCCAACGAAGCAGGTTTGTAAGGGAGAACATAAAAGTTTCGCTTACCATTGCGCCCACAGAAGAAATGAATTTTATATGGCGATTTCCCACTTTGAAGCAATACATTTTTGACAAATAAAGCGCATTATTCAGCGCATATTAAAATTGTTGGTTGTAACGATCAGCTTTACGCACTGAATGTTTTGATACAATTATTTTTTAGTATTCTCCCTTACAAACCTGCTTCGTAATCAGGGAATGCCGTGGCACTTTAAATGGGTTTTTTTTATAAAAGTTGTTGAAATTTCTTTCACTTACTTTACTGCATTTCTGTATGTCTTATTGCGTAGCGCGTTTTTTAAATGTACCATTAGTGCTTCGCAAAATGATAAAATATTTTATTGGGTAGTTTTAAGCAAAAAATCATTTATTATAGTGTAGTAACTACTTCTTTTGATCGTAAAGTAAGGTCCGGCTTTATTTGTGGAAGAAAAATTGCAGATGTTGATGTAAACCCCACTAATCGGTACATTTCGCTTGTAAATCTGGAGGTCCAAACAACGCGCTCAACACACACGTAGAATAGAAAGCAAAGACGCATCGAATGCACACAGAAAAAATTATCGCCAACTTTTTTTTTCAATTTTCTATTAAACAAAAAAAAAATCAGTTTAATTTAAAAATTTAATCAAGAAAATGTTGTTAATATTAAAAAAAAATATTTAATTGATACTATTAATTTGTTTACTGGTACAAATTTAATAAATATTTTAATTAATATCATACATTTTTTAATTGAAATCAATTTTTATTTCTTTCTGAGCAGAAAAAATTCTTCAAAGTGTTTACCAATTAAACCATTAATCAAAAATCAAATCAGTTTTAATTAATTAATTTAATCAAGTGAATTAAACGTTTATTCAAGTGAGTTAAATGTTAAATCAAGTGAATTAAACTTTTAATTGATACTATTAATTTGTTTACTGGTGCAATTTTTATTAATATTTTAATTAATTTCACAAATTTTTTAATTGAAATCAATTTTTATTTCTTTCTGCACAGAAAAAATTCTTGAAAATGTCTCACCAATTAAAGCATTAATAAAAAATATAATCAGTTTTAACTAAAAATTTAATCAAGTGATTTAAACGTTTCATCAAGTGAATAAAATGTTTAATTAAATGAATTCAAAGTTTAATTGATACTATTAATTTGTTTACTGGTGCAATTGTAATTAATATTACAAATTTTTCTAATTAAAATCAATTTTTATTCTTTTCTGCACAGAAAAAATTCTCCAAAAATGTTCAACAATTAAAGCATTTATCAAAAATAAAATCAGTTTTAATTAAAAATTTAATCATGTGAATTAAGCGCTAAATCAAGTTAATTTAATGTTTAATCAAGTCAATTTAACGTTAAATCAAGTGAATAAAATGTTTAATTTAATTTAAAGTTAAATTGATACTATACTATTGATACTATTGATACAAATTTTTTAATTGAAATCAATTTTTATTCTTTTCTGCATAGAAAAAATTCTCAAAAAATGTTCACCAATTAAAGCATTAATCAAAAATAAAATTAGTTTTAATTAAAAATTTAATCATGTGAATTAAGCGCTTAATCAAGTTAATTTAATGTTTAATCAATTCAATTAAACGTTAAATCAAGTCAATTAAATGTTTAATTTAATTTAAAGTTATATTGATACTATTAATTTGTTTACTGCTGCAATTTTAATTAATACCAAAAATTTTTTAGTTGAAATCAATTTTTATTGTTTTCTGTGCATGAAGTAGGACTTCTTTCTACTTTTGCATGCATCGCATGCGTTTTGAAAAAAGTTTAAGAAGGTATCAAAAGTATGGAACGCGTGTTGTAGACCTCCAGCTTAATGGAGTCTATAGGATCTGTTGTGGATGGGACTCGCTCCATATGAGACAATTTTGGTTTTTAAAGAACCCCTTAAGCCCGAAATGACTCTTAATGCTGAACACAATTTTGTGTTAAAATACCGATGACGGAGTTTTAAAGTAAATTTAAAGAAATTGGTAGCGTTGTTTCAGCACCTCTATCTATTTTTGATGAATCTCTAGAGTAAACTGATCATTAATGTGAAAAAAGTGAGCACAGTTCCTTTGGTAGGTAGCTAAACCTTTTGTAAGTTCTATTGGGCTTAAAAATATTATTTACTCTTCTTTAGAAGCTTTGAATTGGAAGTTCATTTTTGTAACTGTTAAATCAGACTCTTTAAATTGCAAGACCTTTGCCTTAAGGCGCCCTATGCTCCAGTGGGAGTTACAGGAATATTTTATATATTTGCTTTTAGGGCTTTAAAAGCACTCTTAATTTCTTTCAGGTTTTTTTTTCAACCATTAATAATTGTTAACACTGTTTTTCTGTTCAACAGTAAAATTAACTTTAAAGAAATATTTTCTTTAAAATATATTTTATCCTGAACCAATGCAAATAATTTACCAGGATTAAGAACAGAACATTCGAAATGGAAGTGTAGCGCGAAAGAAAGGAAAACCAAATATCGATGGTCAATAAATCAGTGTTTGTTTGGATTTCAGTTGTTTTCCTTTCTTCTTTCCATTAATTCTTCTTTTCTTTCATATTGTTAAACATTTTGAGCGGATATTAAACATTTGAACACATTAAACAAATGTCACAATGTGTGAGAATGCTCTTAAGCACAAGTGTGTATATGTAATTGTATTCCTTTATGTATGTGTGGGTGTGAGTAAAGTCCTTGTATTTCCTCTACTACTACATATTGATATATTTACTTTATTTCTACAATTTTATTTCTTACATTTTTGTGACATCTTAAATGAGCCTTATTTACAGTTGTTTTATTTCTATGAAGTATCCTGCGTTAAGGATAATTTCGCCATTGATTGATTTATGCGCCCATTTAGAATCAGTTTTTGCTATAAATAGAGAAAAGAATGAAATACTTATAGTTGAAAGTTGAAATAGAAAACATTACAGTGACTAAAATTTATTTGTTAAATTAATTAAATGGATTTATTGACTTAAAGCTAAAGAATATGGAGAAAGGTATCTTTTGACTGGGGGAAAGAAATATTATTCATAAAAAAAGTTTAACCATAGAAGTTGCAGCTTTAAAAAAAAAAAGTTAATATTGCTAGTTTTTTTTAAAAGAAATAACTTTTATAAAACTTTTTAAAAAGTTCTTAAAAACCTCCAAAATTTAAGGCGGTTTTCTAAATTTGTTAAATAATAAATTCTAAAGTTCAAATACATTTTTTGCAACAAAAAAATATATAATGTTGCATTTTTAGTTCTGCTAGTGTTGTCACAAATTGTCAATTATTAAGTCGAATAAAATTGCAGCCATATAAAATTCAAACAAAATTTTTAATTGATATCATGTCGTAGCCAGATAGACAGAGACGGGAAGAAATTTGCAAACAAGAAATAAAAGTTTGAAGGAATATGGTTAATGTAAAAATATATACAAGAAATTAAAGCTTAAAGCTTAGTTAAGAAATTTTATATTGAATCGTCTATCAAGTCTTTACGGTAAAGAAGTAATTTTTACTGCCAAAATTACCCTTTTCCCTTTTTTTTTGCCTTGGTGTTATTCAATAAGTATCAATCTCCACAATTTTATTGCTCTTCAAATTTTTCCAATTTGTTACTCTACCATAAACTGTCTCTCTCCCTCTCTCTCTCTATGTATAAAACCCCCAACGATACAGAAATAAATAAAAATATTTTATACCCTTCACCACAGAACTTAAGGGTATTTAAAAGTTTGTTATTCCACTTGTAATTTATACAAAAGTTAGCTTAAACTCTATTACGTACAGGGTGGCCCAAATAATACCTATCAATGTGAAACATGTATAACTTTTTTTATTTTGTAATATAAGTGTTTTTGTCTTTTTGCAGTTTATAACTGAATTCTTGAAAATGTATATGGAAACGCGTTTATATTAACGAATTATTCTAGTCTTCTCAACGATCAATGGTTTTGACGCAGCGAAAATATCGTCAACATATTTCAACTTAAGATCAGCTCCCACAGCCATTATTTTGGCATAATCCACTATGGATCTTAGCCACTGGGTGGCAAACAATGCATTTTCCAACTGCCCCCCGAGAGTGAGCGCAATTATCACATCCAGGTAGAAATTTGGTGGTGAAACATCAACCCTTTAGTAAGATTTTCAAGATATTTCGAGTAGTAGACCACAGCCAGCACTTGATCTCCGAAATTATTTTTCAACGGAAAAGCAAAACATCCGCAAAGCCAGCCTTTCAAAAAGACAGAAAACATTGCCAGCAAGAAGCATACTAATGGAGCATTTAACCAATAGTCAGTTCGGGGTTAAGCCAAAGAGATCTACTGACTTCCGTGGTACCAGATGGGATCAGTGGTTAGACGCGATTACAAGAGCTCGTAAAGTTCTCTTTAGATCTGTTAATTTTGGATTTAAGCCGAAGCCCAGGTATCGACTGCACTTGATTTCCCAGGAGAATGTTCTACTAAAGGGCGTCAACAACGAAAATTATGAAAACAAATTTGTATGAGCACCTCTTATATAGCCTAGTCTTACGGTAAAGCTTAGCCGCTGGGTGACCGTTTATGCATATTTACACACACTTAGCAATTTTATGTGTATAATCGGATAAAAATTATACACTCCTCCCTTGTTTAGGAGCCGGAGTTATCTCCCCCCACTAATTTATTACAACTCCAGCATCTTCTGTTCAATAGCAGTATAACCTAGCGATAATTTATCCTTGTACATAGGGCCCTCCGCAAGTGGATAGCCCTCCTGATATTTCGTGACTCCCCTGCCCGCGGTTTTGGTTATAAGCTACATCCAATTCGTAATGCACGAAAGTATCCCTTCGTCAAGAAAGTTCCTTTCTGTTGCTTACCGTTACTACACCCAATTGTGCCGAATATTCAACTTATATGAAAGGCATGTTTCAATCAGAAAAGCAAGGCTCCTACCAACACAATACTCCTGAAAGAGAAGAAGTATTTCCTGCAAGAAGCATACTAAAGGAGGCCTGAACCAATTGTTAGTCCGATACCGTGCCACCGGGAGCTACTGACTTCCGTATCAGCAGATAAGAAGGTATTCTGGTACCCCGGACTAAAGAAATCAAAAGACTGCAAGAGCGCTGTCCTGTTGGATGTTTGTCACATCCCAAATGATTGCCTCTAATTTACCAGTAAATCTTTCATATCACTTTTTGTAGTCGCCTTCTTCTTGTCAACTCATTAAAAAATTGAGCTTCAAAGCTAGCAGGTTTGTAAGGAAGAAAGGTAAAAGCTTCGCTTACCATCTCGCTTGCGGAAGGCATGAATTTTATAGGCCACTTTGAAGCAATACATTTCTGACACATAAAGCGACTTATTCAATGCATGTAGTAAGTGGTGAGTGAAACGACCAGCTCAAGTTTCTGTTGCTACAGTTTTGCTCAAATATTCTCTCTTACAAACCTGCTTCGTAGTTAGGGAGTGCCGTGGCCCTTTGAATAATATTTTCTTTTATAAAATTAGTAACGAATTTGTTCACTTACTATACTGGAAATCTGTAAGTCTTAATTCGTAGCACATTATTATGCGCTTAAGTCTCAAAATTTCAAAAAAATTCAAGTGAATTGTTTTATTAGGTACGAGCTGCATTTAATCAGTTTCACTTGAAATAAACTTGGTAAAATGCTAATAGTGAATATTAACAAAAATCAATGAATAAATGACCGACTTATAGACAAATATCAAACTTTTTCTTCCAGAAATGAAGACTTTGACACCATAGCAACCATGTGAGCAAGGAGACAACTAACTTTTTAGTACCATGATGAAGGGTGTATAAGATTCGCCACCGCAGTATACAGCCCTTTTCCTGTTAAGTCATGTCATTGTTGCGAAATGTCACATGTCGTCTGTGTTCTGTTGATTGGTTTCTTCATGTTTATTTCATTGCCTCTCGTTGTTTTTGTTTGAGTTTTGTAGCATTTGAAAAAAGTATTCGAAGCAAATTGTTCTTTGTTTTCTATGGTGTGAAAAAACTTTTGTTCATTTAAACCCAGGAGTAATTGCAAAGTTTATAGGGAGACCAGATTTCGTTCGAAAAAATCTGAATTAAAAATAAAATTTAATACTTGATTATTTCATTTAAAAGGTAAAATAAAATTTTGCATTTGTTATTTTTCAAACCTAATACTGAACTCCGCTATTAACTTGAGATTTTGTGAAGATTTCTTTTGAGTAACTCACTCCTAGTGGCTACTTAATTCGTTCGTCTTCGAAGAACTGGTTGTTTTGAAGCAAGTATTGAAATATTTGGTTCAAATAAGGAAAATACAAAAAAAAAAAACTTTTTAATCATTAAAATGTTTTTTTTTTTTTTAAATTTGTAAATGAAACGTTCAAGTTTTAGCAGCCACCCTAATAAGTTCTTTAGTTCTTCAAAAATTTTGTTTTTAATAGAAAATCTTTGAGTATTTTAAGTAAATTAAGAAATATTTTATCATGTTTTTCCTTCTTATGGCCACCTTTCCCTAATTTTTCTTTTTCAAAACAAGTAGATGGTACATATTTTTTGAAATTGAATTGAAATTAAACTCCTTTTGGCAACAATACTTAAATACAATTACTCTCTAACTCCCAATTCATCCTGATTACTTACAAACAGATGTTAGTCCATGTATGTATACATTTTTGTTTGTGTTTGTCACTGTGTAAATGTCTGTATATGTGTATGTTAGAAATAAAGTTCAAATTCCACAGAAGTTTAAATATGATTCAACTGTTAATTTGTGAACATGTCCATGAGTATAGAGGGACATATTTGAACCAATTTAAAAAATACAAAATTCGGTTTAGTGTTTGTTTTAGTAGTTGGATATTACAGGGTGAAAATTAGTGGCGTATTTTCACACTAAAGGTGTGCAATTTATATCTCAGTTGTGGATGTTGTTATTAAAATTGAAAAGTTAAGTGAAATAAAGTTATAATTTCACTAAATTTCAGGACTTTCTAAAGTCCCAAAATGCCTTTAATACAGTTTAGACTTTTACAGCGTGTACACAAAAAATAAAAAAAAAATAAAAATTTATTTCCATTAAAAAATTTGTGATATTAATTAAAAAAACAAATTAAACAAATTAAAAGTATCAATTAAAAGTTTAATTCTCGTGATTAAACGTTTAATTCACTTGATTAAATTTTTAGTTAAAACTGATTTTATTTTCAATTAATGCTTTAATTGGTGAACAAATTTGGGGAATTTTTTCTGTGTACGTCCTTGTCAATAGTGATAGCGACTGGACAACCAACCTTGTGGCCTGCTGATCAGCGAAAAAAAATCCAGGGGCCAAATTACGGCATTCGATATCGATTGAAATTATAATACAATTTAAATGAGAATTTCGATCGATATCGCAGGCCGTAGTTTGGCCCCTGATATCATAGATTTAGGCATGACTAAAAAAAAGACTTTTCTATTGCCAACATTGACAGAAACCCCTAAAAAGCTATTTAACATTTTTCCATAGCCCCCAAATAATTAATCAGGTATGTGATGGAAATCAATTTTAAAAACGAAACGATTTGAAACCGAAAAAATCGTTTTCAGTATCTTTTTAAATGGATTTTAAATGCATATTTCTTTTATTTTCAGTCTTTATTCTTTTAAATTTTATATTATATACGTTAACTGAAGTGTATTCTGAACAAAAATTTAAGACTATAATTCAGAAATGGATTTTAAAATCCCTCGAAATTCATCACACCTTTTAAAAACGTTCGTTTTGAAATCGATCGATTTTCATCACATACCTGAATATATAACCAAATATATATTTTGCAGATGTCGAACGACACTTGATTGAAAAAAGAATAGTTCAAAGAGAGAATGGCAACTTCATAGATGCCTTTAGCTGAAAAATCTACTGGAAGAATGCACAAAAAAATAACTTAGAAAGCTACTGCAGTCTCAGAAAACAGCATGCCCGAAAAAATATCTGAAGGAACTTAGTGCAACCCCAAAAACTGACTACTAACAATGGCGTGCAACAAAAAATCTTAAAAGACCAGTAAGACCCCTTTGCGAAACTCAAATGAAAGTTTGGCAAGAAATTATGTTGAAAAAGGAACAGTTTAAAAATGTATTAACCCACAATTTACCAAACATTACACCAGTCGAGTTGCCACCTGTCGTTATCAGAACAGCTTACCTTAAACTTTAAACCCCCAGAAAGCACCTGGTTTTGATAAAATAAGAAACAAAATGTTCACTAAGCCATAAAAATAATACTTTTTATTTTTAAAAATTTATTTTGCGCTCGTATTCTTAAAACAGGCAGTAAGTCAGCCACAGCATCTCACCCATCGCTTAGAAATCCCAGCGTTTTAAGCACTTTATTCGAACGATCTATTATTTGATCCTTCATACGCCACAGGCTTAAATCCACTACGGGGTTATTTAAGGTCTCTTTAAGATCAGGCTCTCGATAATGGTTCAATTGGGCCACGTTGGCCTTAAATGAATAACCAATGCAAACATTCGATGACCTCTGTATGGAGAAATGATTATGAGTGGCTATTACATAATCACTTCTGTGCAGGCATTTGGTAGCCCAATCGGGACGTATATGCTCTCTAACACGTTCCACATGCTGCAGCATATAGAAATACTTGGGAATATCGCGGCTATAACGATGCCTTTCCGAGTAGCGTGGAAAATAGACACAACGGAAACAATAGCTGGCAAAGTTTTGACATCTTCCAGTTTTCACACTCTCTCCAGAACGCATTAAGTCATGCCAGTTGGTTATGTTACCCAAAGGCATGAGCAGCTCATCAGTATCAATTACCGCCACATACTTGTAACGGTACATATTCCCATACAAACAGTCATTGTATGGAATTAACTCGTGTAAAACGGACGACCAGCTCTTTTTTCCCTTTATCAAGTTGTTATAATCAATGGACAAACTCATAGGTCGGTATTCGAGAAAACCTGTTTTGCGATAATATTCTAAAACTTTTGTTGTGTTTGGATGCACTTGCAGCTGGTACATTGTTATTTTTTCCGCTCCCAAAGAACGCAAAGCTTCCGTGTATTCTACAATACGCTGAGAGATATCGACACCGGGGTAATCCAAACCCTTAACACACACAGCAAATTCTTTTCTTTTCTCATGCGGCAACAAGGGCTGGTAAGTAACTCTTACGTTATTCGTGGCCTTATCACAAAGGTTGGCAACCAGTGACACTGTACGAGGTATCCTTTGTTTATTTTCCTCAGGTACTGGACATGAGATAAAATGTGCAAAGCGAACTCCTAAATTGTGACCCCATTCATAATACCAGATTCTATGCATCTCCTTCATGGGAGTCACAAATGGTTGCGATTGATTTTCATACCACAACTGACAATAGGTCCTTGGATATTCTTCGTATGTTTTGCCTAAAAAATTTATCATCATCAGAACCCGTACAACCGGCTGTGTCTGAACAATAGTGGGTCTGCTATCAAAATAGGCTCCAAAAATGTAATAAGAAAAATTAAGATTTTTATACTCTTGCCATAAATCAAAATGGATTTTAAGATCACTGAAAGATGGGTACCAGGCACATGAATGATTTAAATTGCGATTCTTATACTGGGGATTATTGAGATCTTCAATTGGTAAGTAGGGCATTTCAAAGGCAATATTCTTTAACAATAAGGCGTCATTGGAGGCTGTAAATGAAACAAAAGTAAATTTTTATGCCCTCAAGCACCACTACACCATTTTTGATTGTAAATGGGAAAATTCCAGATGAAAGTCGATTTAGCCATGTCCGTCCGTCTGTCCATCTGTCCGTCTTTTGAAATCAGGCTCACTTTCGAAAAATTCAAAAGAAAAGAGCAATATGGAAGTCAAATTGCTTTTAGTTATCCTAAGCAGTTTAGAAATAAAATCCAGCATCATTGGTTCAGTTTGGAATTAAAATCCAGCATCATTGGTTCACTAGGATAATAGTTATGAATCCAAATGTGGAACCACCAACCCAAAACCTTTTGTTTTTATTTTTGTTTTTTCTTTACCCACTTACAACTACATTTAGAGTTGACAAAAAATCAACCAATTGTAGTCGGGACTGTAAGAAAAGATAAACTTACTTTTTATTGTTGTTGTTTTTGTTTAAGCTTTGATATTGTTACAAGTAAAACTGGGGCTTATAATTCTTATTCGCTTAACAGTTTTATTTGGTTTATTATCTTTAGTTTTTCTAAAATCTTTGGATGAAGTTTCCTGACGATCTGGCCTAAGAAACCAGTGAAATGCTCATCGGAATAGCTTGTCCCTTCAACAATAAATTTCAGTTTGTCAATAGTATGAAATGGGAATTTAGCACATTTAAACGAAACCTTGTTAATTAATTTTTTGAATCCCAAGAAAAACTTTGAAAACTTTTTAATTTTGGTACGAAAACTAACATAAATGAAGGATTGATATTATCTTTTGCACAAATTCTTTCCATATGACTGAAAATCGCAGTGCCAAATTTCGTTAACGCCTACTCTCGGCAAATAGTTTATTTATTTATTTATTTATTTATTTATTTATTTATTTGTGTCTTTCCTATGCAACAAGATTAAATCTTATTATTACAGCATAGAAATTTTAATTAGAATAAACATATTGATTATAAATTATTCTAGAGAGTTTACATATAAATACTTATAAATTAATTAGTTTAAAGAAAAAAAAGATTATTATTCAAAAGTGATGTGAAATTGAAGAATTAAAATGCAGAATCTTTGTCTAAATACACGAAGAATATGATAAATAACAATATAAAAGTTAAGTTGTAGAATACAATTTTAAAATTTCTTTTTTAAACTTGAATGCGTTACTATTTTGCTGAATGTTGTGAGGTAATGAGTTCCAAAGTCTGATAGTTCCGGTGAAAAAATGCCAGGAAGAAACAAGAGTTCGGTATCTCAAAGGAATTATCTTATTTCCCCTATTTGACCTTGTGAATGAAATTCGTTCATAAAGGTAGGCGGGTACTTTATCATATATAATTTTATGTATACAAATGAGGCTTCTAATTTTGAGAAAATTTTCAAAAGTAACACCGTAAAGTTTAGTTTTATGCGAAGAAATACTGTCATACTTTTTCAGACCATAAACATATCTAATAATATTATTGTTTACCTTATTAAGTTTTCCCATGCTGGTCGAGTCGCAATTGGCAAATATTTCACAGCCATAAAGTAAACAAGGCATTAGATAAGCCTTCGCAATAAGAATTCTTGTTTTTAGTGGTGTAAAATAATGAGTTGACCATAATGTTCGTAGCATGCCATACATCCTACCAACAATTCTATTTACATGATTGCACCATGAAAGAGTGTCATTAATAATTATGCCAAGATTTTTTACCGAAGTAACAATTTCAATCTTCTTGTTGTTTAGAAGAACATTAAAATCTCGATTTAGATTAAGGGTTCTTTTATGGATTACCATGCATTTAGATTTACCAGGATTAAGGCTTAGCCCATTTCCAGAAGCCCAACAATGAATTCGATTTAAATCATCATTAATTTTCACTATCGATTCATCAATTGACTGCACAGTGCTATTTAAGTAGACCTGTACATCATCAGCATACATATGTATTTTGCAGTGCCTTAACTGTAAAGGGAGATCATTAACGTACAAAGCGAATAGAAGAGGTCCCAATATTGATCCCTGAGGAACACCTCTCGTTACAGATATAGAATTAGACGAGTTCTTATTCATGCTTACAGATTGGGTGCGATTTGCAAGGTATGAAAACATTAATTTACATGAGGTACTTGAAAAATTAAACATATTCTTAAGTTTGAAACATAATATATTGTGGTCCACTGTATCGAATGCTTTTGAGTGATCCAAAAGTATTAAAAAGTCAACAAAACCATCATCAATATGCCGTCGTATGTCCTCAGTAACATTAAGAAGAGCGGTTACACAACTATGCTTTGGGCGGAAACCTGATTGGTATTCAGAAAGTAGTTGGTGTTGGTTCAAAAAAGTTGTAAGTTGATTATGTAGTAATCTCTCAAGTACTTTAGAAAGATATGGCAATATAGCAATTGGTCTAAATTCCGAATTTTGCTTTGGAACCGGTATTATTCTTGCATGTTTCCATTTGGCCGGGTAAGAGCTTGTAGTAATGATAGCATTATACAGATGGGTTATGTATGGTAATAGAAGAGGCAGCATTAATTTAACAAACTTAGGGTGAATATTGTCTGCACCAACTGCATTCGATTTGATTCCTAAACAGCAAGATAAGACATCCATTTGATCAACACATTGAAAGTTAAATCTATCGATTAGGTCGTCATTATCATTGTCTGCATTATTGTCAATATCATAAAAGTTTGGGTTAGACAGTATCATTGGTATATTAACAAATGACTCATTAATTTCATTGACATCAACAGAATAATTATATACTATATACTACACCTAAAACCGTAACAAATGATAATATTGTAATAAAATTCGGTATGTCACATTTTTATAGGACTAGAAATCACACTGTCAATTTTCGTGGACTCTCGAAAAACTCTTTAGTACGCGTTATTTCATAACGAATATGGTAATAAATAAAGCCCACTCCTGACATATTCTGACGGTCGGTGGGGGGTATCCAAGTTTCGGAACTGCCGAATCTGGCACTCTAACTTGTTTTTAATTACATATCTTTGCCTGAAACGCAAAAAGCCCTAACTAACCAAAAATTGAAAATCTATTTTTTTCATTTATTCTGATGTATTGCATCAACATGACGTTTTGGAATCTTTCGGCTGAAATTAACGATTTCATTGACAAAAACAAGCGGCCCGCTATCTACAAAAGATTATATGACAAACGCTTAAAGGCCTAACTAATGGTTTGCATAAAGTGCAACATTGGCAAAACAACTAGCAGGTGTTAAAAGAAAAATAAATTATGAACAGTTTAATGCAACTTAAAATTTTACATTGTTTTTTGCTTCTGCTGTAAAATTTTAAAAATGCCAGATACGACTTTTTGCGTTTTAGGTGACGATGTGTACGTATGTTTATCAAAAAGATGGTGAATATGAATTTTATACGTTTTGCTTTTTTTGTGGTCAGATAAACTATATTAAAAGTTTATCACGAGAACTGAGCCAGAACTATCTTTGTACTGAACTAGAATTAATGATGCAGCTCCCGCGTGCTCAGTTATTAGTTCCCGTTAAGTTCAACGGAATTAAAACTGCATTAAAACTGAACTATTGGTGAACTTTAACCTAAAAAGAGCTAGAACTTAGCGAAGTCCACTTAGAGGACTTATGTTAATGAATTTGGTCCGATATTGATATTGATATTGAGGTCAGTTGATTTTTTCGTTCCTGTTTTGATGGCATGAAAATTAAAATCCCTCAGGGCCACCGTTAAATTAATTGTGTTTCTTAGAGGCTCCATCCTGCAAATAATATTGGACTACGTGATCCATTTTAGATAAAATGGACTTCTCACAAGATGGTCCAGTGTAATGCAATAATCGACCATGTCATTGTTCAATAAAAAGTTTACAGTTAAACGACATGTTTTCGTTTATAAGAGACATGTTTTCGTTTTTAAACGACATGTTTTCCTTTTTAAATGACATGTTTTCGTTTATAAACGATTTCAAAACTTATACTCTGGAGTATACCATGAAGTAGTTTCAAAATTTATCCACTTTGAGTATGTATGTACGGACATGGAGTAGTTTTAAAACAACTCCGTTGCAATGCAAAGCTGGATTATATCGTCCAGCTATTAGAGGACATCGTAATGTTAAATATAACATGTTTTTTCAATACATTTGAGTTACCTTTGGACTAGTCCTAGTGCCTAAGGGGCTATATTTTACATGCGCTTACATGGTCTAGTCGTATTGTTTGCAGGGCAATCATTAACACATACATACATATGTATGCACATCGATAGTTCTAAAAAATTGTCTCTTTAAATCACTTTATTTACCTTTTCCTTTATTTAATTGCAGACTTCTCTCAAATGACCATGTGAAAGCGAATATTAATACGATTGTTAAACCAAATCCGATTTTTAAATATTTTACTTTAAGCGACATGACAAATTAAAAAATTATCTGAAAGCTCAAAATTAGACGTAAAAATAATTTTAATTCGATTAGAATTTTTTTCAGCAGTTAGAATATATGAATTCTATTTGGAAATTATATATTTACTAACTTTTACCTGTGAATTCAGCAAGATTTAGAGAAGAGGGTTTATCCTATAAAAATTTTAGGAAATTTTATTTTATTTTCTACATCATATTTATTTTATGTTTAAATACTTTTAGTTATAAACAACATTATACGATTGAGTATTTTCCTCCAACACATACATATAAGTTTTGACCATTCGACACTCTTAGCCAACCGCCATTCAGCTGTCCATATGAAAAGCTAGGGGTGTCTAAATATGTATATTCCAGCCATTGGACCATATGCAATCTGTATACCAATTTTATCAAAAATAGAAAAAGTACCAAAGGTACGAATTTGTTCTGTTTTTACCTCAAAAAAGGACCCAATATTTAAATCTGGGTTATATAACATCTCTATACCAAATTTTTTTTAAAAAAGAGGAGAAGTACCAAAGATAAAAGAGATTCAAAAGTACCAGATTTTTCTCATCAAAAAGAGAAAATGTACCAAGAGTACCAATTTTTTCCATTTTTAACTCAAAAAAGGTCCTTTATTTTAATCTCAGCCATAATATGCTATTTCTTTACCAAATTTTTCGAAAAGTGAAAAAGTACCGAAGGCAAAAAGTACCAGTTTTTTCTCAGTTTATGTCTATGATCTATACATACATACATACATAAAATTTATCGAAAAGAGAAAAAGTACCGGCCTTATCCCGTTCTTACCCCTTCAAAAGTGCCAGTGCAAACTGTATACCAAATTTATCAAAAAGTTAAAAAGTACCAAAATTACAAATTTTTTCCTTATTAACCTCAAAAAGAAGACACTAAATTTTAATCAGGAGCTTTTGATATCTCTAAACTAAATGAAGCCCGATGCTCTTTATAGTATCGAGGGGAACATATTTGCATACTCTAAATAGTTTATATAGTTTCCTATATGCAGGCTTTCAAGGTCATTAACATACATATATACCAAATTGTTCGAAACGATTAGAAGTGCCAAAAGAGTACTAGCTTTTTCTCATTTTAGGTGTCCATAAAGTAAACTGGTTCTTAATGTAGACCATAATCTTTATGTATATTGATTAAATTTATCGTAAAGAGAAAAAGTACCAACTTGATCTTGCTCTTACCCCTCAAATTTATCAAACAAGCAAAAAGTAACAACAGTAGTCCGTTAGATACCGCGATACCTTAAGATGGAGCTCCCTAGAGTATTGAAACTTAAAAATTTGACTTTATTCACTTATTTTTAACCTGTGTTTGAAAATAAACAGAACATTATTTAGCGTTCGGCTCACACACCCAGGAACGATATCTATTTTTTTAGTGTTTGTGTAGACGAACACAACCCTTAATACCGTTCGTAATTATTTTCAAGAAAGAGCCGAAGATTATATGGTGTTCTGTTTTTCGTTAAAAAACGGAAAAATTGTAGTGATACTGTAGACAAAAATTATATTTTGATGTTCTATAAAACAAAATAAATAAACTAAATATTTTATTTATTTATTAATTGAAATCCTGCTCAACAAGAATATATCTTATAATTATAGAGCAAGAGCATTAATGTTAATAGAAAAAAAACCCTCAACAATTTGATATAGAAAAAGAAAAATTAAAATTAAAAAGTACAAAATTAAAACAAAACTTAAAAAGTACAAAATAAAAATTACAAAGGTACAAAATAATGTTTCTTTTTTTACATTGACAAAGAAATTAACAAACAAAAAAAAAAAATATTTTATAAACGACCGCAGCACGAACAGCATGCGTGTGTATTGTGTTTATGTTTTGTTTGTGCAAAATTATTTTGCTGGCTTTTTGGTTTTTTTTTTACCAGCCAAAAAGGACGAATATTAATGAGCTGAATCTAACACAATAAAGTTTGTGGTTTATTAAAAAAAAACCAAACGGAAATTAATGTCTCATCTTTTGTTAAGTTGGATAAAAACAATATTTTTTTGTGTTCGAAAGATGACAAACAGGGAAGCGTTATTTTTTAATGATTTTTCACACAAACACTATTATCGTTTGTGTTTTCCACAAATCTACCGAATCGAACACTAAGCGGCGATATTTAGTGTTTATTTTCGAACACTGATTTTAACGCTAAATTAAATTTATATTTCTTGTGCTTGAAGCAAACAATTACTCATAATTTTCTTATTACTTGCTTTTTTATTAATAAAAATTTGCCAAGTTTGTTAGTGACATTAAAAGGATTTTTGGCAAATACTTAAAAAATCTTTTAAGCAGTGCATTAACTCTACGTTATTTATGACCCACATTGTTAAAGAAACTTTTAAAGAATCTCTTGTTAAAATGTTAAGCCTTTAAAAGTTATTGAAAACTTAATTAAAAAAAACTTAGCAAGAAGGCAAAGAAATATTTTATTGAAAATCTTACAAATTTACAATATTTAAAAAATTTTTTTTATATGTATTTTTTATTGCTAAAACTAAAATTTTTTTAAAGTCAATAAACATTCCCATCTTATTAACATTAATCCTATAAAATTTACATAATTCACTGGATCTTAAACTAGAAATATGCGTTTTTTCTTTTAAAATGTGAGGAGAACAAAAAAGAAAACCAGAAGTCACTTTGTTATTACACTGAGAATGTCATTATTTATGTCATCAGCTTAGCAATAGTAAGCAAAGGAAACACTCTCAAGCTCTCACACACACACACACACGTTGGCAAGCAACCAGCCACGAAAACTCAAACACACTCCTTAAGCTCTTTCATATACACTTAGCAACACTTTCTCATTTGCATACGCATACAGACTATTTTTTATTATAACCAGACAAAATGACCGGTAACTCAAGGAACTGACATACATTTTTGTTCCAATAGAGCCTCTTAGGGGACAATTCGCAGAAAAAAAATAATTTTCACCAATTAAAGCATTAATTAAAAATAAAATCAGTCTTAATTAAAAATTTTATCAAGTGAATTACACGTTTAATCAAGTGAATTAAACCATTAATCAAGTGAATAAAACGTTTTATTAAGTAAATTAAACGTTTAATTGATACTATTTATTTGAACCAGTTAATAAAATCCACATAAAAGAAATACAGAATGGAGATTAATTAAAAATAAAATCAGTTTTAATTAAAAATGTAATCAAGTGAATTAAACGTTTAATCAAGTGAATAAAACGTTTAATCAAGTGAATAAAACTTTTAATTAAGTAAATTGAACGTTAAATTGATACTTTTAATTTGAACCAGTTAATAAAATCCGCATTAAAGAAATACAGAATGGAGATTGATAAAAAAAAAAAGCTAAATTGCCATTATTTATTTACAATACCGGCCAACTTCACTATTAAATGGGCTGCAAAAATCAGATTTTCCAATTGCAAAGTGTTCACGCCGCGCTATTTAGGAATGCTTTATGCAAATTGTATGGTTATGACAATTTGTCAGAACTAGAAAACGCGTACCGATTTTTAATAAGATTTCTGTATGACATGCTAAATTCCCACTGAAATTCATTGTTGAGCGCGGTTTTTTTAAGGTACGGCTGTAAGGGTAACCATCTGAATTACTTTGCTATAACAAATTTTGTTATCTGATACCTCAATAGGCCACTTGTATAGAATTCAGTATTTCATATCTTCAATTAATTTTATGCATTATATCTAAGCACTGGCATATTTTGACAATATTGCTAAAATTTTCATTATCAGAACTACAAGGTACTAACATTTTCTTTATGCTTTACACATACATGCATACATGCTGCGAAAGACATTTGCGAAAGACATTTGTGTGAAACAGCTATTTTTTAAATCCTTGGATAACTTGAAATTTATGTGCATAAAAGTTTTCTTTTTATACCCTTCACTACAGGTGGGAAGAGTTTATATTAGTTTAACATTTCCTTTGAAACCCTTATAATATTGATCTTAGACCTTACAAAGTGTATAGATTATGGATTCTTCTGAACAGCGGAGTTCACTTAACGATGTATGTGTGCCCGTGTGCTTTAATGAGTTTGTCTTAGACCCCAGATATAATGCAGACTAGGCTATGTTATATTACTGTGGTTGTAAAGAAGAACAGCTCAACTCGACATAAGACAAAATTGATTGATGACAATTAGGAAATGTTCAAAATCTTTAACATGTACTAAATTTTTTATACAGATTTAAAGCAAAAAACTTCTCGAATAAAACATCAACTAAACTGCGGATGTCTGCCAACTACAACTTTCGACAAAAGCTACTTTTCCATATTGTCAGAGATTTATACCTCAAGTAGTCCTGAAAACTTTGTTTTTAAAATGAAGCTTGATAAAAAAAACTTCTGAGCTATGAGCGAAAAACTCCGACTAAATTAAATTTTTGCCCACAAATCTCTTAGATAAGCGAGAAATGGATTTGCAACAATAGAGCAAGGTGGTCCAAATTTTAATCTGATGTTTTATACAAGCAAGCGGTATTTTTTATTAAAAATGTCCCAAATAAGTCTTTTATTTCATAAAGTGTTTTCTCGAATTTAGGCTTTTAGTGCGATAGGCTATTCCCGGTTTTAATATGAGCCCCTTTTAAATGAAACATCAAGTTTTTACAAAATCTAAATGGGTGTTTATAACAGCAGCACAGAATTAAGATTAAGAGTTTGTGTCTTAAAAAATACACTACGTTAGTGTACAGTTTTTGTCGAACTCTGTTTTTAGCTGAATATATAAATAAAAAAATTGTAAATATCCTTATAAGATAACATAGCTCACGTTAAACCTTTACGTCCCTTAAATTTTTTTGTAGGTCATCTTAAAAATATAAATCTGCTTTTTTTTTTTGTTTCTTTTTAACTCCTTAAACGATTCAACAACCTAAAAGGAAATTTTTTTTTCATATTTTTGGCAAACAATATTTTTAGGGATTTTTTTTTTGGCAAAACTGTTCAAATTAAAATAAATTGAGATTGCAAAACGACTTAACACTGCTTTTAAAGGTGAAATTTATTTCATCCTTTTTCCTTCTTTTTTTTTTTTTTTGCTGTTAAAATAAGGATTATATTCAAACACTTTCTTAAGTAGTGTATGCAAAAAAAATATATTTTATATTGCATAAATTTCTCCCCCTTAAAGGATCTGATTTTTCATGTTGAATTTTAAACTCTATTCCCACTAGAAAATAAAAATTACCTTTGATTGTTGGAAATTCCGATTTTTATTATAATTTATATGAATTTCGTAACTAGAAACGTGTAAGACATGTTAACAAATGTGCTTTTGTATATAAATTCTGTAGATTATTTTTCTTGCGTTTTTTGCTTATGCAGTAACACATTACAAAAGGCAAGTTGGTACGAAGGGAGCATTAGAATTGCTTATATTTGGCACAACATGTCATTAACGTCTCTGGCTGTGTAGAAAAAAAAAACATTGCATAAATAGAGTAATGCGACCGGCTACAAAAGAAATGTTTGCTCTCAGAAAACAATTGCCATTTCGTCTTAGAGTTTTTTTTTTCAACTCTCTTTACGAAATTTATTAAAATGTTACGATAAATGGCTGGGTCAATAATTCCGAAAAATAATTTTGCGGCCCTTTGTTCCTACTAGAAACCACAGGACATAATATATATAATATACATATATATATCAATAATTCCGTGACTCTCAAAATTTTTTTCAACTTGAAAATTTTTTCCCTTCAAAAAAAAAAAGAATGGTCAGAGTCATCAAAATAGGTATTTGCTTGGGAGATGATTTCGCCGTTATAAGTAGTCAAATCCAGTGTTCGCAACACGGTATGGATATCCAAACACGATATCCATTTTTTTAGAGTTTATGTTTAATACACAATCCTTAATACCGTTTATATCTATTTTCCAGAAGATAAGGAACATTTAATAGTGTTCTGTTCTTTGTTATATTACAGAACAACTGTAGTGGTTCTGTAGACATACATTATATTTTAGTGTTCTTTTGTCTTCTTTTTTACATTGATAAAGGAATGAGCAAAAAAAATTTTGCAACGACCAGAGCACGAATAGTTTGTGTGTGTTATGTGTACATGTTTTGTTTGTGTAAAATTTTTTTTGCTGGCTTTTTGTTTTTTCTTCGTATGTGTATTTTGTTTTTGTTAAAAATGTTTGATTTTTACCAGCCAAAATGGCGCCAAACTCAATAGAAATTAACAAACATTAATATGCTCAACCGAAAACAAAGAAGTTTGTGGCTTCATAAAAAAAGAACGCAATTAAATGTTCCCATCTTTTTGTTGAGTTTGATAGGTACAGTATTAATTTTGTGCTCGAAATCACAAACAGATAATCGTTTTTTTAATAACTAAGACCACATTTTCCATACAATTTGACATCAAAATTTGTCTTAAAAAGCGGCCGTGAAATTAAGTCTATTTTATTTTGAGAAGGTTTGATCTAATGCTCTCACATATTGAAACTTTTTCTCCCAACAGAAAATAAAAAAAAAAACAAGAGAAAATAAAAACTCAATCAAAAAAATTGGAGAGAATTTAGTGTTACTACTGATGTTGTAATAATGGGCTTTAGGATTTTTGCCTAATGTTGAAGACTCAATTCTGCTTGATCACGTATTAAAATTCTTCGATTTTTTGTTGTTTTAAATGTTCTTCATAAATTTTATTCATGTTTGAGGCTTTGTTTTATAAAATCAACAACCAAGGGCCAATTTCGCCAACTGTAATCAAATATCAATGCATATTTAAATATAGATTTGCATATAATTTTGTTTTTGTTTTGACATGAAAAACAAAAATTGATATATAAATACAATTGGTGAAATAGGCACTAAGTATTTTCTTCCCGTCATTTTTTCAAGTATGCTTCCTTCTATGTCTGTTCCTTAAGGGGACTCCCATAGAAAGTTAAAAGTTTTATAATATTGTAAAAAATTGGTGCCCACAGCTCCTGAGATGTTCCTTTATGGGTCAAATGTATGAAGACCCCATTCTATATTTCATCCCTAACATTTTTTATTGACAAACCAACCTGGTATAACCATTCCTGGGGGGTAAAATCTATGACCAATCTCCATTAGTGTTGTGTTCTTAACATTTTCTTAAACATACTAACCCCTTATCACCATCCATTAGAGGGCCGGGCTTCCATACAAATGTCGCGGTTTAATGAAATTCTTAAGTTTGGCCCCTGCGGCGTCTGGGATACCCCTAAAGTTTAAAAATAAATGACCAGCCCCACTTTATTTTTCATCCCTAACATCTGTTGCTAACATACCTACCCTCTATATTAACTCCTTAAGGGCGTTCCCATACAAAATTTTCAATACGGACTAGAAAAAAAATTAAAGAGAAATTCCCATAACTTCCTAGGAGCCTTTATAGGGGGTAAGCTGTATGACTAACCTTTATTAGTTTTTTGTCCTTAGCATTTCCTTTAACATCACCTTAGACAGGTGCTCCCGTGCATACATGGCGGTTTTAATGAAATTCCTTAATTTGGCCCCTACTAAAATAAGTCTAACAACTTTTCTCCCGCCGCCTTGCTTTATCCATAAGACCGACCTTCATTAGTTTTTTGTCCTAAACATTTACTTCAACACACACTGGACCCTTAACACCACCCCCTTGTGGGGATCCCTTGAAAATATGGCGGTTTCAATTAAATTCCTTAATTTTGCACCTAC
Organism: Pollenia griseotomentosa; assembly: GCA_963931875.1. Classification (NCBI taxonomy): domain Eukaryota; kingdom Metazoa; phylum Arthropoda; class Insecta; order Diptera; family Polleniidae; genus Pollenia; species Pollenia griseotomentosa. Next base: position 182,689,182 of record OZ007563.1, on the reverse strand, counting down.
AAAAAGAAGTCGATCATCTTTCCTCTCGTTACTTTTCCATCGCAGTTCATTATGCATTTTTCACAAAAAAGTGTTTAAATAATTAACATTTTATATGGGAGCACCTAAAGGAACGGTGATAGGGGGAAGATATGTTAAGGAAAAAGAAATTGGGGTCGGCCATAAATTTAAACCGTCTAAAAGCATTATAGAAGCTGTGGGGCCAATTTTTTCCAATTTCAGAAAATTTCAAACTTTGTATTGAAGTCCCCTTTAGTGATGGAGATAGGGGATATGTATGTTCGGAAAAAATGTCTAAAAGGAAAAACTAAAGGGGGTCGGTAATGCATTTTATCCCGCTAGGATTGAATTTGTGGCGTTAATGAGGCTTTTTGTCCATTTTTTCTTTATGCCCACACTTTGAGCGTCCTTTTTCCTCGTTTTACAGCCAAAAAATGGTTGCTTAATGGCATGAAACATGAATTTTTTTTAGTTTCTCCTCAAACCAAGAGGTAGTCTGCTCTCAATGGCTGTCAAACACAAACTTAATGACGCAGCTTATAAGCCAGTCGACAGGAGCAAAATTAACGGACTTATAACCCTCTTCCAGAATATCGTTAATTCTAAAAGAAACCAAAACCTTTTTTGGTCTTCAGTAGTTGGGACTAAAAACAGTTGGTCTTCTTTAGTACCTCCACTTAACATTACTTCTTTTTCAATTTTTATATAAATTGCTAACAATAAGTAGTGTGTTGTAAGCTTGTTTTTTTTTTTTGTTGCTGCTGTTGCGTCGTGTTGTCAGGTTCTTCTATTATTCCATTTTTTTTTTTTTTTTTTTGCTCTTGCTGCTTTCAACAATCGCTGATGGTGCTGTAAAATGTAAATTCAATAATTTACCTTATGGATAAAATTACATAGAAAATGAAATACGCAGACAATGCGAACATCAGAATCCATAAAGGTGTTTGTTAGCAATATGGAATCATGGAAGAATAAATAAGATAAAATATGACTTTAACTTTTTTCTAGTGGTAACAATACTCTAAATAAATATTAATAATATTTTTAAGCAAATTTAAATTGGATAATATTAAAGAAAAGGAGATTAAATAAAATTAGATATTTTATGTTTTTTTTTTTTTTAAGAGAAAATAAAGTTGGGTTAGTTTGAAGAAAAGCAAATTGGAAGTTTTTTTAAATTAAAGGTTATTATAGAAAACAAAGGGGTTGTACGGATAGTTTGTACAGCGTGTGTCAACTTTAACTAAATGAGTATTATATCCCAGATGTTGTGATTCATTCTTAGGCAATAACTGTTCAGCCACAGGAATTTTATATTGAATAGCACGCCGAAGAATAGGCTCAGATTTATCGCAGAGCACCCACACATAACTTATTAAGTGCGAACTGGTTGAGATCTTTTTGGTTCATAACCTAATGAATCCTGCTTCTACACACAGAAAAAAATCAAGTTAAAAACGTAGGAAACAACGTTGATTTAAAATTTTTCGGTGGTGATTTTGCTCTATACGTTTTTTATGTTAATTCAACCTGATTTTACAATAACTGCGAACAACAGTTTTTTCTTTTAAAATAACTTTAATTCATGTTAATTTGACATTGCAGTAAAGTTAGAGCAAAATGTAATATATATTGAAATAACAATCCGAATCACGTTGAATGAAAGTTATTGCAAGTTGAAACAACGTGAATTTCATGTAGAATCAAATTGGTTCGAGTGTGATGTTACAGTGTGAAGAAGCTTCAGAGACAACATTTACATTTATTTAAGAATAATTCAAAACACTTACCCCTGTAACACATGTTTCACTTATTTTGTATTCTCCTTTGTTAACAGAAGCATCAGCAGAATCGCCCAGTATGGTTTTCGTCATCATTCTACTTTGAAAACTTGATGTACTATTTAACTCTTCTTTTTATAACATATTTTAAAAATGAAAATAAAAAATGTACATACTTAAGTATGTATTCATGTTAATTTAACAAGATACACTTTTGATTTTAATATAAAACAGGTTTTTATGGATTCAATATTGAATCCATATTTATTTTTTATTTTAATATATTTTTTTATTTATTTTAACAGTGAATAATATTAGATAAACGTGATTTAAGGTGATTTTATTTAAAATTAATATGAAATAATGATAAATTTAAATAAAGGGCATACTTTTGCAGAAAATTACTATGATTCTCAATCAACATTTTTCCATGTTAATTTTACATTGGTATTTTTTTCTGTGTGTAAGTAAACGTTTAATTCACTTTATTAAATATTTTAATTAAAACTTATTCTTTTCTTGATTAATGGTTTAATTAAAAAAAATTGGCGAGAATTTTCTAGAGAAATCATAAATTTTTGAACGTTTTTCCCTTAAAAACCCTTAACCCCAACACCTCTGTTTATTTGAATCCTTTAAAGATTTAAATAATTTATATTCTAAAACTTTTCAACCTTTAATTTATACTGGCAATTTACATTATCCCTATTATAAAAATTTTTATAATTTGCATATTCACATTCCAGCTAAATTAACACACACACCTACACACCCAGAAATTCAAATGAAAAATCGACTTCCTTAAACCCCTTTTTCCATCGGGATTTTTCTATCAAACAAATAAATATTTATTTTCTATAGGCAAATACACAGATCCATTACAAATATAAATACAAACATACAAAATGTAATAAATGTTATTCGATATGAAGAAAAAAAGGATAAAGTAAAAAATATATCCTACAACCCTCATAACTTTTATACTAATGTTGACTGCCGCTGATGTTATGAGTATGGAAGTGTTTCTTTAGTAATATCGTAAACACCTATAACGATACTTGCTTTTCCTTTCTATTCATATGGCTATAAAAAAGAGTATAATCAGAATTATTTACACACTGAAAGATATAAATAAAATTCTCACACACACATTTAATACACACGCTTAAACAAATATAAATACCCTGCAGTTGAAAACGTAACAAGTAAGGATTTTGGATAGTTTATTACTAGATGTTAGGAGAACAGTTACAAAAGTATTATTTTTGTACGTAACCAGAAAGCACAACAATAAGAAAGACAATGCAATATCGACTGCACAGCTTTATACGTGATGACGTTTGTTGTAGATAAGTATAACAACAAGTATTTAACTAATAAATAACTGCATAAAAATAAAATAGTTGGGCTGCCATGACAACTTAACGTTAAAATCAAAAGTTTGATATAAAAAAAATCACAGATGAGCAACTTGTCTTAAGCAACTAGTATATATCTAACTAAAAACTAGTTACTTTGTCAGAAGGGTAGAGACACACACTCATACATATACTCACACCCTTTCAACAACGCTATAGTAAATTGGTAAAGAAAGCAGTATAATATTCTTTAAAATGATAGTGCTGATGCGTGCTACATGTGCAAATGCTTCAACAGTTTTTCTTTTTTACTGTTTTCTGTACATACTTATGCTATTCTTTAAGCTTGTTAGGAAGATTAAATAAAAATAGAGACAAAGAAATACCCTACTTGGAGACTTTGATATAAAACTTCAACAGAAAGAAACAAAAAACCCACTGCGAATCTAAAAGACTTAGTAAAAATTGCTAAAGTTGTATTCATAAACGAAAAATAGCCTACTAAACCTTTAATAAACCATTCCTAAAGTAAGAAAATTTTATGATATTATTTTTGAAAAATTATAATCCTATTTCTTCGACCTTTTTTATTAAATATTACACTTTAATAAATTATCCAAATGGAAAAATAAAAAAAAAAAAAAGAAGAAGGTTTCCAACGGAAATCGAAATATCGAAAATAAAACTATTTCAATTAATTTTATAAAAAAGTGACCTTAAGCTTGGATAATTTATTAAAGTGTGATATTATTTTTGTGAATAATGGAAAATACGTTTTATTTATTAATATGGAAATGTTTAATACATTTAATTAATTTTTTTTATTTTAGACAACCCATTTAAAGTTTTTTGAAATTATTGCAATTAGTTTTTATACCCTCCACCACAATTAGTTGTGAAGAGGGTATACTAAGTTTGTCATTCCGTGTGAAACTTTTTTATTATTCATCTCAGACCCCATAAAGTATATATATTCTGGCTGCTTGAGTAATTCTAAGTCGATTTAGCCATGTCCGTCTGTCTGTCCGTCTGTCCGTCTGTTGAAAATACGCTCACTTTCGAAAAACTCAAAAGAAATAAACAAACTAGGTGTCAAATTGCTTGTAGTTATCCTAAGCAGTTTGGGATTGAATTTCAGCAAAATCGGTTCAGTAGGACCAGAGCTATGAATCAAAATGTGGAACCACCACCTTCAAAAACTTGATAATTTTGTTACAAAAACTAACATAAATGATGCAAAAATGCACGGAATGACATAAGATTTTGCACAAGTCCGTTTTATTCGACTAGAAATTACACTGTAAAATTTCGCAAAGGTCGGTCCATAATTTACCCTAAGCCCCATATAAACACTACTCCCGGAAAACTGTTTAGTACGCCTAAAACCGTAAAAAATAATAAATAACAAATTTTGGCTCGTCACAATTTTATAGGACTATAAATGATACTGTGAAATTTCGTGAAGATCGGTACTTAATTTACCCTAGGCCCCATATATGCCCTACTCCCGGAAAACAGTTTAGTCTCCTAAAACCATAATTAATAACAAATCGTCACAGTTTACGATAATAATAATAAAAAGACATCATACAGATATTACTCCTTAAACATTCGAACTGTCGGTGGAGGGTATCAAAGATTCGGCACAGCCGAATATAGCACTCTAACTTGTTTTTAATGTTTTTAAGAACGAATTGATGTTCAAAAATATTAAAAAAATAAGCAATCATAATAATAGTGATGCTAATAAAAAGTAAACAAAATTTTCATTCGAATACTTTCTTATCGTATATTTAAAAAAAGGTTCAAACAAACATTTTTATAATACCTTTCGGCAAAATTTTGTTAAGAAACTAAAATAATATGAATTTTTATATTATAAGAATAATTTGTTTAGATTTTTTTACGATCTTAAACTATAAAAAAAAATATATTAATTATAGAATATCATGTGAACCGAATAGAAATTTCATGCATCACTAGCAATAAAATGGCAACAAAACGTAAAAAAAGTTGCCATACTTAAACATAAAATCGCTACAAACAGTTAGTAGTTAAAAAGCTGTTATTACACGTTTGTGAATACACATTTTTATAAGAGGTTTGTGAGACATTAAGCGTTTTTTAGTAATTACATACTTTAAACTTAAAACAAGAGCTTTTTATAAATATGGCCGTTAAATTATTTAGAATACTATGTTCGCAGCCATATCAGAAAACTGTATTTTATAAATTACAGGTATCAACACAAATATATTTTCACGGTTATCGGAAGTTTGTCTGTTCTAAAGTCTCGTTAAATTTTTTATTTGCAAAGAGCGACAGAAAACGAAAGATATTAACTATTTGAACAACCTGTCTATTTAACGATAATACCTTTCTGTAGCATTTTTCCTCTTAAACATATATACAAAATTAAAAATTTTTATATTTTAAAAAACAAATTATATTAAAGTAAATTACACTAGCCAACAAGGTTGGGGACTGGATCAAACAAATATCTTTCCTAGGGTAATTTGGTGGGCTGAATTTAAATCTGTAATTTTTCTCTATCACGTCAGTTTTCCGAGATACAAAAAAATGTTTTTATTCGTTTCTTACATAAAAAAATCACTAGTTTATTTAAAAATCAATGAATTTTCAAAAGTGAATGGCGTTATTTGAACTTCGTTTGTATTTTGTTGGTTCGGTTTCACGTATAAGAGTCCAGCAATAGCCTCCCTTTTGTCTCAAAATTCTTGATAAATTCCTTCAATTTTTTTTTAAATTTTGAGCACCTAGTTTTTTGTTTTTTTTTTTTTTTTTTTTTAAATCTAAATGCGAATGAAGAATATGCAAAATATTGTCGCTGTCCACGGTTTGTCCAAGTTTTTGACTGCAAAACCAAAATTATGTAAATATGCATATTTTAAAGATTCCGATATTGCATATCCTTTTTTTTTAAACCAAATATGCACAACGCAAAAATAGCTTGAATCAGTAACACATGATCTTCCTGACATGCTTAAACGCTACTTTTAGGAAGATTTAGAATGAATGTGGGCTTCTGTCAAATAAATAATTGTGAAATTGTAGTGTCATTATTGACTGTTTTACAGTATTGCCAGCTGCGATAAAAAATGAACAAGACGTGATAGCCCAATTTTGCCCGATTCGAATTTAGCGCACCTATTTTAGTAAAAAACATGCTTCGTTTCTGCAGTCAATTTTTTTCCAAATTTGTAGACTAACAGTGGTCTACAAAATAAGTATACGCCTGAGAGAACAAATTTTTAAGTAAATTACATACATATCGTCACCTTAAATACAAATACAGGTAACTATACTTTTATTTGGGATGTCCTTTTGACTTGCTATTTCCTGAAACAAGAAGGTGTTACAACACTAAAGTACTTGTAAGTATAAAAAAACAAGTATTAAAATATTCTTCAAAAAGGTGAAATATGCACTATACACATTTACAAATGCTACAAAAGTGCTCGTTTGACTAAAATATGCAAAAAATATGCTGAAAAAGGTGAAATATGCAAAAATCTGCAGTTAGAAATCGTGACCAAAATTCAAGAGAAGCCGAAAACTTTTGCGTCTGCATTACTTTGGTCGCACAAGAAAAAACATGCAATTGCATATTTACATTTCACCTTATTATAATAAGGTTAATCACGATTGTCATTGTGCAAATTTGCCATTTGTAAATTTGCTGTGCAAATTATGATTGATCGTGAGCATTCAACTTTAATTTTTTGTGCAAATGTGTAATTTTTCTAAAAATTTATTCTGGCAACACAAAAAACTTCTGGCAGCACTGTAAAAAATCTGCATTTGTTTTCAATTATACGCAAGCATATTAAAATAAATTGTTTCTTTTTATCTTTTTTATATTAAAATCCACTAAAATGTTCAATTTATATGTTTTCTTAAAACCAATATGGCGCTTAATATGTCAAACGTTATTGTTTACATTTGTTTGCAACAGAGCAAATATGCACTACTAATTTTGCTCATGATTTTTTTAGTGCAAACGAAGTAAAAAAGAGCAAATTGCAAGTACGTACATTTTGTGTGTATTTTTGCACGCATTTGCATCGTTTGCACACTTTGCACTACCCATCGTGATTTCCCTTAATAATAATTCTATCTGTGCAAAAAACATGTCTGCACCACAGTGCGTATGTAAAATATAAGAGACTATTAAGAATTAAGTGTACGCATAGGAACACAAATTATTAAGCAAATTGATTTCAATAAAAAAAAATTATTTTAAACAAGAAAATTTAAATTTAGTTAAAAACTTCGTTAAAAACTTTCGTTTAGTTACATTTTTCATAGACTGTTGACAGCTAAAGCGTAGAAAACACATGAGGTGAAAAAGTTTTGGAAATAGTTTTCAGGTGGCGTTTTATTCCCTCCACCACTAGTTGTGAATAAGGGTATACTTAAGGTACTTTAACACGACATGTAATTTGCATATGGAGGGTTCAGAGCTGAAGCGAACTTGGTCAAAAAACAAAATTCGAAAATATTTTCAGTTTGAGTAAGTGAACATATATGTATTATATTTAATAACTTGTTGCGGTTCAACTCTTAACCCTCCATATGTAATTGCACGTTGGCAAATTCAGAAGGTTTCATCTGGCATAATTTAAAATCGTTGACAACAGCAAATTATATACTGATTTCCATTTCTATTGTATAGTTGTATTTCAGTCTTAACATATATATGAATAGTTAATTATTTGAGTCAAAAAGACTCAAACATATATTTGCCGCCACAAACAAATGACTCGCAAAACAGCTGGTGTCAGAGGGTTTGTCAGTTCAAAATATAACACGCTTATTATTAAATTTCACACTGCTGACATTTACAGAAGCAATTTTTTTTTTTTTTTTTACATGACATGTTTGCATTTTGCAGTGGAAAATTTAACGAGTACACTGCTAAATACATGTCGCGTAATAGTACCTTTAGTTTGTTATGCCGTGTGAAACTTTTTAATATTCATCTAAGAGCGTATAAATTATATATGGATATTCTGGGTCCTTGAGTAACTCTAAGTTGATTTAGACATGTCCGTCTGTTGAAAACACGCTCACTTTAGAAATACTCAATAGAAGTAAAAAAAAAAAACACTTTTGGTGTCAAATGGTTTTTAGTTCACCTAAGCAGTTTGGTAGTGATGCTCAGCATAATCGGTTAAATGCCAAAAGAGTTATTGAATTGTAAAGAAGGTATGTTCCGATTACGTATCGAATAAAATGTTCGTCAAGTGGCCCCACGTGTAGGGTACTTCTAAAAATATCTGATAAAAATAGAACAACATTTTAATCATAGCAATATCCAATATCAATTAAGTTAGAAAAATTTATTCATCCCAATTTGTGTGTGTATATTTCGAAAAAATTCTTTTTTTGTTACTTTGTTTCAATTTTTTTTATTTTAAAGCGAAGTAATTCCTAAAACTTTTTCCTCTGATTTAACGTTTTTTTGTTTTCAATTCGTTGCATGCATTCGTTCGTTTGTTTGCTTTTCATGCGTGTAAACAGCACATAGTTCAAACAGTTTTATTTTTTTGTTTTATGGTACGTTTTGTTTTTTTATTTTAATTTGTTCTAGTCTATTTTTGTAGCAACTAGATAAATTTTTTAGAAAAGTAAAAGCATGCCAAGTGAATAAATAAATAAGAGACTTTTGCAAAGCAACAGAATAAACAAACGTTTAAAAAAAAAAAAAAATAAAAAAAAATCTGAGAAAAATCATTTTAAAAGATAAGCCCAAGAGTCGATATTTATGCAACATTTTGTTTATTATTTGAAAATAATGCCAAACATATTAATGGGACTCTGCCAGAAAAAAAAATGTTTTACTTACTCGAGATCGGGCATACTCATCGGAAGCCATACAATGAAATCTGCCTGGAACGCTTGAACGGAACTTGCAGGGTTCAAAGAGAGGAGACAGATCAAAAACAACATAGAAGCAAAACATTTTAAATGAGACTGGAAAATCCATTAACGAACTTCAACCTACCAAACCGAACACTGAAGAACAGTAAATAGTGTTTATTTTCGGACTTTGGATAAAAGCAGCATTTAAAAAACTGCAGTCAAAGTAGACAAACTGCAATTTCTTCATTTGTCATTGGCCAAAAAAAAAAACTGTTGGTTTAACTTCTGATCCATTAAATGTAAACAGTCGCTGTCAAACCAATTAAAAAAGCGAAAGTTGTGCACAAATTTTCGTTCGTTTTGTTCGACAAGTTTTGGCTTCGATTGCAATTTTTTAAACCCTGGTTAAAAGTCATAAGTTTAAATCTTAATATCTTTTTTGCTAATTTTCTTAAATTTCTTATTTAATATTCACTTCAAAATTTTCTCTTCTTTCTCTAAAAAATATTTATTTGCAAATTGTAAATGAAATTATTACCCATCCTTAAACTTTCAATTATCCTTAATAAAATTTTTAATACTTGCAAGGAAAAATTTTACAATTTTTTTTTTTTTTTTTTTTTTTTTGCATAAAACCACAATTATTTCCCACTGGTATTACATTTCAATTTTATAGTTATTCAATTAAAATTTTTTTTCTGTGATTCTGTTTGGTTTTTGTCTTTTGTCAATAATCAATTGAAGTACAAAAAATATTTGTTGATCAAACACAAACTAGTCCTGAGAGATTTTAAGCAAAAATTTATTGAAAAATAAAATAACTGAAAGGAAAAAATTAACATATTCTCAGAAATATAAATATGCAAACATACGAGCCCAGATATGCACATATGATGTACTTTGTATAATATACATATGTTCATACACTCACAATATTCTGTACGTAAAATTAACTGAAATTGTAATATAAAATAAATGAAAGTTCAATTAAAAACCGGTCTACCTATTTTTCATTTATTTTTAACAAAAAGTTCATTTAATTTTTACTGTCAAAAATTCAACACCATATTCCGTAAAATCAAATAAATATTCAGTTATTTTGTAAAATTTTATTGTCAAAAATTCAACACCATATTCAGTAAAAACGATTAAATATTCAGTTATTTATTAAAATTTTACTGTCAAAAATTCAACACCATATTCCGTAAAATCAAATAAATATTCAGTTATTTTATTAAATTTTCGTTTACTCCACAAAAGAGCCGAATTTCTAAAAAATACCAGACAGACACCTGTCCGCTTTTTTTTCTTATAAGCGAGAGAGGGAGAATATTTTTATTTACTGACCCAGTTACACACGTTTGTTTTACTTTTGTTGTACTGACCACGTTGTTTACAGAAGAACTCTCAATTATAAGATACCAGCAGCATGACCGATATGGCTTCGCAATTATTTTACTTTTAAAATTTGATGTATTTAACTAAATTATTTTAACAAATAGAAAATGGGAATTGCTTACACAAAACAAGCAATTAATTTTTTATAGATAAGTAAAAATTAATTTTTGGTAGTAAAATTATATAAAATAACTGAATATTTAATTGTTTTTACTGAATATGGTGTTGAATTTTTGACAGTAAAATTTTATAAAATAACTGCATATTTATTTGTTTTTACGGAATATGTAGTTAATTTTTAGACAATTAATTGGTTGAATTTTTGACAGTAAAAATTAAATGAACTTTTCGTTGCTTTAAATTACATACATTTTTATTTACTTTAACATAAAGAAGAATTTAACTCAATCAACGGACAATATTAACTGCAACTGAAAATCCGTATTAATATGCACTTAGTTTTTTGAATAACTGTTAGAATCAGTTAAAAATAAATTTTCTTGGAATTTTAAATGTTAATTTATTTAAAAATGACTGAACGGAATATTTCTTAAATAAACTACAGTCCGTTACTGTAATAATATTGTGAGTGTACATATAGATAAATTCATATATGCTAACATATTGTTAACTAAAACGCAAAAAGGCTTAACTAATAAAATTAAAATGTTATAAGAGAAGCAAAAAACTGTGTTAAATTTAAACTATAAACATGTCATACAAACATCCATTGATAAGTCGTCCATGAAATTTTTCAAAGAATTTTCAAGGAAAACAATTACATTATATTTTGTTCGAAACTAAAATGTGCAATTACGTCGTTTTTCATTTATCAAATAAACACACTTGTAGTTACGTCGCATTGTTTTTTGTTAATAAAAATTTCAAGACATGTTGTTTAATGGCATTCAAAATAATCATTCGGAAACTTGATTTTGAATTATTTTTTATTTGTTAGTTACGCCTCTTTGCATTTTACTTAGCGTAATGCATATTATGTTAATGTACATATGTATGTGTAACTACAAGGACAATAATAAGATATATTCATATTGATTATGGCTTGACAACAAGAAAAATAATAAAAAGAAAAACAAACAAAAAACAAATACTTACACAATGAAATCAAATATTTTTGTAATGGTCGCATACATAAACACTAGGGAAAAGAAGTCTGCTTAAAATATTAGCATATATGATACCACTTAAGTTCATACAACCACATGCTATTAACTGTCTATCTAGCATTTTCAACAAAGTTTCTTCTACATTAAGGCCTTGACTTGCATCATTAATTGAAACTGAATTGATGATACAAAGCAAATTCAAATGACTCAAATCTGAATGTTAAAAAGATTTAAACCAAAACATTGCATTGCAAAGCAAACAAAGCCTTTGGCGTTCTAAATAACTTAAGGAAATCCAATCGCATAACTCTTAAGTGTTAAAATCAAATTATTTAATTCAAACGTAAAGTCGGTTTTTTCTACTCGTATAAGGATCCCCCGGTGTTTATATCAGCCGTTTCTTTTGTGACATCATCCGTGAAAATCAGTTGAGGTCAAGACCTGGAATTCGGCAGTGTTCAAAACTGACAAATCTCTTGAGATCGCGGCTGGCCAGATATGGCATCTGCTATTACGGAAGACAAAAGCTCCCGGAGACACGGCTCCCGACTAACTACACTATGGAACAAATGGGAACAATTTTCTTTTTTTTTCGTTAATAACCACTATATTTTTTTTGATCCGCTATAGTCACTTAACGTTAAAAATCATCATTATTTTAAATTCTATGGTAAAGTTTTTTTCTAAAACTTTTTTCTAAAATTTGAGATTTTTAAAGTGGCTGCTTCATAGATCTTGTCGTAACTTTAGAACGACGTACTCGATTTTGTTATGCAGTCCAGCAAAAAATTTTAAATTACACCAGATTAAAGTCTTTTCGTTTATTTCGGAAACTCGTTAAGTGCTCCCTTTTTAAATACAAGTTGACATGTTTCTGAATAAAAAGGTTTAATTAGAAACTAAACAAAACTAGAATTACGGCAATCGATATTAATAGAAATTATAATTCAATCGATATTGAATTTAAGGCTCAACTGAAACTAAAACATGAACTCGAACTTCAACTATAACCTCAATTTTAACCCCAAATAGAACATAACCTAAAATAGAAATTACAATCAGAACTAGAACTTTTATTAAAACATAAGCAAGAACCTGTAGTAGAACTATGCTAGACCGTAACTTTAGTAGAATTAAACCAGACCAAGATCTCAAAATTAATCTATGATCTAAACTTAACCCTAAGCTGGATCAGGTAGTTGTACTGAACTCTTAATCAATCTAAACTGATCCCATGCATCTGGGGCCAATTACGGCATTCGATACCGATCGAAATTTTGCTTTCAAATTCTATTGTAATTTCGATCGATATCGAATTCGTTGATTTGTTCTCTAGTTTCAAGGGGAAATTATGAAATGCTTTTCAGTATTTATTTTCTAATGCCATACCAATTTCGTAGCCATCCTGCCGCCATTTTAAACACAACTGCTTAACTTTATTTTCGCATCATCTCTTCTAATAAAGTTTAACTTCCTAAAACCAATTAAATTCATTTTCATTATACCTTTTAGCTTTTTAATTATCAAACAATAAAAGTATAAAAGAAAAACGACTATTGAATAATAACAATAATTTTCCTTTTTGTTTTAGAATTTCTATTACAAAAATTTGCAAATAAATTGGAAAATGATGTTTTGCTTCAACATTCTTCAAATCATGCTTTAGATACTTTCAACTTCACTGCAACATCAAAAATTAATGAGCAGTTTAAAGAAATTATATTCGAGTAGCCTCGACCCTTTTTCCACTGTATTTCGCTGTTAATGAGTGTGCATAATGAATAGAATGAAACGGCAAAGAGGCGAACGTAAAGATTTTCGTTTAAATTCCCGATTAAAAAACAAAGCAAAAAATTAGAAAGAAGAAGCAAAAAAGAGCATAAATTAAAATTCAATTGAATTTTATAGCACTAAGCTAAAATTCTAAAAAGAAAGCGTTTTATAGATTAAATATGGGTAGTTCCAAAGAGAAATTTTAAATAAAAAAGATTTGAGAAAAAAAGAGATTTATTTTTTGATCAAACGTTTCCTTTTAAAAGCCTAACAATGGAATTTTTATCTTTGTGTTTAAATTTTTAATAAGCAATTTTTATGGAACAACCCATAACTTTAAAAAATAAACAAAAACCCTATACTAGGAAAGGGGTTGTATTAAAGACAATAATAAAATTAATAATGAGAAAAGTGTTTATGTTGTTTTTCTCTCAGCTCCAGGAAAAAATGAAAAAGGCAAAATACTTTGCACTTAGGGATAATTGGAATATTTTATGGATTACGTCAAGTGCGATTAAAGACTTTTTTCAACTAAAATGTAAAAGCGGAAAGCTAAGGTAAACAAAGTTTCGCCATAACAAAAAAGTTAAAAAAAAATAATTATTTCCTTAAAACAGAAAAAAAATAATTTAAACAACGAAAAATTAATTTAAAATTATAAAATTTCTTTTAAAGCATTCGGGAAAAGCTAGTTTTCTACTTTTTACAGGAAGATTTTTAAACCTAATCTTCCCTTTTAATTGTTTTTTAATTGACGCAAGAATTTTAATCGTCGCTTTTTAATAAGATGTCTTTAATAAAAGAATTTTATGACAAATATTATACAAATATTTTTCTATTATTCAGAATTTAATAACAATTAGATTTAAAGTGTATAAAAAACAACTTCCAAATTCCTGCGTTTTACGTTTACGATTTCCATCACACCCCTGATTAATTAAAAATTTAATTAAATATGCACCAGTCAACAAATAAATAGTATCAATTAAATTATTTTTGCTGTAATGTTGTTGATATGTATAAGTAAACGTTTCAAATTTTTAATTAAAACTGATTTTATTTTTGGTTATTGGTTTTATTGAAAAAAAAAATTTGCGAGAATTTTTTTCTACAAAGGGGACTGACTTGTCTCTTTAACTTAGCAATATCTTAAAAAGGGGTTAATTTGCACCTTTTTAGATTTGATAACAGATCACCGATATAACTGAAATGAACGTATTCCATTGCGGTTTTAATAAAGCCTGTCTTAGATATTGTCCCGAGCGAACCTCTGGAGTAACTATCCTTTCCCCTCAAGTAACTGCACTTTAAACGCGCTATTACCACCACAGTGATATGTCCTGTTTTTTCCTATCACAAATTGGTCAACTTTTTTTATTAAAACTTTTTTCACTGGTCACGGGATTAGTGCTTAAAGAATAATTGACACAAATTTCTCGCAGAGATGGTAATTAGAAATATTTATGTTGTAATGGTTGTTGTAGCAGTGATACCTAAAGAAAATGTATTGCTGAGTTGATAATCTTTGGTCGGTGTTCGTTGGTCTCCGAGTCGTTCACGTGCGTTGAACCGATTATCGTGGGAACGTGACATACCGTCGGCTTAATATGCAGACCTGCCAATCCACTTTTTAAGTTGAGATTTTGATGCCGTGTGTTACTCCTTGTCGACCAGCATGTAGTTTTACTTCAATTTCAGTCTTGAAGTGTATAAAACCAACCATATTTTTGGTTTCCTCTCAAGCTGCAAATATGAAATATAAAAGGGTTTTTGTCTCTCCTGTGCAATGTGCTGAAAGTGGGTTAGCAGGTTTGCATATCAAGCCGACGATATGTTATGTTAGTTCGGTCTTAGAGGAGTCCACTTATCGGTCAGTTACGGATAATGCATAAAATAGGGATATTTTGATGTATGTGGCTTTATTAGGGTGAAACCCTTTAAGTGGAGTCCACTTGCAAGCTAATTATGGAAAATATATGGCGAACATCGTCCTTAGTGATTACAGGGACATCAAGCTTCCAATAAATTTCTTTCACAACTAAGCAATGAATCAAATCTTCATAGCGTAGCAACTGTAACAAATATAAGTCTTATTTCACCAATATTTATGAAGACTTTTTTAAAGCTTAAAATCAACATATATTAAACAAACCCTCAAACTTTTCACAACAATTGCTTATCATTAGTGAAAATCTTACAAATATCCACTTAAAACCTGCAACTTTTAAACCAAGTTGGCTCTCAGAAACATAAAAGATTTTTAAATTGAAAATCCTTTTTTCACGTCCCGTGCAAAACACTTTAAAGCAGCCAAGCACTTTACATAATAAAAAGCTTAATAAACAATCTATTATTTCATCAAATTTTCCTTTATCTCTGATCTAAAGGCATCTTTTGTTTGTTTGCATCGCTGGTTTCTTGCAGTAATCTAAGACACTAACTAATAATATAGGAAAACGTTTTAAACACTGCCTGCTCCGCTTTGCCAAAGATAATTGATGAAATTACCTTTTGGCTTAGAAAGATAGAACAAAATGAGCTGCAGTGAATTATAATGTGTGTTTCATACACACAATCTTCATGTTTGTACAAATGTAAAGTAAAGGAGAGGAGCTTGCACGCACAAACAAACACATAGAGAAAACTTAAGGTATGAGTTTGTATATCGTCAATCGTGGGATTTAAACTGAAAATGTTTTGTAAAATACACAGGCGCATATAATGGTAACACAACTACTTAAAAGGCAGACGGAGAAGAATTTTAAAAACTTAGAACTAGAACTTGAAATAGAACCTCAAATGGATTCAAAATTAGAACCTGAGCTAGAATATAAACCAGATTCAGGTAAAAAAAAAAACTAAACTACACAGAAAAAAATTGTTCACCAATTAAAGCATTAATCAAAAGTGAAATTTTGATTTAAAATTTAATCAAGGGAATTAAACGTTTAATCACGTGAATTGAACGATTAAATTGATTTTATTTTTGGTAAAAAAATTTTTTCTGCGTTTAACCAGATCTAAAAGTATTCTGCAATCCAAACTAAACTAACCCAACCAAAAACTAAATTGCAACCCAACCTAAAACTGGTCTAGAGTCTAAGCTAAGCTCTTATCTTAAACTTTAGCTAGTACCTGAGCTAGAAATTTAATTAGAACGTAATAATTGATCTATAAGCTGAACTTTAATGAGAAGCCTTACCAGAATTTAAACCCGAGCTAAAACTTGGTCTGACTGCTAAACTAGAACCTTGTTTTAAATTGTAATTTAATCGATGCAATAAGTTAGCATGATATTCGGAATTAATTGTTTTACTTTTTATAAGGTAGTCCACATGCATCCAAATAAATGGTCACCATAACTTTATTGTTTTTTTAAAACCACACACCGACCTTCTTTGGCACCAGTTCACCGCGATAAATTAGTTCTGCTTAGTCTCTAGTGTATTGTTTTTGTTTGTTTGTTTTTGTTTGATTTTTTTTGTGGAAGAAATATTCTTAGTATATATATGATGATATTTATATCAAAGTATCTTCGATTCCTCCACACTTACGGAACCGCGCCAAAATACGTCCATATTGTGGTTAAAAACGCCAAGCGCTCCTGCCAAGTTGTCACACAATTGGATTTGAATAGTTTATTTCCGAAACCCGTCAAGTGCGCCTTTTTTAAATATCAATTGTCAGTGCCCCGGTAGGCTAGCTAGTACTGAGCTTGTCTAGCAGCGCTGGGGTTGCGGGTTCGAATCCCGCCGGAGACTCTGCCTTCTTTCCTGCAGACAAGCGTAGAGCTTAGTTAGCGGGATTAGCTTCGGGAATTTAAAAAAAAAAAAATTGCCGGGTTTCTGAAATAAACGATTCATTTGTGGTCGATTCTGAGCAAAAGCTATAGTCTGATCTATAAGCTGACCTAAATTTAGAAAGCAAGCTAGAACTTTAATTTAAATAAAAACCTGTTCCAGAGTCTAAACTTAAATCCTTACTAGAGCCAGAACTAAAACCTGGGCTGGAACTGGAGCCAAAACCTAAACTAGAACCTTAACTGAACTGAATTACAGCTTCAACTTGAATCTTAACAAGCAGATGAACTTGAATTTTAGTTTAAACTTGAAGTAGAGCTAAAACTAGGACTTAAACCTGGAGTTAAAACTGAACTTTAACCGAAATTATAACCGGAAAAAGAACCCAGAATAGAACTGGAAATATAACCTGAGCTTAAATTGAACCATTACAAAACTGAAAACTAAACTTAAACATAAAACTTAACCGAGAACATAAACTAGAACCTTAAGGCCCAACCATAATGTGCTTAAGTTGGCTTAGCAATTGTACGATTACATGTAAATCATATGAGGCAAACCATATTGAACTTAAGGAAACTTTTTGTTAAATTTTATGAAACTGTCATTTGCTTAAGCAAAGTTCGAAACTGATCGCACATTCCGTATGGAATCAAATGTTTGTTGATTTTGTTTTTGTTTTTTTAAATACATTTGAGAGTCTTTTTGGTAATTTGTGACAGTAGGTTAAGCAAGGCTATGCATATTATGGTTGGGCCTTTAGCTCGAACTTAAACATATCTTCAAGTCTGAAATCGAATTTGAATTGGGATTTGAATGTTTCGTATTTTCGAGGGGGAAAGAACTTTTAAGTTTTCCCTTATTCATTATTGTTTTAACACAAAATATCTGGCTGGTAAGTGGTAAATATGCACTGACAAAAACACAAAACCCTTAAAAACACATATACATATACAAAGAAGAGATTATTTTCCTTTCCCACTGACCAGCGTATACCCATTCAAAACAGAGCCAGTAGACAATGTGCGTGTGTGTGCTTGTATATACATATAAGAGTTTTGGTGTTATATAGCAATTGTGGTTTGCGACTACTTTATGGCTGGTTAGTTTAACCTATGTTGACATCGTCTCGATGGCATTTAACGCCTGAATAGTTTCAACATACTATTGCATTGCAACAACACGAATAACAACGGCATCATCATCAGTTGTAGCAGCAAAATTAGGAATAGCCAAAATAGCAGTTACATAAACTACATACAACTACTTCATAATTGCAACAATATAATTTCCCCATCACATTCTCTTAAATACACGCTCCATTTAAAACTTAAAGGACAGAAAAAAACAACAACAACAACAGACAACAGTTTTAACTGCAGCATTTAATAGATTAGTCCTTTTTGAAGTTCCTTACTGCGGCAGGGATTTATAAATGAAAATGGCAAGTACAATAATTAAATCCTCTAGTCTATGTGGTCTCTGTTATTTTTAGATTTCGCTTGATGTGCAAAAGGTAGTTGAACACTAAACAAAATTTGTCTCGCAGAAAAAGAAAGTTACAACATTTTGGATTCTTATTATGAACTAAATTCGATTTTCGACAGCAGTCGAATTAGCTGATCGAAAGAATTTTCGTTTGGTATTATGGAGCGCATTCGATAAAAATTTACTATTGTGATTTTGTTTATTCACAGTAGCACATTTTCGATCAGCTGTCACTTAAAATAAAAATTTTTATTAACAAATTTAAAATATAAAATTAAAGTTAAACGTGACAACGGCGGAATTGTGGTTGTTTTCAAATTATTTAGCTTCAGTGGGGTTTTATCTCACTTTTTTACATGCTGAACTTTGCTGCAAATCGTTTTGTCAAAAAAGAATTTTGCTGTTTACGACGTTGGACTTGCATAAAATGAACAAAACTAATAAAAAAATTTGGTATTTGGTATACGAACACAAAAAAATTTACAAATACATATGTACATTTTCAACAAGTTTTTTCCATTTATTCGCACCGTCGAAAGCAAATTTTTATTTCGTTGAAAAATTTGATGCACAACGAAATATTCGACAGTGCTGTCAACTCATAATACAAAATGTACATTCGATGCCCGATAGCCACCGAAAATCGTTTGACGAATGTAACTCAAATTAGGGGAATTAGGATGAAAAAATGTTCCATATACAGACAAAGAGTGTTATCGTTCTTAACGGATACCTTCCCTAAGCGGACACCGCTTTTTACGGACGATATTGCCTGGTCCCGGCAGCGTTCTTTAAGAAGATATTCAATCCCTTTTGTACGTCAATGTTTAAATGGTTTCTTTGGTGTCTGGGCTTGAGAGATTCCAGATCGCTTTTCTATCTTTAAAATAAGGTTCCGGATAAGTTTACTTGTTGTGCCTTTTAAGACTAGAATGTTTGTTTCGCAGTCTGTTCCTTACGATCCAAGAATGGTCCCACCAGATCTATTAGATAATGTCATTAGAAAAGTAAGTGAAACCGTTGAAAAACAAACCAAGCGCTTTGTAAGAGGGGGCAATATTTTCTTTGTGGAATCCAGTTTTCTAAGATTTAACAAGGAGCCTGTGGTACCTAAATCCGTATCTGTGGAAAACTGCGATTGTTTCGAATAAAATGTAATACCAACAACTCATATGACTACTAACAACTTGTTCATCCATGTATTAATGTTCAACATTCTCTTAATTTTACTTCTATGTAAAAATGCTCTACTAAACTTCATTATAAACGCTTCAAGGTTATCTAAAGCTCTGATATAGGAACCACCACCTCTCAAAAGATAGTCAAACGAGGCTAAATGCAGATAATAAGGCGAATGAGGGAGGGAGCAATTCGTAGTCAAATTCGAGGATATTTTTGCCATATTGACTGCATATGTGGGTACCCCTGCGTTTTTTGTAAATCCCCATTAAGCTGTCCTTATATTCGCAATTGATTCTTTTAGAAGTAGTCAAAATGGATTATACCGCGTGCATCCAAAGAATAGCAGCCATGACTTAATTGTTCGATAAGCATCTCTTGGCCTTAGCCCTGATGCCGATGCATCCCAAGAAATCTACTGTTTTGGCTGCTGTTTGATCTCTGGTGTACTGTGAGGGATCCTCGTTTCGTCTACGGTTATGAAACGGTGCAAAACCTTGTCCATATAACAGTTTAAATACGCCAAACACTGGTGCGAATTTGTAACACGGTGGCGTTTGTTTTGTTCGGAAGACTTTCTCGTAACCAAGATCATTGAAAACTCAAAACAAAAGGGCCACATAAGGATGACTATGTTTTCCACACCCGCCCTCGCTTAAAAGAAGTGGGTCTACTAGTACATAGAAAAAAAAATAAAAATTGATTTCACTTAAAAATTGGTGATACTAATTAAAAACTTAATTAAATTTTCACCACTAGACAAATTAATAGTAATAATTAAACGTGTAATTCACTTGATAAAACGTTTGATTCACTTGATTAAACATTAATTTCTCTTGATTAAATTTTTAATTAAAACTGATTTAATTTTTGATTAATGCTGTGGACAGTTTTAGAGAATTTTTTCTGTGTACTTCTATCTAACAAAATCTGCCATCTTTAGATAACTTTAACTGTGGTCTATTCTAGACAAAAAATTCTTCTTTTGGTTGTTTAAGTTTTAATCTTAAATTTCTTTAAGTGTATTGCCAAAACTAAAACCACTATATCTGCATTTAGCATTATCTAAAACCTGTTT
The DNA here is from genome assembly GCA_963931875.1 of Pollenia griseotomentosa. Taxonomy (NCBI): domain Eukaryota; kingdom Metazoa; phylum Arthropoda; class Insecta; order Diptera; family Polleniidae; genus Pollenia; species Pollenia griseotomentosa. The sequence continues at coordinate 182,668,314 of OZ007563.1, read as the reverse complement.
CTGTCCATTACAATAAACCAAAAATGAAATTTAATTTAAAGAATATTGTTTTTTTTTTTAAGAACACGAACATGTTTGAAATTAATAATTTATGGACAAAACGTTTTTCCACCCAAGAAAGGAACAAGAATAGAAACAAAAATTTGCTTAGCAAAATGTTCCTTTAAGTAAAAATTTTAAAAAATCTCAAGGACAAAATTTACGATTTAAATGCGCCAGTCGTAGTCAAAGTGGAAATAAAGAAAATCGTTAATAATTGTCCTAAAATTGTTTATGATTACGTTTCGTTTCAATAAATGTCGCAATGTTGGACAGAAAACTGTTTTTTTTTTTTAGATTTTTTTTAACATTTTTACACTTCACTGCACAATGAAATAATGCATTTTGCAAAAACATTGAGCTGTCATTGGCAGTAGAAACATTTGGGTTTTTGTTTTTACTTTTCTCTAGCTTTTTTTGGCTGAGTAGTACTGCAGGGTAAAAGTTTGTGAAAAGCTAAGTGGACAGTTATTTTAATCGAAGTTTAGAATTAAATTTAAAGAAATTTCTTTTGTAAAATTGGGACTTCTTGCTAATTTCAAAAAATGCACTTCGGGGGGTTTCAAGTCCTTTTCTTGGTAAAAATTTAAACATATGTACAATATATCATAAACTATAAGTTACTAGCTTTAACTTTTCAAAAATTAAAGAAAATTGAATTTATATTCTCAATATAAATACTTTTGACAACAAAACTTTTTAAGAGGTTCGGGGTACTCCATGTGGAATACAATAATTGTCTTCTTTTTTTACCCATACGCATACCTGTTTAATAATCTGAAAACAATATTAGTCGTCAAAACTTTCTTGCCATTTTAATAATTTCAAAGTCTTGGTAGGTACATGGTACTCCTTACAAAGCAAGACAGTATTATGTAAAAAACAATTCGATTTCCTGATTAATAACTCCACTGCATTTACAGAAAAAAAAATCAGATTTATTGCTTTATCATAAATGCTTTAGGTTTAAATTTCAAGGAGATCAAGGTACTCCTTTTAAACTACAATACTTTTTAGGTCAACTGGATACGCCTTGCAGAACATTACTATTCTTTATTTCTAATATGCCGGACTTATAAATAAATAATTAAATTTTCTAAAAGAAAAATATAAAAAGAAAAGTCAAAATTGAATGGAGTACCAGGTACTCCTTGTAAACAATAATATTTTTCCATAAAATTTTAATTGATTTCCTAATAAATAATTCAAGTAGTTAAAAAAAAATTCAGTCTGATTTCTTTACGACTTTACTTTAAGGAGACCTAGATCTCCAAAAAAAAAGGTCGGGCTGATTTCTTTACTATAACAATTTTTTTAAATTTTAAGAGTAAAGGGGGATCTGGTGTCCAATTATGTGTTCCTTATAACCTCTATAATTTTTTAATAAAAAAAAAAGGTAAAAAGTTAAGGGGTACGCCTTGTTGAAAGCAAAATTTCTCTTTGAGTCACAAATTGAACTACTTTTTTAAACAAAAGTGGAGCTAATTGCTCTACCTTAACTTTTTTTATGAGCTTCAGAATAAAGGGGCTCCCGTTATTCTGTAATTCTCTAAAGCCTATTTTTTTTTTTTTTTTTTTTTTTTGCTAAAAATCTATAAATTCGATTTAGCGAAAGAAATATTCCACTTAGAGCGGATAAGCTACGTCGAAATTTAACATTAAGCTAAGCGGTTACACTTCCAGAATATTGATTTACGACATTGCCTTTGGTTACCATTTTAGCGTTCGAGGTTAAGCTTTATCTAAAATAATTGAAGAATACAGGATGCTACAGGATGCCGCACCTGATAAAAATCTTAAGAGCTACCAGGTACTCCTTGCAAAAATCTAGCTGATTTCTTTACCATAATTGTTATTCAGAAGTAAAGAGTTAAGGGGGCCCAGGTAAACTTTAGAACGTTCAATAAAATCCAAATTGATTAGCCGATTAATCCAAATGCCGTGATAAAAGTCAGATTGGTTTTTATATCATTTAAATGAACTCAAGAAATTAAGAAAATCTGGGTACTCCCTGTTGGCGACAATATTCTTTTTAAAACTCCGTTTTGTTTATTTTTTTATTCTCACTTTCCTCTTAAACTATTGAAAGAACTCGAAAAACCCAAGGGATACCGAGTACTCCTTGTAGATTATAACTATTTGCTTACAACCCTGATTCGAATATTCGTTCAACAACCCTACATTCTCTACCTCACAACACCTTTACAATATTTTTCCTTGAACATTTTTCCCTTTTCTCTTTTACAGCAATGTCGATTGAACTTAAACCGTCATTTGTTTTAGCTAAAACTCATAAATTTCTATTTTTCATACACTTTTCTCCAACAACTTTTTATTTACACTCTTGATAGCACTTCTTTTCTCAACATTATTTGTTTGTGGATTTGTGTGCAAGCAAAGAAATTCTTAAAAATATGCTTGCAAAAAAATTTTAACTATTGCATTCATGAAAGAGCATCAATTACATACATTTTTTCATTGAACAATTTTTTCCAATTTTATTGTGACAAATCTATAAGAAGATTCTTGGCGTATATGACTACACTCAAAAATAATATATTCCAGAAAAAAAATGTATAAATAAAAAAAAAAAATCTTTTAAATTTGTATAAATTAAGGAAACATTGCAAAGTTATAAAAAAAAGCAAAAAATGTGCTAAATTTTGGAGAAAAAATTTGATTTTAGCTTAAATGATGCAAAAAATTGCTGTTTGATAGATGAGAGTTGAGTTCAAAAACTCTGTAATAAATATTTATTGCAAAAATAGATTTAAAAGGAACATAGGGGAAATTTTATAAAAAAAAAAATTTGAGTTATAAAGACTACTTTATTTTAAGCTTTTATAATTATGACTCTATACGTCTTGAGGGCCAAAATAATTGGCTCTAAATTAAGCGCCGTTAATGAAAATGTTCTGTTTCGTCTTATTTGCTTAAAAGTATGGACAAGCATATCAATTATCCCATAGAGCGGACTAAAGCTTCGCAAAAAAGAAAATCTTAGGAAGAGAAAACCTTTTGCTTTTTTTAAAGTGGAGTGGAGTACCTCAGTAGCTCCTACTCTTCGCTTATTGATTGATTAAATGTCGGTGCCCGCGTAATCCGCAAAGGCTCCTTCCAAACAAATAGTCCATTACTCAACAACTCAGATTGCACATGGTGCACGTGGCCTCTGATCTGCTTTTATATTTATAATATATCTGTCATTTTACCGCACTTTGTCACTAGGCAAAATAGTGTAAAAAATGAATTTTTTAAAAATGTGGAATTTTGTGAAAACAAACTTCACTTGCACCTCCACTGTAGGCTTAACTTTATTATGCTCTTAACCCCTGGAAGACAAACAAAGCGTTTGCCAACCGCCTCTGTCTGTGAGAGCAACCGGACTAAAAAGGTCGTTAGCTCATTCTTGGTTAGACGCATATGCCAAAAAGTTATAGTGGAGAAAAACGACAATGAAGGTTTACATAAAGTTTTGTGAAAAAATACCTGATAGAATTGTCTTATATATTTTCACCACTGCTTCCGGCTTGTGTTTTAAATAAAAATATAAATTTTTGTTAACGTTCAGAAACGAACTTAGAAGTTTATAGATTTTTATTTAAAGTGAAAATTCTTGTTTTGTGCAACATACGCCACTTTTCTAAATTTATTTTTAAAAAGTAGCTTTTTGTGCTGCATTGAGATGTTGACATTCTATTTTGCATTTGCTTTAACTTAAAACAAGAGTGAAATTTATTTTGTACTTTTTTGTATAAGGAGTTTGCTGCATTCGCCAAACATTAGCGAGTAGAGCAAATCAATACTTAATAATCTTTTTAATAGTTGATATAAAGCGAAATTAATGCTTAATATCACAGAAGCCATAAAAAATATCGTGAAACAAGTTTTGGATTCAAAAAGGGGGTATTCAAAATATATTTAAACCCTATATCTAACTAAATTTTTGTTTAATCGTCAGTAGGTCAAGCCAATAATGCGCTGACGAGATAGCAATTAAAGTTTATAACTAGGAAGAATAACACATTTGCCTCTTTTATATAGCAAAACTAGGGAGATACGGCCACAGGCCTAAATTTCCCACAAGTGGTCGAAAATCAGCCCTTAAAGCTGACTTTTTAAGATTTCCCTTCCAGCGAACTTGTGTCCAAACCACAATCACCACGTGATCCCCGAAAGTATATTTTCCTGAGATAATTAAAGGTCTTTGCCAAAACAATATTTTAGGAAGACAAGAAGCATTTTTTCGTGAAAGGTATACTACTTCTGGAGGCCTTGCCCGATAGTCAGACTGGTGCCGAGACACCAGGGGCTATTGGAACTCGTGGTAACAGATACGATCTCTCAAGAGATCTGTCATTTTTGAACTCCACTAAATTTCGGGTATTGAGCGCATTTGATTTTCCCGTAGGATGTAACACCATAAAGTGGAATAGCATTAAAATATTTCCCTAGATGCGCCTGAGGGAAAGAAAAGTGCAGGTGAATAACATCAATTACTCAACGAAACTTATCCTTAATTTGTCCCATCAATTCAAAAGCTTGTGAGATATGGAATTTGAAATCCAGCCCGGCCAAAAAAGTTAAAAAATGATGATCTGCTAAAATGTTCCATCATGACATTTCCTGCCTTCATGTTGGGGTACCTGTAAAGAACTATTTATTAACTAGTGGCTGGGAAGTTTTGCCTCACCAGCCTACAGAATTTGGCCGACTTCCGTTTATTTTTCAACAATGTAGAAAGCTCTAAGTAGACTCCACATTTTTTCCTCCTGGAAAATTGTTTTTTTTTTTTAAAGATTTACCACACCTCCCTCCTTCTATTTACCTAAGTTATTTCGCTGCATTGCATATACCCCAGGGCTGCAATGCAACTGAGTGGAGTAAGACCATAAGCAGCAAAGAACTTTAATTTGTATTTGATAAAAAATCATTGTAGTCTTGAGGTTTCATTATTTATTTTTTCTTTTAGCGATTTTTTTCACTCAGTTCGTTTTTATCCTTCACCACAGTTAGAAAGGGTATATAAAGGGTAGTTCAATTAAAGTGCACGATGTTAATTGTAAATAAAACAAAAAGTTTTCAGAGAATTATCTTAATTTTTTTTATATGATAGAAGGATGTATGACAATTATGTGTAAAACAAAATATCGGCCAAATGAAAATTGTACGAATAATCGATGAAATTTTCTGTAGAAAATTTTACAAATAATCGATGAAATTTTCTATAGAAAATTTTACAAAAAATTTATGAAATTTTCTATAGAAAATTGTACGAATAAGCGAAAAATTTTCTACAGAAAATAAAATGAATAACCGATGAAATTTTCTAAAAGAAAATTTAAAAATTAATCAAAGAAATCTTTAATTGAAAAGTTTTTAGAGAATTATCTTAATTTGTTTTATAGGATAGAAGGATCTACGACAATTATGTGTAAAACAAAATATCGGCCAAATGCTCGCCAGTTCTTCGGTTGCATACTTCTTTCCGATGGTCCATATTTTCAATGACTCTGAAACATTACTCAGAATCAGTGTCGTTACTGTGCCGAATGATTTCATCCTTTACCTCTGGAATTGCTTGTTCTTGGCTTATTGACGTACATTTGGACCACCCTTTATAAGCTTATCATTCCGTTTATAATTTCTACAACATTGATCTTAGAGCTTTTTAAGTATACATATTGTGAATTCTTTTGAGTAGCAAAGTTTACTAATCGATGTCCGTCCGTCAGTGTGTTTAAACGTGTGTATATTGAAATGGGTTTTTGGCACAAAAGCGCCTTTACCATACTTGCAAGGAGGACCAAATGTGCCTCACAATAGGTTTTCTAATATGCAATACTAGCCATATCTGTCCTAAAATAAAGGACCCAATAACGGCACCCAGATTAGTTGTACCACTATATGGTTTTCGATTATCGGAAAAGTCAAATAAATATAGCGAAAAAAAAACCTAAACGAAACGAATTTGTAAAGTATTCGTTTGTGGAAAATTTTGTAGATAACAACTCTTATCCATATTTAAAAACGTCTCTAAATTTTTGCCTTTTACTAAAAAAGTTTTCCTCTCCCTGCCCTATTCCATTTGCTCTACTCACTTTTTACCTTTTTCGAGGTCCCCATTCAATATTGACACATCAATCTTTATGATAGTGTTGGTAGAACAACAACAAAAATATAAGCTTGGGACACTTTACAGAAATAGACTGGATTCCAGACAACAACAACAACAACTAAAATCATAGAAAAAATCTTAAAAGTATTGCAAAAAAATTGAAAGTAGTTTGGTGAAAAAGCTATATAACTCACAAGTTGCAAAAATTTAAATGTACACAATAGAATACAGAAAAAATTTTTGAGTGACACATTTATCAGAGAATTTGTTTTGTAACTAGCAAAGAAAATTTCATTGAACTTAAAGAGAATAAGGAAATTAGGAATTTAATGTAGTGAATATAAAAATAAATCAAAAACCCGAATGCAAAAAAGTAAATTTTATTGCACTAAAAAAATGGATACAAGTTAATATAAATTATTAATTTGTTTCGGCCTGAGTAGAGGAGGGTTTTACTCCCCGTTGGTAATACAATCGAATCTCTAGTCCGTGTATTTTTCTAAAAGTCTTTATTTATCGCATAGTGTAACTTACATATTTTAGCGTTGGTTACTTGTGAGTTTTACATTAAAAAAAAATATAAAAAAAACATAGTGTACGTCGATGAAATGTTCGCTTTATCAATAAACATAAGCAAAATTAAAATTCTTTAACTGCTGTTACGTAAGAACGAGGAAAAGTTTTAACTTTATCAGGTTCAAATATTATTATGTTTATTCGATCATTTAGTTTTCAGTCCTTAATTAATTGATAAGGTCGAGGCCACAGTTGGCCACCGCAATGTTACATTTACGTAAGAGTACCTTTTCTAGATGAGCTCGGTAAGGAAAACGGAACGGAAAACGGAAAGCGCAACATATACGTACATACATTTACTTAAGAGTAACGACCCTGCAGACATAATAACTAGTATTTGGCTAGAAATATGCAAGTTGGTTTTTACTTTAAGCTAGTTGCACATTTGATTTTTTATATATATCACACTTTTGTATTTAAAGTTGGGTTGTCATAGCAGCCCAACCAGTTCAAGTTTATGGATTTTTATAATAGTTTAAAACTACTTGCTTTTATTAAAGTATAAGTACTTATAAAAGCAAAACTAAATTTGACATTTTAGTTCCCCTCAATATTTTTTTTTATATACTTAATTATTTTTTTATAGGGGATGTTCTAGAAGCTTATCCTGGAACCAGAGAGACAACATTATGATCAGCGTTTAAAAAACTGCAGTCAAAGTAAAAAGTCTGTCATTTCTTCCACTTCTTCATTAATCATTGGCCAAAAAAAAAACTGTTACTTTAACGTCTGATTCATTCAATGTAAACAGTCGTTGTCACACCAATTCTAAAAGCGATAACTTGTACAAATTTTCGTTTTTTGTTAGGGATAGTTTTTGGTTTCGACTGCAGTTTTTTAGACCCTGATTATAATTAATTTTCCTGCTACACAATACTTTGTTTTTGCTGAATTCCTTTTTGTAGGCAGAAATTTAAGAAACTAGCAAAATGTCGTGATATGGTTTTCGACAACTTTTTACACTGTTAATTGGATGTATTTAACTTAATAATTTAACCAAAAATAATACGGGAATTTTTCTTTTTTTTATTAAGTTCTTAAACATGAAAATAATCTCTGAACTCTAAAACCAACCAAACTAAAACTTACGTTTTTCTGCTTGCAGTGCTGTTGTTTTTTCTACAACAAACAAGTAAAACATTTTTATCTACTTTTCTAATGTTGTTGTTTTTCCTACAACTAACAACTAGTAAATCGTTTTTTACCAACTTCTGTATTGTTGTTGTTGTTTCTACAACAAACGGCGTCACGTATAAAGCTGTGCAGTAAAATTTTATTATCATTCTCATTTTTTGGCACCTAACAACTAGAAAAAAAACTAGTCCAAAATTTTGCTAGTAACGATTGAAGCTGCAGGGGAGGTCGTTATTCTTCAACGGTTGTAAATACACACGTACTGCATTTTGACAATTTTAATCTCTCTCGTAGTCGTTTTCTATGTTTTATTCTAGCTCTTTTTTTCTAAAAGATATTTTTTTGAAAGCTACCGGAAAAAATTTTGCAACAGTATTAAAGCATTAATCAAAAATAAAATCAGTTTTAGTTAAAAATTTGATCAAGTGAATTAAACGTTTAATCAAGTAGACTAAACTTTTAATCAAGTGTATTATACGTTCAATTGACAATATAAATTTGCACCAGTAAACAAATTAATAACATCAATTAAACGTTTAATTCACTTGATTAAACGTTTAATTCACTTGATTAAAACTTGAATTTAAAACTGATTTTATTTTTGAATAATGCTTTTACTGGTGCAAAATTTTTTCTGTGTAAGTGAAAAATATAATTTTTTTTTTTGCACCTATTTTAATAGTATGTAATTTTGATTTCCAATAAAATTATATTTAAATATTTAAAAATAATTTTCAATATTTTACAAAAAAAAAGAAAGAAATCCGCTTAGCAAACAATATTAATAATATTTTTTTGGTCAGTATTTTGTAATGCCAGCAGATTAAAATTGTTTGCCCTAACTGCAAAAAAAAAGTGAAGAAGAAAAAACCTGTTGCTAGACTCCATTAAAACACAAAATGATGTGGTAAAACCAATAAAGATGTTAAAAGTTGGGGGAAAAATCCAATAGTGGCTCATAGTTAGTTAAAAGTACAACAGGTTATGGCAAACCATAAATCAAGGAAGAAGAGGCTCTTTCATCAGTTTGTTTTGAAAATAATTTTAAGTTTTTTAATTTTTACATTATGACATTGAATGTAATAAATACTTTGGATATCCTAGTATTATAAACAATTTATTACTAGTTTGTTTTTGCTTTTTTCGCGAATATAACATTAAGGAGTATTTGGTTTCGTTCGATTTTAGTATAAAGGAGTGTTTAAAAAAAGTTTTCTTATACTGAAAGTTTCAATTACGTCTAACAAAAGAAGGTATTAAAACAACGAGGGCAGGAGGAAAAATCGGCAGAAGAAAAGAAATAAAGTTATTCTTTAGCCAAGTGCGGTTTACATGTAAATGGAAAATAACTGCTGACTGGGCTTTTAAGAAATTGGAACAAATAACTGCGGAAAAATGTACGACCAAATAAAGAAATTTTAAGACTAATTGTAAAAAATATTATTCGAAAATAATTGCACTATTTTTTTAAAATTATAAAACATATAAAAAATAATCACTTATATCTTTTTCTACAGAATATTTAACGAATAATCTAAAAATCCTCTTTGGAAAATTAAACAAATAATCTAAAAATCTTCTTGGGAAAATTTAACGCATAATCGTAGGAAGTTTATTTGAATAAATAAAAAAAGTCTTAAACACGAATATAGAAATAACCGAAGATATACTCTATAGAATATTATACGAATAATCGAAATAGATTTCAAAAAAAATTATACGAATAATCGAAATAAAAAAATTATATAGAAAATGATACGAATATTATCCTATTACAACTGATAAAATTTGCTATTAAAATACATACGAATAATCGAAGAATATCCCTTTGAAAAATTATACGAATGATCAAAGAAATTTTCTACAGAAACTTTTATAAATAAAAAAAGAAGTATTCTATAGAATAATTCGAAAAAATAAAGACAATATTGCCCGATTAATCGAAAAGAAATTTCCAAAGAAAAATCATACGAATAATCGAAGAAATTTTTTATAGAAAACTAAAAGAATATTCAAAGAACAATCAAAAATAACATAAAGAAAATTTGACGAATAATCGAAGAAGTTTTTTATAGAAAATTATGCGAATAATCCATAAAAAAATTCTATACAGAATTAGAGGAATCATCTATGAAATTTTCTTAAGAAAATTATACGAATAATCGAAGAAATTTTCTATAGAAAACTGTAAGAAAAATTGAAGAAACTTTTTAAAGAAATTCGTACAAATAATCGAAAATTTTACGAATAATCAAAAAATTTTCTAAAGAAAATCGTACGGATAATCGATTAAATTTTCTACAGAAAATCGTACATATAATCGATTAAATTTTCTATAGAAAATTGTATAATCCATTTAATTTTCCATAAAAAATTTTATTACCGATAAAATTTTCTATAGAAAATTGTACGAATAATCGATAAAATTTTCTAAAGCAAATTGTACGAATAATCGATAAAACCATTTATAGAAAATTGTACGAATAATCGATAAAATTTTCTTTAGATAATATTTTCTATAGAAAATTTTAAGAATAAGCGATAAAATTTTCTGCAGAAAATTAAACAAATAATCGACAAAATTTTCATAGAAAATTGTAAGAATAATCGAAAAAATGTTTTAAAGAAAATTCTACGAACAATCGAAAAAAATTTTTTTTAGAAAATTTTACGAATAAGCGAAAAATGTTCAAAAATCAAAGCAATCTTTAAGAGAAAATAAAACGAAGAAATTTTAATTTAAAAATGATACGAATAATCGAAGAAATTTCAATAAAAAATAACACGAATAATCAAAGAATTTTGTTAAAGAGAATTATACGAATAATCGAAGAGATTTTTTATAGAAAACTGGAAAAACAATTAAAGAAAATTTTTGAAGAAAATAATAGAAATAATCGATAATTCGATAGAAAAATTTCTAAATAACTGAAATAAATTCACAGAAAATTTGACAAATAATCGAAGAAGTTATTAACAGAAAATTTTACGAATAATCAAAGAAATTATCTATAGAAATTTATACGAATATTCGAAAAAATTTTCTATAAAAAATTTTACGAACAATCATAGAAATTTTTTATAGAATAATTTAAGAATAATCGAAAAAAATTGCCACACAAAATTTTACGAATAATCGAAGAATTATTTTAAAGCAAATTCGCAAAAAGCAAAATCGAATAAATTTTCTATAGAACATTTTACGAATATTTGAAAAAAATTCTATTGAAAATTTTAGGAATAATCGAAGAATTTTTTTAAAGCAAATTATTTGAGCAATCGAATCATTCGAATAATCGAATAAATTTTCTATAGAACATTTTACGAATATTTGAAAAAAAATTCTATTGAAAACTTTAGGAATAATTGAAGTAGTTCTTTTGTAGCAAATTATGCGCGTCAACGAAAAAAAATTCGCTAGAAAATTAGAATTATATTTTATTAAAAATTTTCTACAGTTTCTATTGAAAATTGTGGGAGAGTTTTTACTTATTGATAGACAAAGTTTCTGCTTATGTTTCCTTAAACTGTGAACGATTATTCGCATTTCTTTGGTGCAGTTCTATATAAACACGTCTTAATAAATAATTTATATTGAACAGAAAACTTAACAAAATAAAAAGCAGAAAAAATTTTGTGTAACTAAATTAAGCTGATGAGTATATACAAAAGAAAAGACCATGCCGTGAAACATGATGCTCTTGTTGTTAGAAGAAAACAAGAACAACAGAGTTCATAAATTTTTAATGAATAACTGCAGCAAGTTGTTGCAACTTCTACAATGTCAAAGCTAATAGTTTTACAAACACATAAGCTCCCGTTAAAGTTCAGGGCTGTAAAAGGCTCTAATAGTAAGAGCGACACGAAAATAAGCAAATATTTTCATGAGAGGGCTAATATTGCCTAAAAGCTTTGTGCGTTGTCTTCCTATTAAAAACAAACAACATATACTCTTATTTTGATCTTATTGTGCATTCCGCTGTTTAAGGCCTAATAAAGCATACATGTTGAAAAAAGTCAACAAAACTCTCTGGAACTGCTGTTTATCTGATTTTGCATAAATAAAGATTAACCAACCTCACTCGAACAGAGCCTGAACATTTTTTATGTACGCACTTGTACATTCCTATTCAATTTTTACTCTCTTTATGCCTTTCACTGCTTTACGTTCATACATACATGTGTGTTTCAATCAGTTTTCTAGCTACTCCAACATAACAAAACAGACAAATTGACTTGGATTAAGATGTTGAACGAGTACTAAATTGAACAGGAAATGTACCCAATTACATTTGCAATAGTATTTTTTTCTCTGATATTTTGTATCTACATAAAATCATCAAAATAAATCAGTTAGTTTGCTGTGAAACCTGTGGAAAATTAGAGTTACAATAAGCAGAAAAATTACCATTTGCGTGTTTGAAAATACTATTAAAAACTAAAAAAAGCCATAAACTTAATCAGTATTCGAAATTATCTTTCATTTGCTAAGCAAAATTTTCAAATTCACTGTTACTTTAATGAAACTTAATATGGCCTTGTTAGAAACTGAAATAAAAAATTTGATTTTAAAGAAAAGTTTGCCAAAAATAATCTAGGGCAAAATAAATTTTTTTAAGGAAAATAACAGAGTCTACAAAACAACAAAGAGAAAAAATAACAGAAATTTCAATAGTGCCTAGATCTTAACTATAACTGTATAATATTCAAAAGAAATCCGTTATACAACTTCTTTATAAGTTTGCAATTCTATTTACAGGACAATTCCGATATCATTTCCAATAAATTTCCCTTAGTGCATAAAATAGTTGAAGGCGACAATAACATGATCAAAGTAAATATAAGATACTTGACCATTTTTAGTTAAAAAAAAAACCTTGACCATATTTTAAAATATCTTTTCTCTGCATGTATCCGTAGCTTATGCTACGGACAAGTTCCATTTAGTCAATAAATTCGCAATCGTCTTCCTCATATTATTTTCAATTCTACAAACTGCGAATGCGATTATGGCCACAGAGACTGGCACATCGTTACGGACAGACAGACGGACTGAGTGTGGCGTTTGGATGAGTGGCTGCATTAAATTGCACATGCGATTGTAAAAGTAATAACAAGTGTTTGGTTTCAAGCAGCAGCTGATGAATTACTTTATGTTGCTGCGTTTTCCTCCATAGACTTGTAACTAGTAGACCAGCTGCCTTAAGCAGTCGTATGAAAAATAATAACGCTCTTTAAGAATTCATTAAAATGAGAAAAAGAAATCTCAAAACAAAAAAAAAATAATAATGGAGAGGATTTTAATTTCCTTATTTTGCGGTTTTACTTAATTTTAAATCAAAGAACGTTGAATAAACAAAAATACATATGAAAAAATAAATAAATGAAATGAAATAAATGATAAATTTTAAAAAAGTCACGGCAAATGAAACACATATTACATGAAACTTTACGAATATCGTATGTTCTATAAAAAAATTCACGAATAAACAAAAAAAAATTTTATAAAACAATGAAGAAATATGCTAAAAGAATTTTGCACGAATAATCGAAGCAATTTTCTAGAAAACATTTCACAAATAATCGAAAAATATATTTTTAGAAAATTTCACGAAAATTCAAAGAATATTTCTAGAGACAATTTCACGAATAATTAAAGAAATTTTGAAGAAAAGTTCACTAGTTATCGTAGAAAAGATTTCCAGAGAAAATTTTACGAATAATCGAAAAATTTTTTTCTTAAAAATTTCACGAATAATCGAAGCAATTTTCTTGAAAATATTTCACGAATAGTCGAAGAAGTTTTCAGTGAAAATTTCACGAAAAATCGAAAGTTTTCTTATAAAAATTTAAAGATTAACCGAAGTAATTTACTTTACAATATTTCACGAATAATCGAAGAAGTTGTCCAGAGAAAATTTAACGAATAATCGAATAAACTTTCTCCAAAACATTTAACGAATAATCGAGGCAGTTTTCTAGAGAAAATTTCAGGAATATTCAAAGACACTTTCTACAGAAAATTTCACGAATAATCGAATAAATTTTAAGCAGATAATTTCTCGAATAGTCAAAGAAATTTTCTATCGAAATTTTCACGAATAATCGAAGTTATGTTCTCTAGAATATTTCACAAATAATCGCTGAAGTTTTTAGGAGAAAATTCTAATAATATTCAAAGAACTTTTCCAAAGAAAATTTAACGAATAATCGAAGAAATTTTCTAGAAAAAATTTTAGATAAATTCAAAGAAATTTTGTAGAGAAAATTTCACGATTAAACGAAGAAACTTTTTAGAGAAAATTTCATGAATAATCGAAGAAACTTTCTAGAACAAACTTTAAGAATAATCGTACAAACTTTCAAGCGAAAATAGCGAAGAAATTCTGTAAAAAAAAATTTTACGAATAATCAAAACAATTTTCTAAACAACATTTCACAAACAATTAAAGAAATTCATTAGAGCAAATTTCACAAATAAGCAAAGACTAAAATAAGAAAATTTAATTTATAGATGAAGAAGTTTTCCCGAGAAAATTGAACAAATAATCGAACAAAATAATCACGAATAATCAAACAAATATTCTGAAGTTAAATATTACGAATAATCAATGAATATTTCTAGAAAAATTTCTCGAAGAATTAGTAAAGAAATTTTTGGAGAAAATTTCAAGAATAATCGAAGAAATTTTTTAAAGATTATTTTACGAATAATCGAAGAAGTTTTTTAGAAAAAATTTCACGGATAATCGAAGAAGTTTTTTATAGAAAATTTTTACGAATAATCAAAGAAATTTTTTCGAGAAAACTTGATTATTAATCAAAAAAATTTTCTAGAGAAATTCGCGATCAAATTCCCTAAAGAAAATTTCACGAACAATTGAAGAAATTCTCTATAAAAAATTTCACGAATAATCGAAGAAATTCTCTATAGAAAATTTTACAAATAATCGCAGAGATTTTCTAGATTAAATTTCACGAATAATCGAACAAATTTTCACAAACAATCAAAACATTTTTCTTAAGAAAAATTTTATTAATAATCGAAGAAATTTTACGAATATATGTTTAAATATTCGAGCAACATGTTTCTCAAATTCTGCGGTTATTCGTGGACTTATTTTTTTGGCATTTTTTTATTATTCGCGGATAAAATATTTAGGAAATTTTTTTAAAGGAATCAATTCAAATAAAGTTTTAAATTTTTCTAAACATTTTTTTTCAAAATTTGGTTGATTATTTTAAACAAATCTTTTATTCGATTATTCGTGCTACTTTCTATATTAAATCTCTGCGAACAGAGATGGAATTTTATTTAAAAATTACTTAAATTATTCGTGGAATTTTTAACGGATAATTTATCGATTATTCATATAATTCTTTTAATGGTTGACTTAGGAATTTTTCTCTAAAAACCTTTCCATTATTCGTGTAATTTTATACCAAAAATTTCTTTGAATATTCGAGAAACTTAAAAAAAATTTCTTGGATTTTTTTTTAACTTTCCTTGAGAAAAATTTTCTGATTATTCGTAGAATTGCTTAAAGCAAATTTCATCAATTTTTGGAAGAGTTCTCTTTAGAGAATATTTTTAAGTATTCGTAAAATTCACCATTTTAATGTTTTGAATTATTTTTGGTTTTGTTTCTTAAATTTTCATATTTTTCCATTATCTTATATTTTTCGTTTAATTTTTTTTTTTTGCGATTTGGTCTTTGCGGTCAAACCAAATATGTTGATTATGACACAAAGCTAACACTTGAAAGCCGGTATCCAATTAACAATGCCCCATCTCTAGCTGCACCATCCCAAAGAACTAAATCGCCTCTCTCCATGTTAAGCATAAAATGGTTTCCACAAAATGTTTTCGTTTATCTTGCTAATCATTTTACATTTTAATTTTTCATTTAACAGAACAATAACATGAAAATAATGTTATCTAACAGTGATAGTTTTTAAAGCGGTAACTGTTTTTCAAGAGTAGACACAGCTGGATTTTAAAAAAAAAAAAATTAAGTCTTCCTCTCTCAGGTATCTTATCATGCCCACCCAATCTGTCATATTTTAATATTATTGTTTTTAACTGCTAACAGTTGTCTCTTTATATTTCTTTTTTGGTTTGTCATTCGTTCTTTCAAATTTATCACTGGCCTGAGTTTCCAACTTTGAACGACAGTCATCCATAACCTGCCTCAATCTCTATTTAGTGGAGGAATCTTAACATTTATATGTTTGATTAGGAATGAGGATGTGTATTTTGTGTGGGTTTTCGTAGGTATTTGGAAAAGGAAATGGAAATTTAAGTGAGTTTTCTATTCAATTTTTTCTAACAGTTTAAACAAACTATTGTTTAGGAAATGTGATATAAAACAGAATGAGTCCTATAGAAATTTTTACGAATAGTCGTGAAATATCACGAATAACCAATTAAATTTGTTATAGAAAATATCACTAATAATCGTAAAAATTGGTTATAAGGATTATCATAAATAAGCGCTAAAACTTCCTATGGAATATATAACGAATAATCGTTTAAATTTCACTAAAAATCGCAAGTTTTTTGTAGACATATCGCGAATAATGCTTGAATTTTTCTATAAAAAAATATATATCGAATAATTTTTAACATATTCTATAAAGAATATCACTAATAATCGCTTAATTTTCTATAGAAAATATCGCTTATAATCGTAAATTTTCTATAGAAAATATAATTATCGTAAAAATGTTCCGAAAAAATTATAACAATTTAACGAAAATTATTCCTCTAAAAACTATCACAAATCCATTTGAAAATTTTATACAGAAAACATCATAAATAATCTTTAAAATTCGACTAATTGTCAAAAAAAATATGCTTAGGAAATATAACGTATAATCGTTAAAAATCTTCCACAGAAAAGAGCACTAATCGCTAAATTTTTCTAATGATAAAAATTGTCTCGAATAATTGTTTAATCAAAGGAGCACAAATAATTTAAAATTTTCCTTTAAAAAATGTCACAATAAAACTTAAAAATTTCTTTCACGAGTTAATGTTAAAATAGAATAAAAGAAAAATTACGAATATTCGTTGAAATCTATGAAAAATGTATCACGAAAAGTCGTTATTGATAAAATATATGAAGAATTTCGTATCGAATAATCGTAAAAAAAATTCTATACAAAATATGTATTATGAAAAAATCCTTAAAATTTGCTATAGAAAATGTCACGAATAATTGTAAACGTTGTCTATAGAAAGTATCAGTAACAATCGTTAGCATTTTCTATTAAAAATATATCACGAATATCCGTTAGAATTACTAAAAAAATTTCAGTGCGAATAATCGCTTAGAAAGTTTCTATAGAAAACTTAACGCGAATAATCGATAACAAATTTTTTATCAAAAATTCTGTGCGAATAATCGCTGAGAAATTTTCTATAGAAAATTAAATGCGAATAATCGATGAGAAATTTTCCAAATTACATTTAATGCGAATAATCGCTAAGAAATTTTTCTATAAAAATTTTAATGCCAATAATCGATTAGAAATTTTCTATAAAAATTTAAATGCGAATAATCGTAAAGAAATTTTCTATGAAAAACTGTATGTGAATAATCGCTGAGAAATGATTTATGAAAAATTTAATGCAATTAATTTTTTTAATGCGTTTATAAATTTTCTATAAAAATTTTAATGCGAATAATCGCTAAGAAATTTGCTAAAGAAACCTTTATGCGATACGAGTTATCGCTGAACAATGATTTATGGAAAATTTAATGCGATTAATCGATTATAAATTTTCTGTAAAAATTTTTATGCAAAAAATCGCTAGGAAATTTGCTATAGAAAACTTAATCCGAATAATCGATGTGAAATATTCTATAGAAAATGTGATGCAAATAATCAATTAGAAATTTTTTATAAAATATTTAATGCGATTAATCGATTAGAAATTTTCTATAAAAATTTTAATAATTTTCTATAGAAAACTTAATACGAATAATCGCTGAGAAATGATTTATGAAAAATTTAATGTGATTAATCGATTATAAATTTTCTATAAAATTTTATTGTGAATAATCGCTAAGAAATTTGCTAAAAAAAACTTTATGCGATGCGAATAATCGCTGAACAATAATTTATGGAAAATTTAATGCGATTAATCGATTATAAATTCTCTTCAAAAATTTTAATGCAAAAAATCGCTAGGAAATTTGCTATAGAAAACTTAATACGAATAATCGATGTGAAATATTTTATAGAAAATGTGATGCAAATAATCAATTAGAAATTTTTTATAAAATATTTAATGCGATTAATCGATTAGAAATTTTCTATAAAAATTTTAATAATTTTCTATAGAAAACTTAATACGAATAATCGCTGAGATATGATTTATTGAAAATTTAATGTGATTAATCGATTATAAATTTTCTATAAAATTTTATTGTGAATAATCGCTAAGAAATTTGCTAAAAAAAACTTTATGCGATGCGAATAATCGCTGAACAATAATTTATGGAAAATTTAATGCGATTAATCGATTATAAATTCTCTTCAAAAATTTTAATGCAAAAAATCGCTAACAAATTTTCTATAGAAAACTTATTACGAAAAATCAATGAGAAATATCCTTAAAAAAATTTGATAAATCGATTAGAAAATTTCTATAAAAATGTTACTGCAAATAATCGCTAGAAACTTTTCTATAGAAAACTTAATGCGAACAATAGCTGAGAAATGATTTATGGAAAATTTAATGCGATTTATTTATTAGAAATTTTCTATAAAAATTCTAATACAAATAATCGATAGGAAATGTTTCATGAAAATTTGCTGTAGAAAACTTTATACGAATTATCAACGAAAAATATTCTATAGAAAATTTTATGGGAATAATCGATTAGAAATTTTCTATAAAAACTTTTTTGCGAATAATCGATGAGAAATTTTCTATAAAATATTTAATGCGCATAATCGATGAGAAATTTTCTTTAAAAAATTTAATGCGAATAATCGCTAAGAAATTTTCTATAGAAAACATTATGAGAATAATTGATAAGAAATTTTCTGTAAGAAATTTGATGCGATTATTCGATTTTCTGTAAAAATTTTAATGCGAATAGTCGCTAAGAAATTTTTTAAAGAAAACTTTATGCCATGAGAAATTTTCTATTTAATATTTGATGCAAATAATCGATTAGAAATTTTTTATAAGAATTTTAATGCAAAAAATCGCTAGGAAATGGTTCATGAAAAATTTAAAGCGAATAATCGATTGGAAATATTCTATAAAAATTTTAATGCGAATAATCGATGAGAAATTTTCCAAAAAAAATTTAAAGCGAATAATCGTTATAAAATTTTTTGTAGAAAAAATAATACGAATAATCGATTTTGGCAGACACGGCGGGTAATTGTACTAATTATGACACCAAAACTTTTAAATATTTTGATAAAAAGTCTACGTAACGAATTTTTTGTCATTAAACTCTTACTGGAGCAGACTGTATAGTGGTGTTAACACTACAATTATGGATAACATTCTTAAAACCCATCAGTGCTGGCTTACACTCCTTAAGAGGAAAAGAAATTGCATTCTCTTTTCTCTTATTTCCTAGAAGCACAAGATTTGATAACTTAGTTTTCTTTGAATTTCAAAAAGGATTGTTAATTATATATAATTCATTTAATAGTTTTTTTTTAACTTAGAAAAAACACAAAGTACTTTTAAACGTACCGAATGTATTTACCGAATAAAGTGACATTAGTGCTAATAGATTCTATTTATTGTACTGAAATTAACATCAGCAGCAAACCCAGCCTAAAAACGACTAAAACAAAAGTAAGTGAATAAATATGACAGTTACATGTTATATGTTGTACTTGTCGTACAACAAACATGTAACTTACAAACGACATCCAACATTTCACATTAAGATACGAAAACGATATTTAATAAATTTTATGATTTTTCTTTTTTTTATGTTTGCGACAATTTATTATGACTGGCACACGTTTTACAGTTAAACTCTTACTCATACTTGTAATTTAGTTTGACACTAAATCACACTCACAAAAACACACACTCCGAGAGTCACAATGACTGTGGGTCACGTACTTGTTGGAAGTGTTCGTTTAACATGTGTTTTATGTTTGTAATGTGCCCTTTAAGACAAAAAAATAAAAATTATTTATTAAAGATAATGAAATGGACGGAGTTTTTTTCTGAAGTCCAATAACGAAAGTTGCCATTTGATAGAGGGAGGATAGTCGTTGTGGAAACAAACGTTAGGGTCGTAAAAATAGGAAGTGAGTAGATTTTTTATTGTGTGATTACATACTTTTTTTTTTTTTTGTTAAGGGACTTGAAGTTAATTTTGGATCAACAAAAAAAAAGTTCAAATATTAGAATGTATTTAAGAGGAAGGAGTGAAATATTGTTGGTGTCAGCAACAATTCAAAGTTAATGAGGTGGATTATTATAGAAAATAATAAAAAAAAAAGAAACGATAATGTTATCACGCAAATTTATATTCTGCTTGATAATCGAAGAAACTGAAACCTAGAATTGAACAAAACCCCCAACAGGAACATTAAAGAAACTCTAGTCCATTCAAGTGTATTATACTTAGCTGTGCTCATTCCCTAATCCAGTTAACCGAAAGAGCAAAAAAATGGTTATGGTTTTATTGTCTTGTACTGTCTCTCAAATATTTAAAAATATTATAAAACAAGTAGCGCTTTATTGTTATCAATCTATTCGCTTATAAAATAATATTAAAAATAACGAAAGAGTTTGTATTTTTAACAATTAATTCAAGAAATACAGTTTAATACGTTTCACTTCAAATTACTTGCGCAGTGTCAAGGGCGAATTCACTAGAAGGTGAGGTCAACTTTACAACCATACTGCTATTGTGGCGTAATTGTCAAAAATATCGCTTGTAAAACAAATGTTTGTTTACATTAAAAAATGACAACTCCACCACTGAAAAAACACGCTATTGACTTGACTCCACCTTCTAGTGAATTCGCCTTGCCCAGTGTATTATACTAAGAATTATATTTAACTATGTAAATTTCAAAATAGATTTTAAATGAACCAGGAGTTTTTTAATTCAGATCAAATAGTTCGAGCTATCGTTTTGTACTAGTTTTGTTCCGGTTTTGTTGTAGCTCTGTTCTAGTTTGTTTCTAGTCCTATTGTAAATTAACCCTCAATGCCACATTTTTTGTTTGGCTTCAAAAAGTTACATCAAAATAATCTTAAGGTGGAAAACACGAGTCTGAAGTTTGCTTTTTTATTGGAGTACTCGTTTATCTGTTACAGTTTAAATTTTATAGTCTACCTTAATTAATTATTATAAAGACTACCTTCGTGGTATTTTGAACAACTTACAAAATTTTAACAATATCGTTATAGTGATTGAAACTAATTTTGGCTGAATTACAACACATCATAATACTTTCCATCTGAAGACAATAACGGCACTCATTCAGCATGAGGAATAATTTCTGTGTCACTCTCTTCAAACTGAGTAATATTGAGTACTATTAGACATATTTATGATGACATTTATGACAATATGACAAAAGCTTAGGAGAACTGATCAAGCGATTTAACTCTTTTTCGCCAGCAAACCAAAGAAAACGTGGATATTTTATGTCATCTCTGTCGAAATTAATTTCACTTTTTTCGCCACTAGTTTCGTATACTGATGGAAA
The DNA here is from genome assembly GCA_963931875.1 of Pollenia griseotomentosa. Classification (NCBI taxonomy): domain Eukaryota; kingdom Metazoa; phylum Arthropoda; class Insecta; order Diptera; family Polleniidae; genus Pollenia; species Pollenia griseotomentosa. The sequence continues at coordinate 182,646,731 of OZ007563.1, read as the reverse complement.
TGCCGAAATCTCTTAGTTGTTCATATTTTGACGTTTTCATATTAAAATTTTAGTCAAACCATCTATAGTGTTGTCATAGATCAAAAAGTTTTGCACAAACTAAATTTCGAGTAGTATTAGTTCTCTCCTGGTGCTAGATCTAGCTGTTCTGTTCTAATAATGTTCTAGTTTTGTACTAGTTCTGTACTAGTTCAGTTCTAGTTTTATTCTATTTCTGTTGTTATTATGTTCTTGATCTATTCCTGTCTTGTTCTGCTTCTCTACAGATACTGATCTAGTTCTGTTTTATTTCAGTATTCTGTCTGTAACATGTAAAAATACTGGTTTAGGACCAACGTTTCCCTGCAGATAACGAGACTAGTACATACATGCATGTAAAGAGTGGTCCATAAAGGAGTAAGAGTACTCCAAAACTACTTCAAATATATGGGTAAAAGGTGGTCCATTTAACATTACGATGTCCTAGGAGGGGACCATATAGCCCACCGAAGTAGTCCCTAAACTACTCCATGGAGTACTAAAGTGGGTTAGTTTTAAAAGTACTCCATGTCACTACAGTATGGAGTACATTAAATGGGTAGCTTAAGCATTTTTCATTTTTTACTCTTTTATGGCGTGCCATGTAGTCTATTATTGCTATTATTAAATATATTTACTTGGTATTTTAATTTGTTTACCTCTTTTCTTACAAATTTCACAAATTTTCGCTTTTAAATAAACAATTAATAATGGACACCATCAGGCCGGCCTACCAATGTGTAATACCGTAAACTATAGAAAAGTATACATCATGCAGTTGGTGGCAGCACTGCATGTTAATTTCTTATAACATGGTCCATATTACATTAGATTGGACCATGTTGTAAGTAGTCCATTTAAGCCACAATGGACCACGTATTCCAATATTATCTGTAGGGTTAGTATACCGGTCGACTCAGAAAGTGATTCTGATTCTAACGATGTCCGTCCGTCCAGCTGTCTGGTGGTCTATCCATGTAACCTTGTGCGCACAGCACAAGTCGCCTTTTTTTAAAATAATTTTATGAAATTTGGTTCTTACGTTAAGATTGTCCTAAGGAGCATTATTGAGAATGGTGAGAATCGGTCTATAATTTTACATATCCCCCATACAAGCTTCTTTCCGGAATAGAACCCTAGTGCCTATAATCCATTCGTTATGTGGGTATTTAGATTAAATTTGCTGCAAACTCATTTTATTGAAATCCACATCATCTTCCCAAGTTTTACCATATAGGTCCCATACAACTACTAATCCCGAAAATCGCTTTAAATGTCAAAGCTTTCTTATAAATATTGGTATTGACACTTGGCGACAATAATTTTTACGATAGCTACTATGTCATGGCAAAATTTTGCACTTGTAGGGTCAAAATTTACCAAAGGTCCAATATAAGCCTCCTTCAAAAAAGCAAGCATATCTCATACAGATAAAGATATCTGAATAGTTTACGTGAATCTTAACCTCAAACATAATTTTATTGTGGCGGATCCCTGATTGCCCATGGTTTCCAAATTTTTGTTCTTATTTTAATTCCCTAAGCTAATCCCCGCGAAGCTCTACGCTACGTGGGAACCGAACCCGCAACCCTGGTACACTTTATTAAATTTGTTTTAAATACTGTGGTGTAGGGTACCATATGGTCGGCCTTGATAGACTATACTTTCTTAATTGTTTTATTATTTGTTTACTGCTTTAAATCTTTTTTTAGTTTTTTATCTTCCTGTGTCAATTATTTTTACTTATTTTTTATTCTTTTTTTACAAAATGGGTCACTGCATATCAGTTGTTTAAGAAAAAAGATACATGTAAATTATTCTTAAATTTAGGTCAATAATTGCGGTTAATGGCATCTGATATTCACTCATGTTTGTTATATTTTATGGCGGTATTTTTTTTATTAACTAAGCAAATACATTTTTTTTTTCTTCAAACATGACTAAACAATTATAACGATACACAACTTCCACCCCACTGGCTGGTAGCTGATAGCATCCTTCGTAGAATGGAATGGAATGATGAGTTGTTTAGATAAAATTAGTTTGTGGTTGGCCACTTTAATAATAGTTAAACAGACAGTGCGGAAAATAAACGAATATTAATTAAAGAATATTTTATGGGAGTGTGTATGTGAAAAAAGAAGTTTTCTCAAAGCAAAAGAGAATGCCAGATTATTGTTTAAATTCCCTAAATTTAGTAAACATTTTTTTGAACTCTACTTTATTTCAGTTAACACACCCTCATTCTGAAAAAAACTGCGTCAAAACTTGGAATGTTCAGAATAATTCATCAGGCTTAAAGTTCCTTTATTGAATTATTCCTGCCAATATTTGACATATAGCACTTATCCAAAATTGGTATAAACAATACTAGAAATAGGAGTGCCCGGATATTTTCTGATAAAAAAAATATAAAAAATATTGGTTTCAATAATAAATAAAAAGTCATTTGATGACTTCTACCCAAGTCTTGAAATAAATTTGGATTGTACAAAGCAAAGCGAATTTATACAGACGACAGCAGAGTGAAATAAACAAAGAGAGTTATGCTGGATGGCAGTTTGTTTTATATGGAGTTTGACATTTACAGCCATATTCATAAAAAGTTCTTATTTTAAGCTTATAGTATGTAATAACTATTAAACGCTTTTTGTCTTATAAACCTCTTATAAAAATTTGTATTCATAAACGTACATTAACAGCTTTTTTTCTATTAATTGTTTGCAGCGATTTTCTGTTTAAGTATGGCAACTTTCTTTATATTTGGCTGCCATTTTATTGTTAGTGATGCATGAAACTTCTATTCGGTTTACATCGTATTCTATATTTAATCTTTTTTATATCTTTTTTTATTAATTGTAGACCTTCAAAATGATTCTTATCAAATAAAACTACATATTATTTTAGTTTCTGAACAAAATGTTTCCGAAAGGTATCATAAAAACATTTGTAAGTAATTAAAGAGAATACATATTTGCATTCCCCCCTGAACATATTCATTTAAATCATATACATTTTTTTTTAAATAATTATCAATATACATAACTTTAAATTGGCTGTCTAAAATAAAAAAAAATTAGTAAAATGTATTTAATATGTCCGTTGTAATAAATAAAACATTTTTGTCATTATTTTTCAACATATTTCACAAAAATAATATCATAAAATGCAAACACCTTTCAAAGTGTCATTTTATTTTTGGTTTAAAGAAGGGCAAATCCAACAATAAATTTTCTTACTTTATGAATGGTTTATTAAAGGTTCAATAGACTATTTTTCGTTTATAAATACAATTTTAGCAATTTTTACTTAAAAACGGTCAATTAATCATCAATAAGTTTTTATGAATACGGCTGTTAGAATACATATACCTACATCAAAAATAAAGGAACAGCTAGCATAACTATCGTACCCTGTCTCTCTGATGCGGTCACCTGTAGGTTTTCTTTTTGGTACACAATCAAACGAATTAATTAACAGATTGTTTTAAAAAAATATTTGCTTAAATTTTTTTAGTTTAAAGTAAGTGACCGCTTGTTTAATATCATCATCATCATCAATTCATCACTTAATAAATTGTAGTCTTCAAAACATTAATCTCTTAGTCTTCATCAATAGTTTTGTTATTTTATTGCCTTCGTTCCGTTTGTTGTCTCTTTTCCAGCAGAACATGATTCACACTTGACATTCACATTGAAAATATTTATTCAAGTGGAATAAAATTTGAAGCTTCAAGTATTTGGTATTTGTGAGTTAATAAGAAAAGTGGATTTGATTAAGTTGCGATTACTGGTTTAAGATTCAAATTAATACACAACAATTCACATAGATAATGATGGCTTCATTAAATCTCTCTTCAGATTTTTGAAGAAGCTTTATCGGTAAGACATTTTTTTTTAATTTTAAGCATAATTGCGATCAAAGGTCAATAACCCACAGAAAAAAATAAAAATTGATTTCAATTAAAAAATTTGTGGTATTAATTAAAAAATTAATTAAATTTGCCCCAGTAAACAAATTAATGGTATCAATTAAATCAATTAATAGTATTAATTAAACGTTTAATTCACTTGATTAAACGTTTAATTCACTTGCTTAAAATTTTAATTCAAACTGATTATATTTTTGATTAATGCTTTAATTGTTGAAAAATGTGGGAGAATTTTTTCTGTGCGGTTAAAGCTGTTTTCATTTTTAGATAACCAAATTCAAACACTAAGCTGAATTGATTCCCTGAGAATTGTAAATTGGATTTAATTTATATTTAGTAAAGCCTCAGTTAAATAAGAAAGCAAAAAAGTCTTTGAAGACTAATTAAAAAATTGTTGTATATGCACAAAAAAAAATTAAAATTGATTTCAATTAAAAAATTTGTGATATTAATTAAAAATTTCAAAAGATTTTGTTATTCGTGCTTAATTCCCAGTTTTTATTATTGATAAAAACACTTGAAATTTTTTGTTGATGGGATAAGCTATTCCTATGCGCATTTCACTGGTTGCTTAGGCCAGATCATCAGGAAACTTCATCCATAAAGATTTTAGAAAAACTAAAGATATTAAACCAAATAAAACTGTTAAGCGTATAAGACTTATAGCAACAGTTCTACTTGTAATAATATCAAAGTTTAAACAAAACACATCAACAATAAACAGTGGGTTTATCTCATCTTACATTCCCTACTACAATTAGTTGAAATTCTCTCAACATTAATTGTAGTTGTAAGTAGGTTAAGAAAAACAAAATAAAAACAACAACAACTTACAAAAGATGTTGTCAATTAAGTGTTTTTTTAGGCCGTGCACTTGCCTGTTTATTATCAAAAAGTAATTTCAATTTTTGGGAATACAAAATTTTAATTTCAAAAGATTTTGTTATTCGTACTAATTAAAAAAGTAATTAAATTTGCACCAGTAAAAAAATTAATAGCATCAATTTAACGTTTAAGTTACTTGATTAAACGTTTAATTCACTTCATTAAACGTTTCATTCACTTGACTAAACGTTTTATTCTGTGTGGCAAGGTAAAACTAAATGAAGTAATATAAGACCATGTTCTGGAAATTGAATTCGAGAGAAGTTGAATTCGATGAAGATTTCCAGTTCAATTTATCTTTTTTAATGCCGTTTTTTTTATTTTAGAGGAAGTTCGGGTATACAGCGAAATATTTTTATAATTTTTATAAAAAGGGTCGTTTTTTTAAATTGATCGATTTCAATTCTACTTAAATTCGATTTCCAGATCATGACCGATAATATTTCTACAAACATAATGGAAAAGCCAGAAAATAAACAAACACGGATCTATAACCAAAACCAGTACCTGACTAATTTTGAGAGAGTTTCTTCACTCTAGTTGTTTCCCTATGCTTGGAAACGAGTAAATTGAATTTTTAGTAAGATTTGTGTTTTAACTCAGTTGGGAGTTTCCTTAAGTCGTCATTCATTCTTGATTCCCTTGTTTATATGTGGTACATTACTCTAGTGTTTAGTTGACTTAACAAATTCTTTTCTGCGTTTTTTTTTTTACTTATGTAACATTTCTCACCATTTGAGTATCAAAGTTCAACTTGACTTCTAAAAAATTGTGCTTTAAAAAAATAAGTCAGGGTTCACATGCTTAAAATGTTTGTGCTCAACTTTTAAGATTTTAGGAGAAGGCAGAAAGAAAATTTGTACGGCGATGTTTGTGCTGGTCAGCACGCTTTTATTTGTAGTTGTATGCACAAAGTTTACTGCAAGTCAATTTTTTATTTTCCTCTGTGATTTGCTGTAAATTAAATTTCCGCCCGGGCGGTGCAGGGATCATCTTAACGATCTGGCAGTAGCCCCCGCTGACATGGCACCGTTCTGACTTTTGATTGAGGCTTCCGTATGTATGCTTCTTGCCAGAAAACTTCCTGCCTCTCAGGGAGACTGTCTTTGTGGAAGCTTAAACCCTAAGTCTCGGGAAGGAATATTACTGAACATTGCACCTAATGCTAAGTTCACACTTGGGTTTTTAAACGCGTTTAATCAAAATGTTGATTAAGCTAATCTGATTAAGATGACAGATGATTAAGAATAAAAACACAACAAACAAATTTATATTTCTTTAAAGTATTAAAAATGGATAAAAATACTTTTATAAAGTTATCAGAAGATTTTTTTAAACATATCAATGCTGAAATTGTGAAAATATATGAATTATTTAAAGAAAAAAAAACATTAAGCAGATTTTTCACTACATTTTGGGAGATCTCGGCCTGAGGGAGAACTACCCCTAGATGATGTTGATATTCAACAAAAGCTGCTTATGTAATTCATCTAAGCAACTGTGAATAAAATTGTTATTTTGATGCACATCTAATCGAAAAAGTTGAAACAAATTGCTGCGTATGACGATTTTGCAAACTTTAAAAGAGAACTGTAAAGAAATTGAACAGCAAAAGTTGAAGCGTGTAAACCCTGACTTAGGCAGAACAATTTTGTGGTCACTGATTTTTACTATGAAAATAAAAAAGCCAGAAAGAAAAACTCATAGAAAATTCAAACTGAAACAAAGAAATTATTTAGAATTTTTACACAGAATTTGGAAAGTAGTGAGAAAGAAGTAGCTAAAGAAAAAAAAATGGGCTTAATGCGTTAAAGAAAACTTGGAAACAAAAACTTAAAGTTAATGCATAAAGTTGCCATAGTTTCTTTCTTTGACAAAAAAGAAAGAAAAATTCTACCAACTAATTTTTTCTCTCTATTGTTTGTCCCTGTTCCTTAAAAAAACTGCAGCCATAAAACGGCAAAAATTTTGTTGGTTTCTTTTTTTAAACTTTAGTTGAGTTTGAGTTTTTTCAGTGCTTTCAAAAGTAAATTTTACAAGTTCTATTTTATGTTTTTTTTTTTTTATATATACAATATTTTTGCAACTTTTATTGTTGTTACTCGTATTTTCAAATATTTATTTTAGTTTAAGTTTAGAAAGAAGTCTTTGTCACGCCAGTTGGCGGAAAGTTATTGAAATGAAATTATTTGTATGGCAATGCCAGTGACAAAAGCGGAATTAGTAAAACAAAATGGTTTCTTTTCTTCTTAATATTATAATATAATACAGTTGTGGCTATAATAAATTGACTATAGTCTATTGCTTACAATACAATAGATAATAGACCACAGCTTAGCCTACGAAATAGACTTGCCGATCAAAGAGAAAAAAGCAAACACGGTTGTAAGCTCGCTGATTGTTTACGCGGCTCCTAAATATTCCAAGGGCCCTCCAATTAAAAGTAAGTCAAATTAATAGCAAGAACAATTTTGTCACTGCATAGGATATGCGCCTTACGTTTTTGCACTCGTACCGCATTACTTGGGGGAAACCGCAAACGTTATGATGGGAGAGCAGTTTGAAAGAAAGGTGCACATTCAAGCAATAAAAAACTTTTTAAAAAATTTTACCACTTTTTCCGAAATTTTAGAAAACAAAACTTCGAATTCAATAAAATTTAAAATTTTTTCCTTTAAATAAAAGAATTTATGATTTTTTTTAATATAGAAAAAAAATTCCTATAATTCTTTAGCAAAATCCAAAAGTTAAAAGAAATTTTAATAAAAGTCACAAGTTCTTATAAATTTATTAAATTAAAAAGGAAAATCACTTAAATTTTCAAATTACCAATAAAGAAAAATTTGTTTTATAACTTTCACGTTTTTGCGTTTTTTCTTATTTAAACGATTTTTGTATTTTACTATAAATGGCTTTAAATAAAAAAAAATGGAAATTTTAATATAACAAAATAAGGAAAATTTAGTTAAAAAGTTTTTGCGATTTTTTCATTTAGGCGATTTTATTTTGCGCTTAATTGATTAAAATTTAAAAATAACTTTAATTTTAACATAAAAATAATATAAAAAAAAATTGAAAGTTGCGATTTTTTTTATTTAGGCGACTTTTTTTTTTTTTTGCTATAAATTGATTAAATTTGAAAAATAGCCTAAATTTTAATATAACAACATAAAGAAAATTTATTAAAAAAGTTTTTGTGGTTATTTTATTTAGGCGACTTTTTTTTTTTTTGCTTTAAATTGGAAAAAAAGCTTAAATTTTAATATAACAATATAAGAAAAACATTTTTTTTATTTTTCGAATTTATAAATTGAATGTATTTAACTCAACTATTTTAACAAAAGAAACTGGGAATTATTTCCTTTCGTAGGTTAATTTATATTATATTCAACATTTTTTTTATTTTTCGAATTTATTCTATGAGTTAAATTTCAGTTATGTATTTTATAAAGCTTTTTTGTAATAGTCTTATTCCTTTAATTTTTCAGGAATGACTTTATACACTACCAGACTATTATATTGTATTTTCTTGTTACATTTTACCTTAGCTATCCTTTGGATAGCAATGAAGTATATTGTATGCACAGAAAAATTTACAATTATTAGACACCTACGAAAGGAAATAATTCCCAGTTTAATATTAGAAAAATTTATATTAAAAGTTTGTGCGATTTTTTCATTTAGGCGATTTTTTCTTTTGCTCTAAATGGATTAAATTTGAAATTTGAACTTGAATTACAATATAAAAATAAAAATAAAACATTTATGAAAAAGTTTTTGCGATTTTCTTTATCAAGGCGATTTTATTTTATTTTATTGGTAACTAATTATCGATATATAAAATTTTTTAAGTGGTTTTTTGTGAGATTTTTGGGATTTTTTTGACTTAGGACCAAGGCAAATTCACAACAGGTGAACTTAAGAGCCCTGCTGATAACCTTTTTAGATTTATAATTGTTGGATGTCATAATTATATTTATTATCTTTGTTTTTGTACAATGATTTTAACAAAAATAAATCGTTTCTGGCTTTTGCAAAAGTTGCACTTGTGTAGTACCGAATTTACCTGTAATGAATTCGCGTTGCTTAGGCGATTTTTTTTTATTTTTCCTTTTTTTTATTATGTGTTTTTTATGATTTTTGTATTTTTTCTCTGTTTAAACGGCTAACACGGTTTTTCTATATCTGTAATTGTTTAGTTTATGAAAATTTTTAAAATATTTTTAGTCTTAGCGATATTTTCGGGACATCGATTTGAGCTTTTATCCAGCACTTTTAAATCATAATTTCATTTCATCTTTCTTCTTAAAAAACACTAACAACAATTGTTTTTGGCTTATCAGCTTCACATACATAATACGCCGGCTGGTTACACATCCAATCATTCATTTGATATTTCGGCTTTACATACCACAAATGTACACAATTCTCATGACCTCCTGCATTGTCCGGTTGTCCGGCGGACCAGTCGGCATAACTTATACGTTCGCCGGTACGATACCAATAGAAATCACCCTCGGAATCCAAATCAGAACCAGACAGCCACCACCAGCGATCTAAAGGATATTTAGCAATCATATAATCGGACAAGGCTGTCATTTCCTCTTGAGAGTCAAAAGAGGCCAGGAATCCGCCCAAAGAGCGGCAAATTAAAAAGGCCTTATACCAAGTAACCTTAGAAGGCGAACACAATAAGAAACTTTTTATTAGGGGAGAAATGTTTTCAGAACCGACCTTGCTTTGGCCAAAATGATATAGTTTATTGCCTATCTTGGATATTGAGATCATCTGCGAAACCTGTAAATTTTTTTTTTAAATTTAAATAAAAATTATTTTACTCTTAACTTACCATCCAAAATACTTGTTGACACCTGAGTACTATGACCGGCCAGTGCTATTGCAAGTATATTACAAATGACACCAATTCTTAAAACTTTTGACAACATTTTTGTATAAATTTTAACGTCTGATCTGTATTAAGATTGTTAGGAAAATAAAAATTTACATATTAAGATTTTTATTTATAAAGAATATAAAAATTTAAAGTTTTTTTTGCTTTTAAAGCTGATGGCACAAAAATCAAAACAAAACAAAACAAGCTAGTAAGAAAGTATAGCAGGTCAAGCCCGACTATATGATACCATACACCAAAGTATTTACAGACGAGTTTTCGAGAAAGTACCAAAAAATTCCGTTTTGAAGTTAAGGTTCATATAAGAATTGATATGAGATTCTTTTAGTGTTAAAGCGATTTTAGAAAAGGGTGTTGAATGGGACCAATGGTCAATTCTGGACCTGACAGCTCAAAATTTTTACATGACGTAGTAGATATTAAAGAATAACAATATGAAAAACTATCGTGAGCGATTTAAAAAAATTCGATAAGACGACTTATGTTGCAATAAAATATTTTTGGAGCAAATTTAATCCAAATACCAATAAAATATTATGATTTATGGGCACAAAGAATCTATTTCAGAAAGAAGATTTTGTTAGGGCTATTGTAAGCCACGGACCGATTTTCTCCATTTTTAATAGAAATTTTTCCTTGTGAAAATATCATCAAATTATATTTAAACATGTAAACTGCACTCAAGGTTTACACAGAAAACAAAGCATTAATCAAAAATTAAATCAGTTTTAATTAAAAAATTTAATCAAGTGAATTAAACATTTATTTGATACTATTAATTGGCACCGGTAAACAAATTCACTTGATTAAACGTTTAACTCACTTGAATAACCTTTTAATTCATTTGATTACATCTTTAATTAAAACTGATTTTGTTAATGATTAATGCTTTAATTGGTAAAATTTTGTTTCTGTGTATATAAATAGAAAGCAAGACAGCCAGTACAAGCGGACAGTATTAGATCGTTTCAGAAAGTGATTCTGAGTCGATCGGTTTAGTTAAAGTGGATATGGGACACATATCAGTTCACTCAACAGCACAAACTAGCTTTGCTATGGTGGCGTGCTTTAAAATAAAACCTCTATTATTTTCATTATTTAAGTATATGGGGCTTTGCATTAGTATTCTTTGCTTTGTATAAATATTTTCCTTTAAGTCCGTGTGGGGCATAGGACCATATACTTTACTTAATTTTCAAGGTAATAGACAGCTATCGCCCAGACTTGCAATTTCAGTTGCAGCATTTCTTGATTGGGGAGGGATCTCAGTTTCATGTTCTGTAATTCTGACACTTTTCAAATTAAAGTTGGCTGTAGATGTATTTAAATATGAAATATAAAACTGAGAAGAGTAAAGACAAGATAAAAATACAAAAACTGCAAGGCTTTTATGTCATAATCTAGACACGAATGCAATTTCAAAGAAGATTTTTAAAAAATTGCTGCAACAAAAATTGCAAGTCTTGACAATGACTTGAGTTTTTAATTTGTTTTATAAGAATTTAAAATAAACTACCAATACCAAACCTGACGTTTTTTGTTCTTAAATCTTTATAACTTATATGGAGCCACCCATATTCTCTATAAAAAAGAGACGATTTTGTTAGTTATCACTTAGAGATGCTACTGTAAGAACCTAAAATAAATCAAACTATTAAATAGATCGTACTATTTTTAACCATGTGCAAAATTTAAATACAAAAGTTATTATATGGGTATTTCCATTGTTCCATATAATATATTTAGCAGTAAAATACTCAATTAATAGAAGACTTTTATGGTGTTTTCTTTTCTACAAAAAAATGTGACATTTTATTTAAAACAATGTAATTTTGTGTCTGTTTCTTAAAAATTTTCTCCCGAAAAGGATGAGTTTTTTACAATAAAACAAGCCACCCTTTTCGGGACCAACATTTTTAAGAAACAGACACCAAATTGCATTTTTTAAAAACAAAATGTCACATTTTTTTGTAGAAAAGAAAACACCATTGGGTTTTTAATTATAATTTAACCCCATAAAGCATTAAGTTAAACTATCTTATTGTTGTTAATATTTATTATAAGAACTGTGTAGGGTATTAAAGTTTTGGTTAAATCTATACCTTTATAACTAAGCATCTTGGCTGCATCCTGGCTGCTCTCTTTATTTTATGGCTCTTAATTGGCGATAAGAATTTTTATTTGTATTCAATGCACTCTTATCAGTTTTATTGAGGGACTTCCCTGTCCATTTATAAAATCTTTTAAACAAAAGTGTGTGTGTGTGTGTGTGTGTGTAACCCTGCAGTTAGGTTAAAAAAAATTACGAGTCTTAGGTATAGGACCATTTGGGTTTTTAAACAACAAATGAACTTAAACTTTTTTTTACAACGTTTTGAAAAATCTGTAAACAAAAAGAGCTTCATATCTTTTTTGCTTACTAAAGAGCGTTTCAGACTATAATACTTTGTATTGAGACTTGTCAAAAGCTCAAGTTATGTGTGTGATAGTGTGAATGCAATGTGTTCTGAACAAAATTAGGCGGGCGGGTCATTTAAGATCTTACCGAAGGCTTAAAAGGTCCAAATATCAAAGCTTTTGTGGAGAAAGCTGACTGATATATAAGAAGCTGATCGATATATAAGAAAGTCTTTAAATTTAAATACATACATATATACATACCGATCATCTGATGTTTTAAGTTCACATGTTGAAACGTTCCGAAATCAAAGCGAATAGCCAAAAAAAATTACCAAAATGTTCCAAGCCCAACTGCAGGGTTTAATATTGTTTTTTTTTAACAAGAAATGTAAATGTTTAAATTGTTGTGAGAATCACAAATAAGCCAATTAAATATTTTTTTTTTTTTTTTTTTTTTTTTTTTTCTCAATATTATTTATTGAATCTTCATACATTTAAATATGAACTAACAATAATTAATCAAATCTTAACCTAATACTTTATTTTATGTCCTGCCAGTGCCAGACAAAAATTTTCTTCATCACGGGTTCTGTTCACTTATCGAGGTGTTTGTCGCTCATCTAATTGGATAAGTGCTGCAGTGTCTCTTCTTCTTAAGCGAGTGTGGCCGCTATCATTTAAAATATTTCGTGCTAGTGGGTTTGGATGCAATTCGAGCCTTTTTAAGTATTTTACTGCATATTTCGTAATCATAGTTTTGACTAATGGAACATTGAGATCCTTGTGAATATTTGAGTTTTTTACATACCAAGGGGCAGCTGTGATTATTCGAAGAATTTTATTTTGGCGTCTTTGAATTTTTTCTATATTAGAGGCCGAGGCAGTGCCCCATAACTGAATACCATAGCACCAGATTGGCTTTAAGATGGAGTTGTAAAGAAGAAGTTTGCAGTCGAGACTAAGGACAGAGTTTCTACCAATAAGCCAATGAATTTGAATGGCTTTTAGTTTCATTTGAGTTAATTTTGCCTCTATATGGCATTTCCACGTTAATCGCCGATCCAGATGTATACCGAGATATTTTACATGCGAATGTTGAGGAATTATTTGATTGTTGATTGTAATATGGGGGCAAGATTCCCGGCGCAAGGTGAATGTTATATGCACGCATTTTTGCTCATTGACCATTTTATTAAATATTAAAAGTAAATAATTTTAAGCTCTAAAAAAACCAAAAAAAAACTTTCAAAACTTTTGTTTAACAATGAGAATGAACCCGAAAAAGTTTACACGTTTAAGTTTTTAATATTGTGTAATATGTGAGAGAGTATTAATATAGACTGGCTGTGTTGATGACAACACGGATAATGCTCTTAACTCCTACGAAGGCGCATTTTACATCGATGGGTTGGCTTTCGGAGAATCTTAGGGCAAAACAGCTATCGCTCTGCTTTGTGGCACGATTAAGTTAAAAACATAACTAGTCGAACCGTTAACATGGTCATGCCAGGATTCTACAAGACTTGACAATCTATAGGTAGTAAAATATTAAGCTTTTCGGTAAGCAGTTTTGTAAGGAAGATGAGCACAATTTCCCATAGGAAACCTACTAAGAAGTGGAAACCTACTATGAAGGTCAGAAGTGTTGGAGGAGGCTTGTTTATAGAGGAATTAGCTGCTAAAGTGTCAATTCAACTGCCGGATGATTGTAGTGTCGTATATGGAGGGATATACATATTCATATTTGCTACAAGCGGATGTTTACACGACATCAAGTTAAACTGGAGAATGTCGGGTACATTTAAATAAGATTGCGCATAGTTCTAAAGTTTCTCTAGAGCGGATACTAAGGTACTCGGATTGCCGAGCTACTCCAATATCAGATGAGCTTGCCAAACAAGGCGGTTGCCTGGATGACAGATTTACAGACTATCTAATTCGCTCCACTAAGGCTCAACAGAGAGCACAGTACAACAGTGAATTTAGTAATAACTGGACATTATGCGTTATGTTTCAAGAAAGTGAAACGAATTTGACGAATAATGTAGGAGATGTCATGATAAATAGGAGGAAGAAACCGTGTTTTAATTTTAGTGTAAATAATTTAGTATACGGGACATAAGAGGCAGAGAGAGATACTTTGGGATGCCAGAGCAGTTTTGCTTGAATGTTTTATTTGGGATAGAGTTTAAGAAACTTGTTTTTTTTATTAGGGAAACGAAATGGTTGCTCTAAACAGCGGCGCATAGAGAAAAGCTGTACTCCCGGACAGGTCATCAGTTCAAGGTTTTTCGCTTGGGTGATTTTTCATATATTACTTTGGGCTATTTATATTTGCGCGATTTTGCTGGCATTCCATTTTTCCTACAGCCCTCAGTTTTAACTCTGGTCAGCCGAAACATTTTGCAGATTTAACGCTCTTTTAATTGTGCACCGTCAGAATATATGAAGGTACTCCTTAGGACACTTATGCAAGAACTCCAGGTTCATTTTTAAAGGAACACTTAAGTTGTGGTTCTATTGTTTTTAAGTGAAACATTATTAACCGTACCCCTTTAATGTTTTTATATATAACTTTCTTTTTTAATTCACCAGCATTTAACTCTTAGGTTAGGTTCCATAGGCAGTCATTATGCAGAAAAGCTTTAGTTAGCTTGTCGGGATTTGGAAATCAAGTATTTTGGGTGCGGGATTTTAAGTTTCGGTCATATGATCCCAACCCAACTAAGTACATATGTAGGCTTAAAACTACTTTGTATGAATTATTAAATAAAAATTTGAATATAAAAATTGGGCGGTTTTTTATTCTTTTTGGGGCCTTTTCCACCATTTTTGGATATAATTTCATTTTTATTTTTTGGGCCATTTTTTCGTTTACGTTGGGTCATTTTCCGTTTCAGAGATTTTTTTATGTATTATTTATGGGCGACCTTTTTTTAGGAGATTTTGCTTAAAATGAGTTAATTTGTCAAAGCCAATTTCGAGATATCTTTAGCGTAGGGGCTAGGCTGGTTGGTTAACGTGATAGCATGCCCAGAACTAGGCGTGCTGCAAGTAGAGTCGACAGTGACTCCGTTTTGACACCACACAACTCGTCAAGAATAGGAACCCCTATTCTTGCTCAGGGGCAATACTGAGGTGGCTAGAGCCAACCCTTTGCTTTGAGATATTTTAGCAAGTGGCTGAGTTTTACCCGTGATATCTCAGAGAGTCCTTGTAAAAGGCAATTCTTAAATGAATTAAACGCTGGGCAATCACATAGGAGATGAAATACTGTCTCCTCAGTTCCAGGTTCTCTGCAGCTGGGGCTAGGCTGAATCATGAAGACAAGGTGGCGTTACAAACACTAGGTCAAGTCCATAATAGGGGAAGATATCAGTAGAAGTGTTGGGTCTAAATATCTATAAATACAAGTCCAAATAACAATATTCAATTTCACTTGTTAAGGGTGTTTTTTTAAGCCCAATAGAACTTGAAATTGTAAAAAATAATACAAAAAATTAAATTGTAATCAAAATTTTTTTTTTATTCGAAAGATCAATACGTGACATTAACATTTGAAAATGATTTCGGGCATATGGGCACCGCGGCTGTTCTTGACGAAGCGCATTCTGGACGTCCAATTTTGGGCCACTTTTTCGAGCACTGCTGGCCGTATGTCACGAATAACACGAACAATGCTGGCCTCCAAGGCGTCAATTGTTGCTGGTTTAACAGCATAAACCAGTGACTTCTCGTAGCCCCACAGGAAATAATCGAGAGGTGTCAAATCGCACGACCTTAGAGGCCAATTGACAGGTCCATTTCTCGAAATCAACTTATCGCCAAATTTTGATTTCAATAAGTCGGTGGTTGCGTTCGCCGTATGGCACGTAGCGCCATCCTGTTGAAACCACATCTCCTCCGGATCAATGTCATCCATATTTTCAAACAAAAAATCATTGATCATGGTGCGGTAACGATCTCCATTGACCGTAACGCGAGCTCCGGCCTCATTTTTGAAGAAATAAGGTCCGATGATGCCACCAGCGTGAAAACCGCACCAAACGGTGCATTTTTCTGGATGTAATGGAGTCTGTAGGGTCTCTTGTGGATTGGTCTCGCTCCATATGCGGCAATTTTGCTTATTAACAAACCCGTTAAGCCAAAAATGAGCCTCATCGCTGAACACAATTTTGCGATAAAACAACGGGTCAGTTGCCAACTGCTCTAGAGCCCAATCGGCGAAAGAACGACGCATATAATGGTCTCGTGGCTTCAATTCCTGCACCAGCTGGATCTTATACGGGTGTAGGCCGAGATCTTTGCGCAAAATTTTCCACGTAGTGGACGGACAGAGCCCCAATTCCTGCGACCGACGACGAATCGATAAATTTGGATCTTCTTCCACACTTTCGTTTACAGCGGCGATATTCTCTTCAGTACGCACATTCCTTCGACGTGTTGGTGTTATTGCATCCTCTAGAGAGTATGTGGTACGAAATCTATCCACAGTTCGACGAATGGCTTGTTCAGATGGACGATTATGTACGCCATAAAAATGACGAAGTCGTCTATAAGTTGCGCGAATCAACGACTGATTTTCAAAGTAAATTTGGATAATTTCGTAGCGTTGTTCAAGCGTGAGTCTATTCATGATGATTTGTCAGAGTATACTGAAACGATAAAAAAAAAATATTTCATCAAAATTTAATTTTTTTGTGTTACTTTTTACAATTTAAAGTTCTATCTAGCTTAAAAAAACACCTTTTATAAGTGCTATATCGTATTCTTAGACTATAAAAAGAAACTAGAGTAATTTAATGGGCTAAAGAAAACTGAAGTTTTATAAACTAATTAAGTATTTCAGGAAATTATTACTTAAACTAAGTCTAAGTTTTAATAGTGATTTTCATTCCCTATAACCAAACGTGTTATTAAATTAACCAGTCTCAAGAAAACGTTGCATACTTTTAGTTACTTAAAAAGTAGCATACTTTTAGAATGTGTTGATATTTACTATTTTAATTCACCCCTATTCTGCGTTTCGATTCGGATCGAAATTTTCTCCGTTTTTGGCAACTTTGGTGTTTTGTGCGTTGAAAAACTTTTCGATTGAAATGTGAGAACTGAAACAAAAATACCATAAGTTGAAACAAACATGTTTATGTTAATAAGGAAAAAGTTTTTACTAAGAGTAATGCAAATATGAATTATAGTAAATATGATTTGTATAAAGACTAAAATACTTTACCCCTGAATGTATGTGCTAAATATATTCTGGTAACTAGTTATGCTTTGCTATTTATTTGCATATATGTATGTATAAAGCCAGCCAGAGAGAGAAATTTCACATTTTAGGAAATTTCAAATATCGCACAGTGAATTATGAACAGTCACCAATAAATATTTAAAAAAAATCATTTTTTTATGAACCAGTTTATAAATCAAATCAAATCTTCTTTAAAACTTGTGAAACTCAATTTACATTTAAAAAGTTGCCTCTATAGTTTTGAAGCCAGTTTTATGCCTCTCCTAAACATTTCTGAATTTTTCGCTGTAACTGTTTATAATTAAGTGTGCGATATATATTACAGAAAAATATATTAAAATTTCTTAGATATTCCTCCTAATTATTAATTTGCATTTATTATACTCAGTTTATTTAATTCAAAGCAAACGAAAAACAATTAAAATGCTAGTTCAAAGTTTAATTGGATTAAAACGCAAACTAAAACGTAAGAACAGGTATTAGGGAAATATTTTACAATTACAAACATTAATTTATTTCCTCACACCTAATAGTAACATTAGAGCAAACATTTTAAAATCAAATTGTTTTGTTTTTAAGTGAGAAAAATAGGTCATAGTCATAAATTACTTATAAAACAGTTACAAGTGCATACTTAAAGGCGCCAGAAATGATTTAGTAGCTGGTTATGTACATACACATACATACATAGCACAAAGTTAAGCATACCGTTAAGGGGGGAAAACATAAATTTAAATTTTTTTATTAAAGTGTGAAAATTATTTATGGAGAACAAAAATTTATAATAAACAAAAATCTTTAAGATGATTTTAAAGAGATAATTTTAGTAATACGTTTTAGTATAATTAATGTATATTTTTTTAAGCCGGTGTTAAAAATTAAACTGAAATATAAAAAGTATACATAATAAATAAATATAATAATAAATTTCAGTTTATCAATAGTAACCTCATAAAGGCTTTAAGACGTGACCTTAAATTAATGTGAAAGATTTACGTAGGTAGTTGCCATATTGGCCTAGCTCCGTGTTGGTCTTAGCACCGAGTGTAAAACAATGCATTCACCAAAGGTCCCCATTAGTGAATGCAATGGAAAATCAGCCCTTAAACCACTGCCATCACGTGACCCCCAGGGTTGTATGGAACTGCTAAACGATATTAAACCTTTTGGTGTAACATTCTCTGGGGCAAAATCTTCCCGAATTCTTTTGGGGAGAGCGATCTGATCCCTAGATGCTGTTACCATGCAACAGATGCTGCTAGAATTTTTCAAAAACCAGCGGAGGTTAGATAGCTTCAGCTCCTTATTAAGGGGCGAGTATATAATTCTGCCAAACTATGCACTCAAATTGCTACCTGGGTGTACTAGTTCCCCTAACACTAGGTTGCGGTTTGTAAACGATTTACTTGCCTCCAATGCGAATAAGATCCGCCATGTAAAAAGGCGGACACGGCAGGTGCTTTTGTTAATCTTTCCCACAACTGTCACAACGGGGTTCCCCAAGGAGTCTAACAAACAGTCAGTCTTCAAGTAGGCCAACTTTTCACACAAGTGGTGGAGAATTATCTGACTTTTTAAAAACTTCTTTTTCATAATGTTGGGTATAACCCACTGCCACCACGTGATTTCAGAAGGAGCCTCACAAAGAGTCTGTCTGAAAATAAGGTTCCAGAGGCTACTGACTCCGTGATACCAGATAGGATCTCTTGTCAGCCGCGTTCTCTAGATATTTGACAGTCTTAAACTCTGCGGAGTTTTAGGTATTAACTGCAGCCAGTTATATTCCCATGAAGGCGACGCTAAGAGGTAAACAAGGGGTCAAGGCGCTCAGTGCATTCCCGAGAGATCAGAAAAATTTATTTTCAGGTTTTTTTTCTCAAGTCTGTCAGACTTTCAAATGCTTAAACAAAGATTTTGGGAAGATTTTGCTGTCAGACTTTTAAATGCTTAAACAAAGAGGTTAATTTAATTTCTATATCAGATTTAAATAAAAACATGGGAGTTTCCCTTGCGAATTCTAACGGTATCAAAAATTTGCAGAACAGGACGATTTTAAACCCTTCTTCTTTTAAGCCAGCCCGTGTTTATAAAAATTAATTTCAAAAATCTCTTTAAAAATTTAGTCGCAATGATATTTGAAGCTTTTTTCCCCTTGTTAAAAAATACTTCCCTAATATTTTTCTTGATAACTCACCAACTGCTTTTTCTAGAACACGATATAAAACAAATTATTTTCTTAATAAGCTAATAAGCAAACAAATACAAAATTGCCCAAAAACCTGCTGAACTTAATTCCATAATAAGCCAGCCAACTCACAAATTTACAGTTAATCATCTTTTGGCTTGGAAGGCATGTTAAAGAAAATTTCTGTTTGTATATTTCACTTGAAATCCTTTCAACATAATACCCAATTAAATTTGCCATTAAATTCTATTACCAGAAACAAGCGCAAAGAACACAAAAAGATCTTCATGTTGAGCAATACACAGCTTATTAACTTTATAATTCATTTGAAGAATTAAATATAAGAAATTTTCAAAAAGTTTCTGAAAAAAAATTTTTCGTAAATTGTTACACACTTGCAACAAATTACCTAAAATTTATGTTGAAGTGTTGTAAACGAAACACTCAGAGAAATATATGGCTTAAAAATGCTTAAAAATATCTTTAAGTTTTTCATCAAAATACAAAGACATTATAGATTTCTGTATATCTGGAGAACGGCTAGAGCCAAAGTTTCCAAATTAGGTATCAGCATCTTGGTTATCAAAACACAACATCCGGCAAAATGAGGGCGGGATGGCAGAAGTGGAAGTGGCACGAAAACAGATTTATTTGTATCTTACGAACCGTAGAAGACAAATTATCCAAACTTGGTACACACAACAGCTTACTAATAGATATCCTCTCTAAAAAATTGGATGGGTTAGAGAAGCGGGCGTGCCACCTCCATTACAAATACATTGTTGATTGATGTATATCTGGAAAACGGCAAGACCCAAAGTTACCAAATTAGGTACAAGCAGCTTGCAATATACATCATCCGACAAAATGTGGGCGGGATTGGAGAGGTAGGCGTGGAAAAATTGATTTATTTAAATACAAGCAATAGTAAAATAAAAAGTGTCAAAATTGGCACACATAGCTGGGTTATCAATACACAACTTCTCTACAAAAATGGTCGGGGTTTAAGAAGTGGGCGTGGCACCTCCTAAGCAAATACATTAAAGATTTCTGTATATCTGGAGAATCGTAGCAGTAAAAGTTTTCGAATTCGGTAGAAAAAGCTTCGATGTCAATGCATGATATCTCGCAAGAAGTAGGCGGGAGTGGAAAGTGGGCGTGGCACAAAAAACATGTATTTACATTCATATTTGATACACATGCCTGGCTTGTAAATACATAAAATCGATCAAAAAGTGGGTAATAGTGGATAAATGGGCGTGGCACCTGCCATACAAATATAAGTTTCTGTTTATCTTTAGAACTGTGGCAGTAATAATTTACAAATTTATTGGTTACCAATGCACAACATCTTTCAAACAGTGGAAAGAATCGGAGAAGTGGGCGTGGCAGAAAATAAAATTCTTTATATCTGGGTAACGGCAATAGCTAAATTTTGCAAATTTAGTACAAATAGCTTAGTTATCAAGGCACAGCAACTGTTAATAGGTAGGCGGGATTGGTGAAATGGGCGAGGCAAAAACAGATTTTTGTGTATTTGGAGACCAGCAAGAGTTAAATGGTCCAATTTTGTTACAAATAGCTTGTTTATAAATACACAACATCTTTCAAAAAGTAGACTGGATTGGTTAAGTGGGCATGGTACCTCCCATACAAAGACAATAAAAATTTCAGTAAAGTACTGTAACAGTGGAAGTATTCCAATTTTGTACAAACAGCTAAATATTAATACACAGCACCATCAACAAGTAAGTTCTTAATAAATTGCGAAGACTTTTGAATCATCTTACCGTCTTCCAGTAGAAGATATAAGGGCACTTCGACAGAAGAGCTCTATTTTCGTTACGTTACGCCACCCAGCAATTAAGCTTGTATTTAAGACCGATGTTGTTAAAATTTTTCCTCTGCCAAGAGTACTGAAATATGCTTTAAAAAGGGCCCGTATGGTTAACAATTCCGAAGGTGGCCTCTCGGCCAAAAGAATTTTTTCTACTTAATGCAACAAGACGTAGACATCAAAAAAACACAATGCAAAAGCAAATCTAAAGTTTTTTATTTATTATAAAATTGTCAGTCAAAGCACATCGGGTTACAGTTTGCGCCACTTTATGCTAAAAAAAAATACTAAAGAATTTGACTTCTTGATCTTTTCTGGCGTAAAATTGAAATATTTATTCAACATTTTTTTCACGAATTCATTGAAAGAAATTTATCTTGGTAAATTTTCTTTATTTTTTGAAAATAAATTTTTTAAAAACTTTTGGTATCAATTTTAGTAAAAATAAAAAAAATTAGAATGAGACCTCTTGACCTCGGTGGTGAAATTTTTTTTAAAAAGAATGTCCTTGTTTTATTTCGAAATAAGTTAATGATAAATTCAATCTTGAACACAAATCTTTCTTTGAGTGTAACTAAATATTCTATACCTTTTATTACAGTAAAATATTATACGAGTAGAAACATGAAACATTTAGTTACGTTGTGCTGTGCGTGTACGCGAAAGTTTTTAAGTATTGCGTACTTGTGTGTTCATTATCCTTCTGCTTATTCCTCTTCTTGCTCGCTACTTTATACTTTACAAGCACACAAACTCGTCTTTACGCAACATTTTATACTGAAGGCAGGATTAAAGTTCAGGAGAACTTAAGTTCAACTCTTTTGCTGTTCAAAGGTGAACGTATGGATGTGTGTTTGTTTGTGTAAGATTTATTTTATTAGTTACGTGTAAAAACAAATACAGGTACGACTTTTTACTTGCAGGTGTATAAAAAGGATTTTGCAGCATATTTTTACGTACTCGCACATAATTGCCATTAAATATTTACAACTCCACTAATAATACGCAGTTGTTTCCCTTAATCAATTCTGAGAGTCTGCGTTTCTGTGTGATGCTGAGCTAATAACTGGCAAATTAATTTTACTAGCAGCTTAAATTAAAACTAATTGCAAGTTGTTAAAGAAAATTCTAAATATAAATGAGAATTTTATATTAAAAACTTTCGTATTAAATAAAAATTTCGAAACAAATTTATTACAAACAAGGTCAAAGGTCAAATTACAGATTAATAAATATTTTGCTTGAAATCGATATCAATATATAAAATTGTAACGTTACTTTGCTGACTGCTTAACTGATTCATCATCGCAAGCCTAAAGCTGAGCACACACTAGTGATTTGTGCGTGTAATTTTTGACCATACCATTTCTCCACACACGACAAACAAATCACAATAACCTTAAACGTTAGAAAGATAACATGACATGTGAAGCGGATGATGCAATTGCTCTTTTGATAATTATTTTGTGTACACAACAAAAAAGAAAAAAATTAAAAAAAGAAGAAAATTGAATTGATTCGACGTTTCGTTGCGCACTAAAATAAACAATATTTTAAAATATTCGCGCACACGCCCGCTAACACATCGAACAAATCACAAGAAATGGAATTTCAATAACTTGTGATTTGTGCGCGCACAGCCCCATTTACAACCCTAGAGGGAAGCGAACTGACACCGAAGTAGTCCCGTGATAGGTCTTTGGTGGTAGAGACCGGTTGTAACACTTTATATGAATAAGACCTATCACTTTTACATGGGGTTGTCATTGGAGGGGGTCAATTGACACCATTTGACCAGTCACAGGTCTATTCTCCATGAACGTACTTTGTGTCAGTTACTAAAATGAAGTATTATTTCAATAAAACAAGTCCTAGAATTAAATTCAAGAACCAAATTTTAAAAAGTAACAAAAAATGTGTCACAGCACCGGTAAAGACTGTACTGAAATTCATTACTTTTTGTCCTCTTTTGTTCTTCATAAACCAGTTAAGAGATTGGTTCTTCTTTCACTGGTCATGAGTCCTTTCTTTTTGTACTTGTTCTATTTTCACAAATCCCAGGACTAGTATGTTGGACCAATTGACAAAAATTTCCCGCAGGGAAGTAACAAGAAGTCGAGCACTCACAAATCACTAGTGTGTAGGCAGTTTAAGCGCCCAAAGCTAAAAACTAAAAGTTTTGAACCAAAATTAGGCTCTTGCTACATCGATAAACTAAGACAGGATTTTTGGTAATTCGAATGTTTTAGGAAAGAGTTCTAAACTAAAAGTGTTACAAAAATGAGTAAACGTTGGTCATCAAAAAATAGAACATAAAATTGGTACTTTTTCGCAATACGAATGCTTAAGGGGTGAAAATCGTACATATTTTTAGTTCTCTTTTTTAACAAAACATTTTTTACATAAAGTTGACTGAAAAGATAACCGATAGAATTACCGATAGAATTTTTTGTATTTTCCCCAGGATTTAAAAAACTGCAGTTGATAGCAAAAACTGTCGAACAAAAAAACGAAAATCAAATTAATATTTGGGAATACAAAAGTTTTTATTAATAAGATTTTGTTTGTCGTGCTAATTCCCAATTTTAATTCTTGATAAAAACACTGAAATTTATTGTTGTGTCAAACTTCTCTTTTTGAATTGGTTTGAAAGCAACTGTTTACATTTAATGAAAGAAAATATATAGCAACAGTTTTTTTTTTTTTTTGCCAATGACAAATGAAGAAGTGGCAGAAATGGGGGTTTTTCTACTTTGACTGCAGTTTTGTAAACGCTAATTTTCACCACTGCTTCTGGCTATTGTTTTGAAGAAAAATGTAAATTTTTTGAACGTTCACAAGCGAAGTTAAAAGTTAATAGTATTTTGTTGAAAGCGAAAATCATTTTTTGTGCCGCATACGCCACTTTCATAAATTTATTTCTAAAAAGTAGCCTTTTATACTGCATACGTATACCTACTGCTTATGTATTGAGTTGTTGACATTTTATTTTGCTTTTGTTTTAACTAATTTGTTTTCTTACGAAAAAAAATACATACTTGCAAATTTAAATTTTTCAGGGAACATTGATATATTGTGTTTAGGTTGACTAAAAATTCTTTCCACATTTTCCAAAGATTGTGGAAGGAAAATTATTTTTTGGAAATGCACCAGGACTTAAAAACTGCAGTCAAAACCAAAAAACGAAACTTTGGGTACAACTTTTCTCTTTTTGAGTTGGTTTGACAGCGACGGTTTATATTTAATGAATCAGGAGTAAAAGCAACAGTTTTTTTTGCCAATAACAAATGCAGAAGTGTCAGAAATGGCAGTTTTTCGACTTAGACTGCAGTGTTTTAAACGCTAAAATGCACCACTAAAATATCCGCAAAAAGCTTGCCAATTTACTTCACTTCCTTACATTAGATTGACTATCGGATTAACCTGCCGCATCCTCAATTCCGTATTATCTTATAATAATAATTGTTTGATTTAAACTGTTTTATTGATAGAGAATAAAAATTTAGCTTACTCTTACTCTTTTGTAAGTAACTATTTATTTTCAAACTCAAATATAAAGTGTTTTTTCTTTTGCTTATAGAAAAATATATTTTCTTTTGCTTGGATTAAGTTCTTTCATTCTTCAAAGTTGAATTTTTTTTTAAATAAAAATTTAAAAATGTGACAAGTATTCCAGTGTGGCACAAAATTTGGCCATTTTTTGAGCAAACATTTGCAAATCAGCACTTTGATAATGTAAAAAAATCGGCAAAATGCCGACAAATCGGCAAATATGGCAGGCCTGTGTGCAAGAGAAAACAAGAGTGAGAGATGTCTAGCAGCATTGCCAACTCGGTGCTGTTTGCATCTTTTTTAGTGCTTTTAAAATTTTTCGAAGCGAAAAACTATTTAGTTAGTGTTCGATGCATTTTTTCTTTTATTTTGACTGACAAAGCTTTAAGAATAAAGGCTCAGTTAGCTAGGGAGTAACAGTAACAGTAACCTTACCTTAAAAAAGTAAGACCAATATATTTCTTACAGATTGAGACGTAACATCTTACTGCTCACTATAATCGTTCTAATTGCTTTACATACAACAAAATGAATCAGCTGATTTGCAACGTTCCTGTTACTCCCGGCTAACTGAGCCTTAAGTTTTTGTTTTAAATGTAGTTGTGCAAAAGAAAGAGTTCTTTTACATTTAGTGATATAGGCAGTCAATGATTTGTTTTTCTTTTTTTTTTTTGGTTGCATTAAATCTAATTTTACAACAAAATATCTTAGAGCGTAGCAAAAATGTTTTAGTACACAATCCATATATATGTGCATATGGATGTGTCAGAACCTAAATGACCTAACTACCTTTTGAAAATTCAAAATTTTGTTATATTACTATCTTATTATGTAGTTGTAAACTCTTTAAAAATTATTTTGTTCTTCTAATATTTAAATATTTTCCATTAAAAAATATAAAACAATCGTGTATAGATTGTGAATCTTTTTCGAATTTTTTCAGAAGCAAACATCACTGTTTTACTTTACTGTTTATTTTGTGAAGTTAGGCCTTTTAGCTTCTTACACATCTATATATCTATATAAAATACATCCAACCGAAGGAAGGCAATTTTGTGAAGATGGTTTTAGGCATATATATAAATATATATATATATATATATATATATATATATATATATATATATATATAAACTACTACCACGAAAGGAGGAAGAGAGGAATTTCTGGTTCTCCGAAACAATCTAGCCGATTTTAATGAAATTTCAAACTTAGGTAGATCCCTATTTTGAAAGACAAATAAGCTATTAATTTTCTTAAAACTGGACTACGAAAAGGGGGTCTCGCAGTAGCAAACATCGCGTATCCGCTAGTAGTAAAATAAATTTGCAGAAATTCGTTGGGTTCAAAAAGAAAGCTACGTAAAGGACCATATTCAGTTAAAAAATTCGAAGCTCGACAACAGTATTATCTTTAAGCCGTGCTTAAATGGTTTTTTAATTTGCCCTGTAATTTCAATGATATAATTAAATTTTTGAAGAAAAAAAGGAACATTTTGAAAAAAAAAAACAAATTTTTTGTTCTTAAAAAATACATAATTCTAGGGACGAACACAACTGGGACGAACGACGAATTTTGTCCAGCAAGACGAATTAGTCGGAAGAAATTCGCTGTATAAATTTGTCGTATGAAACCAGTGTTGCCATTAGGATACGAAAGATACATTTTTCGTATCTTTTGATGAATTCAGGTACCATGTATAATCCTGACATTTTTCGTATCTTTTGAATCGTTACGCAAAATGTACAAAAATAAAATATTAGAGAATTTTAAGCCAAATAAAACCTATTAAGACATACCGACTCAATGCTAATACAATAGCAGCTTAATTAATGGCGAAAGAAAACCTAAAGGATATAGTAGTGCGACGTTGTTCTGAGCTACTTTTTTATTTTCAGGAACTTTAAACGAACTTTTTGATATAATCGCCTTAGTAAATACGCCTTAACTCGTATATTAATTTTTACAAAAATTAATTTGTTTTGATAACATCCAAACATTATATTCACTTTAAAGTTCGCTTACTGTATTTTTAAAAATTACATATGTACATCAGAGAAAGCCAAAAAGTTATATTTTTAATACTTCTAACCTATTCATACTCCACCGAGCACGAGTACAGACAGGTATGAATACCAATAAGTATGAACATAAATAAGTTTGTATAGCAACCGGTATGAGTATGAACAAACAGGCATGCGTATGGATATTAGTATGAATGCGTATGAGTATAGGCATGTATCGATGAGTATCGACAAGTAACTTCAACAACTCGTATGGTTATTGTAAAGCAAGCAGTGTAGCCAGGACCTAAAAATGTTTGATGCAGAAAAGATATTACTATTTTAAGTATTTTCCAAAACAAGCAAAACAAATATAGCACTGATTAAATAAGAATTAATTAGTTTTTGTAAAAGCTGAATTAAAACATAAATATTTTCTAATATTATATAATTATGCTTCTATTAACAATAATAAAATATAATCTTTTCTACGAAAGGGGTTTTTTTAAAAAAAAATCTAAAAACAGAAGGCTATCAACTATTTTGGAATCTATTTTGTTTCTTTTTTTATGTTTCTAGCTAAAGAGAAAACTCGTTTTGATGCTGCGCTGCAGAAATTTACATGATTCTTGATTTTTATAAAGATAACCGTAAGTATATTGTGGAGTTGTTTTTCCACCATAGCGTGATGTTGTAGTCTTCTGTAAGGCTAACATTTTCGTTGGCATACTGATCGACTTCAGCTTTTAAATTTTAAACGTCTTAAAAATGCAACTGCCAACAGATAAACATCTCAAAGTCATTGCCTGTGATATCTCATTTCTTAATTCCGAATATTAGATTTATATTTTTTTTTTTTTGGTATTCGGCAACTTTTTGTGTATTTATTAAAAACGATTCAAATAAAACGACGTATTTTAATTTGCATCCATTTTGTCATTTTTTCGGAATTTCTTAAATATAGTTTTTTCTATTTATGTATATAAGAACGCAGATCTTTATATTCCGAAGATTTTTGTAAAGTCAGAAATAACAAAAAAAATTCTGGCAACACTAATGAAAAAAAATTAATAAATAAAAAATGTTTGAAGTCAATGATATACCTATGGGTTTATGTGGTTATGTGCGAGTATGAAATACAAAAGGTATGATAACATACATGAATGAAATCAAATGCGCAGGGATATACACAAGTATGAGAATAAATAGATACGAGTACGCACAGGTATTGAAAATTTTCGATATGTGCTAGAGTACTTTAATTTTTTAATACCCATTGTCTTTCTCTGATGTACATACCTAATATTTATGACTTAAATAAGTACAAAAATGAATTTATATGATATCATTTTCTTTACAATATTCATTAAATATGAAATAAAAATGTTATGTTAATAAATGTTAAACGTTAAAAACGGATTTTCAAATTTTTTTTTTAAATGTATCTTTTTGGTAACCAAAATGTATCTTTCTCGAAATTTCACTGGCAACACTGTATGAAACACAATAACGACGAAAAACAAAAATGGAAATAAAATAGTTCGTATAAGCAAGAAATAGTGTTACCATATGAACAAAGAATACTTCACAAATAAAACATTAACAACTTGACTAAAATACTTTTTTATTGTTAATTTTTTTTTCAATTTGAATTTTAAATAATATTCAGTTAAAATTTTCAATTTCTAAAGTAAAAAGTAACTTTATTTACTAAAACACTTACCATTTTGAAACAATATGGCTACCCGTTGCTGATTTGTTCGTCGTTCGCCGGCGTATGAAATAGAACAAATCTATTGAAAAGTCGCCGCGTATGACGAATTTCGGCCGACGCCATGATTGTGTGTATTTTCATATACACAAATATGTTTTATTTTTGGCGACGAATATTCGCGGCCAAAAATTCGTCGTTCGTCCCAGTTGTGTTCCTAGCATAAAAAATAAAAATGCGACAAAAATCACAGTTTTGTTTTAAAAACTTTTATGTTGAGGCTTATGTTGATGTTATTCCCAATTTACTGAGAAAACTGAATACGTAAAAAAATATATTTTAAGCATGTACAGTAGACGCTCACAAATTAGAGCTTTCAGTAATTCGAACGTCCAGAAATTAGAATCAGTGTTTGCAATACATTAAACGCTTTAAAATTCGAATTTATAGTTCTAATTTCAGAGCGTTTTTTTTTTTTTTTGTTATATGAACACAAGAAATCCGCAATTTATTTTTATTCTGTTTGAACATGTAAAACTAAAAAGGGGAATTACCAAATTTTAGATGTGTTTTCTTATTTGTTGTTTTTTGTCGCATTTATATATATTTGTGGCTAGTTTATTTGTGAAATTCGAAACATGTGTACATATTTTGGAAGTCTCTATTAAAAAGTGAAAGTGTATCATTCGAAATGTCAAATAAACGTAAAAAAAACACTTTATCATTGGAAACGAAGGTCAAAAAATTAGAAAAGGTTGACAAAGGGTTTGAAGGGAATATTAATGTTACGACATCTTTAATCAGCTATATCAAATCACATAGAACAGCAATCAAGGCGAATTCATGTCAACGGTGGTGTCGATACTACAACAAGTAACAACACCAAAAACACAACAATGTATTTTTTTGTTGCTTTCGTTGATCCATATGTCCAAATCACAAGGAACTTTTGACATATCTCTCTCTATTTAAGAAAAAAAAGTAGCACAGCTGTGTTTTCAACGCCACCTGAAAAATGAATTCGCCTTGACAGCAATATTAAATGCTGTTTTCAACACATATCAGGAAGCAAGCAATAAATCTTTGCACAGCTCTGAATACCCAAATATGGTAAGTCGTCTGTATGAGTGGTTTAAAGAGAAAGCTAAAAAAAATATTTAGAGAGGAATATCCCTATAAAGATAAAAATGCATTCCGTGGAAGCAATGGATAGTTTTCCAAATATAAGAAACGACACGGTATTTTTAATTTTAAAAAATACATTTAATGTATTGGAGTGAATTACGTTTTGTTTTCGAAATAAAAACGTCCAGAAATTAGAATAATTCAGAAATTAGAATTGCCTCAAAAACAAAGCGGTTCTAATTTGTGAGCGTCTACTGTATATAAAATTGTGTTGGTGAAAAATTTTTTTTTATTTAATTATGTACCTATGTAGGTATATCGAAAAAATAATTAAATAAATAACTATATTTTATATTAAAAGACCTGTTGGGTAATTCTCTAACTTTTTACCGACAAAAATTTGTCGTTAAGTAGAAAATTACAAGTAAAAATTTTAAAAATTTACTAGGTAGTTACAGAATTACCCCACTGGAGCTTAAAATAAAATACATTGGAATTAGTTTTTTTTTTTCAAAATGTGGATTTGTGACGAGTTCTATTTAACATTTTTTTTTTATTGTAGGTAATAACAAAATTTATAATCTTCAATGTCTGTTACCAATAAACACAATTAAATTCAATATTTAATCTTTTTGAATTTAACTCCTTAACAAATTTCAATTATAGGTACCTATATGTACCTATCTATGCATTTATATAATTCTACTCTTATTGTCTATAGATTAGTATTACCCATCCCTGTTAAAAATAAAGCAAATTTCATTTAAATCTTCTTTAACATTAATAAAACCACTTGACCTTCGACAACAAAACATTCATTCATTCATTCATCACTTACTGATGTTGTTGTTGTCGTTGTTATTGCAAAATGATTTAATTCCCCTTCCCCCTTTTCTTCATGTATTAATCAAATTTTAACTTCTTTTTTGATGCTTCGTAAAATATTTGTGATGCGCTAACCACCACACTATTGTTACATACAATAACAATAAGAATATAAAAAAGTAATGTTGTTGTTTATATATCTTTCCTCTCCCCTTTCCTCTCCCCACGACCCCTTGTTATAATGCAAAAAACTGATTTTGTTTCACACCCTTTTTATTTGGTTTCCTTTTCCACTTCTTTTTAGTTTCTAAAAAGTTTTATAGTGCGTGAACGTTTTAGTAGATGCGCTCTAAGAAATTAAATTTATTTATGGGAAAAAGTGTTTAAAAATAAATTATTTTCTTAAATAAATGTAAATAAATTGAATTTTTATCAGTAAATGAAAAAATTAAAGTAAAAAATTAGTTTCTTATTGACGAAAAGTGTGTTAAAAAATTTGTTCATATCAAAGCAGAATAACTAAGCAGTGCAGTCTCTGTTGGTTCGCTGCTTCTTTTGTTTTGTTAAGAGAGTCGCGCCGCGCCGTTAATGAGCTGAGGGCTAAAGCAGAGAATTAAAAATGTTTTTTGTGCAAAACAGAGTGTGTGTGTGCTTATAAAATTAAATTGTATTTTGTTTCAGTGAAAATACAAGTAAAGTGTAATGGTGTTTTTATAAATTATAATTTTATTATTTTCAAAAAGAGTTAATAAGAGTATGTTTTCATTTGTTAGTAAAAATTAAAAAAAAAATTTGTAAAGATGGCAATTCGCCACAAAATATGGCCTGTTTTCAAAAAAATGTGCAAAAGAGAGAAAACTTAAATGTTGAAACGTGTAACGGCTTAAGAAATAAACATAGTTATTAGGAATATGTGTATGACACAATAATGAAATTTTAGTTTTAAAGGTAAGTTATGTTCTATACATATGTAGCAATATAATAAAATCGACTTTTCGCCAAAAAGAACATTTTTATTGGTGAAAATGGTTTCTTGGGACCTTTAAAACAATATTAGTCGCTTTTAATGTTGGGAAACTATAGATAGTACTATCGATATTATCGATAGCCTTTAAATACCGAAAATATCGATAAGAAAAATATCAATATCGATATTATGTATTATTATTTAAAATACAGCTATAAATACATCTAACATCAACTATACACACAAAGTTTTTTGCCGCAAATTTTTACTTGCTATTATTAATTAGCGCTGAATTACAGCAATGAATACAAACAACAAGAATGGCAAGTGGTATGGATTGCTTAGCTGTGCTTTTAACTGCTAATTAAAGGCCTTTAAGTCGAAATTTGTACATGTTTATATAAAACTAAAATGTCAAATATTTTTCTAATGTTGTAAAAAAATGCAAATCCAAATGCAATTGCATGCATGGGACAAAACAATGAACGACCATTAGAGGAAAAGTCCGCTAGATTGATTACCTTTTTGGGTTGCGAATCAAAACCCATTTCGAAAACTATTTAAAGTTGCAATAGAATATCTTCGGTTCCTTAGTCCCAATTTACACTAGGGACATTTCTTGTCGGACAGGCGAAGTTTGTTGGCGAGGGGTCGAAAAGGTAGAGTGTGTAGTACATGACTATCTGTACTGGACATTTTTTCATTTCTCTTTCTTACTTTTCGTAGTTTACATCTTGTTGCTTTATATTATTTTTCTGTCTGACTTCATATGTAAACGCTTCAGGTAAGATTAAAAGAGAATTCAAAAAATGTCCTGCACAAGTACAAACATTCAGTCGATAGTAATATCGATATATCGATAGTGAAATCTTAACTATCGATAAATATCGATAATTTTCAAATAATGGCAAATTGGTATTTTTTTTTAAGCAATAACTTGATTCAAACAACTGTTTAAGCATTAAACAAGAATTTGAAAGAGTGATATTTTCGATATAGGATTTTTAGTTTTTACCCGATTTTGGTGTATTTATTATACCTTAAAATTTGTTTAATTTTGTAAAACTATGGATTTTGTTATTAATTGTGTTACAAAACATCAACAAAAAACATGACAATAATTGGCGAAAAGCGGTAAAACTTTAATAAATTCTTGGCTTTTTTCACTATAACTCAGGCATTTTTATCCGATCAACCCACTTTTCGAAGCTTAATTTATTATAAAAGGA
Source organism: Pollenia griseotomentosa (assembly GCA_963931875.1). Taxonomy (NCBI): domain Eukaryota; kingdom Metazoa; phylum Arthropoda; class Insecta; order Diptera; family Polleniidae; genus Pollenia; species Pollenia griseotomentosa. The sequence goes on along the minus strand of OZ007563.1, from coordinate 182,613,900 downwards.
TATAAAACTCATTTTAATTTCTGGATGACGGCAGAACGAGAAGTATACAGTTAAAAACACAAATGTACCGTTATTTGATAAATGTAACATGGTGCATTTTTTATATATATAGACCAAAATACAGTACTGTCTTTACCATAAGGGACAAGGGGCCTGTGTCCAGTACCCATGACGTCATGGGGGCCCCCTACTAAGAAATAAAATTGTTCCCAAATTAAAATTCCGCCAATTTTGCCTTAACAATTAAACTCATCATTTTGCTAATAATATTTAAGGTTTAAGGAAATAAATTTAAAATTTTCGATTTGTAAAATTTAAATTTGATTTTTTATAGGGATGTAACGATACTTCATGTTTGCCAATATATCGGTATCGGCGATATTTTACTGTCGATACTTTTTTTATAGTTTTTTTGAACAAACAATTTAATTTTTAATGCTTATTTTTCTATAACAACTAAAAGCAAAAAATCAAATAGAATAATAAATGGTTTACTTTAATTCTTAAGCTGGAGGTCGGTTTCCACACCACGCTTCGCTACAACTTTTGGGTTACTTCGAAGAGACCACAAAATCCATAAGCAAAGTCACTGAAACATTTTCTTACGCTATTTCGCTAGTTAACAGTCTTCGAACATTATTAGAAAAATAGTTCAGAGTCTCAAAAATTGGCGATTTCCGTAGCATTAGCTCTGCATGGAAGCTTTGAGGGTTTAGAGAATAATGAAATCTATTGTTTATCACAATTCTTTCCTGTGATATAAAGCTAGAAAATTTCAAGACAATAGATCGAAAAAACGTTTTATTGAGCTACATAACATGACTCTGCATTCTGAAGGTATTGAAGACACGGTCAACCCTACACCTCGATCCTACGCTGTGGCTCAGCTAAAAAAGAAATCTAGATAAACTTTAGAACTCCCAATTTTTGTTAAGAGACGCAGATCCGCATGTTTACTGGCGTAGTTAAATGATTTTCCCAATATTTAAGAACATGGAGCAGAAATACATAAGTTGTCAAATTAGTTGAGTCACATCTGAGAGAAGATTTTCTTTTGGAGGTCTACTTCAAACGGAGTTGTAAAATTCTCTTTGAAAAAGTTGAGAATATTTAAACAAAAATCTTATTGGTATTTATATTAAATATTAAAAATCTCTTACACTGGTTTTTTGTTTAAAAATTTATTAAAATCAATTTTAAATATATATTTATATATAATTTCCTTTAACTTTAAATTTAAATTTTTGATTTTTTATTAAAAAAAAAAATACCAGTTAACGAGGGGAACAAAATGTTTGGGATTTTTCCGAATTAAAGAATTTGTTCCAGGGACCAGCCATTTTTTCAAATGGTTTTTTTTATAAAAGGGGTACAAACTATGGCGGTTTGACTGTATTTTTATATAAAAATAAAATTTCCATAAAAATATGAAATACTTTAACCCTTAGACGAGCACCTTTTAATATAGAAATGTATGAGTATATTTAATTAAAATCAGACAATCGTTTTGTGATGGAATATTTCCCATTTTTTTTTAAAGGTAGAAGAAAAAAATCGAGTCATTAATAGAGGTGTTATGCCCAAGACATCAAATTCCTTTTAAAAAATATTTATTTTTGGGAAACAGAAATGTTCTTCAGTCCAAATTTTATACCAGAGTTCGTTGCCCAAAAATCTGTAACTTTTGAACCGAAGGAGATATTTTAGTGAAATTTTAATCGACAGATAGATTCTTAAACTTTCTCCACTTTAAATTTCATTAAAATCGGTTGAGTAGTTATTGGGGAATTTAAGTGCAAAGTGGTTTTTTTATTTCTCTTAATTTTTTTTTAAATGTAATTTTTAGATTTAAATAATAATCATTAACACTTTTTGTAATTATGGGACACTCAAAAAAACTGAAATGTTTAAACTATAAATAAAAATTTTAACATTAAAAAAAATAGTAAAATCCAATGGAAATTTTGCTATTATTGCTGAAAAATAAACAATTTTTTGCTTTCAAATTTGTTTACACTTATTTATTCTTATTTATTTATTAAAACATTTCATACATATGTGAATAAAAAAACCTTTTAAAAATAATAGCAGCAATAGATTTTAATAGCTTTTGTAACAATGTGAATTTCTGTTTATTATTATTTTTTACTAATACAATGTCTGTCTTAGATCTAATGAATTATAATTATTGTTCATTTAATTGAAAGATTGATTGCAAATATTCCATATTCTGTTCTGTGTTATTTCTGTTCTTTAGTAGTTTTTTGACTTCTTCATCTAAATTCCGATGTTCCACTTTCCATTGATTTCGAATACTGGAGATGAACGGATCAATAATATATTAAATAGATCTTCACTAGTGGAATTTGGTGAAATTTGTCTAGTATTGTGCTCTCTATAAAATCTGTAATCCTTGACATGATTTCTGTTACTTCTGCAAACATTTTTGCGGAATAAAAAAAAATTGTAAAAAAACAATTTCAAAAAAAATTTTTTTTTGAGTAATTTCATTAAAATTACCTTTCTATCAGTGGTTTAACCTTCTTAATCCCTTTTTATCCGCAAAAGTTCTATTGTACTAAAGTTGAAATTTGACAAAAATATAGTAGTTTAGAAAATTTTTTTTGAGTAATTTCATTAAAATTAAAAAAGTGTTAAACAGTTGGGTCCAAACGGGTACAAGAGTATATACAGGGTTAAAGAAAACACTTTCACCTTTCTATCAGTGGTTTTACCTTCTTAATCCCTTTTGATCCGCAAAAGCTAAAGTTGAAATTTGACAAAAATATAGTAGTTTAGAAAATATGTCCTAACATCTCAAATATAAATAACACAACAGTCGCAAATATTACCTTTTTAAAGGTAACAAGACTACCAACCCGGCAAAAAAGCAGGCAGGTCATTATCGCTGATAGTTTTTGTGCAATGATAATTACTTTCGGATTAAATATTAAAAAAAAACACTTTTTTCTGAATTAAAAAAAAGTTGTGTTTAACAACATGGCACAGCCACAATTACCAATATTTTTACCTAATTTTTTGGCTACCTTAGTTTTAATATGTTTACTATTAAATAAAAATTAAATTTTTGAAATCGGTGACAAACAAAAATTGGACTTTTGGCCAATGAAATAAAATTTTCAGCCACTGTGCGATGTATAAAACTGCCGAAACCGCGAGAAAACCCGAAAAATAAACAGTAAATAATAAAAATCGATTTCAATTAAAAAATTTGTGATAATTAACAATTAATTCAATTTGCACCAGTAAAAAAATTAATAGTATTAATATTGATTAATTTTTTTTTAATACATTTTTAATTAAAACTGATTTAATTTTTGTTTAATGGTTTGATTGAAACAAAAAAAAAAAAAAATACTGGCGAGAATTTTTTCTGTGTACAGCAAAAAATGAGCAAAAAGACATTGACATGTTTGTTTAACTTAATATTAAGAGCTCCAGTATGACCAATGGATACGTTTTGTACATCCAAAAATCGGAAATTTTTTGAAGAAAATATTTCCCGAAAAATTTAGAAATATCCGTTTGTTAACAAGAGAGTTATGCCTTAAACATTAAAATACGTAATTTTTCTTCAAAAGATCATCTTATTAATATTGTTAACAACTATAATTCACAATTTTTATAACAAAATATATACAGTAAGAATAAAGAGCTTATTGTGAATTGAAAACTTTTGCTGTTAAAAATTTCACTATCCAGTGTAAGGTTAATTTATGTTCAAACACAACTAACTATTTTTTATTCTTGCTGCTCATCAACATAATAAAATTTTAAACAAAACAACTTTTTAATGAGTAACTCTAGTCATTCTGCAACATTTCTTTCCTCCCGTTCTCATTGCTTGTTATGTCCTTTATCGTTCTTTAGAGTCCCTTTTTTCCTAAAAATTCTTATTGTGTCAAACTGAGCAAAATTTGTTGGTTGTACAAATCTGTACAATGAATTATAAAATACGTTGCCTTCGTTTTAGCGCATTTAAATAAAAACTTGTTTTGAAAAAAGATTTTGTACCTACTCTTAATTTATTTTTTCTTTTTAGCGCATTGAAATAAAACGTTTTTTAAAGGCATGTAATTGATTTTAAGGTCGCATTTTTATTTTCAGCAAGTCCTTTCATTTGATACCCATATTGTTGGAATGCATTAAAAACAATTAGTTCCCAGCTTCAGAAGTCCACCATATTGGATTTGGTGTGACGGCACTTTATTTTTCGAGTTATTCTTAGCAAGCCTTGTCATTTGATACCCTTATTATAGGAGTGCATTAAAAATAGCTTGGCTGTGCCGCTATGTTGGATTTAGAATGACGTCACATATCTAGTTAACAATGCATTGTCATCAAAACTGAACCTGTGTACAAAATTTCAGCTCAATCAATTGAAGATATCTGCTTCAAATTGAGTTGCAAGTTTTCACCCAAACATACATAGGTCAATTGCAAGTTAAATAAAAGCTTTAAAAAGCGACCATAAGTGTTGAAATCATTAACAAATAAAAGGCCAAATAAAGATTAATTTATAAATATGTTATTATAAAACATACAAATATTGTAGGCGGCTCTAAATTTACTTTAAGCCGTCGCTAAACCTAAATTCTTCATCGCCGATGGTAATTTCATATCTACTTTGTCATTTAATCAAGTGTAAAATTATACAAATACACAAAAAATATAATTAATTTAAAAGTTGGTAGGATTATTGGTTTTAACTGAATTATCGCAATAAATTCGGAATGAGCCAAGGTAAGAAAACTTTATTAACGTGTTTTGTCAGTAATGTTTTGTTTTTTTTTTTTTTTATCAGAAATTGTCATTTTATATGAATTAAGTTTAATATCTGTAAATATGCATCTTTTTGGAAGGTTATAATTGTCCATATTTTCCTCTAAATAATTTATTTAAAAATAATTTTTCACCGTTAAAATGAAGGTGTAAAAATATGAGATAGGTACCTAAATGAAAAGTTTGTAACATTTCTTTGCACTGTTACCCCTACAAGAAGTGAATGAGCGAGTAGTCACTTTTTTCACGTTGAAAGAAATCACAGAAAACTTGAATTCGGTCATTTCATTCTATCATTTTATTAACACCAACGTGAAAAAAGTGACAACTCGCTCATTCTCTTCTTGTAGGGACACAGAACAAGAATCACATTACTGTGAAAATGTGAAAACAATTTGTTTCATTCCATTTGTTCTTCTCATATGAAAACATTCGAATTTATTTATCATTTTTTCACTAAACGAGAATCACAAACTCTATGAAAATGTGAAAAAAGTTTTCATTTCACAGTTTCACAGAACCAGAATTGTCCCCCTGGAGCTTAAAATAAAATACATACATACATTCAAAATATTTAGTTTTTTTTTTTTCAAAATATGGATTTCTTTTTATTGTAATAACAAAATTTATTATCTTCAATGTCTGTTACCAATAAACACAATTAAATTCCATATTTAATCTTTTTGAATTTAATCCCTTAACAAATTTCAATTATATATGTACATACCTATGCATTTATATAATTCTACTCTTATTCTATATAGATAAGTATTACCCATCCCTGTTTAATATAAAAGCAATTTCATTTAAATCTTCTTTAACATTAATAAAACCACTTGACCTTCGACAACAAAACACTACATAATCGCATTCATCACTTACTGATGTTGTTGTTGTCGTTGTTATTGCAAAATAATTTAATTCCCCTTCCCCCCCTTCATCAACTATTAATCAAATTTTAACTTCTTTTTTGATGCTTCGTAAAATAATTGTTACATACAACAAGAAAATAAAAAAGTAATGTTGTTGTTTATATGACGTATTCTTTCCTCTCCCCACGACCCCGTTGTTATAAAAGCAAAAAAATGATTTTGTTTTACACCCTTTTTATTTGGTTTCCTTTTCCACTTCTTTTTAGTTTCTAAAAAGTTTTGTAGTGCGTGAACGTTTTAGTAGATGCGCTCTAAGAAATTAAATTTATTTATGGGAAAAAGTGTTTAAAAATAAATTATTTTTTTAAATAAATGTAAATAAATTGAATTTTTATAAGTAAATGAAAAAAATTAAGTAAACAATTAGTCTGAGTTTATACGGTTCATTCTTTACTGAAAAGATTGCTACTTTATAGGCGAGAGGGGCGAGTGGAAAAGAAACGAGTACATACCCCTCGCCTCTCTCGCCTATAAAGTAGCAATCTTTTCAGTAAAGAATGAACCGTATAAACTCAGACTTAGTTTCTTATTGACGAAAAGTGTGTTAAAAAATTTGTTCATATCAAGGCACAATAACTAAGCAGCGCAGTCTCTGTTGGTTCGCTGCTTCTTTTGTTTTGTTAAGAGAGTCGCGCCGTTAATGTTATGAGCTGAGGGCTAAAGCAGAGAATTAAAAATGTTTTTTGTGCAAAACAGAGTGTGTGTGTGCTTATAAAATTAAATTGTATTTTGTTTTAGTGAAAATACAAGTAAAGTAGGGTAAGTGCACCTAATGTCGGCATGTACCAGTAGTCGGCATCTTTTGCATTTAAGCGTTAATAAATAAGAAATGCGGGTTTTAGATTAATAAATAGCATCAAGTTTGTCAAGAAAATTTACTCATCTTTCTATTAGTAATAATTTAATTGGAGTAAGATGAGTATTTTCGCCAAATTTTGAAGTCTTGAGTGACAAGTTATTGGACTTGTGCGATAACCCCTGTTTTTCAAAAAAAAAATTAGTGTTAGAGCTAACTTAAAAAGGCAAATAGTCATACTATTTATTAAAATTATGTTACCAATAAAGTTTGAAAAGGTAAAAAGTCTAGTAAATTTTATCGTAAAAGTAAAAAAATGTACAAAAAGTTAATAGGTATTTTATTAATTTTGTTGGGTGCCGTCATTAGGAACAAAAATTTACAAAATTTCCTTTGGTCGGCATTGGGTGCCGACCACTGGCAAATCAGTATTTTTCTCTGATTACACTCAAATTTTAGTAAATTGTTCATCAATCGCGCCTCTTGCCTCTGAGATAACAGAAAATGAGTTTAAAACAAGTTTACCCAGTAGTCGGCATGATTTCTATTGAGTATCTCATGACCTGCCGACTTTAGAATAAGTGTTGTCCTAAAGTCGGCAGCAATTTTATTTCTAGTTTAACGGTATATGGGGTCCTTAAACAGGATAATTTTTAAAATTTGTAAGGACTATTAATTATTTACATTACCTTTACATAAAAATTTCAGTAAAGTTAAATATAAAAAGCAGGAAAACAATGCAATTGTTTAAGTTTACTGAAGTGATCCTACAAATAAAAAATTTTAATATCTATACTAGGTGCCAGCCAGAAATGTTGCGTTCCACCCTCCATTTTACAGGACAGAATACAAGTTTAGTCAAATGCTAAAGAGGAAAAGTTAGTAAGATGGTGGCACTTGTTAAATGTTAACTTCCGGTAAATATTGATTACATTACGAATACAGTGTATGCGATTATAAAGGAAGATGGACGCACCACAACATTTAAAATTGATCGTCCTGGAATCAGCATTTCAGCTTAGCTGTTAAGAAAGCAAAGGCAATTAGTAAAGGACGAGCTATAGTCCCTGAATAAGGCATCAGCAAATGTTTCACTGATTTAAAAACCATCTCATTGAACAAAATGCTGTTGATATTTTTGATGATCCGTCCAGAATATTTAATGGCAAAAAGACAAGTCCCAATGGTTGAATTTCAATATGTAAGATTTTAATTTGAAATCCAACAATATATTTTCCGATGTTGATTGCAATAAATTTTTTTTATTCAATTTATTAATAGATTGCAATTAAAATATTACATTCAAATTCAGTAATTGCAATAAAAATGAAATCAGAATCAAAACCATCGTTTCCTTCAAATGAAACACTCCTTCTTCTAGAAATAAACCTGACTGTGATAATTACAAAGTATTGCAATCTTACAAATCTGAAATCCTTTCGAAATCAAAGAATGAAATCACTTTGGTTGAAATCATTTTGATTGCAGATTTTTATAGCTCGCCCTCCAACAAAACTTATTTAAAAGAATAATCTTAATCATATGGTTTCTTTAACAATAATTTTGTCACCGGTGATTTAGGTTAAAATAGTTCTTCATCAAGAAGACACAACCACATTATGGTTGCCTCCGAACATGTTTTGGGTAAAAACAAAAATATATATTTAACACTTATAATAGCATGGTTATTTTTCAACCATAGCATGTTGCTCTTGGATATGATGAAAATACTATTGTTTAATTATAATCGAACTATTAGTGGTAAACAAATTATTGACATATTTAGCCATAACATCAAAATATGGTTGTGACTACAACAAAATGGTTAAACTAACCATATTATGTATTAAAATTCTCGTTAAAAATAGTTTTGTTGGAGGGAAACTTTTTTTCTACGTGTGTACACCCATAGAAAAAACATGTTTAAATATGGTCACCTCCAACAAAACTATTTTTAAAGAAAATTTTGAACTTATTATGCTTAATGTAACCATATTATGGTTAAATAAGTCGTCCAACAAGAAGCCACAACCATATTATGATTGCCTCCGAACATGTTATGGTTAATAATAACTAAAATATGTTCAACACTTATATTAGAATGGTTGTTTTTCAACCATAGCATGTTGCTCTTGCAAAAGAGGAAAATACTAGTGTTAATTTGAAAACAAATTATTGTCATATTTAACCACAACATGTTTTGAGGCAACCATAATATGGTTATGGTGACTTGATGGAGTACTTATTTAACCATAATATGGTTGTGGGAGACAATAATATGGTTAAACTAAACATATGTTTAAAATGATCTTTAAAAATGCCTTTGTTGGAGGTGACCATATTAAAACATGTTTTTTCTCTGCGTGTAATGCCTACATAAACGTACAAATGTACATTTTAAGCATTTAAGAAAGTAAAAAGCTTTATTTTTCAATAAATGATCAAATGAACTCCTGTATAAATTGGTTTTTTCTTTAAAAAATAGCCATGCCGACTATAGGATCATTACATGCCGAGGATTGGTAAATCGTATGCCGATTACTGGCAAATGCCGTGTATTTTAGGAAAAAGTAAAATTACTCAAATTTAATATAAAATATGTCTTATATGAATCGAAAATATACATATTGCTGAACTGTAGTGGCTAGTTGCCATCCCAGTATCACGTTTATGTACGTGAGGGCACCAGTTTAAAAATTAAAAAAAAGTTAAACTGCCGACTACTGGTACTTTTACCCTATATAAAGGCGACCCCTAGTTCGGCAAAATATTTTTTTCCAAAAATACTTTATATTAGAGGGTGTACGGGGAAACTTTTTTTGAGGTACGTTCTAACATACATACATACTTATATTTGTGTTTTTTTTTATTATAGACTGAATTGTAATAGGTATACCTATTGTTTCCTAAAAAAATAAACAACAAAATAAAAGAAGGTGGGTTTTCTTATAACATATGAAACGAAAATGTTTATAAAGTTTATTTAGAATCAACGGTAATTTTTGTAATAGGTATAAAGTTTTTTTGTAGACATCAAATTTAATAACTATACCAACAATTATTTTTATCAATTCAGCAAAAATCATCATCGCAGAAAATTCAAAAGTTTTCCTAATCAAATACCTATGCGATTTCCGTATTTGAATGGGAAAATAATTTTTTTTCTGTGCATTTGTTCACATAGTTTTGTTATTTGTCATGAAAGAAATTTAAGTTTTTTTTATTCAAAACATGGGTTTTTATTATTATTTTACCTAAAATAAAAAATTAAGTATCATCCATGTTTGTTACCAATAAGCACAATAAAATTCAATATTTAATGTGTTTGAATCTAACTCCTGTAACAATTTCAAATATTTCAATAATTGCACTTATATTGCTTATCGATTAGTTCCTATTACCCATCCCTGTTAAAAATAAAAGCAATTTGATTCGCTCCATTTTTGCAACCAAAAAAAACTACTTACTTGATTTACAATAACAAAACACTACCTATTCCCTAACATTAATCATTTACTGATGTTGTTTTTGTCGTTGTTATTGCAAAATTATTTAATTCAACTTCCCCCCACTTATAGCATTAATACAATTTTATCTTCTTTTATGTTTCGTTAAATATCTGGTGATGCGCTTACGACTATTTACATTATTGTCACATACAAAAACTGCGTGCAAATCAAAAACTAATTGTGTTGTTTAAATGTTATTCTCTTAACTCTCCCCACTTTCCCCTTTAATAAAATTACAAAGCAGATTTTTTTTAACTACCGTTTTATTTGGTTTCCTTTTTCACTTCTTTTTAGTTTCTAGAAAATTTTGTAGTGCGTGAACGTTTTAGTAGATGCTCTCTAAAAACTTAAATTTATTTGTGAAAAAAGTGTTTGAAAATTAATTATTTTTCTAAAAAAATTTAATTAAATAGTTATTTAATCAGTAAATGAAAAAATTTAAGCAAAAAATTAGTTCTTTTATGAAGAAAAATGTGTTGAAAATTTTCTTCGTATAAATGCAGATTAACTAAGCAGCGCAGTCTCTGATGGCTTGCTGCTTCTTTTGTTAAGAGAGTCGCGTCGTTAAAGTTTTGAGCAGAGGGCTGAATCAGATATATTTTTCTGCTAAACAGTTTTTTTTGCTAAGAGAGTGTTTGTTTTGTGCTTAAGAGAGTGTGTGCAAATAAAATCAAATTGTTTTTTGTTTTAGTGAAAATAAAACAAAATTGTTTTTTTTTTAATTTAAATCTTAATTAATAAAAGAGTCAATATGAAGATCTGTTTTTATTTTGAAGTAAAAAATAAAAGTCAATTTGTAAAGATGGCATATTGCCACAAAATATGGCCTGTTTTCATACCTATAAAAATGTGCAAAAGACAGAAAATCAATATATCGAAAAGTGTAAAAGTTATAGTTATAGGGAAATTGTGTTGGACACAATTATGAAATACATATGTTTAAAAAGTAAGTTCGTTATGGTATATATATACATATATATTTTTATATTTACTTTGTGCCCGGTGGAAATATGCTCATTTGAAAGGGGATGGGATCGGAAGGGCCTTTGACCTTATCGTTTATCTAGAAAAGTGTATTAGTTAGACCTATAAAGCATTAAATACACAAGTACACATTGGAAAAAAGAAGTAACAAGTTTTGGTTAAAAGTTAATATATGTAGTAATGATTTAACGAATATTGGTTTTCGTATTCGAAATGCCGAACATTCGTATTAGCCAAATTCAAGCGAATATTTTTTAATACATTCCAAAAATAAAAAAAATACAAAAGTGTCAAAAATACATAAAATTAAACAAAAAAAAAAAAATTAATTTCAAATACTTTTTATTCAAAAAAACCTTTTGTTTTTAACGCAAAATAAAATCTTTTTTTAGTAAAGTAAAAACAAACCAATATTAGAAATATTTATTTATAAAAATTACTTAAGTTCATTTTAGGCATTCCTAGGTAAACTATCATTTGCAGCAATTGTCTAATTATCGTACGAAAATTATCGACAACTGGAATGGGTCAATGAAATATCAAGATAATTACGATCCCATTACACAAATTAGAAATGCGTTCTCTGCGGCGGATTCACATTTAACATATAAAGAAACTAGGAGTGATCCTTTCGTTCTGCTTAATATACAATAATTAGAAGTGGGAAGCTTAACAGTTTGATAGGCATTAAAAAATTAAGAAAGAACCCTAAGTTAAATAGGTGAAAAGCCACTGAAATAATTCGGCGAGTTTCTAAGTAAAAGCGCAACAAGAGTAAGAAAAACGAAATCTCAAAAGTATTCAAGTATAAGTATCAGTGTGGCCATTTTAGCATTTCATTGGGATTTTTATAAATTCTTTTAGCTTTATGTTAAGTTTGGAGGAATAGTTTATTGATTAACTCCACTTTTTTTTATAAACTATTATAAATTTATATGAAATAATGTAAAAACTTTTTTAATGTCGACAATGTGTTACTACAATATTAAAATTAGAAACGTAAAGATAAGTGAAAACAGCAGCCGTATTCTATAATTCGCTATAGGTAGCTAAATCTATAAAGTTGATTTAGCGATTTTTGGCTACGAATGCAGTTCTGCAACGTGCATTATTGCTAAATTTGAAAATGCCATACAAATTTAATTCCAAGCAATTTTAGCTTTTAATATCATCGCTAAAATTTTTATATTTTGTATTCTCTAAGGCATTTTAGCGACCGAGATTTATCTTTAGCTAATCGAATTACAGAATACGGCTGCAGGTGTTGTTGACTTTTTTTATGCGCATATTCAAACCGTTTGCTTGAAATATTAATATTTAATTTATTTTTTTCTTACAGGGTAAACTAAATAATACTTCTAATTGGTAAGTGTCACAATTTTATATGTTTTTTAATATTTATAAATAAAATTTGTTTTAAAAAATTTGAAATGCGGCTAATGTGGATCCCTATTTCACCAATAGCCATGACGACTAAGAAATAATTGTTAAATTGTTTTAAAATTACAAATTATGTTTTTATATTAATTTTTTTTGGTTTTTAGAAGAAAAAGATTTAGAAACATTTTCCAACTACATAGTGCTTTTTTAAGATTGTCAAAACAAAAATAGCGGTTATTCTTAAAGATTATTAAAATTTAAAATGGATTTTTCATAAGATTTTAAAAGCAACGAATTTAATTTTAATTTATGGTAAAATTAACAAAAATTTATTTATGTTTTAAACAAAAAAAAAAAAAAAAAAAAAATAGACGATCAGATGTGTGCCCATATTCTGTAACTCTCGCGCCGAGAAACTTTTTAATTGAAACGTGAGAAATGAAACCAAAATGCTTTAAATTCAAAAAAAACAACTGTTTTGCATACTTAACTGCTTCTTTAAAATTTTTTGCGAGCAATAGCTGTCACGTAAGGAAATTACTTGCCAATTAACAGAAAAAGTGTGTCTGTAAAATTTTTGTGAGAAAGTTCCCGCTTTGAACTCTCAAATTAACTCACGAATAAAAATGCTGTGAGAAAAAAATTTTGACACAAAAAAATATACTAAAAATGCAAAATGCAATGGAAGTGATAAGTATTTTTTTCTTGGTTGAATTTTTCATTGTTTAATTATTTTGCTTTTAACATTTTTGAAAAATATACGAATATTTTCAAAGCCATTTTGTAAGCTACAAACATAAAAGTCGCACTTTGCATTATTTGGTTTAGCAGAAGGTTGTATTTTCGCCGCCGTGGTTGAAAATTTTTCAATTTTAGTAAACTTTATTCGCCGTCAACGACGCTGGCGGCTTCGGAATATTATGACTAGGCATGCGATTTCCATGCAAATGCATGTTTTTTGTCGATAGTCTAAGAACTCTATCGACTAATTATCTTTCCGAATCATTAAATTTGTGTTAAAATGGCATCGATTTGTTTTTGCATTTGTTTCATATTTTGGTGAAAATGCATATTTTTGCATATTGCATGTTTTTAAAGCATATTTTTACATTTTGAGTGATCTATTTTTTAATTTTCATATTATACAAAAAGTTATTTAAAAAAAAATTTTAAATACACAAAAAAACCATCCAATAAAATTTTGAAATCAATAATAAAATTATTTTGGAGCTTTGCTTTAAATACAAGATTTCGAAAAAAGATCCTTCTTTTTTAAAATGATGCAGCACCTTATATCGTTAAGGATTCCAATGGGCTTTAAATATTTTACCCAAAACTTTTACAAGTTACTAGCTTGGCACATGGGCAATGACGCGTTGCAGAAGAAACTAAAAGCCAATTCGATAATATTGCAATTTTAAATTAAATGTTTCCCTGGATTCCCCTTCAGCTGCATCCAGTAGTTACAAGATTGGGGCCTGGCTAGATGCTTCAGAATTCTATTCAAAAAACTTTGAAAAATTTAAGAATGTTAGAAGAGCTTGTCGATAGCGATGATTAAAATAAACAATGTGAAAGGAAGAATAACCCCATAATTAAAAAAAACTTACAAAGCGTTTTGCAAAAAAAAAATAAAGGATTTAAAAAAAAATATATCTCAAATATTTTTGATCTGATCTGAAATTAAAGTGGGATCTGAAAATAAATTTTTTTTTAAATGCATTGCCATTTATCAAGACAATGTTTTACTTTTAATGAAACAGTACTTGTTTAATTAAACAAACAAAAATTTTAATTAGTTCTTTAATTTTTTTAAAGATATTTGAATAACAATAGACTAAATTTTTTATATTTTTATTTTTAAGAATAAAAAAAAAAACGATTTTTTACAGAAATTTTTTAAGTTTTTAGTGCATTTATTTTTTTAATACATATTTTGGATTCTTTTACTGCATGATAGTCTCATTCCTAATTATGACATTTATAACGTAACGACATAATTTCTTTTGATAGTTTTCGTCATGAGTTACAGACACACTTTTTTCTCACTTTTCGAGAAACGATAGAATATTTTGTTTCACATCTTTTCGATGCGAGAAGTTCTCACCAAAGTTACAGAATATGGGTACTGTTGTGGAAAATGGTCTCTCAGATGTGACTGAACTCATTTGAAAACTTAAGTATTTCTGCGCCATAATATTAAATTTTGGGTATAACTTTTAATTGCGCAAGCATACGCAAGCGGATCTATTACGTCTCTAGAAAAATTAGAAAATGAATTCTTAGGTGAGCCACAGCGTAGGATGGACAGGAGAGCCATCCTTCTCCAAATTTTTATTTAAAATTTTCACAAACACTCCAAAGATAAGTTCTTGTAGACTTATTAGAACTTTGACTAGGTATAGGCGTAACCATGTCTTCAAAACTTTCGGAATGCAAAGTTATCTTAAGTAGCTCAAGAGGATATATTTTCGATCTATTGTCTCTGAAATTTTTTAGCTTTGTATCGAATGTCAAAAATTTTAGATAAACAATAAACAATAGAGCTCATTATCCTTTTCTAAATTAAAGTAACGATATTAAACAAACATCTATTATTATTGTGAAACAAATCTCTCTGAAATCTATTCTGCAACAGAAAGCAAACCTTCTTATTTTTAACCTTTTAACTGCAATAAACTTTAAATCAACTTGACGACTCCACAATTAAATCTCATAGACCACCCAAATAATTTATAACTGCGAACTTTTAACAAACAATTTATACTGGCAATACTTAAAACTTAAAAGATTTTTTTTATTAAATTTGCATATTTACTTTTCGGGTAAATCACCCAAATACATTCCTTACGAATTACTCACACTTTTTAACAAAGAGTCAAATGAAAAATTACCTGTTTGAAAACCCCTTCCATTATCGTGATTTTCCTATCAAACAAATAAATAAATATTTAATTAAAATCTTTCATATTTTGTGAATAAAATCAAAAGTTAAAGACAGATTTTTATCATTTATGGCTTACACCGCCTCTGATAAAATCCCAGATTCCCGAGAAATACTTCCTTAGCAAAACTATAATGATTTTTTGCAAGCAATAATTTTCTAATTAAATTTAAAAATATTTCTGCTGGAATAATCGAATTCCTTTCTTAGCAAAAGTTTAATAATTTCTTGCAAGCTTTAATTTTGTGACATTAGGGTGGTACGAACAGAGATCTGGTAAATACATACTAGAACGAACTACTTGAGGTAAATGGCCGCTGAGGGCAAAACGGACTGTAAATGTCTAAAACATAACGAAAAATAGGTATAATGGTTTTTTTATAAATTATAATTTTATTATTTAAAAAAGAGTTAATAAGAGTATGTTTTCATTTGTTAGTAAAAATTAAAATAAAAATTTGTAAAGATGGCAATTCGCCACAAAATATGGCCTGTTTTCAAAAAAATGTGCAAAAGACAGAAAATTTAAATGTTGAAATGTGTAACGGCTTAAAAGTTCAACATAGTTGTCAGAAATTTGTGTATGACACAATAATGAAATTTTAGTTTTAAAGGTAAGTGTTATCTTCTATACATATGTAGCAATATAATAAAATCGACTTTTCGCCAAAAAGAAAATTTTTATTGGTGAAAATGGTTTCTTGGGACCTTTAAAACAATATTAGTCGCTTTAAGTGTTGGGAAACTATCGATAGTACTATCGATAGTATTATCGATAGCCTTTAAATACCGAAAATATCGATAGGAAAAATATCAATATCGATATTATGTAATATTATTTAAAATACAGCTATAAAGACATCTAACATCAACTATACACACAAAGTTTTTTGCCGCAAATTTTTACTTGCTATTATTAATTAGCGCTGAATTACAGCAATGAATACAAACAACAAGAATGGCAAGTGGTATGGATTGCTTAGCTGTGCTTTTAACTGCTAATTAAAGGCCTTTAAGTCGAAATTTGTACATGTTTATATAAAACTAAAATGTCAAATATTTTTCTAATGTTGTAAAAAAATGCAAATCCAAATGCAATTGCATGCATGGGACAAAACAATGAACGACCATTAGAGGAAAAGTCCGCTAGATTGATTACCTTTTTGGGTTGCGAATCAAAACCCATTTCGAAAACTATTTAAAGTTGCAATAGAATATCTTCGGTTCCTTAGTCCCAATTTACACTAGGGACATTTCTTGTCGGACAGGCGAAGTTTGTTGGCGAGGGGTCGAAAAGGTAGAGTGTGTAGTACATGACTATCTGTACTGGACATTTTTTCATTTCTCTTTCTTACTTTTCGTAGTTTACATCTTGTTGCTTTATATTATTTTTCTGTCTGACTTCATATGTAAACGCTTCAGGTAAGATTAAAAGAGAATTCAAAAAATGTCCTGCACAAGTACAAACATTCAGTCGATAGTAATATCGATATATCGATAGTGAAATCTTAACTATCGATAAATATCGATAATTTTCAAATAATGGCAAATTGGTATTTTTTTTTAAGCAATAACTTGATTCAAACAACTGTTTAAGCATTAAACAAGAATTTGAAAGAGTGATATTTTCGATATAGGATTTTTAGTTTTTACCAGATTTTGGTGTATTTTTTATACCTTAAAATTTGTTTAATTTTGTAAAACTATGGATTTTGTTATTAATTGTGTTACAAAACATAAACAAAAAACATGACAATAATTGGCGAAAAGCGGTAAAACTTTAATAAATTCTTGGCTTTTTTTCACTATAACTCAGGCATTTTTATCCGATCAACCCACTTTTCGAAGCTTAATTTATTATAAAAGGATATAAAACTCATTTTAATTTCTGGATGACGGCAGAACGAGAAGTATACAGTTAAAAACACAAATGTACCGTTATTTGATAAATGTAACATGGTGCATTTTTTATATATATAGACCAAAATACAGTACTGTCTTTACCATAAGGGACAAGGGGCCTGTGTCCAGTACCCATGACGTCATGGGGGCCCCCTACTAAGAAATAAAATTGTTCCCAAATTAAAATTCCGCCAATTTTGCCTTAACAATTAAACTCATCATTTTGCTAATAATATTTAAGGTTTAAGGAAATAAATTTAAAATTTTCGATTTGTAAAATTTAAATTTGATTTTTTATAGGGATGTAACGATACTTCATGTTTGCCAATATATCGGTATCGGCGATATTTTACTGTCGATACTTTTTTTTATAGTTTTTTTGAACAAACAATTTAATTTTTAATGCTTATTTTTCTATAACAACTAAAAGCAAAAAATCAAATAGAATAATAAATGGTTTCCTTTAATTCTTAAGCTGGAGGTCGGTTTCCACACCACGCTTCGCTACAACTTTTGGGTTACTTCGAAGAGACCACAAAATCCATAAGCAAAGTCACTGAAACATTTTCTTACGCTATTTCGCTAGTTAACAGTCTTCGAACATTATTAGAAAAATAGTTCAGAGTCTCAAAAATTGGCGATTTCCGTAGCATTAGCTCTGCATGGAAGCTTTGAGGGTTTAGAGAATAATGAAATCTATTGTTTATCACAATTCTTTCCTGTGATACAAAGCTAGAAAATTTCAAGACAATAGATTGAAAAAACGTTTTATTGAGCTACATAACATGACTCTGCATTCTGAAGGTATTGAAGACACGGTCAACCCTACACCTCGATCCTACGCTGTGGCTCAGCTAAAAAAGAAATCTAGATAAACTTTAGAACTCCCAATTTTTGTTAAGAGACGCAGATCCGCATGTTTACTGGCGTAGTTAAATGATTTTCCCAATATTTAAGAACATGGAGCAGAAATACATAAGTTGTCAAATTAGTTGAGTCACATCTGAGAGAAGATTTTCTTTTGGAGGTCTACTTCAAACGGAGTTGTAAAATTCTCTTTGAAAAAGTTGAGAATATTTAAACAAAAATCTTATTGGTATTTATATTAAATATTAAAAATCTCTTACACTGGTTTTTTGTTTAAAAATTTATTAAAATCAATTTTAAATATATATTTATATATAATTTCCTTTAACTCTGGGTGAAGCGTACGGCCGTATTTTACACTGTTATATTGTAAAAAAATTTAAGAAATTACTCTACATGAGTTTTGTTAATTTTACCTTAAATTTTTATTAATTTTTTATTCGTATCGGTATCGGCGATATTTCTTCTTGAGTATCGGTTTCGTATTGGCAAAAAGGCGTATCGTTACTTCACTTATTTTTTATTATATTTAACTTTTTGATTTTTTATTAAAAAAAAAAATACCAGTTAACGAGGGGAACAAAATGTTTGGGATTTTTCCGAATTAAAGAATTTGTTCCAGGGACCAGCCATTTTTTCAAATGGTTTTTTTATAAAAGGGGTACAAACTATGGCGGTTTGACTGTATTTTTATATAAAAATAAAATTTCCATAAAAATATGAAATACTTTAACCCTTAGACGAGCACCTTTTAATATAGAAATGTATGAGTATATTTAATTAAAATCAGACAATCGTTTTGTGATGGAATATTTCCCATTTTTTTTTTAAAGGTAGAAGAAAAAAATCGAGTCATTAATAGAGGTGTTATGCCCAAGACATCAAATTCCTTTTAAAAAATATTTATTTTTGGGAAACAGAAATGTTCTTCAGTCCAAATTTTATACCAGAGTTCGTTGCCCAAAAATCTGTAACTTTTGAACCGAAGGAGATATTTTAGTGAAATTTTAATCGACAGATAGATTCTTAAACTTTCTCCACTTTAAATTTCATTAAAATCGGTTGAGTAGTTATTGGGGAATTTAAGGGCAAAGTGGAACTTTAGATTTTTTTTTAACTTTAGCTTGCAATATGGTTTTTTTATTTCTTTTAATTTTTTTTTAAAATGTAATTTTTAGATTTAAATAATAATCATTAACACTTTTTGTAATAATGGGACACTCAAAAAAATGAAATGTTTACACTATAAATAAAAATTTTAACATTAAAAAAAATAGTAAAATCCACTGGAAATTTTGCTATTATTGCTGAAAAATAAATAATGTTTTGCTTTCAAATTTGTTTAAACTTATTTATTTTTATTTATTTATTAAAACATTTCATACATATGTGGATAAAAAACCTTTTAAAAATAATAGCAGCAATAGATTTTAATAGCTTTTGTAACAATGTGAATTTCTGTTTATTATTATTTTTTACTAATACAATGTCTGTCTTAGATCTAATGAATTATAATTATTGTTCATTTAATTGAAAGATTGATTGCAAATATTCCATATTCTGTTCTGTGTTATTTCTGTTCTTTAGTAGTTTTTTGACTTCTTCATCTAAATTCCGATGTTCCACTTTCCATTGATTTCGAATACTGGAGATGAACGGATCAATAATATATTAAATAGATCTTCACTAGTGGAATGTGGTGAAATTTGTCTAGTATTGTGCTCTCTATAAAATCTGTAATCCTTGACATGATTTCTGTTACTTCTGCAAACATTTTTGCGGAATAAAAAAAAATTGTAAAAAAACAATTTCAAAAAAAAAATTTTTTTTGAGTAATTTCATTAAAATTACCTTTCTATCAGTGGTTTAACCTTCTTAATCCCTTTTTATCCGCAAAAGTTCTATTGTACTAAAGTTGAAATTTGACAAAAATATAGTAGTTTAGAAAATATGTCCTAACATCTCAAATATAAATAACACAACAGTCGCAAATATTACCTTTTTAAAGGTAACAAGACTACCAACCCGGCAAAAAAGCAGGCAGGTCATTATCGCTGATAGTTTTTGTGCAATGATAATTACTTTCGGATTAAATATTAAAAAAAAAACACTTTTTTCTGAATTAAAAAAAAGTTGTGTTTAACAACATGGCACAGCCACAATTACCAATATTTTTACCTAATTTTTTGGCTACCTTAGTTTTAATATGTTTACTATTAAATAAAAATTAAATTTTTGAAATCGGTGACAAACAAAAATTGGACTTTTGGCTAATGAAATAAAATTTTCAGCCACTGTGCGATGTATAAAACTGCCGAAACCGCGAGAAAACCCGAAAAATAAACAGGAAATAATAAAAATCGATTTCAATTAAAACATTTGTGATTATAAACAATTAAAAATTTATTCAATTTGCACCAGTAAAAAAATTAATAGTATTAATTTTGATTAATTTTTTTAATAAATTTTTAATTAAAACGGATTTAATTTTTGTGTAATGGTTTGATTGAAACAAAAAAAATACTGGCGAGAATTTTTTCTGTGTACAGCAAAAAGACATTGACATGTTTGTATAACTTAATATTAAGAGCTCCAGTATGATCAATGGATGAATAAAGAGCTTATTGTGAATTGAAAACTTTTGCTGTTAAAAATTTCACTATCCAGTTTAAGGTTTAATTATGTTCAAACACAACTAACTATCTTTTATGCTTGCTGCTTATCAACATAATAAAATTTTAAACAAAACAACTTTTTAATGAGTAACTCTAGTCATTCTGCAACATATCTTTCCTCCCGTTCTCATTGCTTGTTATGTCCTTTATAGTTCTTTAGAGTCCCTTTTTTCCTAAAAATTCTTATTGTGTCAAACTGAGCAACATTTGTTGGTTGTACAAATCTGTACAATGAATTATAAAATACGTAATGACTCTATTAGTTTCTAGTAAAAGCTAAAAGTAAAAGTAAATTGCCTTCGTTTTAGCGCATTTAAATAAAAACTTGTTTTGAAAAAAGATTTTGTACTCTTAATTTATTTTTTCTTTTTAGCGCATTGAAATAAAACCTTTTTTAAAGGCATTTTTCTTCTAATTGATTTTAAGCTCGCATTTGTATTTTCAGCAAGTCCTTTCATTTGATACCCATATTGTTGGAATGCATTAAAAACAATTAGTTCCCAGCTTCAGAAGTCCACCATATTGGATTTGGTGTGACGGCACTTTATTTTTCGAGTTATTCTTAGCAAGCCTTGTCATTTGATACCCTTATTATAGGAGTGCATTAAAAATAGCTTGGCTGTGCCGCTATGTTGGATTTAGAATGACGTCACATATCTAGTTAACAATGCATTGTCATCAAAACTGAACCTGTGTACAAAATTTCTGCTCAATCAATTGAAGATATCTGCTTCAAATTGAGTTGCAAGTTTTCACCCAAACATACATACATTGCAAGTTAAATAAAAGCTTTAAAAAGCGACCATAAGTGTTGAAATCATTAACAAATAAAAGGCCAAATAAAGATTAATTTATAAATATGTTATTATAAAACATACAAATATTGTAGGCGGCTCTAAATTTACTTTAAGCCGTCGCTAAACCTAAATTCTTCATCGCCGATGGTAATTTCATATATACTTTGTCATTTAATCAAGTGTAAAATTATACAAATACACAAAAAATATAATTAATTTAAAAGTTGGTAGGATTATTGGTTTTAACTGAATTATCGCAATAAATTCGGAATGAGCCAAGGTAAGAAAACTTTATTAACGTGTTTTGTCAGTAATGTTTTGTTTTTTTTTTTTTTTTTATCAGAAATTGTCATTTTATATGAATTAAGTTTAATATCTGTAAATATGCTTTTTTTTGGAAGGTTATAATTGTCCATATTTTCCTCTAAATAATTTATTTAAAATTATTTTTCACCGTTAAAATGAAGGTGTAAAAATATGACATAGGTACCTAAATGAAAAGTTTGTAACATTTCTTTGCACTGTTACCCCTACAAGAAGTAAATGAGCGAGTAGTCACTTTTTTCACGTTGGTGTTAAGAAAATGATAGAAAGAAATGACAGAAAACTTGATTTCGGTCATTTCATTCTATCATTTTATTAACACCAACGTGAAAAAAGTGACAACTCGCTCATTCTCTTCTTGTAGGGACACAGAACAAGAATCACATTACTGTGAAAATGTGAAAACAATTTGTTTCATTGCATTTGTTCTTCTCATATGAAAACATTCGAATTTATTTATCATTTTTTCACTAAACGAGAATCACAAACTCTATGAAAATGTGAAAAAAGTTTTCATTTCACAGTTTCACAGAACCAGAATTGTCCCCCTGGAGCTTAAAATAAAATACATACATACATTCAAAATATTTAGTTTTTTTTTTTCAAAATATGGATTTCTTTTTATTGTAATAACAAAATTTATTATCTTCAATGTCTGTTACCAATAAACACAATTAAATTCCATATTTAATCTTTTTGAATTTAATCCCTTAACAAATTTCAATTATACCTATATGTACCTATCTATGCATTTATATAATTCTACTCTTATTCTATATAGATAAGTATTACCCATCCCTGTTTAATATAAAAGCAATTTCATTTAAATCTTCTTTAACATTAATAAAACCACTTGACCTTCGACAACAAAACACTACATAATCCCATTCATCACTTACTGATGTTGTTGTTGTCGTTGTTATTGCAAAATAATTTAATTCCCCTTCCCCCCTTCATCATCTATTAATCAAATTTTAACTTCTTTTTTGATGCTTCGTAAAATAATTGTTACATACAACAAGAAAATAAAAAAGTAATGTTGTTGTTTATATGACGTATTCTTTCCTCTCCCCACGACCCCGTTGTTATAAAAGCAAAAAAATGATTTTGTTTCACACCCTTTTTATTTGGTTTCCTTTTCCACTTCTTTTTAGTTTCTAAAAAGTTTTGTAGTGCGTGAACGTTTTAGTAGATTTTAGTAGATGCGCTCTAAGAAATTAAATTTATTTATGGAAAAAAGTGTTTAAAAATAAATTATTTTTTTAAATAAATGTAAATAATTGAATTTTTATGAGTAAATGAAAAAAATTAAGTAAAAAATTAGTTTCTTATTGACGAAAAGTGTGTTAAAAAATTTGTTCATATCAAGGCAGAATAACTAAGCAGCGCAGTCTCTGTTGGTTCGCTGCTTCTATTGTTTTGTTAAGAGAGTCGCGCCGTTAATGTTATGAGCTGAGGGCTAAAGCAGAGAATTAAAAATGTTTTTTGTGCAAAACAGAGTGTGTGTGTGTGCTTATGAAATTAAATTGTGTTTTGTTTTAGTAAAAACACAAGTAAAGTGTAATGGTTTTTTTATAAATTATAATTTTATTATTTAAAAAAGAGTTAATATGTATGTTTTAATTTGGTAGTAAAAATTAAAATAAAAATTTGTAAAGATGGCAATTCGCTACAAAAAGAGAAAAATTTAAATGTTGAAATGTGTAACGGCTTAAAAGTTCAACATAGTTGTTAGGAATTTGTGTATGACACAATAATGAAATTTTAGTTTTAAAGGTAAGTTATGTTCTATACATATGTAGCAATATAATAAAATCGACTTTTCGCCAAAAAGAACATTTTTATTGGTGAAAATGGTTCCGTGGGACCTTCAAAACAATATTAGTCGTTTTACGACCTTTTCGTAGTATTTGGCCTGTGCTAAAAATTTATATTTTTTTAAAGTTGTAGAAGAAAATTGCCAATTAGACATTCAAACAACTGTTTAAGCATTAAACAAGAATTTGAAAGAGTGATATTTTCGATATAGGATTTTTAGTTTTTACCAGATTTTGGTGTATTTTTTATACCTTAAAATTTGTTTAATTTTGTAAAACTGTGGATTTTGTTATTAATTGTGTTAGAAAACATAAACAAAAAACATGACAATAATTGGCGAAAAACGGTAAAATTTTAATAAAATCTTGGCTTTTTTTCACTATAAATTAGGCATTTTTATCCGATCAACCCACTATTCGAAGCTTAATTTATTATAAAAGGATATAAAACTCATTTTAATTTCTGGATGACGGCAGAACGAGAAGTATACAGTTAAAAACACAAATGTACCGTTATTTGATAAATGTAACATGGTGCATTTTTTATATATATAGACCAAAATACAGTACTGTCTTTACCATAAGGGACAAGGGGCCTGTGTCCAGTACCCATGACGTCATGGGGGCCCCCTACTAAGAAATAAAATTGTTCCCAAATTAAAATTCCGCCAATTTTGCCTTAACAATTAAACTCATCATTTTGCTAATAATATTTAAGGTTTAAGGAAATAAATTTAAAATTTTCGATTTGTAAAATTTAAATTTGATTTTTTATAGGGATGTAACGAATACTGATATATCGGCGATACTTCATGTTTGCCAATATATCGGTATCGGCGATATTTTACTGTCGATACTTTTTTTGTAGTTTTTTTGAACAAACAATTTAATTTTTAATGCTTATTTTTTGCGTAACAACTAAAAGCAAAAAATCAAATAGAATAATAAATTGTTTCCTTTAATTCTTAGGCTGGAGGTCGGTTTCCACACCACGCTTTTTATAGGAATGTTTTTTTCTACCTTTTTTCGAGATGCATGCTAATGTAGAGAGTAATCCTACTTCATGCTTTCGACACGTATGTATGTATGTATATGCATTTTACGCGTTTGCTGTGTAACTTGTCAATACAATTTTACTCTACGACTTTTTGGACTGATGCATAAACGCTTGTTGTGGAACTGCAGCAGAATTTTCTGCTAATTTTTAAGGATTGTTGTGAAAATCAAAATCACTTCGCTACAACTTTTGGGTTACTTCGAAGAGACCCCAAAATCCATAAGCAAAGTCACTGCAACATTTTCTTACACTATTTCGCTAGTTAACAGTCTTCGAACATTATTAGAAAAATAGTTCAGAGTCTCAAAAATTGGCGATCTACGTAGCATTAGCTCTGCATGAAAGCTTTGAGGGTTAAGAAAATAATGAAATCTATTGCTTATCACAATTCTTTTCGGTGATACAAAGCTAGAAAATTTCAAGATAATAAATCGAAAAAACGTTTTATTGAGCTACATAACATGACTCTGCATTCTGAAGGTATTGAAGACACGGTCAACCCTACACCTCGATCCTACGCTGTGGCTCAGCTAAAAAAGAAATCTAGATATACCTTAGAACTCCCAATTTTTGTTAAGAGACTGCAGATCCGCATGTTTACTGGCGTAGTTAAAAGATTTACCCAATATTTAAGAACATGGAGCAGAAATACTTAAGTTGTCAAATGAGAAGATTTTCTTTTGCAGGTCTACTTCAAACGGAGTTGTAAAATTCTCTTCGAAAAAGTTGAGAATATGTACTTTGTTTTTTAAACAAAAATCTCATTGGTATTTATTTTAAATATTGAAAATCTCTTACACTGGTTTTTTGTTTAAAAATTTATTAAAATCAATTTTAAATATATATTTATATATAATTTCCTTTAACTCTGGGTGAAGCGTAGGGCCGTATTTTACACTGTTATACATATTGTAAAATAATTTAAAAAAGTACTCTTCATGAGTTTTGTTAATTTTACCTTAAATTTTTATTAATTTTTTATTCGTATCGGTATCGTTGATATTTCTTCTTGAGTATCGGTTTCGTATCAACAAAAAGGCGTATCGTGACTTCCCTTATTTTTTATTATATTAAACTTTTTGATTTTTTATTAAAAAAAAAAATATACCAGTTAACGAGGGGAACAAAATGTTTGGGATTTTTCCGAATTAAAGAATTTTTTCCAGGGACCAGCCATTTTTTCAAATGGTTTTTGAAATAAATGGTTTTTTTATAAAAGGGGTACAAACTATCGCGGTTTGACTGTATTTTCATATTGAAATAAAATTTCCAAACACCTTTTTTTTTGCCATATTTTTATATTGTTAACAGATGTAAAACTAAAAAAAAGTGTTATATAATTATTAGTAGTACATCTTTATTTCTGCGCGTAGTTATTTAAGTAAATTTTGATTAAATAAAGTTTTTGGAAAATTTCTTCTAACATTTCAATTAAATCTCTTACTGTTTTATTAACATTTTTAATTGCTTAAACATAAACCATTCATCCTTTATTCATAGCGAAAAAAGTATTATGCTAATAAATTCCTTAATTGTATTGTCGTTTATTCTCTTAAACAGACCCTGAGCATACTTTTTCGTTTACATTTATTTATTTTAAGAAAAGTTTTTCTACGTACTATTTGTTTAACTAACAAACACTGTGCTTGTACATTAAAATATGAAATAGTTTAACCCTTAAACGCGCACCTTGTAATACAGAAATGTATGAGTATAATTTATTAAAATCAGACAATCGTTTTGTGATGGAATATTTCCTATTATTTTCCATTAAATTCCTTTTGAAAAATATTTATTTTCGGGAAACAGAAATCTTCTTGAGTCCAAATTTTATACCAGAGTTCAATGGTAAATTTCTTCCAAAACACATCGATGTATAAAACTGCCGAAACCGCGAGAAAACCCGAAAAATACACAGGAAATAAAAAAACTGATTTCATTAAAAAAATTTGTATAATAAACGATTAAAAATGAACTAATTTGCACCAGTAAAAAAATTAATAGTTTCAATTTTAATTAATTATTTGATTAAATTTTTAATTAAAACTTATATAATTTTTGATTAATGGTTTAATTGAAACAAAAAAAAAATACAGGCGAGAATTTTTTCTGTGTACAGCAAAAAATGAGCAAGAAGGCATTGTCGTGTTTGTATAATTTAATATTTAGAGCTCCAATATAACCAATGGATGCGTTTTGTATATCCAAATATCGGAAATTTTTTGAAGAAAATATTTCCCGAAAAATTTAGAAATATCCGTTCGTTAATAAAAGAGTTATGCCTTAAATACTAAAATACGTAATTTTTCTTCAAAAGATCTTCTTATAAATACTGTTAATAGCTATAATTCACAATATTTATAACAAAATATATACAGTAAGAATAAAGATCTTATTGTGAATTGAAAACTTTTGCTGTTAAAATTTCCACTACCCAGTTTAAGGTTTAATTATGTTCAAACACAACTAACTATCTTTTATGCTTGCTGCTCATCAACATAATAAAATTTTAAACAAAACAACTTTTTAATGAGTAACTCTAGTCATTCTGCAACATTTCTTTCCACCCATTCTCATTGCTTGTTATGTCCTTTATCGTTCTTTAGAGTCCCTTTTTTCCTAAAAATTCTTGTTGTGTCAAACTGAGCAAAATTTTTTGGTTGTTGTTGAAAATACCATAAAAAAATACTGTAAATATGGCGTAAAAAAGTTTCTGAGTAAACTATAATGCTGAGCTTCTAAAAGAACTATTTTAATGTAATTCTTTTTACAATTTTTTTTTTATTGTTGCCCAGCTTCCTAAAGGATACTGGTTGGTTGGTTGGTAGTGGTGTTTTAATTATATAAAGTTTGTTTTTACTATATTTTTTAATTACCTAACTACCACCTATAATTTTTTTTGTCAGCTTAAATTAGTTTTGCAAACTGTTTTTATGATTAAACTTAATTGTTTGGAAAACTTTTGTAAATATGTTGTTTTTTTTAAGTCTAGTTTTTTCTCTGTTTCGCCGGCACTTTCTAAAGCGATAAAATTACCAAAAGTTGTTTTGTTAAAGTAAATAAATTAAAAATTTAATTTAAGTTTCTACAAGCACGATTAACAATTTGTATAGACAACAGATAAATTACCCGAAGGAAAATGTTTGAGAAAAAAATATTATAAACGTTTTGGAAAAAAGTATTAAAATAAAATAATTTTTAGGAAAATTACAATAAAAAGCTTTACATCTGTTTAAAGAAAACTATAAAAATGTAAATTAAGTCTTCAAATGTCGTAATAAACATTTTTAGGGTTCTTGGGAATTTTGGGGATTTTGCTATTTTTTTCGGAATTTACCAAAAACGTTCAAAACTTAGTTAAACCGCAAAATTTGGATAAAGAAAATGTTAAATATTACCTTAAATATATATTACTTTTGTATATAATTAGGGTTTCTTAACAGAAAAGTTTAAAGAAATTTGAGGAGCTTAACTTTGCAGTCATTTGTTGTTGACCTATGTATATACGGTGTTAAAAAAAACTTTTAAACGTTAAAAAAAACCCTCAAAAACCTATATAAGGTCTTTAATTGTTGTAATAAACATGTTAAAGGTTTTGGGAGTTTTTGGTATATTTTTTGGGAATTTTTCAGAAACAAACTAATAACCATCAAAATTTTGATAAAGAAATTTCTTAAGTCTTTAACAAATTTGCAGTCTTTAATTAGAAATTGTGTTTTCAAAGGTGTTGGAAAAACCTGTTAAACGTTAAGAGAAACCCATAAAAATCTAAGTAAGGTGTGAAACCATTTAAAGACAACCATAAAACCCTTAATAACGGGTTAAATTATTTTAATAAACATTTTTAAATTTTTTGGGAGTTTCGGGGATTTTGTTTTTTTTTTGGGAATTTTCCAAAAACTTTAAAAACTTTGTTTTTACAATAAATAAATCGTAAAACAAACTATTAACCACAACATTTTTATAAAGAAATAGCTTGAGTCGTAAACAAATTTGTAATCTTTAATTAGAAATTGTTGTGTTTTCAAAGGGATTGAAAAAAAGCTGTTAAACGTCAAGAGAAATCCATTAAAATCTAAGTAAGGTTTCCAAAATTATAAATACACCATAAAACCCTAAATAAGTGGTTCAATTGTTCTAATAAACATTTTTAAAGTTCTTGGAAGTTTTCGGGATTTTGCTGTATTAATTAGGAATTTTCCAGAAAATTTCAAAACTTACTTTTGACAAACCACACAATTTTGATAATTAAATTGCTTAATATTACTTGAAATATTAACCTATGTAAAGAAATAATTCTCACATTCTATTTCTAAAAATATTTATTACTCTTTAATTAGGGATTCCAAACGGGAAAGTTTTTAGGAGCTTAACTTTGTAGTCATTTGTTAAGTTTTCAACAATATTGTAACCTTTGATTAATAATTTGTTTGAAAATAAATTAACAAAAGGAAAAAGATGGAGAAACAAATTTTCTAACATTTTTGAAAAAGGCATTAAAATAAAATGATTTTTAGTCCCCTTTTACAATGTGGCAAGTGAAAGGCAGACAGGCGAAGTTTGTTGGTAAGGGGGCGACGCTGTATGCGTGACACACTTTACTTTTTTCCTCTCTCGCCTACGAACTTCGTCTGTCTGCCTTTCACTTGCCACATTGAAAAAGGGGACTTACGAAACTAACAAAAATGAGCTGTCAAGTGGCAAGAGAAAATTTTAATAGTCAAAATTAGGCCATTAATTGATATTATTAACAGTTTTCACCTTTTTGGGAGTTTTGGGGATTTTGATTTATTTTTTAGGAATTTCCCAAAAACTTTTAACAAATTGTATTTACAAAAAAATCTTCAAAAAAGAATGAACCACAAAATTTTTATAAGCTTGGTAACACATCATTTATTTTTTATTTATTACTTTTTATAAGGGTTTCTAAACGGGTTTTAGGTAATTTGAGGAGTTTCATTTTATAGTCATTTGTTAAAGGGCCAAATATATCACACAAACGGTTACACAAACATATGTATGTAAAAAAATATGGCGCATGTTATTGGGAATATTAACCATTTTTAATATTTATACAAAAAACAACCTTTTGTTGCTGTCAAACTGATTGTGTCGTTTATTTGACCCTGAAGTCTTAAATGAGCTTGTAACCTTTGATTAGAAATTTGTTGTTGTAGTCCTTTCAACGGGGTTGAAAAGGTGAAATAAAATCATAAGGGTATGTAAATTTGATAAGAAATACTAGAAATACGACATGAAAACATAGTTGTATAATTTGTAAATAAAGCCATGTAAATTTGATTAATTTTGAAAATAGATCTGGGAAAATTGGCTTGTGTAGTTCGTTTTACAAAACTGTAATAGCGCTTAGAAATGTTTGAAAGATCGTAGGACGAATTACTTCTGTTAAACTATCTAAGTGTCTTTTATAATTGCAAAACCTACTATTAGCTCAGCGGATCAGGGTTCAGAATAACAGAAATGGTTTAAAAGCAACATCGCGAATGTCGTCTTCCTGATCTAGTTGCGTTTTCTTTGGCTGTGCCTTAACCAGTCTAATTTAAACATGCTTAAAATAAATTTTTCAAGTTTAAACAGTTTATCATCAGCTTAAGCTTAATTTCTCGGGTACTCCAGGAAATTTTAAAAAATCCGGGAAATTAAAAACTCTACTCTTAATGCATTTGTTGATTTAGTTTAAATAATGTTTTGTTGTTTTTTTTAACAAATTCTTATATTCTTAAATATTATTCTTTAATACTTTTTGAAATTCTTCCTTTTTCTGTATTTTATCATCATAATAATTTCTTTTCATAGTCCTTATCACTTTTTGCATAAGTTATCTAAATAATTCAGCCATAAATCATATTTTTTATAATTCTTTTTATGCAGCATAATGTATGAAATGGAGTATGATTTTTTTTCATTGTTTTATTAAGTCAGCTTTCAAAGAGAATAGAGTGCACCATGGGACTGATTTTTTTTATATAGAGTTTTAAGTTGGTACGTCCAGAGCTAAAATGAAATTTCTGAGTTGTTTTTTGGCTCCAAAAAAAAAAAAAAATATTTTATATATATTTGGGAACTCGAAGTTCCGTTCTCATTTAAATTGATAAAAAAATTTATTTTTTATCTAATCCTAAGTTTTTTTGTAAGAAATTCTGACATTTTGCCTAAATCTTGTCCATTGTTCCTTTTCAAGGTTTTCTTATTATACCATATGAATACTTAATAAAGATTTTTTTATGAGATGAAAATTAAGAAGAAAAAAAAGATTCAGAAGACTTTAGTTTTCTAACTCGACTGCGACATTGTTGGATGGACGTTGGCAGACAACTCATAACCACATGATAATCGAAAATTATGAAAATTATTTATGTTTTCGCGTGGTAAGTGACTGCTAAGAACAAATCATGAGTTTTCATTTTGGTTCTTTTAGTTTTCTTTCGCTTCAAGTAAAAGTGATTTGAATGATTATGGAAAAAGAAAAAAAAAACTAAGAAAAAATCATTGTACTTTTGCATAAATCCTTAATTCCGACATTGATTAATGTGAAGCAAATAGCAATAATATTCTTTAAAGAATATAAAAAGTAATAAAACGATTAAATTGTTTTTGTTTTTAAATAAACCAATTTAAAAATCATTAAAAAAATCGAAGGCCTACTTTTAGGCATTTAATATACTTTTGAAATTTGCAGGGCTCAGAAACAAATTCCATAAAGTAAGAATACTAAAAATG
Organism: Pollenia griseotomentosa; assembly: GCA_963931875.1. Taxonomy (NCBI): domain Eukaryota; kingdom Metazoa; phylum Arthropoda; class Insecta; order Diptera; family Polleniidae; genus Pollenia; species Pollenia griseotomentosa. The sequence goes on along the minus strand of OZ007563.1, from coordinate 182,582,372 downwards.
ATTAGAAACGCACAGTAATCAATTGATTTAATTTTTGCTTTTATGGATCTTAAATTTTTAATCAAAATAAAATTTTAAAAACTTTTCATTTGTTTATTAAAGCTTAAGTCGAAATAAAGCGCACTCTTTCTTTAAAGCTGGCTAAAGTTGCTGGCCCTAAAATTGTAAAACCATATGATTTGCCGGCTAATCGATTTTATCCTTCAAAATAGTGCACTTGCAAAATTTTTTGCTTTGTTAAGTCAAGGTCAACACTATGAAAGTTTTTTTTGAGAAACCCCGAGCTAAACTTTCCTATACTAGGAAATTCTCTTATGTTTTTTAATTCATAAAAATCAACTAAAATTTCGGCGTGTTTTTTTAAGTTTTTCCTTTACATTTGATATTTTTTTTTATTAAAATTTTGGTTTACTCGCTTTAATGCTGGTGCGGACACGTCAGGATTAGCTGAACAGGTGGCTAGTTCTGGCAGTCGTGATCGAATACTTTTTCCATTCCAAAGGCATTTTATTTCTAATTCTTCTAGTCGATACTGAACGAATCTAAATTATTTTTTCAGTCTTGTGAAAACTCAAATAAAAACTTGAAAAAATTCGTTCCGTCTCGACTGATATAATTAGAAATAAAATTGCTTTCGAATCGAAAAAGTATTTGATCAGGGGGCAAATTATGGCAGTAGTTTTATTTCTAAAGGCCCAACTATAATATGCTTAATTTGGCTTAAGCAATTGTGCGAATACATGTGATTCATATGTGTCGAACCATATTGAACTTAAGAAAACGTTTTGTTAAATTTTATGAAACGATCATTTGCTTAAGCAAAATGCCAAACAGATCGCACTTTCCGTACGGAATAAAATATTTTTTGATTTTATTTTTGTTTTTTTTTTTTTAATGCTTTGAAGAGGCTTTTTGTTAATTTTTGACAGTAGCTTAAGCCAGCTTATGCATATTATAGTTGGGCCTTAATTCTTTCTGTCCATACTGAACGGATCGAAATTATTTTTTTTGTGTTGTAAAGCATTTGTTTGAGTTTTCACAACACTAGAAAAATAATTACGATTGCTCTTCGAATCGAAAAAGTATTCGATTATGACTGCCAAATTTTTCTAGGGGTGCGGCAAGAAAAACAATTTAACACCAGTTTGTGTTAATCGGCAACCGTAGGAAGGTTTTTTTTTAGCCGATTTCATAAATTCTCCAAGAAAGGGTTGCTTAAAAACACCTTTAGCATTAGACAACTAACGGGTAATCTCTTCCTTTTTATACCCTTCACCGCAGGTGGAAAAGGGTATATTTATAAGTTTGTCATTCCGTTTGTAATTTCTATAATATTGATCATAGACCCTATAAAGTATATATATTATGGGTCCTTATGAGGAGAGAAGTTAATTTTACGATGTCCGTCTGTCCATCCGTCTGTCCGCCTTTCTTTTGATATGTGTTTTTCGAATACTCCAGACATGATAGCGGCTAGGTTGTTTTACATTTATGTCACATATAGTCTACTTTTTCTTGCTATTGAAATTCAGCCTGATCGGTTCAAAAATGGCTGAGATATGAGCAAAAAACCACGACTACCTCTAATTTTTTCCAAAAATCCCTTGTTGTTGTATATTTAATACTTTTTTCTGTATTTTTTTTTTAAATCCCCACTTTCGGGAACCATAGGTCTTCCCGAGTCCAAGCTTTATAACCCAACTAACTGGTAAATTTATTTTTAAACACGTCGGTATATAAATCTGTCAAATCGGTTAAAAATGGTTAAGTTGTGAGCAAAATACTCAAAAAAGACGAAAAAACATTAAATTTGTATAAAAACTAAAATTTTAGAGCTGTAATATGACCTGTTCATACGTTTAAGATATGAAAAAATCGGAAATCTTTAGAACATATTTGCTGAAAAACTCGGAAAATCGGTAAAAAAAAAGTAATGTCAAAAATATAGTTTTTTTTAAATACCTATTTTCGGGAACCATAGAACTTCTCGACTCCAAGTCTTATCACCAAAGTAAATGGTAATTTTATTTTTTAAGATGTCGGTGTAAAAATGTGTCAAATCGGTTACAAAATGGCCGAGTTATGACCAAATACTGAAATTCGATCAAAACTAAGCTTGCTATATATTAATTAAACTTTTAATATAAGTATTTAATACCACGCAAACATGTGTAAATAATTAAATAAAACTTAACGATATATCTGTGGTTTTCACGAATAATCGCGTAAGTCTGTTTTTACCGAAATTGAGATAATGATGTCAAAGTGCTACATTTTGCATTATGTTTTTATAAGTATTAAGCTTTTTAGAATATAATGTAGTATTATTAATTTTTTTCTGCTAAAAACAACTTAAGTTAACTGTTTAATAAAATATTTTGCTATTATAACGATTTATGTCGACATACATCGCCAAAAATTGTAAAATTGCTGAATATGTTTCCAAATAAAAAGCATATGTGATGTTATGTTGTTATTCGTGCAAAAAATATGAAAGTATTTTTTGAAAATTTTTCTATTAATAACAACTTATATGTACATGTGCGTTTATTGTTGACTTCTTTAGTTGCAACAACAGCAGATGAGCGGTTGTTTGTAATTTTAAGTCCATACGTTGTGCTATAAGTATCAAAAACTCTGAATATGTCGCCAACTTGTGTGCTAAAAATAACAACGTAAGTCGTCATGTGTGATTAAAATGATAACATTTATTTTCACAAAAAAGAACTTATGTGGAGATATGATGTTATATTGCACACACTTAATGAGTCAATCAAACATTTGCATTTTTAATCCTTTTACAGATTGTGATCCTGTGAGGATTTTTTCATGAAAACTATGTATAATACGTAGAAAGTCACTGTTAAGAGGACAGTAAAGAAAAAAGTTTAAAAAAGCATCTACAGAAGCCGCAATTGAAAAAAATAATTGTTTTGGCTCTCCTGAAAAGTTTGGTTTTATAACTTACGCGATTATTCGTGAAAACCACAGATATATAATATAAATAAACATGTACATATATTTATATACATATATTTAGATAAATATATAAACTTCTGTTCTTTCCAAACCATGGTGAAGGGTATATAAGATTCGGCATAGCCGAATATAGCACTCTTGTTAAAATTTAAAATTAAAATTCTGCACTAAAAGAATTTTCTTCACAAATTCAATGGATTTTTATATTAATTAAATTAAACATTACATTAAAATTTAACTTAGGATTAATGAAGAATGTTTCATTGAGCCTCCAGTCAACGAAATGTCTTATAAAAACGACTCAAATTTTGCAAGAGAAATTTAAAATAGTTAAATAGTAGAGATAGTTAAATCAGATATTAAGTTGTCATTAATCCAATGAAACTTGTTAACGAAATAACGAAACTCAATTTGTTAGTGTTTATGAAACTGCTTCATTAAATTTGTAAAATTTCATTCCTCTAATGAAATTTTTCATTGCATGAAAGAAAAATATTTAATGAAATTAATTTTAATTTATTAGATTTGTGAAGAACAATTCTTTCAGTGTGGACGTCAAATTTTGTGGATTTTTAAAGAAATAAGGTTTGATGATGTCACCGACTTGTACACCACACCAAAAGTTGCATTTCTCTGGATGTAATATGGAGTCTGTAGGGTCTGTTGTGCGTTAATCTATTCATTATGTTAAAAAGTGAGCGCAGTGTGACTTAAAAAATACCCTTTACATTTAAAAATGTATTTCCAATTTATTAATAACCTGAGGGTGTCATATGGTCAGCTTTGACCGATCTAACTTGTCTAAACCATTGCAAAACATTTAAAAATGTTGCAGTGCAATAACAATTTTCAAAATAAAAATTTATTTAGGCAATTATAGATTTGTTCAAACAAAAGTTATAAAACTTTCCTTATCTCACTTCATAAAAAAGATAAGATAAATAATTTCATTAAAAAAATTTATCAACAATATTTCTTTATTTTAACAATAAAAACAATAAAAAACCATTATTTCTTTTTTTATTAAAAAATAAATATCCTTATGTAAATAAATATTACAGGCTAAAAAAAAGAAAATTAAACAAGTTAAATAAAAAAAAACTAAATTCTTAAAGAAAATATCTTGAAAATACGGCCACGAAAGAGCCCATTAAACAAACAAAAATGCTAAAATGGACCACAGCAGCCGTCGACCCTTTGGGATCTTTTAAAATCGATTTTGCATTGGCTTTATTCTCTAACCAGGTCCTACAACTGGTTTCGTTTTTAATAAATTTAAATATCGATTCGGCAACATTGGCTGATGTTATTTCCTGGCACTGTTCCAAATGATGCAACGTACAGCTTTCAAATTTCACCAAGTCAATACAGTGTTCGGGTTCTACCACAAAATCGGGTAAATTAAATAAATCGGGCATGGCATTATCTTTGGGTATAAATTCACTAAACGATCGATTGGCACAGTGGGTAATGGCATCTTTGTTGGCCTCTAAGCATTCGGGTCCATCCTCAGCTACAAATAGAGCAATATGATCACCACCACGAGCACACATAAAACTCAGGATACCAGTAAAAATGCGCATCATTATGGCATTTTGGGCTTTCTCCTTTTCACTCAGACAGGGTTGTATGGCGTCGTTGAATTCCTTAAAACATTTTTCACCTTGGGGAGCCTTCAGGCAGTATTTGTTGAAAACTGTGTCCAGTTCGCCAATAGGACGGGCTATTTCGATTTCTGCTTGAAGAGCAGATATATTGGCAATGTCTGATATACATTTGCTAAAGCTTAAAGCCTGTTTTTCTACTTCCTGATACAAAGTGGAGTTGTCAACACCGCTAGCCTTTTTGCATTTTGCGGTGAAAACACGTTTTAAATCATCTGCAAAAAAAAGAGAAAACAAAATATTAAAGATTATAGAAAATTTTGAAAGCCGCAAAAATTTATTTGGGTTAATAAGATTTCAGTGAAAATTAAAAAAAAAATCGATTTAATTTCGTCTGATTAATCTAATTGAGACCTATTAGTGCAAAACTTGCCAGAAATAGGAAATATCCATTTAGTAATTAAAGTGGATTAAGCTATTCCATGAATACAAGTATTCATTTAATGAAAGTCCAATTATAAAATGTGTCTCTGGCATACAGACATGGCACTAGATAGAAAACATTTTTTTAAATATCTCTTTTAGTTTTCAAGCATAACTGCATCCATACCACATTTTCCATACAATTTGCAAGAATTTGACGGCGTTCTACGTCATAAAAAAGAATACATCTTATTTCGAGAACGGTTTTTCTTGTGCTCTCACATAAAGACGGTATAATTGTCCCAACCCTGCTGCCACACTTTCAAATAATTTCATAAATTTTTTAAACAAAGAAAAATAAGAATAGAAGGAAAAAAATAAATGAGAGATTATTTAAAGTTATTAAACCCTCAATTCTGTTTAAAAACACTTTCTTAAAACTTTGTTCCGCTTAAAATTAAAATCCGTTTCTCGCTAAACTCGGGATCCGTACTTTCGGATCCCGACCAGGTTCATTGTGTATCGCTTTACAGTTAAGAAAAAGAAGAAGGAAAAGAAGAAGAATTCATCTAACCAAAAGTACTATTTAAATTAAGTAAAAACCGGTAGAAGAAAGCGGTCCCCATTAGGCGTCATCCCTTAAAAATTGCCTATTAGTTAAGCATGTATAGCCCATGATAAAACTGATGATGCCTTGCAGTATGCATCCTGAAACATCTCTTAGATCGTAGCAGAAATAGCTGCCTAGACAGAAAAAATGGTAATGGCAAATGATTTTAACCTTCCGCCAAATAGGACTTACATTCGGATCGTTCCCAATAGCAGTTCCAATTTGTTGTAACTACAAAAGTTTTCTTACCTGAAAAACAATTTGACTACTACTTAATTCGCCGTGTGTTTGTGTTAGAGTGCCCCGGTAGGCTAGCTGATAGTGGGCTAGTCTATCAGTGTCCGGGTTGCGGATTTTAATTCCCGCCAAAGACTCTGGTCTCCTGTCGACAAGCGTACAGCTTCGCGGAATTAGTTTAGGAAAACAAATTAAATATAATTTGAAGCAACTAATTTTTATTTGCGAGAAATTTCGAATTGGTCAATTGCAAAAAGTATTTGTCAACTTAATTTTTTTTCTTTCTGCGTACACATCTAGCCCTGTGTGCCCTTAGCCTCGCGCAATGGTAAGCAATATGCTAAATGGTCTCAAGTTTATCTACTTCTTTGCGGAATCTGCAGAAGTCTGTGATGCCTCTATCCATTTTATTCAACAAATATGTTCTTGATGAACCAATGTCCCGAAATGACATTGATTGTGGTTACTCCAACTTGTATCCAGTTGTAGGCTGAAGTTGAATGCGTGGCCACAGTACACCAAGCCCCTATGATAGTAAAAGTTTGATATATTAAGGCCTCACTGCTTGCCATACCTTGTGCTGAGCCCTGTCGTTCAATTTCGTTAGCAAATTATTGCTCTTGATATCAAAACGTTCAGGAACCCACCATCACCCACCTCACTAGTCACCAATTCTATCGCCTTGAGCACAGCCGAAAAATACTGGGATACCCTTATTTTATTAAATATTTTGTAAAACTTATGAATGCCATTATTTACTATATACACAGAAAAAAATATCTCAATAAAATTTTAACAACACAGTTTGTTAAAAATAAAATTTATGGTCAACAAACTTTTTGTCTGATTTTTACCAAATTTACACTTTGCGAAATAGCACTTAATAAAACATATTTAATAATGAAATAATTAAATATTTCTTCATATTCAAAAAAAAAAAATATTTGAATCACAGTATTTTTACAACTCTTTTCCATTTGTAATTCTCATTCGTTTTACAGTTTTATTTAGTTCTGCCAAAGTCTTTGGAAAAAGGTTTCCTGATGATCTGGGCTAAGCAACCAGCGAAATGAGCATAGGAACAAGCTTATCCCCCCCATAATAAATTTTAGTGTATTTATCTAAAAATAAAAATTGGAAATTTAGAACATCATCATCATTAATAAATAAATAAAAAACATTCGATAAACATTTTGTTTGATTTATTCAACATTTCCAACAGTTTATTTCAACAAATCACGTAAACATTTTATTGAAAAATTTTTCTTATCAAATATGCGATTTTCGTATTTAAATATAAAAATAATTAATTAGTATTGTGGTTATTTTGTTGAACTATTTTTGGTTTTTAATCCAAATTTTTTTATATTTTTAATTAGACTTAAGTTCATTAAATTCAATTTGCATTAAATTATTTCTATGAAGAAAGGAATTTTACAACATGAAAATTAATTAAAATTGTTATTGATAATTTTTCATTCTTGACCGTGGCCGGGGCTGGAACCCTGGCCGGCAGGTTACCATGACATGTTTCGATCGCAACCACTCGATCTCCTCAGATGGATTTGCCGTCTTACACTCGCAGCCATCGACGACTGGTGACGTCAATAGTCAAACATCAATCCTTAAACCAAATTGTAGTTTTATCTTTGGTAGATCGAAATTTGCTTTTTTGAATGATTATCCATTTTAATTGATTTTAGATGTTCTTCCTTACATCTGTTTTGGTTCTGTGTAGGCACCTTAATATTTATTAAAATTTTTTAAATCATTTCCAAATTTTATATTCAATCCGCGGAGGAGTAGGGGTTACGACACTATAGAGGCTACACAATAGGGTTAAGGTTGAAAAAAAATTTTTTGTAAAAATACTTTCTATAAAAAAGTTCATCTCGAAATAAGCCATACTATTTAGTAGGTTCCATAGGCAGCCGTCATCCTGGAAAACGGCTTGCTTGGGTCCTTCATCATATAAAAATCCTCCACCAATAACTTATCTGTTTCTTATTTAAAAATTAGCCTGCGAAGTTCTACGAGATTCGATATAAATTTTGAAGTTTTTTTTTTAATTGGAATTACCTTTGATCCCAATAGAAATATCTTACCAGGAAAAGGACTTTACGTCTTTAGGACTTACATGATAGAAGGTGAAAAGAACTCTCCGCCAATATCTTTTATTAACATATAAATAAATTTTGTTGGAATCGGTGTGATCAAAACTTTGTTATTTTATACTTTTACAAGTTTTATTGGAAATCTTCCCAACCGACCCTTCGGGTAACTCTAGTTCCCTTAAAACATATTGTACTGGAAAAAAAGATTTCGGTTCTGTAGCTATCAAACGACAAAGCTAAAATATGGTGCATCATTAATATGCTATATCTTCTCAACAAAATGCTCAGCCAAATTAGCCCAGAGGTATCCCTAGTGCTAACAGCGAAATACTCCCCGTTTCTATATCTTCTATTAAAGGGATGTTTCTTTTCGTTATCAAGATTCTGCGCTGTTTTTTCCCGAAACTCTTTTTAACGCAACTTTACGAAAACAAATGAATGCATAAAAAATTGTTTAAAAGTAAAACTCTATTGAAGAAGATCGCAGGTTAAGTTGAAAAAGGAGTTTGATTATTAACCTGGCGGTCTAGGGTTCATATCTAGCTAGAAACTTGTATGTGTTTTATTCACTACAACGTATTGAAGAGCCTTTTAAATGTGGAAAATCTTTCAGTTACACAGTTTATATATAAAGGTGTTTTAAAAGCCTACTTCAGTATGACCTTTGACCCTAAATAACGATTTAAGACAAATCTTATTAGATTCCGAGTAAATAAAACTTAAGTAGACAATATAAACCAATTTTTCTAAGCTACAAATAATGCTTTTGTAGCGTAGTTTATCTATATCCTTTTTATTTTTGAAAGTGACCTTTGACCTTCTCATAAAAAATAACCATAAATAAGACTTTAGACAAATCGTTGACTCACAACTTTTTGCCGGCTCCACTTAAATATTTAATTGCAACTTACCCAATGTAAAATTTGTATTTCTATATTCCGCTGGCAGAAATTGATTTTTCAAAGAATCAATCTGACTGATATTGATCGCTTCTGAGTGGCTCATTAGCAAAACACAAATGGTAGCCACTAGGGCTGCAACAAATAAACGATATTTTAACATAATTTTAGAATTTCTTTTTATATCGATATTTTTTTTAAATTTTATTAAAAACTAAAAGTAAGTAAGACCGGCCAATAACGTCTTTAAGTCCCGAAGTTTTAAAATGTATATTGATTTTTTAAGCAGAAAAAATTGTGTTTATTAATTTTAAATCTTATCAAAATTATTGATAGGAGTTTAATGTAGATAAACGAAAAAGAAAGGAAAACATTTCTTACCGCCAATCAACTCAAATAACAAAGTAATCTTATCAGTAAAAATGAAGCAAGGGCATTAAATAAATTGTTAATCATTTAGTAGTGGCAAAGTACAAAATGACAACATGGCAACATGCAACAGTAGTAGAAGTTCCTAAATAATAATTTGGAGTGGGCTTCATCTATATGACTTTTTTAACACTATTGTGAGCGTTAGTGTTCTCATTATTACTCTTGTTCTCTCTCTTTCTCTCTTTTTTTAAGGTAAATATTTAATTTGATAATATTTACTTATTATATACCTACCGTATAATAAAAATTGTTCGTAAAATATGTGCAACTGCTTAAAGTCCAATATGACGTATTATATTGATGATTATCATTTTGAATTGTTATCACTGACATAAAAACTTAATAAATGTAACGGTATAAATTAAGCTTTAACTAATTTTATTATTTTTATTTTTTATTTTAGTAAAACTATTGACCAGAGCAATAATAGTTAAAAACTAATTAAAAGGTTCCAATAAATAGAAGGCCTAAAGTAAGCTGAACAGTTAAAACTAATAATTAATTTCAATTTTAATTGCATAGTAATTTTGTGCCTATTCGGCTGGTTGACAGGGGTTAACATGCGATTTCTTGCGCTTAGGGTTGTCGTGCCGAAAACACCACCTTTGAATTGTACAAACCTCGCACGGGTCTATAACTCTTTTCCTACTTAACCGATTGTGATGGATTTCAATTGCAAACTACTTATGAGAACTAGAAACATCGCACGGACCGACGAACGGACAAAGCTAAATCGACTAAGAATTACTTAAGGACCGAGAATGTATATTCCTTATACGATTTTAGATGAATACTAAAAAAAATTTCAAACAGAGGGTATAAACAATTTTTTTGTTTACAGTATTTCGTTCATTAATTGAAAATAATTGAGCGATATTTTCTCTCCAAATTATTAAAGACACAAACCATGTGTATGAAATACGCCATCAGTTGTGAATCCTCCATTTTATAGATATCTACCTAATAAATTAGATATTTTATTGTTTGTAAAAGTTAAGAGAAACATTTTGAAAATAGATCTGTTTTATAAATATGATTAAAATAAAAATCTTAAATAAATCTGTGTTATCAAAAGCTTTTACTTTTGTTTTGAAAAATTAAAGCTTCTTATTAAATGAATAAACGCATTTAACGACATGGAAAGTTTTTTTTATAAAAATTTAAATTTGTGTTTGTAAAAAAGGTTCTTCGAACTTTATTTAAGAGCTCAATTCTAATACTTCTTATAATGCTATATGTATTCTATATGTGAACCCACTATGAAAGTTTTCTTTTAGAAAGTCTGTTTTTATTGGCGAGAGGGGAAAGAAGAAAAGTATGTTCTCTTTCTCTTTCACCAATAAACTCAGACTTCCGAAAAAAACTTTCATAGTGTAAACCCAGACTTTTTAGTTTTGTTCTTATATTTCACCTTAAAAAATCTAAATCCCTTAAAGCTTTGGTGCATCTTTCTATCAAGGGTTTTTGAAAACGGTCCATATTATTATCCTTTGTTAATTTACTCACATCTTCTTCGATTTCTTTGTTGTCGGACTGCAGAAAGCGATAGTGCTGCAACTGAGCAATCGAGGTGGAAAAATCGAAAATGCAACTTTTGTTTGAATACGAAATTGGTATGTGATTGTGTAGAGTTCGAACATTTTTAGTACTATGCAGACATTTAGTGTGCTCTCTTCTGGCACTGTACTCGCTTAAGCGATAGACATTGTTCAGCATAAACATATAGGAAGAAAATTTTGATATGGATACGGTTTTACTGATCAATTTAGTGGGAAAGTAGACATTACTGGCACATAAACTAGCAAAGCCAGAAGTGTAATTTTTATTTAATTTATAAGACTGTGCACTTGCCACTAGATGGTGCCATGATCTTAAAGTGCCTTTTGGCATTATAATTTCATCGATATCTAATAAAGCTATATAATCGTATTTGTACAAATTGCGATAGAAACAAGCATTATAGGGTATTAATTCATTTAAACGCTTATTTAGCCTAAAGCTTTTAACAAGAAAGTGTTCCAAATCCGGTTGGCCGACTACTCCTCCTACCAGGCTAATATTTTGTACTTCCACAAAACCCTTGGCCTGATAATAATTCAAAACTTTTCTTATATTGGGATGAGCTTGCAGATAATGCATATAGACTTTGTGCACACCCAAAATTCTTAGCAATTCCAGCCACTCAATTAAACGGGCGCTCAAGTCCTCGTAGAGAAAATCCAAACCCTTGACACAAACAGCAAATTCTTTTTTATCTTCCGGGCTTTTAGGTTGCTCGTAAATAACCCTCAAGCTATTAGTGGCTGTATCACACTGACGCCTTACAAGATTAACCACTTTTGGCACGGAATCTCCTGTTATATTGATATTTTTTGGCACATTGCATGTCATAAGATAGGGATAGTAGACACCTGGCTTTACACCCCATGTTGTATCCCAAATTATCTCATAATCTTTAACGGTTGTCAAAACTGGCCGATTATCTTGCTCAAACCATAATTGACAATAAATTATAGGGAAATTAATTTGTTGGTGATTCGTCAGGGCTAGAATACGTATTACGGGCCCGGTACTAGGCCTTTCGTCATAATAGGCTCCGTATAGTTGGAAAATACTTTCGTCTATGTAAAATGTTTGCCAGTAAGTGTTGTAGAAATTAAGCACTTGTATGGCCGGGTATTGCGCACAATTTAAAAACTTTTGCATGACTGTGTTCCTGTGACGCTGGAAATATTCAATGGGGAGACTGGGAATCTCTTTTTGAATTTGAGCCAGGAATTCTTCAGTGGAGGGTTCTGAAAAGAAAGCATTGATTTTAGTTAGAAAGCATAATTAAAGGTAAAGTCAATTAGGAAAAAAAAACACAAAATAATCTTCAAAATTTTGATTCCAGAAAATATTGTAATTTTTCTTTACAGAAAAAATTCTCCGAAATGTTTCACTAATTAAAGCATTAATTAAAAATAAAATCAGTTTTAAATAAAAATTTTATCAAGTTAATTAATCTCTTAATCAAGTGAATTAAACGTTTAATTGATACTATTAATTTGTTTACTGGTGCAAATGTAATTTATTTTTTAATTAATATCACAATTTTTTTTTTATTGAGAAAAGACTCCCCGTTTAATAAAGATTTCCAAAAGCTTGATAATGAATGGCGCCAGAAGGACTTTTAGAATTCGATATGTATGAGCTTCAAAATGATTTAGAACCCGAAGTTTGTTAGAAAAAGGTATTTAAACTAAGATTTTAAAAAGTAACGAATATTATTTTATTTTGCCAATTCTAAATGCTTTAGTTGGGAGACTATTTAGCCCCTTAACAGTTGTAAAACTGACTTAAGAAACAGACCGCTGCAGACAGCTGTCTGAAACCTTAAAGGATATTTTTAAGCCCATAAAACATAAAGTTGTAAATGTATAAAAATATTAATTTTATTTAATAGATCAAAACATGACATGAATATATAAAATTTTTTTCTCGAATATGGGCAGCGCTGGCAGGCTGTTCTTGACGAAACACATTCTAGACGTTTAATTTTTGGCCACTTTTTCGAGTAATTCTGGACGTTTGTCACGAACAACACAACCAATGTTGGCCTTAAAGGCGTCAATTTTTGCTGGTTTATCAGCATTAATCAGTGGCTTAACGTAGCCCCACAAGAAATAACCGAGAGGTGTCAAATCGCAGAATCTAATTCACAGTTCCTTTTTTCGAAATAAACCTTTTGGCATTATTTTTCAAAAAATGAGGTCCGATGATGCCAACAGCTCTAAACTGCACCAATCGGTGCATTTTTCTAGATGTAATGGATATATGCGGAAGTTTTGTTTATTAAAAAACCTTAACAACGATTATGTGCGCCATAAAAATCATAGTCGCTTTTAAGTTGCGCGAATCGATAACTGATTTTAAAATTAAATTTGCATAATTTGGTAGCGTTTTTATAAAATGAAACGTTGATTTTATTTCAGGTGTAATTTTTTTTTTAATCGTGTAATTTTTCTTCATCTCAAGTTTAACTTTGAATTTGGCTGGTGGTAACACTGATGTGATCACACAAATTGAGTGTCTACTTAAGAGTTAAAAGAAAAATTATAAAAAAAATCCCTGTTCACACCTTTTCGTTCTATGGCCTACTGAGAATTCATTTTAGATGTTTAAACTCTAGAAAAGAAATTCGAGACAACTTTTGAAAACCCCGCTTAGGTCTTTCGATTCATCAGTATTTTGCTTTTATTTCTCATTAAAGCCAATAAAACTAAACTTATCAAAACTCTTGTAGGGCTTTTGATTTACTAATATTCTACTTTTATTTTCCAATTATTTGTAGTGTTTAATAATCTAGAATTAAATTAAAACGAAATATATTTTCATACAACTGAAGGAAGTAGTGTGTTAAGAGCCAAATAAACAAGGAAAACGATCAAGCAAACATAAGAAAAAAGCAGGGCTGTGTAGTCGGAGTTGACGTTTTTTTACCGGAGTCAGAGTACCCACAAAAAATCCGACTCCGCCGACTCCAATTTTTTTTAATATTAGAAATTGTGGAAGCAATATTTGAAACATCGATTTGAAATTTTTAAAGAATTATATTCTTGCTAAATTTAACCGTTTAAAAGGTACTGCATTAAAAAAAGATTTTAAAGTCAAATTAAGACCAGTCTCATATACATAAATTTCGCATCAATGTAAGAGTTGGAGTTGGAGTCGGATATAAAAAATTTCAGCGGTTGAAGTCGGAGTTAAAAATATGTTTTTACGACTCCACAGCCCAGGAAAAAAGTTTGAAGCATGTTTGTGTGAATATTAAGAATGTTTAATATTCACTCGAACTTCTTATTGGCGTTGTTTTAAAACGGCGATTTAATTATTATGTATACTCGTAGCTTGGTCCTTCTGATCTATTTAAAAAACTTTTTTTCAAAACAAGATTTATTAATCTAGGTTTATATTTTTAAGCTTACCTCTAACATTATAATCCAGTTTTAAATCCATTTCAGTTTTCATGAAAGTTTCGGGGGGAAGCTTTAATTTAGGATTGTTCTCTTGTAATTTCCTTTCCATATGTATATAATAATAACTTTTACCACTATTGAATGTGTTCAATAGAATTATTATAAACAGCCAAAGTAAAGCTAACACAGTGACAAGTTTAAAAATTTGGTATTTGCGGACCATCTAAAACAGAAACAGTGTTTTTTATATTGAAAGATTTTGATTTTAAATAACTCTTTCTTTGTTTACCTTAAATTAAATATAATATGTTTTTGTTAAAAAAATTTTCTAAACAATTCAGCTTTCACCTTTAAGGTTTACTGTTTACTCAATTATTTTCAAAAATGACTTTATCAAACTTTTATTGCTTTAGCTTACAAAACTAAGGCAAATATTATAAAAATGTCGTTTTTTTGGGGCTCTTATCTTATAACAACAACTTTTTTTTTGATAAACAATATGCCGTCATTTAATGATTTGTTTGGTTTTTATAGCCACCCTACTAAAAAAAAAGTATATATATTTTCTTTTTAACTATGTGATATATCGAATACTAACACTGTGCCCGGATTTTTTTCTGAGAAGTGGGGCATCCGGCTGGTAAACCTAATTCCCAAAAATTACACTGCTAATTCCAGTACGCTAAATCGACTGGTGCTAACCGTTTTTAAGGTTAGCTCTTATTTTCGCGTACATGAAAAACGGTTTAGTTTAGTGAATAAACTAAAAAACCAAAATTCTCATTTATTTTCTGCTTTAAGTTTGCGCGAAATTACTTCAAAAAATCGTGTTCACAGAAAGTACCAACAGTAAAAACTCTTAGCCAGTTTGCCTTAAGTTTATGTTTAGTAACATTAAGTTCGAGTAAAACTATTTAAAAAAGACGTGTTTAAGATTTTGCTCTCAAATATACTTGATGTTTTTGCTGTCTTTATGTTAAAGAAAGTTTAGTTTAAAATTTGCGCTATATTATTAAAAAAAAAAAATATGTATTGAAAAGTACCAAAAGTACGAATTTTTACACTGTTTTGCCCTTTTAAGTTAATGCTAATTTTTTATAACTTGAATGTGTGTTCCTGATGACAGTTTTACCATGAAAATAATTTAACTTTTCAAATTTGGCAGTCTAAATGAGGTTAATTAAAGAGTACCATAAATTTCCTATTTACCCACTTTTACTGCCTGAAAGGCAGACTTTCAAAATCTACTTTAATTGCGACATGCCGAAATTCATGCAAACAAAAACTTATAAAAAAAACTAGTTTATAATAAAAAGTACCAAAAGTACGAATTTTTACCCTGTTAGGCCCCTTTAAGTTAAAATTTTTAAAATCTACATCTTTGGTAATAGCTTAAGCCAAACAAAAAAAAAAATTAAACATTTTGCAATCTAAATGGGGTATATCAAAATGTACCAAAACTTTTTGAAACCTGTGTATGTTCCTGGTGATACTTTAAGCATAAAAATACGTAAAATGTTTAAGTCTAAATAGGGCTAATTAAAGTGTACCAAACATTTTCTATTTGACCCACTTATACCACCTGCAAGGCCGACTTTCAAAATGTTCTTTTATTATGACATGCCGCCGTAGTTATAGAAATTCATTCAAACAAAAACTTTTAATTTGAAATCGCAAAAATATTAAAAAAAAAGAAGTATATAAAAAGTACCAAAAGTACGAATTATTACCCTGTTAAGCCCCTTTTAGTTAAAATTTTTAAAATCTACATCTCTGGTGGTAGCTTAAGCCAAACAAAAAAAAAAAAAAAAATAACATTTCAAAATTTTGCAGTCTAAATGGGGTATATCAAAATGTACCAAAACTTACTTTTTTTAACCACTTTTACTCCCTATAAGGCCGATTTCCGAAATACACCTCTTTGTGAAATGCCGATTGGGCTACACAAGTTCGTTGAATGTTTATAAATCTATTCAATTTATATACGTCATACTTTGAGTACCACTTATCTACACCAAAACTTTTCTTAACCCTCTAATGGTTTTATTTTTTAGACTCATTTAAGCAAAATTTCAACATACTAAGATTTGTGTTGTTATATTTAATTTTTTTTCAATATTTTATTTTAAATTGTGTTAAATGGGGAATTTACTAAATTTTTTTTTCCAAAAATATTGTTTTTTAATTAATGGTGTTTTCTTTTCTACAAAAAAATGTGACATTTTATTTTAAAAAAATGAAAATTGGTGTCTGTTTCTTAAAAATTTTGCTCCCAAAATGGGTGGCAAAATTTATAAGAAACAGACACTAAATTGCATTTTTTTAAATAAAATGTCACATTTTTTTGTATAAAAGAAAACACCATAAGTTTTGGCAACATTAAAGTTCGAAAATACATTACAAAAACTTCTCCTTTGACCGTTAGAGGGTTAAAATCATAAAAAGCTACGGTTAAATCTCTACCGCTTTCAATTTCACTCCATATCCATAAAACGGCTTTATGTCATATTATGTAATATTCTGTTGGTGTAAGGTAGCTAAAGTTCGGCACTGACGACATTTTTGTTTCTCATTTTAATATAAGAGGGTTATAATAAACAGAGGGTTATAATTAAGAGTTGGCTAGTAATTGGTCTCAAAATATAGAAAAGTCCTACGTTTATATCACCAACATTTTTTAACAAAAAGTCAAATTTAAAGATAGTGCAACATTTATTTATTCCAGTTCTAGCTAAACAAATTTAGGTGATTTTATTTTAAACACTCTCTGTAACACCATCTTATCTTAAGCATTATTTATTTGTTACTTTTACTTTTTTTAATTAAAAAAAACACCCCATTTTAAAAAGCAAATAAATCAGGGACCGAAAATAACAGTTATTTTAAAATTTTTCTTTTAATTTCAAAAGATTTTGTTATTCGTGCTTAATTCCCAGTTTTTATTATTGATAAAAACACTTGAAATTTATTGTTGATGGGATAAGCTATTCCTATGCGCATTTCACTGGTTGCTTAGGCCAGATCATCAGGAAACTTCATCCATAAAGATTTTAGAAAAACTAAAGATATTAAACCAAATAAAACTGTAAAGCGTATAAGACTTATAGCAACAGTTCTACTTGTAATAATATCAAAGTTTAAACAAAACACATCAACAATAAACAGTGGGTTTATCTCATCTTACATTCCCCACTACAATTAGTTGAAATTCTCTCAACATTAATTGTAGTTGTAAGTAGGTTAAGAAAAACAAAATAAAAACAACAACAACTTTACAAAAGATGTTGACAATTAAGTGTTTTTTTAGGCCGTGCACTTGCCTGTTTATTATCAAAAAGTAATTTTATTTTGTTTTTCTTAACCTACTTACAACTACAATTAATGTTGAGAGAATTTCAACTAATTGTAGTGGGGAATGTAAGATGAGATAAACCCACTGTTTATTGTTGATGTGTTTTGTTTAAACTTTGATATTATTACAAGTAGAACTGTTGCTATAAGTCTTATACGCTTTACAGTTTTATTTGGTTTAATATCTTTAGTTTTTCTAAAATCTTTATGGATGAAGTTTCCTGATGATCTGGCCTAAGCAACCAGTGAAATGCGCATAGGAATAGCTTATCCCATCAACAATAAATTTCAAGTGTTTTTATCAATAATAGAAACTGGGAATTAAGCACGAATAACAAAATCTTTTGAAATTAAAATTTTGTATTCCCAAAAATTGAAATTACTATTTTTCTTTTTTTATAATCAGGCCTAAGTGTATCAAATTTAATTTTAAATATATTATTCTAAGGAAAAAACAAATCTAACAACATGAACTAAATTGAAATTTTATTGATAATTTTTTATTCCTGACTGAACTGGGAATTGAACTCGGTCGCACTGACAATCTTATCATCAGAGTTATTGCATGTTATCATTTACTGCTATAGGGACGGCTGTCAGTATATAGTCCAACATCAAACCTTTAACCAATTGTATTTTTGGTGGATCGAAATTTCCTGTAATCAACAAACTATTATCAATTTTTTTTAACAAAATTCTTCCTCACTTCTGTTTGTTCGTACTTTTGTTAAGAGTTTTTTTTGAATACCAAAGTAAATTTTTGTTTCTATGTTTTTTCTTTCTCTTTTCGTTGACTTTTTTTCTGCACAACTTAAAAGTAAAATGTAAACATACAGAACAACCACGTAACTCGAAACAACTTTGTCAGTTCGACCGAGTTCAATTCCCAAGAATGAAAATTTTCCATAAAATTTAAATTTATTTTCAAGTTGTTTAATTTCTTTCTTCATTAGAATAATTTAATAAAAATTAAATATGTTGAACTTGAGCCTGATGAAAAAGATTGACAAATCAAATTTTGATTAAAAACCATTAACAGTTCAATAAAACTAATTGTTATTTCGTCATTTTAAAACCAAAAAAGCAAATAGCAGAAAAAGTCAGAAAACTGATTCAAGTATACCGTATTGATCCTTATGAGCTAGGTCATGATAAAACATTTTTATTGCTTTTTAAAATTTAGATTATTATTTTTTCGAGTAAGAATAAAAGTTTATTAATTCAACTAAATTATTATAATACGCACATTTCTTTAGAAACTAAGTCTTATTTTTGCTTTTAAGAATAAATATTCAAAAATAGCTGTATTCTGACTTTTATGAAAAAAGCGATAAGTTTCACGGTCCCTGAAATAAATATATCAAACAAATTCTTTATTAAATGTAACAAACACGCACTTCAAGCCACATTAAAATTACACTGCACCACAAAAAAAAAACTTTTGTAAACATTTCCATATTTTTGATCTAATAAAGTTAAAAAAAAAACAAGAATAACACTTATAAAGAGTATAAAAATATATATTGAATACAAATGCACATATAAAACGACCCCCAATAGACGGTCTTTAAGAGGAAGGAAAATTTAAAATTCTCACTTACAATAACAAGACAAGAGTCAGCACTTTAGAAATGCAAATTTTACATACAAAAATAAACGTTTAACAAAACCTCTCTCTTAAGGTTCTAGAGAGATTAACACATACACTAGAGCCCCAATTTGCGCCGTTAATGGGGACCGGGAAAATGCGACGCAAGCCGAAACGAATGAAATCGGATCACATTTTTCTATATGAGTGCACTGATTTTTTATTCATTGATTGCTTCCAAAATATAAATTTTTAGCAAGAAATTCTATTTATGATAAAAAAGTGATATGGTTACGTTTTATTCTGCATTTTTGGTAAACAATTTTAAAAATCGTTTTTTTAAGGCACCACAAAAGAAGATAAGAGTGTATGTATATTGAGTATGCCATTCAGTTACACGAAACACATAATAATAATAATAACACTGTGCTCGACTTTAACACTTTTTTTCAAGCTGGGCACCTTAATGGTAAAGCTATTTGAGTACGTTGAATTCAATGGTGATAGTCATTTTTCAAAGTTAGCGCTCACATTCGCGATATTCACTATTAAAAATTTTAATATTAAAGTACCATAAAACGATAATTTTTATACTTTTATGACCATTGCTCAATTAAAATTTACATCCAACTCTGTTAAATAAAACTCCAATACATATTCTTTTAATTTAAAGACAATCTCTGTTGTTTGCTCTCTTACGATCGCAGTTTTTTTTTTTTTAAATAGAAAGCTAAAACTTGGCAAAAATAGTTAGTTTTAGAATGATTGAGTCTTGTATAAAGTCTATCCTGAAGTCTTGTATATAATCTAGCCTATAGTCTTATGTGAAGCCCATAGTCTTATAAGGGCATACTCTCTTCTGTAGCCTAGCCGAAACTCTGAACTGAAGATCTTTTCTTAAAATTTTATATCTACATTTTCTAAACAAATAATATTGAAATATTTTTTTTTTTTTTTTTTTTTTTTTTTTTTTTTTTGCATAGACCTGAGTGATATTCCAAGCTACTCTATAGTTTTTAATAATAGCCAATTATATTTTACAGATGTCTTTAGTAAACCATTTCATTTAATATGCATCGATGCGTATGAATGTCATTGCATTTAAATTTTAATTGCTTAAACAATTTGCATTTACTTTCTTTTTTAATTTAAAGTTGGTTTTTCTTTCATTTTCAAAAAAAAAGAAAAAAAAAACAGAATGTGTGTCAGTTGGTAAATTTACATTTAAAAGTACTTCAAACAAAACCCAGTTTTGCACACATATTTTATGTTTTTGTTACTTTAAAATATAATAAAGTTTAAAAGCAAATTATTTTATCATCATGAAAGAGGGAAACATATTTCATTTAAACTTTCATGTGAACATA
This sequence comes from Pollenia griseotomentosa, assembly GCA_963931875.1. Classification (NCBI taxonomy): domain Eukaryota; kingdom Metazoa; phylum Arthropoda; class Insecta; order Diptera; family Polleniidae; genus Pollenia; species Pollenia griseotomentosa. Next base: position 182,561,810 of record OZ007563.1, on the reverse strand, counting down.
TATTTTTATGCACATACAAAATATACTTTTTATACATTAGCAAGGATTTTTGTTGATTCAAGATTGCCCATTTAAGGGTAGTATTAACCCTTAATGGGCAATCATGAATTTGACTATTTTTTGGTATTTGTGTTAAGTTTTGGGCTTTGGTTTGTTCAGGCGTACATAGTAAATTTTAATGGCTTTCAGCCTTGTAGAACACTTAATGCTTGCAAGAACCCAGCTTGCAAGAACCCAGCCTTAATGGCTTTTAAAAGAGACAATAGGCCTGACTATGGGACAGGCTATAATTAATGCTATAGACAAGACTAAAACGAAGACTATTGATTCGATAGTTGACAAAATTATAGGGCAAAAAGGAGACAAGACAAAATTTCTAAGACTATTAGCATTGACTTAAAAATAGACAAAAATATATGCTAGACTATAGACTTGACTATAGACCAGCCATTAAGTAGTCTAAGCTGGATTAAAGCATATATAGGCCAGACTGTGAAAAAATTTTAAAAAATGCTGTAGACAAGACTTTCAAGAAGACAGTAGTATTTTTTTTTTTTAGTATTTTCTCATGCCTTTCTAGGGTTAATTTCCTTAAGATTCTTTTCCTAACTAGAGCAACTTAATGGTGTCTAAGAAGTGATAAGAAAATTCTATAAATTTTCTCAAATTTATTTTTTGTTAAAGTGCAAACTTTCTTTTCTACTTAAAATTTGTATTTAGAGTAAATCTTTTGTTGTACTTTAAAAGGATTTGCAAGAATTTATAATTGAATTTATGCTTCATAAATGGCAATAAAAGAAATTTTTATAAACAAAGGGTTTTTTATTAAGAGCAAAACATATTGTTTTGTAAATTAAAAAGGACTTGTGGTTTAGTAGTTGAAAAGTTTTTTTTTTAAATTCAAATGAAAGTACAATCGATATTAACTTTTCTGTGGCTTGGTGCTCGAAATATTCACTATTGAAAAATTTAAATTTATGTTTATTTTTTAGAAGAGTTCTTAGCGAAACTGGCTACTAAGGCCCTTAGGAAGCTGTTCTGGGTTAAATTAGACAATGACTGGTTCAGCGAAATAAAAGACACCTAATGCAACGATTAACTCATAGCTGAAAAAAATTGACGTTGGCTCTTTTAGCACCTAGCGACCAGTTTATAGAATAGAAACATTGTTAAAATTTCAGCTTCGAAAGCGCTGTTAAGAGTGAATAAGCTGGAGCCCATTTTTCATGAGTCGAGCTTAAAAATTTTTAGCAGAAAAAATTTCTTGCAGCCATACCTTAGCAAAAGCGGAAGGTTTTCTTCCGCTTAGCTGCCATACTGATATGTCCTACCTAAACAAGAGGGTCAAAGTTGTGTCACAAACACTAGTGTTAACTTTCTTGTTAGAAATAAAAAAAATTTTTTTTTTTTTTCATTATTTAATTTATAATAATAATTATATTTAATATGAACTAACAATAATTAATCAAATCTTAGCCTAGTACTTTATTTCATGTCCTGCCAGTGCCAGACAAAAATTTTCTCATCACAGGTTCTGTTCACTTATATAGGTGTTTATCGCTCATCTAATTGGATAAGTGCTGCAGTGTCTCTTCTTCTTAAGCGAGAGTGGCCGCTATCATTTAAAATATTTCGAGCAAGTGGGTTCGGATCAGAGATCAGCAATGAGAAGTGAAAAAGTGAGTAGAGCTAAATCATGACTCATAAATTCTTGTACTTATACGCACTCATACTTATTCCAATGTTATTCAAACTCATATTCACTCAGAAGTTTTATTTTATTCATCGTCTTCATACTAAGCAACATTTGTAGTGGTTGATTTAGAATCTGCTCAATTCAATGTGTATAGGTGAAGCAAAATGCGAGGCTGCCAGATTTGTCCCCGAAATAGCAAAGCGACGATTTGGCAATTACAGTTTACTAAAGTTACATGTATGAAGTGGACGATTTTTCGGCAAATCTATCTGGCAGCGTTGATTATGAAGTTGTGTGTTTGATCTGTTGTGTTAAAACGGTAAATGGATGAGCTAAATGAGTTGAATCATTGTGAGTATTGTAAGTATTTTCTTGAAATTATAAATCAAACTGAAGTCATTTATGAGTATGCGTATAATGTCGACGTCGCACTCATATTAATTTCTCTTGTGAGTATGAGTGAATCAGAGTAGTTTAGTTTTAATGATGTCTACGCACTTATACTTACAATTGCATGAGTCAGTATGAGTAGCGAAAAAACGATTCATTGCTGATCTCTGGTTCGGATGCAATTCGAGCCTTTTTAAGTATTTTACTGCATATTTCGTAATCATAGTTTTAACTAATGCAACATTGAGATTCTTGTGAATATTTGAGTTTTAAACATACCAAGGGGCAGCTGTGATTATTCGAAGTAGTTTATTTTGGCGCCTTTGAATTTTTTCGATATTAGAGGCCGAGGCAGTGCCCGATAACTGAATACCATAGCACCAGATTGGCTTTAAGATGGAGTTGTAAAGTAGAAGTTTGCAGTCGAGACTAAGGACAGAGTTTCTTCCAATAAGCCAATGAATTTGAATGGCTTTTAGTTTCATTTGAGTTAATTTTGCCTATATATGGCATTTCCACGTTAATCGCCGATCCAGATGTATACCGAGATATTTTACATGCGAATGTTGAGGAATTATTTGATTATTGATTGTAATAGGGGGGCATGATTCCCGACGCAAGGTAAATGTTATATGTACGCATTTTTGCTCATTGATTTTTATCCTCCATTCTTTTAACCAAATTTCTAGTTGAAATATATGATCCTGTAAGTAACGTGATGCTTCATGACGGTTTTCGTGCACGCTTAGAAAGGCTGTGTCATCCGCAAATGTTGAAGTTTGTGTGTTATTGTTTGTTGGCATATCCGAAGTATAAATTAAGTATAATAGAGGGCCTAGAATGCTGCCTTGTGGGACTCCAGCGCCAATTGGCTGAGGTGAACTTAAGAAGTTTCCTTCTTTAATAATAAATTGACGACCGACTAAGTAGCTTTCTAATAGCTTGTGTGTGTTTGCTGGTATTTGCTGGCATGTCAGACTTTATCAAAAGCTTGAGAAACATCAATGAAGAGAGCGGAAAAATATTGACTTTCTTCAAAGGCTATTTACTATACGATGGGTTTGTTCAGTTGTGCTGTGTTCTCTTCTAAAGCTGAATTGGTGGTTAGGAATACATCTGTTTTCATTTAGAATTGGGGTTAATTTTTGACGCTAACAGCTTCTCAAACAGCTTTGATATATTGGAAAGTAAACTTATAGGCCTATATGACTCAACTTTTGTGTGATCCTGTCCTGATACCTAAAGTATCATGATGACTAAGGAAACCTTCCACTTTTGAGGATAGTATTGAAGGCGTAAAATTGCATTAAAAATTAAAATAATAATTCTCCTTGCTATGCTGGGTAGCTCTAAAAGCATTTTGTTGCTGATCTTATCAAAACCAGGAGCCTTCTTGGGGTTTAACTCACAAATAGCCTTTTCGATTTCTCTTATCTCAAATCTTAGGGGAACAGCTGCTCTAGCAGCAACAGGTGGAAACTCGACCGCAATATCGTGCGATATTTTTGGGGTAAATACGTTTTTTTAAATGATTAACAAACAGATTTTCTTTTTCAACATCATTTCTTGCCCACCTTCCATTCAAGTTTCTTAATGGTGGATTAGAGACAACTGGCCTTTTGAGATTTCTAGCTGCTCGCCATAATGAGTAGTCTGATATTTCTCCAGAGAAGCCGTTTTCTGAGTCTGCAGTAAATGGGCATGTTCGTAAATGCATCACTGCGCTGCATTGGTGATTTCAAATGTTTATATAAATATCAGTGAAGTAGATGTGGACCAAAAAATTGTCAAATACTACACAAAAATAATACACAATAAAACAGATTATATTAATAATTTTTTTTATCGGCATTAAAAAAAGTTTGCTTTTCTGATGCAGCGCAGTGATGCATTTACGAACATGCCCAATATTTCAGCCTTTTTGTACAGTCTTTTAGTAAGTTCTTAAGTTGAGGAGATCTGTGCAATTGCCACTCTCTACGAGCTCTCCTTTTTTTCAGACAAGAGACGCTCGACATCTGTGGAAAATATTTTAATATTTTTTGTTTTTTTTTTTGGGGCAATACTGGAATGTTGAACAGCTAGTTTCAGAAAACTGTCAAAATTGACAATAGAGCGATCTATATACTCCGGTGTGCTAAAATAAAAAAAAAAATGGAAATAAAACCGCTTCATTGATCCAAAAAAAGCCAAATTGCCATTATTTAATAACAATAGCGGCCAACTTCACTATGTCAAATCTGAGTTTTCCAATTGCAAAGCGTTTCCGCCGCGCTATTTCGGCATGCTACATACAAATTGTATGATCATGAGAATTTTTGATGCATGGCTGTTAGCTTTCTTGATTAGGCGATTATTAAATTTATTTGATAATGCCTCTTCTCACGTGCTTCGCTTATTGGCACCGACCAGCGTTTTAATGTGACCTAAAATAAATGGCGCCCTATGCTCCAATGGGAGTTAGAGGAACACATATATATATAAAATAAATGGGTTAAATAGCACGAACGAGGCGGCCATTCACGATCACCACAGCGTGAAATAGCTCGTTCACCGAACTTGTATTTAATATATCAATTGTATCATATGATGTATATCACTTTGCGAGTTAGAACCACATATCGGGCAAATTTATTATGTCAATGTGGTCCCTTAAATACCCTAATATGAATAAATAAATAAAAATCATTGTCTCGTAGCAAACCGCATTGACAGTTGAAACCACCCATAGGGCAAGTTCAAAACGTTAATGTGGTCCCTTAAATACCCTTATATGAAAAAATAAATATCATTGTCCCGTAGCAAACCGCGTTGATAGTTGTTGGCGCGCTGATATTAAAAACACCGCTGGGTCATCGGGCTAGAACCTCATATCGGGCAAGTTCATAACGTCAATGTGGTTCACTAAAATACCCTAATGTGAATAAATAAATATCATTGTCCCGTAGCAAACCGCGTTGGCGCGCTGATATTAAAAACACCGCTGCGTCATCGGGCTAGAACCACATATCAGGCATGTTCATTTTCCTAGTTCCAACACAATGCAATGCATTAGTAGGGGTCATCCCCTGAGTGCTGGTTCTAACAAAAAAAAAAAAAAAACCGCGTTGACTGTTGCGCGCTGAAGTCAAAAACACCGCTGCGTAAAATAACTCTATCGTCGAACTTGGGTTTGATATATTAATTGTCTCGTACGTTGGTTATCACGTTGCGCCAACGTGTTGGAACCACATAGCGGGCAAGTTCATAGCATTGTTGAGCTGGTTCCTTAACTATTCCATCATCTTCGTCCAGTAGCAAACGGCGTTGTTCTGTTGTTGGCGCGCCGATGTGGAAAACAAAATGCGTTTAACCTACTGAAGAACCCAATAGTTGTTGAATATTTTATTAAATATTTAAGAAATTATTTCTATATTCTTTTTTTTTTTTTTTTTGCTAAAATGTTCATAAGAAAGTAAAATAGAATTTAAGCTGGTAATTAAATTAACATTTATTTGCATAAGAGTTTATTACTTTAATTGTTATATGTGTCTTAATTAAAAGGAATAATTCCTAACTAATGATTTAAGGTATGTAGAGAATTTAATTTTGAAATGTTGCTAGTTTAGACATTTAGTTTTTAATTATAAATATGGATTTTATTGTAAAATATCACTTTACTTTGACCAGAAAATTAGTTTGTGGCTACTTAATTATTGAAAATTTACAAAATTGATTTGAAGTGTTTATAGCTTTTTCCTAAATGATTTGAATGTGAAAATAATTGAGTTATTTCATTTATGATTTAAATTATACATGATTGTTAAGGAGAGTTTTGAATTTGTAATAAGGATATAATTAAGTGCTTGGAAAAGAAGGATGAATTTATTGAAATGGCTAAAAGTAATTATTTAAAAATGTGATATAGTTCTTAAACATGCAGTGTTCAAAAATAAACAGAACATTATTAAGCGCTTGGCTCACACATCCACAATCTATATCTTTTTTTTTAGTATTTGTGTAGATGAACACAACCCTTTATACCGTTCGTAACTATTTTCAAGAAAGATCCTAAGAATTTATAGTGTTCTGTTCTTCATTCAAAAACAGAACAATTTTAGTGACATTGTAGACTAACATTATATTTTAATGTTCTATAATGTTTCTTTTTTTTACATTGATAAAGAAATGAACAAACAAAAATGTTTGGCAATGACCGCAGCACGAGCAGCTTGTGTATGTATTGTGTAAGTGTTTTGTTTGTGTTAAATTATTTTGCTGTTTTTGTAAAAAAATTTTGATTTGTTTTACCGGCCAAAAAGGACGAACCATTAATGAGCTAAACTGAACACAATAAAGTTTGTAGTTTAAAAAAAAAAATCTAACGGATTTAAATGTTCTCATCTTTTTTTTGAGTTGGATAAGAACAGTATTATTTTTGTGTTCGAAAGATGACAAGCAGTTAAACGTTATTTTTTAAATGATTTTCTACACAAACACTATTAGCGTTTGTGTTTTCCACAAATCTGCCGAACAGATTTAGTGTTTATTTTCGAACACTGGTAAAAAGTGTCCAAAATAGAGGAATCATTTTTATTTTAATAAAAAAAGAGTTTTGTTTGAGGTATTTAAAATATATTTTTATTTCAGTTTCAGTTCCGGTTAAGAATTAAAAATAAAAAATGCTGGCTCGGCAGGTTATCAATCTTTTACCAAAATTCTCAATCACGTTTTCCAATAAACTGTTGTTAATGGTTGATATCAACTCGATTATGTTGTTTTTAAGCTCTTGAACTGTTGTAAGATTATTTCTGTACACTTTAGATTTTAAAAAAAAACCCACAACAAATAGTTGGTGGCGAATTCACTCCTCCTCTACGAGAAATAATGCGAATTCTGAACATTTCTTTCAAAAGATCCATTGTTGCTCTTGCTGTGTTTCAAATGGCAGTATCCTGTTGAAACCAAATAAATTTTCCGCACAAAAAGCTTCGGATCCTTTCCATGTAGCGATTTTCATTGAACATTTTTAAAGGCTTTTTAATGGTTTGTGTCAAATTAGAATAGCTTTACTTCATATAATTAACTTTTTTGTGCTCCTTTTCCCTTTTTGCTATGTATCATCTAGAATTAATTACATTTCTCTTCTGACTTAATTAGGCAAATCAGTTTTGCAAAACAGCAAAAGCTTTTCAGAAAAAAGTTGTTATTACACGAAACAAACAAATTATAATTTTTAAACAAATCCTTTACAAGAGCAAGTTTATTATAAACAATTTAATTAAGAAATGCCTGCAAAAATTGAAAACTTGCACATCATTTACGCTTCATGTGTGTGCTCAAACTTCACGTTGTATGCAACACTGAAATACTCAGGCACGCACACATACTTACTTTTTGAGGATAGATAGACAGACAGAAAGACAGACGAGTGCCTTCCCTTTTAAACACTATGTAAATGCTAGGAGAAAAAATTAAAAGCATAAAAGGAACGTTGTGTGAACTCTAGAAATCAAGTGAATGTGTATGAATCAGGGAACATGCATACGGGAAACATTTATACTATAGAAGTGAAAAACAACAGAAAATCTGAGTTGCTAAAAAACAGTGATGATAATTTAAAATTTTGGTTATTTAGATATCTTATGGAAAATGTTTACTTTAGACTTGTTACCTTCCCTTTTAACCCTCAAATCACTCTCAAAAAACCTTCGTTAGTGACCATCTTGTGTGGTTTTTCATACATATGCAATATCTGTCTACTTTGCTGTGGCGCCATAGCTCGCTTGTAATCAAAGTCATGATTTACGTAACATAAATGATTTATTTATCCCGTTGGTGATCAACATGAAACCATACAAATCTTATGTGTATTTTATACAAGCACTCACTTTATAAAACATACACAACAATATCAAAATATTCACACTTGCCGACAGAAAGTGTTGGCTCTAGTGCAAATTACATACAAACTTCATATGTGTGGAAAACCACACACGAAGGTAACTTACGAAAGCTTTAAAATATTTCGTTACAAGATTTTTAATCAAAAAATGTGTTTGTAGTACTTAATTGATTGATATTGCTAACAAAGTCAAAAAGTTCCTTTAGTGCAGCTCAACAATTGTTTTTGTTTATTGTGTAAAAATTTCCTTTTGTGCACGCAGAGAAAAAACATGATTAATGAGTGGGTACTACTACCATTATTGTTCATATTTGCCTAATATGTTTACCCTAATAAGTTTGTTATAGTCCTTATATAACTTGAAAAAATATTTTTTGTCCTCAACATTCTTAAAATGACAACAATAATATTACATGGTGTTTTAAACCTAAAAAGTTACTCTGATCTAGCTAAACATATTAAATTATGTGAAATGTTTGCGACTATAATATATATATTCTCAACAATACAATTAGAATCATATATAAGCTGTACACAATGGTTTAGTTAATACCATAATTTTTGTTTGCTTGAACAAACAGTCTGTGCTTATTAAGAATATAAAATTTTCTACCGTCCGCGAGCATCAGTTAATCGAGAAACATGAATAATTCCAAAATAATTAAGAAATTTTTCGGGCAGAAAAGTCATGCTGCCTTGCAAAACTTACGGAATAAAAATTGCTATACGTTTGTGGAAACAGGTAAGTATATAAAACCTACAACATTGAAACCGGCATAGATATTTTTTCAATTGCTGTTCAAGAGTATATATTTATTAAGAAAGTGGATTTAATAATAGAAATAAAAGTAAGTTTGTGTTTAACCCTCTAATGCCTAATAGTGCCTCGGTAGGCTAGCTGGTAGCGAGCTAGTCTATCAGCGCCGAGGTTGCGGGTTCGATTCCCGCCAGAGACTCTGGTTTCTTTCCTGCAGACAAGCATAGAGCTTCGCGGGATTAGCTTAGGAAATTTAAAAAACAAAAAAAAAAAAAAAAATATAAATAAAAAAAAAAAGGCATGCTTTACAATATTTATACTGACGCCCAATATATAACTAATTTTTATTAATTTCCATTTTTTTACAATTGCTTAAAGATTTAGAAAAATATTTGTAGAAGCTTCGAAAGCTCCTAAAAGCTCTTAAAGCATTGTAAACAATCTCGAACACAACGCTTTTGTTCAAAGTGCAAACTTCATTCACGATGCTCAAATAATAAAATTGTTTTTTTTAATTATCATAAACAAAATCAAATATTTTTAATTTGTCTCATTACTTTTTATTTTTAATACAAACTAACAAACAGAATTCTCAAAATTTAAATGTGTTTTAATTACTAGATACCCAAGGGTACCTCAAGTTACTACTAGATGTCTCACCTGGAACGTAAACGACTCATCGTACGGGCTTAAAAATATTTTTTTTGAAATCAGAGGCCCAAAAATACCCTAAAAAAATAGTTTTCATAATATATTCCCATTTATTCTAAAACTTGGCATTAGAGGGTTAACTTTATTTTAACAAGTGTTAAATGTATGTATTCAATTTTATTTTTTAATATATGCTTTATTTTATTTATTAATAAGAATTCATATGTTATACTATGTATGTACTTTCATTATATATGTATGTATTTTTAATAAAAAATATATTTTTGATATAAAATTTTTTATTGGTTTTATTGTGAGAACCATATAACATGTTGAAATAGACATTTTGCATGTTGTTGGGAAATATAAATGGAAACATGGTTTAAAAGATCGTTTGCATTCTTCTTCGGAACATAATAATATGTTTGAGACAAAAATTATCTATAACGTTATGTCTGAACATATATTGTTACTTAAGACGTGTTTGACACAATCATAACCACAACCATAAATGATAGTTTGTGATTGCATCAACCATGTTTTTTCTTTGCGTGTGGGGTTTTTCACACAATGGTGATTAAAAGGTTAAAACAACTGATATTTTGCATAGAAATTTATCATCTGTTTAATAATACATGTAATAGGGGTCTTACAATTACTGAGAATTGGGCGTATGACCTTAAAATGCAGGACAATTTTTTTCAAATTTGGAGCGTTTATTATTTTTATTAAATTCCCGTAGTTCTTAGGTGGAACTAGAGCCTCAACAAATTAGTTAAATTTTGGTTTGTCCAATGTCAAAGCCTTTATTTCACGTCAAGTACGCCCTGTTGCTAGTCCCTCAGATTTAACCTCCATGTATAAGCAGGTCCGCGATTTCTTCGGCTACCCTATGGATTCCAGTCAAGCGCAGTTCAAGTGATGTTATCTGGGGGTTTTCTCAATATATGCCCGAGTCAATTCCATGTACGTCGTCGAATTTCGAATTTTATTGGTAGTTAGTCTGTTGTTGCCCACAATTTGGCGTTTGATGCCATTTTTCTGGAGACATATTCATTCCGCGCCAAGATAACTGCTCCTTTTTTATTTAAGGCCAAGAACGAATCAAGCCATTCTCAGGTACCGGGTTCGGAAAGTAAATCATATTCCAGTAAGAAAAAGTCTTCTGCATCGATCAAAATAAATTGTAACCGGAAGGGGCAATGTCTAGCCCTTAAGGCGGGTAGTACCCAAACACTGAGCATTTTCGGAAATGCATCACAGCGCTAGATCTAATGCACTTCTGTGAATAGTTTGCGTTACTCATGCAAATTATCTTATGCCGATGGCCGATTGTTGCACAGTTTTGTTATATTTTAGAACAAAATATGCATCAGTCATTTTAGTGATGAGTGTTTTAGATTTGTTTGTTCATCATCTGCTTTTGCTATGGTTTTTCGATTAGCTGACATTTGTAGTGAAGCAGATGATGCTTTTCCGATAACGCTTCGCATTAGATGCTGCATATCCGAAGAGGCTTACTTTCCTTGAAATAGCTTTTAATTAGTCTTGCTACATGTGGCTGAGCGTTGTCATGACGGAATATAGCGATGTAATTTCTGCTCGCATATTTCGACCAATTTCATGCTTTACACTAATCTATTGTCTTCGGCACAGTACCCCTGTAATCGTCTGGCTAGATTTTAGCAGCTCATAAACTTTGGATCCCTTAAAATAAAGATCATTATTACCGTGGCGTAATGGGTATTCCTTTTTGGCGTTGATTCGGCTGGTTGGAAGACTAGTTGCAATGAAACTATTTTTCATCGTCAGAAATAAATTGTTGCAAAAACTACTTCCTTTTATGGCATTCAAACAAAATTTGGGCATGCAAAATCCTCTTTCAACGTCTTTCTGGTTTAATTGGTGCCCATGAGCGTTAAGTTTGGGGATCTTGGCGGGCAAATTACTTTAAATTTCATAAAACTTTTGTTAACTGTAAGACATGCCGAATTGTTTTTTTTTAATAAAATCACATATCGTCAATATCATCAGGAATAGGCTAAAATAAGCACGCTATCGTTGTTCAAGGTCAAATTTCATTAATGGAAAAGGTGCCGAAATGCTAAAGTGCTTCTTTGTTATTGTGACCCGATCTTTAAGTCCAAACTATTCAATAATTTTTCTAATTCCAACCTCTGTGCTACTGTACTGCCCTCCCTAGAAAGAAAGTCACATCTCTATTTTAGTTGTTTTAAGCAGAATGCTCAAAACTACTAACATGGAGATGAGACTTTTTTTATTACAGCCATACTTAAACAAAAGCAGCACGCGTTTTTAAGTTGTCAAAAGTGTTCATACCCATACAATTTGTATGAAGCATCAATTAAGAGCGCGGCCTCAACGCTTTACAATTTGAAAATCCGATTTTGACAGTGCGTTTCATAGTGAAATTGGCCGTTGTTGTTAATAAATAATGGCAATTTAGCTAATTTTTTGGTCAATTTTTGTCTCATTTTTTTATTTCTATTTTGTGGGTTTTATTAATCAAGAAGATTAACTCTACTGTTCTTGATACAACGTTGAAGCTCTTGTTTAGGTATAGCAAATCAGCGTAAAAGCTAAGCGGAAGAAAACGTTCCGCCTTCCGTTCTTGTTTAGGTATGGCTCTTAGGAGGGCAGTGTAGTCCTACAAAGTTTGTAGGACTACTAGAAACAATTACCAAATATTTGCATTAAACATTTTTCAGTATATTCATTTAATAGAAATTTTATTTTCCTGTTGGACTGTAATAATTTTTATACGAGTTCTGAAAACATTCTTAAAGTATACTTATATAAAAAAAACGCCAATTTAGCCACACTCTCTCTAATAGTACTTCCAACAAATTTCCTTATTCTAATAAAATTTTTAACACTTATTAGTGTTACAATTCAATTTTATAAATTTGTATTCACGTTTCTTATTTCTTTTAAAGAACTTTTGTTTTTTTTTGGCTCTGCTCTTTCATGTTCTGTACTGCTCTGTTGTGTTTTGCTTTGTTTTTTTCTTTTCGTTTAGTTTTGTACATATACTACAATTATATATGTTTGGTTTTTTATTCACAAGAACTATTACTGAGTTAAAAGAATATCATACGTGAGAAGTCATGCCTACTGTATTGCGGTGTTGCCAGAGGAGGGGAAAATTTGTTAAATCTTAATAACCCTTATCATAAGTGAAATGACTAAACAAAAGCTTGTTCTTTTATTTGTAATGTCTAGAGTATTCATCTAAGACCCCAAAAATATATTTATTCTGGTTTCTTATGATTAGGGGAGTGGATCGATCGATGTCTGTTTGTCCATGTGTTGGTTGAATTGGGGTTCTCCGAAAGCCTCAAATATTATGGGGACTGGGTTGTTATATTTAAGTATCGAACATAGTCCAGAAACATTTTCTTTTGTAGATAGCTTCACAAGGGGCTGAGATATGAGTACCTTCAAGGCTAGTTCATCGCAGCAATACTCCAACAAGATTGATTTACAATCGGCTGAGATATAACTACCCCCAAAGTGAATTCATGGCAGCAACTACAACAATACAAAAACAACAGAGATTTTGAGCATTGCATTCTTAGTGTTAACGGCTTGAAATACCAACCACTTCTAAACAAAACATTGTAAAGCAAGCACATATTGGTTTGAGCTGTAAAAGTTAGTAGGCTTTTCGCTGCTACCTATTGTGAATTCGCCTTAACTTAAACCTTAAACATAGATGCTTTTGTTTGTATTTTTAATATATTTTTCTGGCAACATTGATACCATAAGTTTTGCCTTGCCTGCTCTTTTCCCGGCTTAACAGTTTCCTTTTTTCTGTGTTTTTTTAGAGTTCATGTGAATATTTTCACTCGAGTTTTAAAAGGATACAGTAACTAACAACAGGAAACAGCCAATTTGATATTATATCCTTTTTTTCTACTAAATATGTAGAATAAAGTACAACTATTTATAACATATTTTAGACTCATATGTTCATGGATATTGTTTAAAACAAAACATTTTTAGTTTTTAAGTAGTTTAATGATGATGACATGCTACACATATAGTCGTAAGTGAAAAAGTGGTTTCAGGAAAAAAAGAAGGGGAAGAAGTACTCCATAATAAATGTTAAGGTAGACAGTTGCGTTTAAGATTTTTGAAGGCATCTGCCATTATTATTTAACATTTTAATGAACACGGCAAGTGTCCATAGTGGATCTTATACACTTGGGTGACAAACAATGCTTGTTATTAGCTGTGTGAGAGGCAACATCACATATAGATAGCATTTTAAAGGCATAATCCGGCAAGATTTTACACTTGCCCCTTGTTTAGGAGCTGGAGCTATCTAGCCCTCTCTGCTTTTGGAAAAATGGCAGTAGCACATAGGAATAGTTCTTTCTCAGGAAGTGGTAACAAATCAGCCCTTTAGTACGATTTTCAGGATACCGCTTCTCGCGACTTTCGGCTTAAATATACGTCTTCCTCTTGTATTCAAAGTAAGAAGAAAACACTTAAAATTAGTGTATTTAAGTATTTGTGGTGCCCACTTCTGATCTGGTGATATCTATACGTTTGGTTATATAAGATAAACTGTTTTTATAAAGCATTGCTAACAAGTGGAAGAATATGTCTACAAGGATCAGAAAGAAAAGAACTTTTTCTTTTTTAAATAATTCTTAATATTAAACTAGTCAATTTGGCTTACAAGTGAGCTTGAGAAAATATTGGCCGATCTTGCCAGGTTTCGCAAAGTATTCCAATCTATTAAAGATGCATTTTAATGGAGTCTTCGAATCATAACGATTTCATTATTTTACTTCTCTCTTCTTTAACACCCTCCAAGTACTGCATGAGTATCTGCATTACCAAACCAAGATTCCTTAAATAACTGTTGCTGCTTTTTGTTCATATCCATCTCTTTTCAAGCCTGTAAAAGTTTGCGAAGGGGCAACAACTTTCCATGTTCTTTTCAAATAAAGAATTATATTATCCATATCTGTGCATGTGGCGTATAAATGAATGTCATGTTCTTGGTTATTTAGACCATGTTTTCTAAAAGGTTTTTACTTAACGTGTTGTATGAGTTGTAGATACACTATTGTGGTATTTAGTGTATTTTGTGGTTTGTTATACATTTTCTAGTTAAAGAGTGAATTTTAATCAAATCAGGCTGTAACATAGAAAAGGATATCAGAGGGCGGTTTGGTTTTTAGATGATGTATGAAAGAGTTAGAAATAAAACTAAAATAATTATTGTGGAATATTTTTTGAAATTAATAGCGTTTTTTAAAGGGGGAGGGATCATAAAAGGTGCAGGAAGTTTTTTACAGTTTAATCTCACATGACCGGCTAGAGAGGCGACCATTAAAATCTGTCTCTACAAGTGGAATTTGCTTTCAAAAGAACTCAACGCTTTCCACTTTGAACGCTGACTGGACCCGGAAAAAGGAGTGCCCGCTTTAGGAAGGTGTGCCTTAAGGGAAGTTACACTGTATATGGAAATATTTTTGCTTATTAAAATTAAGTGGTTTCGAAAGGAACTGTAAATGGGGTAAATTAAAAAGTATGAAAAGGGTTTAAATTAACGTTTAAGGACAATTATGATAAAAAAAAACTCTGTATTTGCAAACTAAAAATGTAAAAATAGCTTTATGACAACGTTTTCCTCCTTCTTTATTTTACATTTTCCCTCTCAAAAAAAAAATATTATTTAAACCTTCTCTTCCCCGGAATTTAAACTTAACATACCACATATTTAAAAAAAAATATGTTTCAATAACTTTTCAATAATATTTTTCAATCATCTTGCAAACACTTACCTTTTAAGGCACCCCTAACCGAAAAGAACCTAAAAGAAATATTTATATACAAGTAGTTTTATTGAATGTATGCCAGTGAATTAAAACAAAAAAAAAAAAAAAAATAAAATATTTGTATATTAAAATTGCATAAGTTTTGCATAGTTTAACTAGTTTCCTTTGACGTAGGAGTACCAGTATTTGTGCACTAATATTTCCATTTTGACTTTATAATGGAATAGTTTTTTCCTTTACTGCCTTAAAAGTTGTGGAAAAACACCGCAGCATTGAAGACTATAGTCAGCGATGATGAAGAGGATGATGATGACGGCAGATGAAATTGTGTTTTAGAAAAATGTAAAGGAAAAGTTTAGCTGAAAGAGGATATGAGTTGCTGAAAGCGAGGGCTGTTTAAAAATTGCAACATATTTATTTTTTTTTCTCGAAATACAATGTATATTTACATAGTATGGTGGACGGGAATAGATGGCAAAATTCTTCAAAAAGTTTATAGGTTAGTTTCGTTATTGATCACAGGATCCCTTCTTTATAAAACGTCGAAGGCGCTTTTCATCATGTTGAATTTATTGCCGGTTGACCCTATGTCCAAACAGCTAGCTCTGTGCTCCGTGTTTAGTCTAAAAGCTAAGGTGTTTTCTTCGACCCGGAACCTTCGGTATGTGAATATCACTCTACACATTTCGTGTGAACTTAATTGACAAGACTACTGTATATACTGTTTAACGAAATGCAGTCTTCTGAATCAACCCTTAAAGTCTATACAGATGGCTCTAATATGGACAGTAAGGTTGCCCAAAAAAAAGTTGTGCCAGTCACCCCCTAGAATTAAAGATATGTCAATGAAGTTTCTAAAACAGGGAAAAAATTGTTTTCCTCGCCCCCAAATACAGCCCTTTTGGTTTTTTATATGTAGTGCTGCCATTTCAAGTCCGATCCCATCATATCGTTGTTCTTGGCTTGAGAGTCTCTTATTTTTTGATGTTGGTGACTTTTTAATCCAACCTCAAATTCTGGGAGGTCGTTCCGGCCGAATGGACAGTAAGATCAGTGGAGGCTTATTCATTGAAGAACTGGGAATAAAAGACTCTTTTCTTCTGCTGGACATCAGTACCTTCCTGCAGGCGCATATCGTATATGGGTATTTCCACAGGAAAGTCTACTTTTTGTCAGGTAGCGGCACCAAGCATTTTAAATTGCTTCTCAAACAATAATTAATTTTATATTTTTTATCCATTTTCTTTTCAATTTAACCTAAAAATAAAGCCACAATATTAAACACAAAAATATTAAATATTTTCCGCTCATCTCTAATAAATACTAATCATTTTCCTTTAATTATCCCCCACAGCCATAATTTCCCCAGCATTCAACATGTTATTGTAATATAATCCTTTTTTGTTCCTCTTTTAATTCGGTCTATATCTAATTTCCTTTTTGGAAAAAATACTTCCGGCAGCGTTTATTTTACAAAAAGGAGGAAAATTTATATAATTTGTATGTAATAATATGTAATATTTTATACAATATTATCGCTATTTCCTCTTAAAATGTTTGTTATCAAAACCCATTTATCCAACATTTAAACAAACATATTTACTTTCTCTTATTAATTCATTGAAACATTCGTTCATTTGCCCTTATCTTTTTTTCCAAACCCACGAAAATGGTCATTTGTTTTTTTTTTTTTTCACTAAAATCAAAATGACATTGTTGTGGGGCTTATAAAGACATTTTCGTGTCGCTGCTAATTTAAGATCAACATATTTATTTAATGATAAACCATCGTTACAAAATGACAGCGAGCATGAACATACACTAAGTACGTGTTTGACGGTCTTAGAGAAATGCATAGTGTAGAGGTTTTACTATAATATTGTCTATAGAAAAGTTGATAGTCTTGTCTACAGACAAGTTGATAGCCTTCTTTATAGACAAGTTGATAGCCTTCTTTATAGACAAATTGTTACTTTTGAACTAAAGATAACATAATAGTCGTGTCCCTAGCAAAGTTAATAGCTTAGTTTATTGGCTAGAGAACTATATTTCTTTCTAAGTATAAGTGGATAGTCAAGTCCATTCATTTGTGTTGGCTATAAACTATTTTGTACTGCCAACTATATACCAGTCTATAAGATCGAGGCTCTTAGAGTCCACATTTCATTCAAATGTATAAAAGTTGATAGTCTAGCCTTTGGTTTTGACTATAGTCTCTATAGAGTCACTCTAAATAGTTGTCTGTGTGTTTCGCCGTAAATTTAGACCCTGATATTTTCTGTTTTTGCAAAAATGTTGTAAACATTGTTGTACTAATTGTTTAGTACCTTTTAAAATTTTTATACCGCCATGTTGTTCATTCTTTAAAAACAGGGAAAGATTTTTATATTGTTCTTCCAATTTTGTGTATAATAAAAACATTTACCTGTTCTCTTTACCCCATCCCCTTAGTCTGAAAATTTTGTGTGTAACATAAGCCTATAAATGTTTAGTTAATGATGATGAATTTTTAATGACCATTTTGGTTTTTACCTTTTTTCCAAAGGGCAATATGGTTTTAATAAATAAATACATTTTTTAAATCATAACTTTTTACAAAAATAATGTCCTGAAAAAAGTAAAAAAAAAAATTAGAGCAACATTTATAATTTCATGCAGAAATCTTGCTAATATATTTGTGTTGCCTTGGGTTTCTAAGGCATAACTTAAGGGGAAATTAAAGAAGCATTTTCATAGCATACATTAAGGTAAAGTTAAGGTTTTTTAGGGTTGCTTTGCCGTTGTTATAACTTGAAATTCAAATAAAAAATTGCAAAAGTAATTATAAATAAATTTTCATTTTCATTAGTGTTTAAATAAATTGCCAACATAAATTAAGTTTTCTCTTTTCTTTTGATTTCAATATAAACGTAAGAGTTCTTTTGGGAATATTTTAAGGCTGGGCTTAACTATATTGGTATTGTGTAGTTGTTTTATGGGGAATATAAAATGTTTTAAAAAATGTTTAAGCTTAAAATTCAGTTAAATTTAAATTTATTTGGAATTTTAATTTATGAAATGTTGTTAAAATTATTTTTGTCCTAAGTTGGTGATAGTTAAAAAAAAAACTATTAAAAACGTTGTTCGTTAATTTAAATAAATGCTGCAAAAAACAGCTTATTTTTTTCTATATATTTATTTTACTTTCTCGAAGATCCAAAAAAATATTTCGTTTTTTTTTCTGTGGAAATCCTGCTAATTTTTTATCTAGATCAGTTTTTGATTTATTGCTGAATTTTAAAGATTTACATTAAGGAGTTTAACAGTAAATTGTTGAACAAGTTTAGGCTACTTATGGGATTAGCTGGTTTATTAACTAAATTTTCTATCTGTATAGTTAGTGCCGGTTCACACACGTCAAGTTTGACTCTTCAAGTTTTGAGTTTTTAGAAGAGAGGGGAAAATAAATTACATTCTCTTTGCCCTTCTCTCCTTAAAGCTCAAGACTTGACGTGTGTGAACCGGCACTTAATAAAATAAATAAAGTAAAAAGCCTTAAAGTATGCTACAATTTTGTATTTAGAAAAGCTTACTTTATAAACGGTTGTAAGAAACTTTTCAAATATATCAAACCTCCATAAATTATGCACCAATTTGTTGAATTTTTGTACATCCTTAACAATATCTTTAAAAATCCTTATGAGCACTTTAAAAAAATTGTATTTTTTTGGTCAAATTTAAATCTAAACAAAATTAATCTTCACAAATTTACTTGACCGGATTTCATATTTTTGCAATGGATGTTTGTTTCTTGATTCTGAAATAAATAATCATTTATTTTAGCTTTATGGCCAAATTAAAGGGTGAATCTTAACCACTGGGTGAAAACCAAAGCCTTAATCAACTGCCCCCATATGTGCAAGGATACTTCAAACACAGGTAGCAACTTAAGATGTATATTCCGGCAAAAATTAAGTATTCATCGACTGTGTAGGAACCGGTGCTATCTAACCTCCTCTGCTAATTAAAAATCTAGCAGCTTCTGTTGAACATCATAGACCGAACTTTCCCTGTCTGGCTGAAAACCCTGCCTTCTATGTGGAAACACCGTCCCTGTGGATTTGGGTATGAACCACAGCCACTACTAAAGGATCCCTTCGTCAAGAAATTACCCTTCTGTTGCCAACGTTAAAACACCCAATTCGCTTCTATGAAATTTAGCTTTCCAGCAGAAAAGCAGGATCCCGCAATAACAAACTTGAAAGACAGAACCCTCAGCCACTAGTCAGACCCTGGGCTAATCACTCCCGTGATACCAGAGTATGAAAGTACTTTGGTAAAACTTTGAACTCGAGAAATGAAAGGACTTCAAAGGGCCCTGTTACTTTAACAGGAGAAATATCCTTGCGATGATCCCTAAAGTCTCCGTAGGGTATTTGCGGACAGTTTTAAATCAAAGAAACCGCTTAAATTTTTCGAGAGGGGACCTACTAGATGCCTTAAATAATAAGATATATTGGCCATGTCTGCCAAGACGATAAAATGGGAGAATTCTGTAGAGAATATATGAGTTTACAGGTGGAAAAGACAGAGCTGGTACCTTATGCAAGGATTTTTTAAGCCTTTCCAACGCGTTCGAAGACCTTAGAAAATTTTCTCTTCCTGTAGGCTTAACGAGGAGGGGTAGACTTAAAAACAGAAGCGTCTTAATATATTAAACTAAAACTGTCATAAAAATTGTAAGACTTCCTAGTAGAGGGAGCGTGGTTTTTTTTAAGCAAAGCAAGCGTTTAAATGATGAGCAAAGACATATACATGATTTCTCATAAATTTAATGTGATATAGAAAAAGAAATAACGAATATTCCCTTTCATTTCATTTCATTTCATTTCATTTCAATAAAAATTAAAACCAATGACGTGTTCGACATATTTCAAACATTTCTTTAGTCCCCTCTGCAGTTACTTTTCCGAATTCTTCTTTAAACCTCGACAATTTCTTAGGACAGGGAAATGGTAACTTAATATTAACTTTATAGCTTTAGCTATTTAAAGCAAATTTAGTAACACCATGGAGACCCGCAAAGTATTTTAATAGACACATCAACTTACCATTAAAGAAAGAAAAATACAAAATCTTTTTTTCTAGACCGTTAAAGTAGAATAAAACAACTAGAGGCAAAAGCACAATGATTTTCTAGGATTCCATTAGATCTCAACTTAGCGATCAAAGAGGTGAACTTCAAGAATGCTTTAGTGACACATTTAAAAATCATTATTGCTTAGTAAGTTTTTTAAACTGTAACTGGAAACTATTTAATATGGAGCTTCCTTTCTTAATCAAATCTCTTCCTAACCTACTTTGTAGCATGTATGGTAAACAAGCTGTTACAAAGTTTTTGCCACTAAAATGCAGGGCTGTGGAGTCGGAGTCGGAGTCGGAGTCGGAGTTGAGGAGTCGGAGTTGAGGTTTTTGTACCGGAGTCGGAGTCGGAGTCGAAGTACCCACAAAAACTAGCGACTCCGACTCCGACTTTTTTGCATTACAATTTTTCTAATATTTTTTAAAATAAAAAATTTTAATGACCAATTTCTCCAATTCTTTTTAAATATCATTTCATATTTAAATATAATTTTTCTAATAATTTTATTTTTATTTGACATAAAAAAAAAAAAATTTTAAACATAAATTGATATTTAGATAAATTAGTGGAATTGGCCATAAGAGGGTCTGCTTTTTGAAATTGTGAAGTCTGAAAATAAGGACCAGTATACTTTTCATATGAGTAGGTGAGTTTCAAAAATTAAAAAATTGAGATAACATCTTATTTTGACAATTTATAAGAATAGTTATATAGATTGTATCAAAGCATGTCCTTTTCTATGTTTTAATGTGACCTCAAATTTCTGTAACAAAAACCAGCGGGTTCACTATTTGAATTTCGCCAAGATATCGTTAATGAAATAGAGCCGAATTAAGGAATTTAAAAATTAAATTTGTAAAGATGTTGTTTTTTATTTATCGTATATTAACAAATATATAGCCAAAAATAGCCATGTTCATAAATATGACTTGAAATCTGCTGTAGCTCCTGTGGTGAAAGCATTAAGTGAACTACATTTGAAGTTCAAACCTTCAAGGTGAATTATAATAGAATAAAAGGAAAAGGAACTCGGAAAAATACATGACATTGTTCCAAATATAATTCCCATCAATGTGGGAAAAATGATTTGAGAATACTTTTATCTACTCACTTTAGGGAAAATTGGAGAGATAATAAAGACTTGCAATTTCAAATTTCGGTCTTGGACAATAATAATATTGAATTAGGAACGGAAAAATGCAATGGCGAGTACACTGAAGAAAAAGATTTAAATTTAGCAGTTTAAAAATTCACATTTTTTTTAACTCTGCAGGTGGGAGATAAACTACATCAAGCCACAGTTTGAAAACTTTACAGCAGACCGCGCAAACATGTTGATCATCGCAAATGATGTTTATGTTATAAAAATGTGCATTTGTACGAATATTTTATATGATCCTAACATATTTTTTTTATGTCGATGATATACTTAAAAAATTACGTCCTATAAGGTTCGTTACCTTCTATGGTACTGTTCCATGCCTTGAGACAAACAGCACCAAGTCCAACAACAAAAGGGGTGCTATTTTCCAAAAATAATAGAAGGCTAACAACATTTTTTTACGTTACATTTCTCTTCAAAATGTGTTATATAAATTGTAGAACTAACATCTGAAGGCGCATATGCATGTTTTAATAAACTTTATAAAATTTTCCTGAGAATGATTTGACTTAATAAATAAAATGTGTATTAAAAACAAAAGACCTCACTTCACAATTTGCAAAAAAGGACTGTCCTTTGCCTCTATTAATATTGTGGTAAACAACACTAAGTACACTTGATGCCTTTAACGTCTAAGCCAATTGGACTTGCTGTTGTTTTCAACTTTTCTATCTCGAAAGCTACATTAGATAGGACTTATGGAAATTCACACATCTATAAATTCCAACAGTATAAAAAACGTTTTTTGAAAAAGATGTGAATTGGTGTAGTTTATCTCTCCCCTACAGAACTATTTTTACATTTTTTAGCACTGTTTGCATAATTTTAATAAATTAATATAACCTTTAAAATATACTAAAGTTCAATGATCCCATACCGATTGAAGCAAAACTCGTTTCTTTCGAAAGTTCGTAACAAAACTCGTTCGTTCCAAAATTAAATCCATTATTTTTCTATATTTCAGTTGGTTTAAATTTCTAAACTGTTGAGTTATAAGTCAAGAATGTCATAACACTTTAGAATTAAAAAAGTTCAACTCATTTGGTCTATTGAATCGGGCGGTATATGTTTTTTCATTTTTTCCAAAATCCAAATAAAATATTTTGCAGCTTTCCTACTCATATGTTAGTAACTAGTAGGTTAAAGCTCAATGCGCGGCACGTTAGAATTAAAATATCGATTTGAAATTTTTACAGAATCATTTTCTTGCTATATTTAACCATTTAACAGGTACTAAATTAAAAAAGAGTTTAAAGTTAAAAAAAAACTAGTCTCTTAAATAATGCTAGGTTAGAGTAGGAGTCGGAGTTGGAGTCGGAGTCGGAGTCGGAGTCGTGCTTAAAAAATTTCACCAAAAGGAGTCGGAGTCGGAGTTATAACTTTTTCTTAACGACTCCACAGCCCTGCTAAAATGTTATAATTGCATTAATGTGGTTGGTGGAGTGCTGCTATTGTTGTTGCAACATCAGTAGCAGTTGCTTGTTACTCGCCTGTTAATGTTAATGGCAGCTGCTTGGGGTCAGTTGGGTTACTTTTCACAATTTCATCCTTCCACTTTTTAACATTTTAAAGCCGTAATTTTTTTAGCCTTCCTTAGAGATATTTTTTCTATTGTCGGTTCTGTTTTCCTCTATTTTGTTTTAAAGGTTTTTGTTTTATAAGTTTTCTTTTTGTTTGATTTTCCTTTTAAGTCTATATAAACGGGATTTTACACTTCCGTTGAAATTAGAAACATAATGGAAAAGCTGCCAATAGATTTCTTTCGGTTTTGTGAATTCCTAAAGGAAGGGGCAAGAAGCAGTTTGATAAATAGAGAACAGACGTATTTTATTTTTTATTATTATTTCTGCTATTGAAGTTCTATTCACAACTTTGTTTAGCTAAAATTTCCGCTTTTTTAAATGATTTTATAGAATTTTTTTTTTAACTTTTTGTTATTTATTTTCTGCTAGAGTTTATGCAGATGAATGGAATATTAAATTACTAAATGTTGTGGAAAAAAACATTTTAAATTTTATAACGAGTTGAAAACTGCATAGAGCACCAGCCAGCTAAAAAATCGATTTTTTAAATCTCAAAGTTGTTTTTAGAACTAATTTAAAAAAAAAAAAGAGGCAACTGTTGGGTTTAGAAAAGTTAATGACTCCCTAACTGAAAGAGTGACACGACTCCTGTCAACAGGTATCTGTCAGGTGACTCCTGTCTAAGCTACGAATTGCTCCCTCACCCGCCCAATTCTCTGGCTTTAGCCACTATTTACTATTTCTTGTTTCCAAACCTAAGAAATGGCTCGGCCGGACGAGATTGGATTTCAACGAAGATATCCCCTCACCAATTGATTTTTTGGCAAGAGAAAAAAATTGGAGGAACGTTAGAAAAAGTGTACAGAACTAAATGGTGACTATGTCAAAAATAAAATTAGTTTTTTTATCCAAAATCCGGTATTTCATTAAAAAGGTCACGGACTTATTGACCTCATATAACTTTGAAAAATAAGGGATTTATTATAGCTTATGTATCTTACCATGGTTTGTGTCTTTAAAAGACGAATTAGTTCGATTGCTCACCGAAGTTTGTGCTGAATATTTTTTTATTTATTTTCACATGCAAGAAGTCGCTTGTGCGGTTCAGATGTGGCCGTTTTGGCCCGGAGGTCAAATACATCCCAGATCAGCCATTAAAGTTTCAAAAAGATAAAGTAGAAACATTTTGTTATGAAGCTTTTTGTCAAACTCTAGAATCACTTGCAAAATCCTCAAGAGCCAATCAATTAGCAATTTAAAAAGAAATTTCAAGCCGGGAGACGCTAAAAGACAATTTTGAATATTCAAAATGCTCCTTGGAAGCCATCAAAAGAAGTCACGTTTACATCAGATCATGAAAATGGTCTTATTAAAATAACCCCAAGAGCGAGAAATCATGCGTGAATCCCGGTCAAGCAGCTGCATGAACGCCAAATTCATTTATGAGTTGTAACATTAGTATTAGACGACCACAGAGCACCTTCTACGAACAATGTTATTCCGTTCAAAGCTAAAGTTGACCAACAAATATTTCAGAATATGCAACAAGACAGAAAGTGGTCATATCCCAGCATGACAATGCTCGATCTTATGTTACAAAATCAGTTAAAAACTATTCTGAAAACAATGCTTGGGAAATTTTGCCTCACCCGCCTTGTAATCTATACCCTGTCCCGTTCGACTCTATGGTTTTGATTGATACACAAAGCTTTCACTAAAAAACACCCTCACTTTAGATTAGAATATCTAAATTGGATAACTATAAAGCTAAACTTAAATTTGAAAATGCAACTGAGCTTAAATTTGAACTAGAGCCTGAACTAGAACTTAAACTAAAACTTGACTTAAACAAGAATATTAAATATTAACCCTATGGTTCAGATTTTGTACCGTTCGCCTACTATAATTTAGAAGAGACATTGTCCCGTTCGACCACTAGTATTTTTGATCGATACACAAAGCTTTCACTTAAATAACCCTCACTTCAGATCAGAATATCTAAATTGTATATATTTAAAGCTAAACTTGAAGTTAAAATTTTATCTGAACTAAAATTTGAACTGGATCCAGAATAAGAACCTAAACTAAAACTTGACTTAGACAAGGATATTATGTATTAACCCTATGGTTCAGATTTTGTCTCGTTCGACTTCGCTGTAAAACAGATCGTCCAAAATTAATATGGTTAAAAGCTTACCTTGAAGCTAAACTTGAATCTAAAATTAAATATAAAATAGAACCTGAATTAGAACTAGAACCTTAGCTTGAACTAAAATTGGACTTTAGCAAGAACACAAATATTTTCCCTATAGCTAAGACTTTGTCCCGTTCGACCATCACAAGTTTTAATCAATGCAGAAAGCTCTTAACTAAATTAAGCCTTGCTTTGACAAGGATAGTCGAAATAGGTTTTACTTGAATCTTAAATAGAATATGAACTAAAACATGAACTAGAATCTGATATACATATATCCTGAATTAACTGCCTATTTTGAGAAAATAAAAAAAAATTTTGTGTGCGAAATTATAGTAAAAACAACAATAAAATACAAAAATTTTTTTTGTTGCAATTTAATTTTTCACACAAAATTTGTTTCAGTTTCCAAAAACAGGCAGTAAGTCTTGAACTAGAAACAAAATTGCAGCTTAAAACAGATTCTGAACTAAATTCTTTAGCATGCAATGAGCCACGGGTAATACTTGTAGGGTAATTCTGTAACTTTTTAACAACAAAAATTTGTCGTTAAGTAGTAAATTTTTAAAATTTTAACTTGAAATTTTCTTCTTAACGACAATTTTTTGTCGTTAAAAAGTTACAGAATTACCCTACTGAGTTTTACTAGCATCTGAATTAAGAATAAGCTTACCCTTCTTTTTCTATTTCTTAGTTGAAAATTCCAACAAGAATTTAAATAAGACTTAAAAACACCTGAATTTTAAATGAACTTAAAGAACTGATTCCTCTAGAACTAAAGCATAATTGAACTAAAACAAAACTTAATCAAAAACCTGATATACAACCTGAACTAAAGACAGAACAAAAAACTAAATCTGAACAAGAACTTAGACTTAACTTAAATAAGGATAATTAATATTAACCCTATGGCCCAGATTTTGTCCCGTTCGACCACTAGTCGTTTTTTGTTTTTTTTTTTTTTTTTTTTTTGATGCCGAACTCCATTACTTTAACAACGGTTTACTTTGAACTAAAACAAAACCTAAATTTAAACCTGATATACAACCTGAACTAAAGACAGAGCTAGAACCTAAATCTGAACTAGAACCTGATCAATAACTTAAACCAGAACTAAACTTAAATTGAATTTGAAATAAGCTAGAAATGAACTAAATTAAGCTGAATTAAAATTAAACAAGAAGCGAAATAGAACTGATTTGAAACTGAACTAAAACTGCTCTTAAACTTAACTAGAACCAAACGAGAAATAATTTCATACAATTAAAAGCTTTTAAAACAACATAATTCACTAGAAATTTTTCTTAGCTGAAATTTTGGTCAGAAATATTTAATCTGGGAAAAACTTTTCGTATTTTTCTATAAATTGGATTTTTTTTAAACTTATTCTCCACTTGTTTTCGCTTCATAATGCATTTTATTTATTTAGTTTTGCTTTTATTTTTAGCGTGATTATTGAATGTCGTTTGCAAATACAAGATTTTGTAGTTTGCAACACAACGTTGCAGTGGTTTTCAAGTACTTTATGCTGTTGCCAGTTTAATTTATATGCAAACATACAAATACGAGCTAAAAAAAAGGAGAACTATTTTGCAACAGGATTTAAGTTTTCGAATAAATTTTTTTGGCACTCTTAACAAAGTAACAATTTATTATTTCGTTGTTTTACTTTATTTGGTTTACGTGTTAAATGTTTTTCTGGAAGAGTTGAAACAAAAGTTTTGTAAATAAATAACTGTTTTTTGCCAATATTGAAAAAAAAAGAATTTTCTCTGCATAAATTTCAATAAGCTTAATGGATGAATTTAACAGCATTTGGGTAGAGATTTTTTACTAAAGGAATAACAGAACTAGAATTTAACTAGTTCAGAAATTAAATTATAACACAAATAGAACAGAATTAGAACACAACACAGCCCGAACAAAACTGAAACAGATCGTGAAAAGTACTTAAACAAAAGTAGGACGAAGCTTAAACGAAATAAGAACAGAATTATAAAAGAACTAGTACAAAGCAATAGTTAAAGACCCTTTTCAGACTCGGCAAGTTAGTTGCGCAAGTTACTTGCCGGCAACAACAAAGTCTGTACAACATTTTTTTTCTTTAATCCGACCTTACCGCTTACGCCTTCAAACCAAGAGTTGCGCAAGAGACTTGCGCAAGTAACTTGCCGAGTGTGAAAGGGGTAAAACTAGATATCAACTATAACTGGAATTAAACTCAATTAAAGTTAGCGCGCTGCTTTGATTATCTGCATTATCTTTTTATCTGTTATCTATTTTTAAATGTTGTGACCTTTAAGTTTTCCATTGAAAATTTAATATTCCAATTAAATTTTTGTTATTTATTCAAAACATTTTTTCATGTTTTTCACAACTTTCACTAGTTTGATATTTCCCAACACAAATTTAACTAATTAATTCAAACCGCAAATTAAAATATGAATAAATTTCTCACATTAAAAACTTGACTTTTAATATTAAAATATTTTATAATATTTTTTCTGAGTTGCTGTTAACAAAAAAATATTTGTGATAAATGTTTGCTTTTCCAAAAATATGTATGTATATATTTCAACATAAATGAACAGAAATAATAAATATTTTCTATAAAAAATAACAAAAAAAAAAAAAAGAAAAAAAAAGAAAAACAACTAAACTTTTTTTTGTTATAGAATTTAGTTTTTAGTAAATATTAAAACTTTGTGTAAGCCACAAAATCCGCATGCAGTTTTAAATCTGTTATTGTGTTGAATAAGCGCTACAAATTAGATTTAGGTAGACAGAATAAAGCCAATCTTTGGATACTTTGGTTAGATTTTGTCATAAATATGATTTAATTTCGTGATAAATTTGATTATTATTTCGAAAACTTTCTGGCATTTTTTTACAACAAAACTTAAAAATTTATTTAAGGTAGCGATTTGTTGGCCTATCTCTTTTGCTTTTTCATATTTCTATTTGTACAGCTCAGGGGTGACAAAAATAAAGTTTTGAAATTGTAAAAAGCTGCTCTTAACATTAGACTTTTTTCAGCTGAATTGTACCAAAACATTTTAAATGTTTTGTTCTCATTTAAGGGTTTGTACCAACGTACCATAATCTTAACTATTGCAGAACTTCCTTAAGGTCCATGTGAATTTATGGAACGATTCGCCCATTTTCAATAGGCTTGGTCATCGTGTCAATTAGCACCAACATATGTGCCAAATTTCATCAAATTATCTCCAAAATTGCGACTTGTACTTTGAGAACAAGGTTGCAATGGACAGCCAGTCAGCCAGCCGGACGGACATCACTAGATCGACTCAGAATCTGAATGAATGATTATGCGTCGATCGGTATACTTAAAATTAGATCAAGGACCAATATTTTAAGGTGTTACAAACATCAGCACAAATGCATAATACCCTAACCACTATTGTAGAGTGGGTATAAAAAGGGCAATTGTACCAACTTTGCCAACACTGGTACAGCCTTTTAAGTCAACCTCTGCTCTCTTATTATATTTTTTTAAATATTCTTAAATATAATTATACTATAAACTTTATTTTGAGCACTTAATTTTAAAATTTTAAATTCTATTAATATTAAATGCAAGAAAACATGTTTAAAAACGGAATTAAAACGATTCGTTAATAAAAGGCTGACATTTAATATAACAAATTAAATTTGTTATACCTTCAACATTCTACGAAATCTAAAATCAAAACTAATTAAAAAGTAACTTACACTATTAAACAAGTCTTACTTATTTTAAGGAAAATACAACCATGTCATGAAAAGTTGCTTTTGCTTTTTTTAATTTTTAAACAGTCATTTTAGATCAGGGAAGCATTTTCGTCAAACTACTTAAGGCTTGTATTATAGTGCAAAAGGGTATTAAGAGTCATAATAGAATTTAATAGAGAACAAAAAAATATGTTGTAATAAAGATAAATAAATAGAATTATTTACTAACAGACAAAATACGAATAATAGCACAAGGGAACAAATTTGTACTTTTTTGTGCGGTCTGGAATTTGATTACAAATTTTTACTAATTTGAGGTCGCTGATTTCAAATCTAATCTTCATTTTTCTCTATAATTCTAGACCGCAAAATTACTGTTCCGCAGTGAAATTAATTAAACGTGTAGAGATTTGAAAAAAAAAAAATAACGACTAATTATTTATCGGCCATCGCGATAGTTTTGGTCAATATACATATGTATATGTATATGTATATCCCCTAAAAATATATATTGGTTGGTGTTATTCTTTGGGAAGCACGGCGCATCCACAGGTTGCGGATAGTGGAAAGTTCCGTAGCTATACGGGGCAGCTGCTTAACAGTCGCGGATAATTCTGCAGTCCAGAGCGGAGGGTTTTAGGTGAATTTCCGGGTTGCACTTGTTTCCAGATAAATACTGTAAGCTCTAAGCGACAAGGCGGCTGTTTAGCGAGGGCAAACAACCAATTCGCATAGTTCGGAATCCTGTAGCCTGAATGGCCATGAACCAACCACCTTAGTGTCTCAGGTAATAAGGTAACGACTGGTGTGTTAGAGTCCTTGAAGCAGGGTTCCTTGATACTCCTGTCACTAGGGTGTGTATTGGGACACACAAATAACTCCCTTTTTAATTTTTCATTTAATAAAAATCCTTTTTGTAAGAAATTTGAGGGATCACAGATTTTCATTCTTTTAGCTCTAGGACCTTTAGTTTACGCATAAATCGACTTTTTTTATTTTTCATATAAAACAAATCAGTTTTTGGTAAGAAATTTGAAAAATCACAGATTTTCATTCATTTTGCTCTAAGACTTTTAGTTTAAGAATAAATCGACTTTTTAATTTTTCATATAAAAAAAATCGTTTTTTGGTAAGAAATTTGAGGGATCACAGATTTTCATACTTTTTGCTCTAAGACCTTTAGTTTAAGAACAAATCGACTTTTTAATTTTTCATATAAAATATCGATTTTTGTTAAGATATTTGAGGAATCACATATTTTTTTTTAAATAGCCATAGATAAACGATCATAGTGCACATATAACATCAGGTTCTAAAATCACTGTAACTGTTATAAAACTAACACAATTATTGGTAAAGATAATTAAAAAATTTTCTGGCTGTATGTTCTTGATGAACCATAAATGTTATATTTTAGGTTGATAATGGCCATAACTTCAGCAAAAGGTCATTTACCTAAAAAACAGCCAGTTAGTATCGGTAGTATTGGTTAAAAAATGTCGAGTTTTTGACATGCTTATTTAGGTTTGACTGTAAGTTATTGAAGACACAAACCATTTGTTTAATCTATGTCATCTGTTGTAAATGCCGCATTTTTAAGTTGTACATCTTATCTAAAACTAAGCTGAGAAATAAATTATACTTTTTAGGACATTTTTTAGGACTTTTAAGTGACAGTCTTAATTTCTTATTTTCTTAGGCTGGATTAACCTTCGCTTTACCAATACCCACCCGGGTGACTTTTTCGTTTTTATTTCTTTAATAACTTTTTTAATTTGTTTTTGATTTGAATGAAATTCAGACTCACTGAACAAATTTTAGAGTTCTGTAGAATTTAATAAAAACATGATAAAATTTTAAATATTTTATGAGGTTTTTTTCGATTTTTTAAAATTTTCTTCAAGGTTTACCAGTACCCACCCGGGTGGTTCAAAAGAAATTCTTAGCTGTATACATTTTTTAAACTTTTATTTATTTCAATTTTAATTTATTATTTCATAAAAGCGCATTTTAACATATTATTTTGATTATATTTAATTATTATAAGTAATTGTTATGTAATTACAATGACGAAGCATGGTGGCAGTTGTCACATTTAGTTTGACATACGCTGTGTTCTACACAAATGGGCTTCTTGCACTTGTCGTACACTTAGTATCGTTATAATATAAAATTATCTCTGGTTTATTTTGTGGACCAGATATAATTTTACCTTTGTGCATTGTTGACAATAGCACAACTGATTTATTTTTGTAAGGAACATAGGACACTAATGTTACATCTTCAGAAAAACCAAACACACTAGATGAAACTTCGCGTCCTCGGGACGGTTTGAACTCTTCAGGAACATATCTTTTGTTTTTTTTAATGTGCCTACGACGGATAACTTCCAAGAGGCCAGCTGTTTGGCTAATGAAAGTGTTGTAAAAAAATTGTCCATAGTAACATTTCTTCCGGTGTTTTTATACTTGCCCACCAACTCTTTTACTATACGCTCGCCTTGATTCACATCTCTTACATTGTTTATTTTCCCAGTATATATTTGACCTTGAAGTGGATAAAAAGTTTTAGAATCACATGCCCACCAGATTTTGATTCCATATTTAGCTGGCTTGGAAGGCATATATTTCGTAAAACGTGTTCTGCCCCGAAAACCAAAGAGTTGCTCGTCTACGGTTATAGACTCGTATGGTCGATAATAAGCGCTTAAGTTAGAATTCACCATTTCGAAGACATCCCTTATAAGAGCAGCTTTGTCTTTTTCCTGTCGGTCTACTCTTGTGGCTTGCCAGTCAAAGCGAAGGAACCTTAAAATTTCCGCAAACCTGTTTCGTGACATGGTTGCACGATATATTGGATATGCATTTTTTCTCCACAGCTCTGTGAGTGTTTCCTTAGATGAATTATGGGCACCCATTATAAGCAAAATTCCAAAAAATCCTAATAACTCCTCATCTGTAATTGGTTTCCAAGTTCTTTGATTCTGTGGGTTTTCAGAATTCCATTTGTTATACACAGCTTCGCCCTTTTTGTTTGAAAATCGTCGAATTAAATCTTTGACAGCATCGCTCATAATGGAATTGAATATATCAATAATGGACATATTTTTTGTGATTGGATTAGGACACATGTAAAGGTTTTCGCGAATAATGTTAACCGCTCCCCGTCGATTTATATTTGGTGCCTCCTTGTACCATTTCACATTGTCTTTAGTGTTATAATACAAACCGTCCGCACAAGACGTTGTTGGCCTTTCGTTAATCGATTCATCACTATCCTCACTCGATTCATCATAATCACTTTCTTTGTTTACCTCAATTTCACATTGTTCTTGTTCAGCATCAGAATCGCAATCATTTTCAGCTCCATTGACATTATCATTTTCATCTAAATCTGATTCAGCTTCAATCAGCCGAAGGAAATATGCTTCTCTATCTTCATGAGATAGCCTTTGATAATATATAATATGTAAGGATTTTTTTTGTTATATACTTTATAATATTCCTACATATGAATGTTAATACTGACCTTGAAATTGCTGCCGCAGAAAGATATTGCAAATTATTTTCACCGCTCATATGAAACAAATTTTAAACCACTTGTCAACGATCTTAAACAACAACAACTAAATTGTGAATAATAAATCTAAATTGCTAACCAAATGTTCAACGTCACTTTTCGGGGAATCCCCAAAGACAAAATATTTACACACACAATGTACATTATGAGTTTTTTGCACTTTGAATGAATTGAAAGCTATAACACTTTATTTGAAACAAAAAAGAATAAATATATATGACAAACACTTGTTTGTCATATATAAACATACGTTCAGAAGTACAGTACCACCCGGGTGGGTATTGGTAAACCATGCACATAAAAACCTTTGGTAAAGCGAAGGTTAAAACAAATATTATCCTAATTGCCCAGGATCAAGTGTATTATTATAACACCTTACTGAAAACTTTTTTTGTAACACCAAGAGATCGAAATTAAGGCTTGTCATGCTTCAGCGAATTATCGCTTTCACAGTACAATTTTAAACTTTTAGAAAGATCTGTTAAACTACAAAAAAAAAAAAAAAAAAAAATTAAAAAAGAACTTCTTTTTTGGAATATTTTCTTTCAGCTTTTAAAAGATAAAGTTTTTATTTTTCGTTTACAGTTTTTTTTGTAACTTAATGAGATCATTAAGAACATCTTCCTTTTTCACAGCAGTTTTTGTTTTATTTTTCTTTCTTTAGTTTGACAAATGTTTACTTATACTGTAGTGCTATATACTTAGAACCCAGCAAACATTTTTTCAAAAATTTTATAATTGGCGAAGCATTTTTACAACTTTTGTTTTCTTAGGATTTTTTCTGAAAATGTTTGCTGGGTTGGTTTTATATTGCTAGTTGAATGTTGTAATAAAAAGACAAAAATAACTTTCCAAAAACTTTTTTTGTTCTCTTTGGTCCCAAAAGAAGACATCATTACAGTTGATATAAAACATAATAGAGATTTTAACAAAAGTACACAAAATTAATTATTTTTTGTTCAAAATTTACAAACAATTGCGAGAATAATTAAGTGTATATCTTTTCTCATCAGAAAAAAGGGGGAAAAATAAATAAATATTAATACTGGCTAAGCAGATGGACTGTAATTAAAAGTAAATAATAATTGATAAACTATTTGTTAAAAGCTGTCTTTTTTTAAATACACCTATCAAAATACTCAGCAAGCATATTGTGATAGTATAAGTGAAAATGTGTTTGCATATGTGACACCGAGGATGCTGGATGGAAAATCAAAAAATTCAGATATGACGGCGAATATTACGTCCAGCACACGTACACGAGTGAATTCGCCTACATGACGAGCATTTGACAAATGCATTTTGCCCTTTAAATAGTTTTTTTGGGGTATAGAAATTGAAATTCTCTTGGACTGTCACAGGCCATCAATACTGTTGAGAATATTTCCGAAATAAAATAAAGAGAGTTTTTTTAGCCCAATAGAACTTACAAAGGAGTTTGCTCTCAAACGAACTATCATACTGCGCACCTTTTTTGACGTTAATGATCAGTAATCATCATGAATAAATTCACATGAATAGATTCACATTGATAAATTCACGCATTAACAACGCTACCTTAATATCCATGTCGCCCAACTAATAAACGATTTCGCGATTTTAATTTAATAAATTACCGCACTAGATCCGGTGCGTTTGGTGCAGTTTACACGCGTGTGGCTTCATTGGATCTTATTTTTTCAAATATTAAGCCGGAGCTTGTGAAACAGTAATAGAAATCTTAACTTTTCAAAGATCAATAAATTTTTTTAAAAAAACCTTGACGACATTGATCCGGGCGAGATGTGGTTTTAACAGGATGGCGCTACGTACCATACGGCAAACGCAACCACAGACTTATTGAAATCGAAATTTGGCGTTAAGTTGATATCAATAAATAGACCTGTCAATTAGCCTCAAAATTCTTGGGATTTGATGCCCGTAATTTCTACAAACAGATATCTGGTCGTGTTCGTACCTACCAGTTATCCTTACCTATCCGGTAACTCTATTGTGGACATTTCAACTTTAATTTTGTCTACGTGAATTAACTATCGAAAATCGATGGTGTAAAATACAGTACACTTTAACCCGTAGGTAAGAAATACGTATTAAAATTATGAAAACCATAGATATCTATGCACAGCTAGATATCTATTTGTAGAAATTACGGACATGAGACCTCTTAATTCTTTACTGTGGGACTACGTTAAGTCACTGGCTAGTGCTACTAAACGAGCAACAATTCATGTCTTGGAGGGCAACATTTTTCGTATTATTCGTAAGCAAGGCTTCAAACAGTAGCACAAGAACAGCCGCGGTGTGGTGTCCATATGCCAAGAATCGCTTTCATATGTTAATGACATGTTGTCTGCAAATTATTGATTTGACCTACTGACCATTTTTAAAAAAAATTAGTTTGGTATGGGGTAAATATATTTTAAATACCCGTTTTCTGAATACAAAACCTGTTTCACGAAATTTTTAATGCTCTCTTAGACATTAAGCATTCATTTTGCTCCAAATCAACTATTTCAAAATTTATTTGGTATTGTTTTGCTCTGCACGCCACTGTTTGGCGAATGCTGCGATTTCCTCGTATAAAACCGTACAAAACAAATTTCACTCTCGTAGGAATAAAAAGTACTTAAAGCGATTGTTTTGCTTTCGCTTTAACTACTTATTTTCCTTACGTGAGTAAAATAACAAAAAGAAAAAACCTTTAACTCTTGCTTAAAGCTTAATCTTTCATTCGATAATGGACGAATCAAAATTATTTTTTCAGTGTTGTGAAAACTCAAATATATGCTTTAAAACACTGAAAAAATAATTTCGATTCGTTTAGTACCGACTGAAAGAATAAGAAATAAAATTGCTTTCGAATCGAAAAAGTATTCGATCAGGACTACCAGAATTAGCCATTAATAAGAATAATTAATAAGAAAGTCAAAATTAGTGTTCGAAAATAAACATAACATTATTTAGCTTTCGGCTCACACACCTATTAACGATAATTTTTTTAGTGTTTATGTAGACGAACACAACCCTTAATAGCGTTCGTAACTATTTTCAAGAAAAAGCAGAACATTATATAGTGTTCTGTTCTTCGTTAAAAAACAAAACAATTTAAGCGATACTGTAGACAGACATTATATTTTAATGTTCTATAATATTTTTTTTTACATTGATAAAAAAATGAACAAACAAAAAATTTTAGCAACGACTGCAGCACGAACAGCTTGTGTGTGTTGTGTATATGTGTTGTTTGTGTAAAACTATTTTGCTGGCTTTTTGTTTTTTTTCTATGTGTATTCTGTTTTTGTTAAAAATGTTTGTTTTTTTACCAGCCAAAAGGAACGAACATTAATGAGCTGAACCGAACACAATGAAGCTTGCGGTTAAAGAAAAGCCGAACGGAATTAAATGTTCTCCTCTTTTGTTGAGTTGGATAAAAACAGTATTATTTTTGTGTTCGAAAGATGACAAACGGGGAAACGTTATGGTTTTTAATGATTTACTACACATACACTATTAGCGTTTGTGTTTTCCACGAATTTAAGGAACCGAACACTAACAAAGGATATTTAGTGTTTATTTTCGAACACTGGTCAAAATACATATTTGCCTATAATAAAAGAAAGTTAAAAGAACTTTTTTTTAATTTTAAAATAATTAACCCTACAGACCAAAATATATGATATTTGTTTTTAATTAACTACAACTTATTTATTAAACTTTTCTTTTTTACTGATTTTAATGTTATAAAAAATAGTTTACGCTGAATTTTATCTGGTTTGTTATTAAAAATATGTTTTAATGTATTTAAAATAGGTATTTTAAATTAGCCGATTTTTTTTTCCGATTGTTTTAAATGAATGTGCCCATAATGCCGATTTTAGGTGGAAAATATGCCGATTTCTTATCAAAATCATCTGGCAGCCCTGCTTTTATACTCATTTTAACAAAAAAAAGTTTTTTCGCTTCCACCTCCTTTCAGTTTCTAAAAATTTTAACGGTGCGTGAACGTTTAAGTGCAAACTCTCCAATAAACTAATTAAATTAATAGGAAAAAGTGTTAGAAAATTTATAATTTTTATAAATAAATTTAATTTAATTGTGTTTTCATTATTAAATAAAAAAATAAAACAAAAAAGTTATGGGTTTCGTGGTAAAAAATGTGTTCCAAATTTTTTATATAAAGCAGAGCTATGAAGCAGCGCAGTCTCTGTTGCAATTCTGCTTGTGTTATTTGAGAGAGTCGCGTTGTTGTTAAAACGGGCAGAGAGCTTAAGCAAAATTGGTTTGTGTTTTTTGTTTAATAAAGAGTGTATGAGTGAGTGCAAGTTTTTATTTACAAAAGGGGAAATAAAAATGTTTTCGCAAAGGCAAAGTCCTAATCGAAGTAAATAGAGAAAATAAAAGTGAAGTGGAAATGTTTTGGTTTTTATTATTGTTAAATAAAAAAGTAAGCAGTGCAAATAAAAGTCAAGTGGAAAAGTTTTGGTTTTTATTAGTTTAATAAAAATTATTTATAGGTATAAAAGAGGAAATAAAAAAATGAGTTGAAATAAGTTAGTTATTAAGGATGTCAATTTTACAGCAAAATTTAGCCGATTTTTATACAAGAAATGTGTTAAAAAAAGAAAAAATTAGATTACAAAAAAGTGTAAAATTTAGAGAAAAATTTTATAAATAAAGAAATAAGAATTAAATTAAAAATAATAATAATTAAATAAAAGTCAATTAAAGAGAAATAAAAATTTTCTAATAGATAAATAAATGTTATTTTAAAGGTGAGTTCATTTGCATTTTTGTATTAAAACAATTTTAAAATTTCTAGGTAAGGGATTCTCTTTAGTTATTTAACAATTGAAAGGCTTAATTTCGGTGGTCTTGGCCATTCCATGTGACCGATTGGTAGGGGTGCCAGACGGGCTCTGATTTTTTTTTAAACTTTACTGTTTTATGCACGACACCCAAAAAAAGTACGCAAATATACTGTTGTTAACCTTTGTACGATTTTTTTTACTGTTTTTTGGTTAAGTCTACAAAAAACAAAGATATTAAGATAAACTCTGTTAAAGTAAAACACATTTGCGGGTTTTAAACGGTTTGCTATCAAGTCTTATTGGCATAATATTCTATTATTTAGGGCCATTATTACAACTTGAAGTTAGCTAAAGTTAGGATTAAGTTGACAGATAGTAATGTGTTATCTGTCAAAAAGCAGCTGTTATCTGACGGATAGCAGCTAACGCCAAGTTGTAATAATGACCCTTAATAATATATCCGTAATTGGAAAATACAAATGCTAATTTACTTCTGATGTTATATAAATTAAATATTTTTTTACTTTTTTAATTGCATCGGTACCAACAAGCTATTCAAACATTCTTAAATTACTCAAAGTTTTTTGAATAGAATTCTGAAGCATCTAGCCAGGTCCCCACCTTGTTACTTCTGAAGAAAGTAACAAGGATTTTCATCGAAATTTTGAAAGTCTTGTGTTTAAAGCAAAGCTCCAAAAGAATTTATTTATTGATTTAAAAAAAATAAAAATTTTGGAATTTTTTTTTGACGTATTTAAAATTTTTTTTTAGAACTTATTTCTATAATATAGAAATTAAAAAAAAAATCACTTCAAAATATGCATTTAAAACTTAAATATGTAAAAATATGCATTTTCACCAAAATATGCGACAATATGCAAAAACAAATCGATGCCAGTTTAACGCAAATTAAATGATTCGGCAAGATAATTGGTCAACATCGTTCTTCGACTATCGTGAAAAAACATGCATTTGCGTTGAAAGCGTAACGCTTCATAAGAAACACTATGCAACAAGAAAATTTAAAGAGCTTGAACTAGATTTTTTTGATGTGTTATGGTCCTCTTACTACAAAAACAGTTGAAATATTAAATTCTATGGCTACATTTTTTGAAAAAAAAAAAAAATCTTTTCTAAAATTTGCGGTTTTGGATGAGGCTGTTCCACTAATTTTATCGTAACTTAAAAAGGGGTTATTCAATTTTCTTACAGGGAACGCTAAAGACCTTATAATATAATATAATATAATTTTAATATAATTTTTTTATACACTCAACGGCTTCCGAAGAATGCAGACCACAATGATGAATTTGTTTTTTTTTTTTTGGAAAATTCGAAACTTTTTATTTTTAAAAACTTTAAAAATTTCAAATGGTGAAATCTTAATTTTTAATAACATTTTCTTAAAACTTCGTATATTCCCAATAAAACAAGTTTTATTGCATGAAAATCGATGGACAAATGTTGATTTTATTACCAATTAAGATCTTGGGCAAAAAATAACTTTTGAAGAGAGTTCTCCACAGATTTTTTTTATAACTTGAGACAAATTGGTTCTATTTTGTGAATTATTGATTTAATTGATGATTAATTGATAAGTCGTCTTAAGTCCAAGTTATTTACGACGAAATAAAAAAAGAAAAACATTTTTTTGATGCAAAATTAAAACTTTTTTATAATTTTGTTTTTTATAAATTCTTTAAAAATATTCAACATTTTTTATTTTTCGAATTTATTCTATGAGTTACATTTCAGTTATGTATTTTATAAAGCTTTTTTGTAATAGTTCTATGTGATGCCTTTTATACACTAACCTACGAAAGGAAATAATTCCCAGTTTCCTTAAAAATAGTTAATAGCAAAAAGTTAATAATTTTATGACTGAATCAGGAAACAACGTATCACTTAAATGAACTATTTTTATATTTTAATTAGGCTAAAGTTAATTAAATTTAATTTTCATTAAATTATTTTTATAAAAAAAGGAATTTTTACAACATTTTTTCATTCTTGACTGCCGCGGGAATCGAACCCAGGTTTTCACGGACAGGTTACCTTAACATGTTTCAATTGCAACCATTTAACACTCACACCCATTGACGACTGCTAACTACTAATCAAAATATAAAAATTTGAATGAAAACCACAATACCAATTATTGTTAAATGAACTATTTTATATTTCACGAAAATCAATGAAAATTTTTTTAAATCACTTCAATCCAAATCCTTTTTGCCTAAAAAGAATTTTGTTCCATAAGAAAAACGAGCCTTTTTTAATTGTGGTTTACGACCTAAAGCTTACAATTAACAACATCAATTAGGAATGTGATTAAGCTAGTTCCTATGCGCATTCCACTGGTTGCTTAGGCCAGATCACCTTTTTCCAAAGGCTTTGCAAAAGCTTAAGATATTATACAAATAAAACTGTAAAGCGAATGAGAATTACAACCGCTTAAGTCTTATTATAACTATATCAAAGCTTAGACAAAACACCAACAATAAACAGTGAGTTTATCTCTTCTATATTTAATTTTATTCAACATCATTTCTACATTTTAGGGCCATCATTAGAAAATATAATTTTCTAGACTTCTAGAGGGCCCGTGAGTTTCGGCCCCTTCTCCTTGAAATTTTTGATATTTGTACCATGACCCCAAAGCTTTCCCTTTCTATTTACTTTTCCTTTTTTTTTTCTCTAAAATATTTTACTTTAAGTGTCAAACAAAATAACATTTTTATTTCTACACAAAGTTTTTGCTCTGTTTTCTTCCAACAATTTCATTCCCATTGACAATTATAAAATGCAATCAAAAAGTTTTATTTATTATCAAACCAACGATGCTCTTAGCCAGTAGTCAGTCATAGTTGTCCAAATAGATTTATTTGCAGTTATTGGGAAAGTTTGTGTCTTTTTGTGTAAAATGTACTTTATCCATTTCCTTAGAAAGTTCCTATTTGCCACATAAAACAAAAAAAGAAACGTCAATATTTTCTTGTTTTTTTTTTTTGTCTTCGATTCGCATTAAAATTCATCTACTCTAAATCCACTTGTAACAAATGCCATAAACTTTCTTAATTGGCTAAAAGTTTATTTATTAAGAAAGCTCTTGTTAAAGAAGAATGGGCGTACTTTTGCTTGCCCTTCTTAAGAACTTAAATTGTTTGGTGTTGTAGCAAAAGAGTCCTTGAAAAAGTACGAATAAACAATTTAAAAGATATTGATGTGAACATTTTGGGGGGGAGAGACAGAGAGATGAATAATAATAACAAGATGATTATAAAGTTTTTGTAATTGTTAAGGTTAATAGATGGTTAGTTGATTATTTGAAAAAACATGAAGAGAGCATTAAGTGGCTTAAACAATGTTCTCCCCAAAATAATGGGGATAATTGTAATAGAAAATTGAAGATGTTTTCCCCAAAAATTTTTTTGTTTATTAAAAATTGAAAAAAAAACATTCCTTTGTAATTAACTTCAATTTAAACAAATATGATGGGGGAATTATTTCTTTTTCATAGATTATTTTAATTATATTAACCATTTTTTCGAATGTGAGAGAATAACACTATTTTAAAAAGCTTTATAAATTGAAATTTGACCAATAGAAGCACAAAACTTCAATTTATTTAGTTTGTAAGTCCCTGAAAATGATAAGTTTTTTTTTCTATTTTTGTTGCTTTAAACTTTTTAATTTAGTGCTTGGTTTACTAGCTAATTGCATTTTCCAATTCATCTCATGTCATGTTCATTTCAAATTTTTAAATTTTGTTTCTAGTTTTCTTCAAGTTTATTTTTCTTATATTTTATTTCAATCTACATCATAAATGAATGTGTCGTTGATGAGGGTCACACACTGCTAATCAAAAACTTTTTGCAAGCAAAAAAAAAATTTCCCCAAAAAAAATGCTAAAACTTATTGCTCGCCACAAAAAATAAAAATCTAAAGAAATTCAAGATTTAAAAAAAAAATTTGAAAACAGATTGTATGGCTTTCTACAAATTCAGCTTGGCTAAAAGCACTGGCGGGCTTTGTCAATTTGGCGCCTTGTATAAAGGTCAGTAGAGTCATCACACGCTGTCTGAACACCCTGTTAAAATTCTCATGAAGTAAATATGTATAAGTATTTTAGACTGGTGGGTAAACATGGCGATTCATACAATACGAGAATTTGCCTATACACTAAATATAACTGCTACTTGCACTAAGATCACACTATCGGCGTAATTTACCAATTTTTTTGCATTTTATGAGCCGATAATGTGAACGCACCAAATTTTTTTAATGAACGACAATCTACGCCGAAATCGTGCTAACTTTAGACAATTAAAAGCAGTTGTGAACACACTATTTAGCACAATGTTAAGCAATGAAAATGTTACAACTGCGCCGATTTTTATCGGCCACTTGTGCGCCGAATGTAAGTGGACAATCAGCGCCGTTATAAGCGAACATCTGCTTGTCAAACAAATAAAAACGTCACCGCGAAAACTATTATAGGAATTTTTGACAAAATTTACTACTTATTAAAACTTACCATTTAAAGGAAATATTGCAAAAATGTACTTTTTATTTTGTTAAAATTGAATTTTTATAGGAATATTTGTTAAAATTCACTTTTTATAGGAAATTTTTGTAAAATTTACTATTCATAGGAAATTTTGTTAAAATTTATTATTTATATATTGTTAAAACTTTTATTTATTTATAGGAAATTTTGTTAAAATTAACTATTAACATATAGGAAAATTTGTTAAAAATTTACTATTTATAGGAAATTTTGTTAAAATTTATTATTTATAGGAAATTTTGTTAAAAATTTACTATTTATAGGAAATTTTGTTAAAATTTATTTTTTATAGGAAATTTTGTTAAAAATTTACTATTTATAGGAAATTTTCTTTACTTCTTATTTTTTATAGGAAATTTTGTTAAAATTTACTATATATAGAAAATTTTGTTAAAATTTACTTGTTATAGGAATTTTTTTTTAAATATGCTTTTTATAGGAAACTTTGTTAAAATTTACTTTTATAGGAAATTTTGTTTAAATTTACTTTTTATAGGAAATATTGTTAAAATTTACTTTTTATGGGAAATTTTGTTAAAATTTACTTTTTATGGGAAAATTTGTTAAAATTTACTTATTATAGGAAATTTTGTTTAAATTTACTTGTTATAGGAAATTTTGCTTAAATTTACTTCTTATAGGAAATTTTGTTTAAATTTACTTCTTATAGGAAATTTTGTTAAAATTTAATTTTTATAGGAAATTTTGTTAAAATTTACTATTTATAGGAAATTTTGTTAAAATTTATTATTTATAGGAAATTTTGTTAAAAATTTACTATTTATAGGAAATTTTGTTAAAATTTACTATATATAGAAAATTTTGTTAAAATTTACTTGTTATAGGAATTTTTTTTTTTTAAATATGCTTTTTATAGGAAACTTTGTTAAAATTTACTTTTATAGGAAATTTTGTTAAAATTTACTTTTTATAGGAAATATTGTTTAAATTTACTTCTTATAGGAAATTTTGTTTAAAAAATTCTAAAACTTATTGCTCGCCACAAAAAATAAAAATCTAAAGAAATTCAAGATTTAAAAAAAAAATTGGAAACAAATTGTATGGCTTTTTACAAATTCAGCTTGGCTAAAAGCACTGGCGGGCTTTGTCAATTTGGCGCCTTGTATAAGAGTCAGTAGAGTCATCACACGCTGTCTGAACACCCTGTTAAAATTCTCATGAAGTAAATATGTATAAGTATTTTAGACTGGTGGGTAAACATGGCGATTCATACAATACGAGAATTTGCCTATACACTAAATATAACTGCTACTTGCACTAAGATCACACTATCGGCGTAATTTACCAATTTTTTTGCATTTTATGAGCCGATAATGTGAACGCACCAAATTTTTTTAATGAACGACAATCTACGCCGAAATCGTGCTAACTTTAGACAATTAAAAGCAGTTGTGAACACACTATTTAGCACAATGTTAAGCAATGAAAATGTTACAACTGCGCCGATTTTTATCGGCCACTTGTGCGCCGAATGTAAGTGGACAATCAGCGCCGTTATAAGCGAACATCTGCTTGTCAAACAAATAAAAACGTCACCGCGAAAACTATTATAGGAATTTTTGACAAAATTTACTACTTATTAAAACTTACCATTTAAAGGAAATA
The DNA here is from genome assembly GCA_963931875.1 of Pollenia griseotomentosa. Taxonomy (NCBI): domain Eukaryota; kingdom Metazoa; phylum Arthropoda; class Insecta; order Diptera; family Polleniidae; genus Pollenia; species Pollenia griseotomentosa. The sequence continues at coordinate 182,518,300 of OZ007563.1, read as the reverse complement.
TTGCAAAAATGTACTTTTTATTTTGTTAAAATTGAATTTTTATAGGAATATTTGTTAAAATTCACTTTTTATAGGAAATTTTTGTAAAATTTACTATTCATAGGAAATTTTGTTAAAATTTATTATTTATATATTGTTAAAACTTTTATTTATTTATAGGAAATTTTGTTAAAATTAACTATTAACATATAGGAAAATTTGTTAAAAATTTACTATTTATAGGAAATTTTGTTAAAATTTATTATTTATAGGAAATTTTGTTAAAAATTTACTATTTATAGGAAATTTTGTTAAAATTTATTTTTTATAGGAAATTTTGTTAAAAATTTACTATTTATAGGAAATTTTCTTTACTTCTTATTTTTTATAGGAAATTTTGTTAAAATTAACTATATATAGAAAATTTTGTTAAAATTTACTTGTTATAGGAATTTTTTTTTAAATATGCTTTTTATAGGAAACTTTGTTAAAATTTACTTTTATAGGAAATTTTGTTTAAATTTACTTTTTATAGGAAATATTGTTAAAATTTACTTTTTATGGGAAATTTTGTTAAAATTTACTTTTTATGGGAAAATTTGTTAAAATTTACTTATTATAGGAAATTTTGTTTAAATTTACTTGTTATAGGAAATTTTGCTTAAATTTACTTCTTATAGGAAATTTTGTTTAAATTTACTTCTTATAGGAAATTTTGTTAAAATTTAATTTTTATAGGAAATTTTGTTAAAATTTACTATTTATAGGAAATTTTGTTAAAATTTATTATTTATAGGAAATTTTGTTAAAAATTTACTATTTATAGGAAATTTTGTTAAAATTTACTATATATAGAAAATTTTGTTAAAATTTACTTGTTATAGGAATTTTTTTTTTTTAAATATGCTTTTTATAGGAAACTTTGTTAAAATTTACTTTTATAGGAAATTTTGTTAAAATTTACTTTTTATAGGAAATATTGTTTAAATTTACTTCTTACTATTTATAGGAAATTTTGTTAGAATTTACTATATATAGAAAATTTTGTTAAAATTTACTTGTTATAGGAATTTTTTTTTAAATATGCTTTTTATAGGAAACTTTGTTAAAATTTACTTTTATGGGAAATTTTGTTTAAATTTACTTGTTATAGGAAATTTTGCTTAAATTTACTTCTTATAGGAAATTTTGTTTAAATTCACTTCTTATAGGAAATTTTGTTAAAATTTAATTTTTATAGGAAATTTTGTTAAAATTTACTATTTATAGGAAATTTTGTTAAAATTTATTATTTATAGGAAATTTTGTTAAAAATTTACTATTTATAGGAAATTTTGTTAAAATTTACTATATATAGAAAATTTTGTTAAAATTTACTTGTTATAGGAATTTTTTTTTTTAAATATGCCCTTTATAGGAAACTTTGTTAAAATTTACTTTTATAGGAAATTTTGTTTAAATTTACTTGTTATAGGAAATTTTGCTTAAATTTACTTCTTATAGGAAATTTTGTTTAAATTTACTTCTTATAGGAAATTTTGTTAAAATTTAATTTTTATAGGAAATTTTGTTAAAATTTACTATTTATAGGAAATTTTGTTAAAATTTATTATTTATAGGAAATTTTGTTAAAAATTTACTATTTATAGGAAATTTTGTTAAAATTTACTATATATAGAAAATTTTGTTAAAATTTACTTGTTATAGCATTTTTTTTTTTTTAAATATGCTTTTTATAGGAAACTTTGTTAAAATTTACTTTTATAGGAAATTTTGTTTAAATTTACTTTTTATAGGAAATATTGTTAAAATTTACTTTTTATGGGAAATTTTGTTAAATTTAACTATTTATAGGAAATTATTCTGCTAAAATTTACAATTTACGGAAAATTTTTCTAAAATTTACTTTCTATACGAATTATTTCTTTAATTTACTATTTATTACCAGTTTTATTACTTAGTACAATGAACGATCCAGAGTTACCACAACTCTTGTTTCGAATCCTTCTGATAAAGATCCGCCAGAATCCCTGCCTGTTATCATGCTGCTAGTAATTAATTAGGACGAGGAAATAAAAATTATAATACTAAATAAACATATATTGTATTAATGACTCAGGAAGGGAAAATCACTTGTGTTTTTGTTTTGACTTAAGGTTCGTGGACTAAGTAAGTAAATCCTAGAAACAACTGAATTACGCTAGCCGACGAAAAACCCACTTTACAAACATGTAAAGCCTTCATAATAAAATCATACTGTCTTCTTCCCTACAACTATATCAAAACCACAGACATTTCTTTATAATTACCCTAAAACTACTTTTCATTTGAAATCCATCCTCTATTTTTTTTTAAACACTTGTCTATTTAACTTTGCTTCATATGTGCTTTTAAGGTTACATTTTATTTTACAATTAAAAAGTTTTTCTTCTTCAAACTTTCTTTTTTTTAGTTTAAGTGAAGTGTTTTTTTTTTAATCTACACAAAAGAGCGGTAAAACTGGACAATTAAAGAGCATATGAGGAGTTCCATCATGAACTCCTAAACGATGTCTGTATTGCCAAATTTAATGGCAATACCTACATTTCGCCAACGATTTTATTTATACTTTTGCTTCTTTTTGCGTTATTACATGAACTCTAGGTTCTTGTAATGTATTGCCCACCTAATTGGGCGAGACAAAAATTGTGCTACTGTAATAACAATAAATTGCCAGGAAACCCTGAAAAGAGTATTAACGCTGCACTGTGCTGACTGTCAATAGTCCTATTTTCGCGCATCAATGTATATCTCCACAACTACAATGCTGAGGCTCAAGTAGAGTACAAACAAAATCTAGACGGCATATGAGAAGGGCGACGGATACCCCCTTACATTTTAATTATTATTTTTGCTATATTTACTAGTTATAACTACTATAGTAAGGCGTACTAAATTTTATGTCAAAATCCACCAAAATCTTCGAGTTATAAAATGGACGGCTTTGGCTCTTTGTGCGTTGGTTTTAAACACTAAATAGAAATAACTATAAACTGTTTGGAGGCCAGTCTATTTACTTATAACAAGTTGGTGGTGATTGGAATAACATCTTGAAAATTGTATCTATTGCGTCTTATTATAGAACTCATCATATAAAAAAAAAGTTAAAACTTTTGCTAATTGCCAACATTTAATGGTGACCATATATCATAAAGAAAAGTTGTTTAACTTTTACAAATTGTAGAAGCAAATTTAGTTTAAAATCATCAAGAAATTAATTAACCATTTAAATAATATATGGAATCTAAGAATGTTAAATAATACAGAATTTTTCTTGAAATATTTTAAAGAAAAAAAACCATTTGCCAAAAAAGATAATGCTTAAATATACAGTGCAAATCGCTTAGATGCATTTCATTAGATGCACATCTTTGATGCTTTTAGGCGAGAATCTTGCTTAAGTGCATAAGCAGTGCTTAAGAGAAGAACTCGATTAATTTTATTAGCCTCTTTAATAAAAACTATTTTTTTTTGCTCAAAGTTTAACTAATATTTAGCAAATGTAGTTTTAATAAAAACATTTTTGTACGGAATTTTTTTTAAGTAGTTTATTAAAATTGAATTATATTGTGTTGCTTAGAAACGCATGCATGTTAGCAAAAAATTTGCACAAGTTGGGATGCATAAAAGAATTTAATGCTTATTAACGGTTTGCACATAAGCGTTTTATACTGTATTGTTCAAAAGTAGAAGGTTTGTCGAACATTTTGATAGCTTTATGGGACAGATGGACAAACTTTTATACAGGGTTTCGTAAAAGTTATAAGCTTATCTATTTCAAATGGTGCCAATTAATTGATTCGATTTGATGTTCTCTTCATATCAGGTCTCAACGCCCTCCCTTTTTTATCGGATATTATTGTACATTAGCTGTGAAATTACTCCAAGCTTTTTGGTATACACATTAAAACAAATCAAGTGCTTTGCTGGCAATTGATAAGGGAATGCTATGGACTAGGAGGGCACTATACGTGTGAACCGCTAAGCAGTTCTTAGGAGCTAGAAGGGCTATTTTGTGAAATCCTTGCTTCTGGAAAATTGTAGAAAGGGTCTACGGGAAATCTTAGGGGAGAATGTTGCAAAGCTATGCTGGCTTCTGGCTCAAAGTAACATCACCGCCAGCGAAATGGCCAATGAATTGGTGAAACTGAGTTCGATAATCTAGACGGTGTGAAGGCAGTCAGATCTCTACTGGGCTCTTATCTTGGGAAGATTAAGCCATGGGTTCTCAGTGGGACAAATCGGGCCTGAAGGAATTTAGCGGATTGTAGGGTATCATGAGATCCACTCAATGGCTGATTTTTGGCATAGTTCATCCCTAGGTGCTTTTGCTATCCAACAGATGCTGCTAGTATATTTCCAAATAATGTATTAGCTTGTCGCACTTAAATTGCAACCTGTATATACTGGTAGCTCTCACACTCAGGGGTGGTTGATAAACGCATTGTTTGCCACCGAGTGGTCAAGATTCACAGTGAGAGAAGCCAATATTGTAGATGCTCATGTAAAACGTACAAAAAATATGTTGTAGGTTGCTGAACAGCAGGCTGAGATTACTTGTTAGAAGATTCATAGGCGAATTGGGAGATGTCTTAGGCTTAGTCATAGGCATGACCTGGCTGTATAAAGGATTGCTGTGAACTGTGCTTATGAAGAACAATTGTGGTTGTTTTCCCTTCTTGTCTGATAGTAGTCTCCAATTGTTCTTGTAATTTTCTTTCTTCTTTTAAAATTTCTTGTTTCTCTGACTTCTGTAGGCATCGCAATATACTGTACTGGTCTTTGGTTGAGGGAGTAAAGAATAACTTCACACCAGCCTTTCCGCCTAACCTGAACTAATCTATGTTATGTGCTGGTTCTTCGCCTTAACAATTTTCCCCAGGTTTTTAAATGTAATTTGAATAAAAAATCGTAGACAAAAATGCATTCCCTTATTAAATTATACTGTTTCTTTTGAATCACCCTGTACTTAAGATGCTGCGGAGCAACGATTAAATTATTATTTTTAAATAAATAAATAAATAAAAATAAATAAATTTATAAACAAAACTCTATCTTAAATTTTTTTTTTGTTGTATTTAAGTTTTCAGCAAATTTTAACATTTTGTCTCAATTTTTTGTACAAAAAGCATCAGCTGCAAGTGCAATTCTTCTAAGTAACATCAGACATAAAAACCTCTTTATTTATTTTTGTACTGAGGTGACAAAACTAAAATTTTATCTTAAAAAACTGTAACATTTTTTTTTTTTTTTTTGTTTTTTTTTTGCAATCCCAGACTGCATTTTAGAGAAATTTGAGGGAAAATATCTATTAAGTGTTTTGTTAAAACGAACACCTGCTGCAAGATCTTCTTCTTTTTTGTGTTTTTGTTTTTGCTTTTCCTTTTTGCTTAAATGTTGGAATTTTTTAAGGCTCTATGGAAGCTTCCAGCATCAAGCAGTACAATTTTATATTTGTGTTATCTAAAAATTTATATACGTACTTACACGTATCTAAATGTTGTTGAAACAGATATAGTAAAGCAGATTTACAAAAAAAAAAAAAAAATGCACAAATCTTCACAAAGTATTTTGTTGAAATAAAGTAATATTTGTAAATACGATGCTGATATATTTAAAGAAATATTTATGCAGATGGAAGGGAAGCTATTAAAATGTTTGTTTTATTTTTATTTTTTACTTAGAAAAAAGTTTCTAGATATAAATTGCTTTTTTGTATGCAAACAAAATATCTATTTCAGTTTTTGAGGGTGGAATTTCAAGCATTTCTTATACATTATAATGCGTCTAACACATAAATATAATTAATAAATTTAATAATTTTTAAAAATCTGCTTTTATTTAAAAAAAAAGCTAGTAAAATAAATCCTTTAAAAGAGTAATGTGTTTGAAGGTGGCTTTACACGATATGTATTAACAGTGTGATTGTCAAATTTTTTAAAGGAAAATGCATACATGCTGTGTAAAAGCTAAACAACATTATTTCTGTAAATGCCAGTCTGCTTTTTCCGTCTGTTAGTTGCCTATTTTGACAGACATGTGCAGGTACGTCTGTAACTAGTGTTCGAAAATAAACACTACATATCGCTCCTTAGTGTTCGGTTTGATAGATTTGTGGAAAACACAAACGCTAATAGTGTTTGTGTAAAAAACCATTAAAAAAATAACGTTTCCCTGTTTGTCATCTTTCGAACACAAAAATAATACTGTTCTTATCCAACTCAACAAAAGATGATAACATTTAATTCCGTTCGGTTTTTTTTAAACACAAACTTCATTGTGTTCGGTTCAGCTCATTAATGTTCGTCCCCTTTTGGCTGGTAAAAAAAACCAAACATTTTTTACAAAACAAAGTACACATACTAAAAAAACAAAAAGCCAGCAAAATTATTATACACAAACGAAACATATACACAATACACAAAGAAGCGGTCGTTGCTATAATTTTTTGTGTGTTCGTTTCTTTGTCGATGTAAAAAAGAAAATCTAAAGAATATTAAAATAGAATGTTTGTCTACAGTACCACTGCAATTGTTCTGTTTTCTGTTAACAGAACACTATATAATGTTCGCAGGGCTGAGAAAACAATACCTCCTTCTTTCTGGGCTGCCAGGTTCTTTTTAAAAACAAATCCCCAAAAATCCCCCAAATTACAAAAAAAAATAACCTTAAAAAGTTAATATTTTTTATTGATTTTTTTCATGACCAATTTTAAAATTTTTTTAAAAAAAAGTAAGAAAAATTTTAATAAGAAATCCCCAAAAATCCCCACATAAATATTTTTAGTAAAAAAAAAATATTTTATTTTATTTGTAGCGAATGGTTTCGGCATGTTTTTTTAAATCCTTTTTATGCGATTCCAGTGAGGAATTACAAGCAGAACAATATGCTATTTTTGAAGATAAATGAGTCAATTTATAAGAATTTGGAGCTTTTTCAATCGGTTTTAGCCATCCTTAAAATCAAAAATAAAAATACATATTTGCCAAACTATATTATATTGTCTTTCATATTTACTTTGAAAAATCAAAAATTGTATGTGTTTTCAACGGTTATAGATTTTTTTGTTTAAATTTTTCTTTTTTAAAACACTCACTCAAGAATAATAACATAAGTTTATTAAGTACCTTTTACACACTTAACAAAAAAATATTAATCTTAATTAGGACCCTTTACAGCGTATAAGTTGTTGACAAGAGTAAGTACAGGTTTTCCTACTTTTTTCATATTTTATATACGAAACAAAGATAAATAAGAAAAAAATAAAACAAGGGAAACTATATTAAAAATGTGTAAAACACCCAAAGAATCCCTGATTATTTTTACTAAATCCCCAAAAAATCCCCAACTGACTCTTTGTCCTTTTTGCTTGCATGAAATCCCCAACTTTGGGGATAAATCCCCAAGTCTGGCAGCCCTGAATGTTCGGCTTTTTCTTGAAAATAGTTACGAACGGGGTAAAGGGTTGTGTTCGTCTACACAATCACTAAAAAAATAGATATTGTTCTTGGGTGTGTTACCCGAACGCTAAATAAAGTTCTGTTTATTTGTGAACACTGTCTGTAACTGTCTGTAAAATACTTATCGTGTAAAAGTAGCTTAAGTAAGAGCGTTGAGTATTTTTGAATTGGTGAATTGGTGTACCTAAACAAGAGTGGCAACGTTGTACGATGAACAGTAATGTTAACTTATGTTTAATAAAACACACTAAATTAATATAAAAAAGTTATTGATTTATTTATTTAGAAAGTGTTCAAAATAGAATTACAAACTATATTCTAACTTAATTAACGGCGCAATAGTTACTTCGACTTTCCATCCGTTGTAGTAAAACAGACCAGAGCCCCTGACGGAAATCGAACGAACAAACTTGACACTAATAGAGTAGTTTACTACAAACTAGCCTGCCGGGGCACCCTTAAATTGATATCAAATCGCTTGATTGGCCTGAAAGTGTCTGAATTGTCATAATTGTTAAATTTCATCTAACAGATGGCAAACTAGCAAACCTTGAAGCATTGGAAGCCAATATACAATCCACCATTGAAGCCATATGTGGTGTAATATTGGAAAATCAAATGGATCATGTAATTCGTAGCCGAGGCGGACATATGCCAGAAGTCATATTTAAACACTAAATGCTACGAAATTATCTACCAGATTCTTATTAAAAAAATTCCACTCCAACAATATTTCTGCACAGAAAAAAATTTTGCCCCAGTAAACGGATTAATCAAAAATAAAATCAGTTTTAATTAAAAGTTTAATCAAGTGAATTAAACGTTTAATTGATATTATTAATTTGTTTGCTGTTGCAAATTAATCTTGTCAATTAAACGTTTAATACACTTGATTAAACGTTTAATTCACTTTATTAAACGTTTAATTCACTTGATTAAACTTTTAATTAAAACTGATTTTATTTTTGATTAATCCGTTTACTGGGGCAAAATTTTTTTCTGTGTGTATTGTATTATCATTTTAAGTTCTCATGCAGCTAAGAAAAACACTCGATATAAAGACAAGCCGATTAAAATAGCTGTTAAAATATTTTATCAAAAAAAGTTATTTTGTCCGACACTGTCCGGCAAAACCGACTCAGTCAATACTCCAACAAATTTAATATAAATCGGTAGGCTAGTTGATAGTGAGCTAGTCTATCAGCGCCGGGGTTGCAGGTTCGATTCCCTCCAGAGACTCTGGTTTCTTTCCTGCAGACAAGCGTAGAGCTTCGCGGGATTAGCTTAGGGACTTAAATAAAAAAAAATAAAAATGTAAAACCCAATTTGTTCTCAGTGTTTTAAAGGCAATATTTTCAGAACTTAGTGATGAATAAATTTTATTTAAGTAGACTAATGGCCAATTCCACCAATTCTATTTAAAAATCAATTCATATTTAAATATAGTTTTTTTATTTGACATGAAAAACGAATTTTAAACATTAATTGATATTTTAATCAATTAGTGAAATTGGCCATAATTTTTTGATGCTGCGTTAATTTTTTTATTTTTTTTTAAATTTAATAATTTTTTTATTTTCCGCCACCATTTGCATATAATTCCACTCCCTTCAACACATTTAGGAAAATTGTAGATTGGAATAAAACAAAAAAAAAAAACATTTAAATATATGTGAAAATGTATTTATAAGTTTTAAGGATTTAAAACTAAAAAAATTTTATGAAAAAAAAAATCTTAAAAAGAAAAAAATATTTAATAATCTAATTCGAATATTTACACAAAATATTTTTTTCAATTCCATTACTCTATTAAACTTAAACCTTTAATTCTTTCAAAAATTTCTTTAAATCTCTTCTTTCTTTTGAACTTAATTTTTATTCATCTTTCGAATTGTTCTTTTTAAATCTTTCTTGTTATCGTATATAAACTGCCAACCGACCTTCTTTGACCATATAAATAACTAACTTTATTATTATCACTTTATTATTTATGATATCAACTTCTTAAATCATCTTCGTCATTATTACTATCATCATCATCATCGTCGCCATCTGAACCACCAGCAAGTGTAAGAAATAATGCTTTTTATAGCCAACACTAGAAAATAAGGGTATCTTGATTTTGTTCCTCCGTTGGTAACATTTCGAAATTGTAAAACAGTAAAGCGAATTGGAGTATGCTGAATTCAATGGTGCTATTAATTTTTTTCGATATTCGCGATTAACAATTTCAATTCTAATGCACCATAAAACGATCTGTTTTTTATTCTTTTGGCTTTACTATTCAATTTCAATCAATACAACTCTGTTAAATACAATTTTTCGTTATATATTTTTTTTATTTATTTAATTTAGTTCCCCGAAGTTGTTCAACGTACTCAAATTAGCTGTACCTCTCGGGTGCCCAGTTGTTAAAATTTGCGACTAGCCCAGTGTAATCCGTGACCCTATATATTTATATATATATATTGGTTTCTTTTGCTCTTGCGAGAAGGCGACCCTATTAAGTGTCTATATTCCGGGATGTTGTGAAGCTTAAGGATGAACTATTTAAGACATCTGTCTGTTGTTGGGCCTCTTACGCCTGCAACTTTTGATATTGAGTGAGAGGCAGAGCTCGGGGTAAAATATTTTTTAGATGAAAACCCTTTTGTCGTATAAAACTAGTGTTTTTTATACGGACGGAAGTCCCAGAGACAAAAATCCCAGGATCAGTACTAACATTTCGTTTAAATAACTTAAATTTTTGGTTTAAATACAATGCTGTTGACTTTGCATTGAAAATTAATTTTTATAGCATTTGTAAACTTATTTAATAGTTTTCACGAGTTAATATTTGTTAATTGGAATTCCTGGGATTTCTCGGGAAATTCAAAACCCTCTATCCGAGAGCACTTTTGCGTGGGAGAAATGGAAATTTAACATCAAAATCAATTAATTCATTTTTAGACACTGCGCCGAATTGCCATAAAAGTTATTTAAGACACAAACCATGTGTATAAGAAACGCTTTTTGTTTTTAAACCCTTAATGTACCATGATTCCTGTTGAGGGTATCAAAGATTCGGCACAACCAAATATAGCCTTCCTTTTTCTTATCCTTAAGGAGTTTGTAAAATAAAAAGATTTTCTTTGCCTGTTTCACGGCTGCTTAAAAAGCGGGCAGAGACTTTTTACACTTGATTTTCAATGAAAGAAACTCATAAATCACTGTTTTTTTTTTTTTTTTTGTATTTATGGTGGTCTAAAATCTTAATTTGAATGTTTTATGATGATTGCATATGAATATTCAATGAGAACTGTACAAATCGACAAAATGAAAGAAAAAGATAGCAAAGCTAAAAACATAGGAACATTATTTGATATCAGAAAAAGTATTAGAAGCTTATGAGATATATTTGAGGAGCCGCAGAACAAAACGTACTTTTTCACACATTTAAAATTTTTGGGAAATTGAGGCTTATTTATTTCGACCCCTTAAAAGCCTGGAAATGGAAACAAGTTTTCTGCCTACCAAAAGATGAATAATACTGCCGTAAGTCAACACATTAAGTGTCAAGGATGTTTAATATCAAACCAATTTTATATCGAAAGAAGTACGTTTTCAGGAGGAATTCTTGACGAAGGTACGAAAAAACATGTAAAATCAATTAAAGTGGATAATCATTCAAAAAAGCAAATTTCGATCTACCGAAGGTTAAAATACAATTTGGTTTAAGGATTGATGTTTGACTATTGACGTCAGCAGTCGTCGATGGCTGCGAGTATAAGACGGCTAATCCATCTGAGGAGATCGAGTGGTTGCGATCGAAACATGTAATGGTAATCTGCCGGCCGCGGTTCGAATCCCGGCCACGGTCAAGAATGAAAGATTATCAGTAACAATTTTAATTAATTTTCATGTTGTGAAATTCCTTTCTTCTTAAAAATAATTTAATGAAAATTGAATGTAATGAACTTAAGCCTAATTAAAATATTGAGAATTTGGAATAGAAGTACGTTTTGTTTAAAAAAAAATTAAAAAAGTACGTTTTGTTTAAAAAATTATTTAAATTTTCTACAGATTCTTGTAATTCTTTTATGTTTTAATTATAATATTGTATTTATTATTTTTTTCATAACATTCTTTCACCAAACAATAGTTAAATTATTGCAAATATTGGCTATTCTTGAAAACTCGTCGAACAAATACAAATTTACATTAAAACAAAAGCAATGTTTAAAAAATAGTTTTTGTTTATCATAAATTTCTAAAATTAAATAAGCGTTTCTCTCTCTTTAAAAAACGGTAAATTGTATGATAAACACAAAAACAATGTCATGAATTTTATTTTTGTTTTAATGCAAATTTTCACTTTTTCGACGCGTTTTAAAGAATAGTCACCATTATTTAACAGTTAATTTTAACGAAAATTAAATGACATAAATGAACGTGAAACAAATTAAGAATATTAAGAAATGATATGTTATTAAAACAACTACACGAAGAAATGGCAAAAATAATGAAAAAGCACGTTTTGAAAAAAAAAAAATGAAAAAAATGAAAAAAGTACGTTTTTCTGGTCAGATTTTCTGAGCTCTGTGAATTTCGGATTTTTGCCAAATTCCAGGTATTGACTGCACCTGATTTCCCCGGAGGATGAAACACCAAAAGGTAAAATATCCTGAAGAAGTTCCCTGCAAACAACTCCGGAGACAAATTTTAGGCATATGAAATCGTATTATGGGGAATTATTAAGAGTATCGGGCAAAAAACAATGACCAAAGCGTCATGGTACATAAGAAACATAAACATTTATAAATTTATATATTTTTTATAAATATTCACCCATGAATTGTTCAAAAACAGCGACCTTGTAGAACTATCCTCTACTATAAAACTGATTTTAAAAGTATGACTTTATTAAATTTAAGTTACAATCAAAATTAATCTTAAATCTTATAATATAGAAAAGATAACTGGCTTAAAATTATAAAATCAATGTTAAATATACAACTTAACTCTAAAAGAAACCATATCTTTTATTTGAAAACAAATCAGCACTTATTACTTATCGCTTAAAAATCCTAAGATTTTAAACACCTTCATCGATCCTTCTATTATTTTATCCTTCAAGCGCCAAAGGCTTAAATCTATCACGGTGTCATTTAAGCTAAATTTATATATTTCCTCCCGATAATGTTGCATTTGGCCCACATTGGTATTAACGGAATAAGACCAACAACTATCCGCTGCCTTCTGCAAAGCATAATGATTATGAGTGGCTATAACATAATCAGTACTGTGCAGGCATTTGATAGCCACACCGGGACGTACGTAATGTCCAATACGTTCCACACGCTGCAGCATATAGAAATCCTTGGGAATATCGGTAGTATATGGCGGTTTTCCTGGAATGTATGGAAAATGAACGCAACGAAAACAATAGCTGGCATATTGTTGGCATTTTTCGGTTTTACTCTTACTCTCAATGAAACTCATTAAGTCATGCCAGTTGGATAAGTTGCCCAAAGGCATGATCACCTCATCAATATCAATTACCGCCACATACTTGTAACGGTACATATTCCGATACAAACAGTCATTGTATGGAATCACCAATTGTACGACGTAAGAATATCTATTTTTTTTCATTTCTAAATGACGGTAGTTGTGCAAGCTGCTACCCTCCGTAACCAAGCTCATTGGTTGGTATTCCAGAAAACCTGTATCGCGATAATATTCCAAAACTTTTGTTGTATTTGGATGCGCTTGCAGCTGATACATTGTTATTTTGTCCGCTCCCAAAGAACGCACAGTTTCAAAGAATTCTACAATACGATGAGAGATATCGACACTGGGGTAATCCAAACCCTTAACGCACACAGCAAATTCTTTTCTTTCCTCATCTGGGAACAAGGGCTGGTAGGTAACTCTAACATTATTCGTGGCTTTGTCACAGGGCTTGGCTACCAGTGACACTGTACGAGGTATCCTTTGCTTGTATTCCGCAGGTACGGGACATGATATAAAATGGGCATAATGAAGGTTTGACCTATGACTCCATTTATAATTCCAGATCTTACGCATCTCTTTCATGGGAGTCACAAATGGTTGCGATTGCTCCTCATACCACAACTGGCAAAAAGTTTGTGGATATTCTTTGTATGTCTTGGCTAAAAAATTCATCATCACTAGAACCCGTACAACCGGCTCAGTCTTAACGACAGTGGGTCTGTTATCAAAATAGGCTCCAAAAATGTAATAAGAAAATTTTTGATTTTGGTATTTTTGCCAATAATCATTGTGGACTTTAACATCCAAGAAAGATGGGTACCTGGCGCACGAGCGATTTAAATTGCGTTTTTTATACTGGGGATTTTCGAGATCTTCAATCGGTAGGTAGGGTATTTCCTGGGCAATTTTCTCCAAATATTCACTGGGAGCTGAAAACAAAGCAAAAGAAAAAAAATTATCAGAGTATTGAGGTGTTTATTTAAGTTTTTATGTGATTAGATAAACAAGAACGTAACTGGAACTGAATTAAAACTGTTCCAAAGCTGAACATAGAAAAAATGAAAAACCAACTTCAATTAACGTATTTGTTAGAAATTTGTACTATTAATTAAATTCTTTACTGATTTTCCGCCTGCAAACAAATTGATCATATCAATAAACGCATTTGTAAGTTTGAGCTTTTCTTGCTGTTCAGTTTCAATCAATAGGTTTAATTGAAAATTGACCACCAGTAAAAGAGGCTATATAAAACGTAAACACAAATCAAAATATTTTTTTTTTCAATCAACACAGTTAATTGAAACAATTAAAAAATTGTTTGAGAGTTTAAAATATTTTGAAGCTTGTGTGTATGTTTTCATATTTGCAAATATACACACAAACATTATAATTTGTGTTTTCAATTAAGGCAAATTTATTGGAACAATTAAGAATAATTGTTTAAAACGGCATTATTGAATTAATTGAAAAAATGTTGGTTGACATTTTTTCTGTGCACTAAAACTGAACTAAAACTTAACTAGAACCGAACTTGAACTCAACTAGAGTTTAACTAGAACTGAACTACAACTGAAATGAAAGTAAACTAGAACTAGAACTAAACTTTAGCTGACCTAGAACTGCCTTAGTATTACCTTAATAAATTTGGAATTAAAGTGAAACTTTATCTGCACAGACATTTTGTTTCGTCTGGATTTAATTACGTTACTGTTAGTTGGCTCTTATAGTTTTAAATTCAGAAGTCCCATTATGATATTTTTTTAAATTATTAATTCATATCTTTGCAGACAGGTGGATATTATTATCTAAAGATATTTCACGCATACAGACAGAGAGCATACATACCAAATTCGATCGGAAACTGATACCAAGTACTTGGATATACACAGAAAAAATTCTCCAAAATTGTTCATGAATTAAAGCATTAATCAAAAATAAAATCATTTTTTATTAAAAATGTAATCAAGTAAATTAAACGCTTAATGAAGCAAATTAAACGCTTAATTCTTACAATTAATTTGTTTACTGATGCAAATTTAATTAATTTTTTATTAATACCACGTATTTTCAATTTTTATTTTTATCTGTGTACCAACAGATCGCTGCTAAAATGTTCTATTTTTTGAGGCTACAAAATTTAACACATAGACTATTTTTATTTATAGTCTTATAAGATTATCCCTTTAAACCAATTCTATTTTACCTTTTCTCCTGTCTAGCTTTAGACTTCTTTCAGGCGATCTTTTTAAACTTTTGACTGCTAAAATTGATGTACTCGAATAGAAAAGAGCAAACATTGAAATTATTGTTAAAAAAAATAAGATTTTTAAATATCTAACGTTAGCCGACATGGCAAATGCGTAAAACTATCTAAGAACTTAAGATAAGACTAATTCTTAATTTAAGTTCAATTAGCAATTTAATCACCACTTAGAAAATATCGCAGCTATTTGCATTTAGAATTGATATTTATTTTCTAAACAGTGAAACAGTGGTAAAACAGATAATTCTCACTTATCACTTTGTTTTAGGTTCTAGTTTACATTAAGTTCTGGAATATCGGTTGGAAAAACTTGAAATGACTCAACGCTTTTTTTCGCATGTGTTTATACGTAAAAAAACAGATTTTCCTTAAGCGTCAGTTTTTTCTGTTCTGTTCAATCATACACTAATGGCCGATTTCACCAATTTATTTATATATCAATTTATGTTTAAAATTCGTTTTTGATGTTAAATAAAAAAAAATACCATTAATACGATTTCTGTTACATTGAGAACTATATTCAAATATGAATTGACAGTTAAATAGAAATGGTGAAATTGGCCATAAATTTGCTATTCACTTTTAATCATGCAAAACAAATCAACGTTGAGTAAAATCTGCATCGCTTTATTTAAGTATATGTGAGTCGAGTGATCAAACATGTTTAACTCACAGCATTCATTAGGCATTAAAATTATTGTTCACATTTAATCATGCAACAAAATTCATGGCTGATTTCACCAATTTATTTAAATAGAAATTTATGTTTAAAATTAGTTTTTCATGTCAAATAAAAGTAAAATAATATGAAAAAATATATTTAAATATGTATTGATATTTAAATAGAATTGGTGAAATTGGCCATCAATGTTGAATAAAATCTTTATCATACTTAAGAACGCATCGTTTTGTTAGTTGTAAGTCTAGTGATCGAACATGTTTTATTCAAATTTTTATACAAATTATTTTTAAACAAATTTATTAACATATTGTAAAATAATTATTGTTAAAAATTCAACTCAAAAATGGATTAAATGCTTTTTTTAAGTTTTTAACATATTGTTTTTATAATTAGTACAGTAATTTTAACTTAGCTGCAGACCTAGAGAGAAAACATGTTTTAATATGGTCACGTCCAACAAAACTATTTTTAAAGAAAATCTTAAACATATTATGTTTAATTTCAGCATATTATTGTCACCGACAAGCATATTATTGTTAAATTAGTACTCTATCAAGAAGCAACAACCATATTATGGTTAATAATAAAAAAAAAAAAAAAATAATAAACATATGGGGTAATCACAAGGTGTGTTGTATTGTCATAATGTTCTAATATTTTACAATGGTTTAAAAATATTGTTGTTGCTTTGTAAACAAAAAGTGTCTTTAATTAATAAAACTTTGCTTTCTATGTTTATTGTGCTGTCATAATTAATCAGAAGAGACGACCTGCGCCGAGCGGCTATGATTTTGTTGCGTCGCCGTTGATGGTATATATTTATCCGGCTAACATCCGAATTTAGATCGGCTTAGGACTCTTATGTTTGGCAAACATACAAAATAAAATTTATTTGTGGTTTGCGTAAATATTTATTTTTTTATATTTGTTTTAAATCAGCTAACTTAAATTCAAAATAGCACACTAAATTATGAGGGGTTGTTCACAACAGTCGTATTTTTTTATGTTATTATTTTAAGACATATGACTTTAAGACAACTTGTGAATCCGCCAATAGTATGTTTAAGATTTTCTTTAAAAAAGAAATGTTGGAGGTGACCATATTTACTCATGTTTTTTCTCTGCGTGCACAAATTTCCCGCAGTGATGCTGTACTAATTACTAGACTATTAACTACAGAGTAGAGAATTTATTAAACTATGCTTTAATAATAGGCCAAATAAACTACACTATAAACTTTGCTTAAATTTGCTTTAGGCTAAAACATGCACTAGATTATTTCATATGCTTTATTTATTATTCTAGCTCGGCTTAACTGTCTACACCAAATCTGTTTTTATATTTATTCGCATTTTTGCTGTTAACCAAAAGTTTTTTTTAGTAATAAAACATTGTAGGTATTTAAAAATATGGAACAAATTTATTTACCGTCGTGGTGCGTGGAGAAAAAGCAAATAGTGAATATATGTGAGTACATACAATTATTTAAACGGTTCTTAATATAATATTTAATTAGCTGAACTATTTTTAATAGATATCTAGCTTAAGCTCGTGCGCTTTTTATTACCCTTTAATATTAATATGACTACTTTTCCCCTACTTCTTAGCTACTTTTGTGGAAAACATTTTACCTTAACTTAGTTTCATGTGGTCTTTGTACCATTAAACCGCTTAAAACCTAATTTTAATACGTTTCACTCTATAGAGCTTTTAATCAGATTTTAACATACAAAGGCAGCAATGTTTTTATAAAAAATTTTAAGGTTTCATAGGAAATATATTGAATTTTTAAGAAAGTTAATAGAGTAAGTCTGAGTTCATACGGCTCTTTCTTTATTGAAAAGATTCTTCCTTTTTCTTCTTTGAACATGAATTGGTGTTCAAATGATTCATGTTATGTCGACGCCATGTTTTTTATTTTGTATAGTCGTTCGTATGAAAACAAAAACAAAATTAAACAACGAATAATAAAGCAAAAAACGTAAAGACAGTACAGGCATGTGTGTACTCGTTTCTTTTCCCCTCGCCCCTCTCGCCTATAAAGTAGCAATCTTTTCAATAAAGAAAGAGCCGTATGAACTCAGACTTAAGGTGGTAAACAGAGGTGGAGTAGCAAAAATTTATTTGGGAGAAAAACTGATCATATAAAACACTATCACAGCACTTAACAATATTGTTTAGAGCAAGAAAAGTTTTCGTTTTTGTTAATAAAGACAATTGTAATGGCTTGTATTTAAGGGGTATACCGCACTCCACTTCTTTATCATGACAAGTCAGGTACCTACGATTTCCTCCACTAGAAACGTATAGCACTGTCTGCGACAAATTTTTTTGATGTAAGATTTAAAAAAGAACGCTTTTAAGAAAAAATTTTTAAATAAAAAAAAAAAAATTTAAACCTCCAATACGGACATTATATATATATGTGTTCCTCTAACTCCCATTGGAGCATAGGGCGCCAATAACAGCTGATCGCCAGCGGACCCGATTTTGTGCCGTTGATCTTAACTCGTTCCAAGATAGGCCAAGACTGTTCATCTCAGTTTCGGTGGAACGTCGCCACGTTGTACGTGGTCTGCCAGGTTGCCGGCCAGATTGTTGAAATGGGTTCCATCGAAGTGCCTGTTTGGCGACGTTGTCGTTGTTTCGTCGTAGTGTATGCCCAATCCATTGCCACTTGCGCTTCCGTATTTCAATTTCTATCGGAATCTGTCTTGACTGCACTAACAGGTCGGCATTAGAGACTGTCCGAGGCCAGAAAATGCGAAGAATTCTTCTGAGACAGCGGTTGACAAATGTTTGTAGGCGGTGGGTAATAATATTTGTAACTTTCCAGGTTGTGCATCCGTAGAGAAGTACCGATTTGACATTTGCTTCGAAAATTCTAAGCTTAGTGCGAGGACTTATTTTGTTGTTTTGCCATATTGGGGCTAATATGCCAAAGGATGATCTTGCCTTGTTTATTCTACTCTCTACATCTAAGTCGGCACCTCCATTTCCGTCAATCTCACAACCCAGGTAGCAAAAGTTGGACGTGTAGTCGTAAATTTGGTCGCCGATATTTAGTGTTGATGGAGAGTCAACTCCTACACTCAGTGCCTTTGTTTTTCCGGTATTAATTTTAAGACCTGTACAGCGCAGTTTGTCTTGCAAATTAAGTGTTGTCTGTTTTAGATCACAAAGTCTGTGCGAAAGTAAGCATATGTCATCTGCGTATGCCAAGTAGTTCAGGTATTTGTTGTTGATTTGCCACTGTATACCATGACTGCTATTTTCTATGTAACTTAGAACATCTTCTATCACGACAAGGAATAACAAAGGAGACAATATACATCCCTGGCGAACTCCACTTTGCACCATAAATGGGTCAGATAGCTTCCCCTTGTGAAGAACGAAACATCTTGCTTGGTTATAACTTTCCTTGATCAGCGATATAAGTTTTTCCGGTATACCTCTTCTTTGCAAAGCTAACCATATGAACTCCCGGTTAATACTATCGAAAGCTTTTTCAAAATCAATAAAAAGAAGATGGAGCTTGGAGTTGCATTCCACACACTGCTCTGTGATTATTCGTAAGGTGTTGATATGATCCGCGCAGGAATATCCACTGCGAAAACCGGCTTGGCATGAGCTGATGGTATTTTCCAGGTGCTCTTTAACGCGATTAAGGATTATTTTTGCAATTATCTTTGCTATGGTTGGTAACACACATATGCCTCGCCAATTGCTGCAGTTCTTCAGGTCTCCTTTCTTTGCAATCTTGACTATTATACCATCCTTCCATTCGTCTGGAAAGGACTCAATTTCCCACGATTCACATATAAGGGGGTGTAGTAGTTCGGCCGTAAGGTTTGGATCGCATTTATATATTTCAGCTGGAATACCATCGGTACCCGCAGCTTTGCCATTTGGAAGCTGTTTTATAGCTGCTATGGTTTCTGCAAGGCTTGGGGGCGAGATTCGAATCCTAGGGTTTATTGCAGTGATAGAACTTGCGAAAATAGGTGGTTGAGCTGCAGGATCAATCATGTTGTTTAATACCTTTGAAAAATGTTCTTTCCATCTTTGGAGTTGTTCCTGGTCAGTGATGAGCAGATTTCCACTTGTGTCACGTACTGGGTGCTCGGTACGCATTCTTTGCTCTGCAAGTTTTTTCGTAATCTCAAAAACAGTTCGCGTATCGCCAGAGTTTGCTGCATTTCCGGCCTCTTCTGCAAGGCTGTCTATGTGCTTTCTTTTATCTCGTCGCACTGCTCGCTGTACCGTCTTGTGACATTTACGATATTTGGCTTCTAAACTACTTTTTTCATCACTGTCCTCGGAAGCATTCATTTTCTCTTTTGAAGCTTTGCGTTCGGAAATTAAGTTCCAAGTATTCTCAGACATCCACACTTGTCTTCCTTTGGGAGCTGGGCCTATGGTGTGATCTGCGCAGGATCTGATGGTGTTTTTAACGTGGTCCCATTTAGAGTTGATAGATGCATACGGAAGTGCATCATTGTTTTGTGCCACAGCGTTGCGTAGCTGAGCGCTAAAGTTGTTTCGGACATTGATGTTTTTTAAGCGCCCGATATCGTACTTCCTAGGCCGGATGTTTTGCCATTTGCCGGACATTAAACAGAGCGTAAAAGCATTAGCAGTGTTGCCAAAACTTGGTCACCAAAAATGGCTAAATTTACGGAAAAAAATTGCTAAAAATTGGCTAAAAATTTTTTTTAAGTAAAAACCCATTAGAATTCAATAACAGAACAGAAATAATTCATTAAAAATTAATTTTTTACTTAAGAATAAACGTAAATAAATTTTTTAGCATTTAAAAATCAATAAATCAATGCCATTATTGATCATCTCAAAGGAATCACTCGTGTCTATTTTTCAATATTTTGGAGGTAAATCATAATCATGACAATATTTACTCAACCTTTTGAGTCCATATCTACAATAAAAAAAACAAGTAAAAAAGTATAGCTAGTCAAGCCTGACTCTACACCACATTAGAAATTTGATCAAATTATCTCCAAAATTGCGACCTCTACTTTGCGCACAAGGTTTACATGGACAGCCTGACAGCCAGCCGGACCGACATCGTTAATTAGACTCAGAAAGTGATTCTGAATTGATCAGGTGTTTCAAACATCAGCACAAATGCATATTACCCTGACCACTATTGTCGTTATGGCAGCGCTTGAAAAACTGCAGTCAAAGTAAAAAACTGTAATTTTTTCCAATTCTTCATTTGTCATTGGCAAAAAAAAAACGGTTGCTTTTACTTCTGATTCATTAAATGTGAACAGTCGCTGTCAAAACAAATTAAATAGGCGAAAAGTTGTACACAAATTTTCGTTTTTTGCTCGACAGTTTTTGCTTTAGACTGCTGTGGGTCTAAATATTTTATTGTTGTGGTAAAAATATTTTCCGAATCGATAAAACTGAATTAGCGGTTACTAAATGTAATCTATTTCTCAAATTACTTAAAACGATGTTTACTGGGCTAAATACTAGAATTTCTACGCGGGAATCCCGGGACAGTTTTTTTAAAATAAAAATCATTGTTTTATTTAAAGAATCCCGGGATTCCCGGGAATAAGATGTTTTTATTTCGTTTCCCGGGAATAAAAAAAAGTCCGGGCAATTAGAAACCCTACTAAATACCCTCTCTACTTCAGCATTTTACAATGGAACTGAGAGCAACTTTATAGTAAACTAGCTTAACCCGGTGCGCTTCGCTACACTGCTTAAACCACTTCTTCAGTTGAGAGATATTTAACACTTCCCCCGCTGCTATTTTATTTCCATTTTGGGGCTCAGAAGATCCTACTACCAAAAGTTCAACAAAATGCGTGCAGCGGCTCTTAATTATATTTCTATCTATGAGGGGTACTGCTCCTCCCCTGTCAACCCCGCCCATTTTTATATTGAAATTTATATTTTACCATAATAGTAGCTTTAACCACGTTTGAAGACTGTCCCTTTAATAGTTCTTCAGTTGAGCGATATTAAATATATGCATCCTATGGGAGGTATTTCGCCCCCTGCGCCTACCGCTTTATTTTTATTCTCAATAGAGTAGTATACGATAAGAGTGACTTCTACAAAGTTTGAACATTCTCACCATAACAGTTCTTAAGATATGCTATATTAAACATTGGCGTCCTATGGGGGGAAACACTTCCCCAGCTACTATTTTATTTAAATTTTGGAGCTTAGAAGATCCTACTTCCAAAAGTTCAACAAAATGCGTGCAGCGGCTCTTAAGATATGAGATATTTAATATTGGCATCCAATGGGGGTACCAATTCCCCTGCCCCTATCGAAAAAATAAGTAGCCTATTTTATTTTCAGGGCTCACGTGATGTTACTGTAAAAATTTCAGGAAAATCGGTTCAGTAGTTTAGGAGTCTATAAGCCAACAAACAAACAAACATTTTTCATTTTTATATATATGGATTGTGTGCTCTTCCATTTTATAAATTTAATATTTGAATACTGTTTCTAAATTTTGAAAGATGTTTCATCGTCATCATTTATAGAGATTTTCAACATTTGTAAAAGTTGTGATTTAAATTAAATGCGTTTTTAATGTTAAAAAGGTTTATTTTTCTTTTATAAATTTGTATAAGAAAATAAAAATTATTATTTTAAAAATTTTTGTGGCTAAACAAGTTAAAAATAGGTAAAAAAAATGGCTAAACAAGGTGAAAAATGGCTTAATCTAGCCACTTAATGGCTGAATTGGCAACATTGGATACAGGGGAGATAGGGGTAGTTGGGCAAATTTTGTTTCACTCTCCTAGGCTACAGAACAGCAAGCTGAGATCGCTGGGAAGTAGTTTCAGAGGCGTATTGATAGATGTCTGTGGGCTCGAGATTATGTCGAGATTAGTGGGCATGACCTGGCTATATACCAGGCAGCTAAGAACTGGGCCTATGTAGGACTATTGTGTTTGGTAGTGTTTTTTTTTGTTATTCCTCCGACGTTTACTTCCTCTATGTCTTATGCTTTTACTCTTTCTTTTCTTTTTAATCTTTTTTTTATTACCTACGGTGTTACAATGGACCTTACAGGTCCATGGGTCAGGGTGATAAGATAGGGCAAACACCAAACACCACATAAACTAAACATTAGGCACTTTTCTTGAAAGTCTTTGATCGATTTAGGTTATTTCTAATTAAAGAGGCTTTATCCCTTAAGTTGTGTTTTGTGTTTTCTTTTTTTGTAATGTAGTAAGCATCCCTTAGCCCTCCTTTTACTTTTTTATTTTTTAGGGTGTTTTGTTTAAAGTACTCGCAGGAAAAAATGTTTGTCTTAGGTGGGGACAGGACATTATTTCTGTTTTTAGCATATTTCTCTTAATTTTTGCTTGAAAAGGGCCTTCTCTTGCTCCTTTCTTGCTTGCTTTATTCACTATCTTGTCGGAGATGTGGTTGTTTAAAAATCTTAAGAAAAACAGGATCATTTCTGTTCTCTAAGTGTCGACAGCTTAGCCAAACTTTTTGTCATTTACAAATTTTTTTGTCTTGAGAAATAACCCTGCTCCTTGGTTTTAGGACAGCTCTTTCAATATTTTTCACTTGTTAGAGGTTTAAAAGTGTTTTAAATCTAAGAAACATTTACCTTACTCGTTTGTGCAAAAGGGGACGGATTAATAAATTTTCTTTTTTTCCCTCCAGCCTTTTTTGTTATTTTTTCATCGATATTTGGTACACAAAAACTATAAAATAATTTAGCTAAGATGTTATACATATAAAGGGTGGTTAAATTGTAAGGGCCGATGTTGAATGTGAACCACTTCTAAACGCCAAGTTTTTTTCCGAATTTTATTTGACATTTCTCTATTTCAGACTTACTCAATTTGAACCATGGAGAGATACACAATCCAACAACGTGTTAAAGTTATCCAGACTTATTATGAAAATGCATATCGTGCACTACGTGATTTGTGATGAGGCACATTTTCACCTCAGTGGATTCGCCAATAAGCAGAATTCATGCATTTGGGCGAATGATATTCCAAAAGTGATTGTCGAAAAACCAATGCACCCACAAAGAGTGACTGTTTGGTGCGGTTTATGGGCTGGCGGCATCATCGGGCCGTATTTTTTCCAAAATGAGGCCGGTCAGGCAGTTACTGTGAATGGTGTTCGCTATCGTGAGATGATAACGAACTTTTTATGGCCCGAATTGGAAGATATGGATGTGGACGATATGTGGTTTCAGCAGGACGGTGCCACTTGCCACACAGCTAACGAAACAATGGCTCTTTTGCGCAACAAATTCAATGGCCGTGTTATCTCACGTAATGGCGATATCAATTGGCCGCCAAGATCATGTGATTTGACACCGTTGGACTTTTTTCTTTGGGGTTATTTGAAAAAAAAGGTGTACGTCGATAAGCCAGCAACAATTCAAGAGCTAAAGGATGAGATAATTCGGCACATTAACGGCATAGAACCTCCATTATGCCTCAGGGTCATCGAAAATTTGGACCATCGGATGGAGGTGTGCCGCCGTGGTCGCGGCGCCCATTTGGCCGATATTTTGTTCCATACATAATTGAGTAATACCAATATATCATAATAAAATAAAATTACAATAATGTCCTAAATAGTTTGTGTTTTATTCAAAATCAACATCGGCCCTTGAAATTTAACCACCCTTTATTTTTTGTTTGGCGTAAATACGAGTACTTTGTGACACCTTCATGTAAATTTATGAGAGAAAACTTTTACAGCTTTTTAAAGCAAATAAATTATTTACAGATCACAAAAACTAACCAACCCCTCCTTGCACGTTTAACAACTTAAAACTTTAATGAATTTTGCTGCATAAATAAAAAAGGAATATTAAATGTGTCCCCAAGAGTTAAAAGTTTATGGCTGCCTTTACGTCTGGCTCCAAATGCAATATTTGCCATTAATGTTCACTGTGTACGTTCGACGGCTTTTTTTTGAAACTTTAACGTTTTATATCAAGTTCTTGACAAAGTTGATGGCTTTTAATTGAATTATTTGGTTTGGTATATGAAAAATCAAAGCAAACAATTTGTATAGTTCTGAGAGTTGGTGTAAACGTTTGACGCCAGTCTACATTGTTAGTTTAAAGTTTTTAAAATTTAGGAATTCACAGCAATTTTAATGAATAATGTATAAAACTGCAGCAAAAATTAGCTTAGCTAGTTAGTTCTTTTCTAACATCAAAGACAATTTTTCAAGATAACATAATAAAAGCTAAGTGTCAAGTTTTTTTTTTTTTTGTTCTTTATTCAACATCAAGAGCAAACTTAAGTTTAAATAAAAGATGGGTTTTCAAAGTTTTTCTTAGGATTCAAAAATTAATTAACAAGGTTTCCTTTAAATGTGTTTTTCTGAATTGACCTAATGACCTGATATTTCAAGGCCTTTTTTAAATTTTATTCTCCCTTCATATCCCACAAGTAAGAATTTCCACATCTTAATATGGGTAATTACAAAGTGTTGAACGTGACAGTCGTACGCATCAAAAATGCAATAACATTTTGAGCAACAAATATTTTTACGTTCTTTTAACCCTTAAATCATAGCACGAAGAAAGCACTAAGGTCAAAGATTTGCCATTTGCCAGAAGTAGCGGTTCGAACGTGAAAAAAATAGAAGTAGTTTTTGTGGCCATGTTTAAAAAGGCGTAATTCAGCGAAACCTGGTACATTTTTTTAGTCAAACTACTTCCAGAATTTTACGATGCAATGTAACATTTTAATGTCTTTGGTTTGATTCCAAAATCTTCTGTATTTTTTTTTTTTTTTTCTTTGTTTAAGCCATAATCTGGTTCGATACGTGACATTTCGAACGTGACATTTTTTCCATAATAATATAACTGAATAATGATTAAAAAAAAAAACTTACCGTTAATCCGAATAACATATTTCTCTTCGAACTTTTCCTTAGATTACAGACCATGTAAGAAAATTTTTTTGGAATAATTTTCATCAAATATCACCTGTTTTAAGGAATATAATATTAAAGAAAACATGCAATAAAACATTCTCACAGATAAGAAATTACGTTTGCACAACTTTGTGGTCTCATTGTTTATCCAAGTGAACCAATTTATGGGTAAATTTATTAAATTAGTAAAATCTAAATACTTCTCTATAACAATATCGTAAAATAATGAGCTTTTAATAACTTTTAAATATTCGGTCACGGTGGACCTTTTGACGGAAATGCCCATGTATCTTTTTTGTTAGTTGCACTCTTTGTCAACTCAATCTTAATGACTTTTTAATTTGTTGCACACAAAATGTCTGGGTTTTCTTCATTTCATTCAATAATGGGGAGTAAGGCAAAATGTACTTTTAAGGCCATCATACAAAGTCTTAAGTTTTTGTATAACATATTTTTAAAGGCTGAAACTATAACTATTATAATGAATAGAAAGGAATCCTTAAAAGAAAATCAAAATTAAAGCCTTTTAAGGTTAGGCTGGCAGTTTTAGGGAACATTTTCAGGACTGCCTTTAGGTCTTAAATAGGGTACGCCCTTCAAAATATTGTCATTTTTGTAAGTTTTAATCTAAAAAGATCTTTAAGTCATTTTTATTTAGGTTTTTTTCCTTTAAAATTTTGAGTTTTTCTAGATTTTTTTATAACTTTATAATTTTTCCAAAATTTTTTTTTTAAATTCTGATATTTAACTCTTTAATTGCTTTTTTGTTTTAAAATTTTCCGTTTAATTTAACGTTGTTATACCCTCCACCACAATTAGTTGTGAAGAGGGTATACTAAGTTTGTCATTCCGTGTGAAACTTTTTTATTATTCATCTCAGACCCCATAAAGTATATATATTCTGGCTGCTTGAGAAATTCTAAGTCGATTTAGCCATGTCCGTCTGTCTGTCCGTCTGTCCGTCTGTCCTTCTGTCCGTCTGTCCGTCTGTCCGTCTGTTGAAAACACGCTCACTTTCGAAAAACTCAAAAGAAATAAACAAACTAGGTGTCAAATTGCTTGTAGTTATCCTAAGCAGTTTGGGATTGAATTTCAGCAAAATCGGTTCAGTAGGACCAGAGCTATGAATCAAAATGTGGAACCACCACCTTCAAAAACTTGATAATTTTGTTACAAAAACTAACATAAATGATGCAAAAATGCACGGAATGACATAAGATTTTGCACAAGTCCGTTTTATTCGACTAGAAATGACACTGTAAAATTTCGCGAAGGTCGGTCCATAATTTACCCTAAGCCCCATATAAACACTACTCCCGGAAAACAGTTTAGTACGCCTAAAACCGTAAAAAATAATGCAATCATAACAAATTTTGGCTCGTCACAATTTTATAGGACTATAAATGATACCGTGAAATTTCGTGAAGATCGGTACATAATTTAACCTAGGCCCCATATATGCCCTACTCCCGGAAAACAGTTTAGTCTCCTAAAACCATAATTAATAACAAATTGTCACAGTTTAAGATAATAATAATAAAAAGACATCATACAGATATTACTCCTTAAACATTCGAACTGTCGGTGGAGGGTATCAAAGATTCGGCACAGCCGAATATAGCACTCTAACTTGTTTTTATTAATTTTGTATGTGGTCATATTTGTTGGTTTGTATGACTTTGTTTTAGCCAACAAAAATCAGAACTCTTGTTAACTACAAAATTCTGAAACCAAAATACTAAAAACATATAAAATTTTTTAATAAATTTTGTTTTATTTTTTTTAGTTGTTTTTTTTTTACTTAAATGTCCTTGTAAAATGTAATATTTATTTTACTTTCTTTAATATTTTACAGACACTGTAACTAAAAGGCCGACCAACAAACCGATAAACCAACTATAGAAAACGACTAGATGAGCAAAAAAGAGAGAGAGAATAAAACCTACCTCCGCTGTCATCGAAATATAATTGTATTGGTAAGAAATATCGCTTAAAAAAAATCTGAACTACTGACGAAATGTTGATCAGACAGTGGTTTTTGCTATGGACATTTACCGTGGGTTTGTTAGTTGTTTAACCCCACACGTACGAAATTTAAAAGGGAGAATTACTTTCATTCTTTTAAAAAAGTTTCTACTTTAGTCCATTCTCTTTGCAACCCAACCAACATCAGCAACCAAGTTAGTTTAAAAGTAAACTTTTACTTAAGGTAAATTAAAAAAAAAAAATTGTTTTGTTTTTGGTATGAAACAAAGTTCTAAATAAAAAATCTTTAAGCAAAAAGTAAATAAAATTATAGCAAAGAAAAGATTAAAGAGAAGAGAAGAGAGAGAGAGAGAAGAAAAAAGAGGTGAAGTCCAGCAAAATATGATAAGTCCGCTTAAGGTTAATAAATTTTTCTATAAAAGAACAGGGAAAAATTTTCAATAATTTTTATTAAAATATTCACGGCCAATTTCACCAAGTTCAGTTTTAATTAACTATCAGTTAAAGCTATCAAAAACATATTGTTAGCTGGTTAAAGTAATAGTTAGTTTTAACTGAACTAGAATATATGTGAGTATACATATACTGCAATGTAGACCACCAGTTCCAATAATAATAATTTTTTGCTTAATGTTTGTGAAAAAAGGAGTGTCGCCTCTGTGTTATGGAAGGAGTGTCGGATGAAACAACAATTTATGAAAAGAAATGAAAAAAAATTTGTTAATCTATTTAACAAATAATTTTTTTTTTTTGCAACTAGAAAACAACATTTTCAAACAAAGCCCACAAGTTTTATTCCAAAATTCCTAGAAATGTTGAAATTATTGAGTTGTTTACACAAGGTAAACAAAGTAAATATTCGGAAACTTGAAAGTTTACTTAGCTTAAGGTAATTTAAAGCAAGAAAAACAAAATTTTTATAACTAACTGACAAATTTTGTTTTTGTATTGAATTGTTTACATAAGATAGACAATGTAAACAATTCAAAAAAAATATTTAGAATTTGCTTTGTTTAGTGTTACTTGAACTAAAAATTTAATAAAAGCTGTTTAGAAACAATGTTTTCAAATAAAAAATTTACTTACAAATTTCAAGAAAGGTTAAATTTATTAAACTGTTTACATGAGGTAAGCAACGTAAATAATTAAAGAATTCGCAATTTACTTCGTTGTTGTCTTTAATTAAGTTCCATTGAAGATATATAAAAGTTTTTAGTGGTTAATAGTTTTTAAATATGTAATTCAAAATTTGATGTAAATAATGTAAATCATGGGTAAATAATTGAAAAATTACATTTTCTATTATTTAATAATGTAAAAAACAAAAATTATAAAACTCATTATAAAATTTCTGGAAATATCAAAACTAATTAATTGTTTACATAAGGTAAAAAATGTAATTTATTTACTTTAAGAAATTCTTATTTTTTACTTTTTATTCTTTGTGTGATATTAAAATTTATAAAATTTTTTAAGACCTCAAGCCGAACAACCACAAAAAAGGTCAACATAACATACTGTTAACATTTTTTTATAAATACACAATGTAAACAAGGTTTTTAAAATATCACCATATTATATTCAAATTAATTTGTGTAATTCGGTATACTAGTTATATTCCATACAATTTTAATAAAAAGAGTCTTATGTTTAACATTTCTAAATTATTGACATCATGTAAACAATGTGATTTTTTTTCTCTTAACTTTTTTGAATTCTTGACGTTATTTAAACAATATAATAAATAGGCAAACAGTACAATTTTTGCATATTATACATATACGTTTATTTGATATTTAATATTTAACAAAAATATTAAACATTTGCAATTGTTTACATCATTGCAATAACGTAAAGAATAAATTTTGTCTTGTTAAGCATACGTTTAACAAGTTTTTTTTTATTTATTGTACAATATTTAAGC
Source organism: Pollenia griseotomentosa (assembly GCA_963931875.1). Taxonomy (NCBI): domain Eukaryota; kingdom Metazoa; phylum Arthropoda; class Insecta; order Diptera; family Polleniidae; genus Pollenia; species Pollenia griseotomentosa. The sequence goes on along the minus strand of OZ007563.1, from coordinate 182,488,547 downwards.
TTCTTTGAAAAATCTGAGTTTGTTTAGTTGTTTACATGATGTACATTACATTTGGTGTAAACAGTGTAATGTGCCAAGAAGTTGCGTACATTTTTTTCAGTTTTATAGTTTCCTTAAGTAAAGTTAATTTTACACACTTTTTTTATTTTAAAAAGGGTGTTCATGATATCGCTTAAAAGTCTCGCAATCTCTGCTTTTTTTAGCCCTCGCAAATGAGAATTCATTGGTTAAGGATTGATGTTTGACTATAGACTGGCAGGCGTCGCAGTGGTGCAAACGGTAGAACGGCAAAGAATTCTGATGATGAGAATTTGGTTGTTCTCGAATCTAGTAAATTCGAACCGAGTTCAATCAAGAAAAATTAACAAAAAATTTTTAATTCATTTCAGGTTGCAAATTCCTGACTTCACTAAAAAAAATTTAATGAAAATTAAATTTAATGAACTTTATTAAGCCTTATTAAAATGTTAAAAACTTAATTTTACATTTCAAACGGTAAAACGGCAAACAATTCTGATGATGAGAACGTGGTTGTTCTTGAAACAAGTCAAGAAAAATTAACAAAAATTTTTAATTCATTTCAGGTTGCAAATTTCTTCCTTCACTTAAAAAATTTTAATGAAAATTTAATTTAATGAACTTAAGCCTAATTAAAATATCAAAAACTTCTATATAATTTTTTTTTATATTTATATTTATCGCTGCGTCGTAATAATTGATCGTTGACAAAATTAAAAACTGTCGATAATTTTAACTCGTTGTTTTTTGTACTGCTTGCATTTCAATAGTTCTATTTCAAAGTAAAAAAGTTATACTTGTTAAACATTGGTAGGTCTTATTTGGGCGCCACCCTATATATAATTTAAACCAATATGTTATCTAAAATACTCATTTTTTTCATAAATATACATACAAAAACAATTTTATTAACCTTTTCTTAGCAACAACTTCTTTTAAAATTACATTCTGTCACTCTGAAACAAGTGTCAATCTTATTATTTCCAATTAGAAATAATGTTTAATTCAATTTGTTGACACACCATTCCTCAGACACTTTTAGCAGCTTCAAAAGCAACTGTCTAATTGCTATAAATTTAATTTCTAAAGAAAAAAATATATATATTATTTACACATTAAATTGACTTAATTTGTTAAAAAAAATATGTTTATTCCCACACGCCCACACTCACTTTGCGAGTTTCGCATGAAATTATAAAATTTCTCCTTTCTTTCAGTTTTAACATAAAATAAAGACGTTTTAAGCTCGATTCACCCATGCGTTCCGAACAAAATTTTTGTCCGGACAAAATTTTTTTTATATTGTGTTTGACGTTTTACTTTTGAGAGAGAGAGCAAAGATTTTGTTCGGCACGTTTTTTCTTGAATTGGTTTAATTTTAATTCTTGTGCCGAACAAAATGAACTGAGATGCCACTTTTTTTCAATTTGTACATAAACGTTGAATTGAGCTGCCACATATTACATTTTTCGTTTTGTGCTGAATAATTAAAAAAAAAATTAAACAAAAGATGGATGTTAAAGAAAATATTGCCCTGAAACTAATTGAAGAAATAAAAAAAAAACAAGGAAGAGAATGTATTTATGATATGGGCAATCGTTCATATAAAAATACTTACCTTAAACAAAATATATTGGAATTGGTCGTAAGTAAATTTTAAATGGTAAATTTTAATATTTTTTAACATAATGTTTACCAATTATTGTAGGAAGTGAATGTTAAATATTATGGAAAAGTCTGCGAAGACGCTACAAAGCAGCTTTACATTAATGTTAAGGACAACTTTTCTGCCGGTGTAATATGCTCTCGTTTACGAATAGGTATACCACGCAAATCAGGCCCTAAAATTGCAAGGATTTCATTGAACGTATTGGGGTCCATACGGTGAAAATGTATAAACTATTCCACGTCATGAAGGCGCATCTCAGGAACAAGTGTGTGGAAAACACCGTTTGTTCTTCTTTTCTGTAATATTTTTCTTACTGCTATTCTTTTTACTTTCAACATTTTTTGATAAATTTTGTTTGCTAGTAAATGGGTTTTATGCAATTCATTTAAAAATAATAAAATTAATTTTCTTCTTTAGTCCATTTTCTTTAACACACTTTTATAAAAAAAAACTAATAGTTTGCTAACTGTGCTGCCACTTTGTATAATCGTTTACATCTGTAAACCATATGGTAGCTTTGTTTGTCCGGACAAATTTTCCGAGATGGGTGAATCGTTCTGCAGAACACTCTCTGTAAAAAAATTATTGTCCGGTCAAAAATATTGTTCGGAACGCATGGGTGAATGGACCTTTAGTGTTCTAGTTGTCTATAGACTATATAGACATATAATCAAGCGAATGCTAGAACATTTCATCAACTACAGCAAACCACAGTTGCTTTGGCGGCTTCAAGTTTTAATATACAAAAGATCTGAGGCAGATAGTTGGTTGGGTTTATCTAAAAAACAAAATGCAAGCAACTAAATTGACTTCTTGTCTTAGGCATTTCTTTTTTCATCCAACTGTATTTAAACGTGTTTGTCAGTTTAGTTAGTTTTTGTTGGTATAGAGTGCATCAGTAAAGACTTCAAAAGTTAAAAGCACATAAATATAATATAAGAACTTTAAGAGAGTTAAAACGAAAATTTGCAAGTTGTTAAAGCGTATAATAATTTAGCAAATGAAAATGGAGCAATTTGAAAATTACTAATTACTAATCATAATGATTGGTAATCATGACTTAACAGCTTTATTGTAAGAGGTGTTATAACTTTGTTATATTTAATATGATTTTATACTACAAAGCGTTTTCCTTAAGTACCATAAATTAATAAATTTGCTGAGTGAAAAAGAGAGTTTCGCGAACTGTTTTTTTTTTTTCTGCTTAAGACATCATTTTGTGTTGTTTGTTAACCACAGCGTAATAAATGAAAGTCGCAAGTATGGTACATATTTCTTCAAAATATGATTTAAATAATTTATATTTTGAAACTTGTTTTCGGCTGAGCTATTGTCTATTATTTTTATACTGTTATTTATTTCTTGACCTTTTAAATAAAATGGGCTTTTTTTATATATAGGTTTTGTAGATATATTTGAAATGATTTCCTCTAAATCATCAATACTTTCATCTACAATTACATCTTCCATATAATTTTTTGCTTTTAAACAATCTTCACTGCACCCCTTTGATTTTAAAATTATAATGGCATTTTTTAACCATGACCAGAAATCTAATATTGTGCTGATATTAATAGCTTTGAGTATAATTTGCTTAAAAAATTTTCTTTGTTGGTCATTTTTGGCATACGTTTCAACATTACTACTTACTTAAATGGCTATTACAGAACGTTTGTTCCTGTAGCCGAACGAAGAATATTCTTCCATGCGCCTCGATCTTCCGCGCTCCTTCTCCAATTTATTACACCAAGCTTTGAAATGTCTTCCTCCACCTGATCTTTCCATCGGAGTTTTGGTCTTCCTCTTCTGCGTGAACCATCACCAGGCGCGTATTCGAATGCCTTTTTAGCTGGAGCATTTTCTTCCATTCGCACAACATGACCTAGCCAACGCAATCGGTGTAGTTTTATGCGTTTCACAATGTCAATGTCGGCATACAGCTCATGGTTCATACGACACCGATATTCTCCGTCAACGCAGATGGGTCCATAGTTTTACGAAGAATTTTTCTCTCGAATACTCCAAGTGTACTGCCTCGTCTGCTTTCGCAAGTACCCATGCTTCAGAGCCATACAACAGCACGGGTAGTATCAGTGACTTGTAGAATGTGATTTTTGTCTTTCGAGAGATAGCTTTGCTCTTAAACTGCTTACTTAGTCCAAAGTAGCATCTATTAGCCAGTATAATTCTTCTTTTAATTTCAAAACTGATGTTGTTCGTTTTGTTTATGGCGGTTCCGAGGTAGATAAAATCGTTGACTATTTCAAAGTTATAGTTTTCAACTTCCACTGTTGGCCCGAGTCTACTGGACGTCCTGTGCGTTGATACCATCAACTTTGTTTTATCTGCGTTTACCACCAGACCCACTTTAGCAGATTCTTTTTCAACTTTTTCAAAGGTGGCAGTCACTGCTCGCAGCGTTCGACCCATGATGTCAATATCGTCAGCATATGCAAGTAGCATGTGTTGTTTTGTGTATAGTGTGCCAGTTCTATTCACATCTGCGTCTCGTATAACCTTTTCCAGCAGGATATTAAAGAGGTCACACGAGAGACTATCTCCTTGTCTGAAACCTCGCTTGATACTGAATGGCCCGGAGAGGTTTTTTCCTATTTTGACTGAAGATCGCGTATCAGTAAGACTCATTCTGCAAAGTCGTATAAGTTTTGCCGGGATACCAAACTCAGACATGGCCTGAAACACCTTTGATCGTATGGGGCTGTCGAAGGCGGCTTTGTAGTCGACAAAAAGATGGAAGGTGTCGATTTGTTTTTCTTGAGTCTTTTCCAGGATTTGCCGTAGTGTGAATATCTGGTCGATGGTGGATTTGCCAGGTCTAAAGCCGCATTGATATGGCCCAATTATCTCTCCAACTTTAGATTTAAGTCTGTCACACAATACGCTCGAAATTATTTTATATGCAATGGGCAGGAGACTTATTCCTCTGTAGTTGGCACATATAGTCTTGTCTCCTTTTTTGTGCACGGGACAAAGTATGCTGAGGTTCCAATCATCGGGCATGCGTTCTTCTTGCCAAATAAAACAAAAAAGCTGATGCATGCGCCTTATCAGCATGTCACCTCCGGTCTTAAACAGCTCAGCTGGTAATCCATCGGCTCCGTTTCAACATCTTTCAAACAAATTTTTAGAAAATGGCAATAGCATATTTGTATAACGACAAAACCTGATGGTAATTTTGTTTGGGAGTGCAAAAATTTATAACATTTCATAAGGTAGGTCACAACGTCAACATCGTTAAAAATTTTTATGGTAGAATTTATAATAGCCCAACTGAAATCACAACATATCCTTTTGCTTAAGGGCCACTTTATTTTTTTTAGTGCACAAAATACTTTTAGTTCCATTAAAAAGCGACTGATATCTTCTTCAAAGTGACGTGATAAAAGCGCCTCTGCAACTGGAAATAATATTCCACTTGTTTTATCTTCACGAACATGAAGAACAATAGAATAAAGAAACACTCTACACAGAAAAAATTATTGCTGAATTATTTTCAAACAAACGCTTGTTTGAAATTTTTTTTAATTTCTACAAATTTTTTTACTGATTCAATTAATATTTTTGTTTGATTTTTATTTTAGCCAACAGAAATGTTGACAACTATTCAAAAATATAATAAACGCGTTATTGGCTTCTAGTTTTCATAATTTTGTATGAAATATTTAACGCTCTTTATTGTTGTCGTGTTTTTGCATTTTTTTATTTGACCGTAAGCAACACTTCTTTATGTGACATATAAGAACAACAAAAAAAAAAAACACATAGTCTATTTTTGGACGCTTTGAAAAGGTACAACTATAAGAAAGATGATAAAATATTGTGGCGAGGTTTGTAGTTAAAAACAACAAAAACAATAATAGGTAATAAACGTTTCACTCTTTTTAAACAACAACAACATTAGAAGAAACAAAATAAATTTTTTGTTGGTTTCAAAGTTGGTAAAAAAGAATGAAAAACAAAATCCCGTATTCAATTTTTCAAAAATGTTTAGTTAAATACCTACATCAAATAAAAGAAATAAAATGATGACGAAAAACATGTCGAGTCGGTCTGCTGCCAAGGAAAGGATACAGAACAGTGAGTGAAGAAGAAAAACATTGTGTGAACAAACAAGACTTGGTGCAAAAATTATTCCAACAAAAAAATGTGTCTCAAAGCCAGCCGGCGCCGCTCTGCTCTGCCTTCATCTACTTCTACAGTGCTTGCTTGTGTGCGCGTCATTGCTTGTGCAAAAACTTTTTTGTTTGATTCAGCAAAATTATTTGTTTGAAATTTATATGATTTTCAGTAAACTATTTGTTTGATTCAGTTAAATTATTTGTTTGAAAAAATCAGTGTTTTTTTTCAATAAACGAAATGCAAATAAATTGTTTGAATATGCGAATTTGTTTGTAGGACCGATTTCAGACAAAAAATGTTTTGATTCTACAAATTTTTTGTTTGAATTGGAAAAATAATTTTTTCTGTGTATTAGATTCTGGGTCAATTTTTTTTATTATGGAACCCGTGGCATCTATAAACAAGGTGTTTCGACTTTTTAATATTAATTTTCTGCCATCGTTTGCCATTTTCAGTTGGGCTTCAGAAAACAAATAAATTTCTTGAGGGCTCGATACTTTTTGGATAAATTTGTTCTATTTTTTGTCCCTCCGCATTAAAAATAAATCTATTTCTAAATCTCTGTGTCGATTATGCTTTTGTAAAATTTCGCTTTTTATCTTTTTAACGACATTTTTGCTTGGTATACTCTTTGTGTTATCAGATGTTGAAAAGTTTATAAGAAGATTGTCCCTGTAATTCGATGGCAGCTGGTTCTTTAACTGACATTTTGCAACGTTTCTTTTAAATCCTCTTATTTGTATGTGTGTGAAGATAAATACGTATTTAACTAGCGGAGACATCCACCACAATTTCTTAACAGCAACTCTTTGCAGTTAACATTGCACTTAACAGTGCTGCTATAATAGAATAAAGTGTATTCAGGACGAATGGAACCGGTTGCACATAAGAATACAGTTCTTTAGAGGATTCTGGTAGTGGGATGGATATCTGAAATAATTGTGGAATTTCAGAAATTCAGATTTGAAAAATTTCGTTTTTTGCGAAAATTTCTGGAGAGGATTAGTGACCATTATGGAAAAATAAGGAATGGTAATAGCAACAAACTATATGGAAATGGTGCTCCAAGGAGTCCTCTTTAAGACCCTATTCATGGTATATCTGAAATAATTCTGAAAATTAGGAAAATTTAATTTTAAAAAAGTGCATTTTGAAAAATGTTAAAAGTGGACTTTATGGACATTGGACAATTTGGAGAAATGGTGATGGGTAACAATATAACACCATATAGGAATGGGGGAGAAGAGAGTCCTAAAGAAGATTCTGGTAGTGGGATATCTGAAATAATTTAGGAATTTCAGAAATTCAGAAATTCAGGACTCTCTTCTCCCCCATTCCTATATGGTGTTATATTGTTACCCATCACCATTTCTCCAAATTGTCCAATGTCCATAAAGTCCACTTTTAACATTTTTCAAAATGCACTTTTTTAAAATTAAATTTTCCTAATTTTCAGAATTATTTCAGATATACCATGAATAGGGTCTTAAAGAGGACTCCTTGGAGCACCATTTCCATATAGTTTGTTGCTATTACCATTCCTTATTTTTCCATAATGGTCACTAATCCTCTCCAGAAATTTTCGCAAAAAACGAAATTTTTCAAATCTGAATTTCTGAAATTCCACAATTATTTCAGATATCCATCCCACTACCAGAATCCTCTAAAGAACTGTATTCTTATGTGCAACCGGTTCCATTCGTCCTGAATACACTTTATTCTATTATAGCAGCACTGTTAAGTGCAATGTTAACTGCAAAGAGTTGCTGTTAAGAAATTGTGGTGGATGTCTCCGCTAGTTAAATACGTATTTATCTTCACACACATCTTATTTATTGGCCCTTTGGTTCTGAAGAATGTTTATATTTTTCTTTATTTGCTGATACAATAACTTTAATCGGTGATGACTTGAGGTGTATTAAAAATTTGTACTTCTTACAATGCTTATAGATGCACTTGGCATAAATTCTCATTTTAGTTAATTCTTTGGTGTATCCGTGACTGCAAACGTTAACGGGACATGTGGTATTAAATTTATTGTAGCTTATTTTTACCATGTCTTCAAGACATTTGGTAAATTCTTTTTGGTTTGCAATACTATCATCTCTTATATAATACTCTTGAATGTATGTCATTTGCTGCTTGGTTAAATAAAATTCACCTTCACCAAAAATGTAAATATTGCTTTGTAGTATAAAATCATATTAAATATAACAAAGTTATAACACCTCTTACAATAAAGCTGTTAAGTCATGATTACCAATCATTATGATTAGTAATTAGGCAATTTTGATTGTAAATGTAAAGTTTTATAATTTTACGATAATCTAAGTAATCGTGATTATTTTTAAATAATTTATAATCGTAATCAATAAGTAATTAAAATTGAAAATGTTTACAAAAACTTTAAAAATATATGTTATGGACATTATTAAAATTATACAGGGCGTGTGTGAAACGGTTAGCAAAGTACTATTGGAAGTAAAATTTCTTACACTTCTAAACTGAATAAAATTCACTAGCCTTGACCAACAAAATGTCTGACAAATTGCAAATAAGAAGTTTAAATTGTAAAAGTAAAATAAAACATTTAGAAAATGTTATGAACTCAAGAAATATTTTTAGTTATTCCCCTTGATCGCACTTGATCATAAAGAGGGTACTAACTCAAAATTTAAAAATGTTTCGTAGAAGCAAAACAATAATTTTTAATTTAATATTAAAGGCATATCAAAAAGAATTTTGAAATCAACCGTTTCTTTATTAACAAGTAGAAATACATATAGCACGATATTTTTAAAGCAGGTAGATACGAATATTACGTGTCAATTTTTATGAGTTAATACCCTCTTTATGAACAAGTGCGATCAAGGGGAATACATTACAGGTCATCTCGGTACTACAATAATAACTACTCGTACAAAAACCACAAGCAATTTGATTTTGTAAAATCATTGTAGGTACAATTTCAAAAACTGAAATAAAACAGAAACTAAAATAAGAAAAATTTTTACATCCAACAATTACAAAGAAAAAAAGCTATCAGCAAGGCTTTTGAAGCACCTGTAATGAATTCGTCTTGAGTGCGATATATGTACTCAATAATTTTTATTTTAAAATGTTTTAACAAAAAAGCTATACAAGACCATAAAATTATTTTAAATATAAGTATATATTTTGAAACGTATTCATATAAATAAATTTTGATTTCAAACCTATCAGGCATGTTCTGAAAATCACAAGATTTAAAAATCACTTGTGATTTAAGTGTGTTTTGAGTACCACAAAAGTTTAAAATTGGTTTAAAATGGTGCAAAACAATAAGCAAGTAATTTTAAAACGGCGGCTGGCCGGTATCAAATCACAATTATGAAAAAGGATTTTTGTCCAGATTTCTTGTGATTTCAAATCACTTTCACAAAAAGTAATTTTCGGCACATGTTTGTATGCGTTTTTTAAACATTAATTATTCTTTATTGGAATATGAACTATTCACAGGGATTCTATATAAAAAGTGTTAAAAAGAAGACTAATAAACTCAGACTTTTGAAAAAAAAAATTAAAGTGTGAAACTAGACTTCGACAATAAATTGCAAAAGACGCTTACCGTTTTCTTGTTATTTTAAGTGTATTTTCCAACATCACTTTCCTTAAAAATATTTGGTACTGTTCCTCAGTTTTTGTATCAGTTCTTGCTTTATATAATTTTTTATTTATATGTAAATATGTATTGTAAATACAACAAGCAGTCTTACGAATTCTGGGCTAAGAATGTGAAAACAAAAAGCCTGTTGAATTGCATGTTTGTTGGTATCGTATGTTTATTACTGTTAGCTATTGCTGAATTCTATGGCTTAATCATCTATAAAAACAAAAAAGAAAAATTGCCAAAACAATGCAACTCTGATTACTACATGAATAGTACACTGGAAAAAAGTAATTTTAATAAAAGATAGATTATTTTACCATTTAAAGTTTTTATTGGAGATAAAATTAATTAATCAAAATAAATATTTGCATTGGTATGTAATTTTTTAAATGAATAATATTTTATTAACAGCATGTAAAAGATAAACGACAAAAACTTTTATTTCATTTAACTTATATAATTTAACAAAATTTGGAACAAAGCTAGTTTACCAATGCAGTTCTAAACAAAATAAAAATTAAATATGTAGAGTGATAGAAAGTTTAAAAATAAAAATGAAATATAAAAGGAAGAAGTCTCGGAAACGAATAGTTTTAAATCTATGGACCTCTGAAGTTTTTATACATATATGCGATTTTCCATTATATTTATGAGCTTATATGGCCAATATTGGCAATTAGCTCTACTTTCCTCCCATTCCGTAATCTTTTTTGGTTCGGTCGGAATTTAAAAAAATCTCTCCCAGATACACTAGCAGAAATTTAAATAATTTTTTAATAATTGAAAAATTTATATTTCATAAATTTTCTTTCAAGATTACGAATGTAGAGCTAATTACCTATAATTTGAATACCCTCCCGTTCCGTAATCTTTTTTGGTTCGGTCGGAATTTAAAAAAATCCCTCCCAGATACACTAGCGGAAATTAAAATAATTTTTTAAAAATAGAAAAATTTATATTTCATAAATTTTCTTTCAAGATTATGTATGTAGAGCTAATTACCTATAAATTGAATACCCTCCCGTTCCGTTATCTTTTTTGGTTCGGTCGGAATTTAAAAAAATGTCTCCCAGATACACTAGCGGAAATTAAAATAATTTTTTAAAAATAGAAAAATTTATATTTCATAAATTTTCTTTCAAGATTACGAATGTAGAGCTAATTACCTATAATTTGAATACCCTCTCGTTCCGTAATCTTTTTTGGTTCGGTCACAATTTAAAAAAATGTCTTCCGGATACACCGGTCAAAATAAAAAAAAAATTAATAAAAACGTAGCTCAGCTACGTTTTTAATAACGTAACGTTTTACGTCATAAAACATATTTAACTCGGCGAATTTATCTTCACCCACTTACAAGTTTTTGCTTACCAAAAGATGAATAATACTGCCGTAAGTCAACACATTAAGTGTCAAGGATGTTTAATATCAAACCAATTTTATATCGAAAGAAGTACGTTTTCAGGAGGAATTATTGACGAAGGTACGAAAAAACGTACGTAAGGAAAATTTGGTTCAAGGATTGATGTTTGACTATTGACGTCAGCAGTCGTCGATGGCTGCGAGTGTAAAACGGCAAATCCATCTAAGGAGATCGAGTGGTTGCGATCGAAACATGTAATGGTAATCTGCCGGCCGCGGTTCGAATCCCGGCCACGGTCAAGAATGAAAGATTATCAGTAACAATTTTAATCAATTTTCATGTTGTGAAATTCCTTTCTTCTTAAAAATAATTTAATGAAAATTGAATGTAATGAACTTAAGCCTAATTAAAATATTGAGAATTTGGAATAGAAGTACGTTTTGTTTAAACAAAAATTAAAAAAGTACGTTTTGTTTAAAAAATTATTTCAATTTTCTACAGATTCTTATAATTCTTTTATGTTTTAATTATACTATTGTATTTATTATTTTTTTCATAACATTCTTTCACCAAACAATAGTTAAATTATTGCAAATATTGGCTTTTCTTGAAAACTCGTCGAACAAATACAAATTTACATTAAAACAAAAGCAATGTTTAAAAAATAGTTTTTGTTTATCATTAATTTCTAAAATTAAATAAACGTGAGAATTTTGACGCGTTTCTCTCTCTTTAAAAAACGGTAAATTGTATGATAAACACAAAAACAATGTCATGAATTTTGTTTTTGTTTTAATGAAAATTTTCACTTTTTCGACGCGTTTTCAATAATAGTCACCATTATTTAACAGTTAATTTTAACGAAAATTAAATGACATAAATAAACGTGAAACAAATTAAGAATATTAAGAAATGATATATTATTAAAACAACTACACGAAGAAATGGCAAAAATAATGAAAAAGCACGTTTTGAAAAAAAATGAAAAAAATGAAAAAAGTACGTTTTTCTGGTCAGATTTTCTGAGCTCTGTGAATTTCGGATTTTTGCCAAATTCCAGGTATTGACTGCACCTGATTTCCCCGGAGGATGAAACACCAAAAGGTAAAATTTACTTAAGAAGTTCCCTGCAAACAACTGCGGAGACAAATTTTAGGCATATGAAATCGTATTATGGGGAATTATTAAGAGTATCGGGCTTAAAACAATGACCAAAGCGTCATGGTACATAAGAAACATAAACATTTATAAATTTATATCTTTTTTATAAATATTCACCCATGAATTGTTCAAAAACAGCGACCTTGTAGAACTATCCTCTACTATAAAACTGATTTTAAAAGTATGACTTTATTAAATTTAAGTTACAATCAAAATTAATCTTAAATCTTATAATATAGAAAAGATGACTGGCTTAAAATTATAAAATCAATGTTAAATATACAACTTAACTCTAAAAGAAACCATATCTTTTATTTGAAAACAAATCAGCACTTATTACTTATCGCTTAAAAATCCTAAGATTTTAAACACCTTCATCGATCCTTCTATTATTTTATCCTTCAAGCGCCAAAGGCTTAAATCTATCACGGTGTCATTTAAGCTAAATTTATATATTGCGTCCCGATAATGTTGCATTTGGCCCACATTGGTATTAACTGAATAAAACCAGCAACTATCCGTTGCCTTCTGCATGGAATAATGATTATGAGTGGCAATAACATAATCAGTACTGTGCAGGCATTTGATAGCCACACCAGGACGTACGTAATGTCCAATACGTTCAACACGCTGCAGCATATAGAAATACTCGGGAATATCGGTAGTATATGGCGGTTTTCCTGGAATGTATGGAAAATGGACGCAACGAAAACAATAGCTGGCATATTGTTGGCATTTTTTGGTTTTACTCTTACTCTCAATCAAACTCATTAAGTCATGCCAGTTGGATAAGTTGCCCAAAGGCATGATCACCTCATCAATATCAATTACCGCCACATACTTGTAACGGTACATATTCCGATACAAACAGTCATTGTATGGAATCACCTCGTGTAAGATATAAGACCAGCCATTTTTTTCCATTTCTAAATGACGGTAGTTGTGCAAGTTGCTTACCTCCATAGACAGGCTCATTGGTCGGTATTCCAGATAACCTGTATCGCGATAATATTCCAAAACTTTTGTTGTATTTGGATGCACTTGCAGCTGATACATTGTTATTTTTTCCGCTCCCAAAGAACGCAAAGTTTCAATGTACTCTACAATACGATGAGAGATATCGACACTGGGGTAATCCAAACCCTTAGCGCACACAGCAAATTCTTTTCTTTCCTCATCTGGGAACAAGGGCTGGTAGGTAACTCTAACATTATTCGTGGCTTTGTCACAGGGCTTGGCTACCAGTGACACTGTACGAGGTATTCTATCCTTATGTTCTGCAGGTGTGGGACACGATATAAAATGTGAATAATGCAAGTTTGACCTATGACTCCATTTATAATTCCAGATTTTATGCATCTCTTTCATGGGAGTCACAAATGGTTGCGATTGCTCCTCATACCACAACTGGCAAAAAGTTTGTGGATAATCTTTGTATGTCTTGGCTATAAAATTCATCATCACTAGAACCCGTACAACCGGCTCAGTCTTAACCACAGTTGGCCTGTTATCAAAATAGGCTCCAAAAATGTAATAAGAAAAATTTTGATTTTGGTATTCTTGCCAATAATCATTATGGATTTTAACATCCAAGAAAGATGGGTACCTGGCGCACGAGCGATTGAAATTGCGTTTTTTATACTGGGGATTTTCGAGATCTTCAATCGGTAAGTAGGGTATTTCCTGGGCAATTTTCTCCAGATATTCACTGGGAGCTGAAAACAAAGCAAAAAAAAAAATGTATCAGAGTATTGAGGTGTAGATAAACTGAACCAGAAAACGACTAGAACCGAACTGTAACTAAACTAGAATTTAAGTAGAACTGAGTTGGAAACACATTGTCACCAGTCAGGTGTTCCATTTTATTATAATATTGTGTTCACTGGTCAGGGGATAAGTGCTTTAAGAGCAATTGACACAAGTTTCCCGCAGGGTTATAGTAGCAGTTACCTTGTTTATAATATTGAGCAGAGTAATACCTCGCTAACTGTCACAATCTGTCAAATAATAACAGATTAGAAATCATTGAAAAATAACTACGGGAAGAATAAGCAGGCTTCCGACCTCGTCCTAACTGTGTAGACAAAACTAATATCCTTCGTAAAATAATGAAGCAGGCTTCTGAAAACCACTTTAAACCCATAAAACGCTATAAAAATTTCACTTCTATATCGAAATTTGTTCTAATTGAAGTTCTTTTTAATACCACAAAACACTACAGAATTTGTAATGATTGGTCCATAATTTACCATGGGTCCAATATAAGTTACTCCTCTCGCAAATAATTTTAGTTCCGCTGAAACTGTTACGAATTATGATATTTACCTCAAATTTGTTCAAATTAAGCTTTGTACACAGAAAAAATTATTTTTCCAATTCAAACAAAAAATTTGTAGAATCAAAACATTTTTTGTCTGAAATCGGTCCTACAAACAAATTTGCATATTCAAACAATTTATTTGCATTTCGTTTATTGAAAAAAAAACATTGATTTTTTCAAACAAATAATTTAACTGAATCAAACAAATAGTTTACTAAAAATCATATAAATTTCAAACAAATAATTTTGCACAATCAATGACGCGCACACAAGCAAGCACTGTAGAAGTAGATGAAGGCAGAGCAGAGCGGCGCGGGATTTTGTTTTTCATTCTTTTTCACCAACTTTGAAACCAACAAAAAATTTATTTTGTTTCTTCTAATGCTGTTGTTGTTTAAAAAGAGTGAAACGTTTTTTACCTATTATTGTTTTTGTTGTTTTTTACTACAAACCTCGCCACGCTATTTTATCATCTTTCTTATTGTTGTACTTTTTTAAAGCGTCCAAAAATAGACTGTATGTGTTTTTTGTTGTTGTTCTTATATTTCACAAAAAGAAGTGTTGCTTACGATTAAATAAAAAAATGCAAAATAAACGACAACATAAAAGAGCGTTAAATATTTCATACAAAATTATGTACACTTGAAACCAATAACGCGTATATTATATTTTTGAATAGTTGTCAACATTTCTGTTGGTTAAAATAAAAATCAAACAAAAATATTAATTGAATCAGTAAAAAAAATTTGTAGAAATTAAAAAAAAATTTCAAACAAGCGTTTTTTTGAAAATAATTCAGCAATAATTTTTTCTGTATATGACTAGAAATAAAAGCATAATGCAGGACGAATTTTTATACGGCCGTACGTTTTTAAAAAGATTAATTAATAATTTATAGATCCTAAATAGGACCCAAGCCTTAAAATGTTCTAGCTGTCGGTAGAGAGTATCAAGGATTCGGCACAGCCGAATATAGCACTCTTACTTGTTTTGTTTTCGTATTTTTTACAAATCCACTCTCGAAAAATTCTAATTCATGTTAGGCAGAATAGAAGATTCGTTACAGCCTTAAATTAAGCATTCTTTATTGTTGGTTTTTACCTTTTCTTCTATCCAATTTAATTTTCTGCTCGTTTTTAACGGCAGGTTTTAAAACTTTATAATTTAATGAAACAATACACACCAAAGCAAATGCGACCGTTAAAATAAATAATATTTTCAAATTTAACACAATTTTCCGCATTGTAAATGTAAAACACTATTGTTGAGTTTCTTGAATAAAGCAATTAATAATGAAAACAAAAAAATAATAAAAATGTAAACCTTTTAAAAATTCTTTAATTAATGCGTTTTTTTTTTTTTCTTTCTTTTAACAATTACATTGATCATTTTTTATATTGCACAGATTTTTCGAAGACACCAAAGTCAACTTTTAACACGTTCGATTTACAGCGTCACATAATAGGTATGTATGTGATACAATTTTATTAAAATGTTTTAATTACGTGTGTATAATTTCGTTAAAATTTGTTGAAGTAATTTTCATGTGCTTTTGAGTCTCTGTTACCATAACTGGGTATTTAGAATGCCATTTCTAAAACAAAGCAGCCAAGGTGTCCATATGCCCGAAATCATTTTCAAATGTTTATGTGAAGTATTGATCTTTCAAATTATCATTTTGAAAAATATTTAAAATAATGCAATATAATTGTTACTAGCTATTTGCTTATAATTATTATTAAAAATAAACTAAGAAGTGCATTTAAAGTACACTCAGGTTTCGTTTTATGCGGATTCCAATTTATGCGATTTTTAAATTAACGATTTTTATACCCCCCACCACAATTAGTTGTGAAGAGGGTATACTAAGTTTGTCATTCCGTGTGAAACTTTTTTATTATTCATCTCAGACCCCATAAAGTATATATATTCTGGCTGCTTGAGTAATTTTAAGTCGATTTAGCCATGTCCGTCTGTCTGTCCGTCTGTTAAAAACACGCTCACTTTCGAAAAACTCAAAAGAAATAAACAAACTAGGTGTCAAATTGCTTGTAGTTATCCTAAGCAGTTTGGGATTGAATTTCATCAAAATCGGTTCAGTAGGACCAGAGCTATGAATCAAAATATGGAACCACCACCTTCAAAAACTTGATAATTTTGTTACAAAAACTAACATAAATGATGCAAAAATGCATCATTTTGCACAAGTCCGTTTTATTCGACTAGAAATGACACTGTAAAATTTCGCGAGGGTCGGTCCATAATTTACCCTAAGCCCCATATAAACACTACTCCCGGAAAACAGTTTAGTACGCCTAAAACCGTAAAAAATAATGCAATCATAACAAATTTTGGCTCGTCACAATTTTATAGGACTATAAATGATACAGTGAAATTTCGTGAAGATCGGTACATAATTTACCCTAGGCCCCATATATGCCCTACTCCCGGAAAACAGTTTAGTCTCCTAAAACCATAATTAATAACAAATCGTCACAGTTTAAGATAATAATAATAAAAAGACATCATACAGATATTACTCCTTAAACATTCGAACTGTCGGTGGAGGGTATCAAAGATTCGGCACAGCCGAATATAGCACTCTAACTAGTTTTTTTTAATTTTTACGGTTTTTGAAGTTTTAGATGTTTTTTTAAGCTTTTTTACCTTTTTTAAATTAAACCAAGTTTGCATCACTGATATAATCGTTATAGTTTGTTTTATTTTGTGTTTTTTATATGCATAGCCGATATGTTTGTATGAGTGTTTTCAAACTAATGAAGAGCACATAATATTAGTTTTACAACGAAGGCTAATCTCGGTAAAAATAGAATCAAAAATTAGGTGGAAGTTAGAAAAATTCAATTTAAACTCGTTCTTTCCTGTCTTTTACGGTACAACTTTGTAATAAACTAATGTACGAGTGTAAAGAAATTTGCATACCTTTTAAACTAATAGAGGTTCCATAATAAAACTTTTACAATATGATAAGGACACTTAAGGCCAATTTAGATTAAAAAATAAAAAATATTTAGAACTTAGTTAGAAAAATTTTGATTTAAATTGGACACGTCCGGTTTTGCAGATGAAAAATTAATTTTGTTTTATTTAAAGATCAATCGATTTTCTAATCTAATCTTATCACCTAAAATTTTTTTCGTTTGATTAGTTTTCAGTTTGAAATAATAATTTAAAAAAACATTTTTTTGAAAACGGCAGCACTTTAACACCTCGTAACTCTACAAACAAACATCATAGAAAAAAATATTTCGCACACTTATTCATATCTACTAGAGGTCTGCATGTGTGCAATTAAACGACACATGAATTCACATATCAAGCTAGCAAGTACCCAGCGGGAAAACTCAGAAGACCTTCTTACTTCAGGCCTTTTTAAAGGCCTGCTTAAAAGATTTTTTGATTCAATTACTATTCTTATCTTACTGCTAAAGAAGGCCTCATAGAAGGCCTCGGCTCTTTCGTATAAAAGATAAGATACACCTTCCACACTCGCTTCTATGAGAAGGGAGTAGAGAAGGAGTAACATTTTTTGTATTGTTTTTTTGCACAAGCAAAAGCAAAATCAATTTTTTTTTGGTCCCGTTACCCTTCTTATGTACCTGCTGAAGAAGGGAGAGTGGAAGGCCTTCTCCGCAATGACAACGTGTGTAAAAAAGATATGAGTATGGAATGGAGCAAGAAGGCCTTGTACATCCAAAAGAAGGGGTACAGAGGCCTTCTAGAAGGCCTCCATACTCCTTCTTTTTCCCGCTGGGTAGTGTGTTGTGTGTGATTTAAGAATCATACACAATTAATTGTGTGTAAGAAATAACATATGTGTGCAAAGCGTTCAATTATTAATGTGAGTGTTGTGAGAGAAATATTTGATACAGGTATAAAAACCAAATATGCTCTTTTATTCGTGTAAATACACTTGTGTGACGATGTACACATTGTGTTTTATCAACACAACAGGTGTTTTGTGTTTAAATTTTTTTTTTTTTATCGTATTAAAAACAAAATATTAGCAAAAAAAAAGAAGTAGTTTTAAATATATTTTTTTTTTACAAATGGAATTTTTGTAAAATATAAACACATGAAAATAAACATTTATTCCGTTTGTGCACTAATTTCAGTTTCTAACTCATTGAGCATAGGTATGTATGCGTGCGCAAAATTCTGTTTAATATAGCAACTCAAATATTTTCGTTAAGCCGTTATGACAAAACATTTGTTATTCATTGAATTGAACGAGAATTGATGGAATAAAACGGTAATTGTTAGAAAGAGCAAGCTATAAAAAATATTAACAAAGTTTTTTAGTTTTTTTCTTTTGTTATTGTTTTGTTAATTTTATTAAATGTTGTCAACGTTTTGTTTATAAGAAACATAAAAATAAAACAAACAAAAAAGCGGTAAATCGCTGAGTTTGCCCATACACTTTTAATATGAGAAGTTGAAAAATGTAAAATTTTTGTAATAATAAAATAAGAAAGGCAAGAAACACACGAATGATTAGTGTGATTTTTAACTTCACTCATGTTGTTTTATTGTTAGATGTATAAATTTGAGTTCATCAAACACACACAATTAGTGTTAGTGTATGTGGCTTACATTTTCATGAACGGTGTTGTGTTTATCTCTCATTTAAATTGATTGAGCGTGAATGACTGGCTCTCATTTTTTTTACACATTTGATACACATATCAAAAACACACACAACAATCATTTGGCTACCAAATACATTTGTGCAGACCTCTAATATCTACTAGAACTATAGTTATATGCCAAATATAAAGAAATTGCAACAAAATATTTTTATTGGTGTTCACATATTGATCACATTTGTTGATTTTTTTTTTATGCGAATTGGTTTTGATTTTTTAATTCTAATTTAAGTTTATGCGGTTTTTCAGAATTTTGGAACGAATCATTAGTTTTTATAGAGTATCGTTTTATGCGAATTCAATTTATGCGATTTTTTTTGGAACGCATCTATCGCATCAAACGAGACCTGAGTGTAATGGTAAAATAAAATAATAATAATAAGGGATGATTTTTTATGAATTAAGTTTTTCGGGCTGGTAGCACTGGTTGGTAATTGTGTCCAAACTACATCTGTGAAAATGTTCAGTATACTCTGCTATTTCATCATGGAGAAACTCACAAACGAGCAACGACTGCAAATCGTTGAAATTTATTATCAAAATTCGTGCTCTGTGAGAAATGTCCATCGTTTGTTACGAATCTTTTATGTATGGGCAAATGCAAAATAAAAATGCAAAAAGAGCGAACGATGTGTATACATACCAGTGTTGCCGTTAGGATACGAAAGATACATTTTTCGTATCTTTTGATGACTACAGGTACCATGTATAATCCTGACATTTTTCGTATCTTTTGAATCGTTGCGCAAAATGTACAGAAATAAAATATTAGAGAATTTTTAGCCAAATAAAACTTATTAAGACTAACCGACTGAATGCTAATACAATAGCAGCTTAATTAATGGTGAAAAACGCTAAGGATCTAGTAGTGCGAAGTTGTTCTGAGGAACTTTTTTGTTTACAGGAACTTTATACCTATGTAGTTTTTGATATAATCGTCTTAGTATAAACGCCTTAGCTCGTATACTAATTTTTACAAAAATTAATTTGTTTTGATAACATCCAAACATTATATTAATTTTAAAGTTCGCTTACTGTATTTTTATTTAAAAATTACATCGTACCTAATATTTATGACTTAAATAAATATATAGAAATGAATTTATATGACATCATTTTCTTTACAATATTCATTAAATATGAAATAAAAATGTAATGTTAATAAATGTTAAACGTTAAAAATGGATTTTTTAATTTTTTTTAAGATGTATCTTTTTGGGGAAAAGCGTTTCTTTTTGGTAACCAAAATGTATCTTTCTCGAAATTTCACTGGCAACACTGATACATACACAAAAAACAAAAAGCAAAGAGCACAAAACCTACAAAAGCAAACGTTAACAAACCAATACATTGGCACACATGCAAAGCTTTCAATGTAGTGGTGCCAATACCGGGTCATAATCGACCTAGTGAATTAACAATTCGTGCTATTATCACCAAATTTACTTTGGTGGACATTAAACCACCGACTCACGTTCGCAGAGTGCGCACCGAAGAGAATATTGCAGCCGTAGTGACCAGTGTTAATGAGGATAGTGAAATGCCAGTTCGTCGCCGTTCTCAGGTATTAAGCATGTGTTATTCAACCAAGTGCCATGAAACGCGACTTTTTTTTTGCCCCAATTGGCTGAGTTGGACTTGGTTGATATGTGATTTCAACAAGGCGGTGCCACATGCCACACAGCTCATGAAACAATGGACATATTGAAGGATGAATTTGGTGAGCAGTTTATATCTCGAAATGGCCCTGTAAGTTGGCCGCCAAGATCATGTGATTTGACGCCTCTTGACTATTTCTTGTGGGGTTTTTTATTGGTTTTAAGGGGTTTTCTCTTTCGGAGTTCTACTTTTGGCCCCCGCAAAAGTTGATTGCAAGTCCTTGGTTATTTTCTTCTTTATAAATTACAACAAAAAAAAATAAATAAATAGAGTAATGTTCTGCTATTGCTGTTGTTATTATTGCTGTATAAGCATTTAAAAAATATGTGATCAAATATGTTTTTGTTTACAATTTCTTTTGCTTTGTTTTTTCTTTTACCATGTACTGCATGCCATTCGATAGCAACCAGCTCTGCCACTGTTTTTATATTCTTTGGATGTATTTGTTACAAAACATAATTAAAAATACTGCTTATTTTTTTAATATATTCCGCTAATCTTACTTTTAGAAAATTAAACTGCTTTAGGTTTATCTATATGTTATTGGAGTAGATTTCTTTTCCAAAATCAACTTTTAAAAGAGATTTTGGCGTTTTACAATAATTTTATTTTTCTCTAAGCTAACCCCGCGAAGATTTACGCTTGTCTGGAGAGACCGGGGCATCTCGATAGGCTGTGCTAGAATTTGACATTTTTTTTTTGAGACCTGCGGGGCACCTGGCGTTTTAACCTAATTCGGGTACGCTGAATCCAGTAGTGCCAACCGATTTTTTAGGTTAGCTCTTGTTTTCGAGATATACCGTTATTTCAAAAATGGAGGAGGTTGCACAACATACATGTATTTTAATTACGCTTAAGTTCATTAAATTTAATTTTGATTAAATTATTTTTAGTGAAGGAAGGATTTTACAACATGAAAAGAATTAAAAATTTTTTTAAAAAAAATTTTTATTTTTGAATGAACACGGGATTGAACTCGGGTCAATTTACTAGTTTCAAGAACAACCACATTCTCATCATCAGAACACTTTTCCGTTCTACCGTTTACACCACTGCGGCACCTGTCAGTCTATTGCCAAACTATTAAACCCATAAACCAATAGTAATGGTGTATCGATTTTATTTACATGTTTTAATTTAATTTCAGAATTTCATAATACACAATACTACCCCTAAGAAATCGAGATAAAGGGCAAGGAAAAAAAACTCAATTAGTTTTTTTTCCTGCAATAATTTTCTAGTCTGTATTGAACATTTGGTATGGGAGCCCCGTTCACATTATGTGTATTTGTCATGTGGAATGTCACTTTTCTACCCCCATTGAATTTCATGTGTATGTCAAAATTTGAGTTTTACATAAGATTTATAATTTACATGTTCAGTTGTTGGTATGTAACGCACATTTGACATAACCTATCAAAAATAAAAAATAAACATTTTTAATAATTAATTTGTGTATTTTTTCTGTTTTATTATTTATTAACTATTAGAATATATCTGTATTAAAATTTCAATTAATTTTTGCCGCCACAAACAATTTTGTTAAAAAAAACAGCTGATGTCAGATGCTTTTTCACTTGAAAATAGAACTCGTTTAAAAAAAAATGTACACAGAGAAATAACTCATGATATTGTTTGAAGGGGTTCAGATGATGTGTACAAATTTAACATGGGAAAAAGTGAAAATCTACATGGCAAATACACATAATGTGAACATAGCTTTAATTAAAATTTATTAGTTTTTAATGGGGATGTTTGGGGATAA
Organism: Pollenia griseotomentosa; assembly: GCA_963931875.1. Classification (NCBI taxonomy): domain Eukaryota; kingdom Metazoa; phylum Arthropoda; class Insecta; order Diptera; family Polleniidae; genus Pollenia; species Pollenia griseotomentosa. The sequence goes on along the minus strand of OZ007563.1, from coordinate 182,466,136 downwards.
CAAAAAATTATTTTGGGCGATTTTTGGAAGATTCAAATTTACAATTTGGATATCAAATTTGGAAAACATCGGAAAACATCGGAAAACCCTGAAAGAGTGTATTATTGTTTCTTTAGTTAATAGGTGGGAGGCCCTAACATTTATAGCTACTTTCTCAAATTTCGTGTTAATCACCCTTATTCTGCGTTTCGATTCAATCGAAATTTTCTCCGTTTGGCAACTTTGGTATTCTGCGTTCTGTTTCAATATTTTTCTTTCGATTGAATGTATTCTGAATTGTTTACTGTCGGAAAATTCTTCAAATTTTTGTTTATTTCGTTTAAAAATCTGTGTATTTATTTATTATAATTTTTTTGTTTTGACTTAAATTTAAAAGATTTATTTCATTTATTGCACGTCAACAACATGAACACCTGAACAGTACGAAAAGCAGGCAAATTTTTGTTTATTTAATTTATTTAATATTTTTGTTTATTTTATTTATTTATTATTATATTTTATTTTATTTATTTATTTTATTTGTTTTATTTATTTAATTTGTTGTATTTATTTTAATTATTTTATTTATTATTATATTTTTCTTTTTATTTATTTATTTTATTTATTTTATTTATTTTATTTATTTTATTTATTTTATTTATTTTATTTATTTTATTTATTTTATTTATTTTATTTATTTTATTTATTTTATTTATTTTATTTATTTTATTTATTTTATTTATTTTATTTATTTTATTTATTTTATTTATTTTATTTATTTTATTTATTGTATTTGTTTTATTTATTTTATTTATTTTACCTATTTTATTTATTTTATTTATTTTATTTTATTTATTTATTTTACCTATTTTATTTATTTTATTTATTTATTTTATTTATTTTATTTATTTTATTTATTTTATTTATTTTATTTATTTTATTTATTTTATTTATTTTATTTATTTTATTTATTTTATTTATTTTATTTATTTTATTTATATTATTTATTTTACTTATTTTATTTATTTTATTTGTCTTATTTATTTTATATATTTTATTTATTTTACCAATTTTATTTATTTTATTTATTTTATTTTATTTATTTTATTTATTTTATTTATTTTATTTATTTTATTTATTTTATTTTTTTTTTTTATTTTATTTATTTTATTTATTTTATTTATTTTAATTATTTTATTTATTTTATTTATTTTATTTATTTTATTTATTTTATTTATTTTATTTATTTTATTTATTTTATTTATTTTATTTATTTTATTTATTTTATTTATTTTATTTATTTTATTTATTGTATTTGTTTTATTTATTTTATTTGTTTTATTTATTTTATTTATTTTATTTATTTTATTTGTTTTATTTATTTTATTTATTTTATTTATTTTATTTATTTTATTTATTTTATTTATTTTATTTATTTTATTTATTTTATTTATTTTATTTATTTTATTTATTTTATTTATTTTATTTATTTTATTTATTTTATTTATTTTATTTATTTTATTTATTTTATTTATTTTACCTATTTTATTTATTTTATTTAATTTACATATTTTATTTATTTTATTTATTTTTTTTATTTTAGTTATTTTATTTGTTTTATTTATTTTATTTATTTTATTTATTTTATTTATTTTATTTATTTTATTTATTTTATTTATTTTATTTATTTTATTTATTTTATTTATTTTATTTATTTTATTTATTTTATTTATTTTATTTATTTTATTTATTTTATTTATTTTATTTATTTTATTTATTTTATTTATTTTATTTATTTTATTTATTTTATTTATTTTATTTATTTTATTTGTTTTATATATTTTATTTTACTTATTTTATTTATTTTATTTATTTTATCTATTTTATTTGTTTTATTTATTTTATTTATTTTATTTATTGTATTTATTTTATTTATTTTATTTATTTTATTGATTTTATTTATTTTATTTATTTTATTTATTTTATTTATTTTATTTATTTTATTTATTTTATTTATTTTATTTATTTTATTTATTTTATTTATTTTATTTATTTTATTTATTTTATTTATTTTATTTATTTTATTTATTTTATTTATTTTATTTATTTTATTTATTTTATTCATTTTATTTATTTTATTTTACTTATTTTATTTATTTTATTTATTTTATCTATTTTATTTGTTTTATTTATTTTATTTATTTTATTTATTTTATTTATTTTATTTATTTTATTTATTGTATTTATTTTATTTATTTTATTTATTTTATTGATTTAATTTATTTTATTTATTTTATTTATTTTATTTATTTTATTTATTTTATTTATTTTATTTTATATTATTTATTTTATTTATTTTATGTATTTTATTTTTTTTATATATTTTATTTAATTTATTTATCACTTGTGAGGCTGCTATTTAAACAATAATTTTTTTACCTTAAATATGTTCACTTTAGTATTTATTTTATTTGAATCAATTTTGACTATGTTGTTTTTGTTTAATTTTAAATTCATTTAATTGTTGTGGTCAATTTTGCAAATAGCTACCTATTATTAAATAATTGTGTAATATACCTTAGTCTTTCTTAAAAGGGATAAGATCCACCCACATTTCCATGAGCACGGCAGGTATCAAAGGTAGCATTTTCCCTTACGAGATAGAGCCAACAGGGTTCGGTTCGTTTCACACCGTTTTTCCCGCACTAAATGTAACTATTTAAAATGTTTAAAAAATTGCTTATTTTCTCTTGTCCGTTTTTATACGTAACTGAATATCTTTCATATCCGACTTAAGGTAAGTGACGTCAAATTGAACCGAGCATAGTCTCAAACTCACTGAGTTAAGTGAAATTGACTATTTTTTCTTTAAATGTAAGTTAAACGAACGAATTTTGCGCTCGTTATCTAAAAACAGGCAGTGAATCTTTGAACAATTTTGATCTGTTCTTTTCATCAGTACTATAATCATCTTGCACTCACGAAAAAATCTAGTTCTTGGTTTCTGGTTGGCTTGACATATACCTTTTCTTCTATCCATTTTAATTTTCTGTTCGTTTTTTACATTAGATTTTAAAACTTTATAATTTAGCACTACACAAAACACCAAAACAAATGCGATCGTTAAAATAAATAATATTTTTAAATGCAACACAATCTCCGCATTTTTAATGTTAAACACTATTGTTGAGTTTCGTAAAAAAAATGATTAATAATAAAATCAAAATGATAATAAAAATGAAAACCTTTTAGAAATTCTTTATAAGATGCATTTCTTTTTTAAACAATAACAAGCAGAATTTTTTATATTGCACAGATTTTTGGCAAACTCCAAAATCATTTTTAACACGTTCGCGTCACAACGTCACAAAATATGTGATGTATAGAAGTTTTTACAAAAACTCATGTGGCACATTTCTATTGAAATTTATTTACCTACATACATACAAACCTACATAAATGTATAATTACGTAACAAACTGTTGAAAGTATTTTTTGTTTGTACTTTTGAGTCTCTGTTACCATGCGGTATATGTAATAAATAAGAAAGTTTTTCGCTATACCACTGTATTTAAAAACATATTTTCCAGATTGTACCATAAGATTCATGTTAAAGTAGCTTGTGACGAATATTTCTTAGGCAGCGTAGGCTAGAGATTTGTTTGCCTTAAAGATTTCAAAATGGGGGGGCTTATAAGGGACCATTGGTAATTTTTGACATGCCAGCGCAACATTTCGTCACGGCAAAGAAGCTACTGTAAAAGTTATTGTCGCCATTTTTATGTCAATACCAACATTAATATGAAAGTTATGAAGTGGGAGGTGCCACTCCCACTTCTCCAAGCCCGGCTATTTTTTTTAAAAGGTTGTGTATTGATAACGCAGCTTTGTGAACCAAATTTAAAAAAAAAAATTCACAGCTCCCCAGATAAAAATACATTTATTTTTTGCTACGCCCACTTGTCCCATACCGCCCACATTTTGCCGGATGCTTTGTTTTAATAACCAAGCTGCGTATGTCTTATTTGGAATCTTTGGCTATTCTCTTATCCTACAGCAGTGATTTTGCTGGACTTCAATCCAAAACTGATTAGACAAACTAGAAACAATTTGACATCAACGTTGTTCTGTTCTTTTGAGACCTTCGAGAGTAAGCGTGATTTCAACAGATGAGGGACATGGCTTTATCGACTTTAAGAATTACTCAAGGCCCCAAAATATATTTACCTTAAGGGGTCTTTTGTGAATACTAAAAAAGTTTCGAACGGAATGACAAACACAGTATACCCTCATTCACTACTAGTGGTGGAGAGTATGCAAAGTATGTATTAATTATGCTTACCATGTAATGCATAATGTAAGTGCTAAATCTGTTTACTTCAAGCAAAAGTTTAAAAAAAAGGTTAGAAAATATATATTCCATTAGTTAAAAGCAAAATTTGTCTTAGAGAACATATGCTTACCTTGTAAGGAATAGAGTAAGTGGTTGTGCTTAAAGTACTTTTAGAACTCAAGAAAAAAACTACGGCAAATGTTTTCTGTTAGTATTATTTAAACATTTTTTTTCTACAGCAGCTTTCTTTTCGCTCGCCAATTCTTTTGCATATTTTTTTTCTTATAGAGCAATTCCATATGAAAGCGATCACCTTTTGGACGACCCCTCTCCGATTTTAAAATAAATAGTCTCAATCGATTGCCCAGCAAAAAATAATGTACCTACATTTTTTTTTTTTTTTATAGTGACTGGTTTAGTGGTGGTGTACACCACTGTCATGTGACAAAATTGAAGAATTCTTCATAAGGGACCTCATTGAAAGTTGTTTTTAAAAAAAACTACTAAAGCGATCGCAACGAGTGGTAGCTCGTTGGAAAGGTATTGAATCAGGCTTTAATTGAAAAATAAAATTTTCCTAATTTTTCTTAGAAATTTACCTTTAAATTTTCCCATGAAAATTAAATTTTCCGATTTTCCACATAAGCTCCTAAATTTTCCGGCTAATTTTTTTTTTTTTTGGATTCCTTATAACTTTTGTTTTAAGAATCAGCAATAAAAAAATGGGCCCCGACTCCTTGTTTGGACAGGAGAAGAGCATTTAAGAGACCACCTTGTTAAAAATACATTTTAAAAATTACACTGTGCATGAAATTGACACTTTTTTTTCGTGACAAGCCGGGCACATGACGTTTTAACATAATTCGGGGACGCTGAATCCAGTGGTGCCCGCGGTTTTTCAGATTGGCTCTGGTTTTCGAGATAAACCGTTATTTCGAAAATGGCGGAGGTTGCTCATCATATATTCGCGTAACTCAAAAACGGTTTAGTTTATTGAAATTACTAAAAAAAACCGAAATTCCGCAATAAAATTTCATTTCAGAAAAGTAAAACTCTTTTTCTAATATGAGTAGTCGTTATTGAAACATAATTTTTTTTTTGAAAAAAAAAATTAATTTTTTTATCAAAATTTCGAAATTTTTGTTTTTTAAAAATTCATACAAAATTAAAAAAGGCAGCTAGGCTTCTAATTTTTTGCAGACTTATAAAAAACGAAACAGAAACTAAAAATAATTAATATTAAAATTTTGTTTGGAAAATTGTGTAGTTAAAAATTTCGAACTGCAATTTTTTAATTGGCTCATAAAACGATAAAATAAAAATTATGTATTTTTATTTACAAAACTACTAACTTTTAAATACTAAACCAATATTGAATATTTTAAATTAAATTTGCATTTTCCAGCTGCATCTACATATATGAAATTTTAAAATCTTAAATTTAAATTCAATTGCAAACGCGAAAAATTAAGATCTTGAGTTATAAAATAAAAAAAATTTCTTTAGAGAGCTTAAACATAGGAAAATTAAAAAATTTACTAAAAGAAAGCTAAAACATTAGAACATTTACTATTTCGACAAAAAAAAAATTAAATATTCTTTTGTGCCGACTTTATTACTTCGTTTTAATTTCGAATTTCGAACATGACAAAAAAGCAATAAATTTTGTATTTATATTGAAAATCATAGTTAAAAACATAAAACATAGATAACTTTTGTTTTCTTACAAAAACCTTAAATTAGAAAATCCAAAATCTTTGCATTTAAAGCATAAACATAAAAATATTAAATAAATTTTTTATTAAAAGCCTTCTAATATTATTTTTCAGCCAATTTCGAAAATTCGAACTAAATCAAAAATTTTCGAACATGGTTTAAAAATAAACAAAATTATTATAAAAAGCTTGAATATGAAAAAATGGAATATTTTCATAAAAATACATCATAAAAACCAATTTCGAAAATATAACATTTTTAAAAATAGCTCAAAAAAATCAATTTGTAATAAAAAAATATTATTTTTTAATCGATATTCTTTTTCAATACTTTCAAATCAATTTCGAAAACTCACAATTAAAACATTTCATATTTAAAATTATAATCGAAGTTTTAAAGAAAAACATGACTTTTCTTAAACACAAGCCAAAGTTTAAGTTTAAAAATGCAAAAAAAATGATCGCCATAAATTTCAAAATAAAAACTTCAAATCCATTTTTTAAATGAAAACTCAACAAGTCAAAACTTATAATACGATTCTCTAGAACTGACCTAACACTTAACCAGAATCAGTTAAAATTCGATAGTACAACATAGGGAAACTGTAAATTAATTGTTAACTTAAAAATAATAAAAGAGAAAAGTAAATTTAAATTGTAATTAAATCTAATTGAATAAATAACTTAAGTCTAAGTTAGCAACAACACCTTACTCTTCACTTAGGAATCCCAGCCTTTTAAAAACTTTTATCGAACGTTCTACGATTTTATTCCTTAAGCGCCACAAGCTTAAATCCACCACGGAGTCATTTAAGGTCTCTTTAATATCAGGCTCTCGATAATGATTCAATTGGGCCACATTGGCCTTAAATGAATAGCTTGCGCATACATTCCACATCCACTGTATGGAAAAATGATTATGAGTGGCTATAACATAATCAGTACTGTGCAGGCATTTGGTCGCCCAATCAGGACGAATATGATCTTTAACACGTTCAACATGCTGCAGCATATAGAAATACTCGGGAATTTCGGGGCTGAAACGAGTTTTTTCTGAATAGCGTGGAAAGTAGATGCAACGAAAACAATAGCTGGCAAATTTTTGGCATCCTTCGGATTTCACACTCTCACCGAAACTCATTAAATCATGCCAGTTGGTTATGTTACCCAAAGGCATGAGCACTTCATGTACTCTACAATACGATGAGAGATATCGACACCGGGGTAATCCAAACCCTTAACGCACACAGCAAACTCTTTTCTTTCCTCATCTAGAAACAAGGGCTGGTAGGTAACTCTTACATTATACGTGGCCTTGTCACAGGGGTTGGCTACCAGTGACACTGTACGAGGTATCCTGTGCTTATGCTCTTCAGGTACGGGGCAAGATATGAAATGGGCATAATGAAAGTCTAAACTATGACCCCATTCATAATACCAGATTTTATGCATCGCCTTAATGGCAGTCACAAACGGTTCCGATTGCTCTTCATACCACAACTGACAATAGGTCCTTGGATATTCTTCGTATGTTTGGCCTATAAAATTTATCATCGTTAGAACTCGTACAACCGGCTCCGCTTGAACAACTGTGGGTCTGTTATCGAAATAGGCTCCAAAAATGTAGTAAGAAAAATTACGATTTTGATATTCTTGCCAATAATCATTGTGGATTTTAACATCCAAGAAAGATGGGTACCAGACACATGAATGATTTAAATTCCGATTTTCATATTGGGGATTATTGAGATCTTCAATCGGTAGGTAGGGTATTTCTTGGGCAACATTCTCTACAAACATTTCTTCACTGGGAGCTGAAAATAAAGCAAGAGACAAAATTATCAAAGTACCTACACGTTGGTATTATTGTAATAGGCGACCATATTTTGGATAAATAAGTTCTTCATCGAGAACCCACAACGATATTGTGGTTGCTTCCGAACATGTTATGGGTACTTAAAACAAGAATATTATTTTTTTTACTTTTAGTGAAGTGTATCAAAAGCTTCGACATAGCCTAAATAGTCGGCCTAGTTTTACTTTTTAACGTTTGATTTAAAAATTCTATAACTTCATATTGTAAATAATCAAAACCACAAAAACAAATATGATCGTATGACGAGAGTGGACAAAACACATAATTAACAAATGTATTCAGGTCTTTGAAGACAAAGTCTTGACAGAAAGAATACGGATAAACAGAAGAAAGGAAGCAACATGTAATATAAAATTGAGAATGATAATTATAGCAAATTTCGAACCACCAGTACAACTGCGGTCACCGCAGTGATGCAGAGGTTAGAACTCAAAGAATTCTGATGAAAGAATGTGCTGATTCTTGAAACATGTAAATTCAACCCAGTTTCGAGCCCCAGCTCAGCCAAGAAAATTATCAATAAATATTAATAAAAATTTCATGTTATAAAATTCCTTCCTTCAGTAAAAATTATTTAATGAAAATTAAATTTGATGAACCTAACTAAAAATATCGAAACTAATAAATAATATTTTCAAATGTTGAAAGATTTTCCACATTCATTTTACAAATGAAAAAAAAAAAAAAAAATAGTGCGATATACAATATATATTTTAAAGATTTGTTGTGGTAAAATATTTTATTTACACTAAAACAATTCATAAATAAATTTTTTTGTCTGGCAGTTGCAAAAATTGTTGCGTTGTGATCTGCTTTATTGTAAATATTTTCGTTATGCTATGAATCCGATAGAAATGTTGCCTATTGACATGAACTAAATTTAGAATTATGCCTTTTTTTTATTTTATTCATATTTCAATTTTGCCTTTTTGTTTTGAATTTCATAAGTTTTTTATAAATTAATAACAAACCAGTGTTGCCACTTCTTGGGTAATTATTCGAATTCGGTGTAATTTTTACCGTACTTTTTTCAATGTATATACCTATTACTTAGGTGTAATTTAAAGGTCTTTCGTTTTAAAGAAATAATATAAATATGATATAACAGTGATGACATTTGAGACTTTCTTAGTTTTCACGATAAAGCGATAATTTCATTAATTTCGATTCCAAAAAACCACCGTCTTCTTAACCAAAGCTGCTAGTTCTTTTAACCCTTATGGGCGTGCAAAAACAAACACCTTATAATTCACCTTATATTACCTATTATTGGGCTTGGCAATATATTTGTTTTTGTTTTTTCAATCACATTGTTAATTTTTATATTACGAAAATTTCTGGCATGTTATAAAAAATTTATTATTTAATGAAAAAAAAATCCGAAAATTTTTTTAAGTGTCTTACTCATGTCTCAAAATAGTGCCCGAATAGTGTTTTTTTTTAATTATTATTTAAAATTTCGATGTTTGATTAAAATATAAATTGAATGTGCAAAAAAAACTTTTTGATATGTTTTTGTTGTATTCTCCTTCTTTAAATCCATATTTATTTACCTTTTCTTCTGTTCAATTTCAGACTTCTCTCAGATGTCCGTGTAAAATGTATATGACATTTAAATTTAATGTCCTCGTATATAGAAAAACCAAAATTAAAATAATTGTAAAAATGAAAACGATTTTAAAACAATTAACAACATGCGGCATGACAAATGCGGAAAACTTTTCGAGAGCTCGAAACAAATTCGACTAAATTTCACATAAAACAAAACAATTACATTACAGACGTTTTGTTAAATTCATATTTCTTTTATCAGTAATAAGAAAATAGCGCAACTGCCTTTATTAATATTTTCTGAAAAAGATATTTATTTTATCAACAATGAAGCAGTGGTAAAACATGTACGTTTTATCTATTTAACTTCCATTCCAGTTCTAGTTAATATTAAGGTAAGTAAGAAATGTTATATCCGGCTGGGCCGAATCTTTAGCACGCTTCAGTAAAAAGTTTTTGGGATTGGTTTTAATAGGGGACTTATAGATACTGTGTAATTCAATTTTTATAAAACCTGGCGTTACAATTTCTATTTATATAGTACTTATCTGTGCCAAACGTATTCGTTACGGCTGTAGATAGAATTTTTCTTCCCGGGAAATCGGGATGCATTTTACAATTTCCTGGGATTACCCAGGAAATTCCCGCCGAGTGTAAAACGATGCAAATGTTAAATTTAATTTACTTGAACAAAAACAAATAACCTGGGAATTATTTCTTTTCATAAGTTACTTTATTATATTCAACATTTTTTGTTTTTCGAATTCATTCTATGAGCTTAATTTCAGTTATGTATTTTATAAAGCTTTTTTGTTATAGTCCTATTCCTTCCATTTTTAGGAATGACTTTATACACTACCAGACTATTATCTTGTATCTTCTTGTAACATTTTACCTTAGCTATCCTTTGGATAGCAATGAAGTATATTGTATGTACAAAAAAATTTACAATTATTAGACACCAGCTGAATTTAATGCGTTTTCTGGCCCGCTACGGCCTTCGCCAGCATTCTATTTGTTATATCTAAAGAATGGTATTCATATAACTTTCTTCTCTTATCCTACCATGGTAAAGGGTGGATAAGGTTCGGCAAAGCCGATTGTAGCACTCTTACTTGTTTTAAGGAAAGTCTAAGTAAAATAAAAAAAAGGATATGAAAGTGTTACAAATATTAAAAAATGTACAGGACATTATAATTGTTAATGTTTTAAAGTTAATGTGGACAAATTTTTTTCTAAAGAATTTACAGAAAGTCTCAAATTTATTCAAACCAGGGACCGTAACAGTTATAAGAGATATCAAAAAAGCAGTGTTATTTTTTCCGTCATGATATAAAACTCAGTTGAGGAATAAAAGGTCTAATAAAACTCTTAACAAGTATGAAAGCTTTTTTCAGCTGTGCCGAATCTTTGATACCCTCCAGCGACAGTTTGAATATTTCAAGAGTGGGCTGTATATGATATCTGTATATTAATAACACTGTGCTAGTTGAAAAAACAGACAAGCTGAGCACCTGGCGTTTTAACCTAATTCGCGTACGTTGAATCCAGTGGTGCTATTCGTTTTTTTAGGTTAGCTCTGGCTTTCGAGATATACCGTTATTTCGAAAATGGAGGAGGTTGCACAACATATGCTCACGTAAATCAAAACGCTTAAGCTTATTGAAAAAAGTAAAAAAAAAAACAGAAATTCCGCAATAAAATTTAAAACAAAAAGTAAAACTGTTATTTAATATGCGCAATCGTTTTAGAAACATCATTTTTTTTTTTTTTTTTTTGGGGAAAAAATAATTTTTTAATGAAAATTTCGAAATATTTCTTTTTTAAAAATGCATAAAAAATTGGAAAATGCAGCTATGCTTCTAATTTTTTGCAGACATATAAAAAACGAAGCTGTAGGGGCCAAATTTAAGAATTTTATTAAACCCCCATATTTGTATGGTAGAAATTCTTAAATTTGGCCAGGTTGGAACAAATTTACCGCAATATATATGTCTGCTATTGTTTTAGGCGTATTAAATTAATTTCCCACAGTGGACTTTATATGGGGCCTATGGTAAATTTATGGACATTTATTAGTGCTTTATCTAGTCTTATAAAGCTCTCAAGTGCCGAATTTTATTATGATAGCATTATTTATTACGGTTTTAGGCGTACTAAACTGTTTTCTGAGAGTAGGCTTTATATGGGGCCTTGGGTAAATTCGAGACCGACCTTCACGAAATTTTTAAGTGATTTCAAGTCGTTTAAAACGAATTGATGCAAAATCGTATATTAATCTGTGCATATAATAATTATTTATGTTAGTTTTTGTAACAAAATTATAATTTTTTTTTTTTTTTTTGTGGTGGTTTCACATTTTTAACTATTAAACTGATCCTACTAAACCGATTTTACTAGACTTTAATTTCAAACTGCTTAGCAAAATTACTAGCAGTTTGACACCAAGTTTGTTCTTTTCTTCTGAGTGTTTTGAATATGAGCGTGTTTTCAACATACGGATAGACAGATGGACATGGCTAAATCGACTTAGAACTACTCCAGGCGCTAGAACATATATATATATTTTATGGGGTCTTAGATGTAAAATAAAAAAAGTTTCACACGGAATGATAAACTAAGTATATCGACATTCACCACTAGTTGTGGTGGAGGGTAAATAAATAGAGAGTTTTATTTAGTCTTCAAAAAATAAAACTCATTTGATTTATTAAATTTACACCAAAAGCTTGCCGGTGGTCAAATCGTTACAATTTGTAAAGCAGTTTTATCTAATCAACTTGCATTGCAATTTAATAAATCGACATTAAAATAATACAAAATAAGTTTATTTTTGGCTGAAAAATTCAAACTTCAAAAGAGTTTTATTTAATGACAGCGAAATAATACTCTCTTTTTAATGGTGTTTTCTTTTCTACAAAAAAATGTGACATTTTATTTACAAAAAATGCAATTTGATGTCTGTTTCTTAAAAACTTTGCTCCCAAAAAGGATAAGTTTTTTTAGAATAAAAAAAGCCACTCTTTTCGGGATCAAAATTTTTAAGAAAGAGACACAAAATTCCATTTTTTTTAACTAAAATGTCACATTTTTTTTGTAGAAAAGAAAACACCATAAGAGTTTTATCCGAACTTTTATTTTTGCATTGGAAAATAAAACTTAACTGTGGAGTTGAGATCTAAGATCACCATAGATTCTAAACCGGGCTTCCATACGAATCTATTGGTATATGACAGCAGGGTTGTTAGGCTTTTTTCTTAAAAAATCGTCAAAAGTTTTAACAAAATTCGTCAAAATCGTCACGAACATTTAACCAAATCGTCAACAAATAGTCAAATATTTAAATTTTACAAATCAGAGATAATTTATTGCATTGAATGGTTCAAAAATATAAATTTTTAGCAAGAAATTCTATTTATGGTAAAGAAAGTGATATGGTTAAGCAAGTGGGCTGAAATATACATATTTATCATTTAAAAAGAAAAATATAACAAAAATTTATTTGTTTCATTTATCCATATTCACAAAAACATTAAATAAAAAAGAAAATCTCATCTGCTTTTAACTCGGGCTATCTTTAAATGATTAATTTTTAGCGCTATCACTATTGCAAATGGTTTTTACTGTTGAAGGTGCTAAACCAAGGGTTCTATCTATATCAACAGCCTTTTCACTCGACTTGAAACGTTTTGTTATGTCCAGTTTTTGGTTTCAAGCTAATGCATTTTCTTCTCTTTGCACTCATTTTTCTACACAACTTCTTATTAAGAACTAACTTAGAATACTTAGAATAACTTAACTAACAGAATTAAATGGGAATTCGTTTTTTACACGCAAGTAGAAATATTCTTCGCATGTGATTATGACTTCAGTGATAAAATCCAATCGTATGTAGCGAAGCAAATCGAAATCATAAAAACGCAAAGCGGATTTAATCAATTTTGAAAAAGCGACGCAAATAAGACCGACGCAAATCGGGGCTCTAGTGTATACTTTTTGCAGTATCGATGACATGCATATACAGGGTTGCCCATGTTCGACGGACCCATGTTTTTTTTAAAAAAATCAAAGAAAAAAATAAAAATTTGGCGGTTGGCAATCTTAATCATTTAATTTGTTCCAAGTAGATTTGTTTACATCAATTTTTGAATATGATATCTCTCAAATGGCCGCCTCTGGCGTTGATGGCGTATTGTGCCCTTTTTGCAGCATTTTCCATCGTTTTCGCCAACATTTCGGCCGGAATAGCGGCTATTTCTTCACGAATGTTGTCCTTGAGCTCTTCTACGGTCCTTGGCTTGTTAACGTAAACCTTTGACTTCAAATATCCCCACAAGAAGAAGTCAGGCGCCGTCAAATCGGGCGAACGCGGTGGCCAGTCCAAATCACCACTTTTCGACATCAAACGGCCCGGAAACAAATTCTTCAGAAAATCGATTGTTATGCGACTTGTGTGCGGTGGAGCGCCGTCTTGTTGAAACCAGAACTGCCTCATACACTTTCGACGAATAATTGGCATCACAAAATTGGTCATCATGTCGCGATAACGCTCCTGGTTGATGGTAACAGCATGGCCATTTTCATTTTGGAAGAAAAAAGGCCCAATGACCGTTTTCGCACTAACGCCGCACCAAACTGTGACTTTTTCCTCATGAAGAGGCACTTCTTGAATCTCCTGAGGATTTTCAGTGGCGTAAATACGTCAATTTTGCTTATTTACGGTCCCATTCAATGTGAAATGGGCTTCATCGGACATGATAATTTTGTTCCAAAATTGCTCGTCATCTTCGGCCATTTCGATGACTCTTTGGGCCCATTCCAATCGACGAGGCTTGTCCACAGGCAACAATCTTTGCGTCAATTGAATTTTGTACGGGAACAAATGCAAATCAACGCGAATAATCCGTTGTAAAGTGGACCGAGCCATGCCCAACTGCTGAGAACGGCGTTTTTGGGATGTTCTTGGGGACCTCTCAACACTGGCTCGTACGGCAGCGATATTCTCGGCCGATCGCCTTGGTCGACTTTTATTTGGCCTCTTCGGATTAGAAAGAGCCTCACCAGTCGAAAATTTTTCGTATAAACGCTTAATGGTGTTCTTAGAAGGCGCACTTCTCACATTTTTTAATATTTTAAAAGCACGTTGAGTTTTCACAATTGACTTGTTCTGTTGAATGTAAATTTCAACTATTTCAGAGCGCTCGCGTCGCGTGTATTGTTGCATGGTAAAAATCTGCTTGGACTGACGCTTCAAACGCGGTATGTCATTAAGCGATCTGACATCTCTGTCAAAAGTTATGGCGTTGCCAGATGGGTCCGTCGAATATGGGCAACCCGTTACATATGTAATTGTAGAATTCGAAGTACTAATGCTTCTAATGAAAGCAACCAGGTTTGTGACAGGGGAAGAATTTTTTTTTGTTTAATTTCCAATAATTTTTGTATTTCGAAAAATGGATTTTTACGTTTTGGACTGTTCCCAATATAATTGTAAATATTTCTTGTAAGTGTTTTATTGATGCCAGAAAATCGTCATAACACTACTACTTTTAGAAAAAAAATCGTCAATCGTCTTTTAACTGTATTTTCTCAAAAAATCGTCGAAATGACGAAAAATCGTCACATCTAACAACCCTGTATGACAGGTCTACATTGGCTCTAGATAACTGTTATTTACGGTCCCTGGTTCAAACACTAATTTTATAAAAGTTTCATCAAATTAAAAATAACAAATTTTTTTTAATGCTTTACAAAACATATTTCACAAAATTTTTTCTACTGATAACATTGATTTTCATTAGAAAAATTAAAGAAAGACTCTATATTTACACAAATATTTTTAAAGATATTAAATAAACAAACAGTTCCAAAAAACACTTACAGTGACGGCCTAAATTATTGGTATAGAAAGCACTTTCAGCTTCAAAATTTATTTAAGAGCCATGTTAAAGTGATTTTTAATAAACAAATGCTTTTACTAATTAAATGGACTGATGAATTTTCCAAAAAATTCACTTGGTTTGTATTAAAAATTTTAATTATATGACCTTTTAAAAAAGGATTGCAAAAAGATACCCAGTTTGATCGATCTGGCCACTTTTTTAATCAGCCGTGAAATAGTAGATATACCAGTACTCCATAAATTCTGAAGTTTTGACATGTCAAAGTGTGAACGTTAGTGTTTAAAAAAATTTATTGATTTCATTTAAAATGGTTAACAAACAGAAGGAAACCGCAGAATATTGGCGCAAAATTAGTCTATTTTTACACTATCAAGGCAAATCTTTTGCTGGGATTAGGGAAATTATAGATAGAAGTTGCTACACAATTCGAAGCTTCATGCAGCGTTGCAAGGGAGTCTCAACATTTGAAAGTGGAAAACACTCAGGTCCCTCTAAGCAGCTCTACCTGAGAGCACTAACGGAGACAATTGTCGTGTTTCTAGGCGTGACCTTTAATTTCGTTTATCAACCAAAAAACTACATATGTACGTGCATATGCGAATTACTCGGTAAAAAACGAGTAAGTACTTTACAAATTTGTGCAACGTAGTGCTGCGGATAACAATTAGGTATAAAATATATAACGTTTGTAATATACAAAATGTTTATAAAAATGTAAGTAAAGCTTGCGAATTAAGCTTCGTTCACGATGGTAGCAACATTTCCACTGGTGTTCACAATAAAGCGACAATTTTTTCACAACCACACACATTTTCAATTAAGAATTGCTTTGCAAATTTTGCCCACAACAATACATATTGCGTATTTATTATTATTTTTTAAAACATTTTATTAAAATTTTCATTCAAAACTAAATAAAATTATTTATACACGTCATCTACAATTTCATACAAATTGTTGCTGAAGTAAAAGTAGACTCAACTTTTAAAAAAAAAAAACTTTAGTTACATTTTTGTTTGAAAAATGAAAGGAAAATATATAAAATACTTTGAGAAGAAATAGGATAATAGCATGGTGAAATAAACAGGTGGCAGCACTACGCCAGATGACGATTTTTTGCTCTTGCATTGTTTGTCTAGGTTTATGTCAAAGTTTTGTTTATGTTTACAAAAAGTCCACGTTTTGTGCTGTGATTATTGTATTTTATTTAAGTTTTTGATAATTTTTAATCAAAATAAATAAGATATTGATCATAATTAAATAAAAATTGGCTAAAAATTAATTTATTTCATCACGTTCAGTGGCACGCTGTGATTTTTTTTAAATGTATTTTTTGACGTAAACGGTGATGTAATTTCCATTTTTGTTGTAATGTTGTATTTGTTGCCGTAACGATGCCACCTGCTTATTCCACCATGGATAATAGAAGAAAATTAAAATTACAAAATTGGTTCTCCTATTGTGAAGAAAAATATTTACTTTTTAAATAATAAATATTTAATTGGATAAATAAATATTTTGTTGTTTTTAACATAAATGGTTAAATTTTTTTTAATAAAATCTTGTCTTGTCTTAATCTACATGACTCACAAATTCGAACCGTCACAAATTCAAACCGTCCAGAAATTAGAACCGGCCATTTCAATGTATTGGACGCTGTGGTTCTAATTTCTGGAAGTGTTTTTTATTTGTTTTTATTTCTACTAGGAAATTTTTTTTATGATTTTGAACGTAATAGGCGAAAAATTAAACGCTCTAAAATTAAAACAGGGGGTTCTAATTTTTGGAATTTTTTTGTATATTTTTTTTTTGTATTTTCACTACAAATTAGTTTTTTTTCGCTCATTAAATTTAAAATAAAACAGGGAGTTTTTGGTGGTGTGTACAATTCGGTCATATGCGTATGAAATTTGATATGCTTGTACAAATTTGGGTCAGTTGATAACTGAAGGTCAAAGTGAAGTGTTCATACGTGTGAAAGATAAAAAATGACAAGCAAACGTAAAAAAATGCCTAAGGTTGAAATATTAAAAAGACTTAATGAAGGCGTAAGTGGAAATCGTTAAGTTTAAAGAAATGAAAAAAAACAAGTATCACTGATTTTATGTTAAAGACCAATTAAGTACCTAATAATTAAAAAAGTTTTTCTATGAATTTAATATGTTCAATTGATCAAATGTTATTAAATATAAACTATTTTGAGTTTAAATAAAGCTTACACAACTATTCATTATTTATCACTATTTCATTAAAATTTTATCATTTTCTGTAAAAAAAAAGTCTAGAATTCGAACTTTTCAGAAATTTGAACTGCCCGGTGCACAAAGTGGTTCTAATTTGTGAGATTCTACTGAAAAATATACCATGTTTTTTTTTCTTGAGAGGATTAAAATTTACAGTTCTATCGACTTTTTGACTCCTTTTTTTGGTTTTATATTAGTTTTGCATTTAACTGTAAAAACCCCTACGCTAGAGAAAATTTTGTAAATTATAAACCGATCATCATGAAATTTGGCAGTGTGATTTAGGCTTTCTATAGGGCTTAGGGTAAACTATGGACCGATGTTAACGAAATTTAATAGTATCATTTCTAGTTATATAAAACAAATTTGTGCAAAATCTTATAAAACTCCTTGCATTTCGCCACCATTTATATTAGTTTTGGAACAAAATTATCAAATTTTTGGGAAGGTTGTTCCACATTCCTACCGAGCCGATTGGTTGGATTTCAATCCCAAACTGCTTCGGAAAACTATAAATAATTTGACATTAATTTCAATAAACAGACAGGCGGACATAGCTAAATCGAATAAGAATTACTTAAAGATCCAGAATGTACATTTTTGATGGGGTCTTGATATGAATATTAAAAAAGTTTTACAAGGAATGACAAACTTAGTAAAACTTCTTCACAACTGGTTGTGGAAGGTATAAAAAGTGGGTGTTAAATAGAGTTTTTCTTTGCCGGTAAAGCGGCATTTATTTTTTCGATTTCCACGGAATTCCCGCTTAATATAATTTTATTTGTTCGAACAAACAACAAACAATTCATAAGATCTATTGAATAAGCTTATCAATGCCGCAATAATAATTTTTTTTCACAATTGCCATCATCTGCACTAAACCAAAAATCCAATGAAAATGTACGTTAAGCAAACGAAATTACGTTTATTAAAATATTTTCGTTGGCTCAACGAATTAGTCGTTAATATCATGAAAATAATACCTTTATTTACATTATATTAACGCATAATTCGTTGAGCCAACGAAAAACGTAATTCGTTTGCTTACATACATTTTCATTGGATTTTTGGTTCAGTGTGTTACAGAAAAGTACACAGAAAGAAAAACACAAAAATTCAAGTACGAATAACACTAAAACGTACTCAAAACAATCCAAAATGGGATTACTTTCGAAAATCAATCCCGGAATTTCTTGAAATAAGTACAGTTATTTCCGCTTAATTGAGTTTCTAAAAATGCACGACTTTTGACGCAATTAAACGGGAACTCAATTAAGCAGTACTCGGTTAATTGAGTCGCCGACGCAATTAAAACGAAAATCGCTTAATTCAGCAAGATGTGCAATAAACCGAAACACCCATGTGTAGATAGAAAATGTAACTCATTTCTTTATTTATTTTATATAACATTTATTTATAAAACTGAAACATGAAACATTACTTTCTTGATTTTTGTGGAGCAAAAACACATTAAGTAGAGGGAAACAATTAACCGAAACATTTGCTTTTGTTTTTCGCAATGTGGTCTTATTTTGCGAAATAATTAAGCGGGTGACGCAATTAAACGGAACTCAACTAAACGGGTATTTTTACATAGACTGTTATACTGAATGATTTCGTTCCATGGTTTTTAGTGCAATAAAACGGGAAACTCAATTAAGCGGGGCTCAATTAACCGAAAACTACTGTATAGCATCTTTTAATCAAGTAAAAAAAAGATTAAACTTTTCGTTGTGTTTAACCCTCCGGAAATTTTAATAAATAAAAAAAATAAAATAAGAGAAAAAAACCAATTAAAACGCTTAAAAAAATCTTAAGTCTAAGTCAGCCACAGCACCTTACTAATCGCTTAGAAATCCCAGCTTTTTAAACACTTTTATTGAACGTTCTATTATCTCATCCTTCATACGCCACAGGCTGAAATCCACTACGGAGTCATTTAAGGTCTCTTTAATATCAGGCTCTCGATAATGGTTCAATTGGGCCACGTTGGCGTTGAATGAATAAGCCATGCAAACATTCGATGTCCAGTCAATGGGAAAATGGTTATGAGTTGTTATAACATGATCAGTACTGTGAAGGCATTTGGTAGCCCAATCAGGACGAATATGATCTCTAACACGTTCAACATGCTGCAGCATATAGAAATACTCGGGAATATCGGGGCTGAAACGAGGTTTTTCTGAATAGCGTGGAAAATAGATGCAACGAAAACAATAGCTGGCAAATTTTTGGCATCTTTCGGTTTTCACACTCTCCCCGAAACTCATTAAATCATGCCAGTTGGTTATTTTACCCAAAGGCATGAGCAGCTCATCAGTATCAATTACCGCCACATACTTGTAACGATACATATTTCGATACAAACAGTCATTGTATGGAATCAACTCTTGTAACCATTGAGACTCGACTTTTTTTTTAAATTTTAAATGACGATAACTATGCAAGCTGCTAACTTTCTCAGACAAGCTTATTGGTCGGTATTCCAGATAACCTGTATCGCGATAATATTCTAGAACTTTTGTTGTATTTGGATGCACTTTTAGCTGATACATTGTTATTTTTTCCGCTCCCAAAGAACGCAAAGTTTCAATGTACTCTATAATACGGTTAGAGATATCGACACCGGGGTAATCCAAACCCTTAACGCACACAGCAAACTCTTTCCTTTTCTCACCCGGAAACAAGGGCTGGTAAGTAACTCTAACATTATTTGTAGCCTTGTCGCATGGGTTGGCTACCAGTGACACTGTACGAGGTATCCTGTGCTTATGCTCTTCAGGTACGGGGCAAGATATGAAATGGGCATAGTAAAAGTCTAAACTATGACTCCATTCATAATACCAGATTTTATGCATCTCTTTCATTGGAGTCACAAAGGGTTGCGATTGCTCCTCATACCACAACTGGCAAAAAGTTTGTGGATAATCTTTGTATGTCTTGGCTATAAAATTCATCATCACTAGAACCCGTACAACCGGCTCAGTCTTAACCACAGTGGGTCTGTTATCAAAATAGGCTCCAAAAATGTAATAAGAAAAATTTTGATTTTGGTATTCTTGCCAATAATCATTATGGATTTTAACATCCAAGAAAGATGGGTACCAGGCACGCGAGCGATTTAAATTGCGATTTATATACTGGGGATTATCGAGATCTTCAATCGGTAGGTAGGATATTTCCTGGGCTATTGTCTCCAGATATTCACTGGGAGCTGAAAACAAAGCAAAAGAAAAAAATGTATCAGAGTATTGAGGTGTATATCAATAAACCATATTTATTTGTTTATTTGATTAGATAAACTGAATCAGAAAACGACTAGAACCGAACTGTAACTAAACTAGAGCTAAAGTAGAACTGAGTTGGAAACACATTGTTCCATTTTATTATAATATTGTGTTCACTGGTCAGGGGATAAGTGCTTTAAGAGCAATTGACACAAGTTTCCCGCAGGGTTATAGTAGCAGTAACCTTGTTTATAATATTGAGCAGAGTAATACCTCGCTAACTGGTACACTCTGTCAAATTATATACTATAATTAATAACAGATTGGAGAGCATTAAGGAATCACTACGGGAAGAAAAAGAACAGGCCTTCAATCGCATCGTAACTGTGTAGACAAAACAAATACCCTTCGTAAAATAATGGAGCAAACGGTCGATTGGCGCACACCACCCTACTTAGTATCCGTAGATATTAAAGAATCACGAAATGTAGTGCTTTATGGGATTAAAAGCAAATGGTGTTCCAGAAAAATTGATATACTTAATTTAAGCCATTTACAACAGTAACACACAACAAGTTCGAATTAATGGTACACTCACAATATTCTGTACGTAAAATTAGCTGAAATTGTAATATAAAATAAATGAAAGTTCAATTAAAAACCGGTCTACCTATTTTTCATTTATTTTTAGCAAAAAGTTCATTTAATTTTTACTGTCAAAAATTCAACACCATATTCCGTAAAATCAAATAAATATTCAGTTATTTTGTAAAATTTTACTGTCAAAAATTCAACACCATATTCAGTAAAAAAGATTAAATATTCAGTTATTTTATTAAATTTTCGTTTACTCCACAAAAGAGCCGAATTTCTAAAAAATACCAGACAGACACCTGTCCGCTTGTTTTTCTTATAAGCGAAAGAGGGAGAACTCTCAATTATAAGACACCAGCAGCATGACCGATATGGCTTCGCAATTATTTTACTTTTAAAATTTGATGTATTTAACTAAATTATTTTAACAAATAGAAAATGGGAATTGCTTACACAAAACAAGCAATTCATTTTTTATAGATAAGTAAAAATTAATTTTTGGTAGTAAAATTATATAAAATAACTGAATATTTAATTGTTTTTACTGAATATGGTGTTGAATTTTTGACAGTAAAATTTTATAAAATAACTGCATATTTATTTGTTTTTACGGAATATGTAGTTAATTTTTTGACAATTAATTTATATAAGATAACTGAATATTGATTTGTTTTTACGGAATTCGCGGTTGAATTTTTGACAGTAAAAATTAAATGAACTTTTCGTTGCTTTAAATTACATTTTTATTTACTTTAACATAAAGAAGAATTTAACTCAATCAACGGACAATATTAACTGCAACTGAAAATCCGTATTAATATGCACTTAGTTTTTTGAATAACTGTTAGAATCAGTTAAAAATAAATTTGCTTGGAATTTTAAATGTTTATTTATTTAAAAATGACTGAACGGAATATTTCTTAAATAAACTACAGTCCGTTACTGTAATAATATTGTGAGTGTATGATCAGTAAATCCTTCAGGACAAATGCAGGAGTAAAACAAGGTTGCTACTTATCATCATTATTTATCGCAGTTGTTGTGGATGAGGCTTTGACAAGCTATGCAGGAAAATAAGGAGCATTGCTTGGGATCTTTAGAGGCATCAAGAAGATACAATCTGCTTATATCACAAAACTATAATATTATAAAGATTAAAATTAAGGATCTAGTTGCGCTTTCAAATTGTAAGTGAATATTGCCAAATGCTTTTAAATAACACAACTGACAACCATATTGTGGTAAAATATTTATGCATAAGATATCTTTAATCTTTCTGCTATTTACGATGTATGATGTGGATAGAAGTGTGGCAGAAGACGTGTCACTCAGTTTAAGCAAGGCAAGGTGAGCTTTTGGAGGGCTGAAAAAATTGTGGTGATCAACGATTTTCAATGCCTGTGTGAAATCCAGATTGTTGTAGGTTAGTGAGACATGGCTTATGACAAATACTATAGAAAGGAGACTACAAAAACGTATTGATAAAGAAAAGTCTACGAATAATATGCCGCATCCTTTTTTCAGTTCTCTATTGGTTTTTAACTCTTCACACAATGCAATATAAATTAAATATTATTATAGACATTTGTGTACATACTGAACTTAATTATTTAATGAGCAATAATAATTCGTTAAATAGTGTTCAAAGATTGAACTAGTACCAAACTAGTACAAAAATAACCAGTACTAATTCTCAGCTATAAACTTTTCTATACCATCTTAATGCTCAAATTAGCATTGAGTGTGCTTGGAACATCACTAGTACTATTGGTTCTAGACGTGTACTAGTACACTTGGACCACATTGGGTGCTTCTTTTATTAGCATTCAGCATTTTGCATTTTAACATTTTTTTTAATAAAAATGCAAATAAATGATTTGAAATCAACTTTAAGAAGCAGTATCAAAATAGAAATATGTACTGGAATTTTAGTTTTGTTACAAAAAATTCTATCAGTCTACAAGTGGAGCCTTTGTACTACATCAAGTACTGGTACTCATATGCACAAGTATTTATATAAAAACTCTAACCCCGTTAGCACTAGTACTTCTTGTTCTAGTAATGGTACTAGTGGCATTTAGACAATTAACTCTTAATCTTCTTGAGGGTTATTAGAAATCAACAAATACATATAAATCATTAAAAAAAATGCACGGCAATAAGCCAAGAATAATTTAAAACCTAAAGGATGATATAATTCGGCGCATTAACGACATTGAACCTCAATTATATCTCAGAGTCAAAAAAAATATGGACCATCGGATAAAGGTATGCCACTGAAGCCGTGGCGAGCATTTGACCGATTTTTTGTTTCACACATAATTGTCATAGATCCTTCTATCGTAATAAAAAAGTAAAGCGTGTTTTTTTAGAGTGTCACAACTTCGAGTTGGCATCACTGCTTTGACAGCTGTTGATTGCTTTTTGTTTAGTTTGCTTTGAAATTTCATTTAACCAGAGCAAAGCGTGCAAATTGTTAAAATTTTAAAAAAATTTAATCTAAACTCTAACCCCGTTAGCACTAGTACTTCTTGTTCTAGTAATGGTACTAGTGGCATTTAGACAATTAACTCTTAATCTTCTTGAGGGTTATTAGAAATCAACAAATACATA
The DNA here is from genome assembly GCA_963931875.1 of Pollenia griseotomentosa. Taxonomy (NCBI): domain Eukaryota; kingdom Metazoa; phylum Arthropoda; class Insecta; order Diptera; family Polleniidae; genus Pollenia; species Pollenia griseotomentosa. The sequence continues at coordinate 182,442,102 of OZ007563.1, read as the reverse complement.
TAAATCATTAAAAAAAAAGCACGGCAATAAGCCAAGAATAATTTAAAACCTAAAGGATGATATAATTCGGCGCATTAACGACATTGAACCTCAATTATATCTCAGAGTCAAAAAAAATATGGACCATCGGATAAAGGTATGCCACTGAAGCCGTGGCGAGCATTTGACCGATTTTTTGTTTCACACATAATTGTCATAGATCCTTCTATCGTAATAAAAAAGTAAAGCGTGTTTTTTTAGAGTGTCACAACTTCGAGTTGGCATCACTGCTTTGACAGCTGTTGATTGCTTTTTGTTTAGTTTGCTTTGAAATTTCATTTAACCAGAGCAAAGCGTGCAAATTGTTAAAATTTTTAATCTAAATAATTGTTATATTCGTCAAACTTATCGTGTACTTCTTCCATTTTCCGATGAAGGTTATTTCTGGTTAATTGGGTACGTCAATAAGCAGAATTGTCGCATTTGGAGTGAGGAGAATTTACAAGCTTTTGTGGAAACACCATTACATCCACTGAAAATTACTGTCTAATGGCCCAATTAAATAGCCACAAAAATCGTGTCATTTAACCCCATTGGATTATGGCTTATATGAAAAAATTTAATATTTTCATGAATATACGAAACAATACCAGTTTCGGAAATATAAAATTACATACTTTCGAATTTTCGAAAATAGCTCAAAAAATCAATTTTTAATAAAAAAATTACCCTTATTCCATTTAGCGTTATCAATACGAAACGATATCGTTTTGTGTCGATTGTTGCAAATCGGTATGCCCATTGTCAATATCAAGTTTTATCGATAAGCGTCGATGTAATTTTGGTATGCCGTACGCAACGTTAACGTTCGCATCGATTTAAATTGACTCTGTTTTTGTCGTCAGTCTTATTGGTGTCGAAACAGTTTTTTTCTTTTTTATTTTTCAAAAATAATAATGTTGAATTAAAAAAATGAAAAAATAGCAACAAAGTTTCGGGAAAATTGCAAAAATTTGCAAAAATAGCGAAAATTCGCGAAAATTTTATGTATTCCAAACAAGCCAAAAAATTGATTAAAAGTTCCTAAAACTATAAGGAATAGCAAAAATTCCATGAAAATCGCTAAATTACCGCAAATTCCCGAATTTTAGCCATGTTCGCGATAGAAGCAATTTTTCCTGTAAGTTTTCTGATTCTTTACAGTTTTAACGATTTTTAATACATATAAAATTTTTCTTTCATGCCGCTTTTATCAAATTTTTGCGAATTTCCACTAATTTTGCCATTTTTATGGAATTTTAGCCATTCTTATGTTTTTGGGGACTTTAAGTCAATTTTATGGCTTGTTTCAAATAAAAAAGAATTTCGCGAATTTTCGCTATTTTTGCAAATTTTCCGAATGTTTGCAATTTTCGCGTAACTTTTTGTTGCTCTTTTCGGCAATCGTCGTACCGTTCTGTTTTTTACAGGGCACTATCAACACTGTCGATTTATACGGGGCGAAAAGTGAAATCAATACCTTATGGCATTAGTAAGGGTGATTTTTTTAGAATAAATCAAGCTACCCTCTTTGAGAGCACAACATTAATAAGAAACGAACATCAAATTGCACATTTTTAATAAAAACTTATTAGAGATGTTCTTAAAAAAACGATAAACAATCGACATCGTTACATTGCTGTTATGGCATACAAGTTTTGTATCGAATTGATGACGATGTCGATAAAAATTGATTTTGATATTCAATTGATGACGATGACGACGACGTTAAATGGAATAAGGGTGAATATTATTTTTTTTTTGTCGATATTCCTTTTTAATACTTTCAAATCAATTTAGAAAACTCACAATTAAAACATTTGATATTTTAAAATATAATCGAAGTTTTTAAGAAAAACAAGACTTTTCTTAAACACAAGCCATTTAACCCCATTGGATTATTTTCTTTGGGGCTATGTTAAGTCACTTCTCTACGTCGATAAACCACAAACAATTGAACACCTGGAAATCAACATTCGAAGAGTTATCGGGAAAATACGGCCGTAAATGCTGCGAAAAGGTGTTGAACATTGGTGTTCCAGATTGCGCCTTCTACGCGCCAGCCGTGGCGGCCACATTGCAGAAATCATTTTTGAACATTAATTTAATAAAATTTTCTTTCCAATAAAACCCGTTTCATTGATATTAAAAATATATTTCCTTGTTTTATTATGATTTAAACTTGTGTCACTCTGAAAACTTTTTGTTTTATTTACAATTAACATCGTGAGTGTTGGTTTTACCACCCTTTATATAGATGCCAAATCCAAAACTTAAACTCGAATACGAGTGTTTGATTGCCAACTCAAATTTTGATCTAATTGGGCTAACTGTTTACAAAATCCAGAGTTATATCGGTTTTTCCATATTCTCTCACCGGTTCACAGGCGTAAAGTTTGAATTGTCAAGTCTTGAGTTTTTAGGAGAGAGGGGTAAAGAAATGCCATTTGCTTTTTAGCAACTTTGTAGATAATGTTATGGCAAATATTTTTTTGGTGGAACATATTAACCCTCTAACTCCCACTTATAACGGCATTTTTGGCTTTTTCTAACAAATCTTAAAAAACACCTCGAAAAAGAAGGAAATCGGGGATGAAATGTAAATAACAAAAACCAGTCGAATTCAAGATTGTCCATTTTAGATTTTTGAGGCGGTTAAAGTTTCCCAGCTTTGCCCTGTTTTTGCATCATATCGGTATATGCAACTGTGTTTTCTTTATAACAGAGGCGTAGTGTATGCTCAGCATCTTTGTTGAAAATGTTATGGCAAATATTTTTGTGGAACTTATTAACCCACTAAATCCCCCTTATAACGTCATTTGTTGGCTTTATTTTAAGAAATCGTCAAAAAACACACCGAAAAAGGGGAGGGCGGGGAGGAAATGTTCCAAAACTTAACACAAATACCAAACACCAGTTAAATTGAAGATTACACATTAAGGGTTAATACTACCCGTTGTCAGAACCCCGTATTGCTTTTGTATTTAACTTTGTCATCCTTCCATAATTTATTAAAGGGGTACGATAAAGCCCGGTGCCGAAAAACACTGAAAAAACCCTGAAACCGAAACGAATTAAAAAGATTGTGCAGAAATATGGTTTAGTTTAGTTTGCTATGAATGAAAACGATTCCACGAAATTTCTGAATTATTTGCCCATAATTTACTGTAGAACCGATATAAAGATCGCTCCAAGAAAAAAAACACTTTAATACGTGGAAAATTATATTGTTATTAAAATTGGCACATATTTTTTTGTCAGATTGTTTTTTTTTTTTTTCATTATTTATCACATTTATGTCTCTCGAAAAATTCGATTACTTTTTAGAGGGCATAGAAGATTTGGCACAGCCTTAAATTTAGCATTCTTTATTGTTGGTTTGAAATTTACCAGTTCTTCTATCCAATTTTATTTTCTGTTTGTTTTTTACATCATTTAATGTAACAAAATACACCAAAACAAATGCGATCGTTAAAATAAGAAATATTTTTGAATTTAACACAATTTTCCGCATTATTACTGTAAAACTCTATTGTTGAGTTTCGTAAATAAAATGATTAATGAAAAACCAAATTTTTAATAATAATATTTTATTAATGAAGAATTTTTTAAATTGCACAGATTTTTGAAAAACACAAAAGTCAACTTTTAACACGTTCGAGTTATAGCGTCACATAATTTGTGGTGATATGGATGTCTTAGAGAAACTTATGTAACACATTATTATTGAAATGTGTTTAAAAATTTATTGTTCTATGAGAATTCATTATTAATTCAGTGCCGGAAAATTTTTTTTTCTATATTGTTTCCATATTAAAATATTCACAATAGGGCAACCTTAAATTAATATTTTTCCATACGAAAATAAAAAATTTCAATGTTTGTTATTAATTCAACCTGGTTTTTATTGATTTTAAGCTGTTTTGTAGTTCACTTTTGGCCCCCGAAAAAATTGATTGCAGGTTCCCTGGTTATTTTCTTCTTTATAAATTACAACAAAAAAAAAATAAATAAAGAGTAATGTTCTGTTGTTGCTGTTGTTATTATTGCTGTATAAGCATATGCAAAGTCTATTTAATTAAATAGACCTTGAGCATAAGTTTGTTTACTTTTTTAACAAATATGTGGTTTTGTTTACATTTTCTATTGTTTTTTTTTTTTTTTCTTTTACCGTGCACTGCATGCGATTCGATAGCAACTAGTACTGGCACTTTTTCTTATTCTTTGTATGCACTTTTTACAAAACACATTTAAAAAAAACCTGTTTATTTTTTTTTTAATATAGTCCGCCAATCTTACTTTTAGAAAATTAAGCAGCTTTAGGTTTATCTTTACGTTATTGGAGCAGATTTCTTTTCCGATTTAAACATTTGTAAAAGATTTCAGCGTTTAACAATAATTTGGTTTTTCTCTAAGCTAATCCCGCGAAGCTCTACGTTTGTCTGCAGGAACCAGAGTCTCTGGTTAAACGTGATAAACTTTTATTTATTAAAGAAAAATAGAGCAAGTGCACTGGTATGTAATATTTACAAAAATGTAATGGCGCTTAAAAACCTTTTGACCGAACTTAAGGCGAATTCCCTCTGTCAACCTCTCTTAGCGGCATTCACAATAGTAAAAACCCTACCGATGTCTAGATCAAGAAAATCGTCCTCCTGATCTTAAAGCATTTCCTCAGCGGGCTTTTCCACAAATTTTATTGAGAGCAGGAATTTACAACATGAAATTAATTAAAACCCTGCTGGAGATTAAGAGTTGATTGTCAAAATGCCAGTAGTACAATTACTAGGACAAGAGTGCTGACGGAGTTAAAGTTTTTATATAAAAATACTATTGCTTATCAGTACCAGTACTTGATGAAGTACAAAGGCACCACTTTGACTGATAGAATTTTTTGTAACTAAAGCCTAGTACTCTGTTCAAATTTGTGAAAAATGTTGAGCAACATTGATTATTCCACACGAAAATTTTGGCATTTATCAATGTTACCAATCTTGCGAGTTTGTACAATTTGACGTTTTTATTCCTTCAAAATATGCTACATTGTTTCGTGTATGTAAACAAACGCCACATGTATTTTACTAAAATAATTTTTTTTTAATAAAAAATTTAATAAAAAAAAGTAAATATGGATAAAAAACTGTTACCGATTGTGTTATTTCAATTTTTTATTTCTTTTTTAATATTAAGTTCATATTTTTTGCTTTTGCTTAAAATTCCACGTGAAATAAAGGCAGCTTACATTATTTCGCAGTTGTAAAAAAAATGTTGCCAGAAACATTTCGGAACTTTTTCACAAAATAAACAGAGTACAACTCCATCAACATTATTTCGTAGATATTCCGCACAAGTTTTTTTCATATGCATTTTGACAGCATTTCACGTGAAATGTTGAACAGAGTACCAGGCTTAAACTAAAAACTCGAGTACACATTTGTATTTTGATACTGCTTTTGAAATATGATTTTAAGTCATTTGTTTATGTTAAAATGCCAAATGCTAATTTTTTTTAGAAATATGTAGTAACCAACTGGTTCTTAAGCACCCAATGTGGACCAAGTGTACTAGAACACATCTAGAACCAATAGTACTAGTGATTTTCCAAGTACACTCAATGCTTATTTGTGCATTAAGATGGTATAGAAAAGTTTACAGTTGGGAACTAGAACTGCATATTTCTCCGGCAAGGAAATATTTTATTTGGTAATTTTATTCTTGACTGAATTCGGGATTGAACTCGGGTCGAATTTACTAGTTTCAAGAACAACCACATTCTCATCATCAGAATTCTTTGCCGTTTTACCGTTTGCACCACTGCGGCGCCTGTCAGTCTATAGTCAAACATCAATTTTTAACCAATGGTAGTGGTGCATCGAAATTTGCTGTAATTGATTATCCATTTTAAATTTTATTTACATATCTTTATTTAGTTTGTATGGGAGCACCCCTAAGTAATGGAGATAAAGCGCAAGTATGTCTCGAGAAAATGTTGAGGACAACTAATTGAAGTCGGTCATACATTATATTCCCCTATGGGAAATTCCAGGGCAGTTATGGGACTTTTTCTTTCAATATTATTCTAGTCTATATTGAACATTTTGTATGGGAGCCCCCTTAAGGAGTGGTGATAGCGGGTAGGTATGCTAGAAGTTAATGATGGAGCTGTAAAATAAAGTGGGGTTTTTTAATTTAAGTTAAGTGTCCCCATTATTTGGGTATAAAAAAATTTACAAGTTGTGTATCAAATTTGGATAACATCTGAAAAGAAAGAGTGTATAAAATAGTGTGTTATTGTTTATTTTGTTAATAGGTGGGAGGTGCTAACATTTATAACTACTTCCTCAAATTTCGTTTAAATCGCCCTTATTCTGCGTTTCGATACGGATCGAAATTTTCTCCGTTTGTCAACTTTGGTATTCTGCGTTCTGTTTCAATATTTTTCTTTCGATTGAATGTATTCTGAATTATTTACTGACGGAAAATTGTTTGAATTTTTGTTTATTTCGTTTAAAAAACTGTCTGCCTTATTTATAAGAAATAAAACATGTTAATAAAATAATTAAACGGATTTTGTATGAAAATCCGTTTTATAAAGCCTTTATTAACCGGTTTTATTTTTTATAAATTAGACCGTGTGTATTTAATTATTATCGTTTTTTTTTTTTTACTTAAATTTAAAAGTTTTATTTAATTTATTGCACGTCAACAACAAATTCAGTCATGATCGAGTAATTTCTCGACTTGAAAGAAATTTTACTTCTTATTCTTTCAGTCGATACTGAACGAATCCAAATTATTTTTTCAGTATTGCGAAACTCAAATTAATGCTTTACAATACTGAACAAATCGGAACTATTTGAAATAATTAGATATTAAATTGCTTTCGAATAAAGAAAGTTATCGATCAAGACTGCCAGAATCAGGCCACAGAACATTACGAAAAGCAGGGAAATTAATTCATTTAATTTTTGTTTATTTTATTTATATAATATTTTTGTTTATTTTATTTATTTATTATTATATTTTATTGATTTTATTTATTTTATTTATAGTATTTATTTTATTTATTTTATTTATTTTATTTATTCTAGTTATTTTATTTATTTTATTTATTCTATTTATTTTATTTATTTTATTTATTTTATTTATTTTATTTATTTTATTTATTTTATTTATTTTATTTATTTTATTTATTTTATTTATTTTATTTATTCTATTTATTTTATTTATTTTATTTATTTTATTTATTTTATTTATTTTATTTATTTTATTTATTTTATTTATTTTATTTATTCTATTTATTTTATTTATTTTATTTATTTTATTTATTTTATTTATTTTATTTATTTTATTTATTCTATTTATTTTATTTATTTTATTTATTTTATTTATTTTATTTATTCTATTTATTTTATTTATTTTATTTATTTTATTTATTTTATTTATTTTTTTTATTTTATTTATTTTATTTATTTTATTTATTTTATTTATAGTATTTATTTTATTTATTTTATTTATTTTATTTATTTTATTTATTTTATTTATTTTATTTATTTTATTTATTTTATTTATTTTATTTATTTTATTTATTTTATTTATTTTATTTATTTTATTTATTTTATTCATTTTATTTATTTTATTTATTCTATTTATTTTATTTATTTTATTTATTTTATTTATTTTATTTATATTATTTATTTTATTTATATTATTTATTTTATTTAATATATTTATCACTGGTTTTCCCACACTAAATGTAACTTTTTAAAATGTGTAAAAAATTGCTTATTTTCTCTTGTCCGTTTTTAAACGTTTCATAGCAAAACTTCGAATCAGTTTTTTGTTTTAATACCTTTTTTCGACTGATGCGTAAGTGAATATCTTTTTTATCCGACTTATTGTTAGTGACGTCAAATTGAACAGAGCATAGACTCAAATTCACTGAGTTAAGAGAAATTGATTGATTTTTCTTTAAATGTGAAATAAACAAACGAAATTTGCGCATGTCATCTAAAAACAGAAAATAAGTATTTGAATAATTTTGATCTGTTGTTTTGATCAGTACTTTTATCATCTTGCTCTCACGAAAAATTATAGTTCTCGGTTTCTAGTTGGCTTGACATTTACTTTTCTTTTATCCAATTTAATTTTCTGTTCGTTTTTTACAATAGATTTTAAAACTTTTTAATTCAGCATTTCACAAAACACCAAAACCAATGCGATCGTTAATTCCGTATTTTTAATATAAAACACTATTGTTGAGTTTCGTGAATAAAATGATTAATAATGAAATCGAAATGATAATAAAAATGAAAACCTTTTAGAAATTATTTATAAGATGCATTTATTTTTTAAACAATAACAAGCAGAATTTTTTATATTGCACAGATTTTTCGCAAACTCCAAAATCATTTTTAACACGTTCGCGTCACAACGTCACAAAATATGTGATGTATAGAAGTTTTTACAAAAACTCATGTGGCACATTTTTATTGAAATTTATTTACCTACATACATACAAACCTACATAAATGTATAATTACGTAACAAACTGTTGAAAGTATTTTTTGTTTGTACTTTTGAGTCTCTGTTACCATGCGGTATATGTAATAAATAAGACTCCCCAGATAAACATAAATTAATTTTGTGCCACGCCCACTACCAAGATGTGTGTATCTAATTTGGAATCTTTGGCTCTTTTCTTACCCTACGGCATTTCAATTCCAAACTGATTAGAAAAAGCAATAAATTTTGTATTTATATGGAAAATCATAGTTAAAAAAATAGGATAACTTTTGTTTTCTTACAAACACCTTAAGTTCGAAAATGCAAAATCTTTGCATTAAAAGCATAAACATAAAAATATTAAATAAATTCATTATTAAAAGCCTTCTAATATTACTTTTTCAGCCAATTTCGAAAATTCGAACTAAATTAAAAATTTTCGAACATGGCTTATATGAAAAAATTTAATATTTTCATGAATATACAAAATAATACCAGTTTCGGAAATATAAAATTACATACTTTCGAATTTTCGAAAATAGCTCAAAAAATCAATTTGTAATAAAAAAATATTATTTTTTTTTTGTCGATATTCTTTTTTAATACATACTTTCAAATCAATTTAGAAAACTCACAGTTAAAACATTTGATATTTTAAAATATAATCAAAGTTTTTAAGAAAAACAAGACTTTTCTTAAACACAAGCCAAAGATTGTTTAAAATTGCAAAAAAAAATGATAACCATAAATATAAATCGTAAATACATTTTTAAGCCCTTTTTTAACCTTCCAGTTTTTGAAAATAAGTTCAAAATAAAAAACTGCAAATCCATTATTAAAATAAAAACTCAACAAGTCAAAACTTATAATACGATTCTCTAGAACTGGCCGAGAACTTAACCAGAATTTGCTAAAATTCGAGAGTACAAAATAAGGAAACTGTTAAAAATAATAAAAGAGAAAAATAAATTTAATTGTAAAAAAATCTAATTGAATAAATAACTTAAGTCTAAGTTAGCAACAACACCTTACTCTTCACTTAGGAATCCCAGCCTTTTAAAAACTTTTATCGAACGTTCTACGATTTTGTTCCTCAAGCGCCACAAGCTTAAATCCACCACGGAGTCATTTAAGGTCTCTTTAATATCAGGCTCTCGATAATGATTCAATTGGGCCACATTGGCCTTAAATGAATAGCTTGCGCATACATTCCACATCCACTGTATGGAAAAATGATTATGAGTGGCTATAACATAATCAGTACTGTGCAGGCATTTGGTAGCCCATTCAGGACGAATATGATCTTTAACACGTTCAACATGCTGCAGCATATAGAAATACTCGGGAATATCGGGGCTGAAACGATGTTTTTCTGAATAGCGTGGAAAATAGACGCAACGAAAACAATAGCTGGCAAATTTTTGGCATCCTTCGGTTTTCACACTCTCACCGAAACTCATTAAATCATGCCAGTTGGTTATGTTACCCAAAGGCATGAGCACTTCATCAGTATCAACTACCGCCACATACTTGTAACGGTACATATTCCGATACAAACAGTCATTGTATGGAATCACCTCGTGTAAGATATAAGACCAGCCATTTTTTTCCATTTCTAAATGACGGTAGTTGTGCAAGTTGCTTACCTCCATAGACAGGCTCATTGGTCGGTATTCCAGATAACCTGTTTCGCGATAATATTCCAAAACTTTTGTTGTATTTGGATGCACTTGCAGCTGATACATTGTTATTTTTTCAGCTCCCAAAGAACGCAAAGTTTCAACGTACTCTACAATACGATGAGAGATATCGACACCGGGGTAATCCAAACCCTTAACGCACACAGCAAACTCTTTTCTTTCCTCATCTGGGAACAAGGGCTGGTAGGTAACTCTAACATTATTCGTGGCCTTGTCACAGGGGTTGGCTACCAGTGACACTGTACGAGGTATCCTGTGCTTATGCTCTTCAGGTACGGGGCAAGATATGAAATGGGCATAATGAAAGTCTAAACTATGACCCCATTCATAATACCAGATTTTATGCATCGCCTTAATGGCAGTCACAAACGGTTCCGATTGCTCTTCATACCACAACTGACAATAGGTCCTTGGATATTCTTCGTATGTTTGGCCTATAAAATTTATCATCGTTAGAACTCGTACAACCGGCTCCGCTTGAACAACTGTGGGTCTGTTATCGAAATAGGCTCCAAAAATGTAATAAGAAAAATTTCGATTTTGATATTCTTGCCAATAATCATTGTGGATTTTAACGTCCAAGAAAGATGGGTACCAGGCACATGAATGATTTAAATTGCGATTTTCATATTGGGGATTATTGAGATCTTCAATCGGTAGGTAGGGTATTTCCTGGGCAACATTCTCTACAAATATTTCTTCACTGGGAGCTGAAAATAAAGCAAGAGACAAAATTATCAAAGTACCTACACGTTGGTATTATTGTAATAGGCAACCATAGTTTGAATAAATAAGTTCTTCATCAAAAACCCACAACGATGTTGTGGTTTCTTCCGAACATGTTATGGGTACTTTAAACAAGATAATTGTTTTTTACTTTCAGTGAAGGGTATCAAAAGCTTCGGCATAGCCGACTATTTCAGTTTTACTCTTTAACGTTTGATTTGAAAATTCTATAACTTCATATTGTACATGATCGAAACCACCAAGACAAATATGATCGTTAAAATAAATAATATTTTCAAATGTTGAAAGATTTTCCGCATTATAAATGAGGAGGTCCATTAAAAAACGAAACAATTCTACTATAACAATTTTTTTTTACAAAAAAAAAAAAAAATAATTGAAGCCAGTACGCCAGTACGATATCTATATATGTAGTATATGAAAATGAAAAATGTTTGTGTGTTTGTTTGTTGGCTTATAGACTCCTAAACTACTATACCGATTTTCCTGAAATTTTTACAGTAACATCACGTGAGCCCTTAAAATAAAATATGCTACTTGTTTTTAAAGGGGCAATGGAATCGGTACCCTCCATAGGATGCCAATATTAAATATCGCATACTTAAGAGCCGCTGCACGCATTTTGTTGAACTTCTGGTGGTAGGATCTTCTGAGCCCCAAAATTGAAATAAAATAGCAGCGGGGAAGTGGTATCCCCCATAGGGCACCAATGTTTAATATCGCATATTTTAAGAACTGTTATAGTAAGAATGTTCAAACTTTTTAGAAGTCACTCCTTTAGTATACTACACTTTTGAAAATAAAAATAAAGCGGGTAGGCGCAAGGGGCGAAATACCTCCCATATGGTGCATACATTTAATATCGCTCAACAGAAGAATTATTAAAGGGAGAGTCTTCAAACGTGGTTAATGCTAATATTATGGTAAACTATAAATTTCAATATAAAAATGGCGGGGTAGACAGGGGAGGAGCAGTACCCCTCATAGATAGAAATATTAATGAGCCGCTGCAAGCATTTTGTTGAACTTTTGGTAGTACGATCTTCTGAGCCCCAAAATTTAAATAAAATAGCAGCGGGGGAAGTGGACGCCAATGTTTAATATCGCATATCTTAAGAACTGTTATAGTGCGAATGTTCAAACTTTCCAGAAGTCACTGTTATGGTATACTACACTTTTGAAAATAAAAATAAAGCTGGTAGGCGCAGGGGGGAAATACCTCCAATAGGATGCATATATATTGAATATCTCTCAACTGAACACCTATTAAAGAAAGAGTCTTCAAGCGTGGTTAAAGCAGTGTAGCGAAGCGCACCGGGTTAATCTAGTGCAATATATATTTAAAATATTTGTTGTGGTAAAACATTTTATTTACAATAAAACAATTCATAAATAAATTTGTTTGCCTGGCAGTTGCAAAAATTGGTGCGTTGTGATCTGATTTATAGTAAATATTTTCGTTATGCTATGAATCCGATAGAAATGTTGCCTATTGACATGAACTAAATTTAGAATTATGCCTTTTTTTTATTTTATTCATATTTCAATTTTACCTTTTTGTTTTGGATTTCATAAGTTTTTTAAAAATTAATAACAAATCAGTGTTGCCACTTCTTGGGTAATTATTCGAATTCGGTGTTATTTTTACCGTACTTTTTTAATGTATATACCTATTACTTAGGTTTAATTTAAAGGTCTTTCGTTTTAAAGAAATAATATAAATATGAAATAACAGTGATGACATTTGAGACTTTCTTAGTTTTCACGATAGCGATCATTTCATTAATTTCGATTCCAAAAAAGCACCGTCTTCTTAACCAAAGTCACTATTTCTTTTAACCCTTATGTGCACGCAGAAACAAACACTTTATATTGCGCGGCAATTTAACCGGGTATTTGTGGGCTTGGCAAAAGATACTTAATTAATAAAATGATTAATATTAAAAATTTACCATTTAATAAGATATTCTTTTATATTCGCGCTTTTTGTTTTATCAATCACAATGTTAATTTTTATATTACGAAGATTTCTGGCATATCATAAAAAATTAATTATTTATTATGGCATTCAACAAACGAAAAAAAATCCGAAAATTTTTTTTTACTTAAAGTACTATATCTTTCGAAACCAAAACTTTTTTTAAACATCTTACACTTTTTATGTCTTTTATTTGTGTCCGAATAGTGTTTTTTTTTTTTAATTATTATTTAAAATTTCGATATTTGATTAAAATATAAATTAAATGTCTGAACAAAAAACGGGAACTTTAGTCTTATCACAGGTCACGCATACAAACATAGAGCAGTTATAAATCGCAAAATGGATCGAAAACTTATACCGAAAAACATTTTGATATGTTTTCGTTGTATTCTCCACCTTTAAATCCATATTTATTTACCTTTTCTTCTGTCCAATTTCAAACTTCTCTCAGATGTCCGGGTAAAATGTATGACATTTAAATTGAATGAACTCGTATATAGAAAAACCAAAATTAAAATAATTGTAAAAATGAAAACGATTTTAAAACAATTAACAACATGCGGCATGACAAATGCGGAAAACTTTCCGGGAACTCGAAACAAATTCGACTAAATTTTGCATAAAGCAAAACAATTACATTATAGACGTTTTGTTAACTTTATATTTCTTTTATCAGTAATTAGAAAATAGCGCAACTGCCTTTATTAATATTTTCTGAAAAAGATATTTATTTTATCAACAATGAAGCATTGGTAAAATATGTACGTTTTATCTATTTTACTACCATTCCAGTTCTAGTTAACATTAAGGTTTGGTATTTTCGGTAATAAAAATCACTAAAAACAAGTAAGAAATGTTATCTCTGGCTGGGCCGAATCTTTAACACCCTTCAGTTACAACTTTTTGGGAGTGGATTTAATAGGGGACTTATTGATACAATGTAAACCAATCTTTATAAAACCTGACGTCACAACTTCTATTTATATAGTACTAATGTGTGCTAAATTTCATGACCGTCCGTATGCGTGACGGTTGTAGGGTAGAATTTTTCTTTTTCCTGACTTTTTAATTTTTCGGGGACTTTTTCATATTGGAGAGTTAACGTATATAACCTGTATTTTGGAACTTCTTTGTTAGATGGGGTCACAAATCAATTAAATCAATAAACATAGAAGTAAAGATTATATCAAATTCGTAACTTATCTAAAAAATACAATTATCAATTTTAATACTTTTTTGAAATTCGAACGTACACCTTGAACATATAGGTACGAAATCGTACCTATTTTTGGTACTTTTTTTCAAAACACGTTTCTCCATTCAGAAGTTTAACTTTTAATTATTGTTTTTTATATAAAAATGTGGGCCATAAAACCATTATTTTTATGTGTTACATACAACATTTTAAACGCACAATAACCGCTCCACCTGTGGCACAATGGTTGACGAAAATATTTGCACAAAAAACAAAATACATATTTGTTTAACTTTATTTATGTATGAGCCGATTGTTTTTGTTAAGTTCTAAATCTAAGTCGTAGCAAACATTTTCTATAAATACTGAAATCTTATTAGCAAAGATTAATAGTTTAATTCAAGAGTTTATTAAATCACATTTGTTCGATTGTGCTTATAATAGCTATGGTTTTGGCCCTAGCTGCTGCCAAATGTTGCGATTAGTCGTTTCAATGTTAGCGAATCAGAAACAATGAAAAATATATAAATAAAAAGCTGAATCGTCCTGCAGGAGAATCTGGACCAATAATTATATCTAAAGAAGTTGATTGATTAAAATTATTTTTTTAAAGTTACATGTAATAAAATATTGTATACAGATAAACATATAGAGCCATAACCGCAGAAATAGCTCAAGCTTTTAATTAATTGGCGAAACAAAAGTCAAAATTCTAAAATACCAAAAACTTTACTAAGCCAGCAAATAACATTGCAAGAAACCCGTTCACCACTAATTCTTTCAGTTCACTACTAATTCTTTGTGTGAAATATGAACAGTTAACAGGTAACTGTACATAAAATTTACAAAAGAAAAACCAATTTGTCTGAGTTGGGGCGCGAACCCAGGCCAAACAACAACTTCAATACTTGTCAGTCGTGCATCTTAAGCTACGGTCACACTTATTAAATATTTGATCAAATAAGCGTAACCCCTACTTTTGTTAATAGTTAGTGAGATTTAAAATTGTCTTAATATTACAAAATAAACTAATTTCATCGAAATCAAAGCTTTAAGTGTGTTTTATTTAATTTTACTTTCGCAACCGAAAAATAGCCTTTCTTTTCTTAGCCTATTCATCTAAAATTTGTGTAGGGACTGGGTAAAATAATGGACCTGCTAAGCTTTTTTTTTTGCATATAACCCATATCTTTTAGCCTGAATTGGATGCAATGGACACAGACGACATGTGGTTTCAATACAACGGTCAAACGTTCCACGCTGCTTATGCCACTTTCTGCATTAGCGAATTAAGAGCATGGTCATCCCACGTAAAAGCGATGGGAACAAGACACTGAAATCGGGCTATTCGACTTTTCTTTTGGGGTTTCACTTTTTCTTGTCGCAGGTTTTTGCGACTACGCTAAAAACTGCAGCGGCCCTCAAAGCTTAAGCAACCAATACCATGGGTAACATTTAGCCTAATTTATTCGCCAAAGTCATGAATAACTCGACGTTTTGTATGCGCGCAACCCAGCGAAGCCAGCGCAGACCACTTAATTTAACGTTTTTTTACTTTATATAACAATTTTCGGTAATAACTTACACATATTTTGATTCGTTTAAATTCAAAGAATGAAAGCGATTTATTTAAGACTCGTTATTAGAAATTTTAATACATAAAAAAAATAAAAGAAGAGAAAAAAACAAATGAAAACTCTAAAAAAAATCTTAAGTCTAAGTCAGCCACAGCACCTTACTAATCGCTTAGAAATCCCAGCTTTTTAAACACTTTTATTGAACGTTCTATTATCTCATCCTTCATACGCCACAGGCTGAAATCCACTACGGAGTCATTTAAGGTCTCTTTAATATCAGGCTCTCGATAATGGTTCAATTGGGCCACGTTGGCCTTAAATGAATAACCAATGCAAACATTCGATGTCCAGTCTATGGGAAGATGGTTATGAGTTGTTATAACATGATCAGTACTGTGCAGGCATTTGGTAGCCCAATCAGGACGAATATGATCTTTAACACGTTCAACATGCTGCAGCATATAGAAATACTCGGGAATATCGGGGCTGAAACGAGGTTTTTCTGAATAGCGTGGAAAATAAATGCAACGAAAACAATAGCTGGCAAATTTTTGGCATCTTTTGGTTTTCACACTCTCCCCGAAACTCATTAAATCATGCCAGTTGGTTATGTTACCCAAAGGCATGAGCACTTCATCAGTATCAACAACAGCCACATACTTGTAACGGTACATATTCCGATACAAACAGTCATTGTATTGAATCACCTCGTGTAAGATGTAAGACAAGGGATTTTTTTCCATTTGTAAATGACGGTAGTTGTGCAAGTTGCTTACCTTCATAGACAGGCTCATTGGTCGGTATTCCAGATAACCTGTATCGCGATAATATTCCAAAACTTTTGTTGTATTTGGATGCACTTGCAGCTGATACATTGTTATTTTTTCCGCTCCCAAAGAACGCAAAGTTTCAATGTACTCTACAATACGGTTAGAGGTATCGACACGGGGGTAATCCAAACCCTTAACGCACACAGCAAACTCTTTCCTTTTCTCACCCGAAAACAAGGGCTGGTAAGTAACTCTAACATTATTTGTAGCCTTGTCGCATGGGTTAGCTACCAGTGACACTGTACGAGGTATCCTGTGCTTATGTTCTTCGGGTACGGGGCAAGATATGAAATGGGCATAATGAAAGTCTAAACTATGACTCCATTCATAATTCCAGATTTTATGCATCTCTTTCATGGGAGTCACAAACGGTTGCGATTGCTCCTCATACCACAACTGGCAAAACGTTTGTGGATAATCTTTGTATGTCTGGGCAATAAAATTCATCATCACTAGAACCCGTACAACCGGCTCAGTCTTAACCACAGTTGGCCTGTTATCAAAATAGGCTCCAAAAATGTAATAAAAAAAATTTCGATTTTGATATTCTTGCCATAAATCATTATGGATTTTGACATCCAAGAAAGATGGGTACCAGGCACATGAATGATTTAAATTGCGATTTTTATACTGGGGATTATTGAGATCTTCAATCGGTAGGTAGGGTATATCCTGGGCAATATCTTTCAACAATGTGTCTTCATTTGGAGCTGTAAATAAAATAAAAGAAAATTTTTTTTGAATTACATACGTTTTGCCTTTATTAAATATGATCAGATATAATTTAAATTTACGAGAACTGAACCTAAATTGACTTTGAACTGAACCAGAATTGATGTAGAACTGAACTAAGATTTTCTTAAAACTTATTGCTTACCTTTTCCTCTATCTAATTTCAGGCTTCTCTCAGATGACCTTGACATATATCTGAAACTTGAACTTATTAAACTCGTACTATATAAAAAAACGAAAATTAGTATGATTGTTAAACTTAATCTTTTTTTAAAATATTTTACTTTAATCGACATTTTAAATGCTAAAACCTTCTGGGAGCTCGAAACAAATTAGATTAAAAAAGAATTTTAGTCTCATTAGTATTTTTTTTTATTAGTACTTCATACATAATACTATTCGGATCCTAAATATTTATTTTACCAACAGTAGAGCAGGGATAAAATAGCTCTAATTTTTATCAAGATCTGAAGTAGGTACACTGAAAAGAAAGTGGTGTCAATAGTACGGAATTCTTTGAAGCAAGTACAGAATGAAAGATTTAAGTACGGATTATACTGTGCAACAAAAAAAACAGCCCCAATACTTGCAACGCAAAATGAAACTAGACTATTGGTAGAGCAAATCTGCCAAAGGGTTTTGAAAAGTTAGCTCGGGTTCCCCAAATATCGAACTTTGCACGAACTTTTAGTCTTTGAAGACCCCTAATAAAACTTGATGCAGAAAATATTCGTGGAACATTTTAACCCTCTAAAATGCCGTTTTAGTATACTTTTGTGTGGAAGTTAAAAAAAGGACAAAAATTGCCACTTAAAATGAGTGTTAGAGAGTTAATATATTCTAAGAAAAGATTGACATACAATTCTACTGAAGACATCTGAAATAGTATTTTAGCTCAGAAGTACATTTAGTATATTTTTTGTTTGACTTATACCAAATGCATTTTCAAAAAATTCAAAAAGTTTAGGGGCCGATATTTCGGGAACCCGAGCTAACTTTTCAAAACCCTTTGGCAGATCTGCAGCCGTATTCCGTAATACGCTAAAGATTAATCGCTATCGCTAAAAATCTATAAAGTTGATTCAGCAATTTTTGGCTACAAATGTAATTCAGTAACGTGCATTGCTAAATTTGGCAATGCAATACAAATTTAATTCGCCGCAATTTTAGCTTTTAATGTCATCGCTGAAATTTCTAAATTTTGTATTCTCTAAAGAATTTTAGCGATCGAGATTTAGCTTTAGCTAAGCGAATTACAGAATACGGCAGCTGCTCTACCAATAGTCTAGTTTCATTTCGCGTTGCAAATATTGAGGCTTGAAATTAGACTATTTATCACACTCAATTTGTTATAACTGGGTTCCACCGTTAGTACTAAATAAAATAAACAAGAGCAAGACAAAAAGCTTACTTGGCTAAACCGAGTCTTTAATAGCCTCAACAAATGATTTAAATTTTTTGATTTTTTTATTAGAAAAATTAAGCGAGTTACTGCCTGTTCAACGATTTTGAACGTTAACGTTCGCATAGAAAATTTATATGAAAAAAACTTAGTTTTAAAAGTATTTTCCCTATAAAATTCTATACGAACGTTAACGTTCGAAATTTTTGTACAGGCATTAAATTCTAAGTTCTTTTATATGGTTTGTGGCTTCCAAAACTAAAAGGAACCTAATACATTTTGCTAATGTGACTATAACGCTAATAATTTGCTTTACTTTTGCTTTCTCCAGTCGCTGATATATTGCTAAATATACTATAACGTAAGAACCTTCAATTAAATTTACACACATCAAATGGACTATATCGCTAATGCGAATAAAAACTGTAGTGATTATAAGCGAAAAGTACTGTATGTGAATCAGGCTTATAATCATTACATTAGCGATAAAGTCCACAATTTGCAACATCTAAAGGATGTGACTTTAAGCGAAACGGTTCTATATGTGAATCAGGCTCATAACTAGTCACAATTAGCGATATAGTCCACAATTTGCTGCATCTAAGGGTTTTGACTATAAGCGAAAGTTACTGTATCAACACATATAAAAATGCATTTTTACGTGTATGTGTATTTCTTGGTTTGGTACATATTGCTTCCTTATCAATGCACGAGATCTGTTTTCAATTAAATTTTTTTAAGCGCCTCTAATCATGTTATGGTTAAATATGACAATATTTAGCTTACCGCTAACAATTGTTTAGTTTTTAATTAACAATAGTATTCTCTTCTTTACCAACAGCAACATTCCATGATTGAAAAACAACCATGCTTTTATAAATACAAACATATTTTTGTTTTTATTAACTATAACATATGTGTGCCCCGTTAGGCTAACTGGTAGCAAGCTAATCTTTCAGCGCCTCTTTCCTGCAGACAAGCGTAGAGATTCGCGGGATTATCTTAGGCAATTAAAAAAAGTTCGGAGGCAACCATAATATGGTACGGAATCACATGTTTTTTGATTTTGTTTTTTTTTTTTTTTTCAAATGCATTTGACAGACTTTTCGTTCATTTTTGACTGCTTAAGCTTAAGCTAGCTCATGCATATTATAGTTGCGCCTTAACTTCCCTTTTACGACGGATAACCTTTCATGTAAAGCACACAAAACAGAATGGGATGATCAACTCTTAAAATTCCTGGATTAGCTCCCACCAAACGAGCATTAAAGTCTTTTTTCTTAACTTTATTTTGGCATTTGTAAATAAATCACTATCAAAAACAAAATATCCAAAATTGTTCAGTAACCGTTTATTTTAAATAAACTTAATTCGATATAATTTTTTTTTTTTTTTTGTTTTTGATTAAAATTTGGACATAAGAAAATACATATGGTAGAAAAGGACCGATATATAACTGTTTTAACTGAAAAGTAATCATGAAAAGCAATTAATGCAAAGCATATATTTTTGGGAAAAACTTGAAAAATATGCATATGCAAATGAATATTTCTGATGCAAAAAGCATTAAAAACTTTCCTTGCCCACAATATAATTTCGTTCATGGGTACATGGGTACAAGGGTACACTCTCGAAAACTTATTTAAAAATACTATTGTGAACCTCTATATTTTTTCCGTCGTTTCTTTTGTTTTTGTATTGTACATATAACTTTTGTTATTTGGCCTTTTGTCCCGCAGTCATAAACCACTTGTCATGTTTATTTCTGTGAGTGTAATAATATATTGTTGTTCCAACATACTAAGCACATGTTGTTGGTACTTTTTGCACTTAATATTGAAGTGTTTCTGTGTTTTGTTAAAGTTACTACTACAAAAATTTACTTTTCTATTGCGACTACAGAAAAACAATAATAAAAAGTTTAACCAAAAAATGTTTACTAAATAAATATATAAGCAAATTCTTCAACTTGAGAAACACACTTAGGCAAATAATAACCAGTAGAATTAAAAAAATTTCAATTAAAGCAAAAGCTAAAACCTTAATGAAATATTATTTATTTCATCGCGTTCGGCAGCAAAATTTGATTTTAGTTTAAAATAATTTTTAAGTATACGGAGACTTATTTTTCAATTTTGTTTTAATGTTGTATTTGTTGCCTTAGTGCTGCCTGTATTAGTATTAGTGCTGCCTCTGCAAATATGTAGATCATATTAATATACTAACCACTTAACCAAGACTTTCTTTAATGATATTGCCATTGAATATATCGCGAACATTTATTGTGTAAATATTTCGAGATCGACAATCAAAAACGAATTGAAAATTGTTTACATATCGCTCAGTTTAGTCTCAAAAAAAAAAAAAAAAAAAAAATAACGATTTCGAATGTTCGATACAGAATTAGAAACGAAAATTTTGCCATATCAATTGCGGTTTGAAAATTCCTTTGCTTATGTTTCGATAGTGCTATCGAAAAATGTTTGGCAAAACATCTTATTCAATATTGTAAAATGTTTACGAAAGGTAACTTTGACGATATCGAGAAACCTTATCTGGATCTGGGATATTGTTATCAGTCAATTATCGATATCGCTAAGTAATTACTACATTACTTTCGTTGGTAATATTTCAATTTCGTTTTGGTCCAAAATAAAAATTTTATTAATACTTATTACTTTTTCAAATTAGTAAATTAAATTAATAATTTTAATTAATTAATAAATTAAATAAAAAATTAACAGAGTTTCGCTTAAATGTGCTAAATTCCCAATTCATACTATTGATAAACTGAAATTTATTGTTGAAGGGATAAGCTATTCCTATACATATAAAACTGTTAATTGAATAAGAATTATAAACACTAGTTATACTTGTAATAATATCAAAGCTTAAACAACAACAACAACAATAAACAGTGACTTCAGTTGGTTGATTTTTTGTCCACTCTAAATGTACATGTGGGTAAAAAAAAAAACAAAAATAGAAACAAATTACACTTAGTTTTGCCAGTTCAGTTTTATTACACTGCCACTTGCATATTAGTTAAAAATTGTTTTGCTTCGACTAAGATTTTTAAATTTCGTTGATTAAGTGCGAATAAATAAAAGAAAATTATTTTGTTTATTTTTTGGCTAAGAGGTCGTCACCTCTCCTCCAAGTTTTTGCCCTTCTAACTGGTAGATCGATATTTTCGACAGCCTGTCATGAACATATTGGAAATGCTTTTGAGATATTTTGTCGAAGTCATCGTCTTAAACGGCAAATTTATTTTGCATGAATAGAAAGAAAGAGTTAAAATATATACGTAGATAAACATACAAATTTGCAATAATTAGTATTGTGGTTATTTTGTCGAACTATTTATGGTTTTAATCCAAATTTTAATATTTTTTAATCAGGCTTAAGTTCATCAAATTTTATTTTTCATTAAATTATTTTTATGAAGAAAGGAATTTTACAACTTGAAAATTAATTAAAATATAATTTTTCTTTTCTTGACTGACCTTTTAAAACTTTCTTACTTCGAATAGCTAGTGTTAGTCTGCATCCCCTTATTCATCTTTTCGTACTTGTTCCCCTCCATCAAAATTATTCGGCTAGAATGTCAGCTAATATCCTTTTCCAACATGCTCTTATGAACTTGTCGAACGCTTTTTCCCCGGACATGCACAGTTCTTTTGTCTGGATGAAAAGTGAACAAATGTTTTTACATAAATATCGCACATTTACTGAAACAACGTCATAACTCAAAAAATAGCCATGCGGAAAATGTGTTTAAGGTTAACGTGTAACAGAGTTATAAGATATACACCTATGCAATCAGGAGTATCTCTTAGCCGGAGCTTTTTATTTACAATGTTACACTGAGTTATAACATGTCTTCTTTTACAAATGCATATTTTTCTATTCCTTAGTTAACTCACCTTTTTAATTAAATTAAATTAAATACCGACTTTTTACTTTATTTTTTTTTTCATTTTTTATCACTTCTTTTTTTCTTTAAACAACAAAAAAAAACTCTGTTACTTTGTTTTACAAGTTTCGCTAAAAACTCGATCAAAGTAGTTTTATCGAACCTTTGGTGCTAATATGAAAATTAAAAAAAAATAAAAAAGTATTTTAACTGTAAACAAAAAAAATATTCGAGGATTTGTCTAGAATAAAAAGAAATCTAGCGCTCATTTATGTTTCGGGATTTTATCAAAAAAGACTCTCGAATATTTTATTTAAAGAAATATAATAAATTTTCGAATGTTGATTGTCGAAAAAATTTTGAGAATTTTTCCAATAAAAAACATTCGCTATATTAAATATTATCGACTTTTTATCGAACATTTTTGTTCCGAAAATTCTTCGCTTTAATGAGCTTTCGATTTTTTCGAATCTCAGGTCTGGTTGGTACAGGTCGCACACTAAATCGTAGACAGTCACAGTTTATTTTTTGGTCTAAACTAATATTTCGCCCGAAATAAGGAGGTCATGCTAAAACATTTAATCATAACTTGAGAACAATTTGGTCATTGTAACTTATTATGTAATTAATTATTCTCTTTTTATTTTAAAAGTCTTTTGCTATTCAAAATGCCTTTAATCTCAATTAATTAATATACAACACTTCTTTTAGCTATCTTACAAGTGCAACTGTCAGTGATAATTTTATCATTTATTTTCAGATTTGAAACAATTTTAATCTTCAAATTACCGTATCTAGACCATATATAAACTAAACATATCGCTTTTTATGTAATTTTATACAAAAAGTTAAACAATGAAATGATGCCAAAATAAATTAACTATTTAACTCGTCTAACATTCTAATTAATAAAGTTATTTTTTTGTTTACTTTTTGCTAAACTTGTGTTATTTTTTGTGCTTTGGAAGCAGGGTGACACCATTTCATAAGAGAATTTTTTTTTTTAATTTTTCCAAATGGTGTGTAGACGGGTTAGTATGTCGACTATATACAGAAAGAAAAATACTTATTTTAAGAACAAATCGTACTTAAAAATAAAAGTACGTATAACTCTAAAGCGTTCTTTTAACAATCCTAAATGGGATTACTTTCTACAACCATTCCGGGAATTTTTTTTAATTAAGTATAAAATTCTTAGACCAAGTAAAAAAAAATTAAAATTACAAAATGAGCATTTTAATCTCATATAACTTTTTAGTCTCATCGCTCAGCATTGCATTCAGGGCTGCCAGGTACTTTTTTCCCTTGTCCCCAAAAAATTAAAAAAATATGACCAAAAATTGCCAAATTCCCAAATCCTCAAAAAACAAAACCCTAAAAAGTTAATATTTTTTTTTGTTTTTTTCTGACCAAATTTAAATTTTTTTTTTAAATACTTAGAAAAGTGTTAATAAGAAATCCCCAAAAATCCCCAAATAAAAATTTTTCGTCAACAAAATCATTTTATTTTGTTTGTAGCGACTGGTTTCGGCATGTTTTTTAAAATTCTTCTTATGCGATTCCAGTAAGGAATAACAAGCAGAACAATATGCTGTTATTGAAGACGAATGAGCCAATTTATAAGAATTTGGAGCTTGTTCAATCGGCTTAAGCCATCCATATAATCAACAATAAAAATACATGTATCCGTCATTTATTTAGTCCTTCGATGCATCATAACTACTAACCAATAGCCTAGCATTTTTTCCCCAATCATTATTATATTGTTTTTCATATTTACTCATTTTTGGGGAAGACATACATATTTGCTTCAAAATTGTCTTTAACCCTTGGACAAACACATGGTTCTGGCCAGGCATATTTAATTTTTGACCGTTAATTAACATACTTCTAGTTTAGGTAGATACCTGTATTTCCCGGTAACCGCTTTCTATCTGTAAAAAAAATTCAAAAATTGTATGTGTTGTCAACGGTCTTAGATTCTATTTTAAAATTCTTTTTTTTTAACACTCACTCAAGAAAAATGGCAAGTTTATAGAGTACCTTTTACACACTTAACAAAAATAGTAACCTTATTTAGGACCCTTTACACTATATAAGAGTAAGATAAAAGTTTTGCTACTTTTTTCATATTTTATATACGAAACAAAGAAAAATAAGCGTAAATAATAAAAAAGTGTAAAATCCCCAAAAAATCCCCAAAATTTTTTTTAAATACCCAAAAAAATCCCCAATCCATAAATGACTTTCTTTGTCCTTTTTGCTCACATGAAATCCCCAACTTTGGGGATAAATCCCCAAGTCGGACGGCCCTGATTGCATTCTATATGCGTGCATATGTGTGTGTTTGTCAAAGTTTGTTGTAGAAACTACAACAACAGTACACAAGTAGTTAAAAAACGATTTGCTTGTTTTGTTTATAAACAAAAAGGAAAAAGGTTTCCTGATTATCTAGCCTAAGCAACCAGTGAAATGCGCATAAAAGCTAGCTTTCCCTCAACAATCAATTTCATTGTATTTATCAGAAATAAAAATTGGGAATTTAGCACGTCATAGAGAAATCTTATTAATAATAAGTTGGCATGCGATTTCCATGCAAATGCATGTTTTTTGTCGATAGTCTAAGATCGATGTCGACCAATTATCTTTCCGAATCATTAAGTTTTCGTTAAAATGGTATCGATTTGTTTTCGCATATTGTTGCATATTTTGGTGAAAATGCATTTTTTTTTGCATATTTTGGTTTTAAATGCTTATTTTTCCTTATTTTTAAATTTGTGAGTGACATATTTTTTAAATGTCCATATTATAAAAAAAAAAATCTTTAAAAAAATTTTAAAATTGTATAAAAAACTTTTCCAAAATAAAAATTTTTTTTAATCAATTAATACATTTTTTTGGAGCTCTGCTTAAAATAAAAGATTTCGACAAAAGATCTTTACATTTTTAACCGATGCAGCACCTTACATGGTTAAGGCTGCCAATTAGCCTAAAAAAAATTATCCAAAACTGTTACATATTACTTGCAAACGCTTTTTTATGGTTTTTAGTGCGTACTTTTCCTTTTTTTAATGCATATTTTTCTCATTCCTAATAATTAGTTTTGTCTCCCGAAAATAACTTTGATAAAAAACAACAAAACACGAAGAATAACATGCATTTGTTCATGTTTAAAAAGTAAAATAAAAAACAAAAGTTCCCATATGCTATTTTAGTTGACGGGCATGATGCTAAAATTTTATAATTGAGGGTTCTTCTGTTAACAAAGGAGGCAATACAACAAATTTCACTTTTGTAACAGGTGTAAAACGGGTAAGTAAATTAATCATTATAATATTCTCCTTCTGTCTCTGGTTCTCTGGGGTGAGTGTTTTTAGGTTAGAATCAATCTAATTTCACTTTCGGAGTATTTCAAGTATGATTTAATTCGGGATAAAATCAATTTAACAACACTTGAATCAATCGAATTTTGAGATTGAATCAATCTTAGTTTTATTTAAATCAATCTCATTTCCGGATTATTTCAAGTACGAATTCGGGATTGAATACGGATAAGTTAAGTATTTCGGACTTGAATAATCCGTACATAAATCCGTACTTACCGTACTTTTGACACCGCTTCGGATTTATTTAAGTACGGATGGATTGACTATTTCTTGTCAGTGTACAGTATAGTATATACTGCCGTGCTTATGAAAAAGCAGTAAAGTACAAAAATGACAATTAGAGAAAACTGATAGCAAAATTGTGTATTTTGTTATTAATTTCAAATATTTGATGAGTTTTAAGAAGCACAGTCTATAGTTTCTTCTTTAGTTAAGTCTCAAAAGGAAAATGCATCTTCATATTAATGATGACCAAACATCAGAATTGCGACATCAATATTATTACAAATGAAATCAACGAGGCAATACGTGACTTCAATTTATGACGAACGTCATCATAAAATTTTGTCATATTTAATTCGTCATCTATGCTATGACTACAGTGACATCAAGTCGATGCCATATTTTGTGTATTATTAACATTATTTTCATGTTTAAAAAGTAAAATACGAAGCAAAAATTCCCATATTCTATTTGTTTAAATTTTTTAGCTTAATACATCAAATTTTCAAAGTAGAATGATTACGAAACTCATAACTGGCATGCTGCTTGCTGGTGTCTTATGGCCTGTTCGTCGATTTCGAAAGAAGACTTCGTTCGCTTAACTTACATTAAAAACAAAAACAAATTATAAAATATTGTTTTTGTTTTACATGTAAGTTAAGCGAACGAAGTCTTCCTTCGAAATCGACGAACTGACCATTTTAATTGAGAGTTCTTTTGTTAACAAAGTGAAACAAACATGTATAACGGGGAGGTAGAAAAATAATATTCTCTCACTTTGACTTAAGTCAATCTGTCATTTAATTGAGCTTAATGGGTCCTTTCTCCGATGTAACTGAGTCATTGCATTGATGGCATTTTTTATTTAACTGTCTCCCATTCCTCATTTCTGTGATTTCTGATGAAAATTTGGTTAAGTGATGTTAAAGCAGGCATCACAATGATGAAAAGTATCATGGGATTAAAAACGAACTTGGCACTTGTCATAGTAGTGATATTAAAAAAAACATCAGCGTGATGACGACTTTTCTATCAGTGTGGTAAAGCTTATAGTTTGACTATAGAATATTCCCTAGTCTAGTCTGTAGTTAAGTCAAATGTCTTATCTATTTTTTAATCTTTCGATTAGTCTTTTGTTTGGTTTAAAGTTTAGTCTATAGTATAGTCAATAGTCAAGTCTCTACTTTGACCCGTAGTTTTACTTATAGTCTAGACTCATATTTTTAGTCTACTCTATAGATTAGCTTAAAACCAATTTTTGAAGTACGTAAATTACAGCATTTTTTCCTCTTGAGCTATGGTGTAATGCTGCTTTATAGTTTACAAATTCTCTTTTCTATACAAATTTATTAGATAGAAATACGTTTTTTAGATTAACGTTAAAATGTGAGTAGGTAAAATTGTAAGTGTATATTCTCTCTGCAAACTCTAACTCTAATCATATTGCGTACGATAATAAAATCTAATGTTTTTGAAATTAAAATAGTTTTACGTTGACTAAAAACCACATGCTTTATTTGCCGAGCTCTAAAATTAAGTGGTGGTGAAGTGCTACAGTTGCCGTGTGAGTGAGTCATAAAAAAATATGCGCTTGAGTAAATGTGTGGAGGGAGCTGTTTGGAAACGCTATTATTTGAAAATTAACTTGTGTGACTGATGAAGCATTGCAAATGAGAAAAATTAAATTAAAGAAAGTAAATTACTGACATAACTTAAATTAAGGTGGCCAGCTTTAGAGAAAAGTTAAATTTCGAAAATATGTATATGGAAATAAAAATAAAATAAAGATGTTGTTTTAATATTTGTAAGATCTTTCAATATTAATAAAAAATTTATTTGATTTTTGGTTTAAACGAAATTTTTTTTTAATTTTTTCGTTACAACAAACCCTTTCATTGCAATATAAACAACTTTGTTTCCAAAATTTCTAAAACTATTTGCATATTAAATACAAAAGTTTCCTTTACATTTGCCACAGATCCTTTTGATGTTGCGGCCTCCTGAGGTGGCAGACAGACAATTGTAATTGTAGCCGAGTTATTGTATATTTCAAGTGGTATTAGTGGTGGCAGTGGCGTGGCAACGGTGGCTTTTGAGACAACTTTATTTTCTCGCATTTAAATTAAGCTTTGGCAGACTGCAACCACAAATTAGACCACAAAAATGTTTATAATTTGTGGATGTTACACGGAACATACTACATTTTAAACACATACAAGACTCATGTAAAATTTAACACATTTAAAATTCTTTAGACAAACTTTACATTGGGGAATATTTAACTATGCTTTTGTACCGGCAGACTTTTGGAAAATCAGGCACATACGAATACATACTAAATGTTGCAAGAAGAAATGAAATTTTGTGCACATACATACTCGTACATGTTTCCAAGAGTTGGTGGAAGGAGGACACCTTTTAAATTATTTCTTAATTTTTCTTTGTGCAAACTTAGAAAATTGGCTGGAAAGTTAGTTTTAGAAGGAAAAGTTAAAATTTTGATTTCTGGTCTTAATTTAATTAAAGACTGGTAATGGTTTAAGGAAGACACAACCAGTAAAAGTGTTTTATTTGGCCGTGCTGAATCTTTGATACCCTCTACCATAAGTAGGAATATGGGAAATTATGAACACATCATTACGAATTTCGGTAGCAAGATTTCTGAAAAAAAAAATATACATATGTATAATTTTTTCTAGTCAAAAACTTATATAAACTTCATTTCATTTCATCACATTTCATTTAAAGTTTCCTTAAAACTAAGTAAGTTTTATACCCCCCAATCAAACATTATTATTATAATTTCAAATTATAATTTTGTTTGTATGAACTTACAACAGACAATAACAATTTTATTACAGATATTTTATGATAATGTTTTAGTAATCATTAAACCTTCAAATCCCTTTTACGATTGTCTTACATCTTTAATATACTGCTGAGTAGAAAAACTACAATTGCTAGAACTTTGACTTAAGTGTTTTTGTTGGTTTCGAAATTAAGTTGGATTGTGGGAGGGGGGAGGGGGTGCGTTAACCTTTAAAACACTAAAAGTAAAAAAGAGGAAGACATTATGAAAATATTGGTGGGCATAAATTTATACACAAAGGAAATTTAAGAAGTGTTGACAATTATAGTTGAAAATGAAGAAACCCCAGACATTAGTCTATAGGCTATACCAAACTTTAGACTGGGCTGCAGACTTGTAAAAATTTTATAAGCAATATCTAAGAATTTAAACTAAGTTGCTACCTAGATTATAGACTAGACTATGACTAGGTTACATATACGATTATAGAATATACTAAAATTTAGACTTTAGTCTTTACTTTTGGCTTTAGACTGAATTTTATTGTGCACTTTAGAAAAGTTGAGGCATTATTCTTAACTTAAGACTAAACATTTGTTTAGACTCGACTTTAAATTTTACTTGAGTCTAGACTTTAGAGCAAACTTTGGTCAAGGCTTTACAGTAAATTGAAGTCGAGACTATTGTACCCTTTAGTCTAGTCAAGGCTTTAGTCTTAAATCCAGACTTAGTAGTAAACTTCAATCTAGGCCAGTGATGAAAAATTCGGTATTCAATAAAAATTTCGACTTGATATTTTAAATATTGCACCACCCATTTCGAAGTTTTATTGTTGGTATATTTTAATGTCAGATATCCTTATCAGAATTTTTCTGTTGAAATTAAGCCAGCTCGATCCATAAATGGCTAAGATATGAGCAAAAAAAATACGTATTTTAGTTTTATATTTTTAAGTTTATTTTCCAAAAAAAAAAAAATATTATTTAAAAAAGTACCAAAATGTTGGAAAAGGTACTCTTTTGCTTAGTGGTCAGTACCACCTTAATTTTTGAATTTTACATCACTGATCTAGGCTTTAGAATAAACTCTACTCTAAACTTTAGTGTAGAACTTTGATTGAAGACTATACTTTATTCTTCCCTTTAATCTAGTCAAGGCTTTATTTTAACTGTAGATACATTTTTGATTTACAGCCAGGCCCACGATGTCACACGTTAACGTTCGCAAATTTTAGAAATAGTTTTTGTTTTAAATGTAATTTTCTATGCGAACGTTAACGTGTGACATCGTGGGCCTGGCTGTTAGACTTAAGACTAGAATTTAGTCTAGCCTATAGAGTAAACTTTAGTCCAGACTTCAGAGTAAACTTAAATCTAGAGTTAAAAATTAACTCTACTCTAAACTTTAGTCTAGACCTTTGACTTTAGACTATAGATTTTTCTACCCTTAAGTCTAGTTAAGGCTTTAGTCTTTATTGTAGATTAAGCTTAGCTTTAGACTTTAGACTAGACCTTAGATCAGAGATTAATATAGACTTCAGATTGGTCTAGACTTGAGAAAAGATTTTAATTCAAACTTTTTACCAGGCTTTTAGCTTGCCTTTGGACTAGACTTTAGACCGCGCCTTAGACTCGACTTCAGTATTAATTTTAAGACTTGATTGGTCTAGACTTGACTAGACTTAAGGTCTTAACATTAGACTACAATCAAGTCAATATTAACGACTTCATCCTAAATTTTAGACTTGTTTTTGGACTATACTCTAAACATGGCCTAGACAAGACTTCAGTCTAGACTTTGGACTAGACTATAAATTTATTTCCAGACCAGGCTAGACTTTGGTCTTAACTTTAGACTTCAACTAAGTCTAAACATAAGACTGTACCTTGGACTAGGCTAAATACATGATCGTTGACAAGAATTAACGCAGCTAAGCTTCAGTCTAGACTTTTGCCAAGACTTTAACGTTGATTCTTGACTTAACTTTAGACTTGCCTTACGGCTAAACTTTAAGTTGAACTTAAGGCTAGAATTTTATCTGAAATAACTTTTAACCTATATGTTTACACATATAGAACTGTATGTTTAAATATTGGTCTAGACTTTTGACTTTACCGTAGACTAGACTTCAGTCTAGACTTTAAAGTAACTTATAGGCTTGACTAGGCTTAAGTTCTTAACTTTACACTACAATTAAGTCAATATTTTTGACTGCATACAAAATTTTTGACTTGACTTTGGAGTATACTTTAGCCTTGGCTGAGACAATACTTTAGTCCGGACTTTGGACTTGACTATATACTAAATTTCAAACAAGACTGGACTTAAGTCTAACGATCAGACTTAAGCTTTGACTAGATTGTAAATTTGATTGTAGACAAGAATTAAGACCTAACTAGAACTAGACTTAGGACTAGACTTAAAACAAAATTCTACACTTTACCTTGGACTTGATTTAAGGTTTGACTCTAAACTGGATTCACAGCTAGAATTTTGCCTCAAAACTGTTTGTCGGTTTATATCTTTTTATGCTTGAATAACAAATTGGACTATCGGCCATGTTCTAGGAATCGAGAGAAACCAGATTTAAAATTTTGAAAGGAACATAATTTTTCCTTGTTTTAAAAGTAGTTTTGGTTAAGATAAGAGCCACTTAAAGTATTGAAATCATCTTTTTAACCTTTCGTTTTCAAAACTTTTACGATTTTAAATTCACTTGAATTCGATTTTCATTTACATAAACTTATACATACACAGAAAAAAATTAAAATGGATTTCAATTAAAAAATTTGTGATATAAACTAAAAAATTAAATAAATTTGCAATAGTAAACAAATTAATAGTATCAATTAAACGTTTAATTCGCTTGATTCAATTTTTAATTAAAACTTATTTTATTTTTGATTAATGCTTGAATCGGTGTAAACTTTTGAAGATTTTTTTTCTGTGTATAAAGTTTTTATATATATGTGCTATTTATTTCAGTTTAACTGTAACTTTAACTCAATAGTTGTTATGAGTTGAATTTAAGTGCTTTGGGATGTTGGGATTAAGTTTAAGAAAACGGAAGTATTACTATACGACATATATGTATATACACACCACTCCTATTATTTTTACTGCTACTACACATACACAAGCAAACTCACATACATTTAAATATGTTCTTCGAGGTGTGTTCGTGTAAATGAGTAAGCAAATATTTCAATTTCATTTTATGCGAAACGAAATTTGATTTTTTTTTCTCGTTTTTGCTATTATTCTTTTATTAACCGTAACATAAATTATTACTAAAGTTTATAGTTGTTGTAATTGTAAATGTGAATGTTGTTGTACTGTGTTTATTGCTTTTGTTGTTGTTGGTTTGTAATTAAATATTACAGAAAACTAATTGCTAATGTATGTGAATGGCAACATATGGAGTAACAAGCAACGACTTTAATAATTTATGTTTTATTTAAACAAAAAAAAAGCAACAACAATATTGTAGGGAATTAAAAAACAAGAACTAAAGTAGCGAGAAAAAATTTTGTATTGATAATATTTTATATATTTTTTTATAAATTACTGCGGCAAACATGTGCTTGTAGTTTGCTTAATAAAGTTTGCTTTGATTTTCTTTTAAATATTTAAGCATACAAGCTCAGCTACAAAACAATAAAATAATAAAAAATTTGCTTTTCTAAGCAATGTTATAGTTTTAAATTTACGTAAAGTTAAACTACCCGCAAATTATTAGCACAAAACTTTACATTTTTTAAGCCGTTTCGTTCAACGACGAAGCGATAATAACCCTGCGGGAAATTTGTGTCAATTGGTTCTGGGATTTTTGAAAATAGAACAAGATAGTTTGTTCGGGACAAAATTGACGATTTCAACACGAAAGACAAAGACTACCCAGGTCACACGAAAATGTTCAAAGATAATAAACAAGACCCATTAATTGCATTGAAAGCAACTCAGACAACAATTTTAAAATGTTTTCAAGCAGCAGAATTCATCCTAAAGCAAGGAAACTAGCTGTCATACGAGTTGAAGCCGAAAGACATAGAAATACAGTTTCACATGTCCTGCGGCCTAAACGCCAAGAAAAGAAGTAATTTTCGAATCACATCATTACTGGTGATAAAAAACTGATTGCGACCACTCGAAGTAAACCAAATCTTATCTAAAGACCAGCCAACAGTCCGAGTAAGTTTAATCGGTTCTGACTGTAACCTGCAATCTGTGAAGGATTTTTTGGAAATTTGGAAAATTCGCTTATTAAAAATAAAATAATTTGTTTTCTAAAAATTTTAATTTAAACCCCTTAAAATTTTGTTATATTTTTAAAGTTATTCCCAGTTTTGGAAAACAACCTCTGAATTAATATTAATCATACGTCATGGTTGACTAATAAGGGAAACTGATTAAATAAAGCGAATATGTTAGACAATATGTTGAATATTAGACAAATAAACCAAAAGTTATTGCACGAATTTAAGTTTAATTTTATAAGATACATAATGCAAAAAAATATTCAACTTTCAAATACATATATCGCTTTTACATATTTCAAAAGCAAATTTCGAGAAAATTTGTATTGTCTGCTTTAAAAAAATGAGATAAACCCACTGTTTATTGTTGATGTGTTTTGTTTAAACTTTGATATTTATTACAAGTATAACTGTTGCTATAAGTCTTATACGCCTAACAGTTTTATTTGGTTTAATATCTTTAGTTTTTCTAAAATCTTTATGGATGAAGTTTCCTGATGATCTGGCCTAAGCAACCAGTGAAATGCGCATAGGAATAGCTTATCCCATCAACAATAAATTTCAAGTGTTTTTATCAATAATAAAAACTGGGAATTAAGCACGAATAACAAAATATTTTGAAATTAAAATTTTGTATTCCCAAAAATTGAAATTACTTTTGGATAATTCCTTTTAAATTTATACTTACAGACCAAGCGAATAGCAGAATAGAATTGAAAATAGTCGTATTAAATAGTTTTTTTTTACATTCTCCATATATACAAACAATTGTATCTTTTCACTTCCCAAATATCTGCTTATGACAAACAATTCGACTACATACTAATGCACAATGACTATTTTTTGAAAAAAAAAATGGAAAAAAATTAATATTTTTATCAATTGAAGCAAAGCCGCGAATAACGTTGTAAAAGACAAAAACTATGCACCAAAAAGCCGTCAAAATGCATTTACAAAGAGCCAGTCATGATAAGAACGTAGTAAGAAAGAACGTATTTAAACGAAATTATTTAAGAAATAACAGAAATTAATATAAAATAAGAAAAATAAGACTATACCTCCATAAAACGCTCCATAGTAAGTTAACTGGAAAAACGTTTTAAGTAAAGCCCTTGGCTACTGAATAAGGCGCTTAAGGACATCTTCTCAAATCTTGCATACTTCATATATTGCACGCATCTAAATCTAGAATTATAACTAAGACCTATGAATAAAATATTATTCAAATTTTTTTCAAAAAACCCCTACTGTGTTCTTCTAGTGCTTACAATGTAACGTTCTAAAAACAACATGGTTTCAATTCATTAATGACAATTTTTGTGTTTGATTGTAATGGAAATGTTACCTTTTCTTCTTTTAACCACACAATATGTAAATGTTTTTGTTAGATTGTATGCTTTCCAACCGCATGTTTCTAAACACAAATGTTTGCAATAATCAGAGACAATATCTAGAGAAATTCAAGAAGAAAACGTAGTGAGATAAATGACGACGACATTGTTGTCTGTATTGAAAAATTTAAATGAAACAGAACTAAGAGATTTTCAAAAATTTTAGAGAGAAAATTTAAACCTTTAAATATTGTGAATTTTTTTTTAAGGAAATTAAAACCACAAAGAATTTGTGATTTTGCAATAAAAACTTTGGAAATTTAGAATATTGAGTAAAATATGAAAGAAAATGTTTAAAAAATTGTTTTTAGAAATGATGATAAAGGTATCTCTAAAATAAGGGACATAAAAAAATGATATAAAGAACATTTGGTCGCAATACCTTAAGGAATGCCTTAACTATTATATTTACAACTTAAATACAGTTTATTTCTAATTTGTCTTCTTATAAAGGTATATAGATATAGCATTAGTTTAAGTAATATTTTAGTATTTTGGATAGCTATAAAACTATAGCATTTTCTATAGCCATTTTCGAGTCGTAATATTAAGACTTCATATAGCCTTATTAACACTTCATTACAAGTATTTAAAAAATTCTAGATTTAAATCTATGAGCCGCAATTTATTTCTAGTACTTTAGCCATTGACATACAAACATATTTCCAACTATCCATAAATATTATCAGTTGGCTCTACCAAACATTACACTCTTAAGTTTTATTTAAATAAACCTTTAAAGAAGCAATGCATCATATGAAATTACTAAAAAAGTGAATTTTTTTTAAAACATTTTACAACTGTACACCTTTTCTGATATACTTTTTCTTAATTAACTAAAAACCACTTAAATACAACTTAAAAATGGGCGGTTTCAAACATTATTTGCTTTTATCAAACACATGTAATACTTTCAGATAAGAAACGAGCCAGAAACTTTTAAAAAGTCAAGTAGAATTTAATACACTCTACATTTAAACTTTAATAATATGACTTGACTATGACTAGACTATGACTAGACTATGACTAGACTATGACTAGACTATGACTAGACTATGACTAGACTATGACTAGACTATGACTAGACTATGACTAGACTATGACTAGACTATGACTAGACTATGACTAGACTATGACTAGACTATGACTAGACTATGACTAGACTATGACTAGACTATGACTAGACTATGACTAGACTATGACTAGACTATGACTAGACTATGACTAGACTATGACTAGACTATGACTAGACTATGACTAGACTATGACTAGACTATGACTAGACTATGACTAGACTATGACTAGACTATGACTAGACTATGACTAGACTATGACTAGACTATGACTAGACTATGACTAGACTATGACTAGACTATGACTAGACTATGACTAGACTATGACTAGACTATGACTAGACTATGACTAGACTATGACTAGACTATGACTAGACTATGACTAGACTATGACTAGACTATGACTAGTCTATGACTAGACTATGACTAGACTATGACTAGACTATGACTAGACTATGACTAGACTATGACTAGACTATGACTAGACTATGACTAGACTATGACTAGACTATGACTAGACTATGACTAGACTATGACTAGACTATGACTAGACTATGACTAGACTATGACTAGACTATGACTAGACTATGACTAGACTATGACTAGACTATGACTAGACTATGACTAGACTATGACTAGACTGCGACTAGACTATGACTAGACTATGACTAGACTACGACTAGACTATGACTAGACTATGACTAGACCATGACTAGGTTATGACTGTTCTGTGATCGGACTCTGAATCAATTATTGATTTAAATTAGTGATTTAGACTATGACTAGAAGTAAAGCATTGCTTAAAGTGTTAACTAACGCCATCTACGATTGAAACTATGACTGGTTTTGACATAATATATGACCAGTACTGTGACAAAAACTGTTACCTTTTCCTGGACATATGACCAGCTCTGCAACTTTACTTCTTTCCATTTGTAGAAGTTAACCAAAATAGAAAACAAATACAATAAATTTCCTGTCAGTTTGTTTTAAAAATTGTTCTAAATAATAAAAAATTCTAAAGTATATGTTTGTTTTTTGCTTTTTTTTGTGGTTTTTAGCCACAAACTCCTGCAGGAATAGTAGACTTGAATGTTGCTTTAGGCCGTTTTACACTAGCACACAAGTTTTACGCATTTTGAGGAAAATGCATCTCTGGTCTAATTATTGGTTAAAATTTAAAAAAAAAACAATAACATCGTTCCAGGACAGTGTTGTATTTTTCTCAAAATGCGTAAGACTTGTGTGATAGTATAAGGAAGCCTTTAGTTTTAATTCTAACTATTGCATTTAGATTTTGTAAATGTACATGTTTGGTTTAAGACTTGAAACTAAACCACAATCTGCAAAAGTGAGTTCATTTTATAGAAATAATAAATTTAACACTTTAATGCAGCCAACTACAAATTTATATGGAAAGCATAGTTTTAGGCATTTGTTGTATGCATATACTAAAGCATATTTGAGTGTGCAAACGAAAATAATATTTTGATGTTTACATCGGTTTATTTACTAATTTTAATGAAATTTACCATTTATTTATACTAATTGTGCAGTTTGTTTGTGAAAAAAAAAATATTAATAAAATTTTAATATTAATCATTTTTTTCTTCACAAACAAACTGCACAATTAGTATAAATAAATGGTAAATTTCATTAAAATTAGTAAAATATCCGATGCAAACATCAAAATATGATTAAAATTAAAATTTTATTAATATTTTTGTTTCTTCACAAACAAACTTCACAATTAATATAAATAAATGGTATTTAAGTTAATAAATTAACAGTTTAGAGTGTTATTTGGAAATTTTATTTAAAATAAGGAATTAAATATTCAATTAATTGCAATATTAATTTTAATTTCTAGTTGTTATTAAAAAAATTACTTTTAATCTCTTATATTTACGTTGGTTGTATTGGAAAAGCCTTAAAGTGGGC
The DNA here is from genome assembly GCA_963931875.1 of Pollenia griseotomentosa. Lineage (NCBI taxonomy): Eukaryota > Metazoa > Arthropoda > Insecta > Diptera > Polleniidae > Pollenia > Pollenia griseotomentosa. The sequence continues at coordinate 182,404,421 of OZ007563.1, read as the reverse complement.
AATGACAAATTCATACAGGTGTACGCATCATTAGAGAGAGAGAGAGAGAGTAATGCTAACTATTTCTTATGTTGTAGGTAGGTTAAGTATTCTAAATGTCAAACACCATACAAAAAAATTGGTAGCAAGCATAAAGGCCTATATAATTTATTATTTTTGAACTCTGGTAAAAACAAAGTTTTTAGTTTTGAAATAATAGTTTCAAATGCTTTTAGTTTTACTGACGTCTAGTGATAACAAATATAAAATTCTTTAAAAAAAGTCAAATATTTTCTTTAAAATAAAACAATATACATAATTTTTAAAAAGATGTCTTTAATAACAAAGCTTTGCTTTTCGTTTAAATCAAAAACTTTTAAGTTACCTTTACTAGTAAATAACATTTTAAAACGTTCAGTTTGTGAAGAAGTCTATCATGAGACTTTAAAAAATCTTTGCATTACCAAGGAATCCAAAGTTATTTGTCAAGGATTTACTGGAAAACAAGCCACCTTTCATTGCAAAGAAGCCTTGGCCTACGGCACTAAAATTGTAGGCGGTGTTTCCCCCAAAAAAGCCGGCACTAAACATTTGGACCTGCCAGTTTTTAAATCCGTAGAGGAGGCCAAAAAGGCTACTTGCCCCCATGCCACGGTCATTTATGTGCCACCACCAGCAGCTGCTGGAGCCATAATGGAAGCCATTAAAGCCGAAATTCCTCTGATAGTTTGCATAACGGAGGGTATACCCCAGCATGACATGGTAAAGGTTAAACAGGCATTGTTAAGCCAAGACAGATCACGTTTAGTGGGTCCTAACTGCCCGGGTATTATAGCGCCCGAACAATGTAAAATAGGCATAATGCCAGCTGTCATACATAAACGTGGCATGATTGGTATTGTCTCACGATCGGGTACCTTGACCTATGAGGCCGTTAATCAAACCACCAAATATGGTTTGGGTCAAACCTTGTGTGTGGGTTTGGGTGGTGATCCCTTTAATGGTACAAATTTTATAGATTGCTTGGAAATATTCTTAAAAGACCGCGACTGCAAGGGTATTGTAATGATAGGGGAAATAGGAGGAGATGCTGAGGAAAAGGCAGCCGATTATATAAATGAAAATAATTGTGGAGATACTCCTAAGCCAGTGGCAGCTTTTATTGCGGGCTTATCAGCTCCTCCAGGCAGGCGTATGGGCCATGCTGGGGCAATCATATCAGGGGGCAAAGGTGGAGCCATGGATAAAATTGCCGCCTTAAAAGATGCTAATGTTCTTGTTACCCATAATCCGGCCAACATAGGCAAAATTTTGTATGAAGAAATGTTGGACATGGAAATTATTAAACCAGAAAGCAAAAAGCCAGAAGAAAAGAAACCCGAAAAGGGTCAGAAAAAATAATTTTCAATAGAATTGACTTTGTTTAAAAAAAAAAAAAAAAAAAATTTGAAATAAAATTTCCTTTAAAAAATCTTCTAAAATATGCTTTTAAGCAAGAATTGAGTTGTTAAATTTTTAATTTTTTCACGAAACCATTTGCATATCAATTTCATGCTTCATCTTACTATAAAATCTTTTGGGGTTTTCTTTTTTTTTTTTTTAAATAAAAAAAAATATCAAATCTTTTGAACATATCCTTAAATAAACTACGTGCCCTAATACGATTGCTGCAATCTTTCCTTTTTTTCAAATAAACTGTGTGCACATGAAAATACTGTCACAATTGAGAACGCAAATCCAACATTAAAAAGTTGTGAAACATTTTTAGTAGTTTGAGTGTGCTTAAAAAGAATAATAAGCCGAAACTGAAACGAGCTACATACATATATATATATGTACATGCAAATTGTTTAAACACATGTACAACATAGTACATACTTTGTCAAAAGTTCTACTCCGCTACAGTCTATAGACGGAACTAAAATAAACTATTTACAATTTTGCAAAAATGTTTATTAAAGTCTAAACTTTAGACTAAATTCGAAATTAAGTTCGAAAAAATTAACAAAAATTGGGGTAAAAGAAAAATTTTATTCCAAAACAACTTTAAACAAACAATTCTTTAAAATTACCAACAATTTATTTAAAGAATTTTGAAAATTCAAAATTCAGTTCATAAAAAATAAACTTAGCAAACATTGACTAAAAAAATATGTATCTTTAACCAGAAACTTTTTTAAAACAAACACAATTTTTTTTAAAACCCCTATCGTTGTTAGTTTTTAAAACTCGAAACAAAGTTCCAAAATTATACTTATTATTAAAACAATAAGAATTCCTTTGGAAAACTAAGAATTTTTACAAATATTTCGAAATTTAGTTTAAATCGTTATTACTAAAAAATTATATACATAATTTTATTAAAATATAAAAAAAAACAAAAAATTTATTTTTTTAGGAAAAATCTACTTTCGAAGTTAAGTTCGAATTTTCGAAATTCCAAAAAATAATTCAAAATGAACCTAATTTGTCAGCAAAATAAGCAATTCTTTTGAAAATTTTTTATTTTTGTTATAAATCAATTTTAAAATAAAGTTCGAAATTGCAAAAAGCAATTTAATTTTTATTAAATTTTGCTAAAATTTAATCAGATTTTAAAGATACATTAAATTTACGTAAATTTAAATGACTATTCAAATTTAATTACACTAATTTAGAAAGTCAATGCGAAAATTTTTACTTATGATCTTACATCTATGGAATTTAAAATTAACACTCGGATTTTCGAACTTAAAAGTTATATTATTTTGTTTAAAATTAAAACAAAACAAAATCTAAAAAAAAATTAAATTTTTCAGAGTCAAGCTACTTTTGAAGTTAAGTTCGAATTTCGGAAGTTCCAAATAACTATTCAAACTTATTTAAAGAATATATAAATAAACAGTTCTTTAGAAAATTTAAAATTTAGAAAATTTAGAATTTGGTCTATAATAAAGTTTTAAAAAAAAGTTCGAAATTTCAAAATTGTTAAAACTAGTTAAGTTTCATAAGTTTCATTTTGCTAAAATTTAATGAAATTTTATAAAAAAAACTAGTTTTAATGGAAAATTTTAGAAATTTAGAACTAACAACTAGTTTCGAAATTCATTTTGTTTATTCTAAATTTTCAAAATACATTAAATTTGTGCCAATTTAAAATTGTAAAAATATGTAGATAAATTAAATTTGTGTAAATTTAATGGTCATTAAAACTAAACTGCACAAATTTAGCAAATCAATGCGAGTGAGATTTAGAAATTTACGTTATTTGTTAAAAGTAATATAATTTTTTTGAAACTTAAAACAAAAAAAAAAAATCGAAAAAATTTTTAATTTTTCAGCAATAATCTACTTTCGAAGTTAAGTTTGAGTTTTCGAAACTCCAAATATTTATGCAAAGTTATTTAAACAATATATGTGAGCAAACAATTCTTATGAAATTTTTAAATTTGTGTTATAAAATTTATTATAAAAAAAGTTCGAAATTGTAAAATATATACATTTGTGTTCCCATCACTCCCACTGGAGTATAGGGCGCAAAATTGGTATTTTTTTTCAGGGAAAATACACTTTTGAAGTTAATTTCGTATTTTCGAAGTTTCAAAAATTATTCAAAATTAACCTAATTAAGCAGAGAAAATAAACAATTTTTTTTTGCAAATTTTAAATTTGTGTTTTGAAAATAATGTTCGAAATTTCGAAATTGTAAAAAGCAGTTAAATATATATTTAATTTTCCTAAAAAGCGAAAGTATTTTTTATAAACTGATATATATATATATATATATATATATTCGATATTAACACTTATAGTTCGAAATTGCAATACATATACAATTTCAAAAGTTTATTCGAAAAAATAGTTTAAATTTTAACTAATTTTGTAGTAATTTGTTTTAAATTAAATAGATATGAAATTTTAAAGGAAAGTTATGCCATTTTTAACTAAAAAACCAAATAGTCGATACATAGTTCAAAATGTTAAAATTAACAACAAAAATTATTCGAATACGCAATAATTAATTTCGTATCATGTTCACATAGATAATTGTAAATAAAAAAATCTAACGCTATAACTTTTTGTGTCTTTCAGATCTTATCTACTTTATTTTCATCTGAAAAATAACTTTAAAACATATTTTTTTAGATGATAACATCATATTTAAATTTCGGTCTTTGTGCTCTTGTTATTTATGACACATTTTATTAATTAATTAAATGGCATTTCAAATTTATTCTCTTTTCGCTATTAAAAAAAAAAAAAATAATTAACGGTTTTAACTTCAGGTACATTTTACGGTCTGAGTAACGAATGTTAAACTTTTGCTGAAAAGAATTTTATCACAATAAATATTTTTCTATTTTAAATATTGCATTCAATTTTAATAATTTTACCGCTTGAAAGAAACATTTTCAACAAGTACTTTTATATAAACCCATAACTGTACCTTATGGTCTCGTTACTCATACATAAATGTTGCGGCCGACTTCAATGGTTACTAAAAAAGTAAACGTGTTGAGAAATTTTGTCAAAATTTGTATTGGTTTTAACTCTAGCGCTTCTAGTTTTCGAGAAAATCGAGTTTAAAGTTCTTTATACAAAATCAGTCCAAACAGAAATATGAGTGACTACAGATTTTCATTGTTTTAGCTCTAGATCTTCTAGTTTTCGAGTCAATTGCTTTTAAGGCAATGCATAAATGTAAAACAAGTATAATAGTATGATGTGCCAGCTCAGCTCAACTTGGCTGAAAAATTTAATTTTGCTCGGACAAAAATTTGTATGAAACCTATTTAAGCTGTTAATGTTCCGAACAAAATTAATTCTCCTTTCTCGCCTTCCCAAGTAGAGAGACGACAAACTGCATAAAAAAATTGTCAGGACAAAATAGGTGAATCGAGCTTTAAGTTGCATAACTATGTGGTTCTTATTGCATTTCCAAAGTATTTAAAACATTTAAAGGACTTTCTGTTCATAAAAGAATGTTAGAATTTCTAGTGGTTACTAAAACTAATATACAAATGAACATACATACATATTTTATGTTTTGTATATGTTTGTTCTATATTATTTTGTTTAATTAATTGTTCTAACCTTTTGATTTGTAGAAAATACCTTGAAACAAGAGGGTTATACATTTTTCAGGTTTCGAAAGTAAAGTTATAATAAAACACACACAAAACTATCATTTCGATGAAATTTTCATTTCGATCTACCAAGGTTAAAATACCATACGGTTAAAAGATTAATGTTTGACTATAGACTGCCAGCCGTCGTCAATGGCCGTGAGTGTTAAACGGCGAACCCCTCTGAAGAGATTGTGTGGTTACAACTGAAACATGTCAGGGCAACTTGTCCGTCAAAACCTGGGTTCGATTCCCAGTTCTGTCGATTCTCAATTTTCAATAAATTTTAATTAAATTCATGTTGTAAAACTCCTTTCTTCATAAAAATACTTAAATGAAAATTAAATTTGATGAACTTTAGCCTGATTAAAAATATTAAAATTAAGATTAAAACCCATAAACAGTTCAATAAAATAACCAAAATACAATTATTTATTAATAATTTTTATTTATATAATTTAATACCAAACCTTAACGTTAAGTTTTTTTCTGCATTTCATTTGACATTTCTCAATTTCAAACCTACTCAATTTGAACCATGGAAAGACACACAATCGAGCAACGCGTTGAAGTTATTCAGGCTTACTAGGAAAATGGGTGTTCATTTTCAATTAATTTAATCGTCCAAATGTGCGTACAATCGGAAAAATCGTGCAAAAATTTAAGCAAACCGGGTCTGTAGGAGATATAAAAATACCAGTGCATTCTCGTACAGCTCGTACTGCAGAAAATATTGTTGCTGTTCGCGATAGTGTGGCTAAAGAGCCGTCCACCTCAACTCGTCGTCGTGCCCAACAATTGCACCTCTCACGCTCGTCGTTGATGAACATTATGCATAAAGACTTGCATTTACACGCTTACAAGGTGCAATTGACTCAAGAACTAAAGCCTCTTAACCATTCCAAACGTCGCACAGTGACGCCATTTGAGTTTTTTCGTTGCAAAAATCATATCTTTTGAACCGAATAAGATAATTGAACAGTTTAAACAGCATATGATAACTGTTCAGCCTATGACATGAGCCTTTGGAAAGGGTGCTACGCTTTGTAGGGGCCTACTTATGGGTTATCAAAGTTAAAATTAGTAGAAAAATCAATTTTATGGTAACTAAAAAAAATTATTTTTACATTTTTAGATTGTTTTTATTTTTTTTTTAGGGTTTTATGTTTTAAATTATTACCCAACAAATTAAAAAAAAAATAATTTTTTTTTTAAATTTATTTTTTCAATTTTCTGTAAAATATTCATCACAATTCGTAAGAGAAGGTATATCTAAAAGACTAACAATTTCTAAACTATAATTATTTTCTAACTCTATTCGTAACTTCTTTCTTGTAAAAATTGAACACTCCTCAATACTTTTGTTTGGCCTTCCTTTTGCTCCTCTGGTTGATGTGGTGGGTTTATCTACTGCCAATATATCCAGGATGGTGTCTTTATTAAGCCAGTCCTCGTATTTGGAGTTGAAGTTCTGAATGGTTCGATTAGATTTCACCCATTTTGCCTTAATATTTGCATATATCAGATAAAAATTATTTTTTATAATTTCGCCTCTCTCAATATTTCCATATAAGCTATCAAGTTCTTCTAAAGCAGCTTCGTGAAAAACTTTGGTGTGGTTGACTTTCTAAACAGTTCAAATAATTTAAAATTGTTCAACGCCATGTTTTCACTACTTAAATTGTTTAATGGTTTCAGTAATTGTTGCGCCAACTTTCAGTCGTAGACTAATCCAGGCATTATGCTTATTTTGCAATATATAGGCTTATGCTACCATGCCTAAAAATTGACCTGTTCCCTGCATACATATGGATTTAGGCTGAATAATGCAATTTTGATATTATACACGTGTTCAAATAAGATTTGTGCCTACCTGTAGGGACCATAAGTCAATATTGTTCTTGACCATTTGTACGCCAAAGTATTGTTGAAGTGAGGTACGTACCTGTTAATTTCAATGAGTAGTTTTTTTCAAACTATTAGATCAAACTACTGTCAGTCAAAACATATAAGGGATGGACGCCATACAATTTCTGCAACCATGTCTTTTTAACCTTTTTTACCTCTAAAAGCCAAACGGGTACGTACGGGCAGATAAAACCTTTTGAATTATGTAAAGAAATGATCAAAAAACAGGTTTTGCAAATATAGAAAAATATAGATTTTTTTTATTTTCCGTCAAAGTTGAAAAATAGTGAAAAAACGGATAGTTTTTAAATAGTGATTTACCAGGAGAAACACAAAGCAAACAGTTAATTTTTTTTTATCATTATACATTTAATAAATACATCAATCAATACAAACAAAAAATAAGGCGATTCGTTACCTATTTTTCGTGATATTACACCTGAAATCGCAACAAATTGACTAAAAATTGTGTGTTTTTTTGAAAACCGAAAGTCGGTCAACTTTGAACGGCTATATCTTCTAAACTAAAAATGTGATATTATTAAGAGTGGCAGATTTTAAATCGTTGAAAAGTTTCCTATAACATGGGCTTATTCAAAACTTCGTCGGCGCTCATGAAAATTTTGATTTTTGCAACCTCGTTTGCTCTACGGGCGCTACTGTGCGTCGTCAATGGTCAGAATGATGGCAAGAAATGGCAACAGTGGATGATCAATTTTCAAAGAAAATCATCTTCAGTGATGAGGCACATTTTTACCTCAGTGGATTCGTCAATAAGCAGAACTGCCGTATTTGGGCGAATAATAATTCAATACTGATTGTCGAAAAACCAATGCACCCACACAGAGTGACTATTTGGTGCGGTTTATGGGCTGGCGGCATCATCGGGCCGTATTTTTTCCAAAATGAGGCTGGTAGGCAGTTACTGTGAATGGTGTTGCTGTCGTGGGATGATAACGAACTTTTTATGGCCCAAATTGGAAGATATGGAGGTGGACGATATGTGGTTTCAACAGGACGGGTCCACTCGCCACACAGCTAACTAAACAATGGCTTTTTCGCGCGAAAAATTAAATGGCCGTGTTATCTCACGTGGTGGCGATGTCAATTTGCCGCCAAGATCATGTGATTTGACACCGTTGTACTTCTTTCTTTGGGGTTATTTGAAAGAAAAGGTGTACGTCGATAAGCGAGCAAGAATTCAAGAGCTTAAGGATGAGATAATTCGGCACAATAACCGCATAGAACTTCAATTATGCCTCAGCCTCATTTGGCCGATATTTTGTTCCATACATAATTGAGCCATACCAATATTATCATAATAAAATAAAATGACAATAATTTCCTAAATAATTTGTATTTTATTTAAAATCAACATCGGCCCTTAAAATTTAACCACCCCTTATTTACTGCAATAAAAAGCTGTCAATAGCATATTCTTACCTTTGTTCATTCCGATTTTCCGTAAATTAAAATAAAGTTATTAATACATTTTTTGTTTTTTTTCATTTTTCTGGTTTGACATTTGTTCACAAATTTTCCTAGCATAGTTGCAAAAGTGTTTTTAAAACCACAAAATGGATAACCCTGTATGTTTTAATAGAAATTATCAAACTATGAACTCTAGTGATATGCATACATATGCATGTAAATAGTTTGCTGCATATTCTTATTTATACATTTGAATAAACATAAATTTATTTCAAATTTATTTATAGATTTGTAAACAATCAATTAGGTTTGAAAGGACACAATCTCTATAAATTTTTGGAAAATTGTGTTGATTTGATTTAGTGTTTAAAATATTATCGATTTTTTAGAAATCTATGAGCTTCAAGCAAAGTGCTTTAACTTGAAGTTTAAGTATAATACTTTGGTTTTAGTTATCAAATATTTGTAGCACAAAAGTATTTGTCTAAGTTTGTTTTATTTCTTCTGACCTTAACTGTAAGTGTCTCTTCAACATTTAGTTTTCAACTGTATTTGACAGCTATACGACAGTTTGATAAATCAAAATGTTCAAAAACTTATTATGTTAAAAATTTGGTTTAAAGTGGCTAAACTTATATAGGGTGGCACATTAGTAACGTTATAATTTATTTAATAGTTTACCTTGACGTGCCATGAAATAATGTTAGGAAATTATTTTTTCAAATAGAATCTCAGAATTATTTCCTTTCATAAGTTACTTTTTGGTAATATTCATAGAATACATTCGAAAAATCAAAATATTGAAATTATTTTATAAAAGATCATTCAAACCAGATTGTTTGACACACTGTCTTGACGAGCCATCGTTATGTTTTGCACGCAAAAAAAAAACTTTGGCATAGTTATACCCTTTGTCCCAATTTCCACAATGCAAGTCTTATTGATCAGCTTGCTACTTTGTAGGCGAGAGTGACGAGGGGAAAAGAAACGAGTACTCAGCTTGCTGTACTCGTCATATGCGCTTTGTTTTCTCATTCGTAATTTTCAGCAGGTCTATTTTGACAATTATCTTTCATATTTAATTTCGTTGTACAAAGTTAATTTCGTAGCGTGTGTGATTTTTTGTGTGTAAAATGTTATTAAAAATTAAATCACAAATTTTACACAACTTTAATTTTAAATTAAACAATTGTTAAAATATTCAACACGAATTTAAATTTAAATATATTTTAAAAAGAAATATGTTTTAAGCGAAATGTCAAAACGCACATATACATTCATACAAATGGAATAACAGATAAATAATAAGACTTGACTCGTGGAAACACCGAAGCTGATTCAAAGAAGAAAATGTGATATGTTTATTAATAAGACTTGCATTGTGGAAATTGGGACTTTGTGAACGTGCATAGTCATCGTCCAGACTTGCAATTTTTGTTGCCGCAATTTTTCAAAATTCTGTTTTGAAATTGCATTAGTGTCCTTATAATCATAGTTCTGCAATTTTTGTATTTTTATTTTGCTTTCCTCTTTCCCTTTTTATATTTTATATAAAAATACAAATACACAGACATCCAACTTCAAGGTTAGAAGTGTGAAAATTAAAAAACAAAACAAAATTTTAAAATACACAAAACTTAGTAGCACTTCCCAATCTTCTTACCCCTCTCACCAATAAACTCAAGAATTGCATGGAACGCATGGAAGTCATGGTCTAGACTTGCAATTTTTGTTGCAGCAATTCTTGTTAATAAAGGGTGTTTTTTATAGAGTGACACAAGTTAAAATCATAATAAAACATAGTAATATATTTTTAATATCAATGAAACTTTTATAACATTAATGTTTAAATATGATTTCACCCATGTGGTTGCCACGGCTGGCGCGTAGAAAGCGCAATCTGGAACGCCAATTTTCAACAACATTTCGCATTCTGACCATCCTCGTTTTGGAAGACATATGGGCCAGTGACTCCGCCAGCCCATAAAGCGCACCAAACAGTCATTTTCTGTGCATGTAATGGTGTTTCGACAACAGCTTCTGGATTCTCCTCACTCTAAATGCGACAATTCTGCTTATTTACGTACTCATTTAACCGGTAATGGGCTTCATCGGAAAATAAAATGTTGAATGGAAATTCAAAATCAATAACAATTTGTGCTTCAGCCCATTCGCCGAGTTATTTTGATTAAAAATTTCAACAATTTGCACGCGTTGCTCTGGTGTAAGTCGATCCATAATGAAATGTAAAAGCAAACTTAACAGAAAGCAACTATCAGCTGTTAAATGGGTGGTCAAATAAAGCAGCGATGCCAACTCAAAGTTGTATCACTCCAAAAAAAAATTATAAATTATAAAAAAAATTTTTTAAATACTTTTTTCTACAAAGTGCCAAAATTTAGAAAGAACACACCAAAATGTATTTGGAATTGATTATGTTTAATAATATAAAAAAAAATAAACAATAAAAGACATGCAAAAAAGGAAAAACTTGAGATATGGTAACCCTGCTTTCAAGACAAATGTCATTTTTTTAGTAATGCCACAATAATAATAGAATTAATTGCCACTTTTCTAGTGACGACACTAAATAATCGGAAGATGTAGAATGAAATACAATGAAATAGGAACAATTTGTTTAGATGTTGATTTTTAGCTCTATCTATTTTTTATGGGAAAATTTCAACATCTTTGCAAATTGATGGTAAATGTTGACAAGTGTGAAAAGGATATTGCCCACATACAGTTTGTTCTCTGGTATGGGGAAATCGTATGGCACGACAACCCATTTAAAGTGCAGCAATAACAATCAAGATTGCGTTTATTTCTATGGCAATACTGCAGAGATGTTAGAAATCGTTGTTCGAACAAATGTTTGCACAATGCTGTTTGAACATGAACACACATCGACAGCAGCAGTCCTCACTATCCAAATGAATATGTATGTGTAAGTAAGTATGTGCACAAGACATTTTTTATTGTTTGAACATAGCTATGGCTAGTCTGGACGTTATGTAAGAACAGCTAAAAATCTTTTATATATCAGATCTAATTTACCTTTCAGTCACGTATTCGTTTAGTTTAAAAAAAAATCAAAGCTGTAATTTCATTTGTCAAATATTTTGAATTTCAAATTGACATTTTTCGAAATTAACTTAAAATAAATATTCAATATGTTCTCCATTACAATTCATACATACATTTATTTATGCTCCACAATAGTTTTTTTTAAATATTTTTTTTCTTTTCCACTTGTTATATTCCTTACAACTGCTGCAACAATAAACTCCTAGCAATAAAAGCCAAAAGTACTAAAGAAAATGTATGCAACAGAAATAAAGAAGGGAAGTTAAATAAAACCTGTGTAAACATTTGCCATTTTATTGAAATGCAATAGAGTTGCTTTATTTGGCATTGTAATGTAGAAATGTATGTTAAACAGTAGTAAAAACACATAAACCAAATGACACGGAATTTGCATAGCCATTTTTTTATTTAAAAGAGCAAGTGCTGGCTAAAACAAGGTTGCCATTTCGGAAGAACTAAAAAAAGATAGTCAAAAGATTTCTGGAAAAAAATTTTAACTAACTGGTTAAATAGTTTTATATAATAGAAATTTTACTTTCAGCTGAATTGAATAAAAGTTAAGCTAAAGTAAAATTTTAATAGCTATATAACAAACCGTTCAATGTCCTTAATAAAACCGTTTTAGAACTTAAAAACATTTACGGCCTACTTAACCAATCAGTTATAATTAACTATCAGTTAAAACTGTCGAAAACATATTGTTAACTGGGAGTTACGGCAATAGTTAGTTTAAACTAGATTTGGCCGTTAGTTTTTTTAACTGAATGAAAAGCTAACTAAATTCCAAATTTTAGCTTTGCTGAATAAATAGTTAAATATCATTTTTTGAAAAATGAAATAATTAAAGCTCAATATTTATTATAGTAAATCGAAATAAAACTTTACGAATTTTTTTTAAATTTTATTTGCTGAATTCAGAAAAACTTTAGCTGAATATTAATTTTATTTAATATATGCTAATTGAGTGTCAACTTTTTATTAAAATTTTTAATCACTTTTTGACAAAATAATAATAAAGCCAGCTGAATTCAAAATATGTGGCTTAACTTATATTTAGCATTGCTGAATTAATAGTAAAATAATAATTTTTAGCAAATTAAAATAAAACTCTAGATTTTTTATATGTTTTTCTTAATTTTTGTTTCCTGAATTAAGAAAAAATGTAGCTGAATTATAATTTTAATATATGTATAGCAATTATATTCATTTTTTAAATAACAAAGATAATTTGTGTAATATCTATATTAATATTTTCAAGTAAAATAATTTTTTAACTTTACGTATTTTTTATTATATTTTTTAAAATTTTATTTGCTGAATTGAGAAAAACTTTAGCTGAATAATAATTTTATTTAATATATGCCAATTGAGTGTCAGCTTTTAATAAAATTTCTAATCACTTATTGACTGAATAGTAATAAAGGGCCGGCTGAATACGAAATATGTATTTTAACTACATTTAGCATTGCTGAATTAATAGTTAAATAATAATTTTGAGCAAATTAAAATAAAACTCTAGAATTTTTCTTAATTTTGGTTTGCTGAATTGAGAAAACATTTAGCGGAATTATAATTTTAATATATGTATAGCAATTTTATTGATTTTTTAAGAAACAAAGATAATTTGTGTAATATCTTTATTAATATTTTCAAGTAAAATTATTTTTTAACTTTACGTATTTCTGATTAGCTGAATTATAACTTTATTAGTTGATAAAAAAAACGCTCCTTTATTTAATAAAATATTAAAGCATTTTTATTTTTCTTTTAAGCTGAGTTGCAAAAAAAACTTCACTTTATTAAGCTGAACAGTAGATATACCTAAGTATTACTAAACTTTTTTCCTTTTAAAGAGTTTTCAGTTTAATAACCTTTAAGCTTTTAATGAATTAAACTTAAAAAAGCTAAATAACAATTTTGTTCAACTTAAAAGAAAAATTCAAATATAAACCCAACTTTATTTATTTGCATTAACTGAATTTCTAAAGAATTTAGCCGAATTGCAGATTTTTCCGTCTCTTGACGTTTTCAATAGCATTTTTACAACATTTTCTTAAGCAAACTCTTATTCTATTTATTGAAGAACAGTACTTTCTTTTTTATGTTGTTGATTTGAATATTAAAAATGATTTAAAAATTTTTTTAGCTGAATTGCAAGAACAAGGTTAAAGTGTGTATATTTTATTGAAAATCTATTTGCTGAATTGTAGCAAAATTTAATTAATATACATAATTGTCTTTATTTTTATTAAATGAATCTATAGCAGCTTAAAGGCCTAACCATAATGTGCATAAGCAAGCTTAAGCTACTGTTAAAAATGTTAAAAAATCCTCTGAAATGCATTTAATAAAACGAAATAACATCTGAGTTAATACGGAATGTGCTATTAGTTTCGCACTTTTCTTAAATTTGAAGCTGAATAGCTCATTTAAGCAGCTGAATTGACAAAAAATGAAATTAAATTTAAAATTTATTTATTTTATTTCATTTTGCTTTAGCTGAATTACGATATTTAAAGCAGAATAAATAACAAATACTTTGCTTAACTCTCCAAATTACTTAGCAATCATCCCATATGATTAAAAGACTGCTTTAATAAGCCTTTATATAAAATCATATTTAACCAATCTCTGTCTATTGTTTACCAATTCTTTTGCTAAAAAAGCTGGCAATACCTTTGAGTGGGTAACTTTTAAATTTTTTGGCAGCAAAAAGAATTCTATGAATTCTAACCATTGAAATTTAAATTTAACACTGTAATGTACATTCCCTTTAACTTTGAATTCCGGAAATAGCTGTCACACATACCTGAAATACAAATCAACTTGTAAGTTTGTTATTATAAGAGTTTTGTGTGATTTGGCCCTGCAGTACTATTGAATTTATTCGGAACTTTAATTATAGAAGCCACTGGAGTGATAAGCTGCTTAATAAGCTTCTTAAAACTTATACTTGTACAGAATTCCAAAAAAAGTCAGCCGACCTTTTACGGGTTTTTAGACAACTAGTAGCCAAAGGGCTTTAGAAAATAGCCAGTTACCATTTTATTGGCCTTTAAACGCCAATTTAGTAACTAGTAAATATTTCCAAACTAGTAGTTAGTGCTTTTTTCTTACTTAATTAATTCCCAAGTAATATAACGAGCCCTTATCGCAAAAATAGTGTCGCAATATTTACAACACTTGCATCATCTCCTAAAATTTCATGGTCACATAAGGCACCGCTACGATTTTATAGCAAAAACAATTTTATCTTAAGCGACAACCTTTATACAAAGTTTTTATGAAATAAAATTAAAAAAGAAACTCCAGTAAAATTTTGTTTTTGTCGCTTAAGCTTTTATTGCGGTAATAACTCGATATTGTAGATTCAATTCTTTCTGATTATTGTCGAGTTATCAGATTTATTGTCATCTTCAGAACTGCCGGGCTTAAGAGTATGAAAAGTAAAGGTAGGCATTGAAAATCCCATGAACTCATGAAATTTTGTTAAGCACAAATTTTTTTTCCTTAAAAAAAAAAACAAAAAGATTATCTTGTTCAAAAGTTTTATTACAAACTTTTCGGTTATTTTTCTTGTACATTTTCTTGAGAGTAGATTATGATGTTGCTTTTTTCAATCAATAAATAGCAAAAAATATCTGTACGTTAAACAAAATGTTAATTGTGCAGTACAATTTCATCTTTGACTTTTATACATTCTTCTTTCATTTTATCATAACAAATCCTTTGTTACAACTGTAGAAATCCTTGTATTGAAATGTAAATATGTTATCGTGTGAAGGACGAAGTAGAGAAAGTACTTTTTAATAAGATTTTTTTTTTTCTTTTTGCTTCCTCTTTTCAGTTTTGATAGACATATTGGCTACAACATAAACTAGAAAAAAATCTTTTACTTTCTTTGTTCGAAAACCTTCGCTTTTTTAAAGCTTATAAACACTGAAAAGGCTGATATTGTTTTCTGACTTCTTAAGTTTTCTTTTCAAATACAACGGAAGTATGTATTTTTTTTTTTTAATGAAAATTGACAGGTTTGAAAAGGGATGTTAAACTGATTGTTTGATTTTAATTTTAAAAAAAGACTGTGAAGTATGCTTTATATACTCACAGCACTATTGTAGAGAGCAATGTTCGAAAATAAACACTTAATATCGCTCCTTAGTGTACGGCTCGGTAGATTTGTAAAAAGCACACACGCAAATAGTGTTTGAGTAGAAAATCATTAAAAAAATAACGTTTCCCTGTTATCAAACTCAACAAAAGATGAGAACATTTAATTCCGTTCGGTTTTTCTTTTAATTCCACAAACTTCATTGTGTTAGGTTTGGCTCCTTAATGTTCGTCCCTTTTGGCTGGTGAAAAAAAAAACTAAACACTTTTTACAAAAACAAAATACACATACCAAAAAAATACAAAGAGCCAGCAAAATAATTGTACACAAACAAAACATATACACAATACACACACAATCTTTTCGTGATGCGGTCGTTGCTAAAATTTTTTGTTTGTTCATTTCTTTATCAATGTTCAAAAATAAACATTATAGAACATTAAAATATAATGTTTGTCTACAGTATCACTACAATTGTTCTGTTTTTTAATGAAGAACAGAACAATATATTGTGTTCGGCTCTTTCTTGAAAATAGTTACGAACATTATTAAGGGTTGTGTTCGTCTACACAATTACCAAAAAAAATAGATATCGTTCTTGGGTGTGTGAGGCGAACGCTAAATAATGTACTGTTTATTTTCGAGCACCGGTAGAGAGGCTATTTTATGCTTTTGTGTGTAACAACTAAAAAAATTTATCCTAGAGAAGGGTGACCATTTCACCAAACAATTGTTTAGAGGTCATAACTCACTTTGTTATGCTCTTGAATTAAGTCGTTCATGAGGCAGCGATGTACCTGCGTTAATATTTTTTCAAATACAGTGCGTTAAATAAATAAAGGAATTAAGAAAATATTTTTTGATTAACAATGACTTTGGCATGTGAAACACACAGTAAAAAAAATTATCATATAAAACTCTACAGAGCTTTTAAGTTCTAAATGGTTGAACAGGCAGGTAGTTTTAAAACACGTTTGATATCTAAATTATCTTATGTATAAATCGGCAATACAAAAACAGTTAAGAACACTCCGCTGTTTGTCAGCCGATTTAAACAAAAACTACACCTTTTGAAAGGTATTTACATACGGAAGTATATATTATATATTTTATTAAAATCTGAGGGTATACAAAAGAGTAAAAAAAATTTTAATCTTATCGTTGTTTATTAAAAAAATAAGCGGACAGGTGTCCTGGTACTTTTTTGAAATTCAGCCCTTTTGGGGAGTTAGCGGTTATAACCTGTATTTTTAAACTTCTTTGTCACCTCATCTATCTTTTAAACCAATAAAAATAGAAATAAAGATTATACCAAATTCGTAACTTATCTTCAAATTACAAATATAAATTTGATACTTTTTCTTCATTTCAATTCATTGATTAATATAATTTTTTTTTTTTCTTTTCGAAATTCGAAAGTTTAAAAGTTTATTTTTGTTACTTTTTTGCAAAATATTTTCCTCCATTCATTGAAATATACATACGTCTTAAATTACAATTCTGAAATTTTAAATACTTCAATGGGGAGAAAAAAAAGGATCAAAAAGGGAATATACGGAAAATTAAATTTCTTTCTTTTACTATTCCGTGCTGCTTGTGGTAATTTTTGAATTTTCTATAATATTAAACGTAGAAACATAAAAATATTGGTGCAGGGTCCTGAACAAATAAGAGGCTTTCAGAAGAAAAGTGTTGGTACTTTTTGGTTCTTTAACTAGTACTTTTTGAATTTTTGTTAATATTGGACCTAGAAACATAAAATTAAACATGCAAGGCCCTGAGTGAATGAGAATCTATGAGAAGAAAATTTTTGGTACTTTTTCGTTCTATAACTCGTACTTTTCTTAATTTTCGGTAATATTTGACCTTGAGACATAAAATTAAACATGCATGGTCCTAAGTAAATAAAAATTATAAGAGGGAACTTCTTAGTACTTTTTGTTCTTCAACTGGTACTTTTTTTATTTCCATTAGTATTGGGCCTATAAACATAAAATTAAACATGCAAGATCCTGAGTGTGTGAAAATCTGTAAGAGGGGACATTTTGGTACTTTTTCGTTCTATAACTCGTACTTTTCTTAATTTTCGTTAATATTGGACCGTGATATATAAAATTTAACATGCATGGTCCTGAGTGGATCGAAATTTATAAGGGCGTTCTTCTTGGTACTTTTTGTTCTTCAACTTTTTTGCTTTTCAATTGGTGCATTCTGATCTTTTTATATTATCAAACTTACAAAATGAAATTTAACATTCTCGCAAAATCGATCTACTTAGACGAAAAAAAAAACAATGCTCAAAAGAAGTAAATTTGTTTATACTTATATGTCTGTTTTCTTCATATTTGCATAGATAATTATGGTTGAATTTCGACCACTGGGCAATCACTTGTTTTTTAAATACGTCCGTTAAATTTTAAATTTACTAATCACTTCTTTTATTAACATTATACCAGCTCTTATGTTATTTATCGTTCTCAATGTCTTAACATATGTTCTTATTCCATAATTTAATTGTTATTAAACGACAAATCATTATAATGTAAAAGGAAATGCATATTATAACAATTAATATTAAAATCTTATCCTTAATTTCTAAATACAACATCAACATTATAAAATAATAATCTTCTCTATGTTTGTTATTATTATACATTCTAAAAGAACAACATTTTCCTATTCCATTTTAATAATGTGTCTCCTTTATCAAAAAAAAAAAAACGCTTAATATTTAATGTATCCTTGTTGCACTTAATTATGCAAAATGTTGTGCAAATTCAATTACACTACCACAACAGACTGTTAAAACATAATAAGAAAGACAAACGGATGGACGGAAACAAATAACAAGAGAGAGGGGGGGTTTACAGGGAATTACTACCTTGTAGATCTGGCTCCAATGCCATTTTGTAAAGTCATTTATATGAATTGTTACTTAAAAACGCAAAAGCAATTAGCTAATTCACCTAGTCTTCTAAAGTGCTAGGTACTAAAGTATTATTTTAGGCTAAATAGCACTGTTGTGAACAGCCTGTTGTATTATCATAATCAGGGAAATCGTAGATGTACAATTGCATGGTTTTCCTCGTGCGACCAATGACGGCGGAAACAACATATTCATATGTTTTAGAGCTTTTTATAAATTTTGGCATAGATTAGTTTTTTGCATATATTAGTTAATATCTGTAGTGACAAAAGTTTCCATACAGTATGAAACAAATTTTTTATTGTATAAAATATGTACAAATAATCTTTATACGTTAAGCTTTTAAACAATTCTAATTTAGTCATATAACTCGTTATATGAAAACATTCTAGAATTATAAAACGTAAATGATACTTTTTACATTACAAAAGGAAAGTCTGGTAACCTTTTCGAACTTTTCAGTTGAAAAAGTTATTCAATACAAAGTAGTCCTTTTTAAAGACTTTCATGGTTTGCATGCCAAAGTAAATATCAATAAATTAATAACTTTAGTGAACAATTTTATGAAACTAGATTATGTTGAAACTCTCCGAACTACTGGGTACACTTAGCCCCACACAAAGACTCTCTGTAAATGTAGTTCATTTCAACGTACTAGCACAAGTAATAAGGATAAAACTGATTTTATTACTCCCTATTTTAAAGTGATGTTACCAAGAAGTTAATACAGTAAGGCAGAAAATAAAAAATAATTTGTAAATTTGAAATTTTGTTTTATTTGAAATAAACTTTTATTAACTAATTACCTTTAAACCTTTTTTCTTTTCATTACCCCCTTTGGGTGCACATGGCTTTCACAAAGTTTCTTTATCTTACACGATTTGTTGCAATTGTTTTCTCGTGTCTTCCCATGTAATATTTCACTGTCCTTGTTCTTAGAGTATCGATTCATTCAGTAATGTTATTTTGTCTTGTATCAGTTTCGTAAATCGGTTGTTGTTTCTGCTAAGTAGATGATTGGTCTGCCGTAGCAGGTAAGATTGGAAGATCGCAACTCCAGTTCTTGGAGTATCGATCAGTCTATTGTTATTTTGCTTTGTATAAAATTCGTTAGTCGTTTGTGTTCTTGCTAAGTAGATGAATGGTCTGCTGTAGCAAGTCCTAGAATAATGGGGCTGCCATCTGTAGATGCCTACATACAACGTCCTCCGTCTATTTTGGTGTAGTGGGAGGATAGAGAACCTTGCTAATAATTGATTCCTACCTTTTTTCTAGGGTTATCCTCTTTTCCTTATGTTGTCCTCTTTTCCAGGGGGGGAGGTCAAGGGCTTCTTGGTTGGATTGTTTGGAGGGGGATTGAAGCCACTTCATTGTCAAATCTCAAAACCATGATAAACAATTTTCGTCCTGCTAATTTACTCTATTATATTTTATAAAAAACTATTTCTAATTTTAAATATTTTCTCTTTCACATCCTACTGTACACAGTACAACACAAGAACTACATTATCAAGTAAACAACAAAACAAACTCTAAAACTATTTTTACAAATTCATAGAGTTTTTATGTGTAATGCATTTTAGAAATTGTTTTTAAGTTGACATTTAATAAGTTTTAAACGCTTATTATGTTTACATTTGCTTGCACTTGTTAAAAAATAGATTTTATTATTCTCCCTGGCGTTTTCCGCTTGTTTATTTTTTATATTTTCTTTAATTTTTTCTCCCCCATATACCACTTGAGCATTTGAAAGACAAAATACGCAAAGCGGATAAAAAGTAACAAAAAAGGGAACAACAGAAAATCTAGATTAAAGTAGAGTTTGTGTAAAGGGTACTTGAGAAAATACAAGTGGTTCAAGGTGACCAGCAAACTAACTAAGCAGCCCTTAAGGCAAAAAACAAAATTCAGTTTTCTCTGCAGCTAAAATAAAAAAACAATAGTAACCTTGCAATTCACTGATAGAGGCTTAAATAGTGCTTGTGTTTAAGGTACCTGAAGTATATGGGCAATTCCACAGAAGTGTCACGTTCAAATTTTTCCAAAATACAAAAATTTTTAATAATATAAAAATTATTCTTGGAGAAATAATTTAAAATGCTTGGTAGCGTAACGTGATAAGAAGTAGACTTTCCTGTGAAAATACCCATGTACGTCTCGAAACTATCAAAATTTATAATATCTTATTGAAAAATGTTAATTTTTATAAATCTTTAGAAATCAGAAAGCCTCCAGAGCTTAAAAACACACTGGTTACTTTACTGTCCACTGGTGGATAGTGAAGTAGTGTGTTACTTTTTACACCTCTTACTAAAATATATAAAGTTTTATATTAGTTTGGGTAACTTATATAAGGAAATTACAAGTTTGCAATCAATATTCGCTTGCCCTGATATCTTAATGCTAAAATCGCCAGTCAAAACTTCAGGAATGGAGAAGTCGATATAAAAAAATATTCTTGTCAAACTTATTTTATCAGGCCTGTCACTAATTTTAATCAAAAGATTTTTAATTCCGTAGATGTTATTCTAAAAAAAAATTTATTTTATCTTCTTTAAATTTAATATTACATATTTTCTTGCAGCCTGGCCCATAATGTCGACACTATTGCTCGCTTGTATTTTCAACGGCAAACAGCTGATTTGCGTCACACTTAAAATTTTCAGCACGACAAGTCCTTACAGATTTACGCCGCACTATGAAATATTATGTGACCATAAATGTCAAATTCAGTTACTTGTGTTGTGTTTATAGGCAGAGGCATTTTGTTGCAATATTGAACGAAATTATATCTTTAATTTTTTTTTTTATAATAATATTTTTTAAAACAAAACCACTCATTTAAAAGCAATTTTTAATAAAATATTTTCACAAACAGATGATTTTTGTTTTCTGCTTTTTGTCATTTGTAGCAATTCAAGTAGCACAGAGCTGTATTTTTATGACTTGATATAAATGTTCGCCGATTTTTATTTTCAAACTAGCGCTTAAATTGTGAAATTGTTGATGTGGCAATATAGACATTTGGCATTTAATAATTAGATAATGGATAGAAGCGTAAAACCTGACGACCGACAAGTCGATAGTTTGTAAAGTAGGGCGCTTATGAGAACGAAAGTGACTTGTTTTCGCTGGCTTAAGTTGTCAATCGACATAGTGGGCCAGGCTGTAACAGTGTGACAGGGTTGCAAAATCCTTTTATCAAAAAAAAAAATAAAATAAAATAAAATACTTCATAATTTTGTTGTTTATGAAAAATCTTTAAAACTTTTCCACAGCGTATGTTCACTCTAATCACTTAAGGAAGCACTCAAATTTAATGTCACTTTAAAAATTTAAGACTTAAAACTTTATACTCTAGAATTAGAAGGAATAAGTAAACAAAAAATTGTCAAGAAAAACGCAAAATATGGCAGAAGAAAAGCTAAACAAACGTTCTTAAGTCAGTTTAATTTTCGTAAATGCATTGTTGTAGTACTTCCTTCACTACCGAAGAGGTCCTTTTTTTTATTCTTGACTATACGCATTAAATTTATTTTTATTTCAAATAGAAAAATATAAAACTTAAATAAGAACGAAAACTAAATATACTCAATTAACTTAATTAAAAAAGGCCACTTAATTAAAGAACTAAAACAAGTAAGACAAAAAAATAATTCGAGTCTTAATAATCTATAGTTTAAATTATAGTTTATAGTCTAATACACTAACACACTAATCTAGGTATGACACTTAAGTGTCTATAGTATAAGCCAGTGTTCGAAAATAAACAGAACATTATCATGGAAATAATATGGCGAATATTATATACAATAATATTGCAAGTGTATGGGCCGCTTTAGAGTTCGTTTCGCTTTAAGTAGTAGATCATTAAAAAATAACGTTTCCTTGTTTGTCATCTATCAAACACAAAAATAATACTGTTCTTATCCAAATCAACAAAAAGATGAGAACATTTAAAACCTAGGAACGATATCTATTATGTTTGTGTTTGTGTATACGAACACAGCCCTTAAAACCGTTCGTAACTATTTTTAAGAAAGAGCCGAACATTATATAGTGTTCTGTTCTTCATTAAAAAAAAAACAGAATTTAACAGAAATTAACGAACAAAAAATTTTAGGCAACGACCGCAGCACGAAGAGCCTGTGTGTGTATTTTGCTGGCTTTTTGTTTTTTTCGTATGTGTATTTTGTTTTTGTAAAAAATTTTTGGTTTTTTTCCAGCCAAAAGGGCACTAAGCACAACAGAAACGAACAAACACTAATGAACTGAACCGAGCAAAATGAAGTTTGTGGTTAAAAAAAACCGAACGGAATGAAATGTTCTCATCTTTTTGTTGAGTTGGATAAGAACAGTATTATTTTTGTGTTCGAAAGATGACAAACAAGGAAACGTTATTTTTTTAATGATCTACTACTTAAAGCGAAACGAACACTAAAGCGGCCGATACACTTGCAATATTATTGTATATGATATTCGCCATATTATTTTCATATTGTCCTATATTATGCAATAAGTCGCACAATGGTTTCATTCATTCAATAAAAAGGTGAACAGAACCTATAGGAATAACAAAAACAGCTTTATACAATGTTGCCAATACATTTTATTGTCTTTTCCTTGTACAATAAAAATCAAAATTCTTTTGAATGTTGCCAATATATTGTGCAGCTTCGAATATCACATACACATTGGCGATATAATTGTACAATACGTAAAATTGAACAATTTTGTTGCAAATGTATGAGCCGCTTAAGGAGCGGTATTTAGTGTTTATTTTTGAGCCCCGATATAAACATATGACTGCCGCGGCTACGAGTTACATGGTCCATTCGATCAGTCCAATTTTTAACTACTTTTTTCAATCAATCTGGCCATATGGCAGTAATGGTGGCTTGAGTATTGGCTTCCAATGCTTCAAGAGTTGCTGGTGTGTCGGCATAAGTCTTAAAATAGCCCCATATTAAGTAATCCAGAGGCGTTCAATCGCAGAAACAATGGGGCCAGTGAAGAGCACCATTTCTGGCTACAAAGTTGTCACTAAATTGATTCTGCAATCAATCGATTGTTTAACGAACTGTATGGCAAGTTGCAAAGTTTTGTTGAAACAAAATGTCGTTGATGTTTAGCTGATTTATTTTCGGGGAAAAAAAATTCAGACTGCATGGCTCTATAGCCCTCGCCATTCACCGTAACGGCTGCTCCTTGCTTTTTTTGAAAAAAAAAAAATAAAGACCGATGATGCCGCCAGCATGTAAACCGCATCAAACAGTCAATTTTAATGGATATCATGATGATCGTTGGGTATCAGGATACAGTGGATGCCTTGGTAACCAAACTGCGGATGATCTTGCCAAACAAGGCTGTCTCTTGGACAAAATGTTCGTCGACGGCCTGATATGCATTTCAATGGCTCGCTGCAAGACTCTCGTCAGACATTAGTCATACAGAAGGGCTCAGGAGAGATGACAGGGGAGGCATACCTGTTTGATGGCCAGGAATTTATGGCCTGGCTACGACGCGGCGAAAACGTGCGTGCTACTTGGTCTCGGTAGGGACCAATTAACGACAGTGATATCGGTCATTACTGGTGACCGGGTGATAGGGACTCATGCAGGGAGAATGGGTCTTGATTATAATGACTACTGTAGAAGTTGTCATGATGAAAGGTGTTTCACTTTCTTTGCCAATGCCCCGGTCTCGGAGATATTAGGTTAAGGCATTGTGGGAGACCGGAATTACCATGTCTAGACGATATGCCAAATGTGGGACTAAAATCGATCTCTCAGTTCTCTGCACTGCAGCCTCCAACCTGCAGTCTCGTGAATACTGGTTGACTCTTGTCACTGGCTAAGAGTATCACAAAGGGACTGCTATATGTACCCAAGTGAGCCGTCGTCATGTCGGCTGCCCATTCACTCCTAATACGGCAATTTTGCTTATTGACGTGGCCATTAACGCAGAAATGATCTTCATTACTGAACACAATTCTTTGATAAATTGATTAAAAAAAAAATGCTCATCTTCGACCATTTTCAAATGAGCACAATCAGCAAAAATGTGAGGCAAACGATGGTCATTAGGCTTCAATTCTTACACGAGCTGTATTTTATAGGCACGTGCGCCAAGATATTTACGTTAAACTTTCCACGTAGTCGAAATACAAAAGGCGGCAAGTTGAGAACGACGTCGAATCTGCATTTTGGCGTCTTCTTCAATACTTCACCAGCACCAGCAATATTCTCTTCGGTATGCACATTTCTTTGTCTTGTTGATGGTTTTGAAACGAGAAGAGCAAAATTAGTTCACTGCACGAATTGCTTGCTCACTAGGCTGATTATATTGACCGTGCTCTATGAACTTCGCGAGATTTTTTTTTGAAGTAAATTTCAACAGATTGGAGGCGTTTTTCTAATTTTAAAATGTTCTTGATGACTTGCCAAACCCTTCTGAACAGAAATGTCAACACAGTTTCACATTCTCAGCTGCCGAACCATAGTTATCGATAGTTCTCATGCAGCTCAAAAATACACCCATTATTATAAAAAATTAGTTAATCTTTTTATTTATATTATGTTTTATTTGGTTAACCATACTTTTATATATATTTTACACTGTAGTTTAAACAATAATCTACTTTAAAAATAGTATTCCAAAAACACACTTAAACCAAAAATCAATGTTGCCAAATAGAATGCCGCACACAATGTGCAATTTATAGCCTGATTGTGCTGTTGCAATGGTGTGGGCTGGAAAATAATAACTTTATCGATTTCATCTTGGCATTTCGTTTCGTTCTTTAGATGCCTGAATAGTGACTCGATAATATTGGCCGGTGTTATTTCATTGCATTTCTCCAAACAGCCAAGAACACATTCCTCAAAGTCATGCAAATCAATGCATTGCTTTGGCCCCAACACCAACTCCGGCAATTCTTTGGGTGGCATTTCGCCACCCTCTGGTGGCATGTACGCTGAAAATGTGGCATTCATGCAATTGGAAATGTTCTCCTTATTGGCAACCAGGCATTCAGGACCCTCCTCAGCAATGAACAAAGCAATTTGATCGCCATTTTTGTGGCAAATAAAACCCAGCAATGAAGTAATGATACGCATCATAATGGAATTTTGGGCACGTTCAGCTGGCAAAAGACAAGGCAATATTTGAGCTTCGAAGTCTAGCAAACATTGCTCGGCTTGAGGAATTTTACTGCAGTACTTGTGAAAGACAACATCCAAATCGCCCACAGGACGGGCTGCTTCTATTTCGTTCATTAGCTGGGTTATGTTGGCAATATCATTGGCGCACTTTAACAGTTTGGTCGCAGCCATTTCAATGTTCTCATATGTACGTTTGAGTTGGATTTTTGGAAATTAACGCTACTTTTTTGCATTTCTTATACAAAAGAGTTTTGGCATCTTCCAGGCTGAAGTTGGATTTGGTAAATTGTTTTGGCAAATAGTCACGCGTTAATGTTGTCAAGTCATTATTAACTGCAGGCGTGTGCTGCTGTGTGTTTGCCTAAGAAATAAGTAGCGTGAATAATACGACTGTTAAGAACTTTTTCATTTTGTGTTTGATTTTAATGAAATGAAATTTCGTTAAGCACTTTTTGCTCGTTTAAAGTTGAAACATAAACTAATTAACCCAGTACCTACTAAAACTTTAAAGCATATTAAATATTGGTCAATGGGTTTTAATACTCAAAAATGTATCTTTTATTTAATTTAATTAATTTTTTTTTTATCTTAACATAAGTTTAATAGTTTACTTTTATTTTTAGTCCGATTGACCGGCACCAAAATTTCTAGTTATTTGTATGTTGAGAAAGGCTTATCTCTGCTTTAGCTATGTTGGTGTTTTAAGAAAAGTAGGAGCAGAACGAAACTCTTAATTGCTTAATGTTTTGTTAGTCTAAATAAGTAACAGCAGAGAAGAAAAAATTGAACTTATGTTCCAATCTTATCGCTATTCCTACAGATTGGTAAATTTAATCCAAATCAGTGAACATATGTAGAAAAGAAAAAATATGGAGATGAGACGAAAGCTATAAAAAATAAAAAGACAGGCCAAAAAGCCCTAGCTTATAAAGCAGTGCTGCCACTTTGTGGGTAGTTACCCGAGTTAGGTATAGAGCGTGGGTAATTTCTTTTAGGTGTAACTAAGGTGTAACTTGAAATTCTTTCTTTAGTAACTTAAAAAAAATCAAGTTTTTATTTTAGTGATGACATCTCATTCTCCTTCTGAACCAAATCCACCTTTTTTTAAGAAAAACTTCAAACGTTTAATATATATTTTCAAAAGTTTGGTAATGAATGTCGCCAGATGGACATCTCTTAGATTTAAAATAAAAATGACTATCATATTGATTTAGAACCTGAAATTTATTAGGAAAAAGTAACTCAAACTAAAAACTAACCTAGAGAAAAAAGATATGTTTCCAATATTCCAACATCTTGCACTTGATCATTAAGAGGGTATTAACTCACAATTTTTATTTTTTCACTTTTGAAAAAAATCGACACGTAATATTCATATCTACACGCTATAATAATGTCGTGCTATATTTTATTTTTACAATTGTAAAACAAAACTACGATAGAGACAATTTTATAAACCCCTTTTATTTACAAAATAAGGAAAAAAAGGTATTTTTTTTAAAGACTATGAACCTTAAAAAAAGAAAAAAAAATTATTTTAATCGAAGAACAATGCATCGCATTATTCGCTTTTCTCCTTCCTGTAGTCGTTTTATCCGCGGCGTTTTCGATCAAATAAATCCAGATAACGCCTTCAGCGTAAGCACCACACCAAACAGTAACTTTGAACGGACCTAATGGCTTATTGTGTTTATACGAGGATTTTCGATTCTTCAAAAGCGAAAGTTCCGGTCATTTACGTATCGACACAGATGGAATGGAATGAAAAACTTTCTCGCCATCGAGTATAGCGCTCCATTACTCATTGACGTATAATTTGTATTTGTTTACTTTACAAATGGCAGAGCAGAACTGACATATACCATCATTTGCTAAAATTAAAGCATATTCTAATAGGGTGATGACCAGGGAAACCAGAAATCTATATATATATATAAAAATCAAACGCTGTGTCTTAGTCACGCTAAAACTCGAGAACTACTTGACCGATTTGTATGATTTTTTTTTGTTTGTTTTGTTTAAAAGGTTTAAAAAAAAAAATTAAGAAAAGACCAAAAAAAGGTTATAAATCAAAAAAGCGAAAATTGTGTTTTGTATGAAAATGTTACATTGCACCATTAATTGCTGTGGATTAGTCTGCTTAAACTCGATAATTGCTTGACCGATTTCAATGATTCTTTTTTTTTTGTTTTTTTTTCGTCTTATCCAAAATCCAAAAATAAAAGTCGAAAAATCTAAAATGTACGTTTTGTATGAAAATTTGACTTAATACCACCAAAAGGAGTTGTATTTCTTCAGTCGGTGGCAGACCCATTGTTTGACAGCTGCACAGAAACAAACCAAACCCATTTAAAACATCGAAAAATTTCTACGAATATGCGTTATACGCGCACTTTTATGACAATGTGTTTTCCCTATATCACAGAATACCACAGAACTGTCACGAGACGGAAGATTTTGCGTTTTTTTTTGTCTCTTTTTAAGAAAGCTGCCCTTTTTCATTTCTCTTTGCATCATCTTTTATGCCGCAATACAATGAACACAAATTTATTTAGTTGAGATTTATTTGCAAAGCTTTTGTAAAAATTAATTTTTAAGTTTACCACAACACAAGTAAATAATATTAAAGTAAATAAATAACATTATAAAACAAAAAAATATTAATAAATACATTTTTTTTGCACAAAACACAACGTTTGTTGAACTAATGCATTTTTTTAACGTGGTCTGTGTTTTGTTATTTTTGTTTTGATCATGGCATTTGTGTTGATTGTTGCTGCCTGTTTTTACACATTGCCACTTCACTACCAAAAAAAACTTTCTGTCTTTTTCTTCGAAAGCTGCCCTCGCAACTGATTTGGGCCTTTTTCACACGTCACTTTTTTCAGTTCTGTGGTATTCTGTGCCTATATGATATGTATTTTTTTCCTTATGAGAATTGCATTTTGTCGGTATAAGACGCTGCTTGCTCGCGTCAATTAAATCATTTTGTATGATCCAGCAACGCGGGCGTTTTATGCGCATTAAATATGCAGTAAAAACTTGAAAATTGCAAAAATATGCCCTAAAAAATTAAAAAATTGCTAATTTGAAAACAAAACAATTTAATAACAGTTCTATTTAAAACAAAAAAAAAAAACAATCTTAAAACTATAATCAGTTAAGCCCAAACACTATAGTATTTACGGAAAAATTTTCGAGATTTAACCCTATTTGGAAACTATGGGCAGTCATGGGGTTACAGCAGCGCTGCCAGAAGTAAGATTTTACCTTATTTTTTAAGATTTTTTAACCGAAAAAAGATTTCAAGATTTTTTCCCCAAAAACAAGATTTTTTGTTTTGTCTAGACGAAGGCTAGGTTCAATTAAAAAAAACCTTCTTTGTTCCAATTTGAAAATTTTTAAACTTAATAATGCAACCTTGCGGTTTACTGGACAAAAAAAAATACTTAAGGCCCAACCATAATGTGCTTAAGTTGGCTTAAGCAAATATGCGAATACATGTTAATCATATGAGGCTAGCCATATTGAACTTAAGGAAACTTTTTGTATTTAGCGGTTTCTAGCGGTCTTGAAGTCCGATTTGGCGGGAAATCTTCAAAAAAAAGTTGGCAACAGTGGAAATACATATTGATATGTTTTAAAGTTAATTTTAATAAAAAAAACTTAATTTTTCCAAAAAAAAAAGATTTTTTTCCAAAATAAGATTTTTTTTTGGAGAAATTAAGATTTTTTGCTGAAAATTTCTGGCAGCCCTGGGTTACAGGTTAAAATTTATATAAAAGTTATTTGTGCCGAATATTATATTGATATGTATTAACATAAATATGAGATTTTTTATCTTGTTTACTAATGTTGGCATTTAAAAGGAACTTAAAGCTGTTGATAAATGGGAGCTTTGGGCAAATGTGAACAGATTCGAAAAAAATTAATTTTGCAGTCAAATATTTTTAGGGCGTATTTAATCTAAATACCGACATAATAAGATGGTTAACGGACACAAAGAGTCTAATTTGGAAAGAAGTTTTTATGGAATATATGTGAAGTAATAGAAAGATTCTTACCGTTTATATAGACTTGGTCCTAAGTACAATTAAAATGTATTAACCAAATTTGATCAAATTATTTACAAGATTGCAACTTGTACTTTGCCCACAAGGTTAACATGGACAGACAACCAGCCAGACGGACGGATGGACATCGTTAGATAACTTTAAAAAATTATTCTGAGTCTATCGGTATCACATCGCCAAAAACCTAATTTTTGCTTATATATAAAATTGGAAAGTAAAAAATTTATTTATCTTTAATGAAAACCTTCTTTGTCTTAAAATTTTAGAGTAAAAATTTTATGAAAATTCATAAAAAGCTCTAAAACGGATAAATATATTGTTTTTGCCTTCGTCTATCGCACAAGGAAAAAACATGCAATTGCATATTTATGGTTTCCCTGGTGATGGCTTTTGTGTTACCTTGTATAAACGAGCCTAAAGACTAAATTGTTAGCGAGCTTAAGGCCTAAATTTTAGGCGAGATCTACAAAAATTCAAAAACAAGAGAGGTATTTTGCATTGCATTGTTATTGTCTACGTTTCGAAATGCAAATCGTCTTTAGCAAAACCTTTCACCACCAGAAGTAGTTGAATTCGCCTTTGAATTCTAGCTTTTAGATTAAAGTAAATTCAAAATATATATTGAACTAAAGATAAGACTTTAGACTGACTTATCGACGAGACAGTAAGTAGGCTGAACTAAAGTCTGAACAAATGAAGAAAACTAAAAATTAAACTATATACAAGATAGAGTTAATATCAGACCAGAGTTAAGACTAAACTTTAAACTTAATTTAACTCTGGCTCTGGCACCAATCTTTTCCAAGAGTTATGGCATTATTTGCATTTGTAAATACGTTTTATTTCATGCGTTTGTTATTTCGCAATATCTTTAATTTTGTTTTAAGAAGAGACTATAGAAAAAAGAATAAAAGAGACTATAATCGAAATTTAAGACGAGACGGAAGACTTAAGAATAGTCGAGATAAAAGACTTATTTATAGTTGATGTTGTAAACTAATCTAAATATGTAATAAGCTATAGGTTCCAAAATATACGAGAGTAAAAAAAATTTAATAGACAAGACGTACTATCACATCATTAACTTAACTATAAATCTGGCAACTTTCTCAAAAGTTAAAACGAAACAATTTCCAAAGACTTTTTATTAGATTTAAGTCTTAACTAATTTTCACAGGGTAGCAGTAATATATTAAAAACATTTTAATTTTACATTGATATAATTGGGGCACTCTGTTAGCAAACATTCTTTAAGGTTTTTGTCCTAACTAAGCTTTTGTCAGTTAACACCGGCAAACTCAAATATTATTTATTTATTAATAATAATAATTTGGACAATCTTTAATCGGTATACATATACCATTAGCATCACGTGCATAACCATCGTTACAGTAACAGCCATCCGGACATCTTATAAGACGTATGGGACAGGGTTCATTTAAAGTAGCGCATGTTGTTTGACAGGCTTCACCACAGCTAGTATAGAACTCATTGTAGGGACAAATTGTTTTGCCAGCTGTTTCAGTATGGAATATAAACAAGAAGTTTATTTAAAAATTCTTTAAACGTGACAGAATTTCAATAGAATTTTATAATTAAAACAAAAAAATTACCTTCTTCCAAGTGTATAATGGAAATAGCAGCTACAATAAACAGCACAAGATTGCAGCTTTTAGAACGTGCTTTAAACATATTTTAATTAATTATTAAATTAAATGTATGTATATTAATTGAGGAAGACGTTTGTAAGACTGGGTCAAGCTATTTGTTCGAAATGTGGAACAAAAACTGATTTAAACCTTTTTGTGGTTGCGTATTTATGGGATTTGTTTGGTTGTAGACTCGCGTTTAAATGTAAAATAATTAAATGTATAAATAGAAACATTTAAAACAAATTAATTTATTAAAACTATAGGATTTCTATAAAGATAATTATTTACTTAAATTATTAATTTAGTTCCGTTTTAGCTTAAGGTGGAAAAAACAAAGCTACCATATACATAAACAATTATACAAAATGGCAGTACAAGTACCAACTATAGTTGGTACTACTATAGTAGTAAGATTTTGACAACGGCAAGGAATTTTACACAAACAAAATGCCTGTTTTTTTTGTGTTGTTTTATTGTTGTAGAGGTAAGCAGACCTATTGGATAGGCCTTGATATTAATCTTAATCTAAAACAAGGGGAACATGTTTTTATGTTAATCTTATAAGATTTCATAATTGACTGATACTCATAGCGTGAACGTGTGTCGTTTTTATTATTTTTTTTTTAGTTTTTCCTTTTTTTTTAGTTTAAAATATGGTATTTTTAAACACTTTTCACAAGATTTGCACTACTTGTACTAAAAAATTAAAAATTTTCTGAATAGCAATTTTTTTTTAAATTTATTTTTTGAAAAATCTGGCATCTTTTTAAGTGCAGACTAAACGAAATGGCAATTCTTTAAACATTGGACATTTTTCACTGTTTTAACAGGTTAATACTTAGATATTTTAAATATTAACTCAATCACTCTGTTAACTAGAGATCAAACCCTTAATAAAATGATGTTTGTCTTGAATAACGCTTTTAATAAAAAGAAGCAAACACACATTATCTGTTTTGTTTTTTTATTCACTATTTATATTTTTTTGGGCAATAGCTAATCGGTATACATTTTCCATATCCATCCCGTGCATAGCCCTTGTTACAATAACAACCTTCCGGACATTTGATATGTCGTATTAAACATGGTTCATTTAAAGTAGCGCATTCTGTTTGACAATCAGCACCGCAATCCGTAAAGAACTCATTTGTTGGACATTGACTGGCAGCTGAACAGAAAAATATAGGGTTAACTTAAAAATTTTTTAAAAAGTAAAATAATTTTATTAACATTTTAGAACATAATTCAAAAAAAAAAAATTCCCCTTTACCCAGGTCAACGACAGCCACAATCACGAACAGCAATAATCCACATTTTATAGAACATGCTTTCATCATTTTTTTTTTATAATTAATCAATTAATGTTTCTAATTTTTTTCTAATTGCTTAACAGCCGTTTGACTCAGAACTATAGAATAATATATCGTGAGATGTTGTTGTATAACTGATTTAGGTTTTATTTGCGGCGGCGTATTTATGGGATTTTATATGGTTATTGTTTGATATTTCAATGTGAGAAAATATAGAAATATTAAATATAAAAACAAAAAAGTCGGCTCAGCCCGACCATATAATACCCTAAACCACAGTATTGAAAAACAGATTTTTGAAAGAGTACCCTTTTGGACCCAAGTGCAACCATGGATTCGTCTGAACAAAATTTTTTTACGAGGTTAAGATTCATGTAAAAAATCGATATTATGAAGAAATCTATAAACTAAACTATAAACCAGTTTGAAGACGAGACCAAGGTACAGAAAAAGCATACAATTCATTCACACGAAAATCTGACAGAATTTTGTCCGACACAAAAAAAATGTCTGCAAAATCACACACAAAAAAAATCAACACAAAAAAACCCATAACATATGATATAGCTACTTTACAAAAAAAAGGTAAATCTGATCGCATAGAATTTATCATTTTATGAACATTTTCATAAACAGTCGGATAGACTTGTCAAAAAATAAATCTGTCATTCAATTGCACACAAAATTTTTGGAATTATCATACGACTTAATCGTATAGGACCGGTTTTAGTAACTTATGCCGGCTACATACTACACTTCACAAGATCAGTAGTCAAGTCTGGCACTGTGCAGTGCGTTTGTGTAGTGTATGAAGGTGGTTTTGCTATTAACGCCAGTGAACCGAATAAAAATCAAAATGATCTTGATATTTGCTCAAGTTTGAAAAACTGTTTAGTGTATGTTAAAAACTTTCAGGTTTAAGTGAGGAAAATTATTTTGGACAGGGTTTACAGGAAAAATTCATATTTTTCTTTTTATTTGGCATCATGTATGTTTTTTAATAATACGGGCATTCACTAATCGGTATACATATACGATTAGCATCCCGTGCATAACCTTTATTACAATAGCAACCATCTGGACATCTTTTATTAAATATTAAACAGGGTTTATTCAAAGTAGCGCATTCTGTTTGACAGCTAGCACCACATTCTGTATAGAATTCGTTTTCGGGACAAGAGCGTTTGTCAGCTGTATAAAAAGAAATTATAAAAGAAAATTGACTTAGTAAATATGTTCAATCTTCAAACGTGACATACATAATTTTATAAAATTTTAATATTTAATAAAACAACAAAAAAGCAATCACCTCCTCCCAAATGTATAATGGAAATAATAGCAGCAATGAGCAGCACAATACGGCAGCTTTTAGAACGTGTTTTAAACATATTTTTTATTAATTATTTAGTTTTAAATGTTTTTAATATTGTTTTTGTATAAAACTAGAAAATGACGTTCGCACCAGTCTTTAGAACTGTTGCTTTAAAGTGTTGAACAATGACAGAATTTGGTTCTATTTGTGACGGCGAAGTTTGACTCGTCAAGTCTCCTAAAAGCTTAAGACTTGACGAGTAAAACTTGACGTGCGTGAATCGGCACTTAGAGTTCAAAAACACCAAATCGAAAAAATAAAAAATGATAGAGAAGCTCGTTTGTTAACATTAGCATCATGAATAAAAACTATTTAATTACATATATCGAAAGTGCAGGAATACATTTGAAGTTTGTTTAAAATTTAGCAAAATTTAATTAATTGACTCAAGTTTGAAACGATAGAGAAATTTTTTTAAAACAATTAATTAAAAATGTATTATATTGTGATGCATAGCATTGTTAAGTCAACTGTAAAAATGGGAAAAGGGAAAAAACTCCCGCGGAATTTTTATTAATAATTGGGCTGATAAAAATCAAAAAATTACAGTATTTTCTGTTAAAACAAAATAAATTTCAGTTTATCAATAGTATGAATTGGCACATTTAAACGAAACCTTGTTAATGAATTTTTGATTCACAAGCAGTGTTGCCAGAATTAGGGGAAAATCCCCACATGTAGGTTTTTTTTGATACTAAAAAAGAAGAGTAGGGAAAATCGGACAGATTTTTTATAATCACCAAAATGTAGGGATTTTTCGTCATATCGTCATTATTTATAAAATAAATTCAGAAAAACAGTTTTTAAGTGATATAATCTTGTCCAAAGCGGTTGAAAATTTGTTCCTTTCACTAAAATCGCTTTAAAATATATTTCCAGAGTTGTTTGTGGTTTAAAAAGTTGACGACACTAGTATGTACGTATGTTTTTTAAGATATCATTTAATAAAAGAAAATAAAATTTTTAAAAGTACATAAATATCGTACCTATTCAACAATATTGTATTAACTCAAAATTTTAAGTAATTCACTTTTTGAAAAAAATCGACAGGTATTATTCCTATCTACCCGCTGTAAAAATATCGAGCTATTTTGTGTAACTTTTGGTAAAGAAAGAAATGGTTTAAAAATACTTTTTTATATGCCTTTTATATTCAATTAAAAATTGTTTTATTTCCCTTGAAAATTTTGAAATTTTGAGTTAATACAGTATTTTTGAACAAGTGTGATATGTATTATTTTTTTTTTTTAAGTTTTGTACTTATTTTTTGTCAAAGCTTTAATATACATATTCAAACAAAATTTATTTTTTATAACTAATGTGTTTTCTTCTATTTTCATGACAATAATGCGTAGGGATTTTTGTAGGGGAAATTTTTTCAACATGTAGGGAAAATCGGATTTTTTTTATCCATCCACTGGCAACACTGCTCTTAAGATAAACATGGATACTAATCTTTTCTGGCAAAAAATGTATTTCAAAACATATGTATATAATAATTCCTTCTGCCAAAAATAAAATTTCAGAAAATAACAATTGTTTCTGGCCAAAAAATACAAATCATGAATTCAAAAAGCATTTGATCCAATGATAATTTGTGTAAATAGTTAAAAATTACCAAAATGCTGTCCTTTACTTTACCCTCCAATATTTTATTTTTGAGGTTTTTTCCTTTGAAAATTAAAAAATAATAATAATTTTCGGTCCCTGACTTTATTATTTTATTTATTTTATTATTGACTTTTTTCCCACTTTATTTGAACAGCCTAAATGTATGCCAATGTTTTAAGTTTATTAAGAAGAGAACCGTTTTATCAAACTTCTTTTAAACAGTTTTAAAACTTTTAAGATTTTGGTAATTTTTATATGTTAAACTTTAAAAAATATAATAAAAATACATATGTATTACAATTAAAAGAAAAACATTACGTTTTTAAAGATATTTTGATGTTTAATTCTTAAGGAAAGCCTGTAAAATATTTCAAATATTTAAACAAAAATTAAATAAAAATTTGGCTTAATAAACTGCCTTATCGGCTTTTCTTAAAGATGTTAGAGATCAATTAGACCAACAGAGAATAATTGGTAACAAAAAATTTCAGCCTGATCACAGCTTTAACTCTTTTTAGCTGAAAATCCAGCGAACAGTTTACAACGGCAAGCGAGCGAGTAAAAACATTTAAGCGGACAAAAGTAGAATTGAACGTGAAATCAATACAAAACAAAGTGAAAAAAAAAATATTTTTTTTTAGAAAAGAGAAAAAAATCCATTTAAGAAATATACCCATAGTAAAGAATAGATAAAGAAAAATTTTTGATAAAAATAATTAAAGAAATTTCAAAAAGAAAAGCTGAATTTAAAAATGTTTTCAAAAATAATAAAAAAGTTTAATAAAAGTGTATAACAAATTAAATAATATACAAATTAAGAAAAATATTGAAAGTAATTTTAAAAGTTTTATATTAAAAAAAAAAAAGAAAATTAAAATTTCTTAAGGAAAATTTTTAGGTGGAAAAATGTTTTCTTTTCAAAGTGTTAACTTGACAAATCTATTAGTGATTTTATTTTTATAAAATGGAAATTTAAGAAGAAAATTTCACTTTTTCTCTTTGGAAATTATAATTATGGTATGAAAATAATCCATTGTATAATTAAATTTTCTTAATATGTTGCCTTTTACTTGCTTTTTTATGTAAAATAAAAAATATTTTTTAGTATTAATTAAAAGAAAATGTTTGCGTTGGGCATTAAAAGCTAAAACAGCCAAAAGTGTTAGTGTATTTATAAATATGTGTGAGTTTTATTAATTGTGTGTGTGTGTGTGCCTGTTTGTAAACCTTATTTCATGTTTGATCATTTTTTTTTTGTCTTCATCTTATTGTTTCGTGTTGTTGTTTTTGTATATTTTTTTTTGTTTTTGTTGTTTTCATTACATTCCTTAACGTTAGCAGCAGCATAAAAGTTGTTTGACTTGTTTGCATGTTGTTTTTGTTGGTGACTGCTCTGCCGCTGTTGAATATTGTTTTTGCAGCGCAGCAAAAGAGAATCCAACAAAACAAGAAGAGATTGTTGGCCTAACTGGCTGCTGTTGAGTGTTGTCAATAAGATTAAAAATTCAGTTAATTTGTCTCATTAAAAATCATTTTCCAAGCCAATTTATCGAAAAAAAATGGTAGCGAAAAACCAGCTTCTCGATAAGGAGTTTCTTCAAATGAGATTTTTGATTGAAATATCGTTAAAAGGGGACGTATATCCTCTTTTAACGGCGTTTTTGGGTCCGATTACAAATGACGATACTTGTGATTGTTGGTCTGCAGGGACTTCTGGATCCCTGAGGATTAAATTCTGTGGATTGACTTGTAATATCATTTATTGGCTTTCTCATACATGTGCACTAGCCAGTTAAATTTCCGGAGCCATATATCCCCTTCTAGCGGAGTTTTTCGGGTTCGATGCTATAGTTAGATATTGGTGTTTGTATTTGGAAAAAAATAAATGCGGAGAATTCGTCTTAGACCTCGGCTGATAAAAGCTTGCAGGCTGTGGCATTAGCTTTTGAAAATGGTCCAAGTCTCGAAACCGTCAAACCTGTTCCCTCCTACGGTTTATCCCATTGCATTGATTTTCGTGAGACTAGTAATACTTCGAGATCTACAGAATTTATTAAGCATACAATGCGGTATTAACGGTATCGAAACTGGATGTGACCAAGGCGAATTCATGTAAACGGTGGTGGCGATACTACAACGAGTAAAACAACAAAAACATAACATTGTATTGTATTTGTTGCTTTCGTTGGTCGATATGTCGAAGACACAAGCAACTTTTGGCATTCCTCTCTCCAAGTAAGACAAAAAAGTAGCTCAGATGTCCTTTCAACGCCACCGGAAAAACGAATTCGCCTTAGATGTGACCATTAATAACATTAACAATGCGATATTATTGCTTAGTGTTTGAGACAAGAATCCAGCAACTAAAATAAATTCCTTTAAATGAATTCAAATTGTAAAATGGGTTTTACTACAAATTCTTATTAAGTTAAAAAAAATTATCAAAAAAAGGTTGTCAACACTGTTCATAAACATACTTCAATCAAGTGTTTTATTTGTTCTCCTTTTTTGTCTTCTTCTTCCTTGTTGTTCCTTGTACACATACAATCTTGGCCGTACCAATACACAGTGTAACGCATAAGTACACACACACAGTGAGTGAGTGTATCAATGACCAGGCCATGCTGTTCACAAAAACAAATACAAAAAATATATTTCTTGTTTTTTATTTCTGTTTTTTTTATAATTTTTAAACTTTTTTTTTTCTTAATTTACCAAACATGTGCATTCACCTGTAATTATAAATGCTAGTTTTTGGTAATTTATTTTCATGTTGTTGTTGTTGTGGTTATTCGTATTTTTGTTGTTGTTTTTGTAATTGTGCCGAGTAAAAATAAAATTTATTTTTAAATTAGTTTTTAAATTTTTTTTCTGGTTTAGAAAAGAAAGAAAAAAAACGCTACAACAACATTTCATTTATGTTATACATGTTTTTTCAATTAAGTTGCTGTGTTTTTTTTTTTTTTTTTTTTTTTTTTTTTTTTTTTTGTATTTTTGGCTTTGTTTATTTTTTAAGGTTTTGTTTTTGTTTTCCTTTTGCTGTTTGTTTAAAAACAAGTTTGTTGCTTAGATCTTTTGTTTTGTTAATAAATTGTATTTATTTGCGTTTTTTACATGTAAGAAACAACCATTTAAAATTAAATTAATTTAAATGAAAAATTGCGTGTACTTTAAATTAAAGTAATAACAAAAACAGCAAAATACAAAAATATTTGGCTAATGCCTTTTTAATAGCATTGCAAAAGTTTTTACAAATAATTACAAGCTTGTCTTTAAAGAAAACAAATTAACCCAGTATGCAAAATAAGTGGATTTTTTTATTTTCATAGAATTTCGTATCATGTTTATATGTGTGCCAATATGGAAAAGAAGCTTAAGTCGTTTATTGTAGTATATTCAGTTTTGTTAAAGTTTTATTCGAGGAGTTTCTTGCTATAAGTTTAAACATTATCGTATTGGTAAATAACTTCAATAGGGACTAAAAGCAAATGTCTTAAGCATTTATTAGTTAGTATAAAATATAGTCAACTTAACCGTCTTTGGATACTGAAAATTGGGTTTTAAGAAATCTTAAGTAGCTGAAGCGCTTCTTTTACAATAATTATTGTATCTTGGTTTTATTAAAAGGGTTTTTAATTATGCCATCAACAAAATTATGTTAACTTAAGATTACCTTTCGCCTCTTTAATGCCAATTTTGGTGCTAAAGTGCTTACTTAATATGTATTAATACTTTTTCCAAATTAAAAATTGTTATAAAAAAAACTAAGTGAAAATCATATGATAACTGAAAAAATTACTTTGTTCTTCCAAGGTTAACTTATATTTAGCTTATGTCAATCTAAGTTGCGTTGCTCCATGATCGTTTCTAGATTGCAGTATTTCATATGTACATAAGACTCTAAACAATGGCAAAAATTCGGTAAAAATGGCTAAATTAGCGGAAATTCGCAAAAACCTGGCTAACAACGGCATGATAGCAAAGTCGAATATTTATTAAAAATCACTTAAGCTGTAAAGAATCAGAAAACTTATAGGAAAATTGCGCTTCTATCGCGAACATGGCAAAAACTTGCGAAAAACTGCAACATTGGAAAAAAAACCCTTAAATTTATTTGAAATCGCTAAATAATTTTAGAGGGGATATCTTTTTCAGATTATCGATAACTAGTCGACATTCTTAAAAAATACTAAATTAACGTCGAAGTGATCGCTAAGTAAATAGAGATAAGGCTTTTTGTCAGATTTTCGATAACTAGTCGACGTCGACACAATGTTCTTATAAAAGATCAAATAAAAGTCGCAATGATGTAATCGTCGATTTGATGTGAATGCCAACAATTTAAGTTGAAGTCGACGTCGACCACGATTTACATTATAGGGGTGAATTTTTTTTTTGGTTTTTATTTGAAGGAAGTAATGACTATAATAAACACTTAAAAAGAAACAAAAACTTTTGTATATCTTAAAATTTTTAACCGAAGTCATTAAAATATGACACAATTTCCAAGGGGTAATTTCTAGTTTCAGATTAAAATACACAAAAATGTCTTATAAATTACATGTTGTTAATAAATCTAACTGTGATGCAAAAAGCAAATTTAATAAAAACAAAAACCCCAAAATGAATGGCCACTTAAAAGAGCTTAAAGTAAAAAATAAATCATTTAAAACTTAAGTATCACAAAAAACTTAAAAAGCTTGTGAAATAATTTTTATTTAAATCAAACAAAAGTTTTACAACGAAACAATTAAAACAAGGGAAAGTTTTGAAAAATTTATAAAAAACTAAAATATTTTTAAAATATCTATAAACAGGGTTTAAAAAACTGCAGTCAAAATAAAAAAAATTACTTTTTCTTTCACTTTTTGATTTTTCATTGGACAAAAACAAACTGTTGCTGTTTTTTCTGATTCGTCAAATGAAAACAGTCGTAGTCCAGGCAAAAGCAAAAAATGAAAAGTTGTACACAACAAAGAACTTCGGCAGTCGACATGTTCGGAAGTGTTTGGTTTGGCAGACTGCAACTTTTAATAAATCCCGAAGTTAACGAAGATGGGCCGTTATGCCAAAAATGTGAATCTAAAGGGTGTCCCAAAATTAACGCAAGTTTTGAATTTGTCCCCATT
The DNA here is from genome assembly GCA_963931875.1 of Pollenia griseotomentosa. Classification (NCBI taxonomy): domain Eukaryota; kingdom Metazoa; phylum Arthropoda; class Insecta; order Diptera; family Polleniidae; genus Pollenia; species Pollenia griseotomentosa. Next base: position 182,363,564 of record OZ007563.1, on the reverse strand, counting down.
TTTGTAGTAAAGTGTTGGCGACCCTAAAAAAAGTCTTATAACTGTTTTTTCCATTTAATTCAAATCTTGCGTTCATTTTGGGCCACCCTTTACCTTTAACATAACCAAGTTAAAAAATGTCATTTTAATTTTTCAATTTACTTTGCAAAGTTTTCGTGGAAAAACTTAATTTTTAACGATTCTAAAGGGTCTTTCATTGATTGTTGTATTTATAAAAAATTGTTTAAAGACCTTTTTGCAGAATCATTTATTATAAGTTCGCGTAAATATCCAACATAAATTCGCGGGGTGGCGTGCAGCTACAATGTCAAATTTCTCATAAATCCGGCAAACCAATCAGAGGCCTGATTCTGGCAATCGTGAGCGAGAACTTTCTCGATTCGAAAGCAATTTAATATCTAATTATTTCCGTCAATACTGAACGAATCAGTGTCGTAAAGCATTAACTTGAGTTTCACAATACTGAAAAAATTATTTCGATTCGTTCAGTATCGACTGAAATAAAATTGCTTTCGAATCGAGAAAATACTCGATCACGACTGTCAGAATTAGGCCCCAGGCTGGATTTGGGCTATGCTTTGAGGGCGGCTGTGATATGTGGCTGATTTGCATAAACCTGCGATTTAGCAATCAAGATCTTTTCATATCGCACGATGTAGCATTAGATGTATTGCACATAGTGTCGTATTGTTGAAAATACATGTTGTTTGTGTTTATATAAACTCATTAACAGCAAAAAAAAAAAAAAAACTTTAGCGACATAAACACAATTTTACAGGAGAAGGGTTTTTTTATTTTATATCATAAAACTTTTGTATGAAGGTTGTCGCTTAAGATAAAATTGTTTTTGCTATAAAATCGTTATGGTACCTTATGTGACCATGATATTATCGGAGATGATGCAAGTGTTACCAATAAAGTCATCCATTAAAAAAAAAAAAATTTTTAAATGATGTCGCTTAAGTTTTTTTTTCTTAAGGGGCTCGATATTATGGTCAAAAGAAGTTGGAAAATATTAACCCTTAGCGCTCACCGTGGACGGTAATGGCACATCCAATGGTAAATCCACACAAATCAGTGACTTTTTCGTAATGCATTAGTTTTGATGAACGTTGCTCAAATAGAACACTATCTATATATATAAATGAAAGTGCACGCAGAGAAAAAACATGTTTAAATATGGTCACCTCCAACAATACTATGTTCATTTTTTATTTTTATTTAGAAAATCCCGAGCAGCGCCGGGACCAAACAGCTAGTTTTTAATAAAACAATTTTAGCATTTGCACATGTTGTTGAACGTAATATCCAGCCCTGTAGTGCGATTCACTAACTTTTAACACTTTAAAAAGTGTTAACTTTAACCACACATTTTGATGTTTGCACTAACCACTATGTGATTCACTAACTTATTTATAACCATAATAAACAGTTTTATATTTCTCTCTATTCAAATTGATATATCGTGGCAACTCTGCCAAGAGAAACATCAAAATAGGATAAAATAACAAAGAAGAATAAAAAAAACAAAACAAAAACTCTTAATTTAAGTGTTAGTGAATAGGAAAAGGGTTAATTTTGTGGTTAACATTTTTAAACGAAACAATTGTGGTTTAAAAAGCATAGTGAATCGCACTACTGGTTATTTAGTAAAGCAGATTAAAAAAAATACCTTTTTATGTTTATTTATTGAACTAGCAATTATAAAACCAAATTAATCGAATCTTATTTCAATTGTAAAGTTTACGTCCTATACCGGACGAAAATTTTCCTTATTACCGTTCCCGTTTACTTTTGGTCGGATATGTCGAGCCGTTGCACAGTGGGGTGAAACATATGCAAAACGAGGATTAATTCAGGGAACCCTCTTATTTATGACAGATTTTTTTTTTTGGATTCTGTGTATATTGATTACTAAAAAAAAAAAATTTGTTGTAAAATTTTTTTGGAATTTTAATTTTGTTTTATTTAATAAACTAAAAACTTAAAGAAAAATCTATGTAATTTTTTCGAACAATATATTTTTTTTTTTTTTTTTAACAAGGCACATTTATTGTTAAAATATGGAATTCAAAATCATCTTGATAATTATCTTCACCTTCATCAAAATCATAATCTTCATGTTATCATCATTTAAATCGGAAATATTTAACAGAATAAGCAAATCAAGTGCTGTTTGTGGTAAATTTAAACTATGTAGTTTGTTATCATAATGTTTGTTTTTGCTTGAAATGAAAGAACTGACGTTATAAAAAACTGATTTAAAATATCTTAATTCTATTTTATGCAACTTCATTTACGAGTATAAAACCATGGGTAAAGTTTTACGAAAAGGTTTTCGGTTTTATGGGTAAAGTCGCGAAATTTTTGAAGTGAATCTCGTGACCACAGGAAACAACAATAAGAATTATGTGCAATCTTTCTATCAATTCTACTTAAATTTTTTGTAATTTTAGCAGAAACTTCTGCATTTCGGAAAATAACAAAAACTTTAATAATCATTTAAACGAAACAAAACAGGAAAAAACATGTAAATGTGTTTCACAAAATCTCAAATATTTTCAAATGGGACAAAAACGGCCAAGTTTTTTTTTGATTATGCAAGCTAAAATACCATATTTAAGGAATATATAAAAAGTTTTTGGCCAAGTATTCTCAGAAACATTTTTAAAACCACCATTTCTTTAAAAAAAACTAATTTTTTTGACCAGTTTAAAAAAAAATTTTAAATATTTCCACAATATTTTTCTTTACAAAAATTTATTAATAAATTAATCAAATACCAGAAGTTGATAGACCTATTTTAAGAAATAGTGTTTTCTAGGAAACAATTCTCACAAATCGCAATTTAAATATCTTGATTTTCACTTTTTAACAAATATTTCCAACTTATAAAATATTATTCAACTTTGACAGTGTATAACAAAAAAAGTAGGCAACATAGATCCATAATTTTTACAGTTATTCGTGTTGAATTTTATCTTCTTTTACATGGTACCAAATACTTATACGAAAAACTAACTTAATTTTTGAATTAATCCTCGTTTTTGGTACTGTTCACCCCTCTGTGCCTTGCTCTTCTCCTTAAGTGAGTCTGGTCCACATCATTTCAAAAATACTTCAAGTCTTTTTAAATATTTTAATGAATATTTTGTGCTGATAGTTTTAACTGATGGCACTGAAAAATGACCGAAAATTTTACAGATGTAGCTTCAATAATATGGCCGTTATTAACGGTCAAATTTTGGGAGTGCCTATTGGAGGACTGCTTATATTAAATTGAAATTTGCAATATTGTAAAAATTTTTAAATCTGAAATGTCTTGAAAAAAAACAATTATAATAGACTTTAAAAATGTTATATTGATATTTTAAGCCGTTTTTAAAGAAAAGGACCACATCATTCGCCAGGAATAATAATCTCAGGTCATACTTGATGCTGGGTAAACGTTGAGGTGGCTAAAGCGAGTTAGTTTAATTGCTGAGTTTAACCCGCAACACCTTACAGAGATCCTATAGAAGTTGAATTAAAATCTGGGCACTCACATAAGCGGTGAAATACTGTCTTGTGAGTTCCAAGCTCTTTGCCGCTGCGAAAGAATTTATTAAAAGGGAAACCGAGCCTGCTAGCGGGTCTACTTGTCGTCCAGTGAGCCTTTGACACATTTGTAAATTAATTCCGAATTGTCTTCTCGTTTTTAGCTTAGAAGATGCCTGGGCATATTATGTCGTATGTAGGCCACGTATCCTTGATAGCCCTGTTGCTTTGTAGTTTGCTGTTACTATTTTAAGCCCTATCAAAACAGTGTTTGAAGATTTTTCCAGGGTAACTGCAACTGTCACAACTTTATTTTATAAAATCTAAAGTCTAAAAATTCTTTAAAATTGCGACTTATTTTAATTTTGCTTGATATTTTATTTCTATAGAACACGTTATAAAATTTTAAGATAAACGATTCATTTTCAATACAAAAACGACTCATTTTGCATACTGGAAATATTTTTTTTTTCTAAACTTTATTTAAATAAAATTGTATTAAACTTTTTTTTAGTAACCCCCTTCATTACCTTAATATACTCTTATAACCCATTAATTTTCTCTATTACTGTTCTTGCTGTTTGTGTAACGGCCATTAACTTTATTCAGCTGCTAATGTGGGCTACAAACGTTACGATAACCCATTAATTTATTCCAATGTCTGAAGTCTAAACATGAATCATCATCGTCTTCATTAACATCATCATCAGCAGTTTTATTAACAGCATTTGTCACAATGAACTGTTTGAAAAATAAAAAATAGACAAAACAAAAAATGCAAATAAACTTGATTGGAAATCTAAACCATTCAATATACAATTATTGATTGACAGACGTGCATACGTTTAAATTGAATATTTTATTTTTTAGAGGGTTTTGAGGTTTGAAGGGAAATAATTAACAACAAAGACGGTAAATTTTATAGGGTTTCTTTTTTTTTCTTGAAGTCAGTTTATTTATTTTGTTCTCTAAGCATTTTAAAAGAAAACCACATTTGTTTTATTTATGTTAATTTAATGTTGTTGATATTATTTTTGCTATTTTTATTTATTATTGTGTGGTTAATTAAGGGGCTTTCCATATAGAAGAAAAAAAATAAGAATTGAAAATAAAAATTGAAATATCGATTGAAATAAAAAAATTTAATATTTTATAAATAAAAAGAGCTCAAGCTTAAACAACTAAAACTAATTTGTTATATTAATAAAAATATTAATTAAATTTGCACCAGTAAACAAATTAAGGTCCTTTTTCACGACTTACCTATAAAGTTCGAAATAGTAAACGGTACCTTTAGCACTAGTGAGGAATAAAGTTACCTTCAACTATTTTTCGTTTTCACAACTTCTGTATAAAATAAACTTAACATTTTTGAAAATGTGGCAATACTAAAGAAAATACCGATTATTTTTGCCAAAATAAAAATACAAACTGGCAACTACGTACTTTTTTTACATTTACAAAATATACGAATAATTGGAGTTGCCATATATAAAAAATATGTGAATATAATATGGCAATCTCAAATCTAAACCTTACGACAAAAGTTAAAGGTAGAACGTTCCTCTCTTTAGCTTATCCTTCACTTTTAAATTAAAGGGAACTTGTGATAATTAAAAGCTCATTATCTGTTCGATAGGAATTTAGCTATCGTTAAGTCGTGAAAACGGGCCTAAAAGTATCAATTAAATATTTCGTACTTCTTTGAAAATGAGGCCGGCCAAGCAGTTACCGTGAATCGTTTTCGCTATCGCAAGATGATAACGGACTTCTTGTGGCCAGAAATTGTGGATATGAACCTGGACGATATGTGAATGGTGCCACTTGCCACACAGCCAACGAAACAATGGCTCTTTTGAGCTAGAAATTCAGTGCGCGTGTTATTTCTCGTCGTGGCTTCTTGGACTTCTTTCTTTGGGGATATTCAAACGTGAAAATGTACGTCAATAAACCAAGAACAATTCAAGAGCTAAAGGATGAGATAATTCGGCACATTAACGACATTGAACCTCAATTATGTGTCAGAGTCATTAAAAATATGGACCATCGGATAGAGGTATGTCACCGAAGCTGAGGCGAGGATTTGGCCCATATTTTGTTTCACACATAATGGCCATAGATCCTTCTATCATATTAAAAAAATATCTTATAGGTAAATACAGGAACTTTTTGTGGTTGATGTTTAAGTATCTTATCGTCCACCGATTTTAATGAAACATATATGGCCTTAAATGTATTTTTGTATAAATATGCGCAATATAATTTTTTTTATAAATTTTCAGGATTAAAGGGTTTAGAAAGCATATATACATGTATAAATAGTGGTTGAGTTTTTTATTTTTCTCCCAAAATGTGTTTTTTTTTTTCTTGCATTATACTTGCAAACACACATGTACACAAATGTATAAATAACAGTTATGCTCTATATTGTTCTTCCAAAATGTTTTTGTTTTCATTTTGCACTTGCAAACACACATGTATAAACGTATTAGGACAGGGTTACTGTTAGACATTTTGAAAAATAAAGTCGCGCATAAAGGTCCAATTAGACGTGACATAACCATAGCAAAACTGTATTACCATCACCTCTGTATTACCAAAATGACATAAACATACCATACAAACCAATTCAATTTTGGTTTCTAAATTCGCCGTTACGGCTGTGGTATTATGGTAATGTCACGTCTAATTTGAGCTTAAACGTCGTTTAAGAAAATAAAAGTCGGAAACTTTTTTTAGTGACTTTTAATGAAGATCTGTGTTTCTATTTTTTACTTTGATAACATTGTATGAAAATCTTATAAATTAAATACGGTGGGGGGGATATGCACAATATATACTTTTTTTCAAAATTTCCGGGATTAAAGTGTTTGAAAAGCGTTTCAATTTATCTTGCAGGCACACGTACAAAGATAGGTGAATAGTGCATTTTGCCGTTCTCTTAAAACGTGTATGCATTTATTGTATAACGCACAGGTTCTCTCGAAAGTAAATGTCAAGTGGTCGAATTTCGGCCACCGGGCGATCCTAGTTAAGATAATTCTCTAAAAAATTTTTGTTTTATTTACAAAAACCATCTTGCGTTTTAGTTGGACTTTAGTTATCCTTAATGATAATTTGATAAACTGCCTTAAACTAGTTATAATTTCTTTGGCATTTTAACAAAACATCTTAAGTCGAGATAAGATATGGTTTGTAAAAATATTTTGATTTGTTGTTTTGTCAATGCTGCATGTTATGCACAAGATTATTGAGGTCCTTTAGCGTTTATCATATAATCGTTGTTGTAGATAAGGTTGTTTGTTTTTTGTTTATCAAATCGCTTACTTTAATCGAAATATCCCAAAATTTGTTGTAGACGTTTGTGTTGATGCAAAACATTAGAATCAATGTGAAAATAAATCGATTTTTAATTTTTATTTAGTTAGGGCCGTTTGCTTTTTGGGTAACGATATGTATAAGTTTCATAATAATTTTTTTTTTTATTTATTTTTCCTTTAAGTTTGCTTTTAAAACAATTAAAAGAAAAACTTTGGTTTTTTTTACAAACAAAACAAAAGACTTAAGCAATAAACTTGAACTAGATTTATTGCAAATTTTGGAATTTTTTTTTGTTTGTTTAAATTAATGTTATTTATTCAAAAATATATTTAAAAGATAGCAAGTTATCTAACTTTTTTATATTAAAAAAAATAAAACAAAAATGTAAAATATATGAATTTTATAAAATTTTATACATAATAAACAACATTTTAAAACCAAAAGATATGAAAGCAAATAATAACACAAAAGAAGAAAAAAAATGTCCATAAAAATTCAAAAATAGAAAAAACGTAAAGAAAAGATAACAATTAAGATCAGTTTTTTTAAAACAGAATTTATGATGATAAATTTAAACTTAATAAAAATTAAAAAACTATTAAGTTTTGTTTGTTAATTATAACAAAATTTCGGGTTTATATTGGAGTTCGACAACTAAACAAATCTTTGTGTCTTTATTTAAAATCGTTAGCCCATAGTCATAGTCAAAATAATGTATACTTTAAACTAAAACCGGCTTTAAATGCATGTGCACACCAATGTTCTAAAGTATGCTTTAGAAAAAGTCAACTTTATTTTTTACTCTGATTATGGGCCTTGATTGAAATGCAGCTAAATAAAGCTGTGATATCTTTAAAAATGTTATTCGTTTGAAATGCCTTTCGATGCCATGTAATAAAGCATCATGCAAATCTTCGCCGCACTTTTGCTAAGTGGCCTTTTCAACTAATCAACTTTTATGTTTAACTTTCCATTGCTCTCGCTCATAAATCAGGCTGAATTTGACCGATGATATGGGTAATGTTGGCTTGTAAGGCCAATGCAGTTAATTGCTTATTCGCATAGAACGGTTGTATGAAAACAGTGTGTTTTCAATCTGCCTCCATTATCTCTTTATAGTTTCGTGAGGAGCCTGTAAGTCTTTGGTAGCAGCACTCCAAAACTAACATCGCTACAGGATAGTTAAACGTTTAAAAGTCGCTTAAAAGGTTGACTTATAACACTAAGGCCCGTTTTCACAACTTACCGATATCTGCCGTATTAAAAGAGTTTCATTATTAGAACTTTACTTTAACCTACCAGGTAGGATGAACCTTTATTTACTTTATCGCTCACTTTAGGTTAAAATAAAGTTTTAATGGCGGAACACTTTTTATAAGGCCGGCTTAAGTCTACTTTTAGCTATCGGTAAGTTGTGAAAACGGGCCTTTTTCTTTGTTTTATATCTGCACCTGAGTCGCCGGAAGTTGGTTAAAAAAACTGCAAAGGTGTAACGATTCATTTTTGAATTGGAATGGAAACTTCACTTTAGGTAGCAATATTACTATAAATGACCAACAAATAACTAATAGAAAGAGAATAGAAAGAAGGTTTGGTTGGTAGTTGCAGTGTAGATCAAGGTGGAAGTCGCTACACTGATTCCATGCCCACCCATATACTAAACATATACTAAAATTATGGTTGTCAGCCCAAATAAAAAAATATATATAAAAATTGCTTAACTATTTATACCCTACTTCACCTTTCGCAATTAAAAAAAAAATAAGTAAATTCAAAACTTCATTATCGAAAATCAAAATTTGTAGCACAATTTTATTGATGTACAAGTATAAGAGAATTATAGTTATTTAATTAATATAACGGTCACCATTCAAAAGATTTATAAATTATTAACATCTAATTATAAAATTAACTGTTTGATGGATTTTCAAAAATAGATATTGTTACGTTTTTCCTTTAATAAACGCGTTTGAGTTCTTTTAATTGCAAAACCGAATAAAAAACACACACTTATTTAACTTAACAAACTTTATTAATTATTTTGTTCACAATTATTAGTTACGAACAGAACCGTTTCTCAAAACAAACTAAACTAATTATTCATGAGTCACCCCTTTTTATATTTCATAACTATTTCTTGAAATTTCCTGAACCTTCCTGTATTAACTACTTATTATGTTCTAAAACCATTTCTAGAAATGACTGGGAAATTCATGTAATAATTATTTTAAAATAACAGTTGTGTTCAAAATTATACATGACAATTTTAAGTAACTACTATAACTTAAAAGATAACTTATTACTATAACTATAAATAATGCTTAGATAATTTTACTTTCGTAACAATATGTACAATATAAAACAAATAATTGGTTGATATGTTAAATCATTAGGAAGGTATAATGTGGAAATTTCCAAAATGGAATCTAACTAAATTAACATTAACGATTAACAATGGCAACAATATGCTGCTAATACGATATTATTTTTTTAAATTTAATAATGAACAGTGTTAATCAAAATGTTCATATTACATAAAACAATTTGAGTGTAAAAAGGATTTTAAATATGGCAAATAGACAATTAACTTAATTTACTTAGGTAGGGTCCAACGATATCAGCAGGCGCCGGTTGACAATTTATCGTAGACTGGAATATTCAATATACCTTACTGGGGTTAAGAGGTTAAATATGTATGAGTGAATCTTGCTATCACAGAGAGAGTTTTTCTTTCCGTGATTAACAAAAGTCACTCACCACATGCATGGCTTAGTTGTTCTTAGTTTTTTATTTAATTGTTCATGTTATGGTGGTGTGTTGTGTGGATGTGTGAATGTATACGTTTAAAAGTGTATCCCAGCGGGAAAACTCAGAAGACCTTCTTACTTCAGGCCTTTTTAAAGGGCTGTTTAAAAGATTTTTTGATTCAATTACTATTCTTATGTAACTGCTAAAGAAGGCCTCAGCTCTTTCGTATAAACGATAAGATACACCTTCCACACTCGCTTCTATGAGAAGGGAGTAGAAAAGGAGTAACATTTTTTTGTATTGTTTTTTTGCACAAGCAAAAGCAAAATCAATTTTTTTTGTCCCGTTACCCTTCTTATGTACCTGCTGAAAAAGCGAGAGCGGAAGGCCTTCTCCGCAATGACAACGTGTGTAAAAAAGATATGAGTATGGAATGGAGCAAGAAGGTCTTGTACATCCAAAAGAAGGGGTACAGAGGCCTTCTATAAGGCCTTCCTACTCCTTCTTTTTCCCGCTGGGATGTTTCTTATACATAAGTTAGTGTATACTGTCTAAGTGTAAGGTGTTTAAAACAAAAATAAAAAAATAAAACTATTTGAAAACTAAATTTTACATTTAAAGAGGTGACCAAATAACAAAACGTTTAACGAAATCAAATAAAACTTAATTAACACAAAAAAAAACGAATTTGGGGTTATTTTCTTCCTTATTATTTTATGCTACGTTACGTTAAAACATAAAGTTTAGAAATATAACTAAATTAGGAACGTAATTTTGTTCTCTTTTGTCCCAAAAGGACTGCGATTTAAATACGATATTTTATTATTTGGCCCAATTAATTAATTAATATAGACTGGTCACTCTAATTACAAAGGTGACCTAATACTCGAAAATGAAAGTTATTTTAGTGTTTTACAATGTAAGAGTAGATAGTATAATGATTCAGGCGTACTTCCACTCAAGAAATATAGTTTTAATAATTTGATCCGATTAATGGATTCTTCTTCCGGTTAATTAATTTGAAACGTTTATTTCCGGTAATTGGATTTGTTGATGTTGAATTCCGGTAAATGAATCTTATGTTGATGTCCAGTTAATGGACTTACTGTCCACTTTCGGAAAAGAATATTGCGAAGTAAGCATTGCATTGGAACCCGTTCACCCAAATGGGAAGAACAGTTGGTAGGCGACTGACAACTTGAAGACGTTTTACCAAAACTGAAAGGAGATCCATCGGGTTAACATGAAATCAACTTAGATTTATAATACAAAATTGAGTGAAATGGAAGACGGCTATTGTTGGGCCCTTTGCTCCATTGAGAGTTAAAGGAATAAAGAAATATGTTTATGTATATATGTTTATTTTAATGGCGGCTTCTGTTGCCTCAACTTGAAAGGCGTCGAGTTTGGCCGGCATTTCCATGTCTGTGTCAGAGAAGACAAATTTCCCTTGCTTTGCAACATAATTTTAATGTTCCTCATCGATCAACTCGTTTCTACATTCCAATCTATTTACAAGTTTTCCAAACTAATTACGCTCATTCTGATCCTCTAAGAAAATTGTGTAAGCATTATAAGGATTCTTATCTATTTTTCTGTTAATGTTATTAAACGTCATATTATTTTGTACCTTAATCAGTGTAATTAAATAGATGTCTAAATCTTTTTTAATTTTGTATATTATGTAAATTTTTTATGATTGGTCTGTAAGGATTTATTCCGTAGACCTTAAATAAATAAATAAAATAAATATACCCATACCATTTGATAGGAGAGGGTTTTATGCGTTTGTGCTGATCTATATGACACTAAAAATTATGGTCCTAGACTCACCTTTTAGTATACCGATCGACTTGGAATTACTGTCTGAGTCGATTTTACGATGTCGGTGCGTCCGTCCTGCTTGCCAGCTGGCTGGCTGGTTGCCTGTCCATGTTACCTTGTGCGCAAGGTGCAGGTCTCAATTTTGAAGATTATTTGATAAAATTCGGTACATCCGTCTTAATTTTCATAAGGAAGAAGTCTATTAAAAGCTGTTAGACTCTGTACAAGCTTTCACATGGCCTCGGGTACACTCTCGACAATTTGTATTTTTATACTGTGATGTAGGGTATGAAATGGTTCGGCTTAAGCGACTATACTTTCTTACTTGTTATTAAAAATTACTGTCCCATTTTTATTAAAAATTGTCTTTAAAATGTCAGTTTGAAAATTTAATGACTTTCTACTTACTTAAAAAATTATTTTACTGAATTTTTTTTTATTAATCTATTTCATTGTTTTGCATTTTATTACGATTTGTTTTAAAATTCTTTTATTCCCATGTCATTTTTTTATTGGATTACGATTATTAGTTTTTTTTTCTCTTCTCCTACAGTTTAATTTTATTTTAAAAATTCTTGTTTTTACAAACCGTATCATTTGTTTCACGACAATAAAAAATTATTTTTTTTTTAAACTTTAATTAAGCATAAAACTGTTAAAGAAAAAAAAATAGAATTATACTAAAATAAATATTCATAGTCATCCAAACCACCTAGACTTAATTAGTTACATACTGTTTTATTTGAAGTTTTTTTTCCCATAAAATCGATTTTAAATTTAATTAAATTTTCTGTAAATGAAAAACGAGAGATGGCAAGATTAAAAATAAATTCTAGAGAATCTTTGATATAGTTATAAATGATCAAATTTATTAAAGATTTTTACAAAAAAAAAACCTTAAAAAATTTAAAATACAAAGACCTTTAGTAGTCGGTTTAGTTCCATTTTAGTTTTAATTTATTCAAATTTGAAAATAAAAAATAAAAGAATTCCAATCAGAGACCTAAACTAAGCTGCCTTATAATTTAAAAATCTACCTTTTTCAGTTTAAAAAAAACTGCATTGAAAAACTATTAAGCTAAAACAAATCCCCTTTTGACTTTGACTCAGGTCAACAACCTGCTTACAGCCTATAAATAATTTTATAAGTCGCCATTAGAACTTAGAACCTGTGCTAAAAAGCTGCCTAAATTAACCCGCCATGGCAAAAATTAAAGGCCAAAGTACCGACTACAAAACAAACAAAAAAACCGCGCATCAAAATCTAATCAAAAGTTATGGACCGCCTTCTCGAGAATTGGTCCACTGTGCGTCTATAAATTTTAAAAGACTTTGATAGACATTTTATCAGATGAAAATGTTAGTTTTAAACACCGATTAATATTAAGCCGTGGTGATCAAAAATGCTCTTTTTTTCTATATGCTAATCCCGCGAAGTTCTACGCTTGTTTGCAGGAGACCAGCGTCTCTAGCGGGAATCGAACCCGGGACTCACGCACTGTTAGACTAGTTCACTACCAGCTAGCCTCACAGGACACCCTAAACAAAGATGGAAACAATATCCCAGCTAACATTTTTTTAAATTTTTAATCATATTCGAGTCTTTTTTGACCAGAATATGCGCTAATTTTCTGATCATATTTTTGTCGGGAGAAAATGGTGGGTCGCGGACAGGGTACCATTTTCTCCCGACAAAAGTATGATTTATTATATTTATTATTATTTCATCTATTATATTATTATATTTATTATTATTTCATCGTAAGGTCGCCATATATTTCATATTAATCACATAGTCTACCGCAGCTGCCGCACAGTGGGTTGAATCGAATCCAAAGCGACGCCTTACTTAAGCAATAATGTTAGTTTTTTTTGCTTGAATTTATTTAAAGTTTATCCCTAACTAATTAAAAAAATAGTAAGAAAAATAATATCAAATTTTAGAAAAAAAAATTTTTTACCAAGAAAAAATTTACTTATTATATTTATTATCCACAATAGTGGAGAAGGGGGTATTACGTATTTGTGCTGATTTGTGAAACCCCTTAAAATATTGGTCCCTAAAGAATACCGAGCGACTCAGAATCATTTTCTGTGCGATGAAGTAAAGTGTACAGAAAATTTATACAACTTTTAGATACCAGCAGAATGTAATGCAATTCTGGCCCGCTACGGCCTTCGTCAGCATTCCATGTATCTTATAGTCCGTAGCGGGCCAGAAAATGCATTACATTCTGCTGATATCTAATAGCTGTATAAATTTTCTGTACAATTTACTTCATTGCTAGTAGGGTATTCCATTAACCGATGTTTTTTTATTAATCGATTAATCGCACGAAAAATTTTTCGAGGTAAAAATTTAATCAAATAATAATATTATTCGGTTAATCGAATTATTTTAATTTTGTCTAGTTTAGAAGTTTAAAAATTAGACCAAAAATTATATTTTTTAACATAAAAATTTTATTAAAGAAGTAACAACAATTTAACAAAAGGTACTTTATGTAATAAAAGAGGAAAACTTTTTAAATAAAAATAGCAGCAAAATTTAAGCTAATTTTATAAAACAATCCTTTAAAACGAGTTTAAATGTACATGTTTCAGACAATTTTTTTCTTTTGTTTTGATGAAACTTTATTAGAAAAAAATTCTTTTACTTATTGTTGACGTTTATATACCCAATTTATCTGTTAATTTTCTCCTCTTTTCTAAAAATTGGTAGTCCTCCATTATACCACTTGAATCTCTTATTGAGTTTGTAACAATTTTTATAGTCTTGTTAAGGCCTGGTAGAAGGTTGTTTTCATTCATCTCCAAAAATCATCTTCTTCATCTCAATCGTTGTGGTAAAGGACTGTACTAAACATACTTAAAAATAATTTATTCGCCAACTCTTTGGTTTCAGTCTTTGTACTATATTTTGAAAAAAAAAAAAGGTAACTCGAAGGAAATGTTCATGAGTTATAAAAGGGTATTTAAAACGTACCGGCTTGTTTTTTTACATTAAAGAAAAAAACCAATATTCGATTAATCGATTAATCGACATAAATTATTCGAATTATTCGTTGATCGAAAAAAGCATTTTTAAATTATTCGAACAGTTAATAGCCCAAAATTATTCGTTTAATCGAACAACGGTTAATCGTTTGAATACCCTAATTGTTAGCCAAAGGATAGCTAAAGGCTGAAGGAATAAGACTATTAAAGTATGAAAGCTTGATAAATTGTAATTTGACTTAGAATACATATTCGAATTAATATGAAAATGTGTATAATAGATGAGAAATAAGTTCCTAGATTCCATTTGTTTAAATAATTAAGTTAAATACATAAAATTTACAATAAGCACTATCCAGTTATAATATACAAAGAATGCTGAAGAAGGCCGTAGCGGGTCAGGGAATGCATTACAATTCGAATTAATATGAATTCGAATTAATATGAAAAATTTGTATAATAAATGTTACTCACCATGAGAAATAAATTCCCAGATTTTTATTGTGTTTAGTTTATGTTTTTACCAATTTATCCAAATGTACGAAAAATGTATCCTCTTTGATAGTACACTGCAGAAAAGGTATTTAACTTAGAATAACGATTTTTGCTACTAGTGAGGTAGAATTTTGTCTACTTTCACCCGGTACCAAATTTCACAAGAAAATATTAATTCTAAAAAATTAATTAAGCTTCACTTTGACCATGATTCAAAACAAAGTGCGTTGTCATTAATTTTTAATGACTTTGGATTTTCATGTTAATTAAAAATTTTATTAAATAAATTCGATTAAATAGGACCACCTTTGTGATTTTTGAATATATTTTTTTTTTATTATTTTACATAAATTAAATTAGATACAAATTTACTCTAAATACCTATCAAATTATGTAAATTAATTTTTTAATATTTTGGAATTATAACTTTTTTTTGTTTAATTTTGTTAAAACAGAAGTTTATTAAATTTTTTAATTGCCTTTTGTAAAAAATTTGAATATTTATTAATTGATTAATTTTTTTTACTAAATAGCTCAAAAAATATCTTAGCGCGTGTGCAATATTCCAAAAAATGAATCAAATTTAGTCGGTTTTTAAAGAAGTAATTTCAAAATCTTAGAAGAAAAAAAATTTAAGCCCAAAAATATTTTTAGGGCCATTAATTTAACTTGGCGTTAGCTGTAATCCGGTAGACAGCAGACGCTTTTTGGCAGATAACACATTACTACCTTCACCGTTATCCTTACTTTAGCTAATTTCAAGTTGTAATAATGACCCTAAGGCCTTGAAATCTAAGTATGCATTTTTTATACCATAATACATTAAAGGTTTCATTTAAATGTGCTAAACTCCCATTTCATGCTATTGATAAGCGGAAATTGAATGTCGATGGGATAACCTTATTCCTATGCGCATTTCACTGGTTGCTAAGGCCAGATCATCAGGAAACTTCATTCAAAGATTTTAAAAAACTAAAGATATTATACAAATAAAACTGTTAAAGGCTTTTGACACTGATCAGCATCTAACATCTACCATCAAAGATGTAGAAAATGTGAAACACTCGTTTACATTTCTCACATCATAAACGATCAAACAAAAATGTGACCATTTTCGAAAAAAAAAAAGTTTTTAAAATAAAAATGTTTTTTATCTACAAAAGTGCCAAAATTTAAAAAGTAAACACAAAATGTATTTAAAGTTCAATTTGTTTAAAAATATAAAAAATACTTAAAAAAAATATTGCAATAAAAGAGGAAACTTGACAAATGGTAACGCTGCTTTCAAAACCAATTTTTTTTTTTTTGTCAGTGATGCCACAATAATAATAGAAATTATTGCCACTTTAATAGTGATGACACTAAAATAGTCGAAAGATGTGGAATGGAATAAAATGAGATAGGAACATCTTTTAAAGATGTGGGTTTTTAGCCCTATGTATTTTTTATGAAAAGATGTTAACATCTTCGCAAATTGTGGCAAATTGATGGTAGATGTTGATCAGTGTAAAAAGGCTATTAAGCGAATAGTGTTTTTTTTTTTTTTTTTTTTTTGTCAGAATACTTTTTCTATTGGCAACGCTGCAACTACAAACCTATCAGGGATGGAAAAACAAAACGCATTTTTAGACTATCTCGTTACGAATTTTACATTTTCTTGAGCATCTCTTGATAGAAATCTTTGCGCGAAATTATCGTATGATAAAACCAAATTATGCAGGACAGCCATTTTTCAACTTTTTTCTGCATTCGCTTGCAATATCAAAATGAAAATATACAATCAATTTTTTGAGCAACGAAGTGGAATTCGCCTACAATATTTTGTCAGGTGACGTCTCTTTGAATTTAGAACAAGATTGAATCAAAAACTCAATTTAAAAAAAAAATGGCATATACGATAATTTCGCGCAAAGGGGTCGATATATTTAGAAAAAAAGACTTTTTTGAATTATAAAAATGTTTAGCTTTAACTAAAAATAAAAATTTTGTTTTTGTTTTCATGTAAATAAATTAAAAAAAGGTATAATTGTACCATAGTTTCCATCCCTGATATGTATGAGGGAAAGAAAAAACCAAAACAAAAGTTAAATTTTGCAAAATTTTGAGGGAAATTAATGAAACCAATTTAAAACAACATAAAAAAAAAACTAAAATCCTTGCTATTGATTTTTCCTTCAATATTTTAATTTTTCCAATTTATATAACTACATACAATTTTCATTTTCTAAAAAAGTCTAACAACAGATCTGGCAATTCTTGTTAATCAATTATCTAACAACCGTGTAATTTATACATTTTTGTTGGTAGATGTCAGACAGTTCTCCGCCAGTGATATTGAAAGGTTTTCTACGATCGTCTGAACTGACAATTTACTTTTGGTGGCAATTTTTTTTTTGGTAGTATGTGTATTTTCAGCACATAGCCAGACCTAGCAATATTTTAAGATCTGACAAACTTCTGTAGATAGCTAAAGATCACTCTAGTATTGTCATTTAAATTTCTTTTTATGTGAGTTGTCGTGCTATACGTCTTTCCCACATCAAATAACTTGAACAATTTTGCGTCGGTAATTCTGTTAACAATTTTTACTTGTGCACATAACAATGGACAGTCTTGACAGTGTGCTATCGCTAGTTGCCTGCGTCCAATGTTACCATTTTATGATGACTTTTTAAGAAAATACGAAATCTGTCATGAACCACCAAGGGCTTGAATACCCCCATATGGTAACGGTTGACATTAGCAGATTTTTGACGAAGTTCCTACCAATTTATTATAACAATACTACTGAAATATTTTAATGTCTGTGTTTGCCGACCACTGCTCTAAGTTAAGATCTCTGTATATACATCGTTTGTATTTGACTCTTAACACTAGGAAAAGCATTTTATCCAAAACGTTTAACTACCGCATTGTTTGCTGTAGGCTGTTAGGTAAACCTTCAAACAGAATTGAGTCTTTAACATTAAGCAGAAACCCTAAAGCCTATAATTAAAACGTCGCCAGTAACTTCAAATTCTCTATCATTTTATTGTTTTAATATTTAATTTTCTTTTTTTTTATTTTCTGTTTACAAAATGTATGAAATTAAATGAAAGTATGGTAGCATTGTTGGGAGAATAAGTGTCTTTATGTGAGAGCATTAGAAAAAACATTCACAAAATAAAATAGATTTTATTTCACGACGGCTTTTTATGTCAAATTGTATGGAAAATGTGGTCTCGTCGCGGTTCTGTTTTGCCTATTTCTATATTCAAAACTAGCGTTTAATTTGTAAAATAGTTGATGTGGCAGTATTGTCCTTCGACAATAAATAAATGGAATGCGTTACGAACATCATGGGCCAAGCTGTTGAAGTCAAGAAGTGAAGATTTCATCGTAGTTCTGTTAGGGTATTGTTTAAGTTTTCATCTTAATATTTAATATTTAATATTAAAACACATTATTGATGTTAATCCACAGCTTCGTCTCAATTACCGACAAGACACAGAAAATTGTGCACACATATACAGACAATTAATTAATAAAAACAGACGATCGATAAACTAGATTTAGTTAAGAAAATCTAATAAGAAGTGGCACAAGTGTTATTGTGAAGTTTTGTGTTTATTATATTTTTTAATTGTTTACATGTAATTATCTTTGTAATATTATGTTTTGTTTTTTGTTTAATGTTAATAATAATTATTATTGTATTTATTTATCCAGACCCCCTGAAGATGGTTAGCGATGTTAACCGAAATATTGGGAATATAATAATAAAAATATAAAAAAACGAAAATATCACGAATTTTTATTTTTTATTTTATTAATTTACGTGGACCTGCAGCCAAACAAAAACAACAAATAACTTAATATTTAAGTATGAAAGTATGTTTAAATTCTTAGTTTACTTAAGTTCCTTTTAGAAGATCTGTCTATTTTTAACCTTTTGACATCTAAATTAGTTCTATTGATTTATTGTTTTATTTTTTTTTTTATAAAAAATGTTCACGAGAATATTTTATTAAAATCATTATTTTACTGTAAATTAACTGCTTTCTCATGTTGTCTGTCAGTTTGTCTGTTCATAAGACAGCCTTTTTTTGTTGCAAGTTGTTCAAAAGAAACACTAAAAACAAACAACAAAAAACTCATCGCATTCTTTAAGTAATTTGAAGACATCATTTACGGTTTGGCGCCGGAACAATGACACCTTCTTGGATGTATTCAATAAAGAAGCGTTACAAAAAACAATTAAATCATGACAATAATAAAATGATGAAAATATTTAGAAAATGTTTTGAGAGCTAAGCAAGACAGATAAATAAACGGACAAAAAAAATTTACTATTTACTTTGTAACTACTGCTGCTTACTTTTTTACTACTTCTCATGTTGAGTGTAATTATAAAGCTTAATTGTTTGTTTTTAAACTTTTTTTTTTGCTTGTTTTCTTTATAGAACTTGTGGTAATTGCAGGAAATTTTTTAAATACTTTAATTTAAACATGTAATGCATACTGAAATATTTATCTGAGATTTAAAAAAAGTCTATAATTAAATACAAAAAGCTGTAAGCTTCATGCAGTTTATAGTCCTTTTAGGCTTAACATCCTTACAAAATCTTTCATGGTGGTAAATCCAAAAATGGTAGTAAAAAATACCGCCTTCGCATATTTATTAAGGTTTTTTTTTTAAGTTTAATTCTTAGAAAATGTAGCTGGTTCTTGGTACAAATAGGTTTAGGGAAGTAGTTAAAGTAAACTTAATATAAAAGGTGAACTTAAACTTTGAGAATTTAAACATGTCGTTTTGTTTTTATTGTTACTAAAAATGGATTTAACGAGAATTTTGATTTAACCAAACTATTGCTACATAAACCTTCTTTTAAAGCCAAATAGCCAAATAGAAAGCTACATTAAGAGCTTTTTAGGTCTTTGGACAAGTTTAACGTTTAAAGCTTACTTAAGAATATATAAAGAGCTTCATTTAGAACAATCATAAAACTTAAAACAAAACCCTATTCAAACCAAATTTCTATTATATATAATACTAGCATTCATTCCGCTACTTTGTGAGATGACTAGTTGTAAAACAAAAAAGTACCAAACAGTTATTCTCATCCGCTCACGACATTGCATGTTTATTAGTGCAATATTAACGAAATTTAAAAAAGTACCACTTAAAGAACGAAAAAATACCAAAAAGATCCCATTTAAAGATTCTCATTCACTGAGGACCCTGCATGCTTAATTTTATGTTTATAATATTATAAAATACTAGCTGGCCGCCCCGGCTTCGCTCGGTAGCTGATTACTAATGATCGATGGAGCCGTTTTTTGATTTTAGGTAAATCAAAAAAAGTAGGTGTTAAAGTGGGCGGGGTAAAATTGTCTTTCCATAAAAACCTAAGTTGGACCATGGCGATCATTAGAAACAAAAAATTGTCCAAATCGGTCCAGCCGTTCTCTAGTTATGCGATTAGCAACACACAACATTACATTTTTATTATATAGATTAACGAAATATTAAAAAAGTACCAGTTAGAGAACGTAGAAGTACCAAAAGATCCCTTTAACAGGTTCTCATTCACTGAGGACCTTGCATGTTTAATTTTATGTTTCTTGGTCCAATACTAACGGAAACTTAAAAAGTACCAGAACAAAAAAGTACCAAAAGCTCTCTTTCATATTCTTATTCATTGAGTACCTTGCATGTTTAATTTTATGTTTCTAGGTCAATACTTACGGAAATTTGAAAACTACCAGTTAAAAAACAAAAAAGTACCAAAAATATCCCTCTTACAGATCCTCATTCACTGAGGAACTTGCATGTCTAATTTTATGTTTCTTGCTCCAATACTCACGGAAACTTAAAAAGTACCAGAACAAAAAAGTACCAAAAGCTCTCTTTCATATTCTTATTCATTGAGTACCTTGCATGTTTAATTTTATGTTTTTAGGTCTAATATTAACGGAAATTAAAAAAGTACCAGTTAATAAACAAAAAAGTACCAAACGCCCTCTTTCAGATTCTCATTCACTGAGGACCTCGAACGTTTAATTTTATGTTTCTAGGTCCAATACTTTCAAAAAGTACCAGCTAAAGAACAAAAAAGTACCAAAAAATGTCACTCACAAATTCCTATCCATTCTAAAAGTTGCATGTTGAATTTTATGTTTATAGGTAAAATATTAGCTTTAATTAAAGAGTGTACCAGTTGTAAAACAAAAAGCTAAAGAAAGGAATTGAATTTCCCGTATTTCCTTCCTTTTTGGTACTTTTTTTGTACCCATTAAAGTATCAAGAATTTTAAAAGTGTAGCCCATAAATTAATACGTATATGTCAATGGCTGGAAAAAAATGTTTTGTAAAAAAAGAGCCAAAAATAGTTAAGACTTTCGCCCCTTAAACGTTCGAATTTTGAAAAAGTACCGAATTCGTATTTGTACTTTTAAGACTAGCTTCGAATGTGCTATACACTTTATTTTTATGTTCATTGGTTTAAAAGATAGATGGGATGACAAAAAAGTTCCAAAATGCAGGTTTCAACCGTTTACTCCCTAAAAGGGCCAAATTTCAAAAAAGTACCAGACACCTGTCCGCTTATATTTCTAAAGAACGACGATTTTTTGTATCTCTTTTAGTTCTGGAGATATAGGCGAAGCAAAATACAGCGAGAACTCGTAGAGAGAAGAAAATGTTAGCAGCATAGTAAAATCTAGAAATGCGGAGCGCCAGAAAGGACAAATGACGATGGCATGAAAAACTTGCTAGTGGCGCACAAAAAGCGCACGTGGTTCTGATGTAATTTTAATGTCATTTCATACCCTGATGGCCATTATGTATTGGTGATGACGTATAAATTACGTCAGAACCAAATGCGCATGTGGATTTTCACATTCCGTGTACTCTAGGCTTTAGACAAGGCATCTGGATAGATTGCCCTAACATCATAGAAGTTGATAGTGCTATCAATGTCTTAAAGAATAATAAATCGCCTGGAGTCGATAACATTGCCCCTGAGTGGCTTAAAGCTAGTCCCCAAATAACAGAGAAATTGCTGATACCAAATATCGGCCTTTTCACAGAAAAGCTCTTTTTTTGTCACGTTATGCCACCACGCAATAAAGCTTGTATTTCCGACCCATGGTGTTCAAATTGTTCTTCCCTTTTACCAAATATAAAGCTAGTTGCGCTTTACAGCAAAATAAAGGGTGTCCCAAAATTAACTCAAGATTTTAATTTGTCGCCATTTGTGCAGTAAACAAAAAATCGAAAAAAAAATCAAATCTTGCGTTAATTTATGGGACACGCTTTACAAAGATATAATATATAAATTATTCTTTGAGAAATAATTTAAAATGCTTGGAGGCGTTACGTGACAAAAACTCGACTTTTTTTGTGGAAATGCCCATATAGAGAACTTTTGAAGCCCTTGCGAAATAGATTGCCATCTCAAGATTTTTTCCATAACATTCGTATTTAAGTTTCTTCGAATGTTATGTTGCAATAAGATATTTTTGACTAAATTTAGTTTAATTTCCAACATCTCAAGATAGTTGATGGGCACAAAAACTATTCCGGAAGAAGTTTGTATGGGGGCCATGAGGAATTATAGATCGATTCTCACCACTTTCAATAGGTCCTTTAAGACAAGTCAAACTTACGTACCAATTTTTATCAAATTATCTTTAAAATTGCGACCTGTACTTTGCGCACAGGGACCAACAACCAGCCAGACGGACGGTCGGACATCGTTAGATCGAGTTCTGAGAACTGCTTTCTGAGTCGATGGGTATACAATATTCTGGGTCTTCAACTTATATTTTTATGTTTTACACTCATCATTACAAACGTATAATGTCCTCTCCACTTTTATGGTGTGTGGTTATAGAAATGTTAAAATTTCTCTTTATTCAATTTTACTGTTATTCTTGATCTACAACTTGTTGCTGTCTGTAGTTTGCATCCTGTCGCTTTTAATGTAGTCATTACTTAAAGATATTTCTTTGCAGTTTTTTTTTCTCTTTTTGTTTTAACTTCATATCAAACTAATGTCGTATCATCATGTCTTCATTAGATTTAAATTAACAACTGCATATGCTTATATATGCTCATATATGCATTCTTTCTAACGTAATTATAAAAAAATTGTTCTAAGTTTTTTATTTTTAAATTCATTTTATTTATTTATCAAATTATTCAAATCAACCATGAACACATAGACCAAACAAGTAAATGTACGAGTAAAAAAATCGTATGTGGATAAAATAACTGAAGTTTAACTGTACAAAAATCACCCAAAGTTAATCAGGTAAAATGATTTTTTGTTTGTTTGCTTGTTAGGAACATGTTGCAGCTCATTTTTTATTTTTTTTGGTTAAGATGTTTGTATCTGTTGAGCACCCAGGAGATCTTGATGATGATGATGCAGCTTATGTTGACGATAATGGGGGGCAGTTATTTTAGAAAATAGCAACAATGTTGCCGAAAGCAAGATGATTAAAACATTAAACCATCTTAAACAATGTCTAACTAATGAATGTTTAATGTGTTTGTTGCAACAAAAGCAACAAATTTCTTAAAACAACAAAACACTTTAAAATATTTTTCATGACAAATGTATGCTAAGAAGACGTTTATTTTGTTAAGACAATTGTAAATGACAACAGCCCGTTGACTGATCGCCAATCTGGTTTCAGGCCTCAGCGCTGATGTTGTATAAAAAATTCGTAGCAATTTGGATGATAGTAAAATGTTTATATTGGTTCTATTGGACCACTCCAAGGCACTTGATAGCATACATCAGTCTATTCTTTGCATGAAACTAATGAAATTGTTCGGTTCTTAGGAACTTGCACCCAGTTTGATTTAAACGTATGTCACACCTGAGCCAATCTTTGACCATAGCTTCACCATAAGCATTTTGGAAAACGTGGTTCACTATGATGACCTAGAAATTCCCGCGAATTAAATTCAGATATTTACTGATGGGTCTAAAACACAGTATGGTGTCGGCTCTGTCATAAACTCCGAGCAGCTGGACTGGAGCATTCCTATAAGGCTGCCGGACCACTGCAGTGTTTTTCAGGCCGATAAAATGTCTATCTATGCAGCCCCGAGACACAGCCAGTATGGTTAAATATCTGCCAGGGAGACTCACATTATTGCCGATAGTAAGGCGGCCATAAGATCCCTGCAGAATGTGTTCATAACATCAAGAATTTTTCAAGAATGCCGGATGTCTCTGTAGAAGATAGCGAGACATTCAGTGGTTACCCCTAAGTGGGTCCCTGGACACAGGGTCGTATATGGAAACTATATGGGTGACTCATTGGCGCAAGCAGGCAGCACTTTGAATCGAAACGGTTTAACATATCGTCGGGTTAATAGGCAAACCTGCTAACTCCCTTTCAGTAAATTTTACAGGAGAGACAAAAAACTTTTTATATTTCTTATGTATAACACACTTTAAGACTGAAGTTAAAGAAAAACTACACACTGGTCGACTGAGCGTATCTTTCTCTACCACACGGCATTAAAATCTCAATTTACTTAAAAAGTGGACTTAGCAGTTTTGCATATTAAGCCGACGATATGATAAAGGGTTTTCGGCCCACCGAGGAGTTAGCAACTTAAACAACACAAGTTTCATCTTATTCCCAGTCAGAGGTGGTTTGATTAAACTACTTTGGTAAAACCAGTTAAATTGGGCTACCATAAGTTCAAAACGACTCGTTGGGCACTGCAGCTGTCCCGACATCACCTCAGAAACCTAACTGCAGTTATAACTGGCTACTGGCCCATTAGGAAGCACGACCAAAGCTAGGGCTCCCTTTTACAATGACCTAAATAGAGGTTGCGCCGAATAGGAGGAGGAAGAGTTAATGGAACATCTTGCATGTCATTGTCCGGCATTTGGGGATCTAAGACTAGAACTGTTTGGTCGAAGAATTCTTAAGGATAACATTTTTTTTTTTCTTAAATTTATTTGTACAGGATTCACTCATTCATTGAATCAACCGGAGGACTAAGCGAGTATGTTAGCAGCCAGGTTGCATAGGGCCCTTGGGAGACGGTAAAACATGGTAACATAACGGGAACTAATTAACGAACCCACCTGAGCTGTGCTTGATTGCGACTGCCAATTGAACCTAACCTAAGGTTGCCGCTTCATACCAAAGTCATTTTTTTACAACTACTGCCACCATCCTGATATTAGATTCGCTAATTGTAGTACCGCCATCATAATTCAGCAATTATCTTAGAAATTAAATAAAAAACTTCTACTTAACTTTTCATTTCTTAAGCAATAAATCTCTGTCTTAGTTTTTAAATACCTCTCTTATCAACTTACCACACCCTTTAATGTAATATAAATCTATAGGGTACAATTACACTGAAATACGACAAAAATAAAGAAAGAAAAAACTGACACATTTACAACCAAGTAGAAAAAAAATATTACAAAGAAAATAAAAACAAGACAAACTACTAGAGACTCTTAACATAAAAATCTTTGAAAGAATTCCAGGTCTTTAAAAAATTTATTTTAATAAATGCAAAAAGTTAATTTAAGTTTTTTTTTTCAATACGTAAAAGAATATACGAGGGCGGGTCAATAAGTTCGTGACTTTTTAAATGAAATAGAGGTTTTTGGATAAAAAAAATCATTTTATTTTTCAACAGAGTCTCGTTCGGTCTTTGTCTAACGTTCTTCCAATTTTTTATCCCTTCCAAAAAATAAGATTTGTCAAAGTCATCAAAAGAGGTATTTGATTGTAAGATATTTTTCCGCTGAGCCATTTCTGTATGTTTGGAAACATGAAATTGTCAATTAGGGGTTAAATCCGGAGAATAGGGCGGATGATAGCGCAATTCGCAGTCTAGTTCATGGATTTTTGCCATGGAATTCTTAGTTACCACATGAAATTCTCTTTTTTAAATGTTCTTCTCATATCACAAGGTATTCTGCCAAAAACAAACTAAATCACGCAGCTACTCAACATTTCAGCAGGAGTCAAATGCCTGATGACTGATCAGTGTTGCCCTTTTAGTTAAAAGACAAAAAATTAAAAAGTTGCGGACTTACTGACCCACCCTCGTAATAAAATTATTATTCTATGTCTTTTTTTTCTTTTACGAATAAAACTTAAGCTTCTTAGAATCTATAAATTAAAATGCTTATTAAAGACTTCCATGTTGAACAAAAAGCCTACAAAACTAATAAAAGTTCGAATTTAATTATCATAATAAAAAAACTGGGAAAATTTCTAAATTAAATTGCTTCTAATGCATTATTATTATTAAGCAGCCCTGTTAATTAACATAAAAATAGACAAACACTTGTTAATGTTGGGTTTTTCTTTTAAACAAATTTGTTAATAAAACTAAAGCTTTGAACTGGTTTGTAAAAAAGAAAAAATGCTTAAGAAAATGTTTGTAAACTTAAATTAAGTTATAAATTTTAAGTTAAAGAGATTATAAGAAGTTATTAAAGGTGTTTTAAAGAAGTTTAAGAAGAACTGGGGAAGTTAAGAGATTACAAAACAAAAGACTTAAGACACAAGATGGGAAAAAAAACATTTGAATTAGAAGATATGCTCATAAAACATGCTTCAAGAAGTTCAAAATATGCTTCAAAAATTAATAAAATATACGTTTATTATTTAAAGAAAACGGACAGTATTCTTACTGTTTTTAACTTTGACCTATATTTTAATAGAATTTATGTAACTTTTACTTACAAACATTAATTTATGTAATAGTTAACTTAATTTTTATTGGCTGTTCTAAGATACTTTTAACAACAACAAAATTAAAACGAAAAAAGTTGTCTTTGCAATTTGTGTGATTAAAATAAAATGCTATAGAAATTCAATTCATTCTCCAAGAAGAAGTTGTGCGAGCCTTCTTGATTTTGTTACCCCTTTCTGAAGAATTAGATGCTAGTTACTTAACAATCGCTGCAGAGTTTCGATTTCCAGATTGATTTACGTCTGTCTGGATTGGTCCTCGATCAACCGGGCAATGCATCCCTTACAGCATTAGAAAATGTTTCTTTATGTTCAAGCCAGCTGTAATTCTTTTATTAAAAAACGATGCTAACTGGCTTTCCTCCACCTTTTTTGTATTTTAAAAACCAGCGCACGAAGAGTTGCCCTTATACTGCAAAGAGCGTCAAATTTTAGCATTAATGAGCCTAGTTTTTCCAAAACAAAACCTTTCTTCCACTTTTGGAAAATGCAGTTATATGAAATTTGCAAAGTCATTCTTGAAAAAGTTGAATTTAAAAGAAAATCTCAAAATATCGCAGAAGATGTTTTGTATTTCCAACTTCTTAAAAAAAACTTTTTTCACAAACACATCACACACAAGTAAGAAAACATTTTGTAATTATTCAAATGCCAATAATTGACAATTTTTCCGTAAAATCAAGGCGAATTCAGTTTTCAGGTGGTGTTAAAGGCACAGCTGTGCTACTTTTTTCTTAATAAGAGAGAGAGAAATGTCAAAAGTTCCTTGTGATGTTGAGATATGGATCAACGAAAGCAACAAAAAAATACATTGTTGTGTTTTTGGTGTTGTTACTTGTTGTAGTATCGACACCACCATTTACATGAATTCGAATTAATAAAAAAGAAAATCATGGCCTACTGGATTGGCGTTTGCATGCACCACTCTATTAACTTAAAAAAATCGAAAAGCTTTCTGTAGGCAAAAAGTATGATTGAATGAAGTACTGCAACTCTTAGGTGCATTTTGCAGTTGTTTCGCAGGGCTTATCCCCAAACTGAGTATGAGGTTTTTGATGTTGGATATTAAGCTACCGAAATAATGAATATTCTTATACGCTAAACTTCCTAAATTTCGCACTGTTCGGGGCTTGAACTCGGGTCGGATTTACATGTTTCGAGAAGAACCACATTCTTATCATCAAAATTTCCTTTCCGCCACTGCGATGGCTAGAAGTCTTTTCGAACGTCCATTTTTAAACCCGAGTTCAAGCCCCGGTACAGTCAAGAAAAAAAAAAGATTCCATTCTTTATATAAATAAATTAATGAAAATTAAAATTCATTAACTTAAGCCAGATTTAAAATAAAAAATCAATGTTAGATTAAAAACCATAAACAGTTCGATTAACCATTAAAAAATATGCTTTTTCAGCAAAAAATTACATAACATGCGAATTTATTTGCATTCTTAAGCATTCTTACAAAAAAAAACTATAAATTATGCAATAATAGGCACTAACAAATCGATGTAACTTTTCACCAAATATTTTAATTCGAATAAATAACTTATTCACTTAATATTTAAACCGTCGAGGATTGTAAAAGTAACTTTATTTAGAGTTTACATTTTCGAAACTATTTCTATACCTAAAAATAAAGCCCACTATCGGAAAAGATTTTCTGCCTGTTTTTGAAAGTAAAATAAAAAATTTTTCGTTTGGGACTTGGTAAGGGAAACTCTGTCTTGAGAGCGCACAACATGCCAAACTGGCGTAGGTTTAAAAACAAATGTATTCGGGTGATGCGTCGGAAAATATTTTACTGCCAGTTTTTGAAAGTAAAATATATTTTTTCGTTTGGGACATGGATAAAGGAAACTCTGTCCTAAGAGCGCACAACATGCCAAATTGGCGTAGGTTTATAACCAAATGTATACGGGTGATGCGTCAGCCCCTTCTTTTCGACCTAATCTAACCTAAAATAAGAGTATTTTCAATAACATTCTGCCTATTAAAATAAGAAACATGCTTTGCAAAACATAAATATTTACACTGTGTGGCATTTACCAGCAATTTAAACTTCATTTAGCATCAGCAAACACATTGGTCTGCAATTAACTCCTCTTTTATATAAAAGCGGAATTCAGTGTTTATTGCAAATGGTCTTGCGAAAGAGCAAATGCGAATTATCGTGGCTATTTTTTGAAATCTAAAGGGAAGCTCTGTGCATTTTGCTATTGGTTTAAACAAAATAGCTACGATATTCTGAATTCGCTCTTTTGCAAGATTATTTGCCTCAAACACTGAACTGCGCTGATAGTCACCCCAAAAAAGGGGTATATTTACTTTTTTTTTACTACTAATCCTTAAAAAAAAAAAAAGGAAAGATATGCTTATAAATCTATTTTTGTTAAATTTGAAGCCGTTTCTGGCAAGTTTAACTCTATTTTCATTATTATTTTTTTTTTTTGATTCCACCATGTATTTGCAACCACTGTACGTGAATTTAGTCTTCCTGTTAAAAAAAAAGTTATTCAACCTGGCTAAAATAAATAAATTATGTTTATAACTGGAGTTTGTAATTAGTTGTAATATAATTAGAAAAAAATACAAGCAATTTATCAAGATCATGAGTTTGATTAAAAGAAAAACGATTACACTGTTATTATGATAAAGATTTTTAAAAGTTTTTTTTTATACATTTTTGTTATTTTCCTAAAACTTATCTTAACAGAGCCAAATGATTGTAGGTTAAAGGAATTTTTAAAAGTTTCGTATAATACTTTTTAGTTTTTATAAATTAAAAATTTTTAATTTAAATTTTATTATTTCCATAATACAAATAGTGGACTTTTTTTTTAACTTTAACTTGAAATGTTACACAAAAAAAACAGAATTTTTATGTTTTTCAAACTTCAAATTTAACAGCTCCATGTTAAAAATTAAAAAAAAAAACATTTCTAAAATAAATACCACCAAAAAAACAAAAGACTTAAGACACAAACATGCAGTTAATTACTTAAAGATTTCCATTTTCATTGATTTTTTTTTAAATGTAAAACATCGTTATACTAAATTAAGTAAATTAAGTAAATTTAATTTTTTTTTTGTTTAGATTTCATTTAGAGACATACTGGGTGTTTTTTTTTTTTTTTTTTTTTTTTTTTTTTTTTTTTGGACACAGAAATTGTATTTCAAATACAGCAAAGGAAAATATTTTAAATGTCAATTAAACTGGCTTTTAAGTAAATAGATAATTTGATGCCATCAATGTTTAAATATAATTTAGACCATGTGGTTGTCACGGCTGGCACTCACATCTAGAGCAACCTGGAAGTCGAAATTTCACACAACTTTCGCAGCCTTATTTGTTAATAACACGTCGACCTCAAGACAACTGGGAACTGTCACAAACAAAACAATGCTGCCAATTTTATGGTCTTCCTAAAAAAAAAACACCCTTTATCAACTTTATAAATTAAAAATGTTGAAAAAAATGTTTCTTAAATAAGCCAAAGCAAGTTTTAATTACTTTTAAATGAATTCTGTGATGTCTTTTACTGACAGGCAACTAAAACTGTTGGAAAGCAGAAACAGAGTTGTCAATAATAAAAGGCGCCTTAAAAAATTTATTGTTAGTACAAAAAAAAAAAACATAAATATTTAACACAAAGAAAATGTTTAGAAAAACAACTACATAAATCTCCTTTATTGCAACATAGTCATATCTCAAAAAATCAAAAAGTTGGACTTACTTAAGCAAAAGTTCTTTTTCTCTATATAAAAAAAAAATAATCAGTGTTATATCTCAAACTTACCCGAAGTTTTAGCAAAATATATTTTTCAAACTGTGTATAAAAAGCTACATTTTGAAAACTTTAATCGCATTTTGCCAATTTTGATTTTTTTTTGAGTTATGACCATATTGCAATAAAGGAGCGATATGTAGTTTTCTAAATGTTTAGTAAAACAACATTTTCCAAACGTTTCTTATATTAAAAAAGGGAAACATGTTTTAAAATCAAGAAATTTTTTAAGATTTTTTCTAAATGTTATAAAAGTATCAGAATCTTTAAAACAGAATTTTCTTTAAGTTTTTTATGAAATTGAAAAACTGTATGAAATTTCAAAACGTTTTTGTTTTAACCGCTTTTTTTTTTTTGCTTGGCGTTCTATTTCGTGCATTTCGTTTTGCGTTTCATTTTTAAATCTTTCTTAATATTTTTATCGTCTTATTGTAATTTGACTTAAAATTAAAATTCTTAGAATTTTATTTTATTGTATTTTAAATCACTCGACATATTACACACACACACACACACACAGAGATACTATAAATGTCGGCAATTTGTTATTTATAACTCATATTTCATTTCCGTTTCTTATTTGATGGAAAAAAATCTTAAAAAAGCGTATTAAACAAAAAAAAAATAAAACTTTTGATTTTTCTTTATTATTAGGCAGATAATGATTTGAAAAAGAAGAAGAAGAAGAAAGCCAATCACATAAACAAAAAAAATTAAAGAACACTGTTTCCAAAAGAAAACAGCGAATTTCGAAAATGAAAAGAAAATTTTAAAATTTATTTAGCGGCTAGAGGGAATAGCAGATTAATTAAATTTTCCATTGAGCAATTTTGGTATAAGATAAGTATTTCGTTGCCTTAGAGTGTGCAGGTTGCTAACTAACTTTTAGCAAATTTTACAGGGTAGACAAAAAACATCTAATATTTTCTATTTCTACCTTAAGAAGCAAATCTTATATGTATTTTTTTTTTTTTTTAATAATCTATAGCGTCCCAAAAGTAAAGTTAAAGTTTTTTGATGCGGAGTCTTTTTATCTTTCGAAGGGTATCAAAATGGTATGTACTGTAAAAAATGGATTTTGCTGGTTTACACTCTAAGCCATCGATTGGTACTTAAGTTTGTTGCTTTTGCCCATCTCGTATGGCCGTTAAAGTGCCAAAAGTCCTATCCCAGGGGGAGATTTTCGAGTAAAGTGAAATTAAGGACCGATTTGGCTACTAATTCAAAACTAAATGAATCTGCTGCCTAAAAATTATTTTTACTAAATTTCACTTTGCTAAAGGTATGTTCACTTTAAAATTTTTTTGTTCATTGTAGGAACAACAACAACACTACATAAATTTTTGTTAAAAAAAAAAAAAAATATTTAAGTTTTCAAAAAGTTTTACTTTTTGTATCATTGCAACGTTTTTTTATTTCCATGTATAAAAAAATAAAAAAAATATTATAAAAAGAAGGAAAAATTCCCGATTTTAAAGAAATTAAAATTATTTAGTTGAGTTATGACGTAAAACATATCGGCCCAGTCTGCTGGTGTCTTTTAGCTGGGAATTCTTTTGTTAATAAAAGGGAATACAACAAAACTAAAGCATGTGCAAAAAATAATATTCTTCTCTCACTCTCTCTCTATGGTTGCGAGTATTGATCGCGTATCGTGTTCAGTTCGGTCTCTGCTAGATTTTTGCCAGCATCCATATAAGATGCAACTGGTGCAAGAATTGAAGCCAGCGGATCATCAAATGCGTTATGTGTTCGGCGAATGGCTGAGAAACCAAAATGTTGTCTTCAAATTATCTTTAGTGATGAGTTTAATTTCTGGCTTTAAGGGTATGTAAACAAGCAGAACTGTGGTTTTTCGAGAGACCACAATCTTCATGAGACTTTTGAGACTGCCGTGTTTGGCGCGGCTTACGTGCCGAAGGCCTCATCGGCCTATTTGTGCTAAAATCCGAAACCGGTAACAACATTACCGTAAATGGCGAACGCTATGGGCAAATGATTTGATTTTTTTATTCTTCCAAATCATTTGGAGGAGAAATTATTCCAACAAGACGGCGCAACATGTCATACAGCTCGTAAAACCGTCACTTTGTTAAGCCAAACGTTTGGTGACCGAATTATCTCAAGAAAAGGACCTGTTAGTTGGTCCATTTTTTCGTTTGATGTGACACCTTTGGACTACTTTTTTTAGGAGCACGTCAAATCTCTACTCTATGCTGACAAACCAGCAACGATTGATTATTAAGTAGCGAACATTCGACGCACTATTGAAGAAATAAGTCGAGGTATGCTCGAAAGGGTGAGGCAAAATAAGACCGACAGGATGGTGTTCATGCTGACACGGAGGCCATATGCCAGAAATCTTAAAACTTAAGGCCCTAATTGTGTAAAAGGCAAAGTAATGCCAAAAATTACATTGAAAGCAAACACAAGATATGCAGCGTTTGAAATTTAAAACTTCAATAAGAAATAAGAAAAAAGCAACGAAAAGTTTATAAAATATTTTGGACTTTATTTTTGCTTTCTATGTAATTTTTGGCGTTGCGATACGTTTACCAATGAAATTAGCAATGAAATTTGTGAGCTAATAAAGCTAAAATTCAATGGAGTGCATTGAATATGTTGTGTTTTATTTTTAAAAGAAGTTATATGCCTCTAAAAAGAACACCCCTTATTTAAAGTCCATAGTCTAGACTTCTATGTATAATTAAAGTTTAAGCGGTAGTTTAAACTATAGTGCAGCTTCTTATTTTATAAATAATCGATTTTATAGCCACAATATTAAGCAGCCGTATTCATAATGAAAATTTGGCATGAAGTTAGCACAAAGTTTATTTATAATACACTAACCAAACTCTGGCTAACGATTTTCTAAACTCTTGTTAACGAGCTGCCAAGCGTTTGCCAACTTTTGAAAAACAGCTGTTTAAAAAAGAAAAAAAATGACAAATCCAGCGATGATTAATGCAAAACGTGATGCATTTTGAGTAATATAATGTGGCATCATTAAAATTCAGAGTTGATTTATTAAAAGTTAGCAGATGGAGAAAATTTTGTTATGAATTAACTCTGTGCCAACAAGCTGCTAAGCTTAATCGGCATTATAGTTAGCAGCTCGTTGTACGCTGTGTTCAAACTGTGGCTAACTTTTTGTTATGAATACGGCTGTAGATGTTTAGTGTCTAGTTGAAGCAAAACCTTTTTCTTTAAATATTTCTGGAAACAGTGTTTTTTATATTTTTTTTGCTTCTTCTAAATGTCTGACCATAAAACCAACAAGTGGCGCCTATTAACAAAAGATTTTTTTTTATAAGCTTTAACAAAAAAAAAACTATGTATTATTACTCACTGTGCATCAATCTTCATTCCTTTTATTACAATTGCGCATATTTTCATGTTTCTCACCGAGTTCAAAAGAAACATGTAAGGAATTTATGTTAACAATTCGTTTTTTACTACATTTTTAATATTTTTTTTTTTTTTTTTTTTTTTTTATTTCAAAATACATTTTTTTTTTAAATTAAAAAAAAAACGAGTAAAAAATAATAATAATTTTTATGTTTACACCTGCATTGTTTTTTATGTCAGCTTGTTTTAGTGTAGTTGCTTTTTAGTAAACGATAAGAAATAATTGAATTTTTTCTTAATTTTATAAAAATATTGTTGGGTTTTTTTTTGTTTTTTCTTCCTTTCGCAAAGTAGCATCAACATTGTGTTATGGCAGCAAAATTTCGCCTTGAAATTATGCCACATACACCCATAAACTGCCATACAGTTTTTGTGATCAGCCGAAAAACACCGGGCTTCTATCAGATTTATGGTGAAAAAAAAAATATATAAATTAAAAATTAATATGAAACAATTACTAGGAGAATTCCAAACACCCAACATTTTCACAACAACAAAAAGTGAGAGGTCGTTAATTAAACATTTTTGTAGGTTTATTTTAAAAATTTGGGAAAAAGAGATCTTTTTTTTTTTTTTGAAATAACGCACGTGTTTGAAATCGAAAAAAACAATCTTTTTTTAAGCAATTTAATTATAATTTGTTTTTATTTAAAAAAAAAACAAGTAAAAGTTTTCTATACGGCTTAGCCGAATCTTATCCAGCGGTACCCAATAAAAAATGGAGCTTCCAACCAAGCAGGTTTGTAAGGGAGAAACATAAAAGTTTCGCTTACCATTGCGCTTACGGAAGACTTGAATTTTATATGACGAGTTCCCACTTTGAAGCAATACATTTTTGACACATAAAGCGCATTATTCAGCGCATATAAAAATTGTTGGATGTAACGATCAGCCTTACACACTGAATGTTTTGATACAGCTATTTCTTAGTATTCTCCCTTACAAAGCTGCTTCGTAGTAAGGGAATGCCGTAGCACTTGAAATGTTATTTTTTTTTAAAAGTTGTTGAGAGTTCTTTCACTTACTTTACTGCATTTCTGTATGTCTTATTGCGTAGCGCATAATTGTGCGCTTATTTTTTTAAAAGTACCATTACTGCTTCGGAAAATTATAAAATTTTTATTGGGTAAGTATTGAATGGACCGCAAGTGACAGTCCTTTTTGAAGATATCTATAATGCTTTCTAAAAGATTTGATTTGTATGATATCCTGTCTACAGAAGTATGCCTTCAGAAGCTATAAATTTCTTTTTGAAAGACCTTTTAAAATAATCAGTACATAAACTTTCGTAGAAAGAAAGTGGTTTTTTAGTTCTTTGGGAAGGGAACGAAGTTGTCATTAAATGGAATGTGGAAGGGCTTGCTCCCAATGAGAACCTGTGTAAAAAATATATAAGTATGGAATGCGGCGAGGAGGGCTTGTGTCTGCTAAATAACGCTTTCTATTAGGCCTCTTTACTCATTTAAGTTACCGCTGGGTGGTTATACCTTCACCTTAGTAATTAAAATCTATGGTTTCAAACTTTTGCCACACATTCTTTTTTTTCAATTCATTAAGAAATATTTCTAGTAACTAGCCTAGTTTCGCGAAGCCAAATATAAGTTAGGTCCTTAACATACTTGGGCAGTATCAGTTCGACAGCCGGTGGTTTCTCCCAAGATATCAAGAACAGATTGGGATGGGCAAAGCACGCATATGCCTCACTCAGCTTGGTATGAAACTCCGCGCAACTCTCCACTAAAAGGAAGATACATATACATTTTCAACCGTAATTTAAAATCTGTACTCTTCTATGGATGCGAATCGTAGAACGCCGCTCACAGGAATGCCAATAGTATATAGACATTCGTCAACTATTGCCTACGTAGAATTTTTAGAATATTTTGTCCCGTACGAATTTGGAACTAAGCGCTGTGGACCGCTACTAACCTTAAGCCTATTGCAACGACATTCGCAAACGCAATATGCTTTAGATAGAACATACACTAAGGAAGCCAGCAGACAACATCACTAGAAGACAGCTAGAGTCAGAAATTGGATTACCCGGACGTAGCTGGGCTGATATTAAACCACTGGCTAGTGATTGAATTGTCTGGAATGACTTTGTAATGTCCCAAAGTTCCTTATGGGAATTTCGAGATTAAATAAAGGGTGTCCAAATTTGACGTATCACCAATCAATGGAAATCGCTACAGGGAGAAGATCCGAGGCTTTTTATGGCGGAAAATTGATGATTTAGACGTTGAGAATATGTCGTTTCAACAGGATGGTACCACTTGCCACACAGCAAGAGAAAAAATAGATTTTTTGGAAGAAAAGTTCGAAAATCGCATTATTTACCACAGAGGAGGAGCCACCAAGTTGGCCACCAAGTTCGTGCGGTTTGACACCTTTAGACTATTTTTTGTTGGGTTTTTTTTGAATTGAAATCGAAAGTGTACAGCAATAATCCCACAACAGCTCAAGAGCTTAAAAACAACATTATCGAGCAGATGTCTACAATTGACAACAGATTATTGAAAAACGTGCTTGAAAATTTTGTTTAAACATTGGGAGGCTGCCCGAGCCTTGACTTGGCCGACATAATTATTCATTTTTAACAGGAACCCATTTTATTGAAGTAAATGAAGTAAAAATATTTTTAATATTTATTTTTTTAAAAAAAAAATATTTTTTTATTAAAATTAAAATGATACAATAATTAGTTTTGTGGTTATTATGTTGAACTGTTAATGGTTTTTAATCCAAATTTTTAAAATTTTTCGGTTTTTCATATTTGTACTTTGGACTTCAAGAAGAATTTTTTGACAAAAAGTACGAAAAGCAGAAGTAATAACGAACATCATTAATCATTCAAAAAACTAATTTCGATCTACCAGGATTGTTGTTTGATTGTTTACTGCCAGCCGTCGTCAATGGCGGTAATTGTTTAACGGCAAAACCCTCTGAAGAGATTGTGTGGTTTCAATCGAAACACGTCAGGGCAAACTGTCCATGAAAACCTGGGTTCGATTCCCAGCTAAGTCAAGAATCAAAAATTATCAATAAATTTTAAATAAATTCATGTTGCAAAATTCCTTTCTTGATAAAAATAATTTAATGGAAATTAAATTTGAGGATCTGTTGCCTGATTAAAAAATATTCAAAATTTTGATTAATTAAAATCATAATTAAATCAATTTTTGCACACCCTTTATATATTTCGTTTTAAAATCTTTATTCCGTAAGAATACTTGTATGTGCGAAAGGTTAAATAATATATCGATTTCGCTTATTAAATTATTTCTCCTCTGGAGAAATCAGGTGCAGCCAATACTTGGAATTCGCCAGAGTTAAAAATTAATAGATCTCTTCGTGATAGCGGCGGAGCAGAGATTGTTTCTGGTACAACAGGAGTCAGTAGCCCCCGGTGGCACGATATCAGTAAGACTTATGATTGAGAATCCTTCGGGAGTCAGCTTATACAAAAGAGAGAGGAAGATAAATCTTTAAATGTCAGATCAAGCGCTGTTTTTTGGCCGTGGGTGGATTTCCTTAGATGCTGTTGCTATTCAACAGATGCCGATGTCTATTTTTTAAGCAGCGGATATTAGATAGCTCCAGCTCCTTAACAAGGGGCTATTTCTAAAAGAGCAGAGATTAAATAGCTCCAGCTTCTAAACAAGGGGCCAGTGCATAATTCTGTTGGATTATACACTCAAAATTGCTAGCTGTGTTTATTGGTTGCGCTCAATTTCAGGGGCGGTTTTGTTGGTAAGCGCATTATTTGTCACCTTGTGGTTAGATCACCATATTATTAGGCCATAAGGCAAGTGATTATGTAAATCTACCAACATATTTAATCCTTTTTATATTTAAGAAATTTTGGGCCTATTTTGGCTTTTCTTCGTCCGTGATTGGGTTTTCTGTTAACTTCGTAAAGTGTATAAAATCGTATCTAAAAGACCGCAAACAATGTGTTCAATTCAATAATTCTACTTCGAGATATATAGAAGTCTCGTCTGAAATACCACAGGGTAGTCAGTAGTACGTTTAGGGGGATCCGACCCCACTTTTTCCATACAAATTTAGGATCATGCCTAGATGGGAGTATGTTTACATTTCTAATAAGAAGAGGTATAAATATGTTGTAACTGGATCCATACAAAATATGATTCATGCCCGGATTTGAGTAAGTAATTATAATTGTATAAGATAAATAGTATTTATTTATCCATCTGTCCGTCTGAATGGCTGGTTTAAAAATAAAATAATTTGTGTTTGCATCGTAAAAAATTTTTTTGTATGTAACAAATGAGAATAAGTTAAAACCGTGTTCCCATTCCTGGGATGAAACTTCTTTTGTAATTACAACATATTTATACCTCTTCTTATTAGAAATGTATACATACTCTCATCTAGGCATGATGCCAAATTTGTATGGAAAAAGTGAGGGAGGACTGTAGTCATCTTGGACACCTCTTTTATTAATGATTTTCTAAACGCCATTTGGAATTGCAAAATCCAAATTTATCCAGATGATGTTAAACGTGTTTTTGAGTCTCACAAATTATGAAGATGCCATATAATAGGTTTTTTTTTGAGTGATACAACTTTCAGTTGGCATCACTGCCTTATTTGACCACCTATTTAACAGCTGATAGTTGCTTTTTGTTTAGTTTGCTTTGACATTTCATTATGGATCGACCTTCACCAGAGCAACGCGTGCAAATTGTGGAAATTTTAAATCAAAATAATTCGGCCAATGGGCTGAAGCACAAATTGATATTGATTTTGAATTTCCATTCAAAATTTTATTTTCCGATGAAGCCCATTTCTGGTTGAATTGGTAGGTGAATAAGCAGACTTGTCGCATTTGGAGTGAGAAGAATCCACAAGGTTTTGTCGAAACACCATTACATCCTCAGAAAATTACTGGTTGGTGCGCTTTATGGGCTGGCAGAGTCATTGGCCCATATGTCTTCCAAAACCAGCCGTGGCGTCCACATTGCCTAAATCATATTTAAACATTAATGTCAAAAAATTTTCTATCCAATAAAGACCGTTTCATTGATATCAAAATTATTTTACTATGTTTTATTATGATTTAAACTTGTATCTCTCTATAGAAAACCACCCTTTATCTCCAAGAGGATTTAAATAACTTTTATAACTGGTGTTCTGCAATTCTAATGGAGTTTTTTGAAGCGTGTATCTCTCCACAAAAAAATGGCATAGATTGACGTTTGAAACTGTTAAAGAATTCCGTAGCCAAATTCACTTCCATTTCGAAAAATGTCTCGTAAAAAACCTGACACAAAGAAAAAGTTATGTATTAAAACAAAAATTGCGATAAAAAGTTTCTTGAACCAAATAATTTTTATCGATTTGATTTGTAGCAAAGATTTAAAAGTTAATAATTAAACTAAAGAAAAAAAGAAAAAAGTTGTAAAAATAAATATTTATTCCCAAAAAGGTTCTTTAAACACAAAAACCAGATCTTGTGGTTAATTAGGTTCAATAACATCTTAAACATGATGTTAAGTGCTAAATGTTCCGGTCACTCATGTTAAGCAAAAAAGTTTGGTTTTCTTCTTTTTTTTAACATAATTCGTTTTACATAATAAATTTTTATGACTCAATCAAAATTTTTCGGTTGTAATATTCTTATAAAGAATTTTTTTTTTTTCTTTTTAGAGTTTCAGTATTTTTTCCCCCAGTTTAAAAAAAAAAGCAAAACATTTTAAATTTAAAAGATAAACGTGTAACGGTTACGCCTTAAACAAAAAAAAACTGACAACTGTAAAAAATTTTAATAAATAACAAAATGTACAAACATACATAAATACATATGTTTGTACATACAATCAAATAAATAGTATAAAGCAAATAATTTAAATAAGATCGCATAGATTCATGAAACTGCTTTGTGGCTCATTTGGCACTATGAAAGTTTTGAGACCAAAAAATTCCTCATCAGTGGCTTTTGTGTTACAGGGGCAACTTTAAACTAAAGCAAACCAAGATATGACTATTATTAAGTTCTCTATGACTGTTCCATTATGCTAGAAAGCTCGGTGGGTATTTATATATTTATATAAAATTACGTTTTTAGCATTGCACAGAAAAAAAATAATTTTCATATTTGAATACGAAAATCGCATATTTGATTACAAAATTTTTGAATTTTCTGCGAGGACGATTTTTGCGGTATTGATTAAAAAGTTTGCATGTATAATTGTTAAATTTTTAGTCAACAACCAAGTTTATTGAGTCAATAAAAAAAGTTGTTGCCCAAAATAATTTTTTTCAACAAAATGTTTACTTGATTTGTTAAAATAAATTATTGAAACTGTTGAATAAATCAAACAAAATGTAAATCGAATCTTTATTTTTTTTTTATTTATTAATGATGATGTCATAAATTTTAAATTTTTATGTTTTTATAAAAACACTAAAATTTATTATGCGGGGATAAGTAAGTTCCTATGCGTTAGTTCCTATTTGCTTAGGCCAGATCATCAGGAAACCTTTTCCAAAGACTTTGGCAAAACTAAATATATTTTTCAAATAAAACTGTAAAACAAATGAGAATTAAAGGGTGGTTAAATTGTAAGGGCCGATGTTGAATGTGAACCACACCTAAACGCCAAGTTTTTTCCGAATTTTATTTGACATTTCTCTATTTCAGACTTACTCAATTTGAACCATAGAGAGATACACAATCCAACAACGTGTTAAAGTTATCCAGACTTATTATGAAAATGGATGATAAATTTCGAAGAAAATCATCTTCAGTGATGAGGCACATTTTCACCTCAGTGGATTTGTCGATAAGCAGAATTTCCGCATTTGGGCGAATAATAATCCAAGAGTGATTGTCGAAAAACCAATGCACCCACAAAGAGTGACTGTTTGGTGCGGTTTATGGGCTGGCGGCATCATCGGGCCGTATTTTTTCCAAAATGTGGCCGGTCAGGCAGTTACTGTGAATGGTGTTCGCTATCGTGAGATGACAACGAACTTTTTATGGCCCGAATTGGAAGATATGGATGTGGACGATATGTGGTTTCAGCAGGACGGTGTCACTTGCCACACAGCTAACGAAACAATGGCTCTTTTGCGCAACAAATTCAATGGCCGTGTTATCTCACGTAATGGCGATGTCAATTGGCCGCCAAGATCATGTGATTTGACACCGTTGGACTTTTTTCTTTGGGGTTATTTGAAAGAAAAGGTGTACGTCGATAAGCCAGCAACAATTCAAGAGCTAAAGGATGAGATAATTCGGCACATTAACGGCATAGAACCTCCATTATGCCTCAGGGTCATCGAAAATTTGGACCATCGGATGGAGGTTTGCCGCCGTGGTCGCGGCGCCCATTTGGCCGATATTTTGTTCCATACATAATTGAGTAATACCAATATATC
The DNA here is from genome assembly GCA_963931875.1 of Pollenia griseotomentosa. NCBI lineage: Eukaryota > Metazoa > Arthropoda > Insecta > Diptera > Polleniidae > Pollenia > Pollenia griseotomentosa. The sequence continues at coordinate 182,322,300 of OZ007563.1, read as the reverse complement.
ATAATAAAATAAAATTACAATAATTTCCTAAATAGTTTGTGTTTTATTCAAAATCAACATCGGCCCTTGAAATTTAACCACCCTTTATGAGCTATTTAAAAATGGACAAGAGTTGTTAAAATACTGTCTTTACTTTGATTCAAATATTTTTTTTATTGAATATGAAGAAATATTTAATTATTTCATTATTAAATATGTTTTATTGAGTGCTATTTTGCAAAGTGTAAATTTGATAAATTTTTTCATCAAACAAAAAGTTTGTTGACCTAAAATTTTATTTTTAACAAACTGTGTTGTTAAGAATTTTCTTGAGATATTTTTTTCTGTGTGGTCAGATTTGTTATGGCTGAGTGTTCTCTCCATCTGTTCAGTTGGTCTTCTTCTGAGGTGGGAATATTGTTCTGGGTCAGGCCGTTAGGTATTGTTTGTTAAGTAGAGAGTTTCCTTGTTTCCTCTAAAACCGTCTTTAAATTGCCCATGTTTGCTACTGCCTCCGCTTTGGCTGCAAGTTTGTTCGTATAATCGCGTTTCGTATCTCGTTTGTCTTTTGACATTCCTTACTAGCGCCGAGTTTAAAGCTTGTAGATCTATTTTTCGTAAAGCGTCGTCCTCTGGTAATAAAAGTTGACTGGCTTTGCGTCTTTTTTTTCCAAGTCCCAAAATGCATCAGATAGCCATTCTTTATTCTGTTTTCTAATAAAACCGATGACGTCATACAAAGAGATATAAATGTCTGAATATCTGGAAAAGGATAATATTTATGGTATTTTCATTTCAATAAAAAAATGTGACATTTTATTTAAAAAAATGCAATTTTGCTCCCGAAAAGGATGATTTTTTTAGAATAAAACAAGCCACCCTTTTCGGGAGGAAAATTTTAAAGAAACAGACACCAATTTCCATATTTTTAAAATAAAATGTCACATTTTTTTGTAGAAAAGAAAACACCATTAGTAGAAGTTTGGAATTTAATACTTATTGCTTCGTTATCAATAAACAAGATCTGTATTGCAACCTCATTTTAATGCGGGCAGTGAAGTGCAATATGTTAAGCGAGTAAACTATAAATTAGCTTAAAGACAAAAATCTAGATAAGTCTATAATCTGATCTATAGTCTTAACTTAGATTCTCTAAAGTCTTAACTATAAACTACTATTTACTTTGAACTAAAGACTCTCTATAGTCTATGCTTAAACCAAATTTTTTTTAACCATTCGCCGACCGTCAATTAAAATCACCAGCACTCACTGTTTGTTGTGGAAGTATGCAGTGAGTTTGTGCTGGGTAGCGAGTCACTGCAACTTGGAACTTGGTGCGGCGAAAAATGGGTTAAGACTACTCTATAGATTTGGCAATAGAATATTCTTTGTCTAAAATTTAATTTGGTTTTTATGAAACTTTAGTCTGGTTTTTTTTCTTAACGTTTCTAATATTTAGGTCACTTTATTCAACTTATATCCACAAAATATGCCCATATCAAACAATGCACCATTTCAGTATTCCCTTGTCCTACTTGTCTTATTTTCTTCTATAAAAATGCAAGAGAAACTTAAACATAAAATTAACCGAAAATTTATTATAATTTATTACCTACAGGCTGAAGGAGTGTTTTCCCTAAAAAAAAAAAAAAAAACAAAATACAAAAACAAAACCAAGCCAAGAATTAATGTCAGAGTCATTTATTTAATAGCGGAAGTTATTTATAACAAGAAAAATATTTCAGAATTTTGTTGAAAGTGCAAAACTTTAAAGCAACTTTGTTGCAAAATCAAACACCGAAAGCAAAAAAAAAAAACTAAAAATAAATATAATGTTGAAATACGGTGACTAAAAAAAAAAAACAAAATATTGTCCAGAATAAACAAAAGTCATTTATCAAAACTGTTAATAGGTATTACAAAAGATTTCGAAAAAGAAATCAAATTTGACTCAATTTATGAAAAAGTGGAATAATATATCAGCATGTGTCTTAAGTCCTACGTTTTAAGTGCTTTAATTTGCAGTTCACAATGAAATAATTTGGGAGACTAACAAAAACTTATCAAAAAAAAAAGTATTTAAAAAGATTTGCTCATAAAAGTAACACAGAATATAAAAGGCAGTTTTTATAACCAAAAAAAAAAATTTGTGCTTAAAAGTTAAAAACAAGCAATTAAAAGTTTAACGGCCCATTTCACCAAATTCAGTTAAAACTAACTTTAACATTAACTTCCAGTTGAAAATATGTTTTTGACAGTTTTAAATTGATAGTTAATTAAAACTGAACTCGGTGAAATTGTCCGTTATTAATTTAAATATTTAAATTTTTTCTTTAAGTTATTTTTTTATTATTATTATTTATTTCATTAACTAATTTTTTCTTTTTTTTCTTTTTCTCTTTTTTAGCTTTTTAAATAAATTTGAAAAAAATGCCTCCACTTCTATCAACGCAACAACAATTTTTTTTTTTAGTTTTTACACAAATAAAATAATCAAAAAAAAATATAATTAAAACAAACAATTTTTTTGGTCGTTAAGTCCTTAAACAATTTTAAATGTTTTATAAACGATGACAAATTATGAAAATTTATTAAATTTGCCAATGAATTTTAATGGCAATGAATTGAATGGCGATTTAAATAATTCCAATATACCAGTACAACATGAAGCTGTAAAAATGTCCCAAAGAGATTTCTCGGAGGTAAGTTGAAGACAGAAATTGTTAAGCCACATGGCAAAAAAAAAATGCTTAAGAACAAATAGCACCTGCCTATAAAAAGAAAATGTTGAAAAGAAAAACACAAAAGAAAGTATAGTAAAAAATTTTCAAACAAAGTGTTTAGCTCAGGTTTTAGCCTCAACCTTTTGTTGCCTAAACTTAATAGAATAGAGTTTAAAATAAAGGCGAAACATAAATTCAAATTGTTGACCCTTTAGAGTATAGTTTAAGATTAATAAAGCCACAACTATATTATGGTTATGGGCAAAGAAGATGGGAAAACTCCTTAAAAGAACAAGAAATATACAAGTCTATTTCTGTAATAAGAAAATAGACGGAACGAAAACATGGATAGATTAACTGCCAACTTACACAGTTCCTTACGAGCAACCGGGAAATAGAAGGTACTTTTTTTTAATTTTGGACATGATATTTCTCCGAACTGTCCAATATGCATGTAGCTATATTTTATTAGTGTAGAGGTGTGATAAAAAATAAAGTTGGATATGCTTTTACAACAAAGAAGGTTATGGCAGCATATGAAGTTCAAAAATATGAAAGTAACTGAAATTTATTTATTTACGCATCCGACGCATATAAAAGTAGAAAGTAAACCTTCTTCAGGCATTCGTTACGTATATGCATTCAACGCCAAACGTTAAATACAATTAAACTAATTCTTCGTTTTTGACAGATGCATAGAACACATAGAACGCTTGGTGTGGACCTCCAGCTTTACACTTGATTATTCATACAATAGACTAAAGACGATATTATAAAAAAAAATAGATTAAAGACTTGACCATTAAGTAAACTTTATAAACGTTTTTGTTTAAAGTCTTAATATAGACTCCATAGCGGCCTGAAACCGTCTATCAGCAGTCGGTTTTTAAGTTTTATTAAAACTTCAGTTTTAAATCCAATCTGATTATTTTTTTTTTTTTATTAGAATTCAAATTAGTTTTATTTGATTAAATTTTTCTTTCCTCTGCTTCCCTTTAATTGAAAGATACATACCTGTTTTGTTTATAGTCTTATCTGTGATTTTCGATTTATTTTAATCTTTGTGTAATTTATAAAACAAATTAAAATTCGTTACCAAGACCACAAGCAACGATGCGACATAATATCAAGATTAAAAAGCCAAAGAAAAACAGTCGGACCTAATAAAAAAAAACCCTTTTTTCGCAGCTTTTACTTTTGAAGGTAGAAAACATTTAAAGAGTTTTTTAATAAGGACAATGCAATTTTTTTTTTTTTTTTTTTTTTTTTTTGTTCAAATTTTGATAATTTAAAATGATATTTAAGTTAAAGTACAGTCGATATAATTTTTAAAGAACTATGAAATCTGTTAATCGGATTAATCGTTCTGCCGGAAAAGCTTTGGCTAGATTAAGTGCCCTGCGGCTATTTTTCATGGCTCGCCTGCGCCAAAACCTGCCGAATTAATACAATTTTCTGTATTTCATGTTGGCCTGCATCTCTTCTAATGGGTTAAGCTTGTTGCCATTTGCCATCAATTTAAAGAAAACCTTATGAAAAAATTCGAAGACGAAAAAATGTATATGTATGTCTAGATAATATTCAGCACAAATAACTCTTTAATAAATCTTAACCTTATAGCAAAATTTGGTTTTGCCTCTTCCATTATTTTCTATGGGTCCCAAATTGGGGTACACTCACGAAAATTTTTGTTTTAATATTGTTATGTGGGATATAAAATGTCGCGTGTGACACTTCAGAAAACAAAAGGAAACTTTATTCGAAAATATGATTTTCTTTAAAAAGCGTACACAGAAAAAATTCTCCAACATTTTTCATCAATTAAAGCATTAATCAAAAATAAAATCAATTTTAATTAAACATTTAATCAAGTGCATTAAACGTTTAATCAAGTGAACTAAATGTTTAATAGATACTAAAGGGTTTTTTTAGTGTAAATCATAATAAAACATAGTAATATATTTTTGATATCAATGAAACGGTCTTTATTGGATAGAAAATTTTATAACAATAATGTTTAAATATGATTTCGGCCATGTGACCGCCACGGCTGGCGCGTAGAAGGCGCAATCTGGAACACCAATTTCAACAACTTTTAGCATTCTGACCATCATTGTTTTTGAAGCAATATGGGCCAGTGACTCCGCCAGCCCATAAAGCGCACAAACCAGTAATTTTCTGAGGATGTAATAGTGTTTCGACAAAACCTTGTGGATTCTTCTCACTCCAAATGCGACAATTCTGCTTATTCACCTACCAATTCAACCAGAAATGGGCTTCATCGGAAAATAAAATTTTGAATGGAAATTCAAAATCAATTTGTGCTTCAGCCCATTGGCCGAATTACTTTGATTGAAAATTTCCACAACTTGCACGCGTTGCTCTGGTGTAAGTCGATCCATAATGAAATGTCAAAGCAAACTAAACAAAAAGCAACTATCAGCTGCTAAATGGGTGGTCAAATAAAGCAGTGATGCCAACTCAAAGTGTATTACTCCAAAAAAAACACCCTTTATTAATTTGTTAACTGATTATTTAACTGATTTATTTAATTTTTAAATTAATGTCACAAATTTTTCAATTGAAATCAATTTTTATTTTGTTTTTCTATGAACGCAACGTAGTCGCTATATAATGTAAACTTTAAGAAACAAAAAATAAAAAAATTTGCCAGCATTTAAAAAAACTGCAGTCAAAGTAGAAAAACTGCCATTTCTTCCACTACTTTATTTGTCATTGGTCAAAAATAAACTGTTGCTTTGACTTCTGATTCATTAAATGTAAACAGTCGCTGTCAAACCAGCTCAAAAAGCGAAAAGTTGTACACAAATTTTCGTTTTTTGTTCGACAGTTTTTTGCTTCGACTGCAGTTTTTTAAACCCTGTAATTTGCAAAATATCTTGAAGTTTGTATGTTTCCCCTGTTAAAGGATTGCGAAGCCAACTTGACTTTTATTCGAAAAATGTCAAACACAATATGCGTTGTTCCTATTGAAAACCCCTGATACTTTAAAAAATACAGTATCTAATTTGTTACGAACGCAAAAAAAAGGGCAGAGTTTAAAATCCTGGCAGAAATATAGTTCTTGTGTTAAATGTGTACGAGATGTTTTTTCTATAGGTGACCTTCATTTATTTTAAAGCATTTTTTTTTTTTTTTTTGTAAATTTCTGGTTAAATTTATTTTTTATCTTTTCGCATTTTGCTTTTAATTTCTTTTGATTTTCAGTGATTTTATTTTTTTTTTTCGTCCAACATTCGTTTTTTGTATTTTTGTTTTTATTGTTTTTGGTTTCAGATAGTTTTTGTGTCTTTAGACTTTGATGTTTATTTGGCTTGACTGGAACTTGTTTTTTTAATTTTATTTTTATTTTTGTTTTAATTTTTGGTTAAATTTAGTTTTATTTACGAGCCTTGCATTTTGTTCATATTTTAGACCTTTTATTTTATTTCTTTTTGTTTTAATTTTTATATCTTTAGTTTTTTCTTCTTTTTTTACTTTTGTAAGAATTAGAGCAGAAATTCGTATTTTCGACTTCATTGAACTTAAAAACGAGCTACAGTTTTTTTTTTTGAAGGCCATCATCGCCATAAATTTTATGAGTAGGCGGTAATCAATAGCAATTATTTTTAGTTGTGCGAATAGATTGATGGAAATTGAAAATGGCTTTTATTTACTGGCCATGCGAATTGAAGGCGATACCTTGTTTTTTTGGCAGCAAAAAAAACAAAAATATTTAACATCTAGAGATGTTAATTGTGTTGTGAAGAGATTAAAAATTAATTGGAAAAATTAAAAAGGGCATCAAAATTATTTTGGTATGTTGCCAACAATACAGTAGGAAATTTTAAGTTTCACCTGTCTTTTAATGAAAACAAGACAACATTTGCACACATTTAATGAAAATTTAAGTCTCTGTTTAGATTATGAAATATTTGCTACAAAACTTTTTGAAACTTCATACGTGTCTATACAATGAAATTTTGTTTCGCAGCATTTTAAATACAAAATCTCACAAAACTTACATGTACGTACAAAATACGCTTTTCCATTCGTTTTACCCCTTATTACCAACAAATTCAAATGCTTTGCAGCAAATATTTCATAGTCTGGACTAGGATGCCAATAAAACTGGTCGTTAATATAACAACAAAGTAAACAATATTTAATACCATTGAAAAACGAATGAATATGTCAAAAAAATGGCCTATAAAACACAGGCTCTATAACAAATATATTTTCTAAATTAAAACACCCAGAAAAAAATATGTCTTTTTTACTCTGCCTTACATGATGGAATAAATTTTTCAACTCCTGTTTTTGTTACACAGCAAATTGCATTTCTCTTTTTCCTGTCAGCATTAAATATTTGTTTTCTTCCTTAATTAAGCCCCTTTTTTTTGTTAACAAATTTTTTTCTTCTTCTTAACCTAAACTAACAAAAAAAATTAAAGCAACTGATTGCAACATTCAGTTTAACCCTTTGCATACAAAACGATATCTGCAAAAAGTTGTTTTTATTTTCGGTAAATGCAACTGAACGTTTGTTAATTCGGTAAAACTGATTTGACAAACGTGACATACGGATTTTGTTTTGTTTTTTTATTTGTATTGTAAGGCTGTTTATCAAAAAAAACGTATATAAGACTAAAAAAAACTTACGTGGGTATTTTGGTGGCAAAGTTTTTTGTATTCACTAAGTTTTATTTACTTTGATCCCTTAACAAAGATTTTAGTAAAAAAAAAAATACACACATAAAAACTAAACAACAAAATACAATGTTTCCATCAATAAAAGAAACATGTCTATAAAAAAGTTAAAGATAACTTAACTTTTCTACAGAAAAGTGGTAGATAACTTAATTTTTCTACAGAAAAGCTGCCGATAACTTAACTTTTCTACAGAAAAGCTGTCGATAACTTAACTTTTCTACAAAAAAGTTGTCGATAACTTAACTTTTCTGCAGAAAAGTTGTCAATAACTTAACATTTCTACAGAATCATTGTCGATAACTCAATTTTTTTACAGAAAAGTTGTCGATAACTTAAATTTTCTACACAAAAGTTGTCGATGACTTAACTTTTCTACAGAAAAGTGGTCGATTACTTAACTTTTCCACAGAAAAATTGTCGATAACTTAACTTTTCTACAGAAAAATTGTCGATAACTTAACTTTTCTACAGAAAAGTTGTCGATAACGTAACTTTCCAATGGTAAAGTAATCGATAGTGTAACTTTTCTACAGAAAAGTTGTCGATTATCAAGATATCAATAACTTAATTTTTTAATAGAATAGTTATCGATAACTTCATTTTTCTTAAGAAACTTCCCTATTGAAAAGCTATCGATAATTTTACTTTTCTATACATTACTTACCCATAACTTAATTTTTCTCTAAAAAAATTATCGATAACTTTACTTTTCTATATCAAAGATATCGATAACTTAACCTTTCTATAGAAAAACTACCGATAACTTAACTTTTTTATAGAAAAGTTATCGGTAACTAAGCCGTTCTATAAAAAAAATATCGATAACTTTACTTTTTTATAGAAAAGTAACCGATAACTTTATCGATAAATTTAATTTACTACTTACTTTTCTATAGAATACTTAATAACTTTTCTATGGAAAAGTAAAGTTATCGATAGCCTTATTTTTCGATAGAAAAATATTCGCCAACTTTCATTTTCCTTGGGAAAGCTAGCAAGTATTGATTTTTGGCGGCAACAGTGTAGCTTAGCTTAATTTTTTTTTACATATTTGTTGACCGTCTTTTCTTTTTGAGTGTTATCCTTTTCCTGAAGTTAAGCAACTGTTTCTTTTTGTTGTTTGGCGATTTTCCCCCAATATATTTCATTTAGTTGTTTTCTTTAAGTTTTATATTTTTCTGGTTTATATATTATTTTGCTTGTGCTCCTTTTGTTTGTCACAACTGAAAGACGTGCCAGACGTGAGTTGATCGTAAAGATTTCGTTTGGTGTTTTTCAAAACATTTTTTTTACTCTTTTTTGAGTTTGATGATTTTGAAACTGCCTTAAAGACGGCCGAACTGTTTGTTTAAATTGCCACATTTATTTTGTTGTTTTTTATGCAGTTAAAACTAAAAACTTTAGAATGCATTTCGAAATTTTAATTCTTAAGAATTTGGCACATTCTTATAGTTTAAAACGTCTTTTGTTCAGCATTCAGCAACAATTTAAATGTCTGCAATTGTTAACGAGCCATCGTTAGATGGGAACCCAAAAGGTATGAGTTACAATGAAAGTTTTTCGGTAATTTTTTTGGAAATTTTGTAAGGTTTAATGTTTGTAGTAATAATGCTGCACATTTTTTATTTGATTTTAAATGACAGTTTTAAAAGCTCTTTAACTCGTGAATTGGTTGGTTCGTTTTTAGAGAAATGCCTTTTTCTTAATGCTGGGTGATGAAAAGTTTTGATGGCCCTTCAATATATTGTTTGAAATGAATACAGTGGTTGCAAACGAACTTCTTTATACAAAAGTATGGCTTTTTAATAGAAAACTGAAGTTTTTCGTTTACTTTCCTATAAGGAAAAAACTAGTTATTTTAGTTATTGATAACTCTTCTACAGCAAAGTAAATTTATCGATAAATTTAGATAACTTTTCTATAAAAATCTAAAGTTATTTATAACTTTTCTATAGAAAAATACAGTTATCGGTAACTTTTCTATAGAAAAAATGCAGTTATCGTTAACTTTGTCATAGAAAAATACAGCTATCGATAAATTTTCTATAGAAAAATACAGTGATCTTTTTGTATAGAAAAGTAAAGTTATCGGTAACATTTCTATACATCGACAACTTTTCTATAGAAAAGTTACATTATATAGTAAAATTATCGATAAATTTTCTATATTAAAATTATCAATAACTTTTACATATAAAAGTAAAATTATCGATAGCTTTTTTATAGAAAAGCAAATTTATCGATAACGATAAAGTAAAGATATCGTAAGTTTTCGTAGAAATAACTTTTCTATAGTTTATTGAAGTTATCCATGACTTTTATATGGAAAAGTAAAGTTATCGATGAAGTTTATATGGAAAAGGAAAGTTATCAATGACTTTTTTAGAGAAAAGTAAAATTATGGAAAAGTAAAGTTATCGATAATTTTTTTTAGAGAAAAGTAATGTTTTCGACAAATTTTCTTTAGTTTGTTTAAGTTGTCGTTTCGAAGATTTAATAAATTTATAGTGAAATGTTTTTAGTTTATTATAGTTATCGACAATTTTTTTTTTTTTTTTTTTTTTTTTTTGTTAGTAATGATGATAAATTTTTGCTGAACCACTGTCCAATTTACACTTATTATCTGCTTAAATTTTTTAAGTTTCCTTATCCCAACTCTTTTTTATAATTTTGGATTGTTGTAACCAGCGTGGGTTGTCTTCTGCCAAAACTTTTCTGTTTAAACAAAAAGATTTTCATTTTTTAAATGGTGTTTAGTTTAACCGTTTAAATACTTCACCATATAAACACACTTGGAACTGATTAAGTATTTAAGATTATTTCTCTTAAAGACTTTACAAGTTAACGAACAAAGTAAAAAAGATTATCAACCGAGTCCATTTGCATTTTGTATGAAAGATTTTTATCATTTAGTTTTGTTTAATTATCGAATAAAATATACAACATTTTTTTATGGTAATAAAAATGTAACCAACGCTGGCAAAAACGAGTAAATTTGCATGGAAAATGTCACTTGGTTGGTTAAAAGAGAAATTGGAATGTCAACCATTGACAGCAGAAGTGAAAGACAAGGGACTGAGTAGTGCAAATAGTCAGAGGTTTGAAAATTAGGAGAAGGCATTTTAAAAAAGGTCGACATATAAAAAGACATTTTCTAGAGCTGGAATATCATTAAAAAGGTATTTCCTTATTCAGTTTTAGAAAGATAGATTTTAAAAGTTTTGCGCTCATCAACTAATATAAAAATTAAAACTGTTGAACTTATTTTTGTGCCTCTCTGTTTTTAAAACAACTCATATGACACTATTGCGTAATTTTACCGAAATATCTTTTGCAACACCGTAGACCACCAGTTTGCCTCTTTAGACAAATAATTAATGGGACACTAATTACATTTGCCAGCAGATAAAAACTATCATCATGGTTAACTACTAGAAGCCCACCAAGCAATTGTTGCAAAAGATACTTCCAGTTGGAAGTAATTTAATATTTATATTTGACACTACACAATAAACATAAATACCACATGTCAACGGGATTAAATTCAAAAAAGCACTTATGATATAAATTACCTAAAAGCTTTTAAAGCCATGATGCGAAAAAAAATAAACAACGCATTTTAAAAGTTAAAACTGCCCATTAGAAATATTTGCAAATAAATACATTTCAAATTTATCACAAAACCAAATAAACATAAAATGTTACCAACCAATTTTCATAAATATTTCTTTTAAGTAACTTTAATATTAAATATTAATAAAAATATGACAAATATTTTATCAAAAGAATTTTAGATTTAAGTTCAAAAAGCGGTTAAAAAAGACAAAATTAACTAAAAAAAAAAAATAAATCTTTAGATATTTTAGTACGAGGGCGAATTCAAAATTTGGCGAAAACTGCTTTAGTTAAAAGTGGCAATCTTATAAAATACCGATTTTATAAGTTTGCCACTTGTTTATTATAATTTTCTGGAGCCCTCAAAAATAAAGGATCTGGGTGAAGTTGTAAACATAAACAAAATTGGTGGCAGTTATGCAACTTTAATTTGAAATAATATATTGACGAATTAAGAAAAAAAATTGTGGAACCTTCCACCGTCCATACAATCAAACTGGATTTTTTCGCCTTTAATGGAAAATATCCAAGTCTTCAAATTTGGTGCACATACTTTTTAGAAAAACAAAAAAAAATTATCAAAATCGCACACGCCCTCCGCCCATAAAACCTATCCTTATCGCTGTTTTTCTTTCTTTAAAACTAAAACAGCGTACTAAAAATTGTTCAATAGCAATAAAGAAGAGTTTTTGCGTAGATTCGTGGCATTGAACAAGACATCGGCCCACAATTTCATAACAGAAATAATATAATAATAAAAACAGTCCACTGGAATAGGAATAGGCAGTTCTATCTGCAGCCGAAGAATTAATTTCTCTGTTTTTGGATTATAGTTTACTTTGAAATTTTTGATATTTAGTTAGGCTTGAGTTCATCAAATTTAATTTTCATTAAATTATTTTTACTGAAGGAAGGAATCTTACAACATGAAATTAATTAAAATTTATTCCTAATTTTTATTCTTGGCTGAGACGGGGCTTGAACTCAGTAGCCCGTTTCTGTATTTCTCACATCGTAAAACTCTTCGCATGAAACGTGTGAATTGCAACAAAAATAGTGTGAAATGAAACAAAAAATGGTTTTTCTCACACAAGAGTTTCTGTATCTTTTTTTTGCGAGAATTATCTGTCATTTAAATAATTTTCCAGCAATTATTGGAAGGATGTGAGAAAAAGTGTTTCTGTAAGATTATTTTGCGAAAAGTTTCGCAGAACAACTGTCAAAATAAGTCACATTTGAAATTGGTGGCGAGAAAAACAAAATGTAGATATTTTGAATTTAAAATATGTTTATATACTATTTTTTTTAAATAAATAAAAAAAAAGAAGGAATATAAATGATAAATGCATTATTTATATGATGAAAATAAACAAAAAACATTTGTTATATTTTGTTAGTTTAAATTTTTGTTAGCCTTTTCGTGTTTTGGTTTTAATCAGTGCTAATTTGTGATAAATTTGTGTCAAAATCGTCAATTTCCTGAGAAAAAAATAAAAAAGATCGTCTTTTTTGTTTTAAAAATCGTGCAATTTAAAATCAATTTTAAGCAAATTTGTTTCGACTTTTATTCAAAAATAATCAAACAAAAATATAGTTAAAGTTCATGGGTATTTAATAATTATTATTTAATAATTGAGATATAAATCTTTAATTTACCTATTCCTATAATCTTTTTCTTTTTTACCTGAAATAGACTTAGTAGAATACCTTGTAGTTAAAATTAAAAAAATCGGTTAATAAATAAACGGGTTAAACCCCCAGTAAAATCTTCGCCTACAAAATAATATGTTAAGTAATCAGAAACACATAAAAGCACTACATACAATTCTACTGAAAAACTAATGAATTTTACAAGGGTTGTGCCAAAAAGAACAAATTCAAAAGTAAATCATTTTTTATCTTAATACATCCAAAAAAAAGTAGTTATCGAAGTTCTTATGGAAGAAAGCTACTTAATAACGAGTGAAAGAAGCTATCCATTTTAAAAAAAGTTTTTACTGGGAGACAAACAAATTTCTTTCTTGCCGGAATAATGGTTTTGGCACAAAAGTGTACATATAAGATAAGAATATCAAATATCAATCATATTTTGTATATGTATATAAGAAGTATTAAATGTTCAAAATAAGCCAAGTCGGTCCATTACTTTCCCTCGAAATTTTGCTTTTGCCGATACATTTTTTAGGGAAGAAACAAACAATTTCGAGGACAATTTTCACAATAGAGATAAATATAAAAATTTAAGCAGCCTTGTTTCTAAAGATATCTTTTTTTCTAATAAACAAACATAAAAATATTTACAATTATCTTATTTCGAAGACTAAGGGGCTTATAGTGTAAAACGCAACGCCAACAATTTCTTTAAAAGCAAAAATAAAATCAAAAATATTTTATAAATTTGTTGTTGCTTTCTACAGACATTCATATTATTTTTTTTTCAATTTTCAACGCCACAAAATAGAAGTGTTTGAAATTTAAAAATTCAAGATGAATTTCTATAGAAAGTAACAACAAAATTATAAAATATTTTTGATTTTGTTTTTGCTTTCGTCACTTTTTTAGAAAAAATCATCAAAACGTCACTTTGTTAATATCGGAACAAAAAATCGTCAAGATGACGATAACTCGTCAAATCTGGCAGCCCTGTTTTTATTATATTTATTTCTTTTGTTGACGTTTTGCTTTTATTTGACACTTAAGTACTGGAAATATTCCAGTATAAACAGAATTTGTTGTGTCTGTTTTCGCATTCAAATACAGAAACACTTTTATCTCATAAATCGAGAAACGATGGAATTTTTTGTTTCACACTTCATGTAAGAAATTTTACGATGCGAGAAATACAGAAACGAGCTACAGGTAAACGTAAATTCAACCCGAGTTCGAGCCCCGGCTCAGCCAAGTATAAAAATTATCAATAAATTTTAATTAATTTCATGTTGTAAAATTCCTTCCTTCAGTAAAAATAACTTAATGAAAATTAAATTGGATGACCTCAAGCCTAACGAGTATTCTTTAGTTAAGAAAAAAAAGAAAAATGTCGCATTTGGCGAAAAAGAAGTGTTGTTTCATTAAAACAATACACAAGTTCTCACATTCACCATTGCAATGGTCAAATTCTATGCGTTGAAGTTCGAATAACTTTCTCACGCATCTTTTTCGTCAGATTAAGCTTCTTCGGACTATTTTCTTCTTCTAAACTCAAAAAAGATTTGCCAACAATATAGTTTAGGAGTCTGTGGATAATGATATTTTCAAATCCTGACAGTTCTACCTGTAAACAGGGTATTGAAGCTAGATAATATTGTTGGGGAAACAGCATCGAACAAAAAAGCAGTTTGTGTTAAAAAATAAAAAAAAAACTTTACTCAACTTTTTCTTTGTTAGGTCGGGTAATTTGGGAACTGCCCTCGCATATTGAAATACTTTTTAAATTGTCATAGAAAAAACAAAAGTTTCGAGAAGAAGTAGTTAAAATAAAAATTTACTCTTGTAGAAAGCATTTTAGTTAAAAGATAGGAGAAATAACAACAAAAATGTGTAAAAGTATTAGGGGTATAACATAATTAAATGAAATTTACGAACAAGTATATTAAATAACTTTAAAGAATTACCCCCATATTCGTAAAAAAAATTTTTTTTTAAAAAAGATTTATTGAACAAATTCTCATAAAAAACTCGTTTCAAAAACCTTTTATAAACCTGAAAGGATTTTTTATGAATATGGGAGTTAAACGTTATTATTCACTAAAAACTCTATCGGTTGTATTGTTTGGAATAAATTTCAGACAAAGGCTTCAAAAGAAGTCTCTTAGCTTGCTTATGGGAAAAATTATTGGAGCTTATTTAGAGAAACTTTCGAGCAGATTCTTTGTAGCCATAGTTTTAAGTCAGAAGATTGTATATTTCTATTTCATAATGTTGAACATTCTTTAAGGATTCTATCAGAAAATAAGTCGAAAAAAGCAGGGCTTAAAACACTGCAGTCGAAACCAAAAACTGTCGAACAAAAAACGAAAATTTTTTCACAACTTTTCGCTTTTTTAATTGGTTTGACAGCGACTTTTTACATTTAACGAATCAGAAGTAAAAAGATTAGTTTTTTGGCCAGTGACAAATGAGTAGTGGAAGAAATGGCTGTTTTTCTACTTTGACTGCAGTTTTTTAAACGCTGGAAAAAGTCCCAAAAATCCTTTGTTAACCCTTATATTACTGATAAATTGCTTAAACTTTGAGAATGATGTTGGATAGTGTGAAGTTGCCCAGGAATCTGTTTGTCCTAACAGTCAGGGCCAAACATTCGCAGAGAAAGAGGAATATCGTTTCGTGATTCTCCCTGCCATTGCATCTGCGATAGTGGTCGTTCAAGAGAAGTTCTAATCGACATGTCTAGCCTTTAATGTCCCGTTAATATCTAATAGTAATCTTGATATATTATTTCTATTGTGAGCTGTAAGTAGGGCGTTCCTGGTCCAAAGAGGTGCGCATTTATTCAGCCAATCTATATGTGTGTAAATTGCATCTGCGATAGTGGTCGTTAAAGAGAAGTTCAAATCGACTTGTCTAGCATTCAATGTCCCCCGTTAATACTGCCAGTAATTTTGATATATTCTTTCTATTTCGTGTTATAAGTTGCATAGGGCATTCCTGATCAAAAGAGGGCTTCATTAATTTAGCCAATATATGTATATGTGTCTAAATTGCTCCATCAGGTCTCAGTCTTTTTAAAACAGAACATGAATATACTACTTTTAATAAGACCCAGTTGAATTGCGACTGGCACCGCGTTAAAGGTATTTAGAGTAGATCCCATTATTGCTTAATCATCTGCCTGCTCAATACTATAGAGGTCTCAGTGCGCAGGAACCCAAACTGGTGTGATATCATGTAGACGAACCAGCCTTGACAGGTCTTTCTTACACTGTCCAAATAAAAGAGATGTGGCTTTCGATTAAAATTCTAATATTTTCTCGAATACTTCTAATATTTCCTCGAATACTGTCACGCGGAAGACGCTGAGAGATGCCTTTTTCAAGCTCGTCGCAGAAAATACCCAGTCCAATACAATGGTTTCCTATTGATGAATCCGTAGCTTTACAGGCTTCCATGATCGCGAAGATTTCGGCCTGAAAATACTCCAGTCATTCGGAAAACGTTGAGCGATACCTATCTAATGCAATGGTTCCATTTTAAACCTTCCGTATTTATCCTGGTGTTGTATTCTTCTATAAAATTATTTCTACACCACCGCTCCTCGAGGGAAAAGTGTCTTTAAACTTTCTATCAAAATCAGTATATAGTGTAATATAATCAGATGGCTGGCCTGCGATCGGAGACAAAAGCTTCCGAATCCTTGCTTTTTCATACATTTATTCTGGATCTTTAACGTCCACCGTTGCCTTATTATCTCTGTGTTGGATATTCAGTTTCCATGATAAATTAGAGTTCAGGACTATACCCAGATACATATTTTGCATAGCTTAATAAGGGAAATTTAAAGTTCTTTGACCGCGCCAGTTTGAAGTCTGGAATCTTAGTCTTTGTTTTGAATAGTACCAATTCTGGATATCTTTATTTACTCCTAGACCCATATCGGTAGCCCAGCTGTTAAAGTTCCCCAGCTACATCGTCAGCGTAGACGACCACAGTAGTTATTTAAAGAAAAAATCTTTAAAATCATACTTGACGCACTCCAAAATTTACGTATACTCCTAATACCTTTTGTTAGCAAACATTTCTTTCAAAAATTAAATCTAACCATTTCATTTTTTCCTCTGACAAGACACAAACATCATGAAAATGTAATAAAAACTAAAATAATATTTTATGGATAAAATTCCTTTCTTTTTGCACAATTTTTAAATCGCTTTTAAAACAAAAATTGTTCACTTTAAGCCTGGACCAGGTATCAGAAAGGAAGAGTAAAAATGTCGACTCGCCAAGTGGTGGCAATGACTACAATGATTATGTTGCGGCTGATGATGGGGTTTCTTTTCCAACTGAGTCTTGGATTGTAGCCCAACATTCATATTTGTTTGGGTTTTTTTTTTTTTCTTAAATTTTCCATTTAATATTTTTAGCTTAACTTATTTTCCTTTCCTTTTGCAAATTCTCTTATTTTTGCGTTTGTTTTTATGGCAGCCAATAATAGCAGATGTTATCTCGCCTAGCGGTGGTCAACTACTATCACTAGTTTTTATGTCTCATGCCTTCTGTGAATTTAAAATTGTAAAGGCATACCAACAAATATTGAACTCATAATGCGAAAATACGAAACAATTCGCAGCCATCATCTGCAATCCCACTGAGTTTAATATACAAAAAAAGAAGAAAAATAAGTGTGGGGCGTTAACAAGCCTTGACTAGAAGAAACCAACAAAAAAAGTGTTGGTTATATAAAGCAATGGTTCCCAAATAAGGGTCCGTAGCAGATTTCCAGGGAATCCATAAAGGAATCCTTTTTTTGTTAAAGATAAGTAGATAAAACTTCTTTATCGTCAAGCAGTCAAGTCCTATCAAAATCTAAAAATCTTGGCGAATAGAAGGTATCTCTATATATTTCAGACTTTTTAAAGTCCTATGAAAACAAAAAAATTTCTTTATTTTGGCGTTTATTCCTCCATAATTTGTGTAGTCAGTTTAAATTTGAGGGTCTACGATAAAAAAAAAAATAATTTCTCAAAAAACCCTGAAAGCAAAAATCGGTGGGAACCCCTGGTATAAACGACAGCAAAAAAATCCATAAATTTCAAAATGCTTAAATATTTTAGAGATAACAGAAAAAATAATAATGCATGCGTTTTAACACAAGCAGGTGGGACCAAAGGGGCAACTACAAAACAATTTTTCCCAGAAGTTTTTTTTTTTCAATGAAAAGAAAATTATATAATTTTGTATAACAAAATTAAAATGTTATAAGAAAAACAAATTAATTTGTAAAAGGTTGGTTCCCGTCCTGTCCGGTACTGGCAGGACATAAATTAAACGATAAGAATAAGATTTGATTAATTACACTGTGCTTGAAATTGACACTTGTTTGTCGACAAGCGGGGCACCTGGCAGGTAAACCTGAATCCAGTGTTATTAACCGTTTTTTTAAGGTTAGCCCTTTTTTCAAAATATACCGTTATTTCGAAAATCGAAGGAGGTTGCAAAACATATATTTGCCTACCCCAATAACGGCTTACGGCCTAATTTATAAAAAATAAAACCGATTAATAAAGGGTTAAAAAAATGGATTTTCATACAAAATCCGTTTAATAAACCCTTTATTAACATGTTTTATTTTTTATAAATAAGGCTGTTAGTTTATTGAATAAACTACAAAACACCGAAGTTTTTCCCTGCAATTTCTAAATCAAATTAATATCCGTTATATGTCCCTTTTCACATTATGAAACATATGTTGCGAAACATTTGAGTTTGACAGTGGAAAGGAAAAGATGTATGGAAAAGTTTACTTTGTTTTGTACCAATTAACACTATGAGCATTTCTTGCCGGACAGACAAAGTTTGTTGGTAAGGGGGCGACGCTGTTTGCTTAGACTTTTCCTCTCTCGCCTACAAACTTCGTCTGTCCGGCAAGAAACGTCCATAGTGTAAATTGCGACTTTGCTATTGAAAGAAAGAGAGAAGGTATACAGAATTCCTTAATAAACAAAAACTAAAGTTGAATTCTATGGACACGAATGCAGTTTCAAAAGAAAATTGAATTTAGAATTGAAAGTTTAAGCAGTAAATGTTTCTTAATATGAACGAGGACTCTACAAAACCGATCTTTTTCTATTTCTGAATAAAAAAAATTGTTGTCTGATCGCCTGATAAATAAAAATATCTATAAAGATACAAATAAATTTCCCTCACACACAAAATTGTTTCCAATATTTTTGCAAATCCAGCTACCACCTGTGCTTTTTGTTTTAAAAAAAAACTTGAGTTGTGCTTTTTTGCGTTTCATATCGATTCCATTTGTACGCGCTGAAACTGGCTTAATAGCTACACAATGAACACTCACTCTCCAGTGATTGGATTTTATTTTTTAAAGTTCTTGTTCTCGTATTTTATGATGGTTTAGATTTGTCTAAATGTATTTGTAGAGGTAGAGATACGCATCAATGTTATTATATACAAACATACGTTGTTTTTATTTTGCAGGTTTTTTCTTTCTCTGTTTGAAATTGAGCTTAAGCCTGAATTGGGCAAACATTTTATATGAAAAATACTTTAAGGCCTACCAAAGGCCTGAAACATTTCATTGAATGCATGTTGTTTCGCAGGGGTGGGGCTTTAGCTAGAATTTAATTTAAAAATACATTTTTTAAGGCTTTAAAGCATATTCTCAAAAGTTAATGTCTAAAATATTAAAAAAGAAGTACTAAATTGCTCTGTTTAATATTTGTAATGCTAGGAACACAACACGACGAATTTTTTAGTAAAAATTCGCTGAGTAAATTCGAGCTTTAGTAATAAAAAACAATTATTAGTGTAAAAAAGTAACTTTATATACTAAAATACTTAAAACTAAAATCAAACATGGTCACCTGGTACTGATCTGTTCGTCGTTCGCCGGCGTATGAAATAGAAATAAGTCTATTGCAAAGTCGCCGCGTATGACGAATTTCGGCCGACGCCATGATTGTGTGTATTTTCATATACACAAATATGTTTTATTTTTGGCGACGAATATTCGCGGCCAAAAATTCGTCGTTTGTCCCAGTTGTGTTCCTAGCATAAGACAATTTTAACTTTTTGGACCACCAACACTTGGTGCTGGTTTGTTTAATTTTAAATGCCAATAAAATCTCTCGTTAACATAAGACAAACATAAACCTCTAATATTTTTTTGGCATCAAAAGTGTTAAAACCTCTATTGAAAAAAAACTTCGCTGAATTATTTTTATACTTGCCCGTCTCTGGTTAAAAGTAATTCCTTAGAAGTCATACAAGAACAAATCCAATGGCTACAAATTAAAATTACAACAAAGACAAAAAAACTACGTATCCACCCTGCAAATTATAGGACTAGTCCAAACACGCGTGTAAAATGTAGCCCACAAGGGACTAGGACTAGTCCAAAACTAACGCTTAGGGTATGGAAAAAACATGGTCTTTTTAACATTACGATCTCCTAGGGCAGGACCATATAACCCAGCTTTGGATTACATAAGGAGTAGTTTTAAAACTACTCCATGGTATACTCAAGAGGATTAGTTTTGAAGTCGTTTAAAAACTAAAACATTTCGTTAAAAAACGAAGACATTTCGTCTCACTACAAACACTTTTTAACAATGACATGGTCCATGCTTGCATTACATTGGACCAGTCCATAAAGTAGTCCATTTTATCAAAATGGATCAGGTAGTCCAATATTATTTGCAGGGCATCCACACACTAACATTGAGACAAACACATGCACATACACAATTCAGCAACAACAAACAGTAACAAAATTAAACAACAGTGGGATGGATGGTAAAACAAAATGTAAGTATTAAAGATACAGATGCAAGGCCGTTTTGTAGGAAACTTAAACTATAAATAAAGAAAACTAGGACCTTTGAGAATAGTTTTAAGAGAATCGTTGCATTTTAATACGGCGACTTTTATATACTTGAAAAAATAATAAAAAAAACATCAATTTTTGAGTTAGTTACTTCTACAACTTAATTGGCTAAAAAAAGATTTGGAGAGAAATAATGAAATTCCTCGTAGTATTTTGAGAGACTAAATTTTATTTCCACTTTTTTGAGTATAAATCTAAAACTTTAGAACTTTTTTTTAACGATCTTCTATTTTACACTTAGTACCACTGTGCAAAAACAGCCCAGAGAACTTAAATGCTCGTAGTGGCAAAAACAATAACAGCGAGTTAAAAATTATGTGAATATCTGGTATAAGAGTTTGTGTGTGCGCCAAAAGTTGTGCATCTGGAATGCGATCAGTGACGATCGGTATGTGTTGATTGGAATTTTTCTGAGCGTTGTTACTTTTTTTCGTGTTTGTATTAATTTTTTTTTTTTTTTTTGTTGTTGGTTATTTTTTGCAATTTTTCTCTTGATTGAATTATTTTTATTACCTACCCGAAGTCTACAAGTAGAGGAACTATGTGTATGTTGGTCTGTAGGAAAACTTTGGAGTTTTTTCGGTTTTTCTGTAATTTTTTTTTTTTTGCTTTTATGCAAGTTTTTATGACTGAACAGCAACAATAAGAATAATAACAAAAACAAAAAATTAAAAAAAAAACAGAGTTAATGATACTTACAGTTCTCTTTTTGGTCTTGTAAAATGTCGGCATATTAATGTGGCCGAAAAAATTTTAACACTGAGAACAGTTTTTGGATAAGTTAAAAAATTAAAAAGCTAAATTTGTCTTTTAATCACTAATTAAAACAATTTAATAAATTAAAAACAATTAGTCCGTCAAATCTTAATGTTTGAAAAATTTTCGAAAGCTTTTTGGAAATTTTGGGATATTTCTCATCTTAACTCTAAATTTATTTTGTTAATTTATGTATTTATTTTCATAGTAAAGTTCATCTTGTCAACCAAAAAAAATATAAATATTAAAAAATTATTTGCCAACTGTATATCTTTGGATAGGAAATAAGGTATACTTTCAACTAAAAATTTTTAATATTTCTTATTTCCTAAAAGTTGTTAAGACAAAAACCAAATAAAGGGTGGTTAAATTGTAAGGGCCGATGTTGAATGTGAACCACACCTAAACGCCAAGTTTTTTTCCGAATTTTATTTGACATTTCTCTATTTCAGACTTACTCAATTTGAACCATGGAGAGATATACAATCCAACAACGTGTTAAAGTTATCCAGACTTATTATGAAAATAGATGATAAATTTCGAAGAAAATCATCTTCAGTGATAAGTGTCGATAAGCAGAATTTCCGCATTTGGGCGAATAATAATCCAAGAGTGATTGTCGAAAAACCAATGCACCCACAAAGAGTGACTGTTTGGTGCGGTTTATGGGCTGGCGGCATCATCGGGCCGTATTTTTTCCAAAATGAGGCCGGTCAGGCAGTTACTGTGAATGGTGTTCGCTATCGTGAGATGATAACAAACTTTTTATGGCCCGAATTGGAAGATATGGATGTGGACGATATGTGGTTTCAGCAGGACGGTGCCACTTGCCACACAGCTAACGAAACAATGGCTCTTTTGCGCAACAAATTCAATGGCCGTGTTATCTCACGTAATGGCGATGTCAATTGGCCGCCAAGATCATGTGATTTGACACCGTTGGACTTTTTTCTTTGGGGTTATTTGAAAGAAAAGGTGTACGTCGATAAGCCAGCAACAATTCAAGAGCTAAAGGATGAGATAATTCGGCACATTAACGGCATAGAACCTCCATTATGCCTCAGGGTCATCGAAAATTTGGACCATCGGATGGAGGTGTGCCGCCGTGGTCGCGGCGCCCATTTGGCCGATATTTTATTCTATACATAATTGAGTAATACCAATATAGCATAATAAAATAAAATTACAATAATTTCCTAAATAGTTTGTGTTTTATTCAAAATCAACATCGGCCCTTGAAATTTAACCACCCTTTATTTATTCATATACAACAAATTGTATACCAGTGTATGCAATCTCTTCCGTATATTATAATAATGGCCATGATAATAGCAAATATTAATTAAATTGATTTAATAAACTAAACCGCTCTTTGCGTTCAAACTAAATATTACTGAAGATCATTTAGTTTAAAACAAAACGGACTTACAGCTCAGAATTGTTTATATATTTCACCTTAAGCGAGCAACCACCACTAATTTACCAGGTAATTTGATCTGGCAACAACATTTTAAAGCTTTTTAAATACATACAATAGCTGCGTTCGTTTACCCCAAAATTTGTACAAATTTGTACTGGATTTTACTGAAATACGTTCGCGAACACATAAATTTGTAAAATTTTCATATAACTCACCTACTGGATTTTACTGGAAAAGTAAACGAACACACATAATGAAATGCGTAACCGTTTACATTGTGCAATTTTTAACACTGCAACTCAAATATTGCAGACGAGAGGAGGGTGAGTGAAATTTAACTGGGATTAACAGTTTATGTACCAGGGTTTCCAATCCACATATTGTGTGTAATTTTTACTTGCATGTGTAGCGCGTTTCTAATGAGTCTAATTAGTTCTATGTGCAATTTTACTTTAAATTCTATTTTTTCATTAATTTTTGACTGCCAATTTTTTTTTCGAATATTAAGTTTTTGTCATTTTTTCAGTTAACATTACAATCAAAAGCAATACTCTACTGTCAAATTGTATTGCAAAGTCTCGGCTTAAAATATGAAAGTATTCTTTCGGAAAGTCTGAGTTTATTGGTGAGAGGGGAGAGAAGAATAGCATGTTTCAGTCATAAACTGTCAAATTTAAGTTTTCCCAATAAAAATGGAGCTTCCAACGTAGCAGGTGTTTTAGGGAGAAACGTAAAATTTTCGAATGCCAAATTTTCTAAGAATTTTTTCAATTTTAAAAACCCAAAAGGCACTAAAAATTGCACAATAAAACGCATAACTTTAGAGAGGAAACGACAAAAACTTGCCCAATGTAAACGGCTAATAACTCTTTCATTTCTCTTTCCACTTTAATTTCTCTAACTGTATAAAATTATATTACCTGTTCAAACGTACAAACACATATTCGCTACATTAATCGCATTCGTATTCGTACAACATTGTATATATTTTATTCTGTGTATGTGATGTTTTGTTGCAACATTGTTGTGCCCACTAGATTTTGGATAATGACTGGTAATTTATTCAGATGAAGAAGTAAAAAAATACATTCGAGTAAAAAAAAAACATTAAATGAAAGCACAATACTTGTTATTTAAGGTTAAAATTTTATTTATCATGGTAAATTTGAAAAATAGTCAAATTAAAATTATTGTATTTGAATGTTTGATTATCGCCATGAGTACGACTACTCATACTCCAAATATATACGTATGTGTGTGTGTGAAAAAAATGTTGCGTATTTTTCATTTACAACGGATTAAGGAAAATATAATTTTTAACTGGAATAAGATAAGAAAGCCTGCCTAGATGAGGAAGAGAGATAAGGAAGAAAATGAAAATCATAAAGTATGAAAAATTGTCTTTGCATGTTTTTGGATAATTAATAGATCGGTGCATATACAATTTTTCCAAATAATAAAAAATCCAATTAAGCGTAAAGAATTACACCTAGTCGTCTACAGCTGACATTAAATGCTTAAAATTAACACTCACATGATGTAGTGTTAAGTATCTCCCTGTCTACAACAGACAATCATAATTTGCTGTTACAACATGATGTTATAAAAGCGTTGTTGAAACATATGCATTAACAACCGTGTTATAACATGAGCAAACCTCTAACATAATCAGTCTATACTTAACACTAAGACCCCTTTCACACTCGGCAAGTTACTTGCGCAAGTCTCTTGCGAAGCTCTTGGTTTGTAGACGTTAGCGGTAAGGTCGGGGTAAAGTAAAATAATTTTTGTACAGACTTTGTTGTTGTCGGCAAGTAACTTGCGCAACTTACTTGCCGAGTCTGAAAGGGTTCTAACATCATATTAGTGTTTATATTAAGCATTTCATGTCTGTTGTAGACTGGGTGTTAAGTGAAAACAACTTGAATAGATCATTTTCAAAAATCACTTTTTGTGTTAAGATAGTATAGACTATAAGATATTTACTTCCACGAAAAAAATATCTGTCATAAGTCAATGTTCGACTAAGAATCAAGTGTACAGGGTGTCGCATAAATAACGTTATGATTTATTTAATAAAAAAATTTTTTTCTTTTTGATTTTATTAAACTTCGGCATTCATTTAAATTTAGATTATAGTTTAGAATTATTTTTACATTATGTTTTAAAGATAATATCTCTCAAATGGTGCCTTTCCAGCGTATTCCCCCTAACTTTTCACAGAATATCAGGCCCCAGAGCTCTCATTTTTTCTCGGATATTCACCTTAAGCTGTTGGATGGCTCTTCCCAATAAAAAATGGAGCTTCCAACGTAGTAACGCTTAACATCGCGCTTACGGAAGACATGAATTTTATATGGCGAGTTCCCACTTTGAAGCAATACATTTTCGACACATAAAGCGCATTATTCAGCACATATAAAAATTGTTAGATGTAACGATCAGCTTTGCATACTGAATGTTTTGATACCGTTATTTTTAAGTATTCTCACTTACAAACCTGCTTCTCAGTAAGGGAATGTCGTAGCACTTTAAATGTTATTTTTTTTATAAAAGTTGTGGAGAGTTATTGCACTTACTTTACTGCATTTCTGTATGTCTTATTGCGTAGCGCATAATTGTGCGCTTATTTTTTTAAATGTACCTTTAGTGCTTCGCAAAATGATGAAATTTTTTACCGGGTTGGCTTATTGGCATATACCTAAAACTTACACAGGTAACCGCAAAGAAAAAAATCGGGAGCCGTTAAATTAAGCGAACGCGGTGGCCGAAAAACGCGTTATTATTCAGTCGCCAAAAATTTTGCGCTGGATAGACATAGTTGGACAAGCCGGTATTGAGTGCCATTCACATTCAGCGTTTTCGAAAAATGTTGGTGCATTTGATGTTTAACAACTATTTTTGGATTCTGAAATTATTAACATGACCGCTTCACTGAAAATAGACCTCATCGCTCGTTATTCGATATGATCTTTGTTTTTGAACTATCGAACATCTAACTTTTAAAATAAAATTAAACAAATTTGATTCTTCTTAAGTGCTGAGTTCTTTTTTCAAAGTTAATTCTGAAAAAAAAAACAAAAGAAAAACATAAACAAAAAATGTATTCACTTATTAAATCTGAACGTTACTCATGCGGCAGCCTGTATAAGGAAATTTTTTATGAAAAAAATCCGGTATTTAAAGCTCATTAAATTATTTATACTATTATACAGCTTATTAATACAGCTTATCTCCATTGTTACTACTCTTAAAATCGTGAAAAACTACGCTAATTTTCAAAACAAAAATTGAAATGGAAATCTCCATCGATTTCAATTTAACTCGACTTTGATTTCCAGAACACGGCTACAAATGCATAAGAGATTTTTTTTTAAAAATGTTGTACATTAGAAAATTTTCAACAGATAATCTTGTGTGTAGAAAATGTACTATACAAAAATTTGTATATAAAAGAAACTAACGGTAGGAAGCTCTGTGTATAAGAGAATTTTCTTTAGAATCTTATACACAATAAAATCGTCTATTGAAAATCTTGTTTATAAAAAAATTATCCATAAAAAATCTCGTATATAACAAAAAATTCTTTTAAAAAAATCTGGAGTTTAAGAGAATTTTTTTAGAGAAAATATTATGTGTAACAGAATTTGCAATCGAAATCCTTAGAGAAATGTCTATAAAAATCTTTTGTAAGAGGGTATTTTCTTAAGAAAATCTAGTTTGAAAGAAAATTTTCTAAACTTTGGTTATAAAGGTTTTTTTTTTGTAGAAAATAATTTTTAAATGTGCTTGGTATAGAAAATGTTGTATATAAGAAAAATATCCATAAAAAAATCTTGTGTATAACTGAACTTGCTTTAAAACTCCTTAGTATAAGATAGTTTTCTAGAGAAAATATTGTCTTTGAAAAAATTATGTATGTATCAATAAAAATTTTTGTGTGTACGCAAAAAAGCTTTTTTTTTAATTTTTGTGAAGGAAAATTTTCTTGAGAAAATTTAGCTAAAAAGAAAATTTGCTTTGTAAGAATATTTTATTTTTTTTTTTTTGTTGAATCAAAGTATTTGCTATAGAAAAATTTATAAATAAGAATTTTAATCATAGAAAATCTTTTGTATAACTTCAGTATAAGAGAAAGTTATACTCAAACAGAGTTTTCTATAGAAATGTTTTTGTATAAGTGATATTTTTTTTTTTGAACATCTTTTGTACAAGAGAATTTTCTTTAGAAAAAATATTTTAAAAGAGACTTTTCTAAACTTTGGACATAAAAAAATTTTTTTTAAAAAAAATGTTGCAAAGTATTTGCCAAAGAATATTTGTGCAAAAGAGTAGAAGAACTTTTGCATAATACTATTTTATATGTTCATATCATCTTTCGTAAAGGACTATCTTTAGAGGGAAGCGAACTGACACCAAAGTAGTCCCGTGGTAGGGGTTTGGTGGTAGAGACCGGTTCTAGTTCTAACACTTTATATGAATAAGACCTATCACTTTTACATTGGGTTGTCATTGGATGGGGTCAATTGACACCATTTGACCAGTCACAGATCAATTCTCAATGAACGTGCTTAGTGTCAATTACTAAAATGTAGTATTATTTCAATACAATGTAGTATTATTTCAATAAAACAAGCTCTAAAATTAAATTCAAGAACCAAATTTAAGAGAGTACCAAAAAATGTGTCGCAGCACCGGTGAAGACTGTACTGTAATTCATTACTTTTTCTACCTTTTTGTTCTTCATAAACCAGTTAAGGGATTGGTTCTTCTTTCACTGGTCATAAGTCCTTTCTTTTTGTACTTATTCTATTTTCACAAATCCCAGGACCAGTCTGTTGGACCAATTGACACAAATTTCCTGCAGGGATATTTAAAGAAAATCTTTTTAAAAAAAAAAACTATTTTCTATACATTTTTCGTATGAAATTATTTTCGAATATCTTGCGTTAAGGATATTTTTTAAGACCAACAAAAATCACGAAAGTCAAATTACCCCTCATACAGCGCTCACTTTTTGACATTTATGATCAGTTAGAAAATCGATGTTTTATCGCAAAGTGGTGTTCAGTGATGAGACAAATTTTTGGCTTTTAGGCTTTTTACAATGATCAACATCTAATATCTACCATCAAAGATGTAGAAAATGTGAAACACTCGTTTAAATTGCTCACACATCTAACATCTACCATCAAACAAAAATGTCACCATTTTTGAAAAAAGGAAAAATTATCAATAAATTTTAATAAAAATTCCAAGTTGTAAAATTCCTTCCTCTGTGAAAATAATTTAATGAAAATTAAATTTGATGAACTCGAGCTTAATTTAAGAATGTCAAAAAAAAATTTTAAATTAACAGTTCAACTAAAAATCAAAATTGTTCTTAAAAAAAATGTTTTTAAAATAAAAAATGTTTTTTTCTACAAAAGTGCCAAAATTTATAACGAAAACACAAAAATGTTTTTGAAGTTCAATTAGTTTAAAAATATAAAAAATACTTAACAAAAAAACATTGCAATAAAACAGAAAACTTGACAAAAGGTAACGTCGTTTTTTTGTCAGTGATGCCACAATAATAATAGAACTTATTGACACTTTTCTTGTGATGACACTAAAATAATCGAAAGATGTAGAATAAAATAAAATGAGATAGGAACATAGTTTAAAGATTTTGGTTTTTAGCTCTATGTATTTCTTATAGAAAGATGTTAAAATCTTTGCAAATTATGGCAAATTGATGGTAGATGTCAGATGTTAATCAGTGTAAAAAGGCTATTAACGGCCTTGTTAATAAACAAAATTCATGCATTTAGAGTGAGACCGATCCGCAACAGACTCCATTAGTTTCAGAATAATGCATCGTTTGGTGTGCTTTACACGCCATTCAATGTCAAGTTTTGATCGGATTCGAATAAAAAACTTGAATTTTTTGATGAAAATTTTATTTTTTGTGTTATTTTTTACAATTTTAAATTCGTTGAGCCGAAAAAACCCCCTTTATACTAATATTTTCTATACATTACGTTACTTATAATACTATTTTATAAAGAAAATCTTTTGTGTAATACTTTTTCCTATAGAAAATTTGGCGTACAAGAAAGACTGTTTCATAAAAAAGTTTTTGTATATTTTTTAGAAAACATTCTGTATAAGAGTATTTTCTTAAGATAATATCGTAAGCACAAGTTTTGCTTTCTCAAAAATAGTGTGTCTATAAGTATTTTCTGTAGAAAA
The DNA here is from genome assembly GCA_963931875.1 of Pollenia griseotomentosa. Lineage (NCBI taxonomy): Eukaryota > Metazoa > Arthropoda > Insecta > Diptera > Polleniidae > Pollenia > Pollenia griseotomentosa. Next base: position 182,293,298 of record OZ007563.1, on the reverse strand, counting down.
TATTATCTTTTAAAGAGTTGTTGTATATAAAACAAATTTCATAATAAATTATGCCTAGAAATGTCTATTTTAAGGTTAAGCACGACTAATTTTTAAAAACTAATTTAACAATTTTCTATACATATATTTAAATGTACCATGTTGTTTGTGTAAATTAATTTGTTTTTTTTTTTATTTGTAAACAAAATTTATTTTCTAAATAATGAAATGCAAATTTTTCAAACAGCCATTAAGTTTTCTTTAAATCATTAAAACCAATTAAACCTTAAACATCACAAAAATATTCTTGAAAAATTCATTTTCAACATACTCTCGAAAATAACATAAAATCATACTTCCTTGTATTAAATTAAGATTTTCTACCAAAGAAAAACTTTTAACTCCCAATCTAATGATTCCAATGATGATGTGACAACGGCTTCCAAAGGTCATGTGCAAGCGAAACTAACAAGCCAAAGCGAAAAAGAAAAATCTGCCAGAAAACTCATTAAAATATCTTTAATATGTAATAGAAACATTAGATACAACAAGCATAACCTTTTTATCTTTTTAAATGAAAGCTTAATTCTTAGAAATTTAAGATTGTCTCCAAAAACCAGCCAATAGAACTAACAACCCAAGCTAATAACAAAGAATAAGAAATCCCTCCATGGGTATAAATATTTTCAAGTTAAAAACAAAAGACTTAGACAATAAACAAACGTTGGGAATGTTTGTTTTTTGTTTTGAAATTCCTTGGGGAAAATATGTTTAAAATCTCTGCTAATCAAATAAAGTCTGTTTGGTTTTTTTTTTCTTTTTTCTTTATTGCAACACACATTTGTAGCAACATTATAAATAGTGGCTAATTATTTTATGGGACATAAAACGTACAACTAACAATTACCTGTGAAAGCTAAAATTAAAAAACCAACAGTCATGGAACCGAGGAGTTTAAATGTAAACACTTTAACTAAAATTCTTAAAATATTTACCGAAGAATTTTATAATCCGTTTCAGTAATTCTGACTACAAACAATTTGTGGCTAAAATATTATTGTGTGTTTAAAAAATTGCAAGCGAATAAAAAATATACTAAAGAAACATATAGATGATAGTAAAAATATGTATATAAGAGCTAAGCTACTCTCTCTCTCTCTCTCTACATACAGTGGCTGGATTTAAATCAGATCTTTGAACTGATAAAAATAACGTACTCTTATTAATAAGATTTTCTACAGAAAGTTCTTTTATATACAAGATTATTTACGGAAGAAATTACAATATATAAGAACTTACAATCTCTTGTCATACAGTGGCTGAATTGTAATCAGATATTTGACCTGATAAAAGTAGTCTTATAAACTAGAGTTTCAACAGAAAGTTTTTACATACATTGGTGTAAAGAAAGTCTTTAATACACAAAATTCTATCAAGAAAATTGTCTTATACGCAATATTTTCTTCAGAAAATTTTCTAATTTTATTTAAAAAAAGGGGTTTTATGGCATTGTCTTTAGCAAATGATTTTCCAGAGAAAATACTTTTATTCCCAAGTGTTTCTATAGTAAATACTCCTATACACAAATCATTCTATAAAAGATAGTCTTATACATGAAATTTTCTACATACATTTTTTGAAAAAAGTTCTCTTTTTTAAAAGTTTTTTTATTAGAACATATTTTTTATATACAATTTTTTACGGAAAGCAATATGTATTTTATATTACGAAAACTCTCTCATACTACTATAAACAAAAAATTCTGCAGAAACCCCTTGTTTATTTAAGTTATTCACAAAAACTTGTATGGAAAATTAATTTAAGCATTAGATTTTTTATAAGAAACATTTTTAAAAACTTAATTTTCTATTGAAAATAAATACTCTTATACACAAGAGTTTGTATATAAAAAATTTCCTATAAACAATATTTTATTTGAAAAACTCTTTTGTATAAGATTTTCAATAAAAAAAACCTTTACATAACATCTCTTTTACACCAAATTTTCTTTAGAAAAAACTCTTATACAAAAAATTTTCAATTGAAAAAACTCTTTTACAGAAGATTTTCAATAAAAAAAAAACCTTTTTACAAATAAACTCTTTTCCACAACATTAAAAAAACTCTTATACACAAGATAGCAAAAGCTGTTTAACACAAGATTTTCTATTAGAAAAACTCATTTAAAAAAATACCCTTTTACACAAGATTTTCTAAAGCAAAAGCAATTTTACACAAAAATTTTTATAGAAAATAGTCTTATACACAAATTGTTTTATTAAATAGAAAATACTATTATAAATAAAAAATACTATTACATATAAAGAAGATTTTCAACAGAGAGTACTCTTTTCGCAAATTTTTTATTCAAAGAAAAATATATTATATCAGGAAAATACTCTTATACTGCTATATACTACAATAAAATCTATAGAAAATATCTTAACCTTATACACAAGAATGTGCATTAGATTTTCTATAAGAAAAAGTCTAAATACCTTTTTAAATACAATATCATGTGTATAATGATATTGTATTTAAAAAAAACTCCTATACACAATATTTAAATTAAAAAACTCTGTTATACAAGATCTTCTACAAAAAGCCTGTCACCCAAGATCTCTTTTACACAAACTGTTCTCTAGAAAAACTCGTATACACAAAATTTCTATTAAGATAACTCTTTTACACAAGATTTTTAATAAAAAAAAATATTTTAAAAAAATTCCCTTTTACACAAGATCTTAAAAATACTCTTATACACAATATAGCCAAAGCTTTTTACACAAAATTTGTTATAGCACATATTCTTATACACATAATTTTCGCCAAAGCTTTTTTTCGCAAAATTTGTTATAGCAAATATTATTGTACACAAAACTTTTGATTGGTTAAACTCTGTTAAGCAAGATTTTCTAAAAAGAAGACGCTTTTACACAAGATTTTCTATAGCCAAAGCTGTTGTACAAAAGATTTTTTTATAGTAAATAGTCTTATACACAAATTTTCTATTAAATATAGTCTTACACAAAATGTTCTATACATGGTACTCATATGCACATACGAAATTTTTTTATATACTTCATTTGTTTTAATTACAATATTTTCTTGTTTTGACATCACTGTGCATTTAGCCAATCTTGGATTTTCTTTAAAGAATTTCTTTAAGTATATGATTTTGATGTTGTTGTTGGTTATACATAAATATCTATATTGTTGTTGCTATGAGTTGAAAAACCCATACATAACTACCAATTTGGATGAAGTCTTTTTGAATCTCTTAATGTCCTGAGAGTAAAGCTGGGTAGTTAAATTACCTACTAACAAAATTATTGTATGTGGCAAAAAAAGTAGGCATTTTTTTCATTGACCATGTTTTTATAATTATTATTAAAGTACCCTACGATTTTTTTAAATGTAATTAAAAAAAGCTTTTCATTCAGACCACATTTGAATATATATTTAACTCAGATTATTATAAGGAGAAGAGAAGAAGTTTTATATTTTTATTATCCATGAAATAAAACTTAATATCTGCCATGTGCCTGTAGTGCACTACAAAGTCGTTTTTTCTTTTCCCTTGTTATTTGTTCACTGCCGGTTTTTATTTTCTCTTATTCTTTAGGTTTTGTTACTTATTTTCAATGCCGTTGGGCGCCAATTTTTAAAATGACATAAAAATGCTCAGACATTTTTTGTGTCTTTTTTTCTCTTTTCTTTTTCTTCGGGTATGTATCGGGCACAAACAGCAAAAAACTTAGAACTAGAGAAACACAAGCAGTAGCAACTGCAAAAATAGGGAAACTTCAAATCAAATGTTTAAAACTTAAATTTTGGTTTCTTAGCATAAAGGATAAAAGAGTAAAACTACAAGAACCCTTTAATGCTGGTTTAAAAACAGACGTATACGTCAGGATAAATTAATGTTACTACACGATTTAAAAAAGTACATTGAAACTTTAATATAATATTGTTTTAGCTAAGAAATCTAATGTACAAGAGAATTTTTTATAGAAAGTGTTCTCTATAAAAGTATTTTTCTTAAATAATATTTTGTATAAGAGTAATTACTATAGAAAGTATTTTGTATAAGACTTCTTTCTAAAAAAAATCTTTTGCGTAAGAGTACTTTATAAAAAAAAATTAATAAGAGTATTTTGTATATAAAATCTTTTGTATAAGACTATTTTCATTAGAAATTTTTTTGTATAATAATATTTTCTATAGAAAATCTTTTGTATAACTTATTTTTTTAATAAGAGTATTGTTTAAGGGAAATTCTAATTAAATACTATTTTCTATGCAAAATCTTTTGTTTAAGATTATTTATTTTAAAAAATACTTTATTTTAGAGTATTAACCATATATTTTAAATAAGAGTATTGGTTATGGAAGATCTTGATATAAGAGTATTTTCTATATTAAATCTTTTGTACAAGTGTACTTTCTTTAAAGTATTTTATATAAAAAATCTTTAGTATCAGACTATTTCTTTACAATTTTTTTTTTTGTATAATAGTAACTAGAGTATTGTTTTGGGGAAATCTTAATAAAATACTATTTTCTATGCAAAATCTTTTGTTTAAGATTATTTATTATAAAAAATCTTTTGCTTAAAAATATTTTCCATAGAATTTCTTTTAAATATATTATATAAGAGTATTTTCTATATTAAATCTTTTGTATAAGTGTACTTTCTTTAGCAAATCTTTTGTATAAAAGTATTTACTATATAAAATATTTTTTAGGAGTATTGTTTATTTTTAGCAAAACTTTTTTCTATAAAAGGTTTTTGCTATAAGACAATTTTTTAAAGAAAATTATTTGTTAAGGAAAATTTTCTATAAAAACTTTTTTGTATAAGAGAATTTTTAAAAAGAAATATTTTACATAAGAGTATTGTTAACGTAAAATCTTTATATAAGAGTACTTTTTATGCATATAAAAGTATTAATTTTAGTTAGACTTTTGCTATTTAACAATTTTTCAAAAAAATTATTTATATAAGAAAATTTTCTATAAAAATTTGTTTGTTTATGAGAAAATTTTTTAAAAAATATCATTTGTATGAAATTATTTTTTAAAGTATGTATATATTAACGTAAGATTATTTTCTTAAAAAATACTTTTTATGATCGAATATATTTTGTATATGACTATTTTCAATAGAAAATATTTTGTATAAAGCTATAGAAACTTGTTTGTTTAAGACTATTTTTTATGGAAAATTTTTCGTATAAAAATATTTTCTATACAAAATCTTTCGTCAAAGACTCTTTTCTTTAAAAAAAAACCTGGAGAAAAAATATATATATACATATATAGTATAACAATATTTAAAAAAGAAAAAATTTTGTATAAGAGTTTTTATATAGAAAATCTTTTATAAAGGAGTTTTTCTGTGCGAAATCTTTTGCACAAATGTGTTTTTAATGAAAAATCTTTTGTATAAGAGTATTTTCTTTAAAAAATATTTTGTATTTGGTTATTTTCTAAAAAAAATCTTTTGTATGAGACTATTTCCAAAAGAAAATGGTTAACATAAGATTTGTATAAGACTTTTTTTAAAGGAAATGTTTTTGTATAAGACTTTTTTAAATAGAAATTTTTACGACTTTTTTCTGTTTTCTATAGAAAATACTTCGCATAGGACTGTTTTCTTAAGAAAAGCTTTTGTGTAACACAATTTTTAATAGAATATTTTTTTTTGACTATTTTTTATACAAAATATTTTTGTATAAAACTATTATCTATAGAAAAGCTTTTGCAAAAGTCGGTTTTCTATAGAAAATCTTTCGCATAGGACTGTTTTCTTCAAAAAGGCTTTTGTATAAAACAATTTATATTGTGCATAAAAGTATTTTCAATAATAAATATTGTGTATAAGAAATTTTCTGCAGATAATCTTGTGTTTTATAATATTTTCTTATGAAAATTATATTGATTTAAGTATTTTTTAATACAAATCCGTTTGTATAGTATATTTAATTGGAAATATTGTGTTATGCCGTATACGAAAATTTCCTATTAAAATATATTTTTAATAAGAGTGAAAATTTATTTATATTAGAGCACCGATTAAGGAAATCATGTGTATAAGACTATTTTAAACTATCAGGCCTGTCGAAAGTGGAAGTATTTTCTTTTATTGTATTTCGAAAAAACCGAAAGTGTTGTTTAAAAAAGCTAAAACAAATCCGATTATAATTAAAACAACGGATTTTATACCAATTCGAACGGAATGTGTTACTGGCCTGTATATTTCATAGTTTTCATTTTAAATACTATTTTAAATTATTTCAATATTTTCTTCCTGGCTTTATGTATTAGGGTATATAAAGAGTATCATCAAAAGATCTTTAACAATAACAACAGACACCAACAATTACAACAACAATAACTAGAGACAAAAATAACAAAAACCAAAAAAAAAAAAACTACAAATGGAACCATCTAAAAAGGTACAATCAAGTACTTGTACAAGCAGTAACAACAACAGCAATAAAAAGAACAACAAGCAACAATCCTGTCTGAAAAGACATTTACAGACAGCGATTTATGTGACATGACAGCGGTACATAATGAAAGGATTCCTTATATGTTTTCTTTGTTCTGTTCTGTGTTCTGTTTAGATCGGTTTGGTTTGGTTCGTTTTGGTTTTGTACTGTTCTTCTTCTTTACTATGTGGAACTGTTCTCTTAAGTTTTGTATTTTTAGTCGTTGTTGTTGGGTTGTCATTATCATTGTTGTTGTACTTTGTTCTATGTTAAAAAAAAAAGAAAAAAAAATCTTAAACAATCGGTCTTTATGATTTATAGTGGTTCATTTTGCTTTTTCTGCTTAATTTCATTTAGATCTAAATCCTTTTTCTAAAGTTTTAAGTCGGTTGTTGGGTGATGGAGCAATTAGTTTGATTTTAACAGGATTTGAAGGGATTTTAGGTTTAAAAATTTGAAATTCTAAAATTATATTTTTGGCACATGAAAACTTTTCTCTGATAATTCATATTCAAGCGTTGGACTTTCGATTTTTTCTTTACGCTGTTCGTTATTTAAGAGTTTTTTTTTTAATTTAACATTTACTTATGTCCCTTATGAAATTAAATTGTCTTCTAAATATTTGCAAGTTTTTTTTTTAAATTTTTTCTAAAAAATATTTTCTTCCATGTTTCAGTTTGCTTGTTTTTAGTTTTTGTAATCCTTCTTAAATTGAATATTATATGTTTTGCTGTTGGTTGTAAATATTTGTTTAAAATTGAATTGCAAATAATATAACAATGACAGTAACATTAACAACAACAACAATGACAGTAACTAAAACCCCAAGAAAACATAAACAAGAACTAACCAGAAGTAACAAACAACAACAACAACAACAACAAGAATTGAAAACAAAAAACACAGCTAATGGCAGAAATATGTTTTTGTTTAAATTTGCATGTTGTATTTTGTTTATGAGTTTTTTGTTTAAATGGCGTAAAAATGTAAAAAGAAATGAAAAAAACCAACATCCAAAAAAACAGAGAAAATGATGAAGAAGATGAAGCAAAGAATCCAACGGTAAATATTGTGTTAGTTTTCAAACGAAGAGCTTTAACAGCAAAAACAACAAACATTTAAAGAATTTAAAAGCCAAAAACAAATCTACACAAAATTACCTACCAACAAGTTTGTTGTCTAAGTCTTTAGTTTGTTTACAAATGGTAGAAGGAACAGTGGGTTGAAAAGGGAAGGTTTGAAATGATTTCTAAAAAAAAATAATAATTTTTTATTTTTAAATTTTTAGAAAAAAACACTTTTTAAGAACTAAATAAGCAGCAAGGCGAATTCAGTAAAAGGTAGTGGAACACTATGAATTCGCCTTGATACATATTTAATGCTGCGCACACTTTTTGACAATTTAAGTTTTTTTTTCTTTTGTTATTTTTTACAATTTCAAGCTCTGCCGGACCTAAAAAAAACACCCTTTACTTTGTTTAAGTGTATTTAATGTAGAAAATATTGTGTGAAAAAATATTAAATTATCTTTTCTAAAAAGACGTTTGTATTAAAATATTTTACTTCTTTATATAAAACTTTTTCTTTCTTTTTGTTTTCCTTCTTTAACCCACTGTATCATCTGGAAATGTTTTCAACAAAAAGAAATGTTTAAAAAATTTGCATATTTTTCTTTGCCTCTTTACTAACCAGCCAAATACAAAAACTAAAAACTGAAAAAAAACATGACATGACACTGACAAGAATTTTTGTAAATATTTAATTTTTTCTTAAACATTTTTCAATAACCTGCCAGGTTTTTATGGAATTCATAAAATGTTTTTATAGAGAAAAAAAAACCATTGTAATAAATAAAATCATAAACAAAATGCCAGCATAATATGCCTTAAATAATTTTTATTAATAAATATGAAAAAAAAAAAACATAGAAAAATAAACACTTCACTAAGTAGTCATTATCAACTTTATAAATTATTGAAAAGTAGAAAGAGAATAACAAAAAAAAAAAAAAAACAAATACAACATGTAATATACACCTCTTTATTATAACAACAACATGTAATATGTTTTGTGGTGATTGTTGTTCTTGTTGATGTTGTGGTCTTTATTCCCTTTACGCTTTAATGTCGTAGTAAATGCTGTAAAAACATTTTTAACTCAGAGGAATGGTTTACCTAGCACAATGGGATGGGAAATAGCTAAGTGGGTGTTCGAAATGCTTAAGATATAATAATAAAGAGCTTTTAGATTTAAGACATTCGCGAAGAGAATTTTATTTGATTGTTTATTTTTATTTTTTAATACTTGTTCACTATGGGCTAAGAGAAGGAAAAGTTTATTTCTAAATTTTCGAGGAATGAAACTATGAAAAATTTTTTTTGGTTCACAAAGCGAACTAGGTCAAAAGAAAAAGTTAATTTATATCAAATTGTTTTAGAAATTGTGGGAGTTTTTAAGGGCTAGTAATTTTTCTAGAAATGTTCAAAAAGTTCTTTGGAACAAAATCACGCAATGCATAACAATAAAACTTTTAAACTTTTCCAATTTTTGTCGAGCCACTTACCAGTTTTTTAGATCTAAAAATGCTGAGGTGAAGTTTAATAGAAAGGAAATAAACAAATAAATAATATATTTTATCAAAAGCTTTTAAATTAGCTTGTTCCCGAGCTGTACTAGTTCAGAACTAGTACTCGAATATGTTGAAGACTTTTAAGAATCAAATGTTTATGATTTTTAAACTAAAACTGAATCGTTGTAGAGCATCAAGGTACTCGAAGCTTTACTATATATTTTATCAAGAACTTTAAAATGTAACTAATTCGCGAAACGAATGTTTTTATAGAATTTTATAGAGTTATTTAACGAAAGTTAGGCAAAAAAACGAACTAGTTCTTTTCACAAATTAAAGAATGCACATAAAAAGATATTAAAAACTATTTCAATAGCAGAATCACAGATAAGCTTGATCAACTTCCTATATCGAGAAAAAGAACTAGTGTTTTTTTACGAATCTTAATATGAGCTAAAAATAATTATTTTTATTTGATACTTTTGCGATTCTTTTTAAGTTAAAATAGAAAAATTGCAATTTTTAACAAAAGTATAGCGTTTAGTCAGTACGAAATTTTTAAAACATCTTAAACTAAAGCAACGAACTTGTTTTTTTTTGTTTTATCTGATATTTTTGCGATTCGTTTTCAGTTAGAATAGAGAAACCAGAACTTTTAACAAAAGTGTATGTAGCGTTTAGTCAGTACGAAATTTTGAAATATCTCTTAAACTAAAAGAACGAACTAGTTCTTTTCACGAATTAGTTGAGAACTAAGAAGTTACATTACTTTTACTTTTCAGTTTGGAAAAGTAAGAATATATTTTCCAAATAAAAAGGTTTTTCAAACCAAAAATAACTTCAAAAGTCCTTAAATTTGTTCCTACTCCTTTTTATGCTTTTTAGGCCCACAGTTTTCCTACAAGAACCTGTAAAATGATTATTTTTTTACATTATTTCATTCTAAATATTAATTTAAGATTTTTTTAACTCATTTTAATTTTTAACATCATCAAAATGACGTTGTTGCATTTAGACTTGCTAGAATATCTGTCCTTCCGTTTGTCTGTCCATTTGTCCGGTTATCTGTTCATCTGTCTGTCCGTCCGTCCATCTGTCTGTTTGTCTGTCTATCTTACTGTTTTGTATATCTATGTCTGTCTGTCTATCCATCTTATTATTTTTTCAAGTGAACTTGAGTGCAGCTTGTAACCATACGCTTGTTTAAACGCATTTATACTATTTACACATGACTGCATTTTCATAGAAACTGACATCACGAGGACGTTTTTCTTAACAAGTGTTATTTTTCTTTTTTTTTTTTTTCTTTCTATAATTTTGCTGTTTCTGGCTTCATTCACAATATTATTTTCATTTATTTATTATTTTGTTGTATTTCATTTCATTTCATTTGCGGTATTGTAAGGCCTGTAATTTTTTTTCTCTTTTCGACATTTTTTCTGTTAAAGTTTAATTTTAAAAGTTGTTTTTATGATTATTAATTTTATGTTGTTTGAAGGTGTTTTTTTTTTTTTTTTTTTTTTCCTTAAAACTGGAAAAAGTTTTTGGTTTATGGTTTCGTGTTTAGATAGTTTTCATAACATTTGCTATTCGAGCTTGTCGTTTTCAATCAATGTCTATATAGTGTTAAACTACAAATTTAAGACAAGATCATGCTTGTTTATGCTAAATTCTAATTGAAATATAAGCATTGAAATAAATGAAATTTAGTTAAGTCAATGAATCTAAAGTCTGAATCTCAATCTTCAAATTGTAATAAAATTTGTTAAGACAATTATGTTTAAAATGATTTGACCTTAATGTAATTAACAAGCGACCAAAATTTGTAGAAAGAGTTCAGTTTTAGTAAAAATATAAAAAAAAATAATGAAACTAAGCTAAATATGTAAACTACTAAAAGCTTTCTGAAGCGTTTCAGCAAGGAATGTACAAGTTTTAAGCCCTTTTTTATGGTCCGATGTATTTAGTACTATATTGATACTTTTTCAAAAGAACGTATAACTCCTTAAAATAAATGTTTATGATTTTACCAGTTAATTATTTTCAAAAGTCTAACAAGTGTTTTTTTTTTTTTGTACTTGACACGAATAACTTTAGGGTTGTGCAATAGGGAAACGGCTAGGAAAGAAACACTCTTAAAACAAAATAAGAAACTATCTCCTTAGATTCCGTTAGTGTTAGCTGGAAGTCCACATTACGCGTTTTTGCCTTCAAGCATTTCATGATTTTTATACCTTACTTGCGTTCTACGTTTCAAGTTAATAGCAACGCTTTTTATGCGGCAACTCCTCAATGAATACAACGCTTTTGTGTATGTAACTTGTTTGATATAACTACACAGATTCTACTTTTTTGCCAGCGAAAAGGCGTGTAATGCGTGGTGTAAACCACCAGCTTAGAGTAGAAGACTGCAGAATTCCATTTGAACACAAATTTAAATTATTGAAAATTGTCCAAACTCTTCACTGTAGTGTCGTTGTCACAAACAAATACTGAAGAGAAGTGTAAACGACGAATTTAGGTAAGTCTGTGACTGTTCAGAAACAAAAATCCAAGGCGAATTTATTTTTTTAGGTGGGGTTAAAAGCACAGCTGAACTACATATTGTACTTGTTGTAGTATCGCCACCATCTTTTACATGAATTTGCCTTGCAAAAAACTAGTGAAGTGAAATTCTCAAAAATTAACAAGGGAATAAAAAATACACGCAGCATTGAGAGTGGGAACAAAAACTACACACATTCACTTTTTTTAATGTGAGTTTTGATAATATCTCATAATATTGCAATAACAATTCTTTGCAAAAAATAACACATTGTATGCGTCCGCTACATACAGCTCACAAGTAAACGTCACAAATACTCGCAGACTACACGAAGTAATTTTTCAAATAATAGAAGCATAAGCAAACATTTTTTATTGTACTGAAAGAGTTGAAAGAAACGAGTAGTGTCTGAAGTGTATTTCCTTGTGTTCATGTACCCTTACAACACTAACTAAGTTGTGCGACGAACAGTAACGCATAGAATTTGTCATTGCGGTTTTACACAAATTCCTTGTAGGCACATTTAATTTTTGATGGGTGTTGATTTTAAAATATATTAATTTAGGACTTTAGAGTACAGTTACAAGAACAAAATAAACACATGTATTTCCTACTAAAACAATTATATATGTTAGGTTTTTCTCTCTCTCTCTTTCTATCTCTTTCCATTCAAGTCGTTTCTATGGTTAGTACTCTTATGGATAATTAGGCTTTTAAATCTGATTATCTGTCTACCTTAAAACAAAACAAGAGCCATATCCTTGAAGAAATAACCCCATTTAAAAAAAAAAGCTCAATATTATTTTACTTCCCACCCCTACTTTTAATCCCTTTAATCAAAAAATCTGGTAACCTTTAAAAATTAATGTTGTTATTAATATTATTTTTGTTGTTTATTACAAAAAAACACATTCCTCTGCATAAAGAAATTATGGCAATTTTAAACAAAGTAATTTGCAATCTGTCGACTTTATTTTATGAAAGACAAAAAAAATTTAAGCGGATGAATACAACATTTTTCTTTTGAAATCCACCCAGCCAGTCAGCCATAATGCCAGTCGGGGTTATGCTTACACAACAACAATAATAATAAGACCACAAAAACAACAACAACAAGAAAATTATAAACAAAATGGAGGCATGAAAAAATTACTAAAATCATTTAGAATTCAAAGATATATAAGGAAAATAGGGAGATATGCCTACAAAGTAAAAGAAATGGAAAAACTACTCAATGTAGAGATAAACTATTTACACCATTTTCAATAAGAAATGAAAGAATTATGATCTGTGTAGCAACATCTTAGACGAATATAAATAAGCTATTTGTACTTCTTTAAATTTCTAAATTCTTTTTAAAGTTCATTTGGAAGATCTGGTAACTTCAATTATGAGAAGTTTATAATTATATTTTGTGGGGCAGCACTTATGTCAATTCCCTTATTTTCCACTGGTTACTCAAATTATGATAAATTTATGAGTCTGATTTGTCTGACAGAACTTAAAACAAATAAGAAGGTTGTTTCAGCTTAAGGCGAAGTCACTACAGGTGGCAGGAAAAGTCTGTTGACGTTTACAGCCCAAACCAATTTGTTTTGGATTTACATAGATTGATTTAGAAATGGTTGACATTTTAAGAAAAAACAATTGCAATGTAATTTAAAAAACATCTGTTGCTTCCATTTTTTTTTCAGAGCTGATGGCCAATCTAGCTAGTTCTCGTTAATTAAATTTAATCCTGGCATTAACTTCTTGTGGATGAAATAAATAAATATAATGAAAACAAAAACAACTTGCTTTATTGCTCTCGTAAAAATAAAGCATGATGCCAGAGTTTAGTTTTTTAAGCCGTGCACTTGCCAGTTTATTATCAAAGTAATTTTTGGGAATACAAAATTTTTAATTTACAAGATTTTGTTAGTCGTGCTTAATTCCCAATTTTTATTCTTGATAAAAACACTGAAATTTATTGTTGAAGGTATAAGCTATTCCTATGCGCATTTCACTGGTTGCTAAGGCCAGATCGTCAGAAAACTTCATTCAAAGATTTTAGAAAAACTAAAGATATTAAACAAGTAAAACTGTTTAGCGAATAAGAATTATAAGCAAAAGTCTTTCTTGTAACCATAAAAAAGCCTTAACAAAAACAACAACAATAAACAGTTAGTTTATCTTTTCTTACATTCCCCACTAAAATTGGTTGGAATTCTTCCAACATTAATTGTAGTTGTAAGTAGGTTAAGAAAAAACAAAATGAAAACAAAAACAACTTGCTAAAAACTTAAACTCTGGCAGCATGCTTTATTTTTGCGATAGCAATAAAGTAAGTTGTTTTTGTTTTTATTTTGTTTTTTCTTAACCTTCCTACATAAAGGTGTACGTCGTTGATAGCTTATTGGGCGAAATGCCACAATTCCTGGTGGCTAAATGAATATTTTGTGGCCAAATTATTCCTCTTCAGGAACTCAAACTTCAAATTTATTTAAAATTTCCTCATTTCTAATTTCTCCTGGAGATGGTGTCTGCCACACCATCATGTTCAAATACGCTGGGTTTTTTTTATAATTTTTCTTTTTTTTTCTGCAAAAATTTCTTCAACCTAAACGTGACTCAATCTTCAACGACTGCGTTACCAACAACTCATGCGTTCAATTGCTGCCAACTAACATTCAGTCGCAATATCCTCGCTGCCGCAACAGACTGCAAATAATAAGCGTTTCTAAGCAGAGAACTTAAATTATAATACTGCCCACAAAAGCAGCACTAAAAAGTCAAGCGTACAAGTATAAATTTACACAGAAATTCCAGGCAAAAAATTAAAAAAAGGTTTACAACAACACAAAATCGAAATAAAATAGCAATTTTTACAACATGACTGCATTTAACATAATTACCAGCTTCAGCATACAAATCTGCCATGTTAGCCCAGCACTGCACATACCAACCAATAAAGTTAAAGGTCCATAAATTTATAAAGAAAAACCAAGTAAAATTATTTTATTTCAAAGCTTTCTTTTTTTCATTCTTTGGCTAAGAAAACGCAAATTGCAATAAAAGAGGAGTTGTAAATGCAAACAAATCTTGGGTTCATTCGTATTCGATGCCCTTAAGGAATGCGTAAAACAGATGTGCCGATTTTTTTGTTCTTTCCTTCTGTTAGATTTGCTCTAGATTTGTAGTGATTGTAATGATCGTGAAGTTGGTGGGTTCTTTTTTCACTGATTTAAATGCACACGTTACAATGAACAAGGTTGCCAATTTGTTTTTAAGAATTCAAAGAAAAAAATGTTCCTGTGAACCTAAAATTATAAAAGAATTAAGCTGAAATTGAACTAGATTTAAATTATAGTTGAGCTTAAAGTAAACTTAAACTAGAATTATACATGAACAGGACTAGAACTTAACTAAAACCAATCTGTATTAAAAAAATAAATTCACTCGAACTAAAATATAACGTAAGTAGAACTTAACCAGAATTAAACTATAATAAATTAAACCAAAAGTGAACTGCATTTTATATGCGCCCGCATAAGACTTAAATTAAACTTGAACGAGAGCTATACTAGAATTAAACTAGAGCTCAAATAGAATTTGAACAAAATTGAACTAGATATAAACTGGAATTCAATTAAAATTAAACTAGAATTGCACTAGAACTGAAGTAGACTAAGAGCCTATTTCGCCAATTCTATTTAAATAGCAATTAATGTTTAAAACTCGTTTTTCATTTCAAATAGAAATAAAATTTCAATGAAAAACTGTATTTAAATACGAATTGATATGTAAATAGAATTTATTTTTTTTTAATATAAATTGATTTTTAAATATAATTGGCAAAATAGGCTCTTATATAAGAACTAAACGACAAATAAACAAGATCCTGAAATAAACTAAAATTGAATATAAGCTTAACAAGAAACGAATTAGAATTGAACCGGACTAAAACTAAAATTCAACTTAAATTTATCTAAAAGTGTACCTGCAGACATGCTTAATGACTTTGCGAGGTAAAAACTTTAAGGTTGTGTTTTTGAGATTTCAATTAAACTAGGTTTAGTTATTATGAAAACAGATTTGTGCCGCCATTACCAAGTTTGTATACAAAATTTTGACGTAACAGCTTAGTTTTGCTTAAAATGTTGGTCTTTAACCCTACACTGAAAGAATGTTGGTCTTTAACCCTACACTGAAAGAATTTTCTTCAGAATACCAATGAATTTTGACATTAATCCCATGAAAAATTGCATTAAAAAGGAACCTATGCAGCGCTTCGTTGGATCAATGAAACCTGTTTCATTAAAATGTATTTAATGAAACATTACATTAGATCTATGAATGTTATTCATTGGAGAAAAGTAAAAAAAAAAATTTTTTATTTTATTTTTTAATTTTTTTGAATTTTTTTTTAATCAAAGTTGTTCTTATTCAACTTTTTTTTTTAACCAGAGTTGCTGGCGGGAATCGTTCACGCAACGCAACATCGGCGCTGATAGACTTTTTTATTTTATTTTTTTTTTATAATCAAGGTTGTTCTTATTCAACTTTTTTTTTTTTTTTAACCAGAGTCGCTGGCGGGAATCGACCCCGCAACCTCGGCGCTGATAGACTAGCTCACTACCAGCTAGCCTACTGGGGCAGTGTAGTTTTTGAATAAAAAAACTATGTTTTTTGCAACTACTCAATTAAGAGCGTAAATATGAGATTAAATTGCCCATAACAACAAAAACAACGTTGATTTTTTTTGCTAACGCATAATAAAAAAAGACCACATAAAGAGAGAACAAAGAAATCTAAAAACATACCTATTTATGAATTGAAAGTTTTTGTTTCATTACTATAATAACATTTTCATTGTCATAAGGATAATTTAAATTTATGAAGGCATGCTTTTTCGAAAAATTTTTATACTTTAAATTATTGAGACTATAGAGTTATTTGAATGTTAAAAATAATTTTTTTTTTCAATTATTGAAATATGTTGCTTTTATAAAAAAATTTTTGATTTCATAAATTTAATGTCATATGACATTAGATGTATGAAATAATTGAATCTTTCATTTTTTAATTAACAATTAAACATATTTTTAAGGAAACTATAATTTTGTATTAATTTATGAATGTAGTTATGTTTGTATATTGTTTTTTATGTTCCCAATTAAAATTGTTAGTTTAACTTGGACAAACTTTAGTTTTCATATATCCAATGAAAATTTTTAACGTAATTACGAAATCCAATGAATCGATTTTAACGAAAATACTTCATTATAACTACGAAATTCCATTTGGACAATGAACATTTTCATTTAACGAGTGAAATTTTTTAATGAAAACGATTCATTAAATATATGAAGCATTTTTCTTTCAGTGTAGAAAGATAATCTGCGTAAATTTTTCTCATGCACTTTCGAAATATTTCATTTATTTTTAATTAGCTTGAATAAGTTGCTGTGCATTTCAGACATTTTATATGTAAACAAATTTTAAATTTTTATTTAATATAATGTAAAAATTAAGTCCATATTAGTTTGTTCTTAATTAATCAAAAAAAAACAACAACAATAGTAGGTTAAAATAATGCGTCAATTTTACGTATCTTTAACGTACGACATGATATGATTATCTTTTAAGATTAATGAAATAGTAAAAAAAACATTTCGCCGAAAAATCCGTGTTTCAGAGTACGTTAAACTAAGTTTAAACTTATTCCACATCTCGAAAACGCGGCCTAAATATATGTTTATTGGCTCCTTTTACTCCTGTGAGCAGCATAGGGCCGTGAATCGGGTTTATCAGTAATTTTTTCTTTTGTTTTAAAACGAATGACAGATAAGCCAGGACATTCGATCCTAGTCTTAGGGCTCCCAGCTGTGCAAAGGTGCTGCAGGTATTTAGAAGGTGCTGCGTGTGGGTTTGTAGCGCCACCAGTCGGTATCAGAGCCTCATTACCGTTTCACCAAGCCACCATGTCGAATGGACATAGAGTTGACAGCTGCTTAAAACTTTGTTACTACGCAAGCGACGTACCTAATTTTCACAAGCTGAAAATGTTTTCTTGTTCTTAACATTGCATGTGATATATTAGTTGAAGCTCAATTGCAGGGGGAGTATGACATGCTAAAAGCTTAAAAAAGGGTACGTTAAACAAATCGCGTGGGTGTTGAGTCCAACCCACCATCCCTGTAACATTTTTCTATCCGCCAGAAGCTAAAATAATTCTGGCAACTCTACATCCAAAATATTCCCATTCAGCCATTTATCTTTATTTTGTTAATTCTTTTTTATTCTGGCCTACCATTCTTTAAGTAAAGAAATTCATGACTTCAAGTTTTACTAAGAAAACCGAAACAAACCAGAATAAAGAACTAAGCAAAACAAACACACACACAAACCTTTAACTCTGGAATGTTGTTTATATCACGAGTATTGTTTATTAAAGAAAAATTACATTTTCCCATTATAATAATTTAAACTTAACATACATTTTAGTAGTTTAAATGTTGTTACTCGCAATGTATTTTAATATAGATACGTATGTATGTATGTTCATATTTACGAGGCAAACAACAAATGCTGTGGCAACAACATGTTTTGTTAAGTGGCATCTAAATGTTCTAATACTTTGTGGTAGTTGCTATTATTGTTCTTGGAACTAAGCTATGTTAAGAATTAAACAGAGATGTCCAAAAAACTTGGCAAGAAAGAAAGTCTTAAATTTAGTTAAGCAATTTACCTGAAAGAGAAGCAGTTCTAATATTTAACTTCGTAAGCAGTGAAGTAGAACAGAACTAAATTTGAGGCCCCTATTATGAATTGCATTCGACAAGCGATTTTCGCTGGCTATCGAACAACGAAAATAAAATTTTCCAATTCACAAGCCCTGTCGTATGGCTTATCATTTTAAGAAAATTCGATTTTTGTTTATGCACTTGTGAATAGACAAATTTGTTGTTTATGTTACTTTGTCGTATTGATAAATGTCAAAAATTAAAAATATCAATTCAATGTACATTCTCAATTCACTTAAATTAAACTACATATTTAAGAAGCTTAACAAATTTCTTTTACCAAATAATAAAAAAATATAAAACATAAAACTAAAAAAAGCAAATTATTAGTTTTAGTTATCTTGGTTTTTTTATTTTTCTTCTTCTTCAATAAAATTTGCCATTCACATTGGTTGATACCATAAAATTAAGCCAGGTATGGCAGTTTTAATTTGAGATGAAATGGTAAATACTAATTAATATTTAATTTAAATCAAATAGTTTAAAATATAAATTGAAATGAATCAAACAAATAAAACATTTAGAACAATTAAATATGTAGTGGTAGTTATTACATTCTAAAAAAGTTTTTACAAATTCACCTAACAAATCGAACATTTCCAAGCCGTTTGTATGCAAATTAGTAACATTAAATATACAATATTGCATAATTAGATGAATCTACAACGAAAACGATACTACGATACTACCTACAAAGTTGGAAAAAAGTTATAATTGCATCATGAGAGTTGACAATACTGCTTGAATTTCTTTACGAAAAGAATTTTGCTGTCGATGCTGCAAAAAAATTTCAAAACTGGTTGAAAATGTGATTATTTGTAATTTTTTGTATTGGTGGACCAAATACCACTTTTTAAAATTTTTTT
Organism: Pollenia griseotomentosa; assembly: GCA_963931875.1. Classification (NCBI taxonomy): domain Eukaryota; kingdom Metazoa; phylum Arthropoda; class Insecta; order Diptera; family Polleniidae; genus Pollenia; species Pollenia griseotomentosa. Next base: position 182,274,057 of record OZ007563.1, on the reverse strand, counting down.
TTTTTAATTAGTTTCTTTGAGGTTAATCGAACTGCTTATGGTTTTTTAATACCAATTTGTTTTATTTTAAACGTGGATTTAAAAAATAGATAACTACACAGCAAAACTTCGATCCACCAAAAATCTCACTGGTTAAAAGACTGATGTTTGAATATTGACTGGCAGCCATCGCTTTGGCGGTTAGGTGAAATATGCAAAGATCTATGATGACGAGCACGTGGTTGTTCTCGAAACAGCATTGTAATTTCAGTCAAGAATAAAATTTAGTAATAAATTTTTTAATTTATTTATTTAATGTAGTAAAATTCCTTCCTTCATTAAAATAATTTAATATTTTTGTTAATTTAATGCAGTTCTAAGGTCAAAACCCAATTGTACTTTTAAAAAAAATAAGCTCCACATTATGCGCTACGCAATAAGGTATACAGAGACTAAGTAAAGTAAGTGAAAGAATTCTATACAACTTTTATAAATAAAATAACAAAATTTCAAGTGCCACGGCATTCCCTTACTACGAAGCAGGTTTGTAAGGGAGAACACCAAAATATAACTGTAAAAAACATTCCGTGTGTAAGCTTGATCGTTACATCCGACAATTTTTATATGCGCTGAATAAAGCGCTTTATGTGTCAAAAATGTATTGGTTCAAAGTTGGAACTCGCCATATAAAATTCATGCCTTCCGTAAGCGATATGGTAAGCGATACTTTTACGTTTCTCCCTTACAAACCTGCTTCGTAGGAAACTCCATATTTTATTGGGAAGTAGTAAGCAGCTATTGGAAAATTTCGTTTTCCTTATGGAACACAACTCTTTTTTGAGAAAAGAAATTTGCATAAAAGTTCAGGGGGCTGATATGTAATTCGATTCGAATTGAAAAGACATTCGAAAATAATTTCCGATTCGGAAAACAAATCGTTTTATGAAGTGCGTTCGGAAGTTCTTCATAGTTGCATTTAAGAGTTGAAGGGAAATTTTTCGTAATGCTGATTTTTTTTACTTGGCAGCAGTTTATTTAAATATGAAATACAACCTTATTTTATAACTCCTAAGGAAGATTCGAATCGAATTAAATAATAGCCCCACAGGCTGTAAAACAGTTGGATGAAATCTCGCAGGAGCTAAATTGCTTCATTTTCAAGGCTAAGATCGTAAGATTCCTTCTCTAAGCACAAAACTGTCGCCAATTTAAATGTGGTTTGGGTTTACTTACGATGTAGTTTCCTTTTCCAATGTGTTGCGAGCAACCCTCAACCTATTTCTGCTTCTGGCTTGTTTCAGTTATCGTTCATCTTCATCTGACGAATTATCGAACCATAATTCTGTTGTAGTCGTGTTTAATTTTTATTTTATTCTTAAAATTTCTAAACGAAAATGTTTTTATTTAAAGTGCCAGCTAATAGAAATGTACTACTGTGAATATACTAAATCAAACAGATTCACAATAGTGCTTTTTTATAGAATGTGTGCCATAATACCAAATGAAAAATCGTTCGATTGGCTATAACGACTGCTGTCGAAAATCAAATTTCATAATAGGCAACTAAACTAACACTTAAATCGAACCTGAACTGGAATCTACGCTAGAACAATCTAAGCTGGAAACTGAGTTTAACCCTAAAGAGGAACCCGAAAGAGAAGTAAACTTGAGCTAGAACCAGAACATAACTTAAACTATACTAGAACTGAACTAAATCCAAGCTAAAACTGAATGATAGCTAAACTTAACGGAAATAGAACGTAAGCCAAAAGCTTAACTAAAACTTGAACTTAAACAAACTCTAAATAGAACAAGAGTTGAACTAAAAATGAACTGAAACTGTACTAGAAATTAAATAAAACTGAAACAAAACTGAACTTAAACCAAACTTTTTATCTTCGAATTTCTTGATTGGACATCATTCAGGTGCCTCTGATTGCCCACATCTGTTATCTTTTTTTTTTTCTTTATAAAGAAAATAAAAAATAAATAACTTCCAATTGCGAGAGGGAGGCAACAAGAGTGCTAAGAAATGAAGAGAAAAAAATTATAAGAAAAAATATTTTTGATTAAGATTTAATGTCTTTAAAGATAAGCTCTTTGAATAATTGTAGTGTTGTGGTACGCTTAAAACACTAGATTGATTACTAAGATACTTTATGTTGAAAAATCGTTAAATAAAAGTCAAGTATATAGAAATATGTATTTAGAAGCTATATTAATATATGTATGACAAAAATGTCTTCAATTATGGAAATGTTTTATCCAATAAATGGATTTTTAACAACAACTACAAGACATTTTTTAATCATTCGAAAATATGTTAACATGGCAATGAAATTAAAGAGATAAGATACATTTTTAACAGTAAATTTTCCTTTGATATTAAGTTACATTAAGATGTGCAAAAGTCCTTTCTTAGCATATTGATGTATGTAGTCTATTAAATTAATTTTCTCTTTTTCTCTCTTATGTTATTTACAGAATGAACCCGAGTGCAATCCCGAACTCACTGCGGCCAATCGTGCTTTGTTTTTGGAAAAAGTACGTCAATCAAATACAGCTTGCCAGAGTGGTGACTTTGGTACAGCAGTTCTACTCTACACAGATGCCTTACAACTAGATCCAGGCAATTATATACTCTATAGCAATCGATCGGCGGCTCGCTTAAAACATGGTCAGTTTGCTTTGGCTCTACAAGATGCAACCAAAGCCCGCGAATTGTGCCCTCAATGGCCAAAAGCTTATTTCAGACAAGGTGTAGCCCTGCAATGTCTAGGAAGATATGGAGAAGCCTTGGCCTCATTTGCTGCTGGTCTGGGCCAAGATCCCCAAAATAAACAGTTATTGGCAGGTCTTTTAGAGGCCTCTATTAAAAGTCCTTTAAGACACGCCCTCGAGCCTACGTTACAGCAATTACGTGCCATGAGCTTAGATCAATCGCCATTTGTAGTGATATCGGTGGTTGGTCAAGAACTATTGCAGGCCGGTCAATATCACTCAGCCGTTACAGTATTAGAGGCAGCTTTGCGTATTGGTTCCTGTTCTTTAAAGTTAAGAGGTTCGGTATTTAGTGCCTTAAGTTCGGCCCACTGGGCTTTAAATCAGCTTGATAAGGCCATAGGTTATATGCAACAAGATTTAGCGGTCGCCAAAAGTTTAGGTGATACAGCTGGAGAATGCCGGGCCCATGGTAATTTGGGTTCAGCCTATTTTAGCCAGGGCTCGTTTAAAGAGGCCTTAACCGCCCACCGTTATCAACTAGTATTGGCCATGAAGTGTAAGGATACCCAGGCCGCTGCAGCAGCTCTTACTTCTTTGGGCCATGTCTACACTGCTATAGGCGATTATCCAAATGCCTTGGCAAGCCATAAACAGTGTGTACAGCTGGTTAAACAGATAGGAGATCGCTTACAGGAGGCCCGTGAAATCGGTAATGTGGGTGCCGTTTATTTGGCCATGGGAGAATTTGATTCGGCAGTAGATTGTCATACACAGCATCTGCGTTTAGCTCGCAAGCTGGGCAACCAAGTGGAAGAAGCCAGAGCCTATTCTAATCTGGGCTCTAGTCATCATTACCGGCGTAATTTTGCCCAGGCCATGACCTTTCATGAGCAGGTGTTAAGGATATCCCAACAACTAGGAGATCGCAATATAGAAGCCCGAGCCTATGCTGGCTTGGGTCATGCAGCAAGATGTGCTGCGGACTTTGTGCAGGCCAAGAAATGGCATGAGAAGCAATTAGAAATGGCTTTGGCGGCCCGTGATAAGATAGGAGAAGGAAGAGCCTGTTCTAATTTAGGCATAGTTTATCAATTGCTCGGAGAGCACGACGCTGCATTGAAATTGCATCAAGCTCATCTTACTATTGCCAGGCAGCTGCATGATCGTGCGGGTATGGGTAGAGCTTATGGCAATATAGGAAATGCCTATTCCTCGGCGGGTCTTTATGAGGCTGCCATTAAATACCATAAACAAGAATTGACCATTAGCAAGGAAGTGAATGATCGCAGTGCCGAAGCTTCTACCCATGGCAATTTGGCGGTGGCTTATCAAGCTTTGGGTGCTCATGATATGGCTTTAATACACTATAGAGCTCATTTGACTATTGCCCGGGAACTAAAAGATACTCAGGGAGAGGCCTGCGCTTTACTCAATTTAGGCAACTGCTTAAGTTCAAGACAAGAATTTGCACAGGCTGTACCCTATTATGAACAGTATTTAATGTTATCTCAAGAACTGGGAGATGTGGCCGCGGAAGGTAAGGCCTGCCACTTTTTAGGATATGCACACTATTGTATAGGAAATTACAGAGAAGCCGTAAGGTATTATGATCAAGATTTAGCTTTGGCCAAAGATTTGCAAGATAAAATGAATATGGGTAGAGCTTATTGTAATCTAGGATTGGCTCATTTGGCTTTGGGCAATAACCAGGCGGCTTTGGAATGCCAAAAGTATTTTTTGGCCGTTGCCCACATGACTAATCATTTGTCGGGCAAGTTTAGGGCTTTAGGCAATATTGGCGATATACTTATACGTACTGGAGAAATTGAAGAGGCTGCTAAAATGTATCAGCGGCAACTTACTTTGGCCCGTCAGTCCCGTGAAAGGTCTATGGAAGCAGCTGCCTGTGGTGCTTTGGGTCTGGCCCATCGCTTGATTAAGAAATATGACAAGGCTTTGGGTTATCATACCCAAGAATTGACCCAAAGACAAGAAATGTCTGATTTGAAAGGAGAATGCAAAGCCCATGGCCATTTAGGTGCCGTACATATGGCTTTATGTAACTACACACATGCTGTAAAATGCTACCAAGAGCAATTGGAAAGAGCCCAAGAGTTGCAGGATTCTGCCATAGAGGCCCAAGCTTATGGTAATTTAGGTATTGCCAAATTGAATATGGGTCATTACGAAGATGCTATAGGATATTTAGAACAACAATTGGGTACTTTGGAAAGAGTTAATCTGCCCCCTACACAACATGATCGAGCAAGGGCTTTGGGTCACTTAGGAGATTGCTATGACGCCTTGGGCGATTACGAGGAGGGTATTAAATGTCATGAACGTCACTTACAGCTGGCTACTTCTCTGCAAAGTTTCCGGGATCAAGAAAGAGCGTATCGTGGTTTGGGCCACAGCCATCGTGCTTTAGGTAACCTGCAAGAAGCTTTGGTTTGTTTGGAGAAACGCTTAGTTGTGGCCCATGAATTGGGTAGTCCTGAAGTAAAAGCAGTATCCTACGGTGATTTAGGTAATATACATTGTGCTTTGGGCAATCACGAACAGGCTGTCAATTGCTTAGAACATCAGCAAGAAATAGCCAGGGAGTTAGGGGATCGAATGCTCGTTTCGGATGCCACAAGTGCTTTAGGAAATGTCTACCAACGTATGGGCGATAATGATGGTGCCTTGAAGTTGCATAAAATGGATTTGGAAATGGGTGAACATTTGGGAAATTCCTTTATGCAGGCTAGAGCTTGTGGCAATTTGGGGTCGGTATATGAAGCCATACGTTCCTATGTAGATGCAGTAAAGTTTTATGAGAAGCAGTTGGCGTTAACCACTGACAGATTAAGTAAAACGTATGCCTGTGGTTCGCTTGGTAAGTTCATATTTAATTTTTTTTAAGTTATGGGTATAAGTATTTTCAAAAAAAAAAATTTTCCTTATAACAGGCAGAGTATTCCATCAAATGGCTCAGCATTCACAGGCCATAAACTATTTAAAACAAGGCTTAAGCATAGCACAGTCAATTAATAAATCGGAAGAGGAGGCCAAAATAAGACATCAATTAGGTATTTAATTCCCAGATCTTCTTAGAAGTAAGTCCAACAATCTTTCACATATATTCTCATTTCAGGTCTTGCTTTAAGAGCTTCCGGTGATAATGAAGGTGCTAAACTACAAATGGAAACTGCTGCCCAGCTTTTGGAATCTGTACGCTATGACCAACGTAGTCCTGAAGCTCGCAGCAGTCTGTTTGATTTGCAGACCTCTTGTTACCACATTTTACAGCAAATTTTCGTGGCCATGCAACGCAATGAAGACGCCTTAGTGGCTGCCGAACGTTGCAAAGCCCGTTCCATGCCCGATACTAATAGTATTTCCCGCAAAACCATGATGACTTGTAGTGAAAGTATATACGATATAGTAAATCGCACAAAGAACAATGTTCTGTACTACAGTTTGGCGGGAGATGAATTATATGCCTGGTTTCTACAGCCCCAAAAGGGCATAGTTCGGTTCCATTCCATTAAAATCAGCGAAGAATCTTTAAAAATGTCCACCGAAAAGTTGGCAGAACACGCTAAAGATTCAGAGGATAAGGAAAGTCTTTTGGAGCGTTACATAAATATGGTGCGTGATAATTTGGGTGTTAATTCTGATTCAGTGTTACATGAGGGAGATGGCAGTGGTTGGCGTTCTAGCTCTGAAAATTTACTAGATGATTTTTCCAATGAAAGATCTGGCTTTTTGCGGATGGTGAATCGTAATCATTTGATGAACTCCTCCAACTATTCTTTAAGTTCTCTATTCAGTTTGGGTTCTGTGGGAGGCTCAGTAGCTAGTCTTCAGGGCTCTACTAGATCTATAGGTAGCTTACAAGGCTCTTCACGTTCCCGCCGGGCCCCTATGCTGCCTGCCTGGCAGGGTCCTTCTTGTTTGCATACCTTATTTAATATTTTATTGTCTCCATTTGATGATTTGCTGCCTACTGGAGGAGCTGTTTCCAGGCAAGGACGCAAGGAGTTGATTTTGGTCTTGGACAATGAACTGTATTTGGTGCCGTTTGCTATTTTACGTAGTGCGAAGGAAGATGGAGAATATTTGTCGGAAAGATGTTCCTTAATCACTGTGCCTTCTCTTCAATCTTTGAGAGTAAAGAGTAAAATGTTACGTTCTCGGGAATTAGCAGAAAATCTTAATACTGCTTTAGTAGTAGGAGGACCACGTATACCCTCCACTTTGTCAGAAACCTGGGGTTGGTCAGAGTCTCCAGCATCTTTGCAAGAAGCAGCGATGGTGGCGGATATGTTGCAAGCCAAAACTTTGGCTGGCTGTAATGCTACTAAAGAGGCTGTTGTATCCGAACTGCCCTCAGCTGAATGTGTCCACTTTGCCGCCAACCTTAGCTGGAAAATGGGAGCTGTTGTATTAAGTCCCGGTGATGTGGTAGACTCACAATCTCAAAAACGTTTTTATCAGTCTTCTAATGGAGAAAATGCCTCAGAACAAGATGAGGCACCTGAATTATCTGGTGGGAATATGGAATTGCCTCAACTATCCGATTTTATTTTATCATCCATGGATGTTTTGAACATGAAACTCAATGCTAAACTGGTGGTTTTAAGTTCCTATCATTCAATAGAACCCATCACAGGTTCAGGGGTAGCTAATTTAGCTGGCAGTTGGCTAAGTGCAGGAGCTGGAGCGGTTTTAATATCTCTGTGGCCAGTACCGGAAACAGCAGCCAAAATTCTGTTAAGGGCTTTTTACTCAGCTTTGTTGCAAGGTGTACGGGCAGCCAGGTGGGTTTTATATGTTTAAAAAAAAAATATCTTAAATGCTTAATGCAATTTTCTTTCAGGGCTTTGGCCGAGGCCATGCAAACGGTGCAGCATACCAAACATTTTGCCCATCCCGCCAATTGGGCTGGATTTTTGCTTATAGGTGGCAATGTGCGCCTATCTAATAAAGTGGCTCTCATGGGTCATGCTTTATGTGAACTTATGCGCACTCCAGATAAATGTCGTGATGCTTTACGAGTGTGTTTGCATTTGGTGGAGAAGAGTTTACAAAGAATACATCGTGGTCAAAAAAATGCAATGTATACTACGCAAAAAAGTATAGAGAATAAGGCTGGCCCTGTAGGAGGTTGGAAAGATTTACTAATGGCAGTGGGCTTTCGCTTTGAACCGGCCGCTAATGGTATACCTTCAAGTGTATTTTTCCCACAAGCCGATCCAGAAGATCGTCTTTCTCAATGTTCAGCCAGCTTGCAGGCTTTATTGGCTTTAACGCCTTTAACCTTACAAGCTTTAGCTAAACTTGTAAATAGCTCTGAAGTAGCAGATGATATTATAGCAGTCATACGAAATGTTTTATCACAATATCCACCAAAAGGTAGTCCCGAAATAGAAGCTTCCATAGAGATACCCTTGTCAGTGAGATTGTGGAGAGTGGCAGGATGTCATGAACTATTAGCTTCCATGGGTTTGGATCTTACCGAGGTGGGTCAAGACCAGGTAACTTTACGAACAGGCAAGCAGGCTAACCGAAGGACTTGTCAGTTTGTCTTGCAGGCTTTGTTAGCTTTATTTGGTAAGTTTTGAAACATTTCAAGGAATTTTAAATATAATCTATCTCAATATTTGTATGACCTTACAGACACTCAAGAGGCACCAAAAACTTTAGGCCTGGATTCTTCTAGCAGCTGTGAATCCTTGATAGAGGAAACCTCTGCCGATATTACTTTAACAAATTCTAACACCATCATAACAGCTATGACTTCCACGCCTCACCAGAATTTGTCTTTAGATACAACAAAAACACTTAATATGGGCTTAACTTTACCTCCTTTACCTATAAACCGTTCTCGCTTGATAAGTAATGGCAGTGGAGCCTTTATTTCCTACGTACGACGCAGAGGAGAACCAGATGGTGGTAGAACCGATAATGAATCTACACCCGCCAGCGCATCTGGTAGTTCTAGTATCCTATATCCGACCTTGGACTCTAGTTTAAATAATACCACTGATAGTGAGCTATCGGATGGTTATATATCCCAATCTCATATAACGAAAACTAATAATTGCCGTTTAGGTCCCTCTACATTGAGAGGACCTATAAGAGTTTCGCGGCCTGGTGGAGGAGGAGAAAGTGATGCTGCTTTTACACCCAGTCCTCCAGTGACAAATCAAAATCCTGTTGACCCCAATGTTTCCCTGGCCTTAGCCCATCAAACCAGAATACGCAATTTATATTCCGGCAGTGGTCTAGGTTTTTTGGGAGACAATGTTATACCCGAAATGTCGGCTGTACCCAATAATACCAACAGCCGCAGACCAGATAGTTCCAGTTCAGCAAGTTCAACCACAGATTGGGAGGGTTCGGGTCATGCTACAGTATTAAGAAGAGGAGGGCTAATGCCTCCTCTACCGCCACCACGGCAAAATATGCCTTTAGTAGATAGTTTAAGGCCCCTAGCACCAATGGCTCCTGTTTACAATAATTTAGGACAATCTGTCGCACCTGCTTTGCCCGGTAATACCACAGGAACTCTAGACTCCAATAGTAGTGAATCGGACTTCGAAAGGACCTTAAAGATGGGACAGATGTCTCACTTCCGATTAAAACCTAAAATCAAACTCGGAAGCGCCCAAACTTCAGTGGCCGCTAGAGTAAACAAAGAACATGCTTTATTTATGGATCGTTTAAGCGTAAGGACTGAAGTTAATACTTTAGCGTCGTCTGCAACAGTGACAGCGTCATCTTCGTTAACAACAAATAATACAGCTGGTAGTAGGAAACCCATTAATTTGCCAGAAGATGATGACAATGCCTTGGTATTTAATGCCTCAAACTTATACTTTTCACAAGCTGATAATGATTTATTGCAAGAAGCTAAAAAAGATTTAAGTTCAACTAGTGCCAACAGCATAAATAGCCCGACAACACAAGGAGCAGTAGCTAAGGAAGTAGTTAAGACTAACCAAAAAACCATACAAGATTCCATAATGCGCCACATGAATAGAGAAATGACTCCAACTATTTCTGAAGTCTATCACGAACGTAATCTCGGCTTGGGTTTAGCTCCACCTTTATCCAAATTATTGTTAAGTAAAAACTACGATGAAACCGAAAGTTGTAAAACCGCACAATCCAATACTAGCGCTTTGAAAAGTTTAGTAGAAGCTGTCAGTGAAATGGAACTTAGTGGAGCCTCTTCTACTTCCTCGGTGAGTACGGCCAATACCAAAACTTTAAACACCCAAAGTTCTAGTTGTAATACTGCACCCAAAGATGTCTGTTCGATATGTGGCGAACCGGCAGATATAATATGTCGCTGCAAGGCAGCAACAGTACAAAAGAAATCTAATTTAAAACCCTGGCTTAGCAATGTTCCCTCTAGTATTGTCAAGGCCAGTGACCTCACAACTGCTGATAATTTGGAGAGACAACATAAGATACGTACCAGTGTAACAAGTACTATAGCAAATTTAAAACGGGCACCCAGTCCTTTTAATGAATTTTGTCGCCGGGACGAGGGTGATGGCCGTTCTGTGGCAGATTCACAATGTAGTAGCAATTATAAAAATATCAATGTCTTGAAAAGTGATGCAACGCAACAGACGAATAATGTGGTGAATAGAAAAGTGTAAAAGGAAAGGAACTATTTTTTGTTAATTCAATTAAAATGTTTAGATTCCTAAAAGTAAAAAGCTTTTAAAAAAACTAAACTAAGCTAGAAAAAAAGTTAATATTTTATTTAAAGCTCTAACCAAGCTTTTATATTAGTCTTCCTCCATCTATTATAATAAGTAATACTAGTACTAGTAGTAAATTTTTAATCGAACAGAAAGCTTAGAAAGCTTTCAAGACTTTTTTATCCAGTTTTTGTGTTGATTTTAAAATCTATTGGATATCTAACAATCGAATAACGTAAATATTGAAGAAAAACATTTAAAAGCTTTTAAGCTCGATTGTTTTCGAAGCTTTTAAACAAACTAAAATTTGAATCTTGATGTTAAATAAAAGCTTTTACAAATTTTTTAAAAGCTTTTTAATTAAAGTCGCATTTACTTCCAAAAATGTAGTCAAGAGTTCTCTGAAAAGCATTTAAGCTTAATTTGGAAAAAAAATAAAGTTTTGTAATTTATTTTAAAGTTTTCTGTTTTTTAATTTTTGCAACTTTAAAACTTTTATATTCATAATTCTTTTATAATTCATGCATATATAAAAATAATTTTATGTGTATAAAACATTAAAGGAAAATACTCGTATAAAAGCTAGTTTTAAATAATTTTAATTATCAATTATTTTATTTTATTTTGTAGTTAGTAAAATAGTTATTGTTTTTTTCTATTAATTTTTCATTTAATGTAATAAATATGTAAAGTTATTGAAATATTTATTTAAATTTTGTATATCATTAGAAATCAATGCAATATTTATGGTATTATAAATCTTTGTATTTAAAAATGTATAGTTACTTTTAATATATACATATAAATATATTTAATTATTAAAAAATTTATAAAAAAAAATATATATATATTATTTTACCTTTTCAAATCATTTTTTTTTTTTTTTTATTTGATTTATAAATCTTTTTTCCATTAAATCAAAACCCAGAACTGATAATCTTTTAATGTTTAAAGTATATTGTATATTTAGTACATAGTATTTTTTTTAATTGTATGAAATATTAAATTAAATACATAAATAGTTTTTAAAATTTTATTTGTCGTAAGTTTTAATACTAGTTTCACACTTAAGAAATGTGAAAGGGAACAATATCCTGAAAAAAAAAAATTTTTAAATTTCCAGGAATTTTATGACAGCAAGTTTAGAAAAATTTTTCACAATGTGTAGCCGTCTTTGATGGTTTCTAGTCACATTAAAATGCTTTATAATTAATTCCCTGTTAATACCGATATTCTGCTATTTTATGAATTTTTGATCGTAAATTTATGAATTTTTATGATGTGTTAATTTTTTTCTACTATTAAAATAATATAGTCGACAATTTTTTACCAACTATTTTACTTCGGTCCCACTGTGCACAATAAAAAATATATTTGTTAGATATTGACCTCTTTTTTTATTCTCTTAATTGACAAAAGTTAGCCAAACCTTCAAATTGTTAGTGGGAACATTTAATATCAATTTATTTTTTTATTTCAATAGTGAAAAATAAGAGTTTCATTTGTTTATATTCCAATTCCATAAACAAAAATAAAAAATAGACATATAGTCTCCTAAAATGCAAAAGGGCGTAAAAACAAAAAAAATTCGAAATTGAGTTTTTGATTGATTTTTGTTCGTTTTATTAACCTAAGAAATTTAAGATCCCTGCGATCAAAAATTGCTTTTTTATTAAAAACATTCAAACGCCAAATACATCTTGTTATTGACCTTGTAAAGTTTTTTGCTTCTCCTGTGACGATATGGATGTATTTTTACTTGGTTTGTTTTTATAACAATTAGAATTTTTTTGGGTACATATGCAATTGTTGATTTGATAAGATATGGTATCAAATATTTTCCTAATAGATATAGAAATAGAAGTAATAACACAATAAAATGATAAAATTATTATCATGTAAAAATTGTTTATATGAGGAATTTTAATCGCTTAATCGTTAATTTAATAAAAAACTGACGAATTGATAAGAAAATAAATTTTAAATTGTGTTTTTACAAATATGTATAGTATACTTAACTACTTAATGTTGAACGCGTGAAGGGTGTTTTTTAAAAGCCCGATAAAACTTACGAAATGGTTAACTGTCAGACGACTTTCACACTGTGCTCACTTTTTAACATTTAGGATCGATTCTCGATTCGAAAGCAATTTTATTTCAGTCGATACTGAACGAATCGAAATTATTTTTTCAGTATTGTGAAACTCAAATGAATTCTTTACAATAACGAAAAAATAATTCCGATTCGTTCAGTATTGACTGAAATTCAAATGATGCTAATTTAACTAAGTATGTATATTTTTTATTTATTTAAAAGTTTGAGATCAATTTTAACAAATATATATTTAATCTAAATTTTACATATAACACAACTAATAAAAGTCCACGTTTTTAATCAAACTCTAGAAACCACTTAAGCTATAATTTCCAAAAATCGCATTTTACAACATAAAAAAATGTATTAAAATTATTCTTAAAACTAAAATTCCGCTTCCGCAGAATAATTAAAAAAAAAATTGTTTACCCACAGTTTGACTTTAATATTGAAACGAAATTAACAATCAAACTTAGTCCAAACCTTATCTTTAGCTCCTAAAGAAAAAGCAATTAAATTTCCAATTAAACAAAGGAGCATGCAATTAAAATTAAAATACAATAATAATTAATAAAAACAAACCATAAAACTAATTAATTATGTAGAAGAGAGAGGCTACATTTTGAAAAAATTTAAAATATTTTTGGAAAGTTCACAAAAAAGGTCAAATACGTTTTAAAATTTGTCAGTTTTTGTGAAGTCTATTATCAATTAAATTTATATAAATCACATGTAAAGGAGGACAACACAATCTAAAAGAAAAAACAAAATGTTTGGCACTTATTTAAAAAATAAAAAAATACAGTACGACAAGTCAAAGATTTTTCAAAAACCTACACCAGCTCCTTATTATTAATTAGCTTGTAATATCTTACCTACGCTGCTGTAAAGCAAGCAGCATCTGCCAGTAGCCGAATTTTTCCCTTAAGGTGAAAAATCAGCGTTTATGCTGACTTTTAAGGTCTTCCTTCCAGAGAATAGCCGAAGGCGCACGAAGCACAATTTTGGTACTCTATTCCGTGGGCCCGTTCAAATTTTGTAAGGAAACGGTTGATCTACCCAGCAAAAACATTTTAAGAACAACTACCTTCATATCGACTGCTTTTTACATTTTTGAAATAAGTATTGAAATAACTATAAACATTTTAAATTGTTCAGTGATGGAGGCGCAAAGTTGATAATTTAAAATTCATTCATCGGAATGTCATAATAATGTTAAATACGTTTAGTAGTGCGCCAGGTTTCTTCAATTGTACGCAAACAGGAGACTATTTTTAATAAAATTTGCGCTAAATTCAGATTATATATTCCCGTTCGTAATCCTTTTTTAATTCCTTCATTTTCATTTAAATAGCGAGCGAGCTGATCTGGCAACTTTAATTTTAAAAAATTTCTCAACGCAAAAAAAAGTTAAAAAACTTTAATAATTTTTTGAATAATACCAGGCACACAGAAATCAGCAGCAGGATTTTTTTAAAAGTACAAAAATTTAGCGCCATAAGATATGTAATGGTTTTTAATTAATATACAAAAATATTCTTGCGATGCAAACCCTGCAAAATTGAAAAAAGAAAACAAGGTAACTCAAATACTTTTTAGCGCCTAAAAATATGTGAATAATTTTTTAATAAAAAAAATTTATTTTAACTAATTCAACCTCCTGCTGAATTCTGTTCGCCTATTATTTTCATAAAATTTTTAAAACGTAAATTTTGTTTTTAAAAAAAGTGTTGCCAGATATTAAAAAAAAGTTTTAGAGAAAAAAAGACCCATAAATATTCTTCACACATCCGGATGTTTTTCTGGTCTTCTAGGTGGAGGGGAGGGAAACTACAAATATAATAAAAAAAAGGAAAAAGTTAGTTAGTAAGTTAGACCCCTAAGGGGACTCCTAGGCAGGTATGGGACTTATTCTTAATTATATATCAAGTCTTTGCTGACTTTTAAGGTCTTCCTTCCAGAGAATAGCCGAAGGCGCACGAAGCACAATTTTGGTACTCTATTGGGTGGGCCCGTTCAAATTTTGTAAGGAAATGGTTGATCTACCCAGCAAAAACATTTTAAGAACAACTACCTTCATACCGACTGCTTTTTATGTTTTTGAAATAAGTATTCATATTCATATATGCACAAAATAGTACTAAGCATACAACTGAATATTGTATGCCCGTAAACTTTAAGAGCTTCTCCTGCAAAACTCACTTTTTCGACTTAGCATGTTTTGGAATTGAGCTGTCGATATGCGACAACTCCATAAACGAATTATCTTTCACAGATAAAAGCTACTCGCAGCATTACATTAAACCAATTTATAAAGTACTTTCTGAAATGTGCGTAGCTAAGTTGGCGAAAGCTGAATACTAAAAAAAATCAACTGGGGCTTTTAACGAGCATGGAGTAGACGCTGTTCATAGCAGCCTGGGTGTTAATCACAGTTCAGCCAATACTTACAACATAAATTATCAGTAACTCATAAATATGATATCATCATTGCATATATAAAAAGATATCGTTGCAGCATTTGCGTCAGCATTAGTGACCGTTTAAATTGGCCAATGTGCGTTGACGCAGTATCAAAAAAAAATAGCTTGAACTGCGCACACTGGTTCATATTTTGAGAAGGCGGCCAAAATTATTGTTATTTTATGTTCTCCAATTTTCAAATTATTTTATTCATATAAAGTTTAATACTAGTAAACCTCGGGAGCCAAAAATGTTAAACCTATTCACTCTAGCAAAAGTCCGTAAACGGCCTCCGCATTTTACCTTTACCTAATGGTATTTATTGGCGCTCCCAAGAGTTGCTCGTTACCATCATAAGTGACTACGGCCCTATGCTCCTTGCAGGAGTAAAAGGAGCCAATATATATCATAAGTGACTACAACAGGAAGTCGCTGAACTTTTCTCCACTACATTATGCATTTTTCATAAAAAAAACTGTAAAAAAAAATTTACGAATGGAGAATGGACAGAGACCTAACCGCTATGTTATAAACATGTTGGAAATGAAAAATAAAGTGGGGTAGGTCATACATTTGACCAGTCTACGGGCATCCTAGGTACTGCAGAGGGCAAATTTAAGAATATCCCTCCTAAGAGGAAAAGTGGTAAGGGGAATATGGCTGTAAAAATTAAACTATAAAAATTTTAAATTGTTCAGTGGTGGAGGCGCAAAATTGATAATTTAAAATTCATGACCTAAAACTCCGAAAATATTGTGTTAAAATTATGAAAAAATATAGTGACGAAGTCGAATCAAAACACGGAGTTCCACAAGGATCCAAACTAGGTCCTCTATTATATCTAATATATGCAAACGATTTGCTAAACACCCTCGAAAACTGTAACACATATGCATATGCTGATGATACGGCAATCGTAGTGAAAAACCAAAACATTGAAACAGCCACAAAAATCATGCAAAATCAACTGGATAACGCATCGAAATGGTGCCACGATAACGGTCTAGTCATCAACGCATCAAAAACAAAACTAATGCACATTAGACAACCACATCTTAAGCAAATTAGCATTAAAATCAAATACCACAACATAAATTGCATACACCACAAAACAAACAATAATAACGACCAATGCAACACAACTATTGAATTAGTAAACACGTATAAATACTTAGGTGTTTATGTGGATAACACGTTTAAATGGAAAGTCCATATACAAGAGCTACGAATGAAACTTCGGAAAGCTGCTTTCTCTTTATACCACCTAAGCTACGCGGCAACAAGTACGGTACTGCGCCAAGTCTACTTCTCACTTGCTGAATCTTACATACGTCACGGCATAGCGGCCTGGGGAAATTCTTCCCACTGTAAGAGTCTCCAGCAGTCTCAAAACAAATTGCTAAAAATACTATACAAAAACCAAGAAAATACAATCAGCAACCCCAACCACACTGTCAACAGATATAGCAACGATCAGCACCAATTAAATCTATTAAATAATAATGTAATTAACCGCACAAGTACTCGCAACATTCAAAACTCATACACACACAATACTAATAATAACAACTCGGCAATCAGAAGCAACAATATATCAAAAAACCTACCACGCCTACTTAATGTACTTAATGTCAAAAATATATATCGACTAACAATACTGACTGATTTAAACGACTCCCGGCTTCTACAAACTATAAACCATCGATACAATACTCGACTTCGTTCTGATAATAGATTCAAAATTGAAAAAACGAGAAACAGCTATGGTGACAGAACCTTGAAAGTTATACTTCCTTCCATCTATAATGAAATGCCAACACAACTATTTAATACAACGGATAAGTCGAAGGCCAAGAAACTGTATAAAAAATTTTTTATAACGTCCCAATAATCCCATTAATATTATTTATGAATATTTAATTAATTATTATTCAATTTATCCATATAAATACTTAAACATTAAACATTAAATATGAAATGAAATCTCTTAGAATATTATCTACCTGCAGACAAGCCACAAGGCTTCGCGGGTGTTTAGTTAAATTAAGAATGAATGTTTCTAACTTTAAGAATGAATATAATAATAAATAAAAAAAAAAAAAAAAAAAAAAAATTCATAGGAATGTCATAATAATGTTAAATACGTTTAGTAGTGCGCCAGATTTCTTCAATTTTATTTCTATCGACGCAAACAGGAGACTATTTTTAATAAAATTTGAAAAATCTTGTTGCGTTAAATTCAGATTATATATTCCCGTTCGTAATCCTTTTTTAATTCCTTCAATTTCATTTAAATAGCGAGCGAGCTGATCTGGCAACTTTAATTTTAAAAAATTTCTCAAAGCAAAAAAAAGTTAAAAAACTTTAATAATTTTTAAAATAATACCAGGCACACAGAAATCAGCAGCAGGATTTTTTTAAAAGTACAAAAATTTAGCGCCATAAAATATGTAATGGTTTTTAATTTATATACAAAAATATTCTTGCGATGCAAGCCCTGCAAAATTGAAAAAAGAAAACAGGGTAACTCAAATACTTTTTAGCGCCTAAAAATATGTGAATAATTTTTTAATAAAAAAAATTTATTTTAACTTATTCAACCTCCTGCTGAATTCTGTTCGCCTATTATTTTCATAAAATTTTTAGAACGTAAATTTTGTTTTTAAAAAAAGTGTTGCCAGATATTAAAAAAAGTTTTATAGAAAAAAAAAAAAAGTTAGTTTTTAAATTAAAAACTCTTAGCAATTTTTTACTTTTTAAATTGTGGGTTTATTTTACAAAAATGTATTGAACTTTATGAAATTAATAATTTTATTTGGTTTGTAAACATATTTCTTTCTTAATAAAATATTTTAAAAGCCTTATTTGCAGTATTTTTAATTAAAACTTTATAAACAATTATTTTTTATTCTTCTATTAAGTTATTTAATTTTAAACACTTTATTAGAATTCTGTTTAAAATTTAATTTGCAAAAAATATTTATCTAATCCTTATTGTTTCCAGTTTTTAACTTTTATCTCTTAGTTTTATGACCATAATGCAGTTCAACATGAATTCTTTTTTAGACCCATAAATATTCTTCACACATCCGGATGTTTTTCTGGTCTTCTAGGTGGAAGGGATGGAAACTACAAATATAATGAAAAAAAGTTAGTTAGTAAGTTAGTCCCCTAAGGGGACTCCTAGGCAGATATGGGACTTATTCTTAATTATACATCAAGTCTTTATTGACAGATTTGTATGAAGCCCACTTAAGAAATGGAGACAGCGGATAGGTATGTCAAAAACAAATGTTGGAGATGAAAACTAAAGTGAAGTAGCCCATAAATTTGACCCGTCTATAGGCATCCTAGGAGCTGTGGATGCTAAACTTTTAAAATTTCATAAAACTTTTAAACTTTGTATGGAGCCCCCTGAAGTAGTGGTGATAGGAGGTAGGTGTGTTAAAAAAAAATGTTAGGGACAAAATTATTGGGGGCCGGCTTCACATTTCATTCTTCTAGGAGTGACAACGCAGCATTTATGGGACATTTTGTGAATTTTTTGCATTTTCCTTCAACTTTTACTTCCATTCAGCGGTCTTTTGCACGCACCCCACCTGCCCCAGTTTTGACCTCATGCATTTTTTCCGAACCTAACAAGATAAGCAGCATTTTGAAATCTTGTTGCTAAGAGTATCCATATATGTATTACGTTGTCAATGCTATTGTACGTATTGTACAACTAAATAAACTAAAAAAAAATTATCTTAATTTTTATTATTTTTTCAAAAAAAGTGCTCCTTATCGTGTTATATAAAATTGCGAGATTTTTTTTCAATGTCAAGAAAAATTTCAGAACATTTTTTGCGTTTGCTACAAACCTTCACATACAATAAAAAAATCAAAGTCGTACTAAGTTGAATACTAAAGAATTTAAAATTCTGCAACAAGATCTTAAAACTCAAAATTCTTATCAATTTACAATTACTTATTAACAAATTAAAACGTTTATTTTATAAATATGCTTACATACATACACTGTCTCAAACAATTGTCCGTACCCCATACAACTGAAGAAATATTTGATTATAATTCGAAAAATAATTGACCGATTCGAGTGAAATAATTTGTTTTAAAAAGTGCAACTATTGTTTATAACAATTGCAAAGTAATAATAAAATAAACATGTCTCCTTACTATTTTATACAAAAAACAAAAAAAAATGTCAAAAAATTAACTCAAAAAATTGTCCGTACGGCACAGTCTAATATAACGGTTCTTTAATTTTTGTTATTTTTATAAAACCAGATCACTCTCTAGAGAGAAATATAGATTTCTCTAATATAACGGATCTTTAATTTTGGAAGTTGACGTACAATTAGACAATTGCACAGTCTCATAAAGTGGTTTGTCTGAATAGTGCTTTTTAATAGTGTTTAATATGAGTTCAAATGTTAAAAATCTTACTAAAATTCCTATTGCCATCAAAGAATTGATTATTAAACTTCACAATGAAGGCAAAAGTTATCTTGAAATCGCTAAAAATGTTTCTAGACCAAAATCATCCGTGCAATATGTGATACAGAATTACAAGAAAACAAGTTCACTCTTAATTGCCCCAGGAAGAGGTCGAAGAAAAATCATAGACGCTCGATTGGGAAGAAAAATCGACCGAATGGTAATGCTAGATCCAAAAACAAGTGCAGTGGAAATAGCTCAAAATGTTAAAAAATATGAAAACGTTACATTAAGCGCCCAAATGGTACGGAACTTTCTGCATGATAACCAATATAAAGCATGTGTTCCACGAAAAAAACCCTTTATATCAAAAAAGAATGTAAAACAGCGCTTAGATTATGCCAAAAAATATGTAGAAAAGCCGGACGAGTTCTGGAAAACAGTAATTTTTACTGATGAAAGTAAATTTAACATTTTTGGATCGGATGGAAGACGATTTGTGTGGCGGAGAGAAAACACCGCGTTGCAGTTAAAGCATCTTAAAGCAACTGTGAAACATGGTGGTGGCTCGGTGATGGTGTGGGGTGCAATGGCAGCTGGAGGTGTGGGAAATCTCGTGTTTGTGGAAACCACTATGGACAAATATAGCTATTTGAATATATTAAAAGAAAATTTAAGAGCTAGCGCCACTAATTTGGGCATATCAGATGATTATCGTTTCCTACACGACAACGATCCAAAGCACACTTCAATGGTTGTGCGAGAATGGCTGCTCCATAACGTTAAGCAAGTGGTTCCTCATCCTCCCCAGAGCCCAGATTTAAATCCCATAGAGCATCTATGGGGTATTTTAGAAAAAAAAATTCGCCAGCATAAAATAACAAATAGGCAAATGCTAAAAGATATCATCGTTCAAGAGTGGCGGAATATTTCTACAGAAACCACAGAAAAACTGGCTTTATCAATGAAAAATCGCTTAAGAGACGTAATTACTGCTAAAGGATACCACACTAAATATTAAGGACATTTTAAACATGCATAAATATGAACATACTATGTTAATTTTTTTAAAGGGTACGGACAATTTTTTGAGTTAATATTTTGAACTTTTTTATATTTTTTGTTAAAAATAAAAGTGAATGTTTTTTTTTTTACTATTAATTAGCAATTTTTATAACTACTTCTTGGACTTTAAAAAACATTTATTACATTCGAATTGGGTAAGTATTTTTCGTATTATAATCAAATATTTCTTCAGTTTTATGGGGTACGGACAATTGTTTGAGACAGTGTACATATTATTTATTAAAACTAAAAAAAAATAAATTATTTTAATTAATTTATTGGCAAACGTTTCTTCTCTTATATTAAGCTCAAATTCAAGTTGAACACAATCATTAAATTTTATTGCACGTGCCGGAAAAATCGGTTACGAAGTCATAATAAATGAAAAAAAAAAAATACAATTGATAAGAGAAAAATTATTTCAGATGTATGAACATTAGAGTGGTCCAAAAACACTTTTTACGAGCTTTTGTTTGTTTTAACTTGCCTGATAATTGTATGGTAAGTTTTACTTTAAACATTCAATAGAGACTCTAGAAAATTTCTCCGTGGAGCACTGCATTCCCACAATCTTATATTGTAAAAACCTAGCTAAGAAATTTATAAACGATGTATCTTTTCCTTAGTTTGAATATGCACGTCAAATGAAGCTCCCGAAAGGCGGGTTTTGAACCACTCTAATCTAGACAGACAACTTTTCTTCATAGTAAAAGACTATAAAACAATTTATATTGGAAAAATACTTCTCGATTACAATTAATTGATTATTATTTATTAGGTATGTAAATATATTTTTAAATTTTATTAAAACTTTTTGCATTGCACTATTATGGCGTTGTTGACGTATGAAAAATAAGCAGTATTATAAAGTAATGCGTTATTGAATTTGTAAAACAACTTTGAATAAATTAACAAGCTAAGCATCAATACCATTATTGTTAAAAAAAAAAGTTGTCAGACTGATTCCAGTTTTTTTAGCTTTGAGCTTTTGCATCTCACTTGTACCGGTTCAGTTCAGTGCACCTTTAACTAGGCTATGACTATGAGAGCAGCTTTTTGCAATGATATGCCTTGAGATCCTTTTATTTTTTTAATATTTTATTTAATAAAAGTTAAAAATACAATTACAAATTATATTCTAACTAAATTAACCGAGCAATAGTAAGGTAGACCTCCAGCCCGTTGTCACTGATAGACTAGCTTACTACCACTGATTTAAGAAGAATTTATTTATTTAAGAAAAAAAAAATTGTAACTTCTACAACAAAACATCAGTCTTAAACCAACTAGCCTACCGTAGCACGCGGGATCCTTTTAGAGCTAAAAGCTTAAACCAAAGTATATGCTTAAAATATTAAGCATTCTAAGCATTTGGGATTCGAATCCAGCGCAACTGGCCTAGTAAGAAAATAGTTAGGATTCCCAACGTGGACCAATCGCCATAAAATATTTTTATTGTTGTTATAGCAAGTAATAGCACATTGAGCTGCTTTTAAAAATCGGCACCTAACGTGGCGCCTTCTTCCTCGCGATTTTTGGTATATACCACACTCCAAGTGAATTTGAAAAGAGCCTTTCCAATAATCATTCTAGAAATTATAGAATCCTGGGGACTGCTGAATCCTGTACTAATTTATAAGACTCTGGTCTGCTGAAATTTTTTTTTAGAGATCTATCAAAATAAAGACCAAAAATGCTTAAAGTATTGGCTGGACCTACATACTTATATTTTCCGAGAGTGCCACGACAAGAGATGAGTAAAGAATACACTCAGGTCTCGTTTTATGCGAATATTTTCATGCGGATTCAAATTTATGCGATTTTTAAATCAGCGATTTTTTTTAGAATTGTAACGGATTTTGAAATCTTAGATGTTTTTAAGCTTTTTTATCGTTTTTTAATTAAACCAAGTTCGCAGCAGTGATATAATCGTTATAGTTTGTTTTATTTTGAGTTTTTTCTATGCATAACCGATTCGTATGTATGAGTGTTTTTAAACTTATGAAGAGCACATAATTAAATTTTAACAAATGGGCTATTCACAAGGTGTGCTATCAAGTCATATCGTCATAATGTCCTAAATAATACTTTACAATTGTTTAAAAAAAATATTGTTGTGTTTAAAACAAAATAAAAATGTTAATACTGTGTTCATTATTTCGTCGTAACTGTACATTAGAAATCTAAATTATAAGCGCTTGCCCACAGCAGTCATATATATTTCTTGTAATTATTTTAAGACATATGACTTTACAACTTCATGACTACCTTGTGAATAGCCCAAATATAATAAATACGCCGAAGGCTTATTTCGGTAAAAATAAAATCAAAAAATTAGGCTGAAGTTAGAAAAAAATTAGGACTAAGTTGGAGAAATTTTGATTTAAATTAGTTTCCGGTTTTGCAAATGCAAAATTTTTTCGCAAAATAATTTAAAAAAAAATATTTTTGAAAACGGCAACACCCGTAATCGCGTAAACTCGACAAATAGACATCATAGGAAAAAATATTTCGCACCCTTATTCATATCTACTAGAACTATAGTTATGCCAAAAAAAAAAAGAACTTCAATAAAATTTTGGGTTGTCCGCTTTACAAATAATGCCCCAAATACACTTTTGTTAATTTTTTTATGCGATTTTGTTTTGATTTTTTAATTAAAATTTTAATTCATGCGGTTTTTTGGAACGAACTATTAGTTTTTTAATGGAGCTAGAGTATCGTTTTATGCGAATTCAATTTATTTATACTGTAAAATATCAGTCACTATGGCTAATCTTACACGGAAAACAAGACCTGAGAAACACAACCTTAACGCTTTTTAATTTCGTATAGACCATTATTTCCACTATTATTACAAGCATGTCAAAATTAGCCAACCTTTTACGTCCAATTGATTTTTTGACTAATTTAGAAGAAAACGAACTGCACCCTTAAATTGATAGTGATTCGGATGCCTGAAAACGCGATTATATAGTTGAACTTACATTAAAAACTTAGTCTAAGTACTTAAAATAATTCTTCACACAAAAATGCATCGCTCGTATGTTTTTCAATCTTCAAACGTGTTGAAACTATAGAATTACGTCTATATAATTCACTTCAAAAAGAAGCTTGACCTTCACTGCCGTTTTTACGTATTTATTTCGCTTAGTGATCTAAACAATTAACGCATTTAGGAAAAATTTCTGATCAAGGCTCCTGATAAAAGGTGGAAATGAATTAACATCGTAAAACCGAATTAACTTTGTTTTCAATTTTAAACGATTTTAATTAGATTATAATAAAATGTTTTTTACTTAAAATATATGGCTATAAAATTTGATGAACTTTTTAGAAAACATACATTTAGAAAAATACACTTAAACTAATTTTTGAAAAAAAAAAAAAACATAATTGCGTTTTGTATAAAAAGGGAATATAAATCATCAAACGGATAATAAAAATGAAATTATTGACCAACTTTTATGGTTGCTTATAATGCTAGGGTATTACACAAATAAGGAGCCTGCTCCAAAGTCACCAATTGACCTAAACTTTCGTATAGAAAGCATGAGCTGCTTCTGAGTACTAGGGTCTCCTCTAGTAATCAATCTATATAATTAATGGTACTACATTCTACCAAGTCGGATCGAGTGGTTTTTCAAAAGACAAACCGGTTAAAATGGAATGCACATGGTAATTGTGACCTAATAGGAAGCCGAAAGTTTTCATAATCTGCTCCCGAGTACAAGGGTCTCCGCTAGTAATCAATCTGTGCTATAAATGGTACTCCACTCTACAAAGTCGGATCGAGTTATATATGTATATGGTTTTCCAAAAGACAAACCGGTTAAAATGGAATGCATATGGTAATTGTTAAAACGTAAACCAAACCATTAGAACGGCCTGATTGCTCTTAAAAGTTAAGGGCAACGATACGCTTCGCTGCTTCCTCGCCTAGAGCGGT
The DNA here is from genome assembly GCA_963931875.1 of Pollenia griseotomentosa. NCBI lineage: Eukaryota > Metazoa > Arthropoda > Insecta > Diptera > Polleniidae > Pollenia > Pollenia griseotomentosa. The sequence continues at coordinate 182,249,639 of OZ007563.1, read as the reverse complement.
CAAACAAATGATATTACGACTAGGAATGCATTTTTTTTTATAATCTGGTAGCAATTTCATGGCGGCGCATATGTCCGCCGCGGATATTAGTTACATGGGATGGAATTCGATGAGTCGAATTTTTGACTACTGTTTCCAACAATGGCTTCAATGCTGGCTTGAATATTGGCTTCCAATACTTTAAGAGTTGCTGGTTTGTCGGCAAAAACCACGACTTAACATAGCACTATAAAAAGTAATCCAGAGGCTTTATATCACACCAAGAGAGGACCAGTGAACTGGACCACTTCTGGAAATACATTTGTCACCAAATTATTTTTGCAATAAATCGATTGTTAAGCGCGCTGTATGGCAAGTTAGTAGTTAGTTATTAATTAAAACAATTTAACGTCTTGTTGGAACCAAATGTCGTTGATGCTTAGCATTTTGAAAAAAATAAGGACCGATGATGCCGCCAACGTGTAAGCTACACTAAGCAGTCAATTTTTAATGGATGTAATGGTAATTCGTTAACGACTGAAGATTGTCTAAGCTACAAATGCGGCTATTTTGCTTGCTAACGAAGCCATTTATCAAGAAATAAACTTCATCACTAAACACAATTCTCGGATAAAAATGTTTATACTCGGCCAGTTTCAAATGAGACCAATCAGCAAAAATTCGATGCAAAAGGACGAAGAAGGACGATTGCTCACTAGACCGTTCATGTGCTCTATAAACCTCGCCAACAGTTTTTTTTAAGTAAATTTCCATAATTTGGAAGCGTTGTTCTAGCATTAATTTATAATGACTTGACAAACCTTACTGAACAAAATGTGAACACAGTTTGATATTCTTAGCTGTCAAACCATAGTTATCAATATCGTTAGTTCTCATGCAACTTAAAAAACACCCAATATAAACGTAAGAAGTATGAGTATATAAGGCCTCTCACAACTAAAACTTTAATCTCATTAAAATGGCAAATACACGTCGTTTTCTTTTTTTTATCTGGTTATATTGATCTGGATTATAAAGGGTTTTTTTTTATAAACTGACACAAGTTTAAATCATAAAAGGCGCGTAGAAGGCGCATACTGGAACAACAACTTTTCGCATTCTGACCATCATCGTTTTTGAAAACATATGGGCCAATGACTTCGCCAGCCCATAAAGCGCACCAACCAGAAATTTTCTGTGGATGTAATGGTGTTTCGATAAAAGCTTGTGGATTCTTCTCACTCCAAATGCAACAATTTTGCTTATTTACGTACCCATCCAACCAGAAATGGGCTTCATCAGAAAATAAATTTTGAATGGAAATTCAAAATCAATATCAATTTGTGCTTCAGCCCATTCGCCAAATTATTTTGATTGAATTGTCCTCTGGTGTAAGTCGATTCATAATGAAATTTCAAAGCAAACTAAACAAAAAGCAACTATCAGCTGTTAAATGGGTGCTCAAATAAAGCAGTGATGCCAACTCAAAGTTGTGACACTCTTAAAAAAACACCCTTTGCATTAATATAAATCTTCATCTGATTTGTGAAAATTGTGGCCCATAAAGAACGTATTTCCGAAACAACTTAAAACTTATTCGCAAAAAATTACTGATTTTAGTCCTTTTTTTAAATTTTCAATTGCTTTTAATTAAGTTTATAATCGAACAATTTTTATACACACATATTTTTCCAGTGTATTTGAATTGTTTTTGATTAATTATCGTGGTTCTGTGTTTAAATGATTAGAACCGTTATTTAATAATATTTTGTATTTTTTTTTTTTTTTTTTGCTTACTGTTACATATCAATTCATATAACGGCAAACGAATAAGTACGATGATGGGTGACGATTAATGCTCTCTTAAAAATTAATAATTTCGCTATAAAAACGCCGCATTTCTGTCGTGATTGTTTCAAAAGTGATTTAAAACTGTAACGTTTAACAACGGTGCAATCGTAAATGTATTAAATTAATAACAAATAAAAAAATAAGAGTGAGATTTTAAATTTAAAATAATTTTAAAAAATAATTTATAAAAAATAAAAATGCGTTTATTACAAAAGGTAAATAAAATTCCTTAAAAAGTTAAAATTTAAAAAAAAAAAACAAAAAAATGTAAACAAGAGTATAAAACAAGTTGAATTTTTATTTTCAATTAGAACCAAATTGATTTTATTGATCCTTCGGAATTATTACGCCCCGAGCCCAATTTTGCCGAAAAAAGTCTTTCAAAATTCCGCGACTATAGTGTGGACACAGCTGATCCCTTAAAAGAGCGTGTACGGCAAACTTATCGTCTTATGCACTTAAATCAAACAGTTGAATTTGTTAAAGGACGTCGTGAGAAATGGCTAAAATTTAATACCATGAAAGCCACTGTACGAGAAGCTCTCGAAAAACTTAACGATTTAATCGATGAATCTGATCCCGATATTGATTTGCCCAATATTGTGCACGCCTTCCAAGCGGCCGAGAGAGCCCGTGAAGAGTTTCCCGAATTCGATTGGCTTCACTTAACTGCTCTAATTCATGATTTGGGTAAAATAATGGCTTTCTATGAAGAGCCTCAATGGAGTGTTGTAGGAGACACTTTTCCCGTGGGCTGTGCTTGGAGTGACAGTATTGTCTATCGCAAAGATAGTTTTGAGGGTAATCCTGATGGTTGTGATGAACGTTATAAAACCAAATATGGCATGTATAAGCCCCATTGTGGACTGGATAATCTGTTAATGTCTTGGGGACATGATGAATACATGTACCAAGTGTTGAAACACAATAAAACGAAATTACCCGATATTGCCTGCAAAATTATACGTTTTCATTCTTTCTATCCCTGGCACAATAGTGGGGATTATATGCATTTGGCTAAACCAGAAGACGAGGAAACTAAAAAATGGGTTTTAATATTTAAGTAAGTATTGACACCACTTAAATTTATATATTCGACAGGCCTTAAATGGATAAAAGAGGGAGAAGTGTTCCGAAAATTAAAGGGGATGTGCTGGAAATCAAAAACGTAAAACGCAAGAATTTGGAAGTAGTTTTTAACACACTTTTAATCTAATTTTTGTTATAAAATTCTGTTTAATGGAGATATACATACTTATTTGTATAAAACTTGTCATAAAAGTCGTTTAATACAGAAATCTTATTAAAAAACGACTTCTAAAATTCTTGCGTTTTATATTTTCGATATCCAGCACACCCCTTTTAACTAGAACAAAATTAAAATAAGAACTAAACTTAAACTGAACTAAAACTTATTTAGAACTAGACTTGAACTGAATAAGAATTTTACTAGAACAGAATTAACACAGAATTAGTAATGGAATTTAAAATAGAATTGAACTTTAAATAAACTGAGTGTTACAAAAATATTTCACAAATTGATAATTTCTTAATTTTAATCATTTTTCCCCTTTCAGCCAGTATGATTTGTACACTAAAAGTGAAAAGATACCAGATATTGATGCTTTATGGCCCTACTATCAGTCTCTTATCGACAAATATTTACCCGGAATGTTAGAATTTTAATATTTTTCATAAATTATTATAAGATTTAATAAATATGTGTAATTAAAATTAAACTATTTAATGTTAAACAAAATTTAGAACTAATTAATTGAGTAAACATTGTTAACACTTACCAATTATATCCTCTTAGTAATAGTAAATTTTATATGTACATAAATAACTTAACATAAACTGTGATTTTAAGAAAAAATATTGTACAACAACAATAATAAAAAATCAACAACAAAAATAATTTATGAATTTTTTATTCAACTAGCTGTTAAAACTCGGTGTTAACCGGGGTCAAAATATCATGATATATGTAATCACAAAATCATGTTTCTTCGCAATAAAAATTTTTCTTGCGAAGCGCTAATAGGCAATTTCAAAAAGTAAGCGCACATTTATGCGCTACGCAACAAGACATACTGAGATGCAGTAAAGAAAGTAAACTAATACTTTAGAATTTAAAAAAAAAAAAATATTACATTTGAGAAGCCGCGACATTCCCTTACTACGAAGCAGGTTTGTAAGGGAGAATATTAAAGAATAACGGTAACAAAAATATATTGCTCCCAAATTGTCACTCGCCATATAAAGTGTATGTCTTCCGTAAGCGAGATGGTAAGCGAAATTTTAAAGTTTTTCTCTTACAAGCGTTGGAAGCAGTTTGGGATTGAAATCCAGCAAAATCGGTTCAGTAAGATAAGAGTTCTGAATCAAAATTAAAATAACCGCTTAAAAAATGTATATATTTGTTACAAAAACTAACATAAATAGTAGCAAAATACATATATTGATATAAGATTTTGAACATATTCGTTCTATCTGACTAGAAATCATACCACAAAATTTTGTAAAGATCGCTGCATAATTTACCATTGGCCTCATATAAAGCCCACTCTTAAAAAACACTTTAGTACTTGTATAACCGTAACGAATAACGCAATTGTAATTAAATTTGGTCCGTCCTAGTTTGAAATGACTAGAAATTAAATTTTAAAAAGATCGAACCATAATTTAACGTATGCCCCATATAAGGCCCCCTCTCAAAAAGCACTTCGGCACTACTAAAACCGAAACAAATAATGCTATTATACTAAAATGTTGCGAGTCATAGTTTTATAAGAATAGAAATCCAACTGTCAACTTTCGTTAAGATCGGTCCATAATTTAACATGGGCTCCTTTTAAACCCCGCTCCTGAAATATTCTAACTGTCAGTGGAGGGTATCAAGGATTTGGCACAGCCGAACATAGCACTCTAACTTGTTTTATTTTTTTATTTTTGTAGCTTCGAGCGTATCTGGTAGATGACTATACCATGTTCTACGATTATCCTGAGGCTATTTGCGTGGTCAATATAGGATCGACCAGCGCTGAATGGTGCCTGTTCTTGCCGTAGCACACCATAGAGTATTGTGGAAATTAATAGAATAAGAGCAAATTAATTATAGCAAGTAAGAAAGTATAGTCGGTGGCAGGCTGGCTAGCTGTCCATGTTAACCTTGAGTGCACATTACGGCTCACAATTTTAGAAATCGAGTCTTTGGGGCCATAAACCATCTTAATTTGTTGGATTTAGATTAAATTTGGTCCAAACTTATTTGAGTGCAATTTTTTGGAGTCAGTCCATTTCTGACCATAGCTCCCATACAAATACAATTCCCGAAAATAGCTTTTAATGTCACAACTTTCTTATAAATGTTGGTATTAACATAACAATTGGCGAGAATATCTTTTACGATATCTACTATGTCATGACAAAATGTTATGCTAGAAAATTAACCATTGGTCCTATTTAAAACCCCATCCTAAAATTACTTAAAGGCAAACAATTCTCATAAAGATAAAGATATTTAAATAATATTCTGCACAAAGGCCTTTAAATGAATCTTAACCTCATAACATAATTTTGTTCTGGCGGGTCCATGATTGCCCATGGGTTTCACATTTGCTTTTAAATGCTGTGGTGTAGGGTGTCTTGACCGACTATACACTGTTACTAGTTTAATACTTTGTATGCAAATAAAATTATTATTTTCATTGCGAATCAATGAAATATAATTTTGGTTATTATGGATATTTGGTAGAAAAACATCGAGGCAATTCTTTTCATAGTTGTTGCGAAACCGTTCAAGCTTCCTTCTATTCGTCATTTGGTATTAAGGATGTGATCAATTGCAGTTCATTAACAATTAATAATTATTCAATAATTATTGTGTTTTATAACTCCCTTCTGTTTTGCAAGGGAATTTTTTTTTCGGCAAAGAGTGGGAATTGTCATGCGGAATTTTTATTTGTGATAGGAGGAATGTGAAAATAGAAAAATTTCCCGCGGAATTTTTATTCGTGATTGGGCTGATATATGTACATACTTTCGATGTTTTTTATTTGTAGATAAGAGGCTATATTGTTTGTTGCTGTGATACAATATTTCTATTGTTATTTACTGTTGTGTTGTTTACATGATCGTTGACAATATATGTGTGGCTTACTCGTAGGCTGTTGTTGTTTACGTTTGCGTTGTTTACGTGTTTGTTGCTGCTTACTTGGTTGTTACTGTTTGAAGTTCTGTTGTTGTTTACGGGTGTGTAGGTTTTTAAGTGTATGCTGTTGTTGTTCACGTGTGTGTTGTTGTTTACTTATGTGTCGCTGCTTACGTTGCTGTTATTGTTTAAACTTATGTTGTTGTTTACGGGTGTATAGTTATTTACATATGTGCATGCTGTTGTTGTTGTTCACGTGTGCGTTTGTTACGTGTGAGTTGTTGTTTATGAGTGTGCTTTTATAAAAGCACATAAATATATTTACGGGTGTGTTGTTGCTCAAGTGTATATATATATCAAAGTATAATTTCAAAAGATTTTGTTATTCGTATATATTTTGTATATATTTTGTATAAGTATACTTATATGTCGCATTTAATGTAGTGTGGCCAACTATTTCAAATAAAGGTGTGTGGTGTGGTGTGTTGTTGCCCACGTGTGCGTTGTTGTTTACATTTGTGTTATTGCGTGTTGATCTTTTTGTACGTATGTGTGTTTATGTTTGAATGTGTCTTATTGTTAAGATTAGAGTTGTTTACCAGCATATCGGCGTTATCATGCGTATTGTTTATGTTACTACGTTTTTGGCTTGCTAATCATATTGTGATATTGTGTTTGTTATAAACTTTTACAGTATGTGGAGCTACCGCAAGATGTGATGCAATGTCTTAAATATAATTCTACTAGAAAAAATCCTGCTTGTTTAAGAACAGACAAGGTAACACTTAGTTATTTTAGTAAAAAAGGCTGTTAGGTGCTTTCCTTAGGTTTGTGCGAAAATTTTTGGGATTGTTAGCCACTTAAAGCTTTCGTCCACAAGAACATTGTACACCGAAGTATTTGACCAATAAAAATGGAGCTTTCAACGTAGCAGCTTTGTAAGGAAGAAACGTAAAAGTTTCGATTACCATGTCTTTTACGAAAGCAATGAATTTTATGGGACGAGTTCCCGCTTAAAAGCAATACATTATTTTACACAGAAAGAGCTTTATTCGGCGCATATACAAAATATGCTGTGTAGGCAATCATTATTGTAAAATTTAAAGGTTATTTTTCAAATTTAAAACAAAAACAAAATTATATGAAAAAAAACTTATGTATGAATTGATATTTATTGATTGGTGAAGTTGACCATAAATGAGGTTGATTGAAAACTACCCGAAATTGCAGATGACGGTTTTATTTTTAGATGAAATAGCTAACTGTACAGCCCTGAGAAGATCGCTAGATTCGGCAGTAAAAATTGATGAATAGTCTTTGAGGGTTCGGAGAATTAGGTTATTGCCGTTATCATCCACCACCGTGTGTTAGATTACAAGTGGACTTGGTTCCGTCTGTATAAATGAAATTCCACACATTGTTTTTATAAGACGTTTTCATTTCTGCTACAAGACTTAAAAATTCTTCTTTGGAAGTGCGATCTTTTTTAGTTTGGATAAGGATGAGTCGACGGAGATAGTGTTGAATTTCCAGGGAGGCTTGTCAGTAGTATTTTTAGAGTGTTGTAAGGAGATTCCTATTGCTTGTGCTAACTCTAAGGATTGGGCTATTGTAGACTTAATACGTTTGCATCTTCTGGCTGTAAACTGCGATGAGATATCGTTGTCCATTATGGAACTAGTGCTGGTCAACAGTTTTAGGATGATTTTGCTTTGATTTCTAGCACTCTGTTTTCTATGGCTGGGAGGTCGGCCTCGGTAAGAATATTCCTGACGGGGGTAGTTCTGTAGTCAAAAACTGATGCTCTAGCAGCCTTGTGATAAGCTGACTTTAAGATGTTAATTCTTGATTGACTGCTATTGCCATACAAGTACAATCCATAATCTATTTTGCTCAAAACGAGTGTTTTGGTTAAATATGTGAGTGTGTTAATATGGACGAAACTTTTTATTGCCAGATAATGTATAATATTGCCTCTTAGTAAAATCGACCTCTTTAAGTAAGTGCAGTGTTCTCTCCAGTTATATCGGTGCGAGAAAATGATCCCTAAGATTTTAAGTTGTTTAACATTTTGTATTTTAAGGTTATTAAACTGAATCGAATAGTAAGCATCACAGTTGTGTTTCCTACAAATGTGCAGTTTTTCGTTTTTTTAATGGATATTTTGCTGCCTGAATATTCCGACCATTCACTGATGTCTCTTACTGTACCTTCCAGAATAGTCGTTGTTTCATCATTTTTGTTCCTTTTACAAAGTATATATAAGTCGTCTGCATACAAGCAGTGATCAATGGACAGATTTGTGTTCAGGATTTTACTTACTTCGTTGAAGGCTATTTGAAATAGAACTACTGAAAGTGGCGATCCCTGTGGGATGCCGTTTTTCAGAGGAAATGTATCTGACGTGTATCCATTAACTCTTACTTTGAATTGTCTGTTAGTTAAGAAAGACCGAATAAAATTGAAGATTTTTGGGCCGATGCACCATGATTTTAAAACATTCAGTATGACGTGTGATCCTATCCTGTCAAAAGCTTTTACGAAGTCGACTGATAATACAGTGACATGGTTCTTCGCGGAGAGCGCATTGCAAATATAGTGATCAAGGTGAAGGAGAGCATCATCACAACCCCTATTAGCCTTAAAGGCTACTTGCCTTTTATCGACTAATTTTTTCTTTTCTATGAGCCAGGCGAGTCTTGTGGCAATTATTCTTTCAATAATTTTAGAAAAACATGGCAACAACGATATGGGGCGATAATCTGAGACAGAGGAGCAGTTTTTGCGATTGGTACTATGATGGCTAGTTTCCAAGAGTGCGGGATAATTCCGCTTTTAAAGATGGTGTTGTACAAATGTAATATTTTGAGTTTTGTTTTTAGTGTAAGAGGTTTGATCATTTGATATGTTATGCGGTCGAGACCAGGAGAGGTACCTTCAACTTTTTTTAAGCAGCTATTGAGCTCCAGGAGGCTGATTGGCTCCTCCAAACATGAAGAGATTTGATCAACTGTGTAGCTAAGCGATGCGTCTAATGACCGTTTCGCCGAGATATAAGAATCATGGAAGTTTTGCTCTGGAGAGAGAGTATATAGCCCATTCGCTTCCGAAATGATTTGCAATTTTGACCGGATCAATTAGGGTTACATTATTAGCAGTGACTGCCTTAATACTGACTGAGAAATTTCTTTGAGTTATATGATGAATTTTGTTGCAGATGTTTGAGATTGCGAAATTTAAAACTAATTAACCCTTTTACATGTAGAGGGAATAATTTTCCCACCAACTTTTCTTCATTGGTAAGGTAACTGATCAGTCGCAGTTGTTTTTTTTTTGATTTGGCAACATTAATTGAAAGGAATAAAGTATGTTTTCTTAACATTGTATGTGACAGATTATAAATATTTTTTTTGAGACGGTTCTTCTGTAAATTGAAAACAGGTGTTTTTGCAACTGCGAACGAAATCGGTATATATCTTCGAAATCTCGTGGTGATATATGGTAAGTTCTTCTACGTTTTATAGATTTATATTTAATATCTTAGAAAAGAGACATATCTTTTACTTATCTTCCACATTGCTTTCCTTGTGGGATTTTTCTTGGTGGGAAGAATATTCCCTCTAACCATGTTTGTTTTTTTTTAATACTATAGGTTGTCTGAAAATGAGCAAGAAAGTACTAAAAGAATATGAAATAGAGTTGGTGCTGAATGAGTTATACGGTTTACCATCAGATCCAGAGCAGTCTGAAGACTCAGGAATCGGACGAGGAAGAAATTGAACAATATATAAAAAGTGGACATGGTATTACTTTACCCGGTGGAGGCAGAGGGAATATATTTACCACCAATCAAAAACTAAAAAAAAAATTTTTTTTTTTATTTTATATTTTTAGTCATCAATAGTAACCCTAAATCAAAACCAGATTTTATTTATCCTATTCCGATCGCTATGACCGTAAAAGGGTTAACTGGATAATCATTTTAAACAATTACCAAAATTAAATCCGCATAGTAATTGTAAATTCAGCCCAAAGGAAACAACTCCCGGGGAATTTGTATTCATAATTGGGCTGATTATATAAATTACTAAACATAAAGAAAAAAATATATTACAACTCCAATAATAAAATATCAACAACAAATTATAATTTATGAGAATGTTCTCTTTGTCAAGCTAATAAGGCCTAAATTTCTTCAAAGTAAATAATATTCAATTTTTTATTGAATTTTATTTACATTGAAGAAATTTAGGCCTTATTAGCTTGATAAAAATAACATTCACAAGTTCATCACTCTGGCCAAAGAAACAACTACAACAATATAATTTATGAGTTTTTTATTTATAATTTTCTTGTTAATTTATATATGTAATTATGTTACTGCCTAAAACAACATAAAACAACATTTTACGTATTATTATTAAATGTTTCAGTATAAAGATTAGGGAAAAACCTTAAATATTTTAAAAATTACTTTATACATAGCCCCGGAAGTACTAATGATATGGGGAAACGGAAGTATTAATTTGTTACAATTTTTAATTATAAAAAACAAACAAAGAGATAAAATATATTTATTTATATCTTTGTCTCTTATCTTTATGTGAACGACTGCAACTGCTGTAATTGCTGCGACTGGGGGTATAAGATCTTTTGCATTTTTCTCTAAATCTTTCCTGCTCGCTTGAGACTGATTTGTTATAATTATCACGAGAATAACTACGGGATCTACTTCTATGACGATGTCTGTCCGAGTGATGATGACTGCGGGAAGGTGTTCTTGAAAGCGAACGCGATTTCGATCTGGAACGTTTCTTCGATTTCTTTTTACTTTTAGAGGATTTTTTGGATTTCGATTTTTTTGATTTATGGGATTTTGATTTAGATCTGCGTGTTGTATGAACTTCATCATTTTCTTCTTCGGCCTCATCGTCCTCATTGTTCGAGGAGAACATAGACTCTGTGGAAGGTGTGCGTTTTCGATAATGTCTACGCTTTTGTGTGGAACTTATTAAAACGTCTTTGGATATTGACCGTGATCTACGTTTTATGTACATTTCTCTTGGTCTCATTTCACTTATTAATTCAACTTCATCATCATCGGACACATTGACAGTGCCGCTTTTATGATGGGCCAATTCTCTATTTTTAACCGATATATGGGGTGGTGATGGAGGTGTAGGTGTTATAATTTTGTGTTGTAGTTTTTCGTCAAATTCACTGTCGCTATTAGGTCCATAGGATGTAATGGGTATGGAGTGTACTGATACATTAGAATCGTCACTGTTGTTGCCATCATCTTCGTTATTTGATTTTGTTTTCGTTGGTGGTTCCGATTCGGAACTATTGTCAGTCTTTGAACAACCTATAATATTTTAACATATCATTAAAGTAAAAACTACAATTAATGTTGGGAGAATTCCAACCAATTGAAGTGGGGAATGTAAGAAAAGATAAACACACTGTTAATTGTTGGTATTTTGTTTTAGCTTTGATATCGTTGCAAATAAGACTTTTTTAATGTTTGCAATTCTCAATCACTCTCCAGTTTTGTTTGCTAATATCTTTGGCTTTGCTAAACATTTTTGGGAGAATGTTTTCTGATGATCTAAGCAACCAGTGAAATGCGAATAGAAACTAGCTTATCCTCAAACAATAAATTTCAGTGTATTTATCAAGAATAAAAATTGGGAATTAAGCACGACACGCAAAACTTATTAATAAATATTTTGAAATATTAAATGAAATTAATTAACTAAAACAGAACTAAAAACTGAACAAAGCAAAAACTAAGTTAGAACTGAACTATAACTGCAATAGAACTGAATTAGAATTGAACTAGAACTGAACTTAAACTCAACTAAAACTCAACAAAAATTTAACAAAAACTAAAGTTAATTTGAACTAAAAACAAACAAGAAAAAAGAATTGAATTTGAAATTAACAAAGTTTTAAGTAAAACTTAATTGAAACTGAGCTTAAATTGAACTAACTGAACTAGAATTAAACAAAAAAAATATCTAGAATTAAATTAGAAATGAGAATGAACTCAACAAGAAATGAGTTAGAACTCCCATATATAATTTAGCACTGAAATTAAGCTTAACTATAACTGAACTAGAAAAAGACTAACTAACTAAAACTAGAAATAACTAAGATTTAAATTAGAACCGCACTTAAACTAATAATGTTTAAATAAGGAAAATATTTTACCTTTGATTTGATTTAAAAATGCCATAGCTTTACGTTTGCGTTCCAATTGCAATTGTTTTTCTTTCGATATTAAACCGCCGAGTTTTTCACGGGCAATTTGCGCCAATTTGTCTTTTACTTTTTCTTCAGCTAAAATGAAAGTATATCAATAAAAATAAACTATATAATGAATTTATAGTCCCAAACCTTTTTTCAATTCCTTATGTCTTTGTTGTTGCTGTTGTTCAAATAAAGCATTCCGTTCCGCTTCTGCTTTTGAAGTTACCGAAGTGCTCGTGATTATAGCAGACGTGGTATTAATTAATTTTGCTGGTATTTTATCCGTTTCATAACGAGAGGGTATAGGTTTTACCGGACAACTATTGGAAATTGGTGTTTGTCGTAAAGCTAAGGTAGCAGCTAATTGAGCATTTCTTGCCATTAACTGAGATTCCACTAATTGTATGGCCTTTTGTACGTGTTCGGGTACATGACGCTGAGTGCTAGAGTTTGTGGCATTTGATTTTGGTTTATCCTCTTCATCGCTGTGCTCTTGTGGTAATGCAGGTTGCTGTAGAGCAACATTTGCAGCAGTATCATCTTTTGTTTTTATAGAGAATGATACGGGATCTTTAATGAGAATAAAAAAGTATTGTTAATGAAATTTCTGTTATGTTTAATATAAAAAAAAAACTTACTTGTGGCCGTAGATGTTGTTTTATCACAGTTTAGACCTTTCTTACTTAAAAGAGCATCCGCCACTTCCTTAGCCTTTCGTTTCTTTTGTTCTTTTGAGGCGGCATTTGGGTCTCCTGTTATCTTGTACATATAATATGGATAATACTCATTGTCAGGCAGCAGAAATGTAAAACGTTCCACAGATTTACTACGCAATGTTTCCTCAAATTGGCGTCCATTTTTTATGACATACACTGCAGTTTTGTCTATAATATTTTGTAAACTTTCCGGTGGTAATGGAAATTCTAATTTTGGTGGTGTTTTATCTTTTACTTCATCCCCATTTGTTTCGTCTTCTGTCTCTGAATCAGAAGAGTAGTTTTGTGCCAAAGCCAAAGCACTGGAATTCTTTAAAATCTCCACTTTAGGCTGTGAATCATTTAAACCATCTCCTGTATTTTGAGCTCCTGTCATATTTGAATTAGAATCTTCTTGTTCAGTTACAAATGTGGCACCATTGTACCGCAATAAAACTGGCGTTAAGGAGGGAGAATTGTTTGCACTTTCCTGCTGCGAATTCAAACTCTGCCTTGAACTTTCATCGTGTAATTCGGACAGCGGCACTCCCTTTATTTTACTTATCAATTGAGTATAGGCACAATCTGCTGAGGGTTTGTATTTAATTGTGGGTACTGTTACTACAGGTTTCACTGCAACATTTTCTGCACTAGGTGCAGAAATGCCATTATTATTATCGGTTTCCTTGTTATCCTTTTCTTTGACTTCGGTATGTTGGGGATATATGCCATCTTTTATACTATTTATCACGTGTTTGTAGTACGGATTCAGTATGGAGTTTTGTGATAAAAACTCAAATTGAACGTTATTGGATTGCTTGGCTTTCAAAAGAATTTCCATTTGTACACCTTGAGAGGCTATAAAACGAGCGGTTTTCTCGATTATAGCATGTTGTTTCATTGTTTCAGGCTAGAGAAATGTGGTAAAAATAAAAAATATTGAATTAATTTACTGAACTAGTGCTAAACTAGAACTGAAATAGAACGGAACTAAAACTTTACTTAAACTGAATAATAACTTTTATTCATTCAGGATTATTATTATTTGTAATTCACATACATATGTATGTTAATTGACCGATTAACGGGCAATTTCACCAAATACAGTTAAAATTTACTAACAGTTATAACAGTCAAAAACATATTGGTAACTAAGAGTTTAAGTAATAGCTAGTTTTACCTGAACTTGACGAAATTGGCCGTAAGGCTTTTTTATTTTAATATGTATTTTAAAATAAATTAATAAATAATAAAATCTATACTTGTTCTACTACTACTCCTCTATCTTACCAATTGCATTTCCGCTGGCACCTGAAAATTATACGGCAATTGAAAAGCTTGTTCAGCTTCTTCGCAGGTTGGTGAGTTTAAAAACTCTTCACGATTGGGGCCAATTTGTTGTGACTGATCATAGGAAAATACTACTTGGCTATAAGTGCTACCATTGGTTTCCTGTTGCAATCGTTTTAACTCTTCCTCTACTCCAAGTGTTTACACACACAAAAATGCACCAAAGCCAAAATAAACCCAAAAAAAAGTATTAGAAGAAAGATAAAAACATAAAATAAGTTTTCCAATAATGAACCGTGTTTTTTAACAACAACAAAAATGTTGTTAGCAAGAAAAAATCTAAAAAAAATTATGGTACAAAAAAGCTTATAATTTTTATATTTTTTTTTTCTTTTTTTGTTTTTTGTTTTAATTGAAGAAATTCATAGCTGAAGTTGAAGAAGCAATTTAATATAAAAGAGGTCTATCCTTGGTATCTCCCTCGTCAAAAAATACTTTATAAAAAAACCTGTAAATAAATATTAGTATGTTGAAAAATTTGTTTTAATATTTACCTGTTGCGAAAAGTCCTTAAATCAACAAAAAAAAGCTTTTTAAACAGCTTTTTACTAACTAGCTTAATTTCGTAGCCCTTTTAAAAATCCTTACTTGGTTATTAAGAATTTACTTACGTGTGAGCATTTTCTTTTAAGGGATTTTTTAGTTTGATTTTATCACTTTATTTTAAGGCTAAATTTATATTTATATTACAAAAATAATAGTAGTATGTATTAAACATGAAAAAACATAGTTTAGGAGCTTTTGAAGTCTCTTTAACTAAAAATTTTGGTTCTGGTAATTTGTTTTATGGTTTCAACAAACAATATTTTGAAAAATTTTAGCCAACTTACCTTGTTTTGTTATGACATCTTCCTCATTGTTGTATAAAAATAAATAACGCTCTTCTTCACACAACTGCTCGGCTCTTTGTTCTTCAGCCGTCAAATAATCTAAGCGATTGCCATAACCTCCTGGTGGTGGTTCGTAAGGGGTTAAATCATATAAAGCACCGCGCACATCATATCTGATATGTTTTTATGTAAACGAACGTGTACGAGGAAAATTGTTTGGTAGCATGATATTTTCGTTTTACGGTTTCAAAAGTTTTGAGATTTATTTAAAAATTTTGTTTGATTTTTTGTTTAGATAGAAGGGCGTTCGTTTTAACACGTATGAAAAAAAGAAATAATAGTTTACAACATAAAATTAAAATCATATTTAAAAAAAGAGGAAAAAAGAAATTATTATACTATTTACAGTTTCTTTCTTTTTTTAATTTCAATATTAACCTAAACTTTTGTAGTTTTTTAATACGTATTATTTTAATATATATGTACATACCATTTAAACATTTCTTTAGTTTTGGCTTAAGAAAATCGGTTCATACGAGTAAATCCAAAACAAAAATTAAGTTTTATTACAAAAAAGTAAACAATCTAGTTGGACTGGCTGTTGAAGTTTTTAATTTCTACATTTCCATTAGACAAATTATCACTTTTTTCTTTTTTAGGATTCTTCGCTTTTTAAATGTTTGTATTTCTGTTTTTAACGATAATTTTTATGCTATAATTTATAATAGAGTTCGCCAGTCACTTAAAAGTTGGGATGACTTTTGGACCGATCGTCACGAGGTTTGGTGGTGTATTTTTAAGTCTCCTAAAACTATGACAGATCAAATTTTACAACAAAAGCAATTTTTGTTTAAGTTTCAGGCGTACTAAAGTGTTTTCCGAGAGTAGTTTTTATATGGGGCCCTATGGTAAATTATGGACGGATCTTCACGAAATTAAGTAGCATGATTGTTGATCATATAAGACGTGCAAAATTTATTAACATTTCCTGCATTTCGCCACAAATTTATGTTAGTTTTTGTTAAAGAAATATCAACTTTTTTGTATTTGTTGCACATTTTAGGCTCATAACTATTTTCCTACTAAACCGATATTGGTGGTTTTCTATCCCAAACTGCTTAGAAGAAGTAAAAATAATTTAACACCAAAACTGTTATTTTCTTTTGAGTTGTACGAATAAAAATTACTCAACGGCCCAGAATATATATATGTATATATGTACATTGGGTGGTTTTTCAAAATCGATTTTCGAAATTTGAAAGTGCTCACGTCTAGAAATGTTCCATTTAGTGTTAAAATACAATTGTAAAAGTTTTAGCTCAATCGGACTATGCTTTCCCGTGCC
Source organism: Pollenia griseotomentosa (assembly GCA_963931875.1). Taxonomy (NCBI): domain Eukaryota; kingdom Metazoa; phylum Arthropoda; class Insecta; order Diptera; family Polleniidae; genus Pollenia; species Pollenia griseotomentosa. The sequence goes on along the minus strand of OZ007563.1, from coordinate 182,233,184 downwards.
GAAAAAGCCCCAAAGTTTTAGAAAATTACTGTTTTTCACGAAATGGCGCCATGTTTCTGCTTTAGCTGATGAATGCCATAATTTATTACAACAAATTTACTATCAAATGAAAGGTAATTTTAATGACTTTACATTACATTCTAACATACCTTCTTCAAAAACATATAATACAAAAAAGAGCAAAAAGTTATCAAATTTGTATTTATGTAATACCTACTACTTTTACACATTTCAATTTTATTTATTTCCTCTAAAGTCATTAAAATTACCTTTCATTTGATAGTAAATTTATTGTAATAAATTATGACATTCAATCTTGCCATATTTACTAAAACCACCCTAATGTACATATTTATGCTTGAGATAATCTATCATTAAACTCCAATATTTTTTCTTGAATATTTTTATCAATTTTGCTTAAACTCTCCACTTTCTGTTGTTGAAATTTTTTATCAAACAATACACAGGTCACAAACTCAATTCAAAATTCAATGCTTCCGGCTGTTTAAATCTGTTGTTTGCCAATGAAGATGATCATAGGTTTTTGCAGCTCCAAATAGAAACGAAATTCCAAATTTAGTGCAACTGAACACATTATCCTAATTTTAAAGCGACCAATCTTTGTTCCATTAACCACACACGATAGTAAAATTATTTGACATCAAATATATTCGTATACACAGCCTCAGCGGGAAAATTCAGAAGACCTTATTACTTCAGGCCTGTTTAAAGGCCTGCTTAAAATATTTTTTAATTCAATTACTATTCTTATCTAATTGTTAAAGAAGGTATCATAGAAGGCCTCGGCTCTTCCGTATAAAAGATAAGATATACATTCCACATTCTTAACTTTTTAGAGCAGCGCATGAACGTTGAAAGTCGGTGAACGTTAACAGCACGATGCAAAAGCGTATGGATTTTGTTATGAAAGACTTTGTAGCGTTATTAATTTTTTACAATGACTTTTAAAGTTTTTAATAGCAAAATAGAACAAAAATAGCTTTTTAGGAACTATAATAAGAAAATGGTAATATAAAAAGAAATTTTCATCAGTATGTATTGCCTAATTGAATAATAAAACAATTGTTAAGGACATTTTTTCAAAAAAATTCATTAAATTTACTTTTTAGTTTTTTTGGGTTAATTTTTTAGCAAATACTACACAAGCAGTATACAAATTTTATTTTACAATTTTATTTTATACAAATTTAATTGTACATTTTTAAATAGTTTTTGTACTATTGTACAGAAAGTGGTAAGATATAATGTAGTAAAGATTAGCGATACAGATAGTTTTGGTAAATTTCAAGAAACTTTAACTATCGCTTTAATAAATTTTGTTAATTTTCTAAACTTTATTAATAAAAAATTTATGAATATTGTAATCACAAAAAATGTTAAACTTGTTTGACCTAGCAAACGTTATGCAAAGTCAAACAATGTTTAATAAAAATAGTGGTTAAGTGTGTGGCATCAATTTTTTTTTTAAATGCGACCATAGCATTAGAAGTGAGGAATGGTAAATGAATTCCAAAATTGATTTTCGATTTTTCGATCGACTTTTTTATTTCGATTTTTTTAATCGATTAATCGTACCTTAAAATTGATTTAAAAAACGTTTTAGATAAATTTGCAATCCTTTAAACAAAAGCAACTCTGTTCATAAAAATTTGGTAAAAAAACATAAACGGGTGTTCTGGAAATCGAAAACGCAAGAAAGAAATTGTTTTTAATACACTTTTAATCTAATTTATATAATTTTTGTTATTATATTCTGTTCAATAGAGAAATAATTGTATATTTGTCATAAAATTATTTTATTACAGAAATCTTATTTAAAAACAGCGTTTGAACTTCTTGCGTTTTACGTTTTCTGTTTCCAGAACACCCCTGATAACTTAATATACATTCAATAAAGATAGTCACAAAGATAATTTAGAGAATCACATCTAATCAGAGAAGTTGTATGTATATTTCAAGACATTGCAAAGTAGCCAATGTATGTATTCCCAGAAAATATTTATAAAAAATTTGACAAAATTTCTTGTTAGGTGATAACTGTTTCTTTGCTAAGTTACTGTTAAGATAGATTTAGAAGTCAAACGTTTGCATTGCCCTGATGTCAAAAGGATGCAGATTAATTTCCTTGTAATTTCGTATTTGCATGGGTAAATTTCTTTTTGTTTTGTCCACTCTGTTAATTTAAATTTTGAGGTAATTCAGTAGAAATGCTATGGATTGATTTACGTGATGTGTTTTTGAATAATTACTTGAATTTTACAAAGCCCATCATCATCAATGTTTGATTCAAAACGATACGTTTGGGACAATTTTATTAACTGTACATTGATGACATTAATTTGAGAAGAACAATTGGATCTTTATTAAAGTTGAAAATATACCAAAACAACTAATAGGTAAATACTAAAACTGCGACTGTATTATTACGACAAACTTGAAAAACTGCATAAACATACCTACACACTTATGTAAACTCAAAGAAAATTAGAAATTGTATTGTGCATGGACGTTGCCTAAATTATGATAAAATTAAAAAAATCGATATTAAAAAGCACAAATAACGCTATCGGTATAAAATCGCGTACGTAATTCGATTGCGAAAAACCATTTTTTAACACATAATTGATTTTGATTTTCGATTGGAATTGAAATAGATTTAACATTTTTTTTTAAGTAGGTAAAACTACTAGTGGTGGAGGGTATAAAAATTACTAGAAAAACTTGCTAATTCTTTTTCGGTTCCCACGACAATCGCTTCTAGGCACCCGAATGACTTGGAGTTCAGCGATCAACGATCAATGGTTGTCAACTACAACTACAGAATTTTTTAATCAACTAGAACTGAAGTACCTCTAAGCAAAAATATTTTTGAATAATGACCAGGACCACTATTTTTTTTTTTTTTTTTTTTTTTGACAGAGACGACTTTTTGTAATGAAACAACGCTGATTAAGCGCCACTCATTATTTCATTCAATCTTAATTTTCCAAAATAATATAATTTTTTTTAAAAAATTGTTTTAATATTACTGTAAGTAATGCTGTGAATTATTTTAAGATTGTTTTTTTTTTCTAAAGTATACCGTTTTTGTGTATTCTTTGGTTTGTGCGTGTTCTTTGGGATTTGCCTAAAAAGTAAAATATTTGACTAAATAGGTACAACTTAAAAAAACAAAGGTTAAATAAACTTATTTTACAAAAAAAGTTTGTCGTCTGTTGTTAGACAGTATTGAATGTATATTTAATGTAAATTAAATATATGTATTTAATAAACAAATATTAACCTGTCAATTTTAAGAGTATTATCTCCCATCCAGGGTATTAAATGTTTGCCCTGATCAATGTCACGAGCCTTGCCATCTTCGCGAAATACTTTACAGGCATAACCAAATACCAATAAATCAACATGACGCACTTCGTTGGCATTTACCGAGTTAGACTGAGAGTAAGAAGTTGCAGAAGAGCCATTTACTTTGCGTAAAATGCCATTGACTGTATTTGAGCTGCTACCCGTGCTTCCAATGTTGCTGCTCCCGTTACTGGCCATCGAGTGGTCGTGGCGTGTTGAGTAAACGTGACGCGCATTAAAGGGCATCTTTTGCAATTTTATTTAAGGAAATCAATCTAATAATATTGAATCCCTTGATTACTTAAAATTATTCAATATATAAGCAATTTTATAAAAATTTTCACATGAACACACAATTTTTTTCCTATACTTTTTTACAAATTAGCTAATTTTTAACAACAGAGTTGCTGTTAAGCAACGTTGCCAAGAGTTTTTACAAAAACCTACCATGGTGCATTGTTTTATACCTACGCTTTTAAAAACACACCACATGGACAAAAAAAAAATACTAAATTGTTCCTTACAATTTCTTTTAGTCGACATTTTAAATAAAAAACGGGTTTTTTAAACAAATGGTAATTTTTTATAGTTATTATAAGTGCTTGTGTTAATTTTAACAAGTGTCTATATTAAGCGTAACATTTGCTGCAAGACCGGCTTAACTCAAAAAATAATATTTTGGAGTTAGAGATGCAGAATTGTTCGCTTTGTTTTTCTTTATATTGTGTATTAAATTCATCTTCTTTCTTTTTTTCTAAGTAGTTAGAGCAAATCAATAACTTTAAATGCGTTTATCTCGAAATGGATTTTTTGAGTTATGCCGGTCTTGCAGCAAATGAGCGATATGTATTTGTATAGACATATTCATATTTAATTTATTTTATGTACAGACAATAAAAATCCTAAAAGAGCTAATTTTTTTAAATGGTTTTCGATACACTGGAAGATCGTATAGTATACTCCTTAATTTTGTTGAGAGTATCTAATTATACAAATGGAACTGTATTCGCAATAATTCGGAGGGGATGCAGCAGGCCCTAAACTTAATACTTGGATGGTGCAGAAAAAAGGGCTTAATATTAACCCCGCGAAAGCTACTATCGTACCATTCACCAGACGTAGAGTTTTTGGACTTAAATAGCCGGCCTTTGACGGTACGGTTATCGGATTATCTAACGAAGTGAAATACCTGGGGATCATTATGAATAGAACCTTAACTGGAACTATCAGCAATCTCATGTCACTAGAATTGCAATAAGGGCAATATATTGCGACCTATAGAACCTTGTTGTCCTAAGGCCGCGAAATGCCTGCCACAGACTCTTCACGAATATATTGGGCTTTTGTAAATGCCACCGCTACGCGCACATTACGGACGATACAAACATGTCCCGAACGTGAATTCTTCATACATGGACGTCAACTCCTGAGTTAAGACAGTCCAAGTGGTTTGTGACACTTCCTCTGAGCGTACTAAATATTTTTGAGAACCGAGAATGTTTTTTTTTACACTGCAGTTACACGCTCAAGTTTTTCTTGATAGCCTTTTACATATACTGTTTGTCAAAATTTCCAAAAATTGAAAGTTGTGACGTAGGCTGCATTCAATTTTTGAGCAATTTACTTTCAAGATGTCATCAAGAAAACAATTTATAGAGACAAACGAAAAATTTGCTCACTTATGTATCTTGAAATAAGCTGTTTTCTTGAACGTTAATTGAAACACTCACTGGAAAGAGAATTTCAAAGGTAAGTTCGATTCAATTTTTAAAAGTATGAGTGTATTGTAGAGATGTGTTAGATTTTTCTTCGAAAAATTACCTACATTTTAGCAAAAAAAAGATCCGACTTTCCCTACTGTGATAAAAACAACTACATGTAGCGATTTATCCCTACTTTTGGCAACACTGCTGTTAAGGACCTTAAGATGCAAGGCGAATTAATTTTTCAGGTGGCGCTGAAAACACAGCTCAAGGTCTATCCAATAGGTCTGCTTAAGAAGCCAGATGTTTATTTGGTTTTTTCCTCAACGATATCAAAAGTTGTTTACTTTTTCCTTATACGTGTATATTTTTGTTTACTTTTTTGGTTTTTTGCCACACATACATGCACACAAAACACATTTTTCCTTTTGTTTTGCCTATGTAGTATTAAGATTTAGACAACGGCGAGGAATTTTACACAAACAAAATGCCTGTTGTTTTTTGTATTGCTGTAATAGTAAGCAGACCTATTGGATAGGCCTTGACACAGCTGTGGTACTTTTTTTCTTAATTAGAGAGAGAAATGTCAAAAGTTCCTTATGATTTTGACATAAGAATCAACGAAAGCAACAAAAAATACATTGTTGTGTTTTTGGTGTTGTTACTTGGTGTAGTATCGACATCACCGTTTACATGAATTCGCCTTGTTAAGATGTGTCGAGGAAGCATACGTGATAGTACAGGAAATAGTACTGTATACATACACTACAATTTTTTGTTTTATAAATCTTAATGTTGCGAGCATCTCTGTTTTTATTATTTGTAAACAAAATTAAACAATTATAATTACACGTGAACCTTGCTTTTTCTTTTTGTAAAATACTTATTTATTATAAATATTAAAAAACCACAAAACATGTCTCAAGCTAAAGCCAAACATAGTTTTCAAGGCAAAGAATGTTTCAGTCGCATGAACTTTTTATATCAAGCCTCTTTACTGATGGCTGGCAAAAATAACACTCTATCTTCTTACTACGGTGAACTGTGTAAAAATGTTGGTAAAAAAGCTGTTTTGAGAATGTAAGTTTTTTTTTTAATTATTTTATATATACATAGATCACATTATTTAATTTTAGAGACCCCAGTGTCAAACGTGATTTTTGTAAACGCTGTTCGTTGGCCCAAAAACCAGGAATTACTAGTGATTTGCTAATTAAAAGACTACGTACAAAGAAAGGAGAACAAGCTGTCAAACAATTGGATAAAGAAACTCAAATGCAAATGTCGTGTAAATTATGTGGTTATTATAGAAATTTCAATGTCAATACAAATTATAAGTTTTGGTTAGAAAATCCTGAATCAGTGGCCGAGGTATGCACCATTAATACTGAAAAAAGGCAAAAACATAAAGCGAATGATAAAACTAAGGATATAAAATGAACATTAACTAATAAGAATAAAGATTTAAAAGTATGACTTTTTACTTTTTGTATTGATATATTGAACAAATTAGAATATATACCTATATTCGTCAATATGGTACCGCAGGAATTGTTAATTTTATTATTCATTTGATATAAACCCGACTTGCAAAACCTCTACTTTAAGAATAATAAACACATCTTAAAAACACAGCTGTTCTCTAATGCCTATTCAACACAACTCACTCATAAAAATAAACAACAAATCTGTAGTGGACATTAGACTTTTTCTTTTCTAGTATTCTTTTCGACAAAAAAATAAAGATTTTCATTCATTCCATTTAAATTATTTTATTATTGTATATAAAAATTGAGTAAACATGTCATTTAGACAATTAGTTGAAGGTGATTGTGGTGGTGTAAATCCACTAATGCAACTGGGCGGTCAGTTTACTAGAGATGCTGCCCACAAAGACGAGGGTTTTATTCACGCACAATTTGAAAGATCTATGCGTCAAGATGAGCATATGGTAAATGAATTTTTAGGCCAAGTGGCAGGGCCACCACAATCCTTTCAAATGGAAACTCTGCTGCAAGAAATGCGTGAAATCGAGCAAGCCCAAATGGGACCAGCCCAGTTACATCCCGCTCCCAGGGTTATAGATGAAGTAGCCGGTCAATGGTCCAAAGAGTTTGGCAGCCCAATGCAGGTTCAACCAGCTCTAGCGACACGTATGGTGCATGTACAGCCTCAGCAACAGCATATGACTCATGTGCGAGAATTTTTCGAGGACGGACCGGATATATCATCATCATTAATCAATAGGCCACCTCCCTATTTGGCCATTTGTCCTCCACATCCTAGTGCAATGATGAACCAAGAAATGAGTACAGGCTTAACTGATAAATTTTTTGAAGAAGCCACTGCTTTGGAGAAGACTGAGGAATTGCCTCAGGCTTTACAAGGAGAGGATTGGGTTAATGACTATCAAACCAGTAATGAAAGCAATGAACAAGCAGCCGCCAACTATAATGAGAAGTTCTGGCAACGTTTACAAGATGAATGGGCAAAATTATCAGAAGAAACGGATCATCCCTGGTTGTCAGAATTTGACGAAAATTATGATCCTTATAAGGAATATAAGTTTGCCGAGGAAAATCCCATGCAGGATATAGACAATGCTCTTGAAAAAGGTAAAGAATACTTGGCTAAAGGCGATATTCCCAGTGCCGTTTTATGCTTTGAGGCTGCCGCTAACAAAGACTCTGAAAATGCAGAAGCTTGGGAACTTTTAGGTATATCACAAACCGAAAATGAAATGGATCCGCAAGGAATAGCAGCTTTAAAGAGATCCTTGAATTTAAGACCAGAAAATCTCAAGGTACTAATGGCTTTAGCTGTGTGCTACACCAATGAGAGCTTGCAGTCTCAGGCAGTAAAAATGTTAACCAATTGGTTGCAGTTACACCCGAAATATAAACATCTAGTGCGTCCTCAACCAGAAACTGCAGTTGACGCCGCCGCTATCATGTCATCTTCTTTAGTACGTGGCAATAAATTACTGGAAGTACAAAATATGTTTCTGGAAGCCGTACGCATTGATCCTCAAACTGTAGATCCAGAAGTTCAAGAGGCCTTGGGAGTTCTCTACAATCTTTCTTCAGAATACGACAAGGCCGTGGATTGTTTTCAATCTGCTTTACATACCAATCCACAAAATGCCAAAGTATGGAATCGATTGGGAGCCAGTTTGGCAAATGGTTCACGGTCCGTAGAGGCTGTTGAAGCCTATCAACGGGCTTTGGAATTGGAACCAGGTTTTATACGGGTACGCTATAACGTGGGTGTATGTTGTTTAAATTTAAAGGCATATAAAGAAGCCATAGAGCATTTACTAACCGCTCTAAGTATGCAGGCTAATGTAGCAGCCAGTCATGAGCTGGCAGCTGGCACGGCGCGTGCTGGACGACAGCAAATGTCTGAATCCATATGGAGTACTTTGAAAATGGTAATTTCTCTTATGGGTCGTAATGATTTACAGGGATTCGTAAGCGATCGCAATTTGGCAGCACTTAATGAAGCGTTTAAGAATTAACTATTTTAAAATATTAGTTTCTATTTTTCGGTGAATGGGGGTAATTACAACGTTATATATTTTCCATTAAAAAAGGTTTGATAAAGAAAAATTTTTAATTTGTTGACAAATTAACAAAGTATAACAAATAAATGTTAAGATATCATCGAGAATAAAGTTAATTTATTAAAAAGTAAATATAACTCACAAAGTTTTTTTTTAAACAAAGTTTTTTTTGTACAAAATTAAAATTGCTTTGGTATAGAAATATTTATGCATTAAGGATTATTGAGAACAAGAACTAATTGACTTGCATTTTTTTTATAAAGATAAGAAAATACAACCAACAACGATGGATAGCTTGGAATTTGTTTAATAACAAAATTAAATTATAATTACAATATACATACTAATGTAAATATTTATGAAGTTTATTACATTTAAGACTGAACACTTTAACATAATTATTTTGATCGTTAAAAAACCAGCGATAATTCAAATATTTTTTTTTAATTAAGGGAATGACATAATTTTTTGTAACATATTAATAGAGATTCATTTTAACTAATTCTTAGCTAAAGCCTTTCTGAATAAAAATACGGCAGCTACTCCAATAACCACAGCTCCAACGGCAATACCAATTTCCCTGTAGATATTTTTTTTATTTATAAATTTGTTTTATTTAATATTAGAATGTTAAAAAAGCTAATTTAATTTTCGTACTAAAAGTGCACTACAAGCCATAAACCAAAGCAAAAGGTGAATGTACAAACAAAACATCAAAAATTAACATATTATACAACATTGTTTTTGAATATTAGGGTTTTCATTACTTTCAGGAGAATTAACGGTAGGACTGTAAAAATTTGGTTAAAAAAAATGGATGAACTAAAAATTAAAATACATACATATGTATTTGGCTTTTAAAATAATTACAATTTTAAAACCTAAACATACACAAAACAATAAAGTGATTTTTTAATACATTATGTGTTGTTATACATAATACTAATTTTGAGTAAAACTTACAAAATTATTTGAAATGTTTAGATTTGGTTTAAAAAATTCGATTTGTAGTATTTAATTTTTTTTGTGGAATAAATATATTTACAGCTATAATATTAAAGGTATTTTAGAAATTTAAAAGGGAAAACAAATGAGATTATAAAATAACGTTTTTTATTTTTGTAAAAGCAAATCCTAATTACAAGAAAAGAATTTTCAAATACATAATTATCACAAAATTTTAAATTAATTCCTTATAAAGATTATGCAAAACATTTAATACTTAAATCTTATTAATTAAAATAAAACCATAAGATAACAAAAAATTAGCTAATCTAATTAATTCAACTAGATGAGACAAGAAATATACAAAAACTTTTACTTTCAAAATGATATAAGTATATATGTATACGTAAACGTACATGCAAATTTGTGTAATTTCATACTAATCAATGTATGTATTTGAAATCCCGATTTAATTATAATAATAATCATATGATGTGATTCAAGGCACAAAGAAAACACATGATTATTATTTAAGCTTAAATAATTCTTAAATAAAAAGTATAAAGAATACAACTTACCTAAGTGGAAGTTTGTTTTTACAATCTTTGGAAGCTAAATCTCCAATGCAGTATTTTTTCATCATTTCTCTGGAAAAAATAAAAGTTTATTAGGAATTATTCGCCCTTTTTAGAAAACATATAACTTAAAAGACTTTGTTTGTCGTGCTTAATTCCCAATTTTTATTCCTGATAAAAACACTGAAATTTATTGTTGAAGGCTAGATCGTCAGGTAACTTCATCAAAAGAAAAACTAAAGATATTAAACAAATAAAACTGTTAAGCGAATAAGAATTATAAGCAACAGCTTTACTTGTAACAATATCAAAGCTTAAACAAAAACAACAACAATAAACAGTGAGTTAGTTTATCTTTTCTTACATTCCCTACTACAATTGGTTGGAATTCTTCCAGCATTAATTGTAGTTGTAAGTAGGTTAAGAAAAAACATAATGAAAACAAAAACAACTTGCAAAAAATAAAGAAGTTGCCAGTTGAGTTTTTTATATCCAAATCATTATTTTTCCTTATTGGAATTAACTTTGCAACTTTCCATAATGATGGAAAAACCGATGTTGTCAAAATAGTATTAACAATATGAAGGACATGATATCCAATCATAGGCATTAATATTTTTAAGAACTTCAGTTTAAAACCATCATATCCAAATGCATTAGATTTAATCATGCTAAAAGCAACCATCAGTTCATAAAAATCTACGCTTCGAAAAGAAAACCCGTCAACATTTGTTAAAACTGGGTCCTCAACACTACTCCTAGTTTGATTCAAAGAAAAAATATTGTTTAAGCTCTCTGGGGGAATATTCTCCATGGTCTGCTCACTACCTATTCCGTTTTTCTTTAAAATTCACCACATCTCCTTAGAAGATTTGTTGTTAAATTAGTTACCATGTGCTATTCTTTTCATTTTTCTAACAACAGTTTTGGCTCGATTTCTGCACCGGCAATAATTCTTCCATTTTGTCAGACTTCTATCATGTAGATAAATATCTTAAGCAAGATCCCTAAGTGATAAATAATATTGAATTTCCGGAGCTTTGAACCAGCTGTCATTAGCCTTGTTGGCGTTTCTGTTTTTTAAAGGCACAACAGAATGCAAAAATCGTAAATTGTAAAATATATCTAACTGCTCATCTACACTTTCCGCGTTATACATATAACTAAAATCACATTCTAATATTGTTGAGTGACAGGTTGAATGATTTCAAGAGACATAAAAATTATGGAGTAATGCGATATGCCAGGACTTTGAAATTGGTTTGAACACCTTACCTTACCTTACCTTACCTTACAGAAGTTGTGTTTTTTGCAACACAGTAATGCGTAGGCATGGAGTTATGCCTAAGTGAGATATTTAACCTACTACAAAGGTTCCTCATATTTAAGGACTTATCGCAATCGAAAAGATTATTATTAAAATCTCCCATAATTACTATATTTGAATACTTTACAAGTAAATCACATCATTTTCAAAGGTGGCAATATGTCCATGAGGCAGATAAACAGTGCCCACCAAAACTTTGATACCATTAGTTACCAATTCCACAAACAAAGATTCAGCTACCCCAAAGTTTTTGCCTTTGCAAACTACTCTGTTCTATATTATTAGCAATAAACAAAGACACACCACCTCCCCTACCACTAGGCCTATCATTTCTATGACATACATATCCTGGAATGTTAATAACATTAGTAGATATATATGGCTTTAACCATGTCTCACTAATTCCAATAACATCTAGCAAAGAACACTCAAAAATGCACCTGATTTCTTCCAACTTCGAAGAATTCCTATTTAAATTAAAGCTTTGGCAATTAAAGTGGCCTATATTAATATTTTGTTTTAAATTACGTAATTGGGATTTAAGGAAACTATTATCGTTTATAACATTACCAATATTTGGATTTATATTCTCATTTTAAAACAATTTTCATAAAATTTTAAGATTCCCAAAATGGAAATAATGACTTAAAATAAAATAGTGAAACAATAAATGAGATCTTTTCCTGACTTCATTAAACACATTTTTTGAGCTACTGTTCTATACAAAACTGATTTAAGCCAAAATTACAGTACAAAAACTGCTCATAAAACATCCATTAAATATATGTACATTTAAAAGATTTGCTAAATTGGCAAAAATCAACCTTGTATATAACAAAAAAATAATAAAATAAAAAAAAAAAATTAGCAAAAAACTACTCATGAAACCTATTTTATGTATTTTGAAGATTAGCCAAATGCATCATCGTCTAAGCATGCTGTATTGATGGGAGTATCCAAACCATTTACAGTCGTTGCATTAATCACCGAACTATCATTTGCTGCTTCCGCACCATTCCCCGAACCATCATCCAATAAATCAACACATTGTTGTGCATCAAGAAGTTTTTCAGAGCCATTCAAAAATATAATGTTTACTTTTGATATATCACCATTTTTAAGCTTAAACTTCAGAATTAATTTTTCCTTCAGGAGTTTTCTACAAATTGATAACAATTTAATTGAAGCTGGGGCAAGATGATCATTGAGAAATATTATGTTATCAGCAGCCTCATGAAAAGAATTGGCATCTGTCACCGAGGGCCTTACAATAACAATATCTTTAGCTAAAATAGGATCAGTGCGATTAAAAAAATTAGCCATTATGCAATCTCTCAAAAAGACAGAGTTAAATTTGACCAAAACAGATTTACCACTGGCAATATAACAACAATGATTAATGTCTATAGGGCAAAATTGTATGTTACAGATAGAAACTATTTTCATAACTGGCTCACGCAAATTTTTTATTCCTCTTGGCAGTCCATTAATTATTATATTCGCAAATTGGGTATCAAGGTTACAAATTTTGGTATCAATATTTTTATCAACCACATTATTAGTACGACTACGTTTTTGCACTTCACTTTCCAATTGCTTTACTTTTTCCGCATATTTCAACCGAAAAGTTTCAATAATTTTGTTTACTTTCGTTTGCAAAACCTCTACAGCATTCTGTAGTTGCTTATCAACAACATCTTTATAACTTTGGAAGATAGTTCCAAAAAACTAGAACGTAGCTCATTGCAAATGTTGTTGGGCATATTAATTACTTGGCTGTCAGGTCCATCATCTTCAACTTCACTTGTGCCTTCATCCACTCTGATGCTTGAGCAGTTCAAACATGTATACGTAAACATCTTACTTTTAAACAAGTATGAGTGAAATTCTTTGCAAACTTTAATGCAAGAAATATGAAAGAACTTCCCGCATACTCCACAGCCAATGCTATTTTGATTGTGTTTCACATTTTTCTCAAATTTAGGGCATAAATAATTTTCAATTACTGGAGCCATTTTTACATTAAATATTTTACAATTAAATAATATTTATATTCCTCATCAACGCATAAGCAAATGGCACGATTTTATTTTATTTTTTTCCCTCTCCTCTCTGTACACCTTTTCTTCGTACAGCGAACAGATTTGTAAACTACTAATATTTATCAGTTTTTCTTCAAAAATGTAGTTATATTTATTTTTTTTTTTTAACTGATAAACGTTTTACCAAAAGTTATTACAAGTTTTAATTCACTTTTACTTCTTTTTTAATACTTTAAACTCAATTGGGGGATTCACAAGGTGTGCTATCAAGACATATCGTCATAATGTCCTAAATAATATTTTACAATTGTTTAAAAAAAATATTGTTGTAATTTAAACAAAATAAAATTTTAATGCTGTGTTCATAGACTCATCATAACTATACAGTAGAAAGCTAAATTATAAGCGTTTTCCCACAGCAGTCATATATACTTCTTGTAATTATTTTACGACATATGACTTTACAACTTTATGACAACCTTGTGAATCCCCCAAATAAATATATTTTCTTTTCTGGGATCAAACATTTTGTTTATCTTAACATATCCAGTGTTATTTTTTTTTTTTTTTTTTGAAATACAAACTTTTTCGAAACACGAGAACGTTTTTATTAGTCTACATGCCAATTCTTAAAATATTAAGCTTTGGAATCGTTCGGGAGCCACTTTGCGAAGATTTTTGAGTACAAAGACCTTAAAATTGTAACTAAGTTTGATTCACGTAAACTACAATCTTTGCGTATGTTAAACAATTAAAAAGGAAACAAACAAATTAAATCAAAGGTTATAGTCATTAGAGTGGTAAACATTTATATATATTAGCTACCAACATCCGATTGGATGAATGAATCACATTTCATGCCATAATTGTCTTTGGCTTAAACTAGTTTGTGGACGTAGCTCCAAGTAAAAAGAAGTGCATAGTGTGATAGAAATTTAAAAAACAAGAAGAAAATATATTTATTATGGAAAAAGTCTGTTTGTTTTTAAATTGATTTTTTTTTTTTTTTGTTCCAATTTTATTTGATAAAATATATTTCTACCTAGTGCACTTCCATACCATGTTTATGTAAAATTTTGTAAAAACTCTATTGGGACTGCATTTCCAGAGAAATCTATTCAAAAGCTTTCAAATGATATCAATTTTGGCCATATACCTACCTACATACCTATGTACGTTCAAAAATGTAGTGGAAAATCGCATATATAACATATTTAAATGTATGTATGTATATGAAAACTTCAGAGGTCCATAAAAGAATATTAATATAATTTTCTATGTTGTTACTAGACGAATCTCAACGAGTCCAAATTTATTCGTCGTCCTAAGTTACCCATAAACTCTTTTACATATGTACGCACATACCTAGCTTCGTCACTATGCCCCACGTCGATAAAATCCTTAGTACCATCACGGCCAGCTACCTCATCCAAAACTTCTTCCCCACCAGGATGCTATTGAAAGATTTTATACATTTTAAACACCGAAAATTGAATAAAATTTGATACATTGAAGATTAAATAAAAATTACCTCACTGCGAAATTTTGTTAAATCATAAACTTTGTTTTCAATTATTATCCACAAATCAGTTGGTTTATTGTGCTGCTTTACGGTTTCCAAAGTGATTTCGACCATGTTTTTTCTATCTTTTTTAATGCGTAGTAAAATGTAATAAAAATTAAATAATAAATATCAGCGATCAAAAAAATACATATGTATATAACTTTTGTTGCGAAAAAATGTGGGCAGTGCATAGACGAATTTATGTTGTTGTTGTTTCTGTCCTTAGTGGTAGTCAGCTGGAATAAGAGTTGCCATATAATTTAAATATTGGGAAACGGAAATTATTTATTGGATTTTATACTGAGTGCACGTTACTACACACAAAAAAATCATATGTAGTTAAAATTACCTTAAAATACGATATGAAATTTATTAAGCGAAGGGTAGCATGGTAGCATCTAAGTTTCTTAGGCAAAAGGTAATTAGGTAATTTCTATGTTCGAAAAAGTATCTATATTTTGTTAAAATTACTTAAAAACTTTGAAAATTTACCAATGATTCAATTTTTAAAATTTGTTTTTGATTTAAACGTTATTTTCTATGCGAACGTTAAGTGTGACATCGTGGGTTTAGCTGTTAGATAATTTTCCAAAAATAAAAAAACTGCTATCCTTTGTAAATTTTTTAAGTTTTTAAGCAATTTTTAAAATTTGTTTTTGTTTTAAATGTTATTTTCTATGCGAACGTTAGCGTGCGACATCGTGGGATTGGCTGTTAGTTATCAGAGATGTCATATCTTAGACTTACCATTTAGAAATTAGTTAAATTTATTTTTTTTGTTTCACTGTAATTTTTTTTTTCTCTTTTACTTTATTTTTTTTTTTTATATATATTTATTTTTACATTACCAATAACCTAGCCTTAAAGGCCATAATCGGTTACAAATTTCTACTAATAATTGTAAACAAAAATTAATATATTATTAAAGTTAAAATATAATAACAAAAGGGTTAGATAGCTTCATTAAAATGTAAGAGTTTAAGCTATGAAAAATCCCAAAACAAACGATTTAGGTATTTATTTATTTTTTTTTTACTTTGCCACTTATATAGTATATGTACTTATCTTGCCATTAATTATTTATTTAAAATTAATAATCATATTATCTAGTTTAAACTTGTTTATTGTAATGTTGTAGAAGTAGGGGAAAATCCTTACATGTAGGTTTTTTGATACTAAAATAGAAGCGTAGGACAGATTTTTTATAAACTCCAATATGTAGGGATTTTTAGACATATCGCATTATTTGTGAAACAAATGCAGAAAAAATCGTATTTTTAGTTATATTTTTTTGTGCAAAACTGTTAAAACCTTTTCTTTTCCCTAAAATCGTTTAAAAATATATTTCCAGAGTTGTTTGTGGTTCAAAGTTGGTCACAAAAGAAGACATAAGCTTTCTTTTGAGCAAAAAAAACATTCCGGATAAAAAAAAAATTTTTTCAAAAGATTGATCAAATACATAGCTATCGAAGCTACTTGGGACAAATTTTGCTAACACCAATAGGAAATAAGTTACATGGATGAGAAGCAACACCTGTATAGCCAAAATGTATAACTTTGACACCCTCTAACTCAGAAAATTTGTGTCTAAGCTACTATCAAATAAGGACTAACCTTGGTCCAAATCGGAAGACATCGATTTAAAAATTTGGTCACTTGACATGAAAATATCCCCCATTAAATTAACCCTCAAAGTGGTTTAGTTTTTTTGTTTCCCAACCAATAAAAAAGAAAAGAAGAAAACAAAGGATCCCAGCAGTGTAAAAATCGTAAAAAAATATGTACCTATCCGTTTTATTATACACTTGTAAATGCATATTTAGTACACAAACAAATAATTTTCATTTAAATAATATTTAATTAACCTTAAAGTTAATCTGCAATACAATAGGCGTTTAGGAAAACAGCCTTTTTTTATAAAATTACCCGCCACCGCCCTAACTAGCCCCAGAGTGCCCCTAGAGGTGTCAAATATATGACGGACCCCCTATATTTTTGCTACCCAAGCATTTTTTCAGAACATACCTAGTCTCCATCTTTAATCATTAGGGTGGTCCCCATACAAAAATTTCGAAAATGGAGGAGTTGCACAACATATGTTCGCATCACTCAAAAACGCTTTAGCTTATTGAAAAAACTAAAAAAATCGAGATTCCGCAATAAAATTTCCTCTGGTAAATTAATTAAATACGCCAAAAACTGTAGCAAATATACCTATATTACGGTAAAATTTTTTCCAGCTTAGCTTCATATGGTCAAAAAAATATCGGGCCTGTTCGGAAATGCATCACTGCGCTGCATCAGAAAAGCAAACTTTTTTTAATGCCGATAAAAAATAATTTAAATTTTTTTTTATTGTGGGACTATTATTTTTGTGGAGTATTTGACAATTTTTTGGTCCACATTTACTTCACTGATATATCAGGGGTGTTCTGGAAATCGAAAACGCAAAACGCAAGCATTCGGAAGTTGTTTTTAATACTTTTTTCATCTAATATTTATAGTTTTTGTTTTAAAATTTTGTTTAATAGAAAAATATTTGTATAATATTTGTTATAAAATTCTTTTATTAAGGAAATCTTATTAAAAAAACGACGTTTAAAATTCTTGCGTTTTGCGTTTTTGATTTCCAGAACACCCCTGATATATGTAAGCAATTGAAATCACTGATGCAGCGCAGTGATGCATCTCCGAACAGGCCCATTATGCAGTTTTGCGATATACGAATTAAAACAGTCCTAAGCATAATTTACAATTTTGTTTCCTTTAAAAATCTAAAATTAAACAACGGTATTTTTTCATTACTGCATATCTTGTTAAGATTTTATTTCTTTAATGTAACGGGAATATTGAATTCAATTAATTAAAAAAAAAACTAATTTGTTTAAAAATTGAATAGAAAATAGAATTAATTTAAATTAACGTGATACATTTGGAATACTATAAAAATTTTGCAATTGATTAAAAAAATGCATTTGCGCCTCCGCGTAGACGTAGTACCAAATGAAGGGTAGATTCCTTCTGGATGTTGTAGTCAGACAAAGTACGACCATCTTCCAACTGTTTGCCAGCGAATATCAACCGTTGTTGGTCTGGAGGAATACCTTCCTTATCTTGGATTTTGGCCTTGACATTCTCAATGGTGTCGGCAGGTTCTACTTCTAATGTAATGGTCTTGCCAGTCAAGGTTTTTACGAAGATTTGCATACCACCACGCAAACGCAACACTAAATGCAGGGTAGATTCTTTCTGGATGTTGTAGTCAGACAATGTGCGACCATCTTCCAATTGCTTGCCGGCGAAGATCAAACGTTGCTGGTCTGGTGGAATACCTTCTTTATCCTGAATCTTGGCCTTGACATTTTCAATTGTGTCAGCAGGTTCGACTTCTAAGGTGATCGTTTTACCAGTCAAAGTCTTTACAAAGATCTGCATGCCACCACGAAGACGCAATACCAAATGAAGGGTAGATTCTTTTTGAATGCTATAATCGGACAAAGTTCGTCCATCTTCCAACTGTTTGCCAGCAAAAATCAAACGTTGCTGGTCTGGGGGAATACCTTCCTTATCTTGAATTTTGGCCTTGACATTCTCAATGGTGTCGGCAGGTTCTACTTCTAATGTAATGGTCTTGCCAGTCAAGGTTTTTACGAAGATTTGCATACCACCACGCAAACGCAACACTAAATGCAGGGTAGATTCTTTCTGGATGTTGTAGTCAGACAATGTGCGACCATCTTCCAATTGCTTGCCGGCGAAGATCAAACGTTGCTGGTCTGGGGGAATACCTTCCTTATCTTGAATTTTGGCCTTGACATTCTCAATGGTGTCGGCTGGTTCGACTTCCAATGTAATGGTCTTGCCGGTCAAAGTCTTAACGAAAATCTGCATACCACCGCGCAGACGCAATACCAAGTGAAGAGTTGACTCTTTTTGAATGTTGTAATCGGACAAAGTACGTCCATCTTCTAATTGTTTACCAGCGAAAATCAAACGTTGTTGATCTGGGGGAATACCTTCCTTGTCTTGAATCTTAGCTTTTACATTTTCAATTGTGTCCGCGGGTTCAACCTCCAAGGTAATAGTTTTGCCTGTCAATGTCTTGACGAAAATCTGCATACCACCGCGCAGACGCAATACCAAGTGAAGGGTTGACTCTTTTTGAATGTTGTAGTCGGATAATGTGCGACCATCTTCCAACTGCTTGCCGGCGAAGATCAAACGCTGTTGATCTGGAGGAATACCTTCCTTGTCTTGGATCTTAGCTTTTACATTTTCAATTGTGTCCGCGGGTTCAACCTCCAAGGTAATAGTTTTACCTGTCAATGTCTTGACGAAAATCTGCATACCACCGCGCAGACGCAATACCAAGTGAAGGGTTGACTCTTTTTGAATGTTGTAATCGGACAATGTACGTCCATCTTCCAATTGTTTACCAGCGAAAATCAAACGTTGCTGATCTGGGGGAATACCTTCCTTGTCTTGGATTTTGGCCTTGACATTCTCAATTGTGTCAGCGGGTTCAACCTCCAAGGTAATAGTTTTACCTGTCAGAGTCTTAACGAAAATTTGCATACCACCGCGCAGACGCAATACCAAGTGAAGGGTTGACTCTTTTTGAATGTTGTAATCGGACAATGTACGTCCATCTTCCAACTGTTTACCAGCAAAAATCAAACGTTGTTGATCTGGGGGAATACCTTCTTTGTCTTGGATTTTTGCTTTTACATTTTCAATTGTGTCCGCGGGTTCAACCTCCAAGGTAATAGTTTTACCTGTCAAAGTCTTAACGAAAATCTGCATACCACCGCGCAGACGCAATACTAAGTGAAGGGTTGACTCTTTTTGAATGTTGTAGTCGGATAAAGTGCGACCATCTTCCAACTGCTTGCCGGCAAAGATCAAACGCTGTTGATCTGGAGGAATACCTTCCTTGTCTTGGATCTTAGCTTTTACATTTTCAATTGTGTCCGCGGGTTCAACCTCCAAGGTAATAGTTTTACCTGTCAAAGTCTTAACAAAAATCTGCATACCACCGCGCAGACGCAATACCAAATGAAGGGTTGATTCTTTTTGAATGTTGTAATCGGACAATGTGCGTCCATCTTCCAATTGTTTACCAGCAAAAATTAAACGCTGTTGATCTGGAGGAATACCTTCTTTGTCTTGGATTTTTGCTTTAACATTTTCTATAGTATCCGCAGGTTCCACCTCTAATGTAATTGTTTTTCCTGTTAAAGTTTTAACGAAAATTTGCATACCACCACGTAAACGTAGTACCAAATGCAATGTAGATTCTTTTTGTATATTATAATCAGACAATGTGCGCCCATCTTCCAATTGTTTGCCAGCAAAAATCAAACGCTGTTGATCTGGTGGGATTCCTTCCTTGTCTTGAATTTTAGCTTTGACATTTTCAATTGTATCGGAAGGCTCAACCTCCAAAGTAATCGTTTTGCCAGTCAACGTCTTGACAAAGATTTGCATACCACCACGAAGACGTAGAACCAAATGAAGAGTAGATTCTTTTTGAATGCTATAATCGGACAAAGTACGTCCATCTTCAAGCTGTTTGCCAGCGAAAATCAAACGTTGTTGATCTGGAGGAATACCCTCCTTATCTTGAATTTTAGCCTTAACATTTTCAATAGTGTCAGCAGGTTCGACCTCTAAGGTGATGGTCTTGCCAGTTAATGTTTTCACGAAGATTTGCATTTTCAAGTTTCTGCAAAAAAAAAAAGAAAAATTATAAAATTTTGTTTCCAGATTTCAAAGAATATAAATTTTAGAAAAAACAATTTTAAATTTCTGACATAAAAAATTCAAAAAGTACACAAACATAAAGTGAATTTATTTATAGGTTTAGAGATTAATATTTTGCCAATATTTTTTTTACTATGTATGTATTATGATGCATCAATTTTACATTATTACTGCGTATTGTGAAATTGTAACCAGCGTTGCCGTTTTGGTTACTTTTAACCAAAATTGGTTACTTTTTTTCTCAATGTGTACTTGTGTACTTTTTTTCCATTTTGGTTACTTTTTTCAACTGAAAAGTAACCAATTTTTTGTCTTACTTAGGTGTTAGACGATCGAGATTTGCACTTCTAGTTTTAATACCTTTTAAATTTTTACCAATTCACTCATACTTTTTAAGATAAAATCTAATTTGCTATCAGTTTCTCTTTCAAGTTGAGTGTTTCAACTTACGTTCAAGAAAACCGTTAATTACAATTTTAATTATCTTTTTAAGTTATTTTCTTGATGACATCTTAAAAATAAACTGCTCTAAAATTGCGTGCAGCCTACATCACATATTTAAATTTTTGTGAATTTTGACAAGCAGTATGTTAAAAAACTTGACAGCAACACTTGATCGCGTGGTTAGTCCTACCATTACCCGTTCCGCTTTTCTGGACATATAAGCCACTTTCTGGGACAGTGACGTTATACGTAGGGAAAATCCCTATTTGTAAGTATTTGCTTCTAAAAAAATGACCATAGGGAAAAGAAGGAAAGATTTTTTTTAAATCATTAAAACTAAGGGACTTTTTCAGAGTTGTAGGGACTTTTTTGGGGACAATTTTTTGAGCGCGTAGGGAAAATATGGATTTTTCGGGCTGCGTAGGGACTTGCCAAAAAAATAATATCACTGATACCCAGGTTTCTCTACTCTTATCGAGACAATATGAAACCGGATAACTTTTAAATTCTTTAAAAGTTCGAAAGCGCTCACTCATACAGTTTTGAAAATAGACGAAAATAAGTTTTAGCTTTGTTTGAAAGTTGCCAATTCCACAAAAAGCTTCGTAAAGTTATAAGGCCTATTATGGTTTCCAGACCAGAGGTAAAAGTGTCTATACACATACTTGTATAAAATGCAAATAAAATAGTGTTTTAAATACATAAATATTTGGTTACGAATAATTGTGATTTTTAGTTGAACTGTTAATTTTTAGTTTTTTGAATTTTTTAGTTAGGCTCGAGTTCATTAAATTTAATTTTTTAATTAAATTATTTTTACTGAAGGAAAGAATTTTACAACATGAAATTTCTTTTTATTAAAATTTATTGATAATTTTCCTGGCTGAGCTGGGGTTCGAACCCGGGTTGAATTTACATGTTTCAAGAATCACCACATTCTCTCATCAGAATTCTTTGAGTTCTAACCTCTGCACCACTGCGGTGCCTGCCAGCCAACAGTCAAACATCAATCTTTAACCAGTGGTACTGGTAGTTCGAAATTTGCTGTAATTATCATTATTAATTTTCATATTACATGTTGCTTCCTTTCCTCTGTTTTTTCGTATTCTGGCAGGCACCGCAGTGGTGCAGAGGTTAGAACTCAAAGAATTCTGATGAGAGAATGTGGTGATTCTTGAAACATGTAAATTCAACCCGGGTTCGAACCCCAGCTCAGCCAGGAAAATTATCAATAAATTTAAATAAAAAGAAATTTCATATTGTAAAGTTCTTTACTTTAGTAAAAATAATTTAATTAAAAAATTAAATTTTGATTGCTTTTTTTTGCATTTGGTTACTTTATTTTTACATTTTGGTTACAAATTTTTTTTGGTCGTGGCAACACTGATTGTAACAACACTTTTTTTCGTTTACCAACACTACAGAACTGTCATTTTAATATAATCCATCACTCGTTTTTTTTTTGCTACTATATTGAGAAAATTTAATACAGAAAAATAAAGACGCCATTTTTTATTTCATGCGATGAATTCGCAGAAAAATTAATTTTTAACTAGAGGTACACACATACAAAATAAGACTTTTTTTTAAGAACACATACAATTTTTTTTTCTTTTAGTACTAGTTTTACTTCGAATTTTTCAATCAAGACATTTCCACAGTTATAATTTAAGAAAAATAAAGCACTTGATTTTTTTTTCTCACCTTTAATCTGTTTCTTAACACTGAACAAACTATTTTATATGACGTCACTTATTAATTTTCTTTAAATATTTTCCAAAGTCTACTTATATCACAAAAACTATTCACTTTTTTAAGAATTTACTGTTGGGGTAATATTCCTTTTTTTTATTATTTGCAAAGAACGCTGTTCACAATTGTCTGTTATCAACTGTTTATGGAATTTGCTTGCACTTGCTTTTATACCATCGCTTCAAATAGGGGAAATTTAAAAAAAAACTGTATATAACTATTGGAATAGTATTGTACATAAAATATTGCTGTCTCACTTTAAGAAAATTAGTTTTTTATAGTTTTTTTGTTAAGATATTTAATTAAATAGCTTAAAATTAAAGAATTATTAAATACTAAATATTTTTTGATCTAAATTGTATAATATTTCGAACAGTATCATAAAATGTATAAATAAAATTGGGTTTGAAAATATTGTTCGTTTACATTAGTCGAAATTTCCATTTCTTGTCTTTTTCTAATGAGAGAGTAATTAGCTTATAACAGTGCTGGTAGGATGGTTTTTAAATGATAATAGTGCTGTAAAACTTTTTTATTTTTAAGGTGTTAAAAGCTGGATAATTTTTATGAAAAATTAACAATTTCGGTATTTATTACTTAAAAATAATCATTTATTTATAAATTTTTGCCCATTTCTAATATCATCAAGAAATTTATAGACTGAAAAAACACTATGAAAATAAAATAATTCAGTTCAAAGTGAGGAGAAGTATTCCCAGTAATAAAACCCCGAAAGTATTTTAAATGCTATCAATCTATTTTTATATTAAAATATAATACGATTGGTATATGTTTGAATAATAATGAATGTGATATAATTTTTATTGGTATATTTTTGATTAGTAATGAATGTGATATAATTTTTAATTCTATGTTGATTGGTTTAAAAGAAAGATGGGGTTACTAAAAGTTCCAAAATATATTTTTATCCGTTTAAGCTTCGTTTACAATCAAAGAAACATTTTCACTTGTTGTTCATAATAGAGCAACAATTTCTTTTACAACCACACACATTTTGCATTAAGAAACCGTTTGCAAACTGTCACCAAAAAAATATTATGCATTTATTATTATTTTTTACAACATTATGTTAAAATGTTCATTCAAAACTAAATAAAATTATATAAATTTTCATATTATTCGAATGTGTATTCTAAGTCAAATAACAATCCTCCAAAGCTTTTAAGCTTCGTTCACAATCAAAGAAACATTTTCACTTGGTGTTCATAATAGAGCAAGAATTTCTTTTGCAACCACACACATTTTGCATTAAGAAACCGTTTGCAAATTTTAGCCACAACAATATTATGCATTAATTATTATTTTTTACAACATTTTGTTAAAATTTTCATTTAAAACTAAATAAAATTATTTTAAACGTCAGAAACAATTTCATGCAATGAAATTTTTTTGTAACTATTATTAAAATATAATTTTTGTGATGAAACTAGTTAGGCAAACGATTTGTAAATACATTCTAACTATTCCGATTAAGAGTTTGCTTATACTTTTTTGAAGATTGCCAAAACAAAAAAAGGGTTTCACAATACCCGAATCAAAAATCCTTCAACAATAAATTTCAGTGTATTTATCAAATATAAAAAATTGGGAATTTAGCACGTCATACAAAAATTTTTTAATGAAAAATTCCTTTTTTTTATTTTAATATAAAATTGTAAAAGGCAAAATTCAGATAAATAAAAAACTTATCCTTCTTAAAACAGGTATGTGACGAACATCGATCGATTTCAAAACGATAGTTTAAAAAGCAGTGACGAACTTCGAACAATTTTAAATTCGACTTCTGATTTAAAGTTCCAATATACAATTCAACTGACTTATCGCACTTGATCATAAAGAGGGTATTAACTTTTTTACCTTTTGTAAAAAATCGACACGATATATTCATATCTAAATACATTCTTTGGTAATGAAACGTTTGGCTTAAAAATCCTTTTAATATGCCTTTAAAGTTAAATTAAAAATTGTTTTGCTTCTACTGAAAATTTTTGAATTTTGAGTAATTTAACCTCCTTATCATTACGTATAATATAAAATTAAGGAAAAATTACAGTAAAAAAGAAAATGTATTGGATAACGATTTTTAAATATACTAAAACCGATTTTGTTCACTGGCCTAAAATACTAAGTACTCCTTCCCTAAAATACAAAGCTTCCATCTCTATACAAAATTTATACAAACGTTTACTAACACATGAGCTGAGAAAATTAAAATAAAAAAGAGAGCATGTTAATTACTCTCTTCCCTCTATTGGAAATAATTGCAACTAGATTTGAAGGGGTACCTCTCCTTTATTTACTTATATTTTATATAAAACAACTGCTTACACAAAGAAATTATTACTTAAATATGTAAATATATACTCTTATTAAATTGTTAATAACAAATAATAAACATCGAATATTCTGCGTTGTTCCATAACAAAATGATGATAAACTTTTAATAAATTTCAACAGACTTATAACAAAGAACAAGGTACCTACCTTTATAATTTTAATTAAAAAAATAAGCAATATTGCTACTTAGGTACATAGGTATAATTAAAATTTGGGTACTTCCATCTACATACATAGGTAGTACATGCATTAGCCAAAATTAAGTTACATATTACCTTTGTAAGGGGTTTCTTTTGTTTGAAATTAATGATTCTTGATAACAAATGCAATTTTATTAGACTTTTCCACCAAATTGTAGTAAATTTCTATATTTTAAAGTTAAATTTCAAACGTAAAAGTAGGTAGATATTGGCTAAATTTAATTTTTGTAATTGACAATTAAATTTACTAGAATTTTGTTTTTAATTTTGAACAGAAAGATATGAGTAAAATGATGATTTATTTTAATTTCTGTATACCTATAGGGTTGTTTAATTTTTAAGAAATATTATAAAATTTAAAATTGGAAATTTTTTTTTGTATTTTACATAGCTATTTATTACGTCTTGGGTTTTTTAGTTATCTCAAAGAAACAAACATATGTGTACGCAGTGTTGCCAGAAGCTTTAGCAAGAAAATCATCATTTGGTGACAAAAAAAAAAAAAAATTATACCTATTTTAAAGAGAAAAGTTATCAATTTATTATTAATTCAAACATTGTTGTTATAACTCAATTTTATATATAAAAACATTTCTAATTATGTTAACTATGTATTAAGATTGAATAACTGCCTTATTTAAACAAACTTAAATATAATTAAATTGTGTTTTTATATAAATTTTACATACAAATTTTTCTTAAAAAAATTTTGAATCTATTTTAGTTTTTTATTAATAAGACCTTAAAAAACTAAAGCAAAAGTTCACCGAAATAAAGAAGTTTCCAAGGCGAATTCAACTACAGGTGGTGTCGGAACAACAACAGTCCAACATCAACGGAAACAATATAGGGTTTTTTTTGGCATTGCTTTGTTTTTGTTTACGGCTCGAAATTTCAACCATTCTTAGGAAAGCAATAACATATCAAAAAAATATGTTGACAGCACCATCAGATGCCGTTTCGACTCCACATGTAGTTGAATTCGCCTTGGAAGTTTCATTTAAGGTAATCAAAAAGGTCTTGCAATTTAGATTGGCTGTAACTCACCAACCTTAAACATTTTTAAACCATTTAAGAAGCTTTATATTATAGAATTAGTGATATATTGATTTTGGGCAAGATTTTAGCTTGGGAGCTATGAAGCTTATACATTATATAAAATCTCAAAGTGTCTTAATTTAATAATTTACTATTTTTGGTACCTAGTTATAAGCTTGCAATCAAACAGCTGCTTTTTGTACTAAATACTTTAACTTTTTGGTTTATTAATATATGAAATATTCAGATATATCAGGGAAAAAATCGAAACAATTTAATATCGATAAAATTAAGGCAATTCACAAAGTGTTCTACTGTGTTGTATTGGTATTTATTATAGTTTTAAGATTGTTTTAAAAAATGTTGTTTTATTTTTCATATTAAAATGTTAAATGATAATACAACTTTATTATCCACATATCGCTCCTTTATTGTAACATAGTCATATCTCAAAAAATCAAAAAATTTGAAGTTTCTTTAGCAAAAGTGTTCCTTCATACCTACCTTCTTTATATGTAAAAAAAAAATCAGTAATATATCCAGTGCTGCCAGAAGTAGGGGGAAATCCCTACATGTAGGTATTTTTGACACTAAAATAGAAGCGTAGGGAAAATCGGACAGATTTTTTAAAATCACCAAAATATAGGATTAACAAGTAAGAGTGCTATATTCGGCTATGCCGAATCTTATATATTCTTCACCATGAAACAAGCTGAAGTAAAAATCTTAATTTCTAAAAAATCATTAAACGTATTTTGGTCAAAATTTGTTCAGAAATTATGAAAAATCATCGTACTGGCAACGCTATGTATGAGCGATATTGTTGAGAGAACATATGATTCACATTTATATCCCTTATAAGGGGTAATTTAAATATTTATAAATATATATATATATTTGCATGCAGAGGCATGTAGATACACGTATTCATTTATATTGAAGATATGTATATAAATATGCATTTTCTAATGCTGCTTGCATGGGGTTTTCACTATTTATGTACACATTTACTTTTAAAATAGTAGACCCCTTGCCATGACCTGATTATTTTTCTTTGTTTTTAACTATAAAATAAGTACAATATACTTTTTGTACCTATATCAACTACATACGTATATACAATTGTATAGGTATAGATATATCGACATATATGTTTTTATTTACATATATGCCCCTATTTATGTAAATTTTTCTCCTTGTATATTTGTAACGACTGATTTATCAGATACAAAATATGTACTATTAATTGAAATTAATATGTAATGTACCTACTTACCAAGTACAAAAA
Organism: Pollenia griseotomentosa; assembly: GCA_963931875.1. NCBI lineage: Eukaryota > Metazoa > Arthropoda > Insecta > Diptera > Polleniidae > Pollenia > Pollenia griseotomentosa. Next base: position 182,205,254 of record OZ007563.1, on the reverse strand, counting down.
ATAATGTATAATTCCTTCTTTCAGATTCTCAATTTCACTGAACTTTTTCTTTTGTAAATTTTTCTTTGAAACCCCCTTGCAAATGTTGATTATTTTAAAAAATTCTTCGTTTTTAAGAGTTGATTGAAAATAAAAAATTACATTCAGAAAACGTTGCAAAAATTAAAAATTAAATAGGTGGATAGGTATGTATCTACTAGATATTTAGGTATGTAGGTATTTATGCCCATATTTAATTTAACCCTTTACCAGAGTGACCATTTTGGCGTTTTAGCAGCTAAATTTAGCATAAAAACTTTTGATTTAGCTGTAAAATGTTCATTTAGTGTTTGACATTTTATTTAGAATTTTTATAAAAAGTTTTTTTTAGCTTTATTTTAAAAATTTGGATGAATAAAGAAATTCTTATTTACCGCATTAAAAAGCATCCGTCCGATTAAAAAAGCACCAGACGAAAATTAAGCCATATTCTAGCCATTGACAATGATATACGATATGTTAAGATCGGACTTTTAATGGCTGCCCTATACCTAAAAAAACCAAACCTTTTAAAAACTCGCGCCATCGGTCGAAAAACAGCGAAACTACACAGAAACACTCCTCAGGTCTATAGAAGATTTGTGTAAAGTTTTCAAGTTTGTCGCACTGGTTTCTCTAAAGAGAGTCAACTCAAAAATTTTCACTTTTTGCAAGAAATCGATGCACAGTGGTCATATCTACGCACTGTAAAAATCTTAGATTCATTTCTCTAGTATTTTGCAAAAAAATAATTAAACCTAGGTATTAGTAAAACAAACAAAAAAAGCATTTAAAAGGATCAAAAACACTAATCGATCAAAGTGAATCAATAGCATCAACAGAAAACAGAAATCATCTACTCACTTAGGTACATATCAGAATTCCATGGATGCTGTTATGTCGTTTTTGAATAGTCTTGCACCTGAATTAAGAGAAATGAATCTGCAACAATTCAAAATGTTTAAGAGACGTGTACTAAGTCTTATTGATGACATATTGAATTCACCTTCTACCACGCCTGAAAGTGCAGCTCAGTAATGTCAGACGAATTTTTGCAAATTCCCTACGTATTAATTAAAAAATCCGTATTTTTTTTATTCGTTATATTTTCAATAAAATTTAAACCTATTTTATTACTCTTATACACAAAACTCTGTGAATCTTATAGGGGCTACAAAAATTTTCATGAAAAAATTTTAATTTATCGAAGAGAAATCTTAATTTAGGAAAAAAGTCTTCAAAACGCTGTTAGACCGACACTTTGTATGAAAAACGAAAAAGTGATTTTGTTACATCCCTCAAAATATACTTTGAGTCTAGTGCTGCCCGTTTGTATGTTAGAACATTTTTTGAAAGGTACATTTTCAATGCATGTTTTTGGTGGTAAATAAATATAAAAAATTGTATAAACGTGTTTATCAAATTTTGTTAAGATAGTGTCATAAGATTGTCTTCCAATAATTGGCATCACTTTTAGAAGTTCCTTTAAAGTAGGCTTGCCAGATATGAAATCCATAAAAACAGTACATCGGGAAAAAAACGGCAGTACATTAATGTAAAAAGAAGTACAATTTTTTTTTTTATTTTATTAACTTAAAATTCAGTACATCAAAAACAATTTTGAGTTCTTTTATTCCTGTTTCAATATAAATTCCCAAGCGAATATTTTAAATTTATTTTGAAAAACAGGCAGTTAATGTAACTACAAACAAAAAATATAAAATTCAATGCATAGCAAAGAGCACAAAATAAGAAATCTTTTTTTTTAATATAAAACCCCTTATTCATAAAAAATAAAACAGGTTTATAAGAGTTTTATGAAACGAATTTACTATGAAAATTTGTTAAATAAACCTTTTAAAAACCTGTTTTATTTTTAACGAATAAGGCCATAAGTATTTAATATACTTATGCAGTGACATCTTTAAATTTGTCAGATGTTTCAAATTAAATGTTTAAAACAAAAACGCTTTGTTTATTTTTATAAAAATATTAATATTAATTTTCAATTTAATGTTACGTGTTTGTTAAACAATTTAATTATTCTAATTTTACAATTTAATAATTCTAATTTAAGAATTAAATTAATGTATATTTAAAAAATTACAAATATTTATCACTTTTTTTGTTCTTCGTTAACAATGGCATTTTTTATTTATTTAAAATAAGTTTTTATTATTAATTCACTTCGCTCTTTTCTCCAAAAAGAAATTTTTTTTCAGTTGTTTGAATGAGGAAGTGAAAATACAAATAAAAAATACGAAACAGTTTTGGGACAACAAGTAAGCTTTTACGGCTCGATGGTTTTTTTAATCTTTTAACTGCAGGCGACATTGAGTTGGTACATGACGCAGCATTTCAAACCATTTCAAATCGCAAAACTTTAACATTTCTTTCAGGTTTGCAGTGTTTTTAGTTCGAAAATTTGTCGAAATTTGGTTTTTTGCACTTTTAATACAATATGCACAAAACATGTTTTATTTTGTGCAAAAAAAGTACAAAATGAAGTACAAAAGCTAAAAAGAAGTACAATTGCGTACTTCTTTAATGGTTATGCAGTAAGCAGTACAAATGGTAAAAAAAAGTACGCGTACTTCTGAAAACAGTACGTCTGGCAAGCCTACTTTAAAGTTATAAATATGTAGTTTTAAATTAAAATTCAACCGAATAACCTTTAATCCTTGTATTCGCATATAGAGGCTATTATGTGGTCTGAGCTTTATCAACAACACTTTCTTCATATTATTATTATGTATATATTAAATTTGTGATAACTGAGTTAGAGTTTTTGAGGATTTCAGCATTAACCATATGTATTCGTTTATAACCTTACAATTTTAGCGTATTATATCTGAAATATATTTTGACCGGTATTGATAGTTATTTATATACTATTGGCCATAAATAATAATAAAATTTGAATACAACACTTGTGTGTTCACCAAATGATATATGGGCTGATTTGGAATTACTAAATATTGTCGGCTTAATATGCAAACCTGCTAACTCCACTTTTTAAGCAAATTGAGATTTTGATGCCGTGTGGTAGAGAAAGATACGCCTCGTCAACCAGCATGTAGTTTTTCATCAATTTGAGTCCTGAAGTGTATAAAACCAACTATATTTTTGGTTTTCCTCTCAAGCTGCAAAAATGAAATATAAGAAGTTTTTGTCTCTCCTGCAAAACGTGCTAAATGGTAGTTAGCTAGTTTGCATATTAATCCGACGATATATAACTGACAGATCGCTCTAACATATTTGGGTGTAATTTTTTTAAATTTCCCAAAAATCGATTTTTCGTTTTTTAGACAAAGACAGTTTTATAGGGTCTCAAATAACTAATAAAAGAAATTTATTGGAAAATGTGAAACTGTTATATACAATTGTGTCTCGGAATGAAATGTTTAAGAGGCAAATTATTTTAAGGGAACAATTTTCCGCAGAAAATCAGAAAACAAACTACGGAATGTCTTCCCTTGATTATTTATACCTACATAAAATAATTTAAAAGAACTTTATACACAACCAAAGTTTATTGACTTTTATTTTTAAAACGTGCTCCTAAATGACTTTTGTTAGAAGCAGCAATTAAGTGTTTTATTTGTTTTATTTATAAGTGTACGTAGTACGTACTAGTGATGATACGAATATCAGTTTTTAATATTCTCGAATACGAATATCTGCGCCAATATTCGCCGAATACGAATGTCCAATCTGAAATTTAGCGCCACACGATATTTAAAATTTGATTAAAAAAATCTCCCGTTTGCGTCGATAAAAAAAATTTGTATGAATTTCCGATGACCGAATTTGAAATTATCAACTTCGCACCTGAATGCCAATTCTGAACATTTAAAAATGTCTATACTTACATTATTGTCGTTATGTAAAAGCAATAAGCATCGCGGCCCAAAGAATCTTTTATGCAACTCAAGAAGATAAAGGCTACAAATAAAACCAATTATTCTACACAGTGACAGACTGTGTACTTCACCTGAAGTCATTAAGATAGCCCCAAGCTCCAAATCTGAACAGCAGCTAAACTAGCAAAACCTAAATGTAATTTAGTTAATTTTGATAAATTCCACACGAGAAGGTGTTTACATTTTATGAGTTGCACTGTGTAAGCAGAACGAAAAGACCGCTCCGAGTCTCATTCATGTCAATTATATTTTCCAAATCATTCCCTATAGATGATATATTCCAATTTGAGTATTAGGATTGTACTTATCTTGATATTTAATTGACCCATTTGTTTGTTTTTTACTTTACTAAAAGAAGATTTTATTATGGGTTAAAGATTAAGGTTTTTTTAAAATAAAAATTATAAATAGTTATTATTATTTTTTTTCTTATTTTATGTGTTTTTTTAACTTTTGTTTTTTTAACGTATTCGCAAAATATTCGCGAAAGATTCGCTTGAATTTGGCGAATGCGAATGTCATAAAATAGCCAAATACTCGGCATTTCGAATACGAATATTCGTAAGGTCACTAGTACGTACGGAGTATGTACTACAAACATTCATATATATATTTTCTCGTGCGTATATTTAATGAAAACAACAATTCCTACTCGTTCCATAAGAAAATAAAAGTTTTGTAGATACCGATTTGCGCCGTTAATGTATACCCACACCACCGTAAGTGGAGAGGGTAATATGCGTTTGTGTTTATGTTTGTGACACATAAAAATAATGGTTCTTGATCCACCTGCTAGTATACCGATCGACTCAGAATGAACCTGAATTAACTATGTTTCTCCGACTGGCTGGCTGCCTGTCCATGTAAACCGTATGCGCAAAGTATAGGTTATAACTTTGTTCTAATTGTCACAAGGTACAAAAATGAGAATTGACCATCATTTCTCGTAACGCCCATACAAACTTATTTTTGCAATGGAGCCTTTGTGATCATAGCCCATTTTTATTTGTTGGTATTCCGATTGAATTTGGCCGAAACTTATGTTTGCAATGTAATAATAATCAACTTATCGAAAATAGCTTTCAATTCCATAACTTCCTTAAAAATGTTAAAATTTAGCAACCATAACTTCTATAAAAGCTAATATGTTAATGTTAATTTTGTGCTGATTGGTTCAGAATTAACCATTGGTCCGATATATAGTAAGTAGGCGGGTTTATGATTTCCATGGATCTCACATAGGTTACAAACTTAAAACTTTGTCCGTAAATACTGTGGTGTAGGGTATCATATGGTCAGTCTCTACCGACTATACTTTGTTACTTGTTATTAAAATCGAAGTGCTGATTATTTTGATAATACATATCGTTACCTTAAACGCAAAACGCCCTATCTAACATCTTGAAAATTTTACAGGAGAAGCAAATTACTACTAAAAATGTTTATCAATAAATTGCCTTAAATTGTTAATAATTTATTTTTCTTAAATTTTTCTTGTAAAACCTACCAGATGTTTCAACAATTGACAATGTTGCATATTATGCAGCTGTTAGTAAGGTCTTTCAGCGCGTATCATATAATCTTTTGTAGATAGGGCCGTTTGTTTTTTTGTTAATAAAATCTGTAATTTTGGTTGAAAGATTATAAAATTTTATGTGGACATTAGTGTTGATGCAATTCATCAGATTTATTGAAAAGGACGATTTTTAATTTTTTGTTAGTTAGGGCCATTTGCGTTTTAGGTAACGATATTCATATGTATGTATGTTCATAATATACCTACGTTTTGTATTTATTCTAGGAAATGACTAATAGCTATTTTATTGGGAAACATTTGCAATAATTTCAAATAAACATGAAATTAAAAGAAATAGGCGAAATTCGAGAAAATCAAAATTTGTAACATTTTTTTAAATTCGATCTAGTTGAAATTGACCTTGTTCAATTTTAGATAATGTTTCATGGTTGTACATATCTACATATCGTTAGCTTAAATGCAAAAAGGCGTAACTAACATAAAATTTAAAATCAGTTTTTTGATTGATTTTTATGAATGCCATTAAACTACATGTCTGGACAAAAATTTACACTTCTACGATAAAAAATTACGCTTTTATTAACAAAAAACAAAGGAAGGTAACTACAAGTGTATTTATTTAATTAATGCAAAACGGCGTAATTACACATTTTTTTCTAACAAACTATGATGATTTGGGTTTCTTTGAAAATTATTTGAAGAATTCCATGGACGTCTTATCAATACATGTTTTCCTGATATGGTTATAGTTTTCATTTTACAAAGTTATTTGCTTCTCCTGTAAAATTAAATTTTTGTTAGTTACGCCTTTTTGCATTTTAGCTAACGATATGTAAAAATCGGCAAAGGCAAAACAATGAAAAACACTTTCCTTCTCTGTTTGTTAAATGATTTGAACAAAAATACACCACTTGTAAGGTATTTAATTTGAGAAGTGCACAATATATATTATATATATATAAAAAGAAGTGTACACTTTGATGTCACCACTTACTGCGAAAACGGGTCGACCGATTTAAACCAAAAGTAAAGGGTACTTTGGGGATAGTCTGTAGATGGTTTATGTGAGGTTTGCACGAAATCGGCCCAGTGTTTCCGGAGATATGACATTTAGTTTTTCCTATATAATTTTCCCATACAGATATCAACAAATGCCTTTCATTTTCCATATTATAATTTTTTTTTGTCATTTGAAAAATTACCAAATCATGTATCGTAATGTCCTATGTGTACAATGACATTCGGAATAGATTTTAATGTAGATTTCATATCGCTAGAGGGCATAAAATAGGGCAAAATGGGTAAAAGCTCCCCCTCCCAATATCTTCTTAACTAATCAACCGATTTTCTTGAAATTTGGCAGGCAAGTAGTGTAACATCTATAATTTTTATTATTTAGGGCGTAAAATAGGGCAAGAGGGGTAAACGCTTTCACTCCCTATATCTGCTTAACTAATCAACCGGTTTTCTTAAAATTTGGCATGCAGACACTGTAGTATCTAAAGGAAATTTAAGATATATATTTTTTGGAAATTCCAACAATTATGGCGTAAAATAGGGCAAAAGGGGTAAATCCTACCTCTACCCATGTCTTCTTAATTAATTATCCAATGAAAGTATTAAGTCATAAAGGAACTAAAGGCTATAACTTTAAAATTTACGACGTAAAATAAAGCAAAAAAGGTAAAAGTACCCCCTCCTAAACCTTCTTAATTAATTAACCGATTCTTTGGAAAAGTTTATCAGCCCAATTATGAATAAAAATTCCCCGGGAGTTTTTTCCCTTTTCCCAATTTTACAATTGAATTAACATATAAAAAATGGGAGAAGGGAGAAAACTCCCGGGGAATTTTTATTTATAATTGGGCTGTATGTATTTTTTGATAAATTTGTTTCTCAGGTAATTCTACTTCGGTTATGCAATGGTACACGATTGGTCGTTAAACAATTGATGAAAAACGTTATCGAACCATTTTGAATGGTAAATTCCGAGACGAAAATGTTTTGCTGGCACGAACTCCGATGATTGCCACAGACATCCCAATTAAATTCAAACGCGTTTAATTTGCTATTAGATTGGCATTTGCAATGACAATCAATAAGTCGCAAGGTCAAATGATGTCTGTTTGCGGCTTAGATTTGGGCACACCATGTTTTTCTCACGGACAATTATACGTGGCATGTTCTCGCGTTGGCAAGCCATCGAGCTTATTTGTGTTTGCTTTAGACGGACTGACAGAAAATATCGTTAACGCAATTGACCTTCGTAATGGATAAAAAATACATCACTTTTTTATGTTAACTTTTGAATATGTAACGAACAGAAAAAAAGAAATAAATAGCTATTGTTTTTTTTTCATCGCCGATCATGGTGTAAAGCGCTTTCCTCTTTCTTTCACTAGAAATAAGTTATGTGGCAAAACAACGTTTGCCGGGACAGCTAGTATTTTATAAATATAAAAAGCTAAATACGGTACGTTCATATGCAATTAAAAGTGAGCCAAAACGGTCCATTTTTTTACCAACTTCTGATAAAGATGTCCTAATGTTCCCTCGAAAATTGGATCTTTGATTTGGAAAGGCCGGAGTGCCATTTGGTCAAAGATTGTCAACACAGAAACAGTTCTTTTTTTCTGGAAAGAACTTTTGGCAAAAGCAAGCCTGTTACAACAACAAAAGTTTTACTTTCGATATATAAGTTTTGGTCCGATAAAAATTATACGGGATTTTCTAATGGTGATTTCTTTTCTACAAAAAAATGTCACATTTTATTTTAAAAAAATGCAATTTGGTGCCTGTTTCTTAAAAATTTTGCTCCCGAAAAGGGTGGCTTGTTTTATTCTAAAAAACTCATCCTTTTCGGGAGCAAAATTTTTAAGAAACAGGCACCAAATTGCATTTTTTTAAATAAAATGTCACATTTTTTTGTAGAAAAGAAAACACCATAAGTAGACGAAATTTGGCCAAACTTTGTTTTTAAAAAAATAAAGAATATTGTATTCGTTTCATATTAAAGCAAGTAAAATCGGTCCATTATTACACCTCATTTCTATACAAATAACAATTCTTGTAAATTGCTTTCACCTTTTCAGGATTAACAAAAACACAAAGAAGTACTGTTTCGAGGTAATTTTTCTTGACATACATCCACATGTATGTATTACGTTTCTTGTTAAATAAAAGAAAAATATTACTTGGCAAACATGACAAGATAAGACATTTCCTGCCTCATTACACCACAACAAAAGAAAAGACGCAATTTTAAACAAAAGAAACCAAAGCAACAAAATACAAATATTTATTTATAAAAATCATTAAAGCACAATATGAATTTTTAACTTCTAACACTTTGCGATCAAAGACCTATATATATTATTTTTTAAAATCAATTTAGAACTATCAAACAATCTTTTCATGCAAAAAGCCAACATTATAGTGTTAATATACAATGCATACATGCAAATAAATAATTAATTTTTTTGTTACTTCAACATTAGTTTTTTAAAATGCATTTTGCATGTAGTATTGATTGTAATTTATCAAACTTATAAATTCACCAATTTCAGCCTGATAGCCATGACGTACAATTTTATTGCCCAGGTAAATAGTATATTTAATGAATTTATCAAATTCTAATTCATCATTAACCAACTTTTCATAGCGCGAATGTGTAAAATATTCATTGCCAGGTTTTAATTTAAATTCTCGTGATTTTAAATTGCTAAAAAGAGAAATGCAAAAAGAAAATACATAAAACTATATAGTACTTAAAAATAAATTTCGTAATGATTACTTAATTTCATGTCTATTTGAGTACAAAAATAAATTGTTATTAGCGAATTGGCACACTCACTTGTAAAATCGTAATGAAATTTTAAACACATTCTCAATGGTGTTATAAAATTCGGCACTTCTCTTATTTAACATGCATAAAAACAATATACGTTTTATGTAGGTGGCATGTTTCCTATATATATCTTCTATGTTTTTTGCCGTCATCAATTCATCTTTAAATGTCTTCCACGATGCCTGCAAGGCATTTGCAGTTATATGATTTTGCAACACATGAACAAAATGATAAAACTTATTACGTATTAATTGAACATGTCGATATTGTGGCGATTTTAGTATGGCACCGCCATGTTGTTTAACTGCTTCCTTTAGTATTTGATAGGCTCTTTCCAAAATCCAACTTATACGTCTTACTCTTATAAGATATTTAAATATATTAGCATATTGTTCGAGAGTTTCGGGGTTTAATACGAGATTCAGAGGCCAATTAATACGATAACTAAGGCTGAGATTGTTCAGAACATCGGGAGAGTTGAGTTCGAATTTTTCGGGTACATCGTTGACAATGAAGGAAAGATTTTCAGCATTCTTATCTTTACCTGTAATTGTAAAATGGTACAATAATAATAAAGTAATGGTATTGAAAGAATGAATAAATAAAAATAAATAAATTAAGACAGCTTTTCTCAATGTTATATTCATATTTTCTTCTAATTCATGTTTTACGATACAGATGACGATAAATTTATATCTTGCGTTTTAGATTTTCTTAGTTATGTTCGAATATTCGAAAATAAATTTTTACTTCAAAAAACTAAACTTTATTTGTTTTCACTAGCTGATCTTATCTTAATTTTGCTTTTAAAAAACATACTGAGGTATTCATCACTTGAAAGTCGGTTCGAAAAACGAAACGTTTCGAAACCAAAAATATGGTTTTCAGCATCTTTAGAAATTTATTCCTGATACATTTTTTTCTTAATTCCTGTCTATATTCTTTTAAACTTTATTTTAATTATGTTAATAAAACAAGATATTAAGCCTATAATTCAGAAATCGATATATTTTTATTACATTATTAAATGGCACAAGCTCTATGCTTACATTTGTCCTTAAAGTTGTACAAAGAAAGGTCAACGAGAAAAATGTCAAAATGTTTACATTTGTCCTTAAAGTTGTACAAAGAAAGGTCAACGAGAAAAAAGGCAAAAAGGAAAAAACATAAAAAACAAATGTACTTGAGTCTTCAAGACGAAGTCTTGACAAAAAGTACGAAAAATAGAAGTAAGGACAAAACATGTAAATAAAATTGAAAAATGGATAATCAATTACAGCAAATTTCGTTCCAACATTACCATTGGTTAAATATTGATGTTTGACTATAGACTGGCAGGCTCCGCAGTGGTGCAAACGATAGAACGGCAAATAATTCTGATGATGAGAGTGTGGTTATTCTCAAAACATGTATATGGGCATTTCCCCAGAATGGTCACCAGGATGAAAAAATAAAATGTTGATAATCATCGTCTTTTATTATTTATTGTTATAAAAAAGTCTATGTTTTTATAAAAGAATGGTTTCATAGCATATCTCAGCTGTTTTACTTGAGGAAATTACGCTGGAAACTGGAAAATTTAATTTCTTTTTTTTAATCTACTTCGAAAGACATTTTTCTATACTTGTTTTACATGCAAACAATATGTTATGTTTACACTCTTGCTTCATAATCTCTCCATTACAATCAATTGTATTTAGTTTTTTGGTTAAGGAAATTTTAAGATATTTATGGGAAAATGCATGATGATAATAATAAAAAAACATATGGAAAAATCGTACTTTCTCGACCCGTACGTTCGCGACCAGTACATAAGCCAATTAAACAAAAACCAAGAGAGATATTTTATTTTGTAAATATTGGATGGAGACCTACACTAATACAGTTTCAAAATAAATTAATCACTTTTGAATATTCCGTTCCATTGCGCAGATTTTTACATTTAACTGCTGTCAGCCAAAGTTGACTTTTATTTTGCGTACGTTCGTGACCATATGTTAATAACTATTATTATGAAAACTTAAACTCGATGAAATTCATCTTTTGCACTAAACATACAGCTACCCAAATGCTATCGAATCGCAAAAAAAAAAGCTAGGAAAAGTTTTGTTTTCTATATTATTTGTACATCAAAAGCGTATGAACGTACGTTCGTGACCCCAGGAAATGACCATATTCGACCCGAGTCAGTCAAGAATAAATTATCAAAAAAATTTTAATTCATTTCATGTTGTAAATTACTTCCTTCACTAAAAACAATTTAATGAACTTAAGCCTAATTAAAATATCAAAAACTTCAATTGTTGAATATATTCGAAATTTCGAAATTCTCTATATAAAAATTAATCGTTGTTTGTTCGACTGTTTAAAACTTAAAAACGAATTGACTAAATCGAATAATTCCTTTTGCTGATTTGTTCTTAACTGCTACGCAAAAGTTCAGGAATAAAGAACTTTTTGTAAGCACATTTTATTCAAAATTATTTTGCCTAAAAATAACTTTATCTTAACGATAAATGCAGCAAACAAATCAAGAACATATATGGGGCAAAACATTTAACAATTTATACTTTTGGTACACTTTTGGTAAAGCACATTTGAGGAGCAGAAACAAGGTTAAAATTCGTAATTTTTTTAAGCACGTTGTTTGGAAAATAATTTTCCGCACACTTGAAATCATTAACATAAAAGGAGTAAGAGTACAATCCGAATTAAAGGCAGTTATATTAGTGTATAAAAGTGCATTGTACAAGGAAAAGGTATAAAAGTTGCACAAAGAAACGAATTTTAGTTTTCCTTAAAGTAAACAATCTAAATACTTAATATTTAAAAAGCTGTTTCATGTCATAAGGAGTAAATATTTGAAAAAGTTTGACTAGAAGGTATAAAGGAGTTAATATTTTAAAAATTTTGACTGGAAGGTATAAAACGGGTAAAGTTTTGTACTCTCGGTACTTTTGGTATAAATAAAAATTTTTTTTTAAAATAATTTTGGGGTTACTAAAACGAGATTCAAGTTCAAGATAAAATTAATGTACTTTATGTAAGAGTTGCGTTAGGGAAGAGTAAAATAGAAAATGTTTAAATTAAAGAATGTGAAAAAATATTAAAGTTAAATAATTTTTTTAAATAGTTTCAAATTCAATTAAATAAATATAAAAATTCAATATTTCATTAAAGAACATTTTAAGCAACAGCTTAGTGTTCCGTCAAAATAATGTATACAAACTTGGTAATGGCGGCACAAATCTGTTTTCAGATTAAATAAACTTAGTTTAACTGAGATCTCAAAAACCTAGCCTAAGAGTTAAATATGGCCGGTAACATGAATATTTCAAAAGGATAATGATCCAAAATTTCCTGCTGCACAAATTAAGCAGTGGTTTTCAAATAATACGGTCACTGTTTTGAATAGGATATCATACATTCGTATCTCAACGCAATTGAGAATGTGTAGTAAATCAAAACACCCAAAGTTAACGCAGTAAAAATAATCAACTTCGACGATTTTTATTCGGGAACTGAAAAGGGTTTAAAAAGCCTTCCCAAGTACGGTATTTGAGAAATTAGTACCCTCAATTGCATCTAGATGCCAATGCAATGCACGTCAATTCCAACTTTTGGTAGAAATATACCCAGGCTTATTTTATTTTGCAAGGAAACCTTTGTATTTCAATGCACATATTCGAAACAAAGTATAAACATTTATTTAATGTAAAAAACAAATTTATTTCTAATTTTTATACCATAAATTTAAAATTTACAAGGTTTCCCCAATTGTTTGCACATAGCTGTATACATACTTTATGGGGTATGAGATGAATAATAAAACAGTTTCAGACGGAATAACAAGCTTAGTATACCATCATTCACCACTAGGGGTGAAGGGTACACACAAAAACTTATACATCCCAATTATGAATAAAAATTCCCCGGGAGTTTTCTCCCTTCTCTTATTTTTCCTATGTTAATTCAATTGTAAAAGTAGGAAAAGGGAAAAAACTCCCGGGGAATCATGATTGGGCTGATAATATTTAATACAGAAACGCAAACGTAAAAGCATATCTATGTTTTACGTCAACATCGATCAAATTCTATTTCATACGCCGGTTGCGACCAAAAGCAAAAAAAAAAAAAAATAATTGTAATAAATTAACAATTTTCTATGGTTTAATAAACATGGTCTGATTCCATACAAAACGCTTATACATATGTGTACCTATATTTTTAACTAAAACAATTTTTAATATTATATTTAACATTAAAAAGATTGAAAACTGACCTGTTATGCTCGAACCAAGTGCCATATCTAGAACCGAATGCAATATTTGATAATTTAATAGTTTCTCTGGTGTTGCGCCATCTTCTAATTTTCCAATAATACCATCGCATATTATTGATCCAAATTCACCATCCATCATAAAGTAGTAATTACGTAGACTACGAAAATGATCCAGAATCTTTAGATCTTCTAAAAACATACGCATCACCTCGTTGTTAACCAGCTCCAAATGTGTACTCATAGGTATTACAACAGATTTCTGTAGAAATTCTGTTAAGGTTATAACACTCATTATATTGATGTCCAGTTTTTTAGCATTTTTGAAGTCTGCCGACTTTTTTGTCGGATTATTAAGACGTATGTATGGACTTGTGGTGTTACAGGTAAAATTTGTAGAGATAAGTTCACAACAACGTTTATATGGATCTTGATAATCGGGCTGGGGACAAGCATCTTCCTGTTGCTGGCATTCATTATGTACAGGTGCTTCGGTGGAGGCATCTTGTTGATGTTTTTTAAGTTTTTCCTCATTTGGAAAGAGAAACCCTTGTTTGGCCATTATGCCTGCTGTATTAAGGCCATATTCTGGAGTAGACTCAGCAAAAGTAGTGGCGGCTGTAGAAATGGTAAAATCTTTATTTAAATTTCTTACCAAGGAAACATTTAGTTTTAAATCCTTTGGTGTTTCTTGCGATGTTACTTTAACATCATTGCCATTCTCTTTATCGTTTTGCGTATCATTGTGAATCTCTGTTAGAGGCGTATTATCCGAAGTGGTGGACATAGGAGTAATAGGTGTATCTAATGTAACACAAGCTGCCGAAACAGAAGTTTTTATTTCTATTTTACCGGTTACTATATTAAATTCACTTTCTAATACTTTTTGCCGATTGCGGGCACGTTCGGTATTTAAGTTTAAATATAACGTAGATCTTGCTGACATTGGATCTTTATTATATTCACAAAATAAATCATTTTGCATCATGCGCCTACGATTACGCTGCAAATCTGTTAATTCAGAATCGGGCAAAGTATTTAAATTTATATCCGGCATGGATTTTGTATGGGAATTTTGAGTTTGAAAATTGAATTCCTCATTTAAAATACGCGTTCGGTTACGTTTGGCTTCACTAAATAGATTTTCATAATTTGCTAGAATAGAAACAACAATAAAATGTTATATTTTAAAATTAAGTTTTAAAGAGAACTTAAAAATTTTAAATCGTTCTGAAATACCTTGTTTATCTTTTTTTAAATTTCCAATTGTGCTCAACATTTCATTATTTACTTCCATGGTTTTAATGCATTGATCCATATTTGTGCCAGACATAGCTTTTTGACGATTTTCCTGTAAAGTATTTACACTTTGTGCCTCATTAGAATTAAGAAAATCTGAATCACTACGTTTAAGGCAGGATTTTAAAATATTAGCATTTTCTTCAGTCTCTTGTAAAACAATATTCTTTAAAGTTTCTTTTGAAGTTTCTTGTAGCAGTTTTTCTTTGTTTTTATATTGATCATTTGCATCATAAATTTCTCTTAAATCCTTTTCACTTTCCGAAAACTTTTCCACAAATTCATCCGATATACATTCTTCATATTCCGAACTAGGATCATCTTCATCACCACAACATGATTCAAAATCGGTTCCAGCTGTGCTACCAGGAGTTTGTAGCTGTGCCGATTGCAGTGATGTCGATGAGGATGTTGTTGGTGGTATATTTAACTTTAGTTTCTTTTTATTATCTTTATTTTTGGCCTTTTCATTTTCATTAATCATATCGCTTAGCTCCTGATAGTATTCGATACGTTTTCTCAAATTTATATTATCTTTTATCATGCGCTGTTCTTCTATTTTCTCTGCCTCTCTTAGATATTTTAATTCCATTTCCACATTAGCTTTGCGTTCTTTTATTTTACGTTCTTTAGCATCTTTAAGTTGCAAAGACAATTCTTCTAATCGTTTTTTCTTTTGCTCGGATACTATAAGTGCCAGCTCATGTTGTTCATCAGTCCAACGTTCTAAATTGGCTTTCGATCTCTCTACCATGCGTTGAAAAAATTGCCTCTTCTCCTTGGATCGGCTCTCAAAAACATCACGTATTGTTATGGGCTTAATACATACTTCTTTGGCGTTTTCATAATACTGCAAACAGGCGGAATCAAGTTTTTCAATTTCCTCAAAGGAAAGGCAAACTGATATAGAAGGATAATTCAAATCAAATAAAGGATGCTGTAAGAATTAATTATATTAGTAATTAAAAAATGCATTTTAATCGAATATTTACATTAGGCTTGTAGGCTTTTAAAAGCATGGTATATTTGCCGCATTGTAATATTTGCTCTTCAAAATTTTGAAAAAATCCTGGCACTGATTCTTTGCGCAGGAAATAGGCTTTATCATAAAAGTACTTAGTATTTTCTCTATAATGATCTACAAAACCCACAAAAAGTTCATTACAGGGATCATCTAATAGGCCATAATAAATCCATTTTTGCAAATGTCTGTAAAAAAAAACCATGTGTGTTCTCTAAAATTACAAATAAAAAGCTATGTTTTAAATTAAACAATTTTCATTTAGCATTTACATACTAAAATTTGTTTTTACATACACTGAAAAAAATTAATTTCAAAGGTTAAACTTCAAAAAGTTCTTATTTGGTTACATTTTGTTTACAAAAAACGAATGATAAAATAAACTGTCTCACTCTTTTCCGCAAGGGAGACTTGTGTCAAGAAAATTTACTTAATGGTTGTTGCAATATTTAATATATAAGCATTTATTAGCTACTTACTTGAAATACACATGACAGCATCTTTTCAAAATAAACACCAATAATGTTATATAATCCTTTTCGGTCAAACGCATTATTTCCCGATATAAATAGCCCAAGAACTGAGAACCCATAGGGGGTTTTACATTGGCATCAACTATAAGATATAAACAAATTTGTGAATTTATATTGTACTGATAACATAAGTATAAGTTTAGATGCCGCTCGGGTTTTATGGCCTCATGAAGATTTTTGCTAAAACTTGATTTTTTCTAAAAACATGAAATTCTTCTCGGAAACCAATTGAAATGTTGTTTTTCTGCCTTCGGCACAAAGAAAATAGTGTGAAACAAACTAGTGCAAAAAAACTGCATCTTTACCTCGAAATTGCTAAAAGGTCGAACAATTTTTTATATCTTTTTTTATAATTTTTAGCCCACAGCTGCCAAACTATGGACAATTTAGTAAAGTAACATTTAAAAAAATTATCCTTATAATATAATTCGAAATTCCTCAAAATAGGAAATATCTTTTTTCACATATTCCAGCTGTATTAATATCGAAAATTCGAAAAATGTATAACAAATTAATATTGCTTAATTCATGTATTTTGACCTTTTGCTACATATTTATTTATTTATTTCATTAATTCATACATTTTCCGAATTTTCGAAGTCAAATAGAGCTGGAAAATGTTAAAAAGGAATTTTACAGTATTATAATGTGCTAAGAAATTTGATTTTACATACATGTTTTTCCTTACTTCTGTTTTTTCGTACTTTTGTCAAGAATTTTTCTTAAAGACAAAAGTACATTTTTAGTTTTTTCATTTTTGTCTTTCTTTTTCTTGTTGACCTTTTCCAGCACAACTTAGAGCTTAGGCACGAGCTCTATGTATTCATTTGTCCTTCCAGTTGTGCTGAAAAAGGTCAACAAGAAAAAGAAAGACAAAAATGAAAAAACTAAAAATGTACTTTGGACTTCAAGAAAAATTCTTGACAAAAGTACGAAAAAAACAGAAGTAAGGAAAAACATGTTAAATCAATTAAAATGGATAATCATTCAAAAAAGCAAACTTCGATCTACCAAAGGTTAAAATACAATTTGGTTTAAGGATTGATGTTTGACTATTGACGTCAGCAGTCGTCGATGGCTGCGAGTGTAAAAACGGCAAATCCATCTGAGGAGATCGAGTGGTTGCGATCGAAACATGTCATGGTAACCTGCCGGCCGCGGTTCGAGCCCCGGCCACGGTCAAGAATGAAAGGTTATCAATAACAATTTTAATTAATTTTCATGTTGCAAAATTCCTTTCTTCATAAAAACAATTTAATGAAAATTAAATTTAATGAACTTAAGTCTAATTAAAAATATTAAAAATTTGGATTAAAAGGGGAATATTCTTTCTGAAGATTACTTAAATAGATTTCGCACGGTTTGGAATTTTAAAGCACTAGAAGCATTGTTTTCAGATTAGGTTGTTTTACTTTTTTTCTCCTAGTCTATAGCTACAATTGTGACAAATATAGGAAAACTAAATTCCAATTGGTTTCCGATATCATCAAGTTTTAGCCACACTATTCATGAGGCCATAAAATCCGAACCAGCAAAACCCAAAAAAGGTTTTGTAATTCGAGAAATTCCTCACAACAAATATGTTGCACTCGATGACTTCAGAAACGTTACACAGTTTTATGTATAAATGTAATAATATTCGTCGAACTATTTGTTTTAGATCAGTTTTATTGTCACTCTCTTTTGAGAGTTCTTTCAAGAGCTGTTTAATTGTTTCGGATCCATGTTATTGCCACTCTCTTTTTAATTTAAGAAGTGAAAGCTATATAATTACATAAGTATTGAGTACCTATCGAATATTCCAAATTTGGAAACATCACATATTTTTAATAACAAGAACTAATAAGATAAATGAGAGCGTTATTAATACTAAATGTATATTTCAAAATAATTTCTAGTATTGACTTTTATAAATTAATATACAACTAAGTATATGCAACCGTTTACATATCTCTTTTAATACTTACCATTTGGATGAATAGCCAAAGTAAAGGAGAGACTGGTTATTTGTTTCATCATCTTTTTCATGCGTTTATAAAATCCCATTAAATGAGTATCATTTTTGGCAAATACAAATTGTCGAAATGTCAACAAATATTCATCAATAGCACTGCATAAAGCCTAAAATAAATAAAAATGTTATTAAAAATAGGAATAACAATTTCTTTTTTCAAATAAAACATAATACATTAAAATGCTTCAATGACTACGTCACTTACTTTAAACATAAAACCTTCAAACATTAACTTATAATCTCTCTTCATTATCATTGTTTGCATGCGCTTATAACAGGTACCGCATTCTAAAAAATCTTCCACAAAGTACTCTATAGTTCCTGGCATAACACCCTCAATGGTAACATCGGGTTTGATGGCAAACAAAATCAATTCATCATGGTAAAAAGTATCCGATTGTATGCCAACTAGCGAATATGCATATGTAGTAAAAAAAAATTTAACTTTTTATTATTAAAATTAATTTTTTGAGACAATTATACCCGTTAATGACTTTAAATCATTTAAAAAGTCATGCAGCTTTAAAATTTTCGCTTCAAAAGGTTTCTTTTTCTCCTGATTAATAAGACTTTGCATAAGTAATGATATACTGGCTTCGCCTGCAAACGGCTTAGCACAAGTTATCCCAAAACAGCCCAAGCCCTCCCAATTCCAGGAGAAAACTTTTTTTGCTTCTTTAATATAACTTTCTTCCTTTTTTAAAGCTGTTAGCGAAACTAAAGATTTGCGTTGTCTTGTTGAGGGCAATTTAAGGGATTTTACTGGTTGCTTAAATGTCTCGGGAAATAATCTTAAAGCATTGATATTAATACGCATTGAAGCACCCAGTAAACGTTTTGTCATGCCGGTAAAAGTGCACTCCTGTTCAAGGTTTCTTTCAGCTGATTTTGAAGAGAATTTATTTTCTATGGCCATTAACTGATTGGTTTCACCTTCAAACACAAATTTTGGTAAATAAGGGTTATCTTTAGATTTTAAAGGTTTTGTGCTTTTAAAATATTTTGGAGTTGGATTCAGAATATCATAGTTATTAAAAGTTGGGTAATGGCGATTATCTTTGTAGTTGGCATGAAGGGTAAAAGGCCCAGGTACAAGTAGTTCAGGTTGGCACATATTAGGCTATAAAGTAAATTTAGCTATAAATAAGTACCTTTTAAATTTGCTCTAAATTTATTGTTTCTTTTACTACTCACCACTTCATATTCTTCATGAACATTGCCCTGTAAGGCCAACAATAATTGGAGTATACCCTTACCAGAACCCTCACTAAAATAATTTTCATTTTTTATTGATTCCAATTGTTTTTCAAAAGCTACAAATTTTAAGCAATCTTCTGGATTGGCGCGAGAATTTAACTTTGCTGCAAAAATTTGTATACTTAAAGCACGCTGTGGTTCAAAATCGACATTTTCCTCCAATCGGTTTTTATTACGAGGCCTTGGAGATTTTTTTAACAATATTTGAAAGGACAACGCCTTTAATTTGGGCACAGCTGCTTGTATTTGTTCCGGATTCAGACAATCATTTTGTTTTAAAATTCCCAAACACAATTTATTAATAAGATAATTAACACTATCTTTATTCGATTCCAAGTCATCCATTTTTTTTTATTTCGTTTACTTAAATAAACAAAAATCGATTAATAAAATGAAAAAACTATTAGTTTTTGTTATCCTTTTGCGTTTTGTTTTGTTCTTATTCGTCGACAAACTACATACCTACATACATAAATCTTTTTTGATATAAGTGCTCTCGAATTATATGTAGTGGAATTAAAAAAAATGTTTTACCATTGAGTGTTACTGTATTAAATAAAAAGGATGTTTATATTTAATACCTGCACTTGTATTATAACAAAAAAGTTTTTGGTCTATTTAAAATTTTCTAATTTTTAATGGTTTGTAAACAAAAAACAACATGCAACAGCTGTCTCTTACAGTGATGCCAGATTAGGCGATTTATTTACAAAGTTTAATTTGCGGATTGTGGATTTTGTTGGGTTTTCTTAATTTTGTTATGTGCTGGATTCTTCCGCTTTAATAATATTATCATCTATACAATTTTATTGAACAGAATGTGGGAATTATTTCTTTGTCATAAATTATTTTAATTATATTAACCATTTTTTCGAACGTGCTTCTATGAGTTGAAGTTCAATTTGTAAAGCTTTTTACAATAGTCTTATTCCCTCAATATTTCACATAATTTTTGCTTAAGCCAACCTCTAGTTAACATGGATAATAATATAATATTTTAAAATGCTACAAAAACTGTGATTATAGCTGCTGTTACATGTTTTCATAACTGTTTATTAAATAATAATAATATCGATATCGTTATTTTTCTTTCGATATTTTATATACATAGATAGACTAAAACTGCATTATTTAACCCAGGAATCAAATATTTAATAATTTTTTCAACTTAACCCATTAATGCCTACAGCGATCTGGACTATAAATCAACATTTTGAACAACAATTTACCCTTATTAAAGAACCTATTTTAATAAAAAAAAATTTTTATCTGGCTTAGAATCGGGTTTGGGGGCTGTTACATTTAAGTAACAGTGGGCAGTAAATACAATTTGTGGGCCTTACATATTTTAAAGAAAACTTATATTTTTTATAATCAAAACTTAACAAATGCTTCCATTTATTACATAAAAGGTAGCAGAACCAATTTTGTTTAATTTAATGCGTTTTACACAAAAGAAAAATGTAGAAGTTTCTAGATTTCTACAAATAGAATCCGAAACCATTAAATTTTAAAGATCGGGCTATCTTTTTCACTATATACTGCTTTACTGTTACTTTCTTAATATAGCAGTTATTTTAGAAAACTTTTCAAATTGTACGTAGATTGGCAATTCGGGCTCAGGCAATATCCGTTGACACCATACATCATTATCCTTCACCCACTAAATCAATTCACTTTTTAATGTTTGCAAGACTACACAAATGTAAAAAATAAAAGTATGCCTTTGATTTGAGGTAAATGACATTCAGGGGTGTTCTGGAAATCAAAAACGCAAGAATTTGGAAGTTGTTCTTAATACACTTTTAATCTAATATTTATAATTTTTTTATAAATTTTTCATATTATTCGAATGTGTATTCTAAGTCAAATTTCAATCCTCAAAAGCTTTTTTTTATACTTTAATAGACTTATCCCTTCAATATTTTTCAGGAATTTTTTCTATGCACTATCAGAATTTTCGTTTGTATATTTCTGTTAGGAAGTTCACTTTAGCTATCCTTTGGCTAGCTATGATTCTATTTGTTAAAATTTATAATTTTTTATCAAAAGTAATTTTTTGGGAATACAAAATTTTAATTTAAAAAATTAATTTTGATAATAAACTGGCAAGTGCACGGCCTGAAAAAACTACCTGTCAACATGATTTTGCAAGTTGTTTTTGCATTTTGTTTTTTCTTAACCTACTTACAACTACAATTAATGTTGGAAGAATTCCAATCAATTGTAGTGGGGAATGTAAGAATAGATAAACTCACTGTTTATTGTTGATGTTTTTGTTTAAACTTTGATTTTGTTACAAGTAGAGCTGTTGCTTATGATACGGCTAAGAGTTTTATTTGGTTTAATATCTTTAGTTTTTCCAAAATCTTTATGGATGAAGTTTCCTGATGATCTGGCCTAAGCAACCAGTGAAATGCGAATAGGAATAGCTTATCCCATCAACAATAAATTTTAAGTGTTTTTATCAAGAATTAAGCACGAATAACAAAATCTTTTAAATTAAAATTTATAATTTTTGTTATAAAATTCTATTTAGTATAGAAATATTTGTATAATATTTGTCATAAAATTCTTTTATTACGACCATTTTAATTTGTAAATTTTTTTGAATTTCTCTCACGCATCGTGATATGTAGCCAGTGCTGGGCAAAATACATGGTTTGCGGTATTTAAAATACAAAATACAAAATACTTGCTGGTCATGTATTTAAAATACAAAATACAAAATACTTTCAGGTTATGTATTTAAAATACAAAATACAAAATACTTACACATCCTGTATGTATTTAAAATACAAAATACAAAATACTTCCATTTATTGTAGGTATTTCAAATACAAAATACAAAATACTTCCACGTCATGTACATTAAGTTTATAACTTTTTTTGAGTGCAAAATACCACTCCAGCGCCTTGTGGGGAATTTTGTTCTGATAATAAAAAACTGTTTTTTAAGCTGATTCGGTGAAAAAAGTTTCCGCACCGTAAGCGATTCCTAAAACTCCATATTATGTGTAAATTTTATTTTTGGAAATTGAAACCCTTTTGATTTTGCATTAGACTTATGAAAAATGGTTTAATGTTGAAGATTATATATAATTTTAAACAAAAACGAACTTATTGAAGACAAGATCCACTGATTTAATGATGAAAATAAAAAATAAAAACAAAACTTCAAAGCTTTCGGTGCGGAAACTTTTTTCACGAAAGATGAAAAGTGACACCATATTTTTTTATATTTTGGTAGATTAAAATGGAATCAACCATCAATAAACTGACAGAATATATTTTGTAAACTATGTTTTTAAAATACAAAATACTCCCATTATTTTATGTATTTAAAATACAAAATACAAACTACTTATATTTATTGTATGTATTTAAAATACAAAATACAAAATACTTGCTGGATATGTATTTAAAATACAAAATACAAAATACTTGCACGTCATGTATTTAAAATACAAATACAAAATACGTATTTGTATTTTAAATACGTATTTCAAATACATGTATTTCAAATACTGCCCAGCCCTGTATGTAGCACAACTTTTTATATACTACATACATACATACATAAATATGTACATAATTGATTTGAGATATTTTTATACTTATCATAATTTTCGCTGCCTTATCATCGATAGTATTCCATTCTCTTTTATTTCGATTTTCTTTTCTTCGCCGTTTTCATATTTCTAATAACCGCAATGAATTAGTACAATCTTTATTCGCACACTCCAGGTTTCCAAATTCTTTTCATCCAATTTTTCAATTTGATAAAGGGATGATGAAGATGACATTTTCTGATTTTTTTTTCAAATAATTAAATCTTAAATAAAATTTTTATATTTAATGCGTAAATTATTTGTTTTTAAAAATAATTAAAAAAATCAAAGAGCCGACTGCAAAAAAAAAACTAAATTTTTAATGCACTAAAAAGTCCGAAACAAGATCGAGAAATCAAAATTAATAAAAACTAGTAAATAAACACAACTTCGTTTTAACAGACTTCTTATGAGCTGAAAGCTTAAGTTAAATACCCGTATTTGGTGCGTTCCCGTACTTTTTGGGAAAAGTTCGGGAAAATGAGAGCAAAAAAAATTTCTCTCACTAATAGACAAAAATGTACAAAAGTACGGAAACAATAAAAACCAAATTTCTACCCCAAAAGAAAACGTTACTATGAAAACGTTCAAATAAATACATAAATGTAACATCAGGGGCCTAATTCTGGCTTTCGTGATCGAGTACTTTATCGATTCGAAAGCAATTTTATTTCAGTCGATACTGAATAAATCGAAATTATTTTTTCAGTATTGTGAAACTCAAATAAATGCTTTACAATAACGAAAAAATAATTCCGATTCCGATTCTGTATTGACTGGAATAATTAGATATTAAATTTCTTTCGAATCGAGAAAGTACTCGATCACGACTGCCAGAATCTGGCCCCAGCATGTGTAAAAGTAAAATTCAAGAATGAACTTACATTTGTTAAACTTTTCGGTTTATAATTTGCAATTTTCTTCTCGCCCGCTGAACTCAAGATACTGAGGTAATAAAGAAATTTATATAGAAAGATAACCACAAGACAAGCACGAAAAACAAAACTCTTCCTAAGGGTAAAAAACAAAACTGACTGATATTTAATATGTTTTAAAATCTGTTTTTTATTATTAATCTGAAAAAGTTGTTTTGCTAATTTTTAATAAGAACCATGATTATCTCTTACTATCCAGAATTTGTCTATAATATCGCCATCTTTATCAGCGGAAACTTGTTCAAAATATAAATGGGTGCGATTATGAGCTTTCAATCTTGTATAACCGTAATCCTGTAACAAAAAATGTAATATAATTTTCTTTAAATGTCTCTATAAATTTTAGTTGTAACATACATTACTATGAAAAGCATTCCATTCTGGCAAGACTTTAGAAAATGGTTCACGATTTTCATTACAACCAGCCGAACCGGTTATAATTTGTATGGGAGCCTTGGCATTTGTGTAAGGAGCCTCTAAAGAACCATTGTATATTTTAAAATCATATATAGGCCAAAGACGTGTGTAGAAATGTTCATGAGCAAACAATTCCACATCAACAGCATATTTATAAAATAAATCTTCTAAACCAAAAATTTTAAACATGGGTAAACCCTGACGTATATACGTTTCCAATTGATCATTACAATCATATTCCTTATCATCACTGCAATACATAGGACGATGTCCATATGTTATAATCCAAGGACGTACAGCACGATTTTCCGGTTTATTGGCTTCTTTCAAGTCGTCCTCTAACCATTCAAACTGTTTGGTTAAAAGTTTGTAACCATAGTTGAGAAAATAATAGACTTCGGTGGAAAAGGATACAAAATGTATGGGACCCAAATTAAAACTATACCACAGGCTGTCATGGCCTCCGGGCATATTAAAGCGGGTTTTGTAGTTGGAAAAGTTGCTGAATATAAAACAAATATGAGAAATTTTAAAAAATGTATTAGTTATTTTTTTTTTATTTTTTTATTTTAAACTATTACTTACTACTTCTCCTCATGATTTCCCGGACAAGTCATATACGGCACATATGCTGCAATGGTTTCAATTTGACGCATAAACGCATCACCTACCTCAGCGTCATCGGTGTCCATATCGTAGGCAAAATCACCCACGTGAATAACGGCATCATACATGCCCAACTGGGTGTCTTGTTGTAAAAGTGCCAATGACTGAGCATTCTCATTACCCATGTCACCATATATAGCTAAACTAGGTGACCAATCATTTCCCTTGGGTGGAGTTACAAACGAAAACTTTGCCGACCAGCCAAAATCACTTCCACACGCATATTCATATCGCGTTTTCCATTTAAGATTTTTTAATTTGACAGTATGAATAAATTGAGTGGATTTTTTTGCGCCACCATCTACAAAACGTTGTGATGAACCAGAAACTTTTTGTAATGTTTGATGATTATTAAAATTTTCCCCAAATACCACTAATGATTGGTTGGTAGCGTCACGTGTGGACCAAGTAACCACGAAATCGTTTAGATTTTCTGTAAAAATGGAAAAATAAAATCTTATAAGTTATACAGATTTAATTTCAAAACTCGTAGGAGTTTAAATAATCAAAGTTAGTTTAATTGAAGGTTTTTATATAGTCATAGTTTAACGCTAATTTAAGGATTTATATAGCGTTTATTTACTTTTGTTTCAGGATTTTAAAAGACTTAGTTGGTTTTCAATTGTACTTTCGTATCGTAATCTAGACAGTTTCAAATCAACGTATGTATTTATTTATTTTTAAACAGGTTCTTATTTAAGGCTTTTAAAAACATTTTTATTAGATTTAAACGCAGGACTTAAAATAGTTTTGGATTACTTTTAAATTAAGAGCTTCATAAAGTTTTAAATTGGTCATAATCTGTATATTATTATAGATAAGTTTTTTTTAAAAAAGATACTTAAACTGCCCTCATTTACGCCAACATACGCATTAATTTTGGAAACTGGTATAGAAAATAATTATATATACACAATAAATTTGCATCTGAGTTACATTATAAAAACTTTATTTGATTATAATGATAACCGTTTACCATGTAAGCTAACCAAACTAACTATAGAAAGAAAATCGTATTGGTATAAACACATTGAAAAATTAGCAAATGATGTAGGCTCGATACAAATTTCTGAATGCGTTTCAAGAGAGGATTCGGATCGCCTTAGACTTCATACACTGGGCTTAAAAGAAAAGAAAGAGAAAACAACTTACAACTGGCTACTGAACCAAACCGTTTTTATTCAAAACTCAACTATAGGGAGCAACAAACATATTTTGAAATCAATAATAATACGACGGCAGTTAGCTACATCTTTAAAGCCAGGTGCGACCTGATTGAGCTAAATGGAACACGATGTCAGACGCAGAGGTGCCGTTTGTGCTCTTTATGTAATACAAACGAAACAGAAAATATACTGCACTTTAATGCCATCTGTTGAATTTTACGTGAAATTCGCTACCAATATTTTAAAAAAACCACCATAACTGAAAATGATTTCATAAATATCTTAAATAATGCAAAAGAAAACTTTAAAAATATATAACTGTTTGTTAAAGATGCAATATGTTATAGAAAACTGCTTATTGATGAAAATAATTATTAATCTGAATCAAACATTAAACACAATTGTTATAATTTAAATGACGACATTGGTCATAGTCGTATTTATAGTATAAAGTTTATACTTTAAACATCTAAGCACTGTTAAAAAAGAAATGTATTTTTAATAAAGAACAATTAACTAACTAGATAAGTTTACAGCCAGGCCCACGATGTCACACGTTAACGTTGGCATAGAAAATTACATTTAAAACAAAAACAAATTTTAGAAATTGTTTTTGTTTCAAATGTTATTTTCTATGCGAACGTTAACGTGTAACATCGTGGGCCTCACTGTTAATTTAATCGCGACTGTTTAAAAGACTAAATACGACTCGCGAAAAGAAATAAAAAATTAAATAGTATTTTATTATTCATTAAAGTTGTGATAAAATTGGAAATAATACCTATAATTTATAATATTGTTTAATACAAGATGATATCGACCCCTTTGCGCGAAATTATCGTATATGCCAATTTTTTTGAAATTGAGTTTTTGATGCAATCTTGTTTTACATTCAAAGAGACGTCACCTGACAAAATATTGTAGGCGAATTCCACTTCGTTGCTCCAAAACTTGATTGTATATTTTCATTTTGATATTGCAAGCGAAAGCAGAGAAAAGTAGAAAAATGGCTGTCCTGTAAAATTTGTTTTTTGTAACATACGATAATTACGAGCGAAGGGGTCGATATATAAAATAATATTATTATCAGCCATTTCACAGAGTACAATTTCGTTTGCTGCTTTTTTTTTAATAAATTTGTAAACAGTGTCGTATTTGTTGTCGTTTTTGCTAAACACGATACCATTTTTTAAAAACCCCTAACTTTCGCCACAAAATCGACAACCACGATTAGGTTGATTACTAAGTTTTGCGTTTAATAAATTAAGACTCGATCTTCACAAAATGTAGTGGTGTGATTTTGAGTCTTATGAAAGAAGATTATGCTAAATTTCACGACAAAAGCAGTTTTCGTCATACTAACATGATTTCCGAGAGTGGTGTTAATATGGGGCCGTAGTTAAATTATGGACCGACCTTTACGAAATTTGTTGACACACAAAACGAATTTGTTGACATTCTATGGCAACCGGTGCATTCCATTTGCGTGCAAAACTCTTTTCCTTCTGAAGTGTTACTGCTCGAATTCAAAACTGCCTAGGAAACAATTTGACACACAAATGGCTAAATCGACTTAGAATTACTGAAGGACCCCCCAGCATATACCGCTTATTTTCTTCAACAGCGTCATAAGTCAAACAAGTCCATTTGGCGATAAGCGCGCTTAAAGTTTTTAATTTGCTCAAATCACTAAGACAAAATAACGTCACATTCTCTTCAAACGGGGAAAGTTAAAAGATATAAAGGTAAATTTAATACACGAAAACGCAAGAAATTAAAACGTCGTTTTTTTATAAGATTTCTGTGATAAATAAAATTTTATGACAAATATTTTACAAACATTTCTTTATTAAACAGAATTTCATAACAAAAATTTGATTAAAAGTGTATTAAAAACAGCTTCTAAATTCTTGCGTTTTCGATTTCCAGAACAGCCCTGTATGTATAAAGAAAAACAAAGCAAACAATTCTGCATTACTAACTGGAAAATTTAATTTTTAAAAAAAGTTTAAAAAGTTATGACAACGCAGCAGCAAATGCGCGATATACGGTGACCGTTAATTCCATGGAAAATTAGTGTACACATTTTATGGATTTAAAAACATAACAAAACTTATTTATTAAAATTAATATTTTACAGAAAGGTATTAAATATGCATTGATACAAATATACACATTCATATGTTAATATAAATTTTAACCCTTATATGTATCTATTTTTTAACACACGAGGCCTTTTCGTTAAAAACGTTTTAAATTCAGAATACCCCATTTCATCTTATGGTTATGCGAGATTGCAAAGTTTCCAATTTCATTTGCGATCAGATGAAAAATCTACTAACATCAATATGTTTTGTAGGAAATATTTTCGTTTTCGATATATATAAACATTTCAACTTATCTACTGTTTATAAGCAGCCGTATTCATAACAAAAAGTTAACCACAGTTTGTACACTACGTTCAACGAGCTGCTAACTAGAATGCCGATTAAGCCTAGCAGCTTGTAAGCACAGAGTTTATTCATAACAAACTTTTGTTCATCTGCAAACTTTTAAAAAATCAATTCTGAATTTTAATGATGCCGCATTATGACTCAAAAATGCAACTCGTTTGCATTGAACATCGCTGGTTTTGTAACTTTTTTGTAAATTTTTTTTTTGTTATATAACAATATAACAATTTTTAAAAGTTTTTAAAATTAAAATAAAATAAAAAAAAAAAGTTAGAAAAATAAAATTAAACAGTAATTTAAATAAAACCAACCAAATTGTTTAACATTAAACAACTGTTTTTCAAAAGTTGGCAAACGTTTGGCAGCTAGTTAACAAGAGCTTAGGAAATCGTTAGCCAGAGTTTGGTAAGTGTATAAGTATAAATAAACTTTGTGCTAACTTCATGCCAAATTTTCACTATGAATACGGTTGGTGGTTTTTAATCCTTTACTTTACTTTTTCTTCCAAAATCTTGAAAAGCTTATCGTTCAACTTGTACAAGTAACCACAATCATTTATGGTTGTATGTACTACATACTACATACTACATACTATGTAGGACTTAAAAAGTAAAATGAAAAATGAACTTTTCAAAGAGTTTAATATTAATGTCATAGATATTAATTTGTTCTGGAATGACTATTCGTCATCACACACTCTTTCTACAGTGCATTCTGCTTCCGTTACTTCTTTCTGCAGCTTTGCATTAAACGATGAATTTACCTTTACAAATTAGTAATCGCCTCATAACTCAATTTTGGATTTTTTCTGCTTGAAATAAATATACACATTAACAATTTAAGCTGATTTAAAATTTTTTGCTCAATATTTTGGAAGTAAGGAAAAAAGTTAACAAAAGTGAACGTAACATAACATGTGTTTAAAAAAATGTACAATTAACGTAGGTACACAAAAAAAAAATGGACAATAAGCTAAAATTGATGAAGAATGTGATAGAAAATTAAGTAAAAGTTTTGAAATATTTTATTTTACATATTTTACGGTTCAAATTATCATTGTCAAAGAAAGGTTGTTTGCAACAGACTATTTCTTTGTACAAGTTAGTTATTTAGATAAAATTAAACACCATAACTTCCATGATTATCCTTAATAATCCAAAACTTATCAATAACATCACCGTTTTTATCATCAGAAACCTGTTCGATATATAAATGTGTGGAATTAATGGCCTTAAGGCGGGTGTAACCAAAATCCTGAGTAAAGTAAAATAAACAAGTTTAATAATATTTTTTTTTGTAATTAAAAAAAACCTACTTGACTGTGATAAGCACTCCATTTTGGTATGTGTTTAAAGAAAGGCTCACGACCCTCTTTATTGCCAGCCGAACCAGTTATTATATGTACAGGAGCTTTAGGATTGCGATAAGGTTCAGCTGTCGAACCATTATACACAGTATAATTATAAATAGGCCAAAAACGCTCATAACAATGTTCATGAGCCCATATCTCAACATCGACTGCATATTTATAAAATAAAACTTCTAAGCCAAAATAACCCAGTATGGGTAGTCCCTGTCTAACCACAGTATTATGATGTGAGCAGTCATCACCATTATCATTGCTGCAATACATGGGGCGGTGACCTAAAGTAATAATCCAAGGATGCTTAGCTCGATTTTCCGGCTTATTAGCTTCTATCAAATCTTCCTGCAGCCAATTGTATTGAAATATTAAAGGTTTTAAACCCAATTGTAAATAATAATAGACTTCCGTAGAAATGCCTATAAAATGTACAGGACCCAAATTAAAACTATAAAATAAATTCTCTGTACCACCGGGCATTCTAAAGCGGGCTTTGTAGTTAGAAAAATTGCTATAAAATAAAAAATTTTACTTCTTTCTTTATTATGAAAAAAAAGAAAAAAAACTTACTAAGCCACTTCATGATTGCCTGGTACCACCATATATGGTACATATGCCGCTATAGTTTCAATTTGTCGCATAAATTCGTCTCCTACGGTGCCATCTTTTGAGTTCATATCATAGGCAAAATCTCCTATATGTAAAATGGCATCATACATTCCTAGTTGGGTTTCCTCCTGTAATCTCGGTAACGATTGGGCATTTTCATTACCCAAGTCTCCATAAATAGCCAAACTAGGTGACCACTTCTCTTGTGCAGACACAGTGTGGAACCAATATAAGGCAGACCAGCCCAAACCACTGCCACAATGGTATATGTAACGTGTATTTTCAGTGAGATTTGTTAAAGTTACCTTTAATAAAATAAAGATATTTCAGTGCTCTTAATTTGTACCAAAATTAACTTACCCAATGAATATATTGCGTATTTTTAGCTTTGCCACCATCCACAAACTTCGTGGGGCCGTCTTTATTTTCTTGCACATTTGTTAGAGAGTCTGTGCCATATTTACATATAGACACATTAGTATTATCACGTGTGGACCAAGTTACAATAATATCAAGAACAGATTCTTAAAAAAATAATTTCGGATTTTAATTATAGACAGAAGAATAAAAATATAAAATCTTATTATTCGCGAAATCTGTAAGAAATACAGCGAAGATTTTGGTATAAATTGATTTTTTTTTTTATAGGAAAACATAAAATCTTGAATTCTTGAATACTACAAATATTGCTTTTTATATAAATTTTACTGCACCTTCAATCACTTGTGTTGTGAAAAATCACATAAATACTGGGGGTATTCACGTCACAAGTTGCACCCTTGCGAAAAAGCAAAAGTGCAAAAATATAACAACAACCACACAGACAATTAGTTGTGCGTAAATAATGTCTTTGTGATTGTTGTTATGTTTTTGCACTTTGCTTTTTTGCCAGGGTGAAACTTGTGACGTGAATATCCTTACTATGTACATGGATGAAATTTCATTGAAATAAAATAGTACTCGATTGAAAAAAATGTTCTAAAAAAATCAGTGATCACTTGCATTTTCCAACAAAATTCGATTTTTTTGTGTATGAAAACATGAAAATAAGTTTATCTCGAAAACTATTGGAGTTTAGATTTAATAATTTTAATTTTTATTTATCTTTTCCGGTTTTCGAATATTCCGAATAGTTGCTATTATAAAAAACCTGTTTTTGATTAATTTAAAAAGTAACCGGTTTTATTTGAATAAATAAAAAACAAAAATTAGATTAGTTTTCGAAATAAAAAGTTAATTTGAATAAAAACAAAACAATTCACAAGGGTAAAGAACCAGCAAAATACATAAACTATTATTATTATTATTTGAGATATTCTCGCTATTTTATTTTTAATAAGATTTAATTTGATGGTGTTTGAGCACGACTATATACATCAGTATACTTTAACCATATAAGTTACAAATAAAACCTCTTAGATAAGATTATCGGTCATGATCTGGAAATCGAGAAAATTTGAAATCTATGAAGGATTTTAATATATTTTTTTTAAAATGAACGTAAGTTTTCTTGATTTTAAAAGTGGTTCTGATAAAGATAAGTGGTCTTAAAAGTAAAAGGTATACAAAAGGAAATATAATTGAAGTTGGGCATCGCTTATACAGGATGGTTGGGAACGGAAGCGTTCCGGATAATCAATTTTACCGGTTAATTGAGGTAACATTTTGTTCTCGTTTAATCAATCTTCCATGTTTTGACAATTGAATTCGAGTGAAATTGAAATCGAACAAATTTTCAAAACGATCCTGGTATAAAGGTTCATAAGAAATATTCCATTTTTATGTACGGCATACTTTGACTACCACTTTTATTTATTAGAATTAATCTAAAAAGCATCAAAACAACGGTCGTTTTAAAAATAAATTTTATTTAAAATTTCCTTCGGTTTCAATTTTATTAGATTTCGATTTCTAGAACATGGCCTAATATAAATACGATCAATATAATATACTTATACATATTTAATTATTACTTATATAATTTATTAAAAAAATCATTTAATGTGGTCTGTTTCTTCTACTTCACCTGTATATTTTCAGCCAAAAGATTCTCCTGGAAGCGGTAAAATTGAATTTTATATTTTGAAATCCCGGATAAGGTAAATCGGTTAAAATAAAAAAATATTTTTTTCGTTGTAGATCCCGGGTAATAGATATTCCCAGTTAATTGAACCACGGATAATCGATATTCAACTGTATTAACTTTGAGTACAGCATCGTTTTTAAAATTTGATCGATTTCAATTTCACTCGATTTCGATTTTCAGAACATGGCTGTATACAATTTTGTTTAAGCATTAAAGAAACGAATAGTACTATGAACATATTTTTTTTTATGAAATATCTGTTCATTCGTCGACGACAATTAAAAATAAATAAAACTGGTAAATTTTTCGTATATCGTCGATTCAGCCGGAATGTTGTAGTCTCTAGCATGAAGATATGTATGCAATGAACTAAAGATTTTTAGTGCCTTAACGGACATTCCGTCCTCGGCAACACATTTCACCCAATGATTCAATTTTGGCAGCGTATTTTAGTAAGGTATTATTTGCGGTCTCCTTAGAAAAACTTGGACGGAATCAAGTTTTATTAGGCGGACATTTATGTCAAGTTTGTGGACTAATAAAAGATGATTAATAAGTCGTGACGTCTAAGAATCTTTGCAATATATCATTTTAGGGCACTTCAGTCACATAACTTTGTCTTTTTAATCCTGGTAGAAATATCTCTAGAGATGACATCTGTATAAAAATGTATTTAATATTTAGAATACTCTCGCACAAATTACTATTTACTTTTTAACTGAATACTTTTTATGTAGTATGTATTTTGAATTGTTTTTAGTTTTTTTTTACAAGAACATTCGCTATATAAGCGATTTGAATTTACATCATTCGTTATATTTTTAACTATTTTATAGTTAATTTTGGCATTCTTCATTTAAAGTTTAAGGATTCCCAATATTACAATAAGTAAAATACTTAAATTACGGGTATATTTACAACAAAAGTAAGGAAAACGTATATAAATTACACATTATTAAAAAACCCGGTTAATTATACCAAGTCTTATAGGTTGCAAACTCCTGGATATTTAATTCAGTTATTTGAATTTTGTAGATCAACGAGGAATAGACAGTTAAAGATACCAAAATTATCTGCCATATTGGAGCGTTCTTTTTATGTTAGAGTTGCGCGATCTTATAATAAGTTGCCTAACTTTTTGAAAACTTTTAGTGTTTCTGCTAACACATATAAAAAAAGACTTTTTCTGGAACTTTCAAGAAATCAATCTTCTATATAAGTGATTCTATTTATGTGTTGAATATGCATTAAAGGATTAAATTCATAATATTTGAAAATTTATTTCTGTGAAGTTTGTTGTGTGGTATTTTCTTTATGAACACAAAATAAATCATTATGTATACTCTGAGAGTTAAGAAATATCTTCATTATTAAAATTTTCATTATTTTGTTACTTAGTCATATGTGCGTGTGTATGCATATGTGTATGTATATGTGTATATATATGTATATATATATATATATATATATATATATATATATATATATATATATATATATATATATGCACAGCGCTTATTTAGCGAACAGAGTTTGAAGCTAGCAGATAAATAGCGGACAGTTGCATACTTAGCGAACAGTCCGCCAAATGATCACATGCCTAGAGCATATTCACCGGACACGTCAATTTTGCCAAAAATTTTTAAATATTTTTTTGGTTCCGTTTTTTTTACTTTATTTGATTGCACTGTGGTTATATATCGAGCAATTACTATTAAAACTTCTATATATACGGTTTAAATGCGATATTTTTGTATTTTTTAACAAATTTTGTTGCGTAGTATTGCCAAGTACTCTTATATACTTTCCGGTTTTTTACTCCGTAAAAAATATATACATGTGATTTCGAGGACACAGAGAATTGCATTTGATCAGCGTTGCCATTGTAAAAAATTTTGATTTTAGCTATTTATAAATTAATATACTTTCTAGTTTTTATTGTGTTTGTTTTATAATATTTCAAAAAGGGTGGTTTTATTCGAAAAAATGAAAAATGTTGAATATTAAATATACTTTCTATTTAAAATATTGAGCTATTTTTTTTATTGTGTTTGTTTTATAATTTTTCAATAATTTTATTTCAAAATAGTGTGGTTTTTAGCGATTTATTTATAAATATACTTTCTACTTAAAATATTAAACTATTTTTTTGTTGTGTTTGTTTTTCAATATTTCAAAAAGTGTGGTTTTTAGCGATTTATAACTAAATGTACTTTCTATTTAAAATATTGAGCAATTTTTTATTTTGTTTGTGTTACAATATTCTAATAATATTTTTCAAAAAGGGTAGTTTTAGCAGTTTATAACTTAATAAACTTTCTATTTAAAATATTGAGCAATTTTTTGTTGTGTTTTATTATTATATTTCAATAATTTTAATTCAAGAAGGGTGGTTGTTAGCGATTTATAACTAAATATACTTTCTATTTAAAATATTGAGCTGTTTTTATTGTTTGTTTTGATATATTTCAAAAAGGTAGGTTTTTTGCGATTTATAACTAAATAAACTTTCTATTTAAAATATTGAGCAACTTTTTGTTGTGTTTGTTTTATAATATTTCAATAACTTTAATTCAAGAAGGATTGTTTTTAGCAATTTATAACTAAATATTCTTTCTATTTAAAATATTGAGCAATTTTTTATTGTGTTTGTTTTATAATAATTCAATAAATTTAATTCAAGAAGGGTGGTTTTTAGCGATTTATAACCAAATTTACTTTATATTAAATATATTGAGCAATTTTTTATTGTGTATGTTTTATAATATTTCAATAATTTTAATTCAAGGAGGGTGGTTTTTAGCGATTTATAACGAAATATACTTTCTATTTAAAATATTGAGCAATTCTTTATTGTGTATGTTTTATAATATTTCAATAATTTTAATTCAAGAAGGGCGGTTTTTAGCGATTTATAACTAAATATTCTTTCTATTTAAAATATTGAGCTATTTTTGATTGTATCTGTTTTGCAATATTGCAAAATGGGTGGTTTTTAGCGATTTATAACTAAATATACTTTCAATTTCAAATATTGAGCAATTTTTTATTGTGTTTGTTTTATAATATTTCAATAATTTTAATTCAAGAAGGGTGGTTTTAAGCGATTTATAACTAAATATACTCGCTATTTAAAATATTGAGCAATTTTTTATTGTGTTTGTTTTATAATAATTCAATAAATTCAATTAAAAAAGGGTGGTTTTAAGCGATTTATAGCTAAATAAACTTTCTTTTTAAAATATTGAGCAATTTTTTATTGTGTTTGTTTTATAATATTTAAATAATTTAAATTCAAGGGTGGTTTTAAGCGATTTATAACCAGATATACTTTCTATTTAAAATATTGAGCAATTATTTATTATGTTTCTGTTACAATATTCTAATAATATTTTTCAATAAGGGTTGTTTTTAGCGATTTATAACTAAATATACTTTCCATTTAAATTATTGAGCTATTTTTGATTGTGTTTGTTTTATAATATTTCACTAATTTTAATTCAAGAAGGGTGAATTTAAGCGATTTATAACTAAATATACTCTCTATTTAAAATATTGAGCAATTTTTTATTGTGTTTGTTTTATAATAATTCAATAATTTTAATTCAAGAAGGGTGGTTTTTAGCGATTTATAACCAGATATACAGGGGTGTGCTGGAAATCGCAAACGCAAAACGCAAGAATTTTAAAAGTCGTTATTTAGTAAGATTTCTATAATAAAAGAATTTTATGACAAATATTATACAAACATTTCTCTATTAAACAAAATTTTACAACAAAAATTATAAAAATTAGATTAAAAGTGTATTAAAAACAGCCTCCAAATTCTTGCGTTTTGCGTTTGCGATTTCCAGCACACCCCCCATACTTTCTATTTAAAATATTGAGCAATTTTTTATTGTGTTTGTTTTATAATATTTCAATAATTTTAATTCAAGAAAGGTGGTTTTTAGCGATTTATAACTAAATATACTTTCTATTCAAAATATTGGGCAATTTTTTGTTGTGTTTGTTTTTCAATATTTCAAAATGGGTGGTTTTTAGCGATTTATAACTAAATATACTTTCTATTTCAAATATTGGGCAATTTTTTGTTGTGTTTGTTTTATGATATTTCAATAAATTTAATTCAAGAAGGGTGGTTTTTAGCGATTTATAACTAAATATACTTTCTATTTCAAATATTGGGCAATTTTTTGTTGTGTTTGTTTTATGATATTTCAATAAATTTAATTCAAGAAGGGTGGTTTTTAGCGATTTATAACTAAATATACTTTCTATTTCAAATATTGGGCAATTTTTTGTTGTGTTTGTTTTATGATATTTTAATAAATTTAATTCAAGAAGGGTGGTTTTTAGCGATTTATAACTAAATATACTTTCTATTTAAATTATTGAGCTATTTTTGATTGTGTTTGTTTTGCAATATTTCAAAATGGGTGGTTTTTAGCGATTTATAACTAAATATACTTTCTATTTCAAATATTGGGCAATTTTTTGTTGTGTTTGTTTTGTGATATTTCAATAAATTTAATTCAAGAAGGGTGGTTTTTAGCGATTTATAACTAAATATACTTCCTATTTCAAATATTGGGCAATTTTTTGTTGTGTTTGTTTTATGATATTTCAATAAATTTAATTCAAGAAGGGTGGTTTTTAGCGATTTATAACTAAATATACTTT
Source organism: Pollenia griseotomentosa (assembly GCA_963931875.1). Classification (NCBI taxonomy): domain Eukaryota; kingdom Metazoa; phylum Arthropoda; class Insecta; order Diptera; family Polleniidae; genus Pollenia; species Pollenia griseotomentosa. The sequence goes on along the minus strand of OZ007563.1, from coordinate 182,167,537 downwards.
CTATTTAAATTATAGAGCTATTTTTGACTGTGTTTGTTTTGCAATATTTCAAAATGGGTGGTTTTTAGCGATTTATAACTAAATATACTTTCTATTTCAAATATTGGGCAATTTTTTGTTGTGTTTGTTTTATGATATTTCAATAAATTTAATTCAAGAAGGGTTGTTTTTAGCGATTTATAACTAAATATACTTTCTATTTCAAATATTGGGCAATTTTTTGTTGTGTTTGTTTTATGATATTTCAATAAATTTAATTCAAGAATGGTGGTTTTTAGCGATTTATAACTAAATATACTTTCTATTTAAATTATTGAGCTATTTTTGATTGTGTTTGTTTTGCAATATTTCAAAATGGGTGGTTTTTAGCGATTTATAACTAAATATACTTTCTATTTCAAATATTGGGCAATTTTTTGTTGTGTTTGTTTTATGATATTTCAATAAATTTAATTCAAGAAGGGTGGTTTTTAGCGATTTATAACTAAATATACTTTCTATTTCAAATATTGGGCAATTTTTTGTTGTGTTTGTTTTATGATATTTCAATAAATTTAATTCAAGAAGGGTTGTTTTTGCGATTTATAACTAAATATACTTTCTATTTCAAATATTGGGCAATTTTTTGTTGTGTTTGTTTTATGATATTTCAATAAATTTAATTCAAGAAGGGTGGTTTTTAGCGATTTATAACTAAATATACTTTCTATTTAAATTATTGAGCTATTTTTGATTGTGTTTGTTTTGCAATATTTCAAAATGGGTGGTTTTTAGCGATTTATAACTAAATATACTTTCTATTTCAAATATTGGGCAATTTTTTGTTGTGTTTGTTTTATGATATTTCAATAAATTTAATTCAAGAAGGGTTGTTTTTGCGATTTATAACTAAATATACTTTCTATTTCAAATATTGGGCAATTTTTTGTTGTGTTTGTTTTATGATATTTCAATAAATTTAATTCAAGAAGGGTGGTTTTTAGAGATTTATAACTAAATATATTTTCTATTTCAAATATTGGTCAATTTTTTGTTGTGTTTGTTTTATGATATTTCAATAAATTTAATTCAAGAAGGGTGGTTTTTAGCGATTTATAACTAAATATACTTTCTATTTAAATTATTGAGCTATTTTTGATTGTGTTTGTTTTGCAATATTTCAAAATGGGTGGTTTTTAGCGATTTATAACTAAATATACTTTCTATTTCAAATATTGGGCAATTTTTTGTTGTGTTTGTTTTATGATATTTTAATAAATTTAATTCAAGAAGGGTGGTTTTTAGCGATTTATAACTAAATATACTTTCTATTATAAATATTGGGTAATTTTTTGTTGTGTTTGTTTTATGATATTTCAATAAATTTAATTCAAGAAGGGTGGTTTTTAGCGATTTATAACCAGATATACTTTCTATTTAAAATATTGAGCAATTTTTTATTGTGTTTGTTTTATAATAATTCAATAAATTTAATTCAAGAAGGGTGGTTTTTAGCGATTTATAACTAAATATACTTTCTATTCAAAATATTGAGCAATTTTTTATTGTGTTTGTTTTATAATATTTCAATAAATTTAATTCAAGAAGGGTTGTTTTTAGCGATTTATAACTAAATATACTTTCTATTTAAATTATTGATCTATTTTTGATTGTGTTTGTGTTGAGTATGAACATCAAGCTACTACTTACATATGCAACAATGTTTTGTTGTCAACTAGTGGTTTTTCATGTTTGTATTTTTCACATATACTTAATTGAAAAATGACTTGTCATTCTTTTTAGAGTTATTCAATTAAACAGATCAATAAACGAGTACTATTTATTTTAATAAACTTTTGTGGGAAAACACAATATTGGTGTCAGAAGTGGGATCCTGCTAGAAAAGATGAATGCAGAACTGTTCAAAGAATTCACGGACTCACTTGCTGGTGCGATTAAACAAGCGGTTGTGGAGGCAACACAGCAATCATTGGCCGCACAACCTAGTACTTCCAGCTTGTCCACGAACGGACGAAAGGGGCCACCATTCTGCGTGGCTGAATACAAATCTATTGATGGGACGACAGTGCAAGACTATTTCAAACGCTTTGACTGGGCACTGCAGTTGAGCAAAATTCAATCTGAAGAATTTGCGACGTACGCACGCGTTCATATGGGAACCGAATTAAATAATGCATTAAAGATCTTAATTTCCCCTAGAAGCCCGGAAGCGCTGTCGTATGAGGAAATCAAAAACACTCTAGTAAACCACTTCGATGTTAAGAAAAACAAATACGCCGAGAGTATAAAATTTCGTAAAGTACAGCAAGACAAAGATGAAAGTGTCGCAAACTATGTATTACGCCTTAGACAAGCAGCCAGTTCGTGTGAGTATGGGGAGTTTTTGGATCGGATGCTGATTGAGCAACTACTTTATGGCTTGAGTTCAAGATACGTATGTGACGAGATAGTCGCAAAAAAACCCGAGAGTTTTACTGATGCCTATTGGATTGCTCAAGCCATGGAACTAACACACCACACCACAGTGGAAATGAAAGATGATTCACAATTTCCAGCTCAGCAAGAACTACATAAACTTGGGTACTCACCGGTACGGCAAAAACTAAACAGAAACCACCCTACAGGGGGTCGAAATAATACTACCCAGCAGTCATTGTGCTTTGGTTGTGGGGGCAAACATATGCGAAGCCAGTGTAAGTTTAAGCACTCTAAATGTTTTCAGTGTGGCAAAATGGGCCACATTGCCAAAGTCTGCAAAAGTACGACAGCACAAATAGTAGAGGATATACAAATATCCGACGACAACGAAGAAGCCTGTGATGCCATACAGAAGCTGAATCAAGTAATCCATATAAATACAATTAAAACAAATGCTAAAAAAATAATATCGGTGAACGTCAATGGGCGTATACTCAAAATGGAATTGGATACGGGAGCCCCGTGCTCGATAATAAGTATGAGAACACTACGGTCCCTTTGTAAAGTCACTGAGTTATCCGCCACAAATAAACAATTCTCCAGCTATTCAGGACATAAGATTAAGTGCCTGGGCCGTGTCCTAGTTAATGCCACTATTGGGAAAACCTGTTGTAAACTTTATTTATACGTAGTTGAGGGTGATTTAGACACCCTTATGGGCCGGGAATGGATAGAAAAATTCGTAAATGAGATTAATTTTGTTGATCTGTTTTCTTCAGCCAACTGCATCAAAAATATTGATTCTGCACCGCCAGAGATGAATCCCGCGCAATATCAACGTCTTCAAAACCTACTTCAACAATTTGATTCAATTTTCAGTAACAAACCTGGCAAGTTAATTGGTCCCCCGGCGAAAGCGCATTTGAGACCCGAAGCAACACCTATCTTTGCAAAAGCCAGAGATATCCCTCTGGCCTTGAAAGATGCCTACATAGCGGAAATAAATAACAAAATAGCAACCGGGCTGTACCGACAAGTTGACTACTCTGAATGGGCGTCTACGACACATGTAGTCACAAAGAAAAGTGGGGGCATTAGAATTACAGGTAACTACAAATCCACAGTTAATCCACGGATTATAATTGACGAGTATCCAATACCTAAGGTCGAGGATCTACTCAATAAAATGAAACACCCAACTATATTTTGTCATTTAGATATTACTGACGCCTATTCGCATCTTCCCATTGATGAAGAATTTGCACACATATTAACTTTGAACACCCCTACACATGGCCTTATACGGCCAACTAGAGCCGTATATGGGGCTGCGAATATACCGGCGTTGTGGCAAAGGCGGATGGAGGCCGTATTAAACGATATACCTAATGTAATGAGTTTCTTTGACGATATCCTTGTGTACGCAGAATCGTTTGATGACATGATTTCTTCTCTACAAAGTGTTTTGAAACAACTACTGAATCAAGGCATCCGTTTAAACCCTTCGAAATGTGTTTTCGCTACACCATCCGTAGAATTTTTGGGCCACCGAATAGATAAATATGGGATACATAAGTCCGATAAGCATATCGAAGCCGTGAAAAATGCCCCAAAACCATCGACGCCGGAGGAATTACAACTACTATTGGGAAAGGCAACTTACTACAATGCATTCATATCCAACTTATCTACAAGAGCCAGACCACTAAGAAATATGCTCCTGGAAAAAGATTTTAAATGGACTACAGATGGTGAAAAAGCATACAACGATATCAAATCAGCTCTTATTTCGCCCCAAGTTCTGACGACATACAACCCTACATTACCTTTGATTTTGGCAACTGATGCCAGTAAATGCGGACTAGGTGCAGTTTTGTCGCATAAAATGCCTGACGGGTTCGAACGGCCCATAGCATATGCAAGCAGGGCTTTAAGTAAAACTGAGATTAGCTATCCACAAATGGATAAGGAAGCACTTGCCATTGTATGGGCAGTAAAAAGGTTTTTTAAATACCTCTATGCACGACACTTCACTCTCATTACGGATCATAAGCCCCTTGCCCAGATTCTACACCCAACAAAATCTTTGCCAACATTATGTATAAGTCGCATGGCAAATTATGCTGATTTTTTGGGTAATTTTAATTACGACGTGGTATACAAACCGACTGGACAACATTTGAACGCGGATTTTTGTTCCCGTATTATAAACGGGAGGGTGATGTTGGTAAACAGTATCTCGTCGGAAGAATATGATGAATTTGATCACTTTATAGTTCACCAAATCGATCAGCTGCCACTAAGGGCAACAACAATAGCGCGCGCAACGGCAAAGGATGAATACCTAGGGAATATTGTAAAACTGTTAGAAATGGGCAAAGACCTGAGAAAAGCGGGTTATACTGCACCAGAACAGAACTACAAGCTAACGGCGGGTTGCCTAACCTATGACCACAGAATAGTCATACCTGCAATGCTTAGGAAGAAAGTAATTGAAGACCTACACGCTACACATTTGGGAATCGTAAAAATGAAGGGCCTTGCCCGTTCGTTTGTTTATTGGCGGGGAATAGACCAAGATATTGAAAACTGTGCGAAATCATGTAATGACTGCGCCATGCAAGCGAATGTACTCCCTAAATACAGCGAACACCATTGGAACTATCCTAAAGGTCCGTGGGACCGAATACATATTGACTACGCCGGTCCATTTTTAGGACTGATGTTTTTAGTCGTAACAGACGCGTACAGCAAATGGATCGATGTTAAGATTACATCATCTATCACGGCAGCAGCTACTATTACTATGTTGGATGAACTCTTTGCTGCATACGGGGTACCCACTACAGTCGTTTCTGATAATGGTACCAATTTTTCATCTGTTGAATTTAGAGAATTTTTACAAAAAGTTGGTGTCAAGTACCATAAGCAATCAGCACCATACCATCCGGCAACAAATGGTCAAGCGGAGAGAAGTGTACAAACTATCAAAAGATCCCTTAAGGCAATGCGTTCAACAAAATATACGGCTCAGAAGGATCTTAATGAATTTTTACGTCAATATCGAAATGCACCTCATGCTACTACCGGTGAGGCGCCAGCAAAATTATTTATGGGGCGGTTACTTAGAACACGTCTTGATTTGATTCGACCAGAAGAAACTTCTAGCAAGGTAACTGATAGACAGTACCTGAAACATAAACAAAGTTTCCGCGTACTTGAAGTACAGCAGCAAGTGTATTTCCTTTCAGCCAATCCAAAGATGAGCAAATGGTTGCCTGGCAGAATCTCATCACGACTTGGTACCCTTCACTACATGATCGAGTACCAAGGAAAACATGTTAGGAGACATATTGATCAAATCCGCAGTACAGAAATCCAGACACCTGAAATTCAGCCAGAAGGACTTCGAAGAAGATACGTACAGGCAGAGCCTAAAAAACTTCTCAACGAATCCATCCGAACCCCAGAGAGGCGCCAAGTTCCAGGCGAAGATCAAGCTGCACATACCCCTGAGAGATGTGACGAACGTGATGAAAGTGAACACGCTTATGGCACACCACTGGCTGAATCGAGCCCCATGAAAATATTTCCAGATACTCATGTTCTGATAAATACCCCGGAATGCCGTGGGAAGCCGTCATCTTCTTCGGCAAAACGAAGTGCGTCACCACCGCACTCCACGAATACATCGCCACAAGCACATGAAAGGGGTCCACCAAATTCTATCATACAACAACCGGAACTGAGGCGTTCTAATAGGCCAAGACGTCCCCGGGCACCTTATTCACCATAATCAGGATGCGAAGGAAGAATTGTTGAGTATGAACATCAAGCTACTACTTATATATGCAACAATGTTTTGTTGTCAACTAGTGGTTTTTCATGTTTGTATTTTTCACATATACTTAATTGAAAAATGACTTGTCATTCTTTTTAGAGTTATTCAATTAAACAGATCAATAAACGAGTACTATTTATTTTAATAAACTTTTGTGGGAAAACACAATAGTTTGTTTTTCAATATTTCAAAATGGGTCGTTTTTAGCGATATATAACTAATAATACTTTCTATTTAAAATATTGAGCAATTTTTTATTGTGTTTGTTTTATAATATTTCACTAATTTTAATTCAAGAAGGGTGGATTTAAGCGATTTATAACTAAATATACTCTCTATTTAAAATATTGAGCAATTTTTTATTGTGTTTGTGTTACAATATTTCAATAATTTTAATTCAAGAAGGGTGGTTTAAAGCGATTTATAACTAAATATACTTTCTATTCAAAATATTGAGCAATTTTTTGTTGTGTTTGTTTTATGATATTTCAATAAATTTAATTCAAGAAGGGTGGTTTTTAGCGATTTATAACCAGATATACTTTCTATTTAAAATATTGAGCAATTTTTTATTGTGTTTGTTTTATAATAATTCAATAAATTTAATTCAAGAAGGGTGGTTTTTAGCGATTTATAACTAAATATACTTTCTATTCAAAATATTGAGCAATTTTTTATTGTGTTTGTTTTATAATATTTCAATAAATTTAATTCAAGAAGGGTTGTTTTTAGCGATTTATAACTAAATATACTTTCTATTTAAATTATTGATCTATTTTTGATTGTGTTTGTTTTTCAATATTTCAAAATGGGTCGTTTTTAGCGATATATAACTAATAATACTTTCTATTTAAAATATTGAGCAATTTTTTATTGTGTTTGTTTTATAATATTTCACTAATTTTAATTCAAGAAGGGTGGATTTAAGCGATTTATAACTAAATATACTCTCTATTTAAAATATTGAGCAATTTTTTATTGTGTTTGTGTTACAATATTTCAATAATTTTAATTCAAGAAGGGTGGTTTAAAGCGATTTATAACTAAATATACTTTCTATTCAAAATATTGAGCAATTTTTTATTGTGTTTGTGTTACAATATTCTTATAATATTTTTCAAAAAGGGTGGTTTTAGCGGTTTATAACTTAATATACTTTCTATTTAAAATATTGAGCTATTTTTAATTGTATTTGTTTTATAATATTTCAATAATTTTAATTAAAGAAGGGTGGTTTTAAGCGATTTATAACTAAATATACTCTCTATTCAAAATATTGAGCAATTTTTTATTGTGTTTGTGTTACAATATTTCAATAATTTTAATTCAAGAAGGGTGGTTTTTAGCGATTTATAACTAAATATACTTTCTATTTCAAATATTGGGCAATTTTTTGTTGTGTTTGTTTTATGATATTTCAATAAATTTAATTCAAGAAGGGTGGTTTTTAGCGATTTATAACTAAATATACTTTCTATTATAAATATTGGGCAATTTTTTGTTGTGTTTGTTTTATGATATTTCAATAAATTTAATTCAAGAAGGGTGGTTTTTAGCGATTTATAACCAGATATACTTTCTATTTAAAATATTGAGCAATTTTTTATTGTGTTTGTTTTATAATAATTCAATAAATTTAATTCAAGAAGGGTGGTTTTTGCGGTTTTTAGGTAATTCACTTTTTGTTTCAAAAATTTAGCTATTTTGTATTGTGTTTGTTTATAATATTTCAAAAATATTATTTCAAAAATAAAATTATTAAAATATTAAAAAACAAACCCAATAAAAATAGCTCAATTAAGTTGTAAACCGCTTAAAAATATTATTAGAATATTGTAACACAAACACAAAAAAAAATTGCTCAATATTTTAATTAGAAAGTATATTTGGTTATAAATCGCTAAAAACCACACATCTTGAATTAAAATTTTTGAAATATTATAAAACAAGCACAATAAAAATTTGCTCAATATTTTAAATAGAGAGTATATTTAGTTATAAATCGCTTAAAACCACCCTTCTTTAATTAAAATTATTGAAATATTATAAAACAAACACAATTAAAAATAGCTCAATATTTTAAATAGAAAGTATATTAAGTTATAAACCGCTAAAACCACCCTTTTTGAAAAATATTATAAGAATATTGTAAAACAAACACAATAAAAAATTACTCAATATTTTAAATAGAAAGCTAATTAAGTTATAAACTGCTAAAACCACCCTTATTGAAAAATATTATTAGAATATTGTAACACAAACACAATAAAAAAATTGATCAATATTTTAATTAGAAAGTATATTTGGTTATAAATCGCTAAAAACCACCCTTCTTGAATTAAAATTATTGAAATATTATAAAACAAACACAATAAAAATTTGCTCGATATTTTAAATAGAAAGTATATTTAGTTATAAATCGCTAAAAACCACCCTTCTTGAATTAAAATTATTAAAATATTATAAAACAAACACAATAAAAAATTGCTCAATATTTTCAATAGAAAATATATTAAGTTATAAACTGCTAAAACTACCCTTTTTGAAAAATATTATTAGAATATTGTAACACAAACAAAATAAAAAATTGCTCAATATTTTAAATAGAAAGTAGAAAGTAGTTTAGTTATAAATCGCTAAAAACCACCACCTTAAACGCACTAAATTCAGTTTTTAAGGCTTATTTTATTTATAGCTAAGATTATGACGAAGACAAGAAAACAAAATTCTAGTTTGTTTCCGTGACGAAGAGTATGTTACGGTTGTATAAGAAAACCATTGGTACATTTTTTATAAATAATTCATTATTGAATAAAAAGTGCTTAAAGTAGTAAAAAATAAAACTACAACGCGTTTCATAAGGTCGTTATCAAAATCGAACTTTTGAACAGAACATTACATAATTCAACATAAGACTTTGAACAGTTAACTCTAAAATCGATTTCATCATCTTTAGATACTTTAGCACCTAAAGAAATATACGTATTTGGGATCTTTAAGGTATGAAGTATTTAAGGAGTAAACAAATTTAACCAACTTTACAGTAATAAAGGACAGATTCTATCTAAGATTGCTTTATTGCATTAACACTTCACTAAATCTTTTCATCTAATATACTGCAAATCTTAGATTATTATTATTTATCAAAATCTTTATAAAAATTTTAAATATTTATACGTCCAAAAATACTTTTAAAAAAGGTATGACATGACAAATGGTAACGCTGGTCAAGTACAACTCTGCGTGTTTCTTTCTACACTGCTGCCAATTTAGCTATTTTCTCGTCAAATCCAGCGATTTTTAATAAAATTTTACAGGAAAAAATCATTTTATTTTAAAAAGTGTGATTTTTAGCGATTTATAGCTAAATTAACTTATTATTTAAAAAATTGAGCTATTTCTAATTGTCTTTGTCTCAAAATATTTCAATAATTTTATATAAAAAGGGTGGTTTTTTGCGATTTATAGGCAATTCACAAATTTTGATTGTGTTTGTTTTATAATATTTTAATAATTTTATTTCAGGAAGAGTAGTTTTTAGTGAATTTAAACTAAATATACTTTCTTTTGAAAATATTGAGCAATTTTTTATTGTGTTTGTGTTACAATATTCTAATAATATTTTTCAAAAAGGGTGGTTTTAGCGGTTTATAACTTAATATACTCTCTATTTAAAATATTGAGCTATTTTTTTATTGTGTTTGTTTTATAATATTTCTCAATTTTTTAAATAATAAGTTAATTTAGCTATAAATCGCTAAAAACCACCCTTTTTTAAATAAAATTATTAAAATATTATAAAACAAACACAATAAAAAATTGCTCAATTTTTTAAATAATAAGTCAGTTTAGATATATATTAAGTTATAAACCGCTAAAACCACCCTTTTTGAAAAATTTTTTTAGAATATTGTAACACAAACACAATAAAAAATTGCTCAATTTTTTAAATAATAAGTCAGTTTAGATATATATTAAGTTATAAACAGCTAAAACCACACTTTTTGCAAAATATTATTAGAATATTGCAAAACAAGCACAATTAAAAATTGCTCAATATTTTAAATAGAAAGTTTATTAAGTTAGAAACTGCTAAAACTACCCTTTTTGAAAAATATTATTAGAATATTGTAACACAAACACAATAAAAAATTGCTCAATATTTTAAATAGAAAGTATATTTGGTTATAAATCGCTAAGAACCACCCTTCTTGAATTAAAATTATTCAAATATTATAAAACAAACACAATAAAAAATTGCTCAATATTTTAAAAAGAAAGTATATGTAGTTATAAATCGCTCAAAAGCACCCTTTTTTAAATAAAATTACTGAAATATTATAAAACAAACACAATTAAAAATAGCTCAATATTTTAAATAGAAAGTATATTAAGTTATAAACCGCTAAAACCACCCTTTTTGAAAAATATTATTAGAATACTGTAAAACAAACACAATAAAAAATTACTCAATATTTTAAATAGAAAGTATATTTAGTTATAAATCGCTTAAAACCACCCTTCTTGAATTAAAATTATTGAAATATTATAAAACAAACACAATAAAAATTGCTCAATATTTTCAATAGAAAGTATATTTAGTTATAAATCGCTCAAAACCACCCTTTTTTAAATAACATTATTGAAATATTATAAAACGAACACAATTAAAAATAGCGCAATATTATAAACCGCTAAAACCACCCTTTTTTAAAAATATTATTAGAATATTTTAAAACAAATAAAAAATTGCTCAATATTTTAAATACAAAGCTTATAAAGTTATAAACTGCTAAAACCACCCTTATTGAAAAATATTATTAGAAAATTGTAACACAAACACAATAAAAAATTGCTCAATATTGTAATTAGATTGTGTATTTGGTTATAAATCGCTAAAAACCACCCTTCTTGAATTAAAATTATTAAAATATTATAAAACAAACACAATAAAAAATTGCTCAATATTTTAAATAGAAAGTATATTTAAATGTTATTATCTTTGTTCGGCCTTTAAATTTCCAATCCTATGTGGTGGCCTCGAGCTTGTTTTATTAACATAGGAAAGTATATTTAGTTATAAATCGCTTAAAACCACCCATCTTGAATTAAAATTATTGAAATATTATAAAACAAACACAATAAATATTGCTCAATATTTTCAATAGAAAGTATATTTAGTTATAAATCGCTCAAAACTACCCTTTTTTAAATAACATTATTGAAATATTATAAAACAAACACAATTAAAAATAGCTCAATATTTTAAATAGAAAGTGTATTAAGTTATAAACCGCTAAAACCACCCTTTTTGAAAAATACTATTAGAATATTTTAAAAAACAAATATTTTAAATAGAAAGTATATTTAGTTATAAATCGCTAAAAACCACCCTTCTTGAATTAAAATTATTGAAATATTATAAAACAAACACAATAAAAAATTGCTGAATATTTTAAATAGAAAGTATATTTAGTTATAAATCGCTTAAAACCACCCTCCTTGAATTAAAATTATTGAAATATTATAAAACAAACACAATAAACATTGCTCAATATTTTAAAAACAAAGTATATTTAGTTATAAATCGCTAAAAACAACCCTTCTTAAATTAAATTTATTGAAATATCATAAAACAAACACAACAAAAAATTGCCCAATATTTGAAATAGAAAGTATATTTAGTTATAAATCGCTAAAAACTACCCTTCTTGAATTAAAATTATTGAATTATTATAAAACAAACACAATAAAAAATTGCTCAATATTTTAAATAGAGAGTATATTTAGTTATAAATCGCTTAAATCCACCCTTCTTGAATTAAAATTAGTGAAATATTATAAAACAAACACAATAAAAAATTGCTCAATATTTTAAATAGAAAGTATATTTAGTTATAAATCGCTAACAACCACCCTTCTTGAATTAAATTTATTGAAATATCATAAAACAAACACAACAAAAAATTGCCCAATATTTGAAATAGAAAGTATATTTAGTTATAAATCGCTAAAAACCACCCATTTTGAAATATTGCAAAACAAACACAATCAAAAATAGCTCAATAATTTAAATAGAAAGTATATTTAGTTATAAATCGCTAAAAACCACCCTTCTTGAATTAAATTTATTGAAATATCATAAAACAAACACAACAAAAAATTGCCCAATATTTGAAATAGGAAGTATATTTAGTTATAAATCGCTAAAAACCACCCTTCTTGAATTAAATTTATTGAAATATCACAAAACAAACACAACAAAAAATTGCCCAATATTTGAAATAGAAAGTATATTTAGTTATAAATCGCTAAAAACCACCCATTTTGAAATATTGCAAAACAAACACAATCAAAAATAGCTCAATAATTTAAATAGAAAGTATATTTAGTTATAAATCGCTAAAAACCACCCTTCTTGAATTAAATTTATTAAAATATCATAAAACAAACACAACAAAAAATTGCCCAATATTTGAAATAGAAAGTATATTTAGTTATAAATCGCTAAAAACCACCCTTCTTGAATTAAATTTATTGAAATATCATAAAACAAACACAACAAAAAATTGCCCAATATTTGAAATAGAAAGTATATTTAGTTATAAATCGCTAAAAACCACCCTTCTTGAATTAAATTTATTGAAATATCATAAAACAAACACGACAAAAAATTGCCCAATATTTGAAATAGAAAGTATATTTAGTTATAAATCGCTAAAAACCACCCATTTTGAAATATTGAAAAACAAACACAACAAAAAATTGCCCAATATTTTGAATAGAAAGTATATTTAGTTATAAATCGCTAAAAACCACCCTTCTTGAATTAAAATTATTGAAATATTATAAAACAAACACAATAAAAAATTGCTCAATATTTTAAATAGAAAGTATATCTGGTTATAAATCGCTAAAAACCACCCTTCTTGAATTAAAATTATTGAATTATTATAAAACAAACACAATAAAAAATTGCTCAATATTTTAAATAGAGAGTATATTTAGTTATAAATCGCTTAAATCCACCCTTCTTGAATTAAAATTAGTGAAATATTATAAAACAAACACAATCAAAAATAGCTCAATAATTTAAATGGAAAGTATATTTAGTTATAAATCGCTAAAAACAACCCTTATTGAAAAATATTATTAGAATATTGTAACAGAAACATAATAAATAATTGCTCAATATTTTAAATAGAAACTATATCTGGTTATAAATCGCTTAAAACCACCCTTGAATTTAAATTATTGAAATATTATAAAACAAACACAATAAAAAATTGCTCAATATTTTAAAAAGAAAGTTTATTTAGCTATAAATCGCTTAAAACCACCCTTTTTGAATTGAATTTATTGAATTATTATAAAACAAACACAATAAAAAATTGCTCAATATTTTAAATAGCGAGTATATTTAGTTATAAATCGCTTAAAACCACCCTTCTTGAATTAAAATTATTGAAATATTATAAAACAAACACAATTAAAAATAGTTCAATATTTTAAATAGAAAGTATATTAAGTTATAAACCGCTAAAACCACCCTTATTGACAAATATTATTAGAATATTGTAACACAAACACAATAAAAAATTTCTCAATATTTTAAATAGAAAGTATATTTGGTTATAAATCGCTTAAAACCACACATCTTGAATTAAAATTATTGAATTGTTATAAAACAAACACAATAAAAAATTGCTCAATATTTTAAATAGAAAGTATATTAAGTTATAAATCGCTAAAAACCTCCCTTTTTGAAATAAAGGAAAATATTATAAGAAAATAGCTTAATTTTTTAAATAATAAGAATATTAAGTAATAAATCGCTAAAAAATACACTTTTTGAAAAAAAATTATTGAAATATTATGAAAAACGTTTTGACAGCACTAATTGAAATAAATCCCCTATAAGAATTTGGGAATAATAATGTGGAAACATGGCAACAAAAAATGTCATATACAAGGAACATATTTTGCAGACAGTCTCGGCAATTAAACGCAACGTATGCAGCTGTTCGTCATATGTGCGCTGCCCCAAAAAATCGATTTTTAAACGACTTCTAAAAAGTTTAGAAGAAAAATATTGAATTTATATTTCGAAAATATTGCAATTTGTAATATTTCATCAAAAAAAGTTATGATTTTTTCTGTTCGCATAATATGCCCTGTGCATACATATATATATATATATATATATATATATATATATGTATATATATATGTATGTATGTGTATATATATGTATGTGTGTGCATGTACCCGGTGGCGTTTATGAGCGACATTGTCATTATGACATTTTGATCGACGAATAATCGCACCACAGTCAGTAACAAGTTGATATTTAGGGAGTTATGCATGACAACGGCTTTGCAATGTCACTATTCCCTTAAAAGGAAAAACTAAGCGACATTGTCTGTTATGAATAGATCACGAAGTGATCGCTGCAGGACTTTGTCTGCTACATGTCTCCGTCAATGAATAAATCAGAAATAACGGACCGCTTCTTTTTTCTGTTTGTTCTGTTCCATTTATTACTTGAGTTTATTCTGTGTTTTCCTTGTCACTCTACCTGAAAAATTCACTAATGAAAGTTGATGATATTGTCTGTTAGGACTCACAAACAAATCGACGCCTACAAGACAAAATCAACATTGGTCATCTATGACAGTTTGGACAAATACTTTAAAAATTCATATATGACACCAAAGTAAAATCAACACTTGTCATCGATGATTTAATATTGTCAGCGTTTGTCACGCTGAATCACTATGACGTTCGCCGCCGGGTACATGTATTTACATATAAAATTTTCATATAATTTTTCTGAATCGTTTGTTTTGGGATTTTTCATAGCTTAAACTCTTACATTTTAATGAAGCTATCTAACCCTTTTGTTATTATATTTTAACTTTAATATATTTTAATTTTTATATACATACATACATTTATATATTAATTTTTGTTTACAATTATTAGTAGAAATTTGTAACCGATTATGGCCTTTAAGGCTAGGTTATTGGTAATGTAAAAATAAATAAATAAATAAATAAAATAGCCCGTTTGTCGAAGAAATATACATTTAAAGATAACCGGATTGAGCAAAACTAATTAAACCGGTCAAATTATAACCGTTCGATCTCTCTATTCAACACATTACAAGATTGTACCTAAAAATTTCAAAGTTGTTTCCTCCGTAGTTATTATCTATTTACAGACGTTTGTTAAGTAACATTTTCATTAAAAATTTGATTTTTAAACGTTTATTTAATTATAAATAAATTTTTCTATATAAATACATAGCGAGATTAATCTTTAAACTAGTTTTCTAGAATAATAAAATCATAAAACTTAAGTTTGAACGTTAAAATTGATTTGTGCTGCTTTGTTATTTTTTTTATATATAAGTATAATAGTTTGGTGCTTTTACATGCAATTGTTGCCGTAATTGTGGAATGAATATAAAGAAAAAAAATAATTCATTAAAATTCTGCTACTAAATTAATACTTTAATTTTGATTAAAAAGTAAGCTCTTAATTTATTTGTAGGCTCCATGCTGATCTTTAATAATCCAAAATGAATCTATTATAGCACCATTTTTATCATCGGAAACTTGTTCAAAATATAAATGAGTGTTATTGTAAGCTTTAAGACGTGTATAACCATAATCCTGTAATTATTTTTTTTAACAATTAAACATTTAAAAGATATTTTAACAGCAATACTAACTTGGCTATGAAAAGCACTCCATGGAGGTATATTTGTGAGAAATGGCTCTCTGCCCTCATTACATCCAGCTGAGCCGGTAATTATATGTACCGGTGCTTTCGGATTACGATATGGTTCTTTATAAGAACCGTTAAAGACTTTGTAGTCATATATCGGCCATAAGCGTTCGTAGGAATGTTCGTGAGCCCAGATTTCTACATCCACACCAAATCTATAAAATAATTCCTCTAAGCCGAACATATGTAAAAAAGGCCAACCTACACGTGTCAAAGTTTCCGAGTGGGTGCAATCGTTATCATTTTCATTGCTACAATACATCGGACGATGTCCATAGACTATAAGCCAAGGTCTAATGGCACGATTTTCCGGTTTTGTAGCTTCCGCTAAATCTTTTTCTAGCCACGAGTATTGAAATACTAAAGTTTTCAAGCCATAATTAAGAAAATAATACATTTCCGTTGATATTCCTATAAAATGAACAGGACCCAAATTGAAACTATAAAAAAGATTCTCAGTACCACCAGGCATACTGAAGCGTGCTCTATAATTAGAAAAATTACTAAAAACATTTTAAGTTTTAGTTAGATTTCACAATCTTCTTATTAAGCCATTGCAATTACTTACTATTTTTCCTCATGATTACCCGGCACTACCATATATGGCAAATAAGCTGCTACACTTTCTATTTGACGCATAAATTCATCACCTACTCGAGCATTGTCTGTATTCATGTCATAAGCAAAATCTCCTACATGTATGATGGCATCATACATGCCATTTTGAGTATCTAGCTGTAAACGTGCTAAAGACTGGGCATTTTCATTGCCCATATCACCAAATATGGCAATACTTGGAGACCATTCTACGTTCTCGGGTACAGTACGAAACTCAAATTTGGCCGACCAACCAAAATTACTACCACAATGATATATATACTTAGTAGCTGGTTTTAAATCGCTTAGTGTTACCTAATAAACAACAAAATTGGGTTTTTAGTTAGGAGTACAAAAAGAAAAAACAACATTTTCTTAAATTACCCGGTGTATAAATTGTGTTTTTCTTTTATCCCCACCATCGATAAACTCTTGTCTAGTACCTCTGGCTTGAGAGGTGAAATTATTGGAAACCCCATATTCTACTAATGATTGACCGGTGTCATTGCGCGTTGACCATGTTACGATAATATCATGAGGATTTTCTGTAATTTTATAAATAGTTTTGAGAGTTGTTTTACAAATAATGTTTGGTTTTGTTTTAATTTAATTTGGAAAACAAAAAAAAATAAAAAATATTAGCAACCTTAAACTTCGTTTCACTACACGTTACAATTATCAGTAAACTAAAAAATCGGCTCAAATAACAGAAAAAGAAATGAAAAAATCCAGAATTGTTCAATATTTGAATATGAACAGTGTAAGAAGTTTGAAATTAATAACTGCCTGTTCAATAATTTTGAACGTACACGTTCGCATAGAAATTTTAAGGAAAATATTTTTAAAACCGAGTATTTTTTCATAAAAATTATCTATGCGAACGTTCGAATTTGTTAAACAGGCAGTAAAAAAATGTTGAGGTTTTTTTCTATTCATAATAGTATCTAATTAAAATCGATCGATTTCAAAACTATCGTTTTTTTAGAGGTGTGGTGAATTTGGAACAATGTTTAAATTTATTTCTGCGATATAGTCTAAAACAAACAACAAAATACGATTCACTTAGAATATAGACAAAAATATTAAAGGAAAATGTATTAGAAATCCATTTTTTAGAGACCGAAAACGGAATACATAAGAATTAGCAACTAATTGGTCATTGACATTAAGTAGCAATATTGTAATGACTTTTTAAATAGTCATCAGAAACATAAAAGGTTTTAAAGCATTTGCACCAACAGTTCTCTTTGAGGTCCATAGCAGAATACAAAGAAAAAAATTTAAAACTACTTGAAATTTTTTAAAATCAAATTTCAAATTTTATCAAAACAAAAAAATATTGGCTGAAAGAAGGTATTGCCATACAGTTTTACATGAAAGAATGTACATTAGGACAGGTCGAGCAATCGATATTGTTTAAAATTGTACGCTTTTTGAAATTTTGGCGCCTTGAAAATAATTTTTTTGATATGTCGTAGTGGAACTTTTTTGCCTCATGCCAAATGCTATTGAAAAATCGATGGCACAATATCGACAAATTGTTGTCCTTACAAATCGGCCCATCCTAATGTACACACTCAAAATAAAGATGGCTGCCATTCGTGGCAATAAAACCCAAATAAAAAGCCCCAAAAACATTCAAGTGGGTGTAAGACATAGTTGACTACACAAATGTTTTAACAACGTAATTTGAACAAGAACAAAACATCGAAAAAAATCGGTCTTTATGAGCCAAATTGATCTGTGCCCAAGAAATTGTTTGTTGTTCAAACATAGAAATGGCTCTTGTAGACGAAAAAATTTAGACAGCGTTAACATTTTAAGCAGATTAAAATTACATTGATATCTAATATTCAAGATGGTTTACTATTTATTTTCTTTTTTTCCTTATTTCACATAATTAAAATTTTTTTTTAGCACATTTAGTATTATCAGTTAACATTGAAATACTTACATAATTATATGTATTATAATTTGCAAAAAAATAATAAATAATAAACAAAACAATAAATTATCTGGAACGAATAGAAAAAACAAAGATTTTATAAAACATATTATGAAGGATCAGATATTGTCATTTGTTCGCAATAGCATTGTTTCTTCGCAATATGCTTTTCGTCGTGGTCATAATACTACATCTCTTTTACTTAACCTAACTGATGATATCAGATGTCATTTGAATGATAATAAGGTAGCGACCTTAGTATCGCTTGACTTGACTAAAGCATTTAGTTCTGTTAACTTCCGAATTTTGATAAGAAAATTAAGAGAAATATTTAATTTTTCCGCAACGGCTTGTAAGTTGATTTATTCGTACTTGACAGATCGTGTTCAGTTCGTTGATGTTAACAATATATATTCTAATCTACTTCATCTGACGTCTGGTGTTCCCCAAGGCTCAGTTTTGGGACCCATTCTCTTCACGTTATACGTTAATGACTTATCCAGTTATATTGATAACCATATATGTAAGTCATTTTGTTCGCTGATGACGTATTACTTTTGTTTAATGGCAGAAGAGCGGAAATTAATAATTTATGTTTAAACATCAATGATATTCTTCAACGTTTTCTATATTGGTCTAATGAAAATTGCCTATCCATAAATTCGTCAAAGACTAAAGCTCTTGCTTTTGGTATAAATGAACAGCAGTTACTTGATTTAAATATATATGTTGGTGGAACACGCGTGAACTTCGTGGATCGGTTGAAATGTCTAGGCATTTATTTAGATAAATGTCTAAATTTTGAGGCTCATATTGATAACATTAGCTGGAAGGTTTCAAGTTTATTGCGTCAACTTTACTCTACAAATATTTATTTGCCACAACGTATTAAATTGCGTTTGGCCCATGCAGTTTTAATGCCACAGATCTTATATGGTCTTGAAGTTTTTTCTGGTTCAATGAATTATGTAATCTCTAAGTTAGGTCGCATCGCTAACACGATTGTACGGTACGTTTATGGTGTTCGTAGAAATGATCACATATCTGAATATGTTAAACGCTTTATGGGCTGTTCTTTCGGTAATGTAATAACTTTACGTAACTTGGTGTTTTTCTATAAAATTATAAAAAGCGGGTTTCCCACGCAACTTTATTCCAAATTTCTTTTTTCCCATTCAACAAGAAACCCTCAAATTATATTGCCTAGAATTAACAATGCTTTATTTGAAAGGTCTTTTATTGTAAGAATTGCACGTTGTTGGAACACATTACTCATTGAGCTACGTGTGTTTTCACATTCAAATAACGCCTTTCGTGTGAAAATGTTGGCTGTTCTTCCGAACTTATAGTGAACAATTCATTGTATTTCATTTAAAACGTGAGATTGCTTACATATATTTTGGGATCAATTGTCTTTTTATATTGTCTTTTTTTATTTTTTTTATTGAATTCTACCTTTGTATATATATATATGTATATGTGTACAATGTACACTGTACATATATATGTACATAGATTTTTATTTTGGTTTGGGACCTAGGGATTTTAGTTATATTCTAATTTAAATATTTTAGTATTAATTCAGGTATATTTCTTTGTAATATAGTTTATTGGCCTAGTGAGGCTTTTATATTACCTGCAATAAATTGAATTGAATTGAATTGAATTGAAAAAAACAATAGACCACTGTTTTCTGATTATAGCAAATAATAGAATATCAGCCATAGCGAAATATTTAAAAATAAAATGGTCATCATCTGGAGCCTTAAATGCGAAAATAGTTTAAACATTATTAATATTACGTAAATAAATGAATAAATAAATAAATAATATGTATTCACACAAACATCTTGTTGTTGTCAAACTGCTTGTATCGTTTAGATGACATTTTTAGCTGAAATTGTTTTTGTTATAAATTCGTAACTGTACCTTGAGTGACAATGAAATTTTAAAAGATAATGTTTTGTCAATCAGTATATTTATTAAAACAAAACAAAAATTAAACATTTTTGTCGCCACATGGTCTAAAATTGATGTCGAAAAAATTTCAGCCAAATCGGAAAACTTTAACCCGTGCCCCTTTGAGGTCAAAGTTCAAATGATAAAAAATAAAATTTTTCCATACAAGCAAACATTTTTTTTTCGATTTTTTTTTTTTTATTTTTTAATATTAGTAAGCTTTATTAGCTTATTAACAACAAAAAAATTCATTTCGATCGGACAAGATTTTCAGTTTCAAAAGTGACTCTGAAAAAAAATGTTCAGGCTTGTTAGGGGCTTACTCTAAAAAATTTTCAAAATTTTTTTTTTTTTAGTTTTGACAAGCATACATTAAAGATATTTTGTCGCTCTTAATAATAGGTTTTTTTAACATTTTTTGTGACGTCGTAATTTTGTTTTTTAATAGGGCCAAAAACTAAATTTTTGCAGCTTTTGGCCCCAATTTAGAACAAAACTTCGATGTCACCAAAAAAAAAAGAAAAAGAAAAACCTGGTGTTAAGAGCAACAAAAAATCTTTAATGTGTGCTTATCAAAACTAAAAAAAAATTTTTTAGAGTAAGTAACAAGCCTCAATTTTTTTTTTCGGAGTCACTTTAGAAACTGAAAATCTTGTCCGATCGATATGAGATTTTTTGTCGTTAATAAGCTAATAAAGCAAACTAATATTAAAAAAAAAAAAAAAAAAACGAAATTTTTTTTTTGCTTGTATGGAAATTTTTTTTTATCATTTGAACTTTGACCTCAAAGGGGGACGGGTTAAAGTTATCCGATTTGGCTGAAATTTTTTCCGCATCAGTTTTAGACCATGTGGCACAATATTCCGCCCGGGAGATGTTGAAAATCCAAAGTTGAAATTTAGCTGCCACCCCATTATACATATTCAGAAATAGCATTTTAATGAGTTCATTAATTACAGTTTTGTATCTTTCAAATAATTTTAGAGTTCCTATTTTATGCGCTGTAATTACAATTCAAACGTTTCATGTAAAAATACTGACTTTTATACTACACAAAGTGAGTGTAGTGTCGGTCACGTTTTGGGCTCTAGTGTCAGTCACAATTTATTTTACTAATAAATATTTTTTTAAATAACTTACTGCTTTTATTTTAGCATTTTATAATAATTTTTTTCTTGAACTTTCGATAAAAACACAAATTAAAGTTATTACGAAAGTGCAAAGGATGAATATTGAAGTTTAAACAAAACACCACCGAAAACGACCTCCTTTTGCATGTAGTGTCATTCACGTTTATATTTTACTAAATAAATTATATTTCAAAGTATCATGGATTGTTTAAATTGATACTAAAAAATATTACTAGTCGTAATATAAGACAAAACAAAACGCAAATTGTATCAAATGTAAAGTCAGTCACATATGGAATTGCACATTACAAAATAAGATTTAAAAACGAAGATTAAATTTGAATTCTTGATAAAATTAAAAAAAAAAAAAACATTTTTTTACAAAAATATTAATAAGATTTTTGTTTATTCTCAACTTTTGCGTAGATAGTAAAAAATTGTTTTGCTTCTATTAAAAATTTTTGAATTTTGAGTTAAAACCCTCTTGTTGAATAAGTGCGTTACCTATCCGCTGTAAAAATATCGTTCTGCTTTGTCAACTGTTTGCCTTTATTTATTTATTTTCAACAACAAACACAACAAGCCGAATTAGGCCAATAAATTTACATTACAAAGAAACAAATCCTAAATCCTAAAATTTATATAAAAAAGAAAATGCAAAATTAAAAATTTTTTTGCTTCTAGTGAAAATTTTGAGTTTATACCCTCCATCTTGTTGGTTAAGTGCGTTATGTATGTATATACTTTATATTGATAAATGCATGTATGCATATATCGGGTACGTTTTCACAATCGCATAACGCTTAGCATTGGCGATTCTGACTTGAAATCGCATAATAGGTGTTCTGTAAATTGCAAAAGCAAGAAGTTTGGCGACTTCAAATTGCAAAAGTGTATGCTCAAATGAACTAGAATATTTGTAAGAAACTATGGCAGATCGCAAACTAATCGCACGAGTTTCAGAACACCATAAAAAATCTGGCGTTTTGCGATTTCAAATTGTGCGATTGTCAGAACATGGCCGTATAAACATATGTACAAACATATATCTGTAGCTTGGTGCTAAAAAGGCTAATACATATCAATATTTTGCTGTTTTTAGTTAATCGTTGGTGTATTTTCTTACTCTTATTTGAACCAGCCAATATCTAGTTTTAATTCAAAACAGTTTAATAAGGGGCTTTTTAGCCACTTTCACTAAGAATACTTCTGTAAAAAAGCTTTAATTTAAATTTTCTTAAAAGTGAATATTTTGACATACCTATGTAGTTCTTTTTAGCACCAAGCCACAGATATGTAAATACACGCACAAACATATTCACTTATTTATGACTATTGGCAGTTATTGAACGAAAGGAAGTATATTAAAGTTGAAAATCAAGTTAAATAATACATAGTTTGCAACGTTACGACGAAAATTTTAATCCCCTAATAATTAAAAAAAAAATAATAGCTAGAACAAAAACGGTTTGTCCTGTTTTTAGAACATACCTCTAGCTAAAGGTAGGATTTTATCTAGCTAAAGGTAGGATTTTATCGGCCATATAAAAAATTATTACAACTTCACTTTAGTAGGATAAACCTTTCTTTAACTTATCGCTCACTTTAGATTAAAGTAACGTTGTAACAATGGAACATTTTTTGATAAACTTTGCTGATAAAATCCTTCCTTTCGTGAAACGGGCCTTAAAGTAATTGGGTCAAAGTACCCCTTGCATAGCATGTCTAAATACTTTAATTTTAAAACTTACCTCCAAACGACAAATGCACTTGTTCCGGTTGGAAATGCACTATATCCAAGTTTTCAATATAATTATCAAGAAGATCTTTGCCAAGAACTACATTGTTTAAAAAACAAAATAAAACACAAAATAGTAAAACGAAACGCATTGTTATACAATTAGCATCGGAAAATTAATGAAGTTAATTTATATTTCTATTATTAATCAATTTGGAAATACTTTATTGTATTAGTAACTAGATTCTCTTTGTTATTTTACAGTTAGAAGCTTAATTATTAATAATAGATATGTAATTCGTTTTCTATATTATAAAGATTTAGACAAGGTATATTTATAGCAGGTAGTCTCGGAAAGCCAGCTGTTTATTTTTTATTTGCTTGTTTTGTGGTACGAACTGTCAAATGTTGTATAGTAAACATGTAAACAAGTTTTTTGTCTCTATCTTTTGTCTTTTTTGTCTCTTATCAACCCCTTTGCCTTTTGACAGTTCGTACCACATAACAACAGTAAAAAGCCCTGTAGTTTGTTTTATTGTACAATTGTTGTAATCTCGCGGCTACCTGCTATAAATATACCTTGGATTTAGAAAACATTAACCAAAAATAAGAGGCAAGGCGAATTCAACTACAGGAGGTGGCAATGATACAACAACAATGCCAAAACAAGAGGTTTTTTGCATTGCATTGTTACATAGCGTCTTTACCTGACAATTTTTTGTCATACCAAACGTCAAACTTCATATTAAAAAAACGCTGACAAAAATTTTCGAGTTTTTTTTATATAGACTTTGACGTTTGGTATGACAAAAAATTGTCAGTTGAAGACGCTATGTTAAGGCCCAAATACACTTGTCAAATGCTTGTCCAGCCGGCGAATTCAACGTGTACGTGTACTGTACGTAATATTCGCCGTCATATCTAAATTTTTTGATTTTTCATCAAGCGTTGTCGGTGTCACACATACAAACACATTTTCACTAATACTACCACAATGCTTGATGAGTATTTTGATCAATGTATTTGGGCCTTTAGTGTTAACTCAAGGCGAATTTACACAAGGTAAGTGCAACTCTACAACTACAAAAAGCCACATGTATTTTGTTTATGAAATTTTCCCTCTTGTTGTCAAATTTCAGTATAGAAACAAAACAATATTTTGACGTTTCAGCGTTTTTTTAATTCGCCGTGGATACAGCTGATGAACGGCTGACGAGATGAGTTTACCTTGTGTAAATTCGCCTTGTGTTAACTGTTCGAAATGTCAACTATTTCTAACGTAGAGTCTTCAACTGACAATTTTTTGTCATACCAAACGTCAAAGTCTATATAAAAAAAACTCGAACATTTTTGTCAGCGTTTTTTTAATATGAAGTTTGACGTTTGGTATGACAAAAAATTGTCAGGTAAAGACGCTATGTAACAAGCCCAAGACATATTGGTTTAATCCAAGGCGAATTGACTAGAAGGTGGGGTCAAGTCAACATGTGGTGTTTTTTTTCGGTGGTCGACTTGTCAAAGTTTGTATACAAACTAGTTTTTTATGTAAACAAACCTATTTTTTTTACTGGCAATTTTTTTGACAACCCGACCACAGAAGCATTGTAGTTGTAGAGTTGACCTCACCTTCTAGTCAATTCGCCTTGGTTTAATCTGTCAAAATCAAATGGCCTTTTGACAATATCTACACCAGAATGTACTAATAAAGTGACCTCACAAGCGCAGCGGTTTGCAGTGATTTTCTTCGTGTGTGACGTTTGTCGTCATTTTTTTTTGTTTATTTAATTTTTTTATTAAGGCATTTTGACATTTGCCGTCTCAATTCTAGCAACAAAAGGCCTGTTGTTTTTTCTATTGTTTCATTGTTGTAAATAGTACTGAGGTCACTTTGCTAATACATTTTAATCTACACAAACAATATATAAAAACAGCTGGGGTTTTTATGGTTGTTTTGAATCAGCGTTACCACGACCAAAAAAATCTTGTAGCCAAAATATAAAAATAAAGTAACCAAAAGCGAAAAAGGTAACCAAAATTATTTCGTATCAAAAGTACTATATTATTCTCACTTCAGTTTAAAAATATGTCTAAAGAAGAAATTGTGTTTGTTTGTATCTTGTAGGCTCATAAGCCTCTGGACCGATTTCTGGAAAGAACAATAGGCTATAAAATTTTTCGAAATTTTTAGTGGAAATGGACACAAAGTTTACACTTTTTTTCGTCAATTTTAAAAACTTTATGAGCTATAGCTTTTAATATTTTTATATGAAGAGCTCTTACAAGTAAAAACGTTTAAAGTGTGTTATATTATCAAAGTGCAAAATTGAGCTAAATTTTGCCGTAGATCTTTTATATATAGATGCTTTTTGCCCGGTGCTATATACTCATATTAAATGGGTTCGGGTCGGAAGGGCTTTTGCCCATATCGTTTATCTAGAAAAGTGTTTCAGTTAGCCCTATGAAGCATGAAGAGTAGCATATAATGACCATCTACACTTGATAGTCTGTTAAAGTTTAAATTTTAAGTAGATGAAAAAAAGTATTGGTTTTAGATGCACAAATACCACACACAATTTTTAATGGTCAAAAAAGTTCTTGTTCCAAAACTAAAAAATTTGTTATTTTTGTGTTGAAAAAAATCGAGTGAGGTAGAGAAGTAAGCAGGGTAGAAAAAAGACATGAATCGTATTTTCTGTGTTTCTTTTTTGATATTCCTCTTTGCTTTTGTGGTTTGTGGTTTTTAATTTATGTTTTATTTCTATTTAAAAGTGACGAGTGCTTATTAAAATATAAAAAATTAAAAAATGTAATGACCAGAAATAACATTTTTGTAGTAGAATTTGGTCTTTCGTAGTTTTATAAGGCTTTAAATCATAGTAGCATAAAATACCATATTCCGCTGATAATGGCCACTCTGTGAAATGGTTTTAATAAAATTTGGTAAGAAAAGATTTCTTTCACATTTGCAGAGAAATGTGGAACTAATAATATTCCTCTTACAATTTTTGAGAGTTGTGAAAACATTAATTCATTTGCCTCATTTTGTATTTTCAAAACTGTAGGCCAGAAAACACTGATACATCAATCATTGTCAGCAAAAGTTCTAAATTGTGAATTTATGTTATCAAAAAATTGGTTTTATTTTGAAAATATTTCTACTATTAGTGGTATTATACTAGACAAGCTTAAACCTTTGCGGGATTATCATGAGAAGTTTTTTAATCGAGAATTGTTTAATATACATAAAAAAAAATTAGTTTTTCTATTGATTAGATTATGTGGACTAAATTTACTAAGCCATTTTAAAGATTTATTTTTTAAGTCGAATTTTGTTCTTAAAACTTTGCCAGACTTGAAGTAAAAGTTTTGTGCAATTGTTTTTAAGATTTAAATTGAACGTGTAACTGCAGAGTTAATTGCACTGTAAAAAAAGTTCATTTGTACCAATTTTGCCATCCCTGCTTGGTACAGTTCTTAATCGACTTAAGATTTTTACATCTGGCAGCTCTGTAACTAGTATTTACTTTCTCGAACACACGTGCGAACGTAATAAAAACAAAAAAAAAATAAATTAGGAAAATATCTAAGAAAAATAATCCGATTTATAAAAATGGGTGGTAAAGGTAAAATCATAAATAAAAAACGCAAATTTCAGGGTCACAAGGAAGATGATCCTGAATTTGACCTAACAAAAAAACATTTAAAGACGAGCCATCTAAGAGCAATGGAAAAAAGGCTGATAATTGTGTTGGAGGGAGCGCAATTGGAAACGGTTAAAGTAAGACTTTTTTTATTATGTTCATTTTAATAAATTTAGACAAACTTAAACAATTATTCTATTTTAAAGGTGGGCAATACTTTTGAATTGCTAAATTGTGATGATCATTCCAATATAATGCGTAAACACAATCGCGATCCCGGTTCCTGTCGCCCTGACATAACCCACCAGTGCTTATTAATGTTATTCGACTCACCTCTTAATAGGGCTGGTCTCTTACAGGTCTATATACGTACCGAACGTAATGTTTTAATAGAAATCAATCCTCAAACTAGAATACCACGTACATTCAAACGATTTGCCGGACTGATGGTACAACTTTTGCATAAATTTTCTATAAGAGCCAATGATACTTCCACAAAACTTATGAAGGTTATTAAAAATCCTATAACTGATCATTTGCCTGTGGGTTGTAAAAAATATGCCTTGTCATTTTCTGGCAAATTGATAACAAACATCAGGGATTTGGTGCCAAAGAAAACTATTGACGATGAAGAGGAACCTGTGGTTTTGGTTGTCGGTTCTTTTGCCCATGGAGTCTTAAAATGCGATTATACAGAGGCTTTATTTTCGATAAGTAACTATCCTTTATCGGGAGCCATAGCTTGTTCAAAGCTTTGTAGTGCTTTCGAAGATGTATGGGGTATAGTTTGATTATGTAATTATTAATGTGCTGTTTCCAGGTGACAAAAAATTGATTGTGTAGAAAAATGTATATGAAAATCACTCAGTTTTTCGAGTGCTTTTCTTATAAATTTTACTACACAATCAATTGTTTGTCACCTGGAAACAACACATTAATTAAGATAGAATAAAGTTTCAAATATTGATTATAGGTTTTAAAGAATATTTTATACAAATTGAATATTTTAGTAATAAAAAATATTTGTTAAAAAAAAAAGATTTAAAAATTCATTTTATAACCCTAAAATATTTGTTATGAATGAGGCCATGAATATTAACCCCCTTATTCATATAAAATGAAACAGGCTTATAAAAGGTTAAACAAATTTTCATACAAAATTCTAAAAATAGGAAATTTATATGAAATTGAAATCAACTTAAGTTTTGAGTCGAATTGATGTAATTTTTTGTGGTTTGAGCTTTTCAATTTTTATTTTGTAAAATTTTCGCAAAATTAGTTAAAAATAATGACGGTTAAAATACACAGTGTAATTAATACCCCGTCAGAAACACAGCGAAATTGTTTGTACCTTTGCATTATTACCAATGTTTTCTTTTATTAGTTTTCATTTAAATATATGTACTTAACTTTTTTTAACAGAGAAAAAGATACCTTGTTTAAGCGTTTTTTAAACTAACATCATTCTAGTTAAACAAAGGTGTCATAGGTATCCAGAATATTTTTATAAACAAATTTGAGAAAATCATATTTTAAATTGAGTTTCACTAAAACACACATTGAAACTATATTTTAGTATATATTTTTCAAGTTATATAAAAAACATTGCAATCATTTAGTTATTTTAATTATATAGAAAAAAATATTTGTTTACTAGTAATTAAAAAATATGAAAGATTGAAGAAATGTATGCCTTTAGTCATTCGTGTAGTCCCTATGCTTTTCCTGAGGCTTTCTTGTCATCTGCGGCTTTTTTTTCAGCTTCCCTCTTGGCCGCGGCATCAGCACGTTGTTGTCTTATTAGAGCTAGACGAGCCAAGTCTGCTTTAGCTTGAGCGGTTTTTCCCTCGGCATGCAATTTTTCATAGCGCTGACGTGCTTTTTGTTTTTCAATTTGTTCACGATCTCGTCGGGACATTTCTGGCTTAGGAGCTGGTTCATCGTCATCTAAATTTATTGTGGATACTTTTTGTGTAGCCTTTTTGACAGCACGGTTAGGATTTTCAATCTCAATTAGACCGGCAACACCTTTGTTAGCACCACGATCATCTTCTGAATCTTCATCCGATTCTTCACTGCTGGTAGGCATTTTGCCAGCAGGAGCGGCGGATTTCGGCTTAGCACCGCGTGCTTTGCTGCTGCTTGCACCAGGTTGCACATCTTCACCCGACGATTCTTCGCTACTACTAGCATCATCACTTTCTTGTTGCAGTTCTTCGGGAGAGGTAAAGTGGCGGCTACGTCCCTTGTGATTTACATATTTACCACGTGGCATTTTTAATTATATCTATTTCTTAATGGTTTGACAAAATTTTCTACAAATTTTTTAAAAAAATTTCGTTTTTGCAAAAATTTATTGCGTTCACACTTTTTACACCAGTTGACTATGACAAGTCACAACACACTTGTATACACCAGGGCTGTCAAAAGTGGCGATTTATAAACTTATTTGGCGATGAAATTTTGCGTTTTGCAACATGGCGGTTTTTAAAAAAATTAGGGATTTGGAAAATAATTTCTAAAACCAAATCGTTTTCCACTGCAATAAAGATGTGTAGTGGGCAGTTTTTAGTTGAATTAGAAAGTAAATCACTTTAAAAAAACTGCATTGATATGAGGATTTATGTAATAGTATTAACCATATTTTTTAATATACATATATATCAATAGGCTTGGTCCTTGTGGCAATAAAAACCTTTGTTTTATCAAATTATCTCCAAAATTGCGACCTGTACTTTGCGCACAAGGTTACATGGACAGCCAGCCAGACGGACATCGTTAGATCGACTCAGAAACGGATTCTGAGTCTATCGGTATATATTAAGGTGGGTCTAGCACCAATATTTTAAGGTTAAGGATAAAAGGTGTTCCATTATTACAACTTTAGTTTTACGTAAAGTGAGCGATAAGTTAAAGGAAAGTAGGTAGTATGAACACTTTTAATCCTTCTTATAGCTATCTGCAGGTTATGAAAGCGAGGGTTAGAATATATTAAAATATCCGGATAAGAAGCTTATTTTTTTATAAATAACTTATGTAATGAAATCGTTTAGAAAACAGCGTTGACTTAATATCCCATTTGAATACAACTTTTATGACATTTATCCCTTACTTTATTTATTTATGTTTTGATGAAAATCGAGTAAAAAGTTTGACAATACATATTTCGATTTTTTTTCACACAGAAAATCACGCTTATATGAAAGTGGATAACTTCAGCATTTTTGATGTTCTGCATTAAACATCCACATGTTTTTATTCGTTTTCAATTAGAGTAGTAAGGGGTTGGTGAAAGTAAAATAAATCGACTTTTATTTTTATTTGTGATAACATTTTTTACAAAAACAAAATTTTGGTTTTTAGTCTAAAATGTTCTTTATTCAATTTAATCAAAAATATATCGGTACCTCTAACGCAAACGGCCCTAACTAACAAAAAATTAAATATTCATTGATTATGATGTATTTCAACAACACAAATATCTAAAACAAATTATATTATCTTTCCACCAAAATTAGCGAATTTATTAACAAAAAACAAAAGGCCCAATCTATAAAATATTATATAATAAACGCTTAAAGACATAACAAATGGTTTGCATAATATACAACATTGTTTATTGTTAAAACAACAAAATAAATAATAAACAGTAAGGCAATTTATCATTTTAAATAGTTTTTTTGCTTCTCCTGCAAAATTTTCAAAATGTTAGAAAGGGCCATTTGCGTTTTAGTAACGATATATATTTTTACACATATGTAAATACAAAAATTGTTTGCAACTTATCAAAAAATTTCATTTTTAAAATTTTATATAACATCACTTGTAATTGTATTTAAAAATTAATTTTTAAGGAATAATTTTTATAACAGTCAAGAAAACAACACAATTTCTTTGAACAACTGATAGAAGGCTTTTTTTTATTTTTTGACATATAGATCTTTTTTCTAACAAAAACTTCTAACACACAAAAACATGCGGATTTGAGAACACCAATTTATAAATTATTCCTATTCAAAAAATTTAGCGTTTTCAATTCGAAACCTAGAACACATCAGATAAAAACGGGTTTTTGTTTAACTCTACTAGTTTACATGTAAAACAAAAACAATATTTTATAGTTTGTTTTAAATGTGAATTGAGCGAACGAAGTCTTCATTCGTTATCGACTAAGAGGCCATAAGAAATGTTTATTAATACATTCCTTTCATATGTATTTTTATACTCGTTAATTGTTTTATATACAAACACACCTATTTATGTATCTAAGCTGTAAGATATGAATTAAATACAAAATTAAAATACTTTTTTTTAGTTATAATTTCTATTTTACTAAAGAAAATAAAAACAATTAGACTTTTAATCTGTGGTTTTAATTTATTTTTTGTGTTAAATGTTCTTTGTTTTGTTATTTATATTTTAAGTAGAAATTTGTAAGCCGATTATGGCCAATAGGCAAGGCTACTGAAATTTAATAAATAAATTCAATTAAATTAATGTGAAAATTACTTTTAAATTTACGTAACCCTGATGAAGTCAACAAATAATTGACGAAACGTTGGAAAACATGTAAAGAAAAGTTTTTTATTTACATTAAATAATAAAGGCCTAATTAGCTGACTTGATACAATTCAAACATAAAATATTTATTAAAATTTGGCCAAATAACACATTAGTATAAAAACAATTTTAGTTTTATATTTTTTGTTAAAATGTTTGTGGTATAAAGTTTTACAAAATCGAATAAAATTCTGATATATTTAGATATTTTTAAATAAAATTTACTATAAAAGAAAATTATTTGAAGTTTTAATTATTAATTAAATTGGATTCTCAAAAATGTTCTATAATTCTTTTTATATATAAATATTCTAAGCTGAATATATTCAAATCAAATTAATTCAAATAAAAATTTTGGTTTGTAGTTTTAGAATTTTTATTCAACAAAATTGGTAGACAATAAATAATATATTCAAACAAATAAATTTTATATACAAAAATTTCTATTAATTTTTTCAAATTTTTCCTTGAAAAATGAGAAAGACAATGAAATAAAATACTAGGATAAAAAAAGTGCAGCTCCATTTTAAAAAATAGACATTAAAAGTTAGACGATTTTTGAAAACGAGTTACTAAACTAGCACAAGATTCTTTTCCATGGCATTAAGACATAAATTCGCAGAAAACTGGCAAGAAACTAAAGGCAATATTATATTCCTTTAATTATGGTAAAGTGCAATTTGTGAGGTTGCTTTGAGGTTGGAACGCTCCAAGCAACTGTATGTAAGACCATCATAGTCTGAGCAAGGTGTTTGTAATAATACATCCTTGCTATTGTTTTCCAAATAGCACTGTGCAGTTATGTGCTAGAAATCAATTCGACTGAAATTTAAATATAATAGCACAATAATTCTAATATCGAAGAACAGATTATGAGTAATTCAAAAATTTTTTGTTGAACTAAAATATTTAGGCATTTTTTTAAAGTTATAAATTTATTTCATACAAAATCTAAATTTATTTTATTCAACAAGTTTTATGCAAATGTATTTTATTTGTTTCTTTTAAATTAAATTTTTTGAAACAAATTTGTGTTTCTCTATTGATTTGAATATATTTCTACAGTATTAATAAATTATATTTTAATAAAATAAATCAAAATAATAATGAATTAAACTTCCAAGATAATCAATTAAATTTGAAAAACATTATCGTAAATTATTTGAAGCTGATTTATATTTAATTTAAATAAGTTTTAAATAAATTTAACACATTTTAATTTTTAAAAAACAGTTACAAATTGTAAATATTTAGAAGAAAATAATTAACAATGAACATCTTTGGTATGTATGTATTTACATTTTATGTATCTTTTTATAAAATTTTACTTTTATTTTTTTTAAAAATATAAATTTTAACTTCTTTTAATGGACTACTAACATATGTACACACATATATTATAATAATCAAAGAAGATGTCTTACTCAATTAGTAATACTAACAAAAATTTTAGGCAGTACTTATTTTATGAATCAGCAATTAAATTAGTCAATTAAACTTAGTTTTTTTTATATTAAAATATATTACCTTTGTATGCCTTGGTGAAATTACCTAGATTATTTTTTGGTTGTGTTTACTTTTTATATAAAACTCCCATTTGGCGACTTTAAGCGATTTTCCATAAACTATTTGGCGATGAGAGTGAAAAATAGTACGACAGCCCTGGTACACACAAGTGTGTAGATGTGGTAAAATAACAGCTTTGAACACAGAGTTGTTACAAACTTAATTGGTATCAGAATCAGTGATGTCTGATTAGAAGATTATAGTACGTTTCCACTTACATGTTTTGGGCCACAAAACTAGTTTTGCAGCAAAACAAGTGTTTTGCTACTTGTTTTCCCATACATTTTTCATGTTCGAAAAACTCAAACAAAAACTAGTTTTTCTCCAAAACATCTCGAAAATCATGAATACAACTCTGGGTTATCCATTATTGGTGATTGACAATTTCGAAAAAAGTGACATATTTACCAAACTATCAAGACTTATTAAATATGTTTATGCAACTCTCCAGCTGATTTATTTGTTTGCAGCGTAAAAATAATAGAATAAAAAGGTAGTAAACTATGTGCTTTTATATAAGTACATATATGTACATCTGTGTATTAAAAAACAAAAAAGGAAATTTCATGTTAAAGATAAATATTTTTTTTCAACACATATTTTTTTTGCTTCCATGTTTCCCCACGTTTCCACATGCAAGTAATTACTTGCAAGTAGTGTATACGTATTAATATCGAAAATCAGAAGAAATGTCAAAAAAAACACAACAATTTTTTGAGTGGCTACACAGCACAGTGCAAGTTCATTTTTAAAATGTCGTCAACAAGTAAACTTCTAGCAAAAATTGCCGTATTAAACGAATTAAAAAAATTAAAAAGCGTATTTTCCACTGTTCGCAATTTTCATGTTGTTGCTTCATATAATTTTTCTCACACCAATGTAATTTTATTATCAATGCGTATTACATGATCATCTCCGTCAACATCGAAAAAGAATGGAAATAGTAAAAGAATAATTTCTGTCTGTCTATTAATTTCGCGACTGCGAAAGATTTAGACATGTTCAAACGAGAATAAGAGAAATGTCTGCCTATCAATTTCAACATTGTAAAAACGGACTGTGAAGGTATTACACAATTATTTATTTATTTATTTCAATCCAAGTAATATAAAAAGCCAATTACACAAAAATTTTCTGAAATTTTTTTATTATGGAAACAAAATCTCGCTAATGTCAAAAAAGTGCAATGTAAACGCACTAGATTTTTAAGAAGAATTCAAATAAAATCTTTTAAGTGCCCCATCCATTTACAATATTATTGTATTTGTATGTTATTCGCCATATAATTTCTATATTGCCCCATGTTATTCAATAATTGGCACAATGGTTTCAATAAAAATGTGGCGCAACTCTTATTAAAAACAAAACGTAACCTTTACTTGAGGATTACACTATCAAGTTTTGCCTATCAAGTCTTAATACACTCACATTTTTGTTACCAATACTCTCATACTTTAAAAAATTGAAACGAACTTACCTTTAAAATTTTATTTCCAGTGAGTGTTCCAATTTACGTTCAAGAAAACAGGTTAATGAGCAAATTTTCGTTTGTCTTTATAAATTGTTTTCTTGATGATATCTTGAAAGTAAATTGCTCAAAAATTGAATGCAGCCTACGTCACAACTTTAAATTTTTTGAAATTTTGACAAACAGTATATGTAAAAGACTATCAAGAAAAACGTTATCGTGTAACTGCAGTGTTAAAGCAAAGTCTGAATTTACACGTTTCATCTTTTGATGCTCAACTTCTTTTCAATTCCCTTTTAAAGATGCCAATATAATCACACGCAGCAACGGGTTTCAACTTTTTACGGTTCAAAACAACAATAATTTTAATAACAGCAAATCAAAGAGAAAAAGAAAAGAAAAAATTACACGCAGCCATCGTTGTGCATATACCAACGAATAAAAACACAAAGCGTACTGACCGAGTACAGGCATCTCCGTACTAACCACAAAGTATACAGAGATGTCACGAGACGGAAGATTTTGCGTTTTCTTCCGTCTCTTTCTTCGAAAGCTGCCCTTTTTGCTTTTTTTGTTTTGATTACGCAATTCGTGTTGATATTAGCGGCCTGTTTTTACACATTGCCACTTAACTACCAAAAAACGTGTTCTTTCTCTTTCTTCGAAAGCTGCCCTCGCAAATGATTTAGGCATTTTTCATACGTCACTTTTTTCATCTCTGTATACTTTGTGGTACTAACCCCCTTTCTTCTTTCTTCCCTCACCAAAAACATTGGAGCTGAGCATCAAAAGATGAAACGTGTGAAAGCAGACTTGACAATTGAATTAAATCGTGTATGCGCTGCTTTACCAAAACATTAAAAGTACGGCAACTCTTTGCTTATAGTATGGCAATTATTTCGAAATTCATTGACGATTTGTACAAGTTCGAAAATGGTGGATAACCCAAAGATTTTGTTATAAAAAAAATTCACATTTTAGTTAATGGAAAAATTGCATTTTTTTGTAAAACTTTACGTTTATCAAACAAAATATTAAAAATAAACAAACGAAGGAGTGTTAAAAATTGTAAAACGTTAAAAAATGTAAGAAACTACAATTAATAATGCCATAAAATTAAAATGTGATGAAATTGTTAAGCAAATAATAAAAATGGTGGTTATTCTGTTCCGAACAATCGTTGAAAAAACGCCTTGAATTTGCATACAGCTTTCATAGCCTAGAAATGTAAGGCTGTTAATGATAGAGAAATAATAAAGAATTATGAAAAAATAAAAAAAAATATTCCCCCAACTTTCATAAAGGAAAAAATTGGATTTCTATAAAATTTCATGTTTTTTTTTCCAGTTAAATGCTGAAATAGAAGACAGCCATTTTGTTTCATTATTAATACCTATTTTTTTAGTACAAACACGTAGTCCTCTGAGTCTCCCAATTTATGTATTGTCATACAGTTGTCTCTTTTACTCTTTTGGCAGTGTTAGGTATTTAGTACAAATGTCGGACAGAGACGAACAGAGGTACTTTTTCATACCCTATTTTGCTCGTGAGTAATTTCGAAAAATAAAATGTATATTTGATGAAAACCCGCGTTCTTTCGGTCGGGTGCGCGTTCGTTGTGCAGAAAATTTATTAAAAATAGTATAAAAATTGTGTGAAGAAATAAAAATTTAACAAAAATCAATACTTTAATGTAAGCTCTAGTGAGTTATATTGAAATTAATTGAGTATTTATAAAATAAAAAGCAAAAAAAGTGTTTGAAAAAGTGAGACTTCACTGGGCAACAGCAACACATACAGAGGAACGCGAACAAACAAGGAGAATAAAAAACTAATTGTTAAAACACAACGAACGAACGTTGTCGGAAAAAAGTAGCAAAAAATTATGATTTTTTTTTTTTAAATTTTATTGAAGAAAGAGGTGCTAAGAACACACAAAAAATAAGAAAATAAAACGGGGGAAAATACGAAATTACAAATAAAAAGTCACTATTGAACGAAGTCGGCGGTTGTTTCGCGTATATGTGCGAAAACGTGTCACAGTGTGTGTGTGTGTAAAAAATAAAAAAAAAATGTATTTTTGCTGCGTACCTACATGATGAATACAATATAATATGTAGTTGTTTGATCGACTGAGCAGAGGATACGCAGCAGATGTATATGACTTTTTGGTCATGTTAATTTCCAAAGTCCCCTTAAACTTACGATCGTGTTTTTAGTTGTTGTTGCCCGGGAGTCTAATTGCATAAATAATAATTATATTTTTTAATTTATTTTAGAGTTTTAGTCATAAAAATATAAAATAAAATAGAAGCTTATGTGTGTATGTAACTAAACAAATGCAAGAAATTTTTAATTCAATAAAACGAAAAAAAGCGGTTTGCAATTGTAAATATCATTTGAAAAACAAGTCATTATTGATTGCTTGACACCATGATCCCGTAATGTACATAGAAATAAATGTTAAAAAGAAAATATTTTAACACAATGAAAAAGTATTAATATTATCCTATAATATATAGAGACCAAACCTCATAAGGATTAACAAAACAACAGACATTTTGGATTACCATTTTTGAACCAACATACATTTTAATGGTAATTATTGATTAACATATACCTAATACAATATAAAAGTTTCTTTATGTAGATAGTGAATTATAAATCTTCTCAATAACAATTTTGGGAACAAGTCCAGTTTACCAACGCAGCTCAAAACAAAAAAAAAAGTATATAGGGTAATAGAAAATTAAAAAATAAGAAGAAAAAATAAAATGACAAAATTCTCGGAAACGCTTAGTTTCCGAGTTATGGACCTCTGAAGTTTTCATATGAATTTGTGATTTCCCACTACATTTTTGAACGTATATGGCCAATATTGGTACCATTTGAAAGCTTTTGAACAGATCTTTCTGGAAATGCAAAATTTTTTTAAAACTTTTTAACTCTTTAGCTCCTAATACAGTTTTTACAAAATTTTGTATCAAAATGTTACGGAAGTGCACTAGGTAATATAAATTTAATCAAAAAAATGCCAGCTTCGCTAAATAAAGCTTCTCCACATAGCCGGCCTTCGGCCGGGCGCAAGGATTTTCTCCTCTATGGTATAACAAACACCGGCTTCGCTAAATAAAGCTTCTCCGCATAGCCGGCCTACGGCCGGGTACAAGGACTTTCTCCTTTATGGTATAACAAACACCGGCTTCGCTAAATAAAGCTTCTCCGCATAGCCGGCCTACGGCCGGGTACAAAGATTTTCTCCTTTATGGTATAACAAACACCGGCTTCGCTAAATAAAGCTTCTCCGCATAGCCGGCCTACGGCCGGGTACAAGGATTTTCTCCTTTATGGTATAACAAACACCGGCTTCGCTAAATAAAGCTTCTCCGCATAGCCGGCCTTCGGCCGGATGAACAGATTTTCTCCTCTATGGTATAACAAACACCGGCTCCGCTTACTAATGCTTTTCTGCATAGGTTTCCTCCTCTACCAGTTTATTTTAGAAAAAATTGAATTAAAAAACAAATTTAAAACATAAATGCATACCTATATTGGTTTTTATGCTTACTAAAAACTTTTGTTTTTTCGTAAATTCATCGCCGCTCCTTAATGGATTAAGAATTTTT
The DNA here is from genome assembly GCA_963931875.1 of Pollenia griseotomentosa. Classification (NCBI taxonomy): domain Eukaryota; kingdom Metazoa; phylum Arthropoda; class Insecta; order Diptera; family Polleniidae; genus Pollenia; species Pollenia griseotomentosa. The sequence continues at coordinate 182,129,256 of OZ007563.1, read as the reverse complement.
AAATAAAATGTTTATATCCAGAAAGATCTATTCAAAAGCTTTCAAATGATACCAATATTGGTCATATAGGTTTAGAAATGTAATGGGAAATCGCAAATTCATATGAAAACTTCAGAGGTCCATAACTCGGAAACTAAGCGTTTCCGAGAATTTTGTCATTTTATTTTTTCTTCTTATTTTTCAATTTTCTATTACCCTATATACTTTTTTTTTTGTTTTGAGCTGCGTTGGTAAACTGGACATAAGCCCAATTTTGTCAAGAAATTATACATTTTTTATTAAATAAAGCTAATAAATATAAAAATTTTGTTTATATGTATATTAATTTTTAATCTTTCATAGGTATTGTATAATATAGCACCTACCTTTTTCAGAATTGTATACAAAATGTAATAGCATTAGTAAATTGTTATTTGGTATATTCACAATGATTAATAAAAAGGAATGTTTTAAATTAAATAACGTTGATTTCAAACGTTTTTTAAACCAAATTAAAAAAAAAAATTGATTATAGGTATAACCAATTTAGTTAATAGGGCACAAAGAAATTATTTCTTTTCAAATTTAACTAGGTATTACAATTTTAGGTTTTAGTACAAATTTGTTTGTAAAAAACAATCAAGCCTATCGCGAACAAAAAGTGAAATGTTCTTTTCCCCATGCTTTTTTTTAGGGAAAAGGGAACAATTACCGATGAAAAATTGATTCACGATAGTGGGTTAAAATTTTTAGAAAATGCTTTAAATACCTATTCACATAAATTGTATGGATTAAGTTGGCATTTGGTTCACGCAAATCGTATAAAGGCTTCATTTTCTTTCGAAGCTGCTACCAAAATCTTTTCAAATTTAGGTGATGACTTTAATGACATGTCTCTTTTTTATTGTTGTTTTAAAAACGAATGAAAATAAAACAATAGCAAAATTTTAAAAGACAAATTAAGAAAATTAGAAAAAACAAATGAAAACTGATATACCTAGGTACCTATCTGTTTTTTTTCTGCGAGTTCGCCTAAAAATAAAAAAGTTCCTAAAGAAATGTCTTAAAATCATCGTATAAATAACGCCAAAGGTCTTAAATCTAGTTTACCGACAAATAAGATCCAAATAAAAAAACAAGTAGGTACCTTGGGTGATATAAAACTTAAAAATAAAATTTAAAGTGAAAAAGTGGCGTAAACGCATAGTTTTAGAGTTATGGACATCTTAATTTTTCGTACATATATGTATGTATAGGTATATTTGTATGCCATTTTCCACTACCTATCTACCTTTCTTTATATATAAAATGTAATTAAAAATTCCTAACCCAAAAAGAAGCGCGGCCGAGTTTACAAAAATACAAGAGGATTTAGTAAGTACAGTGCACTTGCGATATTACGAACACCCTAATATATGAACACCCCAAAATATGAACACTTTTTTTCTTCCATTGACTACTCTAAACTATGAACTTGTGCAAAAGCTTTAAAATATGAACAACTTTTTTAACGGTTTTTATCTACCTACACAGAGTTAAAATCAAAATCAATTTTAGTGCAACTGCATAATATTTTTTTTTTTGAAGTGTGCTAACAATACGTTTATTTGACCTGGAAAAAGAAAAATATGTGGTCTTCCGAGTACCCAAAAAATGGAACATGCATGCACCGATGGTTTTTGAAAATGAGAGCCAACAAGATTACTTTAGCGGACACGGCAAATATCTGGAGATTGTTAACTATATATTATTTACTATGGAGATAAGTTTTAGATAAAGAAGCCGGTGTTTTTTATACAATAGAGAAGAAAATCCTTGCGACCGGCCGATTTTTTATTGAATTTTAAATATTATTATTGCTTGTTATAGGTACCTACCATAGCGGAGAAAATCTTTGCGCCCGAAGGAAGTCCTGCTATCCAGATAACCTTTAGTTAGCGGCCGGCTTATTTAATAAATGATTGATTGTTTAGACTTTATTGTAATAAACTACATAAGTATTAACTTAATGCGCTTTCGTTACATTTTGATGTAAAATGTTTAAAAACTGTAATGGGATTTAAAGAGTAAAAAGTTTTGATATCAATTTTGTATACAGTGCACTCGCGGTAATATGAACTCCCTAATATATGAACACCTCAAAATATGAATACTTATTTCTTCCATTGACTACTCTAAAATATGAACTTGTGCAAAAGCTTTAAAATATGAACAACTTAAAATTGTATTTTAAATTGTGTTAAATTCAAAATCAGTTTTGATTCAACTGCATAATAACTTTGGGATTTCCCTAGCTATCTGCTTTAATATTGTCTTCAGTTGTTAATCAAAACGTTTTACATACACGTTCTAGTTAGTGCTCACATTAACATGTAATCCTATATACATACCTACATTTTTAAATATAATTTTTACAAATATAGCCGAAAATAGCATATCGTCAGCTCATTATTGGTTTGGCGTTTATGTCAAAAAGTCGGAAGGGAGAAGAACGACAAAGAGTTTACATAAAGATTTCGCAAAACGTATACGATAGAATTTTTTTATGTTCTCTTCGCTGTTTCGGGCATATTTTTTGAAGAAAAATGTAAATTTTTGCCAACTTTTATTAATGAAGAAATACCTATGGTGTCAGATATTAATTTTTTATTGAGTTAATAGGTATTCGGTTGGTATTCGTATAGAAAAAAATTATCTTTCTGTTCTCACACACAATTTAGCTAACTCAATTAGCAATTATCAATTAACTTAAGCAAAATGTAAACAATTTTTGAAATTTTTAAAGAATAAACGAAATAAACCTCTTGCTTTTGCGCAGACCACGGCGAATTCATACAAGGTGGTTTTGGCTTGCTACGTAAGCAACAGCTGAAAACTAACCTTGTGTCAAAATGATATGCTGTTACTTTTTTTGACATTTATATTTACATGTTTGTATGTTAGTGAACAGCTAATTTGTTTACTGCAGTGTTGTATTATTTTGATACAACGTTAACCCTTTCAGCCCCGTTGTTGCCTATCAAACGGCAATCAAACGGGTATAACTCCCGAATATTTCATTTTTTCTTATAACGGTTTTCTGTTCTAAGTAAAAATGCATCTTAGCAATGTGTGTGCAGAATTTAATACAATAAGCTTTGATGGTGTTCATTTGCGAACTGTTTGTTTAAGCGACCATACGTATTACAAATTATTTGGAAAAAGGGTGTTTTTAAAAAAACTAAAGAAATTGATATTAAAAAAAATAGTTGTGTAAAAAGTGCAATTTGCTATGTAAAACAGGTTAGTTAATGATATTAAACAATGTGTGTGAAGATAAATTCGAATTTATAAACCCAAGACACAAACCAACGTCTTTAACATACAATGATTTCAAGGCTAACATTGCAATGTTACATACTTAACAGAGCTATGTTAACATTAAAGAAATCACAAAAAATTAAAAAAACAGCAAATTTAATAAAATATCACTATCCCACTACATGGAATCGATGGGCAGGAAAACGGTCTATCGAACGAGGGTAGCGGTAGTTCTGAAATAATTTCAGAACTTAAGAAATTTAAAAAAAAAAATTAAAAATTCTAATTTTTTAAGTTTCTAAGACGGATGAGTGGTGACTATGGAGTCCAGGGAAATACTGCCACTACATGGAATCGATGGGCAGGAAAACGGTCTATCGAACGAGGGTAGCGGTAGTTCTGAAATAATTTCAGAACTTAAGAAATTTAAAAAAAAAAATTAAAAATTCTAATTTTTTAAGTTTCTAAGACGGATGAGTGGTGACTATGGAGTCCAGGGAAATACTACCACTATCCCACTACATGGAATCGATGGGCAGGAAAACGGTCTATCGAACGAGGGTAGCGGTAGTTCTGAAATAATTTCAGAACTTAAGAAATTTAAAAAAAAAAATTAAAAATTTTAATTTTTTAAGTTTCTAAGACGGATGAGTGGTCACTATGGAGTCCAGGGAAATACTACCACTATCCCACTACATGGAATCGATGGGCAGGAAAACGGTCTATCGAACGAGGGTAGCGGTAGTTCTGAAATAATTTCAGAACTTAAGAAATTTAAAAAAAAAAATTAAAAATTCTAATTTTTTAAGTTTCTAAGACGGATGAGTGGTCACTATGGAGTCCAGGGAAATACTACCACTATCCCACTACATGGAATCGATGGGCAGGAAAACGGTCTATCGAACGAGGGTAGCGGTAGTTCTGAAATAATTTCAGAACTTAAGAAATTTAAAAAAAAAAATTAAAAATTCTAATTTTTTAAGTTTCTAAGACGGATGAGTGGTCACTATGGAGTCCAGGGAAATACTACCACTATCCCACTACATGGAATCGATGGGCAGGAAAACGGTCTATCGAACGAGGGTAGCGGTAGTTCTGAAATAATTTCAGAACTTAAGAAATTTAAAAAAAAAAATTAAAAATTCTAATTTTTTAAGTTTCTAAGACGGATGAGTGGTGACTATGGAGTCCAGGGAAATACTACCACTATCCCACTACATGGAATCGATGGGCAGGAAAACGGTCTATCGAACGAGGGTAGCGGTAGTTCTGAAATAATTTCAGAACTTAAGAAATTTAAAAAAAAAAATTAAAAATTTTAATTTTTTAAGTTTCTAAGACGGATGAGTGGTCACTATGGAGTCCAGGGAAATACTACCACTATCCCACTACATGGAATCGATGGGCAGGAAAACGGTCTATCGAACGAGGGTAGCGGTAGTTCTGAAATAATTTCAGAACTTAAGAAATTTAAAAAAAAAAATTAAAAATTTTAATTTTTTAAGTTTCTAAGACGGATGAGTGGTCACTATGGAGTCCAGGGAAATACTACCACTATCCCACTACATGGAATCGATGGGCAGGAAAACGGTCTATCGAACGAGGGTAGCGGTAGTTCTGAAATAATTTCAGAACTTAAGAAATTTAAAAAAAAAAATTAAAAATTCTAATTTTTTAAGTTTCTAAGACGGATGAGTGGTCACTATGGAGTCCAGGGAAATACTACCACTATCCCACTACATGGAATCGATGGGCAGGAAAACGGTCTATCGAAACTTAAGAAATTTAAAAAAAAAAATTAAAAATTTTAATTTTTTAAGTTTCTAAGACGGATGAGTGGTCACTATGGAGTCCAGGGAAATACTACCACTATCCCACTACATGGAATCGATGGGCAGGAAAACGGTCTATCGAACGAGGGTAGCGGTAGTTCTGAAATAATTTCAGAACTTAAGAAATTTAAAAAAAAAAATTAAAAATTTTAATTTTTTAAGTTTCTAAGACGGATGAGTGGTCACTATGGAGTCCAGGGAAATACTACCACTATCCCACTACATGGAATCGATGGGCAGGAAAACGGTCTATCGAACGAGGGTAGCGGTAGTTCTGAAATAATTTCAGAACTTAAGAAATTTAAAAAAAAAAATTAAAAATTTTAATTTTTTAAGTTTCTAAGACGGATGAGTGGTCACTATGGAGTCCAGGGAAATACTACCACTATCCCACTACATGGAATCGATGGGCAGGAAAACGGTCTATCGAACGAGGGTAGCGGTAGTTCTGAAATAATTTCAGAACTTAAGAAATTTAAAAAAAAAAATTAAAAATTTTAATTTTTTAAGTTTCTAAGACGGATGAGTGGTCACTATGGAGTCCAGGGAAATACTACCACTATCCCACTACATGGAATCGATGGGCAGGAAAACGGTCTATCGAACGAGGGTAGCGGTAGTTCTGAAATAATTTCAGAACTTAAGAAATTTAAAAAAAAAAATTAAAAATTCTAATTTTTTAAGTTTCTAAGACGGATGAGTGGTCACTTTGGAGTCCAGGGAAATACTACCACTATCCCACTACATGGAATCGATGGGCAGGAAAACGGTCTATCGAACGAGGGTAGCGGTAGTTCTGAAATAATTTCAGAACTTAAGAAATTTAAAAAAAAAAATTAAAAATTTTAATTTTTTAAGTTTCTAAGACGGATGAGTGGTCACTATGGAGTCCAGGGAAATACTACCACTATCCCACTACATGGAATCGATGGGCAGGAAAACGGTCTATCGAACGAGGGTAGCGGTAGTTCTGAAATAATTTCAGAACTTAAGAAATTTAAAAAAAAAAATTAAAAATTTTAATTTTTTAAGTTTCTAAGACGGATGAGTGGTCACTATGGAGTCCAGGGAAATACTACCACTATCCCACTACATGGAATCGATGGGCAGGAAAACGGTCTATCGAACGAGGGTAGCGGTAGTTCTGAAATAATTTCAGAACTTAAGAAATTTAAAAAAAAAAATTAAAAATTTTAATTTTTTAAGTTTCTAAGACGGATGAGTGGTGACTATGGAGTCCAGGGAAATACTACCACTATCCCACTACATGGAATCGATGGGCAGGAAAACGGTCTATCGAACGAGGGTAGCGGTAGTTCTGAAATAATTTCAGAACTTAAGAAATTTAAAAAAAAAAATTAAAAATTTTAATTTTTTAAGTTTCTAAGACGGATGAGTGGTCACTATGGAGTCCAGGGAAATACTACCACTATCCCACTACATGGAATCGATGGGCAGGAAAACGGTCTATCGAACGAGGGTAGCGGTAGTTCTGAAATAATTTCAGAACTTAAGAAATTTAAAAAAAAAAATTAAAAATTTTAATTTTTTAAGTTTCTAAGACGGATGAGTGGTCACTATGGAGTCCAGGAAAATACTACCACTATCCCACTACATGGAATCGATGGGCAGGAAAACGGTCTATCGAACGAGGGTAGCGGTAGTTCTGAAATAATTTCAGAACTTAAGAAATTTAAAAAAAAAAATTAAAAATTTTAATTTTTTAAGTTTCTAAGACGGATGAGTGGTCACTATGGAGTCCAGGGAAATACTACCACTATCCCACTACATGGAATCGATGGGCAGGAAAACGGTCTATCGAACGAGGGTAGCGGTAGTTCTGAAATAATTTCAGAACTTAAGAAATTTAAAAAAAAAAATTAAAAATTCTAATTTTTTAAGTTTCTAAGACGGATGAGTGGTCACTATGGAGTCCAGGGAAATACTACCACTATCCCACTACATGGAATCGATGGGCAGGAAAACGGTCTATCGAACGAGGGTAGCGGTAGTTCTGAAATAATTTCAGAACTTAAGAAATTTAAAAAAAAAAATTAAAAATTTTAATTTTTTAAGTTTCTAAGACGGATGAGTGGTCACTATGGAGTCCAGGGAAATACTACCACTATCCCACTACATGGAATCGATGGGCAGGAAAACGGTCTATCGAACGAGGGTAGCGGTAGTTCTGAAATAATTTCAGAACTTAAGAAATTTAAAAAAAAAAATTAAAAATTTTAATTTTTTAAGTTTCTAAGACGGATGAGTGGTGACTATGGAGTCCAGGGAAATACTACCACTATCCCACTACATGGAATCGATGGGCAGGAAAACGGTCTATCGAACGAGGGTAGCGGTAGTTCTGAAATAATTTCAGAACTTAAGAAATTTAAAAAAAAAAATTAAAAATTTTAATTTTTTAAGTTTCTAAGACGGATGAGTGGTCACTATGGAGTCCAGGGAAATACTACCACTATCCCACTACATGGAATCGATGGGCAGGAAAACGGTCTATCGAACGAGGGTAGCGGTAGTTCTGAAATAATTTCAGAACTTAAGAAATTTAAAAAAAAAAATTAAAAATTTTAATTTTTTAAGTTTCTAAGACGGATGAGTGGTGACTATGGAGTCCAGGGAAATACTACCACTATCCCACTACATGGAATCGATGGGCAGGAAAACGGTCTATCGAACGAGGGTAGCGGTAGTTCTGAAATAATTTCAGAACTTAAGAAATTTAAAAAAAAAAATTAAAAATTTTAATTTTTTAAGTTTCTAAGACGGATGAGTGGTCACTATGGAGTCCAGGGAAATACTACCACTATCCCACTACATGGAATCGATGGGCAGGAAAACGGTCTATCGAACGAGGGTAGCGGTAGTTCTGAAATAATTTCAGAACTTAAGAAATTTAAAAAAAAAAATTAAAAATTTTAATTTTTTAAGTTTCTAAGACGGATGAGTGGTCACTATGGAGTCCAGGAAAATACTACCACTATCCCACTACATGGAATCGATGGGCAGGAAAACGGTCTATCGAACGAGGGTAGCGGTAGTTCTGAAATAATTTCAGAACTTAAGAAATTTAAAAAAAAAAATTAAAAATTTTAATTTTTTAAGTTTCTAAGACGGATGAGTGGTCACTATGGAGTCCAGGGAAATACTACCACTATCCCACTACATGGAATCGATGGGCAGGAAAACGGTCTATCGAACGAGGGTAGCGGTAGTTCTGAAATAATTTCAGAACTTAAGAAATTTAAAAAAAAAAATTAAAAATTCTAATTTTTTAAGTTTCTAAGACGGATGAGTGGTCACTATGGAGTCCAGGGAAATACTACCACTATCCCACTACATGGAATCGATGGGCAGGAAAACGGTCTATCGAACGAGGGTAGCGGTAGTTCTGAAATAATTTCAGAACTTAAGAAATTTAAAAAAAAAAATTAAAAATTCTAATTTTTGGTATAAAGTAATGGAAAAAGAGCATGTATGTCCGAAGCAGTAAATGAACATCACTAACAAAACTATTTGAACAAAGTCCCCAACAATATAATGCATTAAAAAAAAACAAATGTAATTATAATCTCATAAATAAAAAAGTTAAAACTTTAAACCATATACTTAGCTTATTCTATTTGAATAATAATTGTACAAAATTCAGTTTTTAAATTAAATTTTTTGAATTTAGTAATAATCTCATATATATGAAAGTTATAAACTGTTTAGATCATATAGTTCATTCTGGGTTACAGTGTAAAGGATTTAAATTATAATTATACAATTTTTAACACGATTTTTCGCTTAAATATATATTTTGTTATTATTATTATTACATTTTATTTACTCATAACTCATAACAATTTTAAGCTTCAGCGCCTAAAAGGCATTGTTGAAGCAATGGTTTAGTTCATTTATGTATATGTTTAGAATCATTTTAATTAAAATTGCTTATAAATAATTATTTATTACTATTCCACTTCAAATTAAAACTCCCATACCTGGTTTAATTTCATGCTATCGAATAATGTTAATGGCAAATAAAGTTAAAGAAGAAGACATAAAATAAAAATGCAGAGATGCCAACTTTTCAATGGCATAACCGATTTTTTACAAATTTATCTGGCAGCCCTTAGTGTAACGATTTTCTTTTTGTATTAAGGGGATTTACGTGTTATGTTCTTGTGCTTGGATTTTGTTATAAGAAAAGCAAGTAGGTTTGGAAAGGTTGGTGTTTTAAAGTGTGAATAAATAAAAAATTTTATAAAATGTATAACCAGAAAGTAAAAAAGGTTAAAGTGTTTCACCAGTTATTTCTTAAATTGTTTTTTTATAATTTGAAAGAAAAAAGTGGAATCAGTTTAAATAATTTTAAAGATATAAACAATAATTGTTTGTACGATGAGTTTTTTTTAAAAGTAAATGGACTTAAAACTATTTTAAAAACCTTAAAAAAAGGTAATAACAAAATTCAGCGTTTAAGAGTTTATTCGTTTTTGGTCAGCATTGTAAGTAAAAAAAATTTATAACTTTGAAGTCGCATTTGATCATAAAGAGGGTGTTAACTGACTTATATAAACTTGATATTGGGATGGCAACTAGCACTCAGAAAGATAAAAAAGCACTTTCAAAGAAAAAAATACCGACTACTGGTACATGCCGAACTTTATATACCCACTGTAAAAGTATCTTGCCAATTTGCCTACTTTTGGGTAATGGGTTAAATGGTTAGTTTGAAATTTCTTTTTTATATGACTTTTATATTAAATTAAAAATAGTTTTGCTTATTCTGAGAATGTTAAAATTTTGAATTAATACGTTCTTTTAGATCAAGTGCGACGTGCTTAATCCAATATGTAATACATACTGTTTAACAAAATTCTCAAAATGTTTATTAAAATTTAAAATATCTTAGTCCTCCTCCATATTAAGAAACATTTGCTGTGAAACATTTGTGTTTGAAGGAGAAAAGGGAAAGACGTATGGGAAAAGTGTACTTTGTTATGTGTACAGGCTGTTTTTGTGAGCTTGTTATTGAAAGGAAGAAGAAAGAGAGACGGTATTAGATATTTTCTTTTCCCGGACTTTTTCATTTCCCGGGAAAGAATGATTTATTTTTCATTTTCCCGGAATCTAGGGAATTCCCGCTCAATACAAAAGTATTATTAAATTTAATTTATTTGAAGAAATAACATTTCTTGAGATCAATTAAATAAGTTTATAAATGCATTTTATTTCTGGGAAAAAGTTCATAATGATACCTTAAGATCTTTATGTTCAAAAGAACAAATGGGCAAAATTTCAATTATTTAGTAGGATTTTTGAGGAAGTTATAGCAAAATTACTTTTTCGTTATCTTTTTTCAATGTACAATAACATTTGGAATAATACAATTTTCCAATCTGTGTCATTAGGAGTGTTTAGGAATAAAAACTTAAAGATCTATAACCGCAGAGAACTGATGATTATATTAAATTCGGAGTAAATTTCCAAAAGCCACCTTTAAAGTTTTAAATTGTTCCCTATAAAACTTAACAAATATTATTAAGCACTTATTGTCACAGAATAAATTTAAAGTCAACCGTATTTATATAAAACCAAAAAAGTTAAATTATTTAAACAAATTATTACAAAATATTTCTGTTAAAATAGGATTTTAGTACAGAATAAGCATTTACAAAATCGTTTGAAAGCCTATTTCTAATGTTTATCAAGAAAATTTCAACGATAAAATAGGTTTCCTTTCTACGGATGTTTTTCTTTATAGCCAAGGGATAATTATATACTGCCTTATTTATAAAAAATAAAACATGTTAATAAAGGGTTTATTAAACGGATTTTGTATGAAAATCATGAAAATTACATTATAGACTTCTTGCTAAGAGCAGATGATAACGATTACCAGCAGTTGTGCTAGTCTAAAGTGATAAAAACCAAGCAAAAGTGAAAAAAAAATTTGAATTAAAGCCAATCAAAAACTCAAGATTCGTTTTTTTTGCCTTAAGACCTTTTTACCTAACAGCTTTAATCTATTTCTTGACTAACTTATTTACAATTATACATACCAGCAGAAAAAGTTGATATAATTTAATAAAAAAAAAATCCCTGGAATTCCCGCACAAGTTTCTCGGGATTTTTTTCCCGAAAAATGTGCGGGATCCCGGGATTTTTTGTCCCGGGAAATCCCGTATGAAAAGCACTAGACAGTATACAAAACAAGTGAAACTTGAAATTTTGAAAATTGATAAATTTCATATGCATAGGTTTAAAAATAGGCGCGTTTATCGAGCAATTGCCACATCTTACAGCCCTGATGAACACAATGAAATTTCCAAAAAAATTGAATAAAGTTTTTGCAGCAAATATTTCATAATATTCACGTTCATTTTTATATTTTTTTAAGAAATCGTTTTGTTTTTTTTTTAATTTACAAAATATTTATTTTGGGAATAACATATAACAGTATTGGATTAATATGTTATTTAATAATTATAAAGCCATAACAATTATAATTTTTATAAGGAAAATAAAGGAGACAACTTTGATAAATCATTAAAAGAAGTCGCTGAATTCTGTTTAAAAAATAACATGCCAGAAGTTTTAAACGAAACTTTAATAATTTTAAATATACCACTTCAACCAATATCATTGCAACAACTAACTCAAAGCCAACAAAAATCAGATAATGCCAATAGCTCATTTCATAGCGGTAGTCATATTTCAAGCAATAATCAAAAATCGTCTAATAAGGATACAGATAGTATTGAAATTTCTTCGAATATTGATATAAACAATATTCCACGATTTAACTCATCACGTATATTAAATTCAACTCCAAATAGTTTAAAGCAAATGTCGTCCTCAAATTTCAGCAAAAGTATATCTATTATAGACGTTTCAAATTGCACCTCTTCATCAATAGAAGAATATTCCGTATTAAGAAAAAAAATGTCAAATGACAAAAGTCAAGCATATAAGATTGATGAAAAAACAAATAAAAAATTAGATATTATCTATAAAAATATTGTTCAAACTTTTAAAATAAAAAATGAAAACTTTCTTTATATAAATAGAAGGTTTTTAAAAAATCGATATTTTAAGGAAGCTGTTGCATTTTTAGAAGATTTTGTCAGACAAAAATTCAAAAGTTTTAATAAAACTTGTCCTATAAACTATACAAGTCATCGCTGGAGCAGAAGTTACGATAAGCTCCTGCTTTACGCAAGATGCCTATACTTTAATAATGGCTGTGGGAGGTACAAAATTACTCTCAGTTTTAATACAAATTTCATTAGCGTAGTGATAAATTCTACAGGAAATTTGATTTGTCACCCAGCAAGATGTAAAAATACGCAAATAAGAGCAGTACGAAGAAGAATATTTAAGAAAGAACTTGCCAATGAAAAAGCGTCGAATTGGAGAAATAGAAAGTTATATAAACAAGAAAAACGTCTTAGAAAAATGGGAAATACACAAGAGATACCCAGCAAAGACGCAACACGAAAAATGAAATCCGAACAACAGAGAAGTCTCGAAAGAAATAAAGACATTTTTTTAGATACATATCTAATGCGAATAGATAAAAATTGGAAGAAATTTATACAACAAATTTCTGTTCCACAAGAAATATATTTATTTATGAAGAAGCAATTAAGCATTACACAATCAAATAAAAAGAAAATATTAAAATTAAGCCGTAATACATTGTTTTTTGATGCTACTGGCAGTGTCATAAAAAAATTTGATGAAGATTCAAAAAGAGTTTTCCTGTATTCGTTAGTAGCACATGCGCGACAAGGTGACAAAAGAGGCATTCTTTTACCAGTGGCTGAAGCTTTACTATCAAGTCATTTCTCGGATGACATTGAACGATTTTTAATTTTTCTGCGGACGTTTTGCATAAAAAACAACATAATATGGCCGATTGCTAAAAGAATTTGCCTAGATTGGAGTTGGGCTTCTATTAATTCGATAAACCGAGTTTTTAATAAACAAAATAACATTCATACTCTTGAGCAATATTTATCTGCTTGTTTTACTATTTGTAGCAAGAAAGCAACCAAATGCAATATAGTTGTTCTTCAAATATGTAATGTGCATTTGATGAGAATAGCCTTTAAGGATATTGAATCGTGTTACACACATGCAACTGCAATCAATTTTTTTAAAAAGCAATTGATGTTTGGAATAAACATATCCGACTTCAACGTTTTATTCTTGTGGATTAACAGAATGTTAGCAATAAGTGGTAGCAAATGTTTAACACCGTATGTTAAAGACGCGCTCAAATTTAAGATTAAACTCGAGAGCGAAAAAGAAGAATCGTTTAAAAATATTAATTATGAAAGTTGGAAATTTAAAACAAATTATAAAAAGAGTCCATTTTATTTAAAAGCAATGCAACAATATTTAAAGGTGAAAAAAACACAAGACAATTACTCATGTACTGAGAAAAATGAATACTATAATGAACAATTTTGTAAGATTTTGTTAAATAAATATGCTGCATATGCTCCATTATGGACAAACATTATGGGTATTTTTGTGGAAAATACTAAAAGTACTAAAATATCTAACAGCCCTGTGGAAGGTTATTTTAATATTGTTAAAAACGTTACCTTAGATGGCCAAAGACATGTACGGCCTACAGATTTTATAAGAAAATCATACGTTTACGTAATGGCCAAACTAAATGAAATAGAAAATATTTTTTTTGGAAACGAAGAAATAAAAGAAGTGAAAACAAAAAATGTTTCACTTATTGAGGATACGTGGCAAAGAACACCAACAAAAATAAAAAACAAACCATCAAAACACTTATTTTACGAAAAACTTTTAAATTACGTTAAAAAGTTTCCACGGTCTCTTAAAGATAAGCCTTACATCTTATTTAGATTTACAAACGTTTTAAATTCGTTTAAGTTTTCAACCGTATGCCCTCCGACACTTAATTTAGTTGAAGTTAGTAGTCTGAACAAAAATCAACAACTGTTTAACAGTGTGGTAGAAATTTATATATATACACAACTGTATATTTCTAAAGCCAATGCCTATTCCACAACATGTGAAGAGGGAGCATCATTCTTTTACGATAAAGGTTCGGTTATTGAAATGCCAGTTTTTGATTACCAATACGTTTTAATTCCTATTATTTACCGCTGTCACTTCACACTAGTATATGTGCATAATGAAAACAAAACAATTACATACATTAACCCATTTGGCGAAGAACCAAACAACTTTTTAGAAATTTTTAACTCAAAATTGAAAAGTAATTATACAATGTGTAAAGTGGATCATGATATCCAGAAAGACTCCTTTAATTGCGGGGTTTATATTTGTTTATTCGTCAAAGCAATTTTGGAAAAAAAAGGACTTTTAAATCTCGAAAATCCAAATACTTTTCGAGAAGAAATAAAAACAACACTGTTGGAACATACAGACAACATTTCAAATATATGTTTGCATTGTGGAGGCAATATAAATGAAATAAATTTCACATGTCCCCACTGTGAGAGAAATGTTTGTGAGGGATGCTTTTCCTATTATTATGGAAACACCAGCTTTGAATGCATTTTTTGTAGAGACTCTAAGATATGGTAAGCTTTTATTTATTTTTAATTATGTAATAAAATCAATAATTTTAATTATATAATTTCAGAAGTCAAACTAGATGTAGGAAGTAGTATATTATATATGTACATATATCATTCCAAAATATATATACTCAACAGTGTGATAAAACTTTATGCGTTTCAAAAAATCGCATAAATTGAATTCGCATAAAACAGAGTATCGTTCCAAAATTCTGAAAAACAGCATAAATTCAAATTTAAATAAAAAAACCAAACCTCATAAAAAACCAAAATCGCATAAAAAAAATCCACAAATATGTACATATTTGGCGCATTATTTGTGAACCCAATAAAATATTCAGGTATGTGATGGAAATCGATTTTAAAAACGAAACGATTTGAAACCGAAAAAATCGTTTTCAGTATCTTTTAAAATGGATTTTAAATGCATATTTCTTTTATTTTCAGTCTTTATTCTTTTAAATTTTATATTATATACGTTAACTGAAGTGTATTCTGAACGAAAATTTAAGACTATAATGCAGAAATGGATTTTAAAATCCCTCGAAATTCATCACACCTTTTAAAAACGTTCGTTTTGAAATCGATCGATTTTCATCACATACCTGATTGTGTTAGAATTCTTTTATATTTGGCATAACTTTGGCATCTAGTTCTAGTAGATATTATTTAGTAGACATTATTTACCACTAAAACTGAATATTGTGCAATTAATAATCAAATATATCTGTTGCATTTTGACGAAACATCTTAAGTCGAGATAAGTTAGCAAAAAAATGTTCAAAAAAACTTGGTGGAAAAATAATCTTTATCAAATAATAAATTAAACCGAAATAAAAGAAAAATTTCGTTTAAAATACAAAATTTTAAAATCGCCAACAAAAATGTTTTTTGAAGGAAAATTCGTATAATTAACAGCATTTTTTTCAACTTTTTCAATTTGACTTAAGATGTTTTGTCAAAAGGCCACAGATATATAGAATACAAATTAGTTATAATAATGAAAATAATATATAAGTCATATCTCAAGAAATCAAAAATTTTAAGTTTCTTAAGAAAAGGTTCCTCATATTTTATTTATGTGTAAAAAAAAATCAGTATTAAAATTTATTAAATCTGTATAAAAAGGTACATTTTGAAAACGTTAATCGCATTTTGGCAAGTTTGATTTCTTTGTTTTTTGAAGGAAAACTCGTATAATTAACAACATTTTTTTCAACTTTTTAAATTTGACTTAAGATGTTTTGTCAAAAGGCCACAGATATATAGAATACAAATAAGTTATAATAATAAAAATAATATATAAGTCATATCTCAAAAAATCAAAAATTTTAAGTTGCTTAAGAAACGGTTCCTTCAAATTTTATTTATGTGTAAAAAAAATCAGTATTAAAATTTATTAAATCTGTATAAAAAGGTACATTTTGAAAACGTTAATCGCATTTTGGCAAGTTTGATTTCTTTGAAACATGACTATGTTGCAATAATTATTATTCAAATCCTTAAAACTGTGGCCTATAATGAGCTTTATGGTTTAAATAGTTTATAACTTTCTTATTGATGAGATTATTATTAAAAACATTTAATATTTTACAATACAGTACAAAAAATTTAATATACCACTTAAACTGAATATTGTACAATTATTATTAAAATATATTTAGAATAAAAATTAGTTAATAATAAATAAGTACAAAAATCCTGTTTAAAATTGTATAATTATTATTTAAATCGTTTACACTGTGGATCAAAATAAGCTATGTATATGGTTTAGTTTTTAAATTTTTTATTTATGAGATGATTTTTACATTTCATTTTTTTTAATATATTATTGGGGAATTTGTTCAATAAGTTTTGAAGTGATGTCCATTTACTGCTTCCGACATGTTCTTTTTCCATAACTTCTCGCCAAACTTCGGATGTAATTATTTTTTCTCGAATGTTTATGCGCCCAATACAGGGTTGACAACTGCATCAACTGAATTGAAAAATTTTAAATTTATTTTAAAATTTAATGAAATAAAAGACAATTTTTAAAATACTTAACTCCAAAAATTAATTTTGACTGCTAATCAACAGGGATGTGGAGTCGGAGTTGAGGTTTTTGTACCGGAGTCGGAGTCGAAATACCCACAAAAACTAGCGACTCCGACTCCAAAATTTTTGGCATTAAAATTGTTTAGTATTTTTATAACAAAAAAATTTTAATGACCAATTTCACCAATTCTATTTAAATATAGATTCATATTTAAATATACATATGTAGTTTTTCATATATATAATTTTATTTTTATTTGACATAAATTGATATATAAATAAAGGTGTGAAATTGGCCATAAGAGGGTATGCTTTTTGAAATTACTTTATATATGAGAAGGTGAGTTTCAAAAATTAAAAATTTTAGATAACATCTTATTTTGATAGATCTTTTAGCAATTTATGAGAATAAATATACACTCAAAATATTATGTATTTAAATTCAAACGAAAATTCATTTTAAACAACTTAAAATTCATTAAAAAAAGGGATCATTGACATTTCATTTAAAAAAAATTATTTTTACATTCATTTTAAAACTGAATTGTTTTTACCAAGGCCTATCCAATAGGTCTGCTTAAGAAGCCAGATGTTTGATTTGTTTATTCCTCAGCGATGTCAAAAGTTGTTTATTTTTTCCTTATACATGTATATTTTTGTTTTTTTGCCACACATACATGCACACAAAACACATTTTTCCTTTTGTTTCCTCTATGTAGTAGTAAGATTTTGACAACGGTGAGGAATTTTACACAAACAAAATGCCTGTTGTTTTTTGTGTTGTTTTATTGTTGTAGAGGTAAGCAGACCTATTGCATAGGCCTTGGTTTTTACTTTAAAAAAATATATTTTAACCGACAAAAATCAAACTAAATAACAAAATAAATACGGAAACACATTATTTTTTGGTAGTTTGTTTTTGAATAACAAACATAAATGTTAAAAAATAAAATTATTCATAAAAAAAACTATATTTTTATTCAATTTTAACAGTACGGAAAACGAATTTAATAACCTACAATCAGCTACTGTAATAATTTTATGAGTGTATAGATTGTATCGCCGCATGTCCTTTTCTATACTTTTATGTGACCTAAAATTTTTATAACAAAACTCGCTGGTTCACTGATTTAGCCTTTCGGTTTGAATTTCGCCGAGATATCGTTAATGAAATAGAGCCAAATTAAGGAACTTAAAAATTAAATTTGAAAACAAGTTGTTTTTTATTTATCGTATACATATTAACAAATATTTTTGTAGCCAAGTTCATATATGGGCATTTACTGGGCTCCCAAACGTACGTTCGTTCGTACGCTTTTGATGTACAAATAATATAGAAAACAAAACTTGTCCTAGCATTTTTTTGCGATTCGATTGCATTTGGGTAGCTCTATGTTTAGTGCAAAAGATGAATTTCATAGAGTTTAAGTTTTCATAAGGAGAGTTATAAACATGTGGTCACGAAAGTACGCAAAATAGAAGTCAACTTTGGCTGACAGTAGTGAAATGTAAAATTTTTCAGTTTCCAGCGCAATTTCCTCAAGTAAAACATCTGAGATATGCTATGAAACCATTCTTTTATAAAAACTTTTTTGATAATAATAAACTATAAGACGATGATTATCACCATTTTATTTTACAAAGCCATAAACACTTTGATTTGGAGAACAACAGACTCAGTTGACAATTAAATTGTGTGTGGGCTGCTTTAGTTATAATTTCCCCAAATCTTTTTGAACTAGATCACAAAAAATGCTTGTATTTACTTTGTGAAAATTTTAATTTTAAGTCTTCTTCTTTAACTAAATTTGCCATTCACATTATTCGATAGCATGAAATTAAACCAGGTATGGGAGTTTTAATTTGCTGTGGAATAGTATTAAATAATTATTTGTAAGCAATTTTAATTAAAATGATTCTAAACATATACATAAATGAACTAAACAACTTGCTTCAACAATGCCTTTTAGGCGCTGAAGCTTAAAATTGTAAAATTGTTATGAGTTATGAGTAAATAAAATGTAATAATAATAATAACAAAATATATATTTAAGCGATAAATCGTGTTAAAAATTGTATAATTATAATTTAAATCCTTTACACTGTAACCCAGAATGAACTATATGATCTAAACAGTTTATAACTTTCATATATATGAGATTATTACTAAATTCAAAAAATTTAATTTAAAAACTGAATTTTGTACAATTATTATTCAAATAGAATAAGCTAAGTATATGGTTTAAAGTTTTAACTTTTTTATTTATGAGATTATAATTACATTTGTTTTTTTTTAATGCATTATATTGTTGGGGACTTTGTTCAAATAGTTTTGTTAGTGATGTTCATTTACTGCTTCGGACATACATGCTCTTTTTCCATTACTTTATACCAAAAATTAGAATTTTTAATTTTTTTTTTTAAATTTCTTAAGTTCTGAAATTATTTCAGAACTACCGCTACCCTCGTTCGATAGACCGTTTTCCTGCCCATCGATTCCATGTAGTGGGATAGTGGTAGTATTTCCCTGGACTCCATAGTGACCACTCATCCGTCTTAGAAACTTAAAAAATTAGAATTTTTAATTTTTTTTTTTAAATTTCTTAAGTTCTGAAATTATTTCAGAACTACCGCTACCCTCGTTCGATAGACCGTTTTCCTGCCCATCGATTCCATGTAGTGGGATAGTGGTAGTATTTCCCTGGACTCCATAGTGACCACTCATCCGTCTTAGAAACTTAAAAAATTAAAATTTTTAATTTTTTTTTTTAAATTTCTTAAGTTCTGAAATTATTTCAGAACTACCGCTACCCTCGTTCGATAGACCGTTTTCCTGCCCATCGATTCCATGTAGTGGGATAGTGGTAGTATTTCCCTGGACTCCATAGTGACCACTCATCCGTCTTAGAAACTTAAAAAATTAAAATTTTTAATTTTTTTTTTTAAATTTCTTAAGTTCTGAAATTATTTCAGAACTACCGCTACCCTCGTTCGATAGACCGTTTTCCTGCCCATCGATTCCATGTAGTGGGATAGTGGTAGTATTTCCCTGGACTCCATAGTGACCACTCATCCGTCTTAGAAACTTAAAAAATTAGAATTTTTAATTTTTTTTTTTAAATTTCTTAAGTTCTGAAATTATTTCAGAACTACCGCTACCCTCGTTCGATAGACCGTTTTCCTGCCCATCGATTCCATGTAGTGGGATAGTGGTAGTATTTCCCTGGACTCCATAGTGACCACTCATCCGTCTTAGAAACTTAAAAAATTAGAATTTTTAATTTTTTTTTTTAAATTTCTTAAGTTCTGAAATTATTTCAGAACTACCGCTACCCTCGTTCGATAGACCGTTTTCCTGCCCATCGATTCCATGTAGTGGGATAGTGGTAGTATTTCCCTGGACTCCATAGTGACCACTCATCCGTCTTAGAAACTTAAAAAATTAAAATTTTTAATTTTTTTTTTTAAATTTCTTAAGTTCTGAAATTATTTCAGAACTACCGCTACCCTCGTTCGATAGACCGTTTTCCTGCCCATCGATTCCATGTAGTGGGATAGTGGTAGTATTTTCCTGGACTCCATAGTGACCACTCATCCGTCTTAGAAACTTAAAAAATTAAAATTTTTAATTTTTTTTTTTAAATTTCTTAAGTTCTGAAATTATTTCAGAACTACCGCTACCCTCGTTCGATAGACCGTTTTCCTGCCCATCGATTCCATGTAGTGGGATAGTGGTAGTATTTCCCTGGACTCCATAGTCACCACTCATCCGTCTTAGAAACTTAAAAAATTAGAATTTTTAATTTTTTTTTTTAAATTTCTTAAGTTCTGAAATTATTTCAGAACTACCGCTACCCTCGTTCGATAGACCGTTTTCCTGCCCATCGATTCCATGTAGTGGGATAGTGGTAGTATTTCCCTGGACTCCATAGTGACCACTCATCCGTCTTAGAAACTTAAAAAATTAGAATTTTTAATTTTTTTTTTTAAATTTCTTAAGTTCTGAAATTATTTCAGAACTACCGCTACCCTCGTTCGATAGACCGTTTTCCTGCCCATCGATTCCATGTAGTGGGATAGTGGTAGTATTTCCCTGGACTCCATAGTGACCACTCATCCGTCTTAGAAACTTAAAAAATTAGAATTTTTAATTTTTTTTTTTAAATTTCTTAAGTTCTGAAATTATTTCAGAACTACCGCTACCCTCGTTCGATAGACCGTTTTCCTGCCCATCGATTCCATGTAGTGGGATAGTGGTAGTATTTCCCTGGACTCCATAGTGACCACTCATCCGTCTTAGAAACTTAAAAAATTAAAATTTTTAATTTTTTTTTTTAAATTTCTTAAGTTCTGAAATTATTTCAGAACTACCGCTACCCTCGTTCGATAGACCGTTTTCCTGCCCATCGATTCCATGTAGTGGGATAGTGGTAGTATTTCCCTGGACTCCATAGTCACCACTCATCCGTCTTAGAAACTTAAAAAATTAGAATTTTTAATTTTTTTTTTTAAATTTCTTAAGTTCTGAAATTATTTCAGAACTACCGCTACCCTCGTTCGATAGACCGTTTTCCTGCCCATCGATTCCATGTAGTGGGATAGTGGCAGTATTTCCCTGGACTCCATAGTCACCACTCATCCGTCTTAGAAACTTAAAAAATTAGAATTTTTAATTTTTTTTTTTAAATTTCTTAAGTTCTGAAATTATTTCAGAACTACCGCTACCCTCGTTCGATAGACCGTTTTCCTGCCCATCGATTCCATGTAGTGGGATAGTGATATTTTATTAAATTTGCTGTTTTTTTAATTTTTTGTGATTTCTTTAATGTTAACATAGCTCTGTTAAGTATGTAACATTGCAATGTTAGCCTTGAAATCATTGTATGTTAAAGACGTTGGTTTGTGTCTTGGGTTTATAAATTCGAATTTATCTTCACACACATTATTAAACAACAAACACAAGAAAAAAGTTATAGCTTTGTCCTCAGTATTTTTTTTTAAACAATGTTGCCTATTGGCAACATTGGTCCATTATGTTCATAATTTACATCAGAATATCTTGTTCACTAGAAATGAGTGCAATGGGTTTGACAAAGTTAAAAATGGAAAAAAATTATTAATTTTGATTAGGATGATTCTGCTGAAAAATGTGAAGATGAAGCCGTCGAAAATTATGCATTTTATGCAATTAAGGTTAGGTTAGTAAAGTTAGAAAGTAAACTTCACACCCTCACCCAGAGACCAATATGGTCCATTGTGACGCCTTAGTAAGTGAAAGAATTCTAATATGAAAGAATAGGAGAAGTAAAAAGTGAAAGCACAGAAAAAGAGGAAGTAGTGGAAGATAAGAAATTGGACTGCAAAATCCAATCACAACCCTACTAAACAGAAAACTGCCTTACATGTGCCCCGTCCTCAGTCTTCTGCCGCGCAGCCAGGTTATTCCCATTACAAATCCGATTCTCGACATATCCTAATTCGCGTAGGAATCTGCCATCCAGTCCCTCAGCCTGCTGATCTGTAGTCTGAGACAGTGGCACAGCAAGTGCTCAACTGCCTCCAACTCCTCTGGGTATTCACACAAACTACATGTATCCGACAGGTCAGTTCCCATTCCTACCGCCATTCTGCCTACCAGTGGCTTGTGATACCCAGCAGTATGTTCGTCTCCGCCACACCCTATAAGTCCCGCTCAGAGCCCATTCCCTAATTCTTCCAAAGTAGAACCGCATTGGAGGACTGACCGCCTGAAAACTGTCAGGATCATCGATTTCCGAGCCCAGTCTCGCCAACTCATCAGCTATCTCGTTGACGGTGATGTTGCAGTGACCCGGTACCCAGCACAGTCTCACCACACAATTCCCTAAGATTTCTCCTAAAGCCCTCCTGCAATCATCCACTAGCCTGGAGTTCACATATTTGGGAATTTAATAGAGGAAACAAAACAAAGCATGAACGAAAACGAATTGGTGGCTGATTTGATTGAAGGAATTGTTGATGATGAACATGAAAATAATAGTAGAATGGCAAATAGTTGATTGCTATAACAAAAAATATGGTCGGAGTAGATCTTGCTTCTATTTTGATGGAGCTATATAAAATTAACCACTTTCCATATTCACCAGCTCTATCATCACTAGATTCTCCATCATCACCAATTTCATCACCACCCGATAGCGCAAGCTCTCGAACAAGATCTTATGTAGCCGAACCCGTAAAAAATAAAATATAAACTAGTCACTGGGTTGAATGGGGATCGAAAGGACGATGAAAGATATGTCACATAGGCTTTCCACGTTCGAAGTGCAGCAAATGCAGAGTATATTTATGCTGTAATCCACAAAAAAATTGTTTTGTATTATATCATACATAAAATATAAAAAAATTGCAATAAATAAATTATCAAATATCTTTAACATGTGTTTAAAGTTTACCCACAACTGCCCAATGTTGCCTCTAGGCAACATCTTATATATCCTTAACCAGGATAGTTAGAACTTTAAATTATTTATTATTTCATATCTAGGCATATACGAACTTAAATATCTTAAAAAAAATTTTTTTGAACTGCTCAAAAATAAGGCCACCTTGTATGAATTCGCCTTGGCGCAGGCGTAGTAGATTGACCTTTGTCTTTGGTTTATATGGACTTCAATTGACATATGTCAAAACACTTTGTTTAGTGAGTTGTGTTTTACTCACTAAACACATTTGTGACAGTGTTACTCAATATTATAACAATTTCGTATTAATTGAACAATAACTAAATTGAAATTTTTATGGATAATTGAGCTCAATAATGTCATTTATTGCGAAAAACTGATATGCTTTGTGGATATAAACTGAAATTTTTAAGGATTGCATCGTATACCCATAACCGTAATTGTACTATTGTATATAAATTTTATAGTCTTTCTTTATAGAATGATATAACTTAGTTTATATACGAACGTTGTTATACTATTTTTAAGACTTAATGTATGAAATATTCCAGTAATGCCCTTTGGCCTTGAAGGCTTTTTGTATTACAAGCAATAAAAAAAAAAAAAAAAAAAAAAAAAAAAAAAAATAATAAAAAAAACTCAATAAAGTTATATATATCTGAACACGGTATAAGAAGATAATAGTATTTTATTGAAAGTGAAAAATATTATTTTGTACCGCATACCTACGCCACTTTTCTAAAAATATTTTAAAAAGATAGAACACGAGTATGGCGCTGCGCTCGTGTTCTATAAACACCACATTAGGTTTATGCAGAAATACAACAATTAAAAAACAACACGAATTTTGTTTGTGTAGGTAAAACGTAATGAATATAGCAAAAACAATTGCTACAAAAAAATTGCATGAAAAAAACTCGACTCTACAAAAAATCAGCAGTCGTTTTGCGTAGACCTAATGAAATAACGATGCTTTTGGTTATACATACATTCTTATTTTTTTCTTACGGCGATGAAACAAAGCAACATCGAAATTTTTTTAAATGAAGAATTTGGTTGGTGCAATCGCAAAACAGTGGACAGTAGTGCAAAACAATACTTAAAAAACTTTAAAATGGTTGATATGGAGCAAAATGAATGCTTATTATCTCAGAAACCATAAAAAATTTCACGAAACAGATTTTGGATTTAGAAAAGAGGGTATACAAAAAAATATATTCCTCATACCTAACTCATTTTTTTTTAAAATAGTCGGTAGGTCAAACCAATAATGAGCGGACGATAAGTAAACTCGCCAAAGTCTTATGAAAATTATGTTTGCTTTTTAATATAGAAAATAGGTACTTGTTAAAAGAGTATTTCAATTCGGAATTTAAGTAAAAGACATTTATTGCTAAATCGCTTTAAAAATTTAAAAATTTGGTAAAATTTGTATTTTTAAGATTAAAACTTCCCTTATTGAAAACAAATAAATACAACATGGATTTCAACTGCAGAATAATGCTAAAGTGATTCGCTTTTTAGTGAATTCAGATTTTAGAACACAATCGAATGAATGTACATACATTTATGATTGTTTGTAGGAGGTAATCTACATAAACAATCTTTATAAAACTTTTTTAAAAGTATTTACTGATGGCCAGGGAAGTGCTTAAGGATATACAGGCGTGTTCTGAAAATCGAAAACGCCAAATGCAAGAATTTGGAAGTTGTTTTTAATACACTTTTAATGTAACTTTTACAATTTTTGCTATAAAATTATGTTTAATAGAGAAATATTTGTATAATATTTGTCATAAAATTCTTTTATTACAGATACCTACATATCTTATTAAAAAACGACGTTTAAAATTCTTTCGTTTTGCGTTTTCGATTTCTAGAACACCCCTGATAATTTTTTGAAATTTTAAATGGGCGTGCGGGCCACCTCAAATAGATGGATGTGAATTGTAGAACACTAAAAATGCTAAAGTAATCCATTTTCGACTGAATTCGGATTCTAGAACAATCGAATGTACGTACCTATATGATTGTTTGTAGGAGGTAATTTCCATAAGCGATCTTTATAAAACTTTTACAGAATTTACTGATGGTCTGAGAAGTGCGGAAATTTTAAGTGGGCAATATATTATGAGAACAATTTTTTTAGGGTATTTTTGGGCTTCTGAAGTCAAAAAAAAAACATTTTTGAGCCCGTACTATGAGTAGTTTACGTTATAGGTGATACCATCTAGGAGTACCTTGAGACACTCTTAGGTATCTAGTAATAAAAACACATTTAATTTTTGAAAATTTTTGTTTGTAAGTTTGTATTGAAAATAAAAAGTGAGGAAACAAATTAAAAATATTTGGCTTTGCAATGATTTCGAGCTTTCGAAGCTTCTACAACTATTTTTCTAGATCTTTAAGCAATTGTAAAAAAATGGAAATTAATAAAAATTAGTTATATATTGGACGTCAGAAGAAATTTTGTAAAGCATGCCTTGAGGCACTCTTAGGCATTAGAGGGTTAAGTATATCTGGAGACCTGCAAGAGATAAAGTTTCAAAATTTGTTACAAATATATTGGCTATCGATATATAACATCGATTAATATCCAATACCTTATTTCGTATTTAAATACGGTATTTTTTTTTAAATTTTAATTGTATGTATTTAAATACATTTTCAGTTTTTAAGTGCTACATGATATATTAATATAAAAGTATGGTAAATCTACTAAATATAATCAAATTATATAAAACAGCTGTTCAAGCATAATAAACAACCTTGTAAACTGTACTTATTTATAAATAGCAGGTTTTTTTCTTTGCCTGTTAAATTTGAATTGGTATCATATTAAGGCCACGTAAACACTAGGGTTCGACCGAAATCACTCTTTTTAGGACAATTCCAAGTTCAGCCAAATTGGCTAAATTTGGCCGAAACGAAGCTGAACTCTTCTTATCCAAAATGGAACCCCTTTGTAATTTTTAAGTTCAATTATTTAATTAAACAGAAAAAATAAAAAAAAAAAAAAAAAAAAAGAAAAAAAAAAAAAAAAAAAAAAAAAAGGAATTAACAAGTAGTTATATCAACGTACATATCGCTCCTTTATTGCAACGCAGTCATATCTAAAAAATGTTACGTAAAAAAGTGCTCTATTATACCTTCTCTATATTTATAGTTTATAGCAAAATATATATATTTTTTAAAACCACTTCATTTCGATTTCTACAACATACCTACCCGATTGTCTTATATTTTTAGTTAAACTCAACAACAAGAAACACGTGCTTGGCTTAAACTAGTTCGAATACAATATCCCACAAAGTCTTAGGTATTTACGAAAATGCATTCTTGATCTAATTACACTGCGCTCGAAATTGACACTTTTTTTATACAACTGGGCACTTGGCGTTTTAATATAATTCGGGTACGCTGAATCCAAAGTGCTAACTGTTTTTTTAGGTAAGCTCTTGTTTTCGAGATATACCGTTATTTCGAAAATGGAGGAGGTTGCACTACATGTATTCGCGTAACTCAAAAACGGTTTAATTTATTTAAATTTAAATTATTTAAATTTAAATTATTTAAAAAACCGAAATTCCGCAATAAAATTTCCTTTAAGAGTCATTTAAAAACATATTTTTTTTTTTTGGGAAAAAAAATAATTTTTTTTTATCAAAATTTCGAAATTTTTGTTTTTTTAAAAATTCATAAAAAATTGAAACACGCAGCTAAGCTTCTAATTTTTTGCAGACATAAAAAACGAAGCTACAAACTAAACAAGCCATACAAAATTTGTTAGCATCTTTTGATTTTATTCACAAAAGTCGAAGATGGGTAAAGTGTATGACCAACCCCACTTTATTTTTCAACTCAATCATTTTTTCGAACATATATATCTCCATTCCTTAAGGGGGCTCCCATACAAAATGTTCAATGCAGACTAGAAATATATTGAAGAAAAAGTCCCATAAATGTCCAGGAGCTATAAGCAGGTTTTTTAAATCAATATGTTAAAATGTTTGCTCCTTCAAAATTATTTAAAATGTTTTAGAAATTGAACTTAGTATTCTTATGGGTCTGAAGTTATCAATACAAAAATGTTTATAATTTTTCCATACGGGTACAACTCATAAGTCCTTTCACTTGTGAAACTTGACGTTATTAATAAAGTGTTAAAAACGTGAAAAGATAATTCTCTATATAATTCAACAGAGCCAAAGGAATGAAATTAATTTTTAAAATTGCATAATAAAGAGCAGACTTAACAATACGCCGTAAGCCAAAAGTTAAATAAAATCAGTTTGTACTTCTGAAACGCTTTTAAATGTGTATTAAATATTTCAGGGTCATGTTGATTTAAAGGGTCCGCAAAACAACGGGCATCGTTTTTACGGGTTTCAAACCTAGATTTCCAGTAAATTATCTTATGTCTTCTAAATACTTTGATTACCCTATTTCTCTAACATCTAAGTCTCGTTAATTTTTTCCCACTTTCACACTATAATATAACAAGATGAAACTTCATTATACCTAAGTATTTACCCTCTTTGTTGGACCTTAATCATTTAAGGGCAAATATTACAACTTGCCGTTAGTTGAAGGTAGGATTTTGGGCCACTGGGTAGGTTGGAATAAGAAATACATAACTTGTTACACGTCCGACAAAATTCTACCTTTAACTAATGACAAGTTGTAATAATGGCCCTAAGGAATACAGTAATTGGTAATGAATTTCCAGTTGTTCTCTCACATTATCCGATTTAAAAAAAATCGATGCTTTTTGCCTAACCTTTAACGATACATCAATTACAGATAGATGAAAGCAATATGAAATAAGCCGGTTTAACATTCCACGTGAAATGCTGTCAAAGCTCATATGAGAAAACATTGTGGAATATCTATGAAATAATGTTAATAGACTTGTACTTTGTTCATTTTGTGAAAAAGTTACGAAATGTTTTTTCTTTTAAATGGCCTTGATAGGCTTTTGTTTACATACTTATATTAAAATAAATAAATAAAATAAATAAAATAAATAAAATAAATAAACAAATGCAAATGGAAAAAAGGATAAACTTAAAATTATATGAAAAAAAAAATAAATAAAAAACACAACCGGTAAAAGTTTTTCATTTTTATTTAAATTTTAAATTAATTTGAAAATACGCAAAACAATGTCGCATACTTTGAAATAATAAAAACGTCAAATTGTGCAAACTCGTGAGTTTTCGTATGAAATAATCAGTCCGATTACGGTTGGCGTATACGCCAGAGTTGTTTTTTGTAGTAGATTAAAAAACACAGGTTGTGTGTTACTTTAATTTACTACAAAAAACGACTCAGGCGTATACGCCAACGTCCACCGTAATCATGCTGAATATACCTATGTTGTTGAACATTTTTCACAAATTTGAACAGAGTACTAGGCTTTAAAAAAGGTTGCTCAATAAGGAGAAGTCAGTCGGGGAAGTACAATTATGTTAAATATCGAAAGGGTGGGTTAAAATTTATGTAAATAAGAAAGATTATTCTGACTGCACAAACTCCTTACCAAACTTCGGTACTTGTAAAAAGTTTGCATTAGTCAAGCCATAAACTTCCCATCAAGTCGACAGCAGGGTTGTCATATTAATTTTGACCTTTTTCGCCAAATTCAATGTCAAAAATCGCCAAAGCAGTTCTTTAAAATGGTACGTACCTGCCGTATCCTTATAGCTATGAAATTGAAGATTGAAATTAGATGGAATATAACTACTAAAACACTTTCCAATTAACCAACGGCATTTTTTCCATTTTTTTCATAAACATCCAAAGGTTCTTTAAGATTCGTTAAAATCTTTACAATGGCCCATAACTATAGTCATAAACAAAGCATACTTTAAGAGTTATAAAGTAAACTTTTCTTAAAAATATGCTTTTGATCTACTATAGACAAGTAAAAGCATACTTTACACGTTAAAACCGATGTTAATTTTAAAACCAGCTGAAGTTGTTTTTAACTCATTTAACAACAGCATCAGCTGTTTTTCGCCAAACAAAAAAGTACTTGCAAAAAGTTAAAAATGATTATGTTACAAGATATTGTCCGATATTTTGCAATTATTAATGATTTTGAGGAAAAATTTTTTGGAAAGAAACTCAAAATACATTGTATATGCCCTAATTTACATTGAAAGCAAAAACGAAGCCAAAATATTTTGTAATTTTGTTGTTGCTTTTTACATAAATTCATATTGCGTGTTAAAAATTTTCAACTCCGCAAGATATGCAGTGTTTTTTTTTATATATTAATTTTCAATGTCAGCTGCTTAGAGTTGCCCCTTGCTTATATTTTGTTGTAAGTTGTATGAAACAATTTTCTACATTTGAGGTGACACCCAGTTAAAGTCGGTTCAATATAAAACATACTTTAATTTTGACTATAGTAGCAAAATAATTAAAAGAATGTTTTTCTTTTAAAGTTGTTTTTAAAAAAAACCGACTTTTGAGTTTGACTATGATTATGGGCCAATATCTTTAACAACAACGTATTTTGTAAGTGATAATAAATTACCACATTTTTTACTTTCAGAATCTTGAAATATGAAAAACAAATTTCTCGAAGATTTTCAATATCTTTACTTCACTTCAACATTACATAATTTAGTTTCAAAAACTGACCATACATATGAATTCCTGAAATTTCATACATAAAAATACTATGATAAAAAAATCTGTTAAATTTTTTTCATATTGAACTTAACGAATTTCAAAACAAATTCATGGCGCGTTTGGCGAGAAATCGTTATTTATATCTGAACCCTGGTCGACAGTCGATGTACTTTATGTTGTATAACTTTTAGTTTTTTGCGTTGACTGCGACTGTTTACATGTAATGAATAAGAAGTAATAGCAACAGTTTGTTTTTGTTCAATGAAAAAGTCGAAGAAAAAGCAAACATAAGCGGCGTTGCCTTATTTCACTGCTGGCAACTAAATTTCAGTTGTGTTGCTATCCGTAATCGACCCATTAGTCTGTTGACATTTTTCAAAACAAATTTTACTTTTTAAACACAAATTTTAACGTTTCGTTTTTTATTCTCTTTAATTTATTTTTGTTTTGACGTTTGTTATAAACTGACATTAGTTTATTAAAATTACGCAAAAGTTAAAAAGGTCATCATGAAACAAGTCTCGCGCAAGTGTGCCCATTAACAGAAATGGCAATTTTTAGATATTTCATGAAACCCATTATCTTGTTTATTTGTTGCAAAACAAGAAATTTTATTTATTAATTATTTTGTATCTTAATGCTTTTCTGGGTGTATAGTTTTTAAAAAATGCATTGCTTATCTAATTAATTAAAATGGTTAAATTAACTAATTTTTTTTAATTAAAAACAAACTTACCTTCGGTGAAGGGTAAATAATATTATATTTGTTAGATTAAAAGATATCTTGCAGAATTTATATTTTTCACCTCTTATCAATACACAAATCTGCAAAAACTTTCAGCACTTTGAGACACGACTTGTGCTTACAACTACATACTTTTGCGATTTTTAAAATGTTTTATAGATCCAGAATAAATCAAATGCTTATTATAATAAGAAAGCTTTACATTTTTTTGCGGCCCTATGCTCCCCAGAGGAGTAAAAGGAACAAATATATATATAATATACATTTTCTGACTCTGATCAAGGCAAGGTATATTTACACAAGGTAGACTCATTTGGGAGTGTAGACATGCTGCTCTATAAAAGGAACCATTTTGTCAAAATTGTCTTCATATAAAACAAAAACAATTTAACGCACACATGTACAAATTTTGGCTCATATACACGCAATTTGACGTTGTGGTTCCAACTAGGGGTAAACAGCTGACAAACATATGGGCCAACGAGTTTACCTTGTGTAAATATACCTTGGATCAAGGTATATTTATATTACTTGGTGGCCACACGATCAAGTTTTGCCTTTCAATTCCATTCAATTTACTCAACTCTCTCATTTTTTTACTAACACACTCACACTTTTTAAATTGACCACGAGATGGCTTTCAATTTCACCTTTCCATTTGTTTGACAATTTACTTTCCATTTAACAGCTGAGTACATGTTTGTCTTTATAAATTGTTTTTTTTTATGGCATCTTGAAAGTAAATTGAGTGCCACCTACGTCACACCTCTCAATTTTTGTAAATTTTGACAAGCAGTATATGTAAAAGACTATCAAGAACAACTTGATCGTGTGGCCGCAGGGTTAGGTAGTCTGTCAAATGTTGTATAGTAAACAAGTAAACCAGTTTTTCGTCTTTATCCTTTGTCATTTTTGTCTCTTATCAACCCCTTTGCTGTTTGACAGTTCGTTTCACATAACAACAGTAAAAAGCCCTGTTGTTTGTTTTATTGTACAATTGTTGTAATTTCGCGGCTACCTGCTATAAATATACCTTGACTCTGATGAACTTTCTACAATATAAGTTTTGTTTGAAGTTTGGCAAATATATATTAAGTTGGAAACTGTAGTTTTTCGTAATGTTAAATTGTAAATTATTGATTTGACTTGTTTAATTGATGTATTTTATAAAAAGCAAATGTTTACGATTGGAAACAAATTTGCTAGACATTTTTTTTGAATTGAGACCTTTTTGCAGAACTTTAAAGATATTTATTTGTATCATTATAAAAAATAACTTTAATGTGCGGTTTTCACGATACAAGTGGTGGTTCACACACTTCCAAATATTAGCCGTGAAGTCTTGTGCTTTGAGGAGAGAACTCAATACTTGACGGCTAAAACTTAAAAAGTGAACCAGCACCAAGTGTTTGAACGTGTAATAAAATTTGTATAAAAAGCACACTCAAATAACCAAAAAAAGTAACCATAATGAATTTTTTATTCTAACCAAAATAATGACAGGTTAAGCTGGTTAAGGCAGCTTAAAATCATAGCTGAAAGAAGCCGAAACATTCAGCGGCGGCCAATGATAAGAAAAAACACCGGCGGCGGCGCTAAGCCGGCTTGGAGCAGATCGACTTGGACATCTGTTGCTTATCTTTTAAATGTTGTTTCGGTGAGGTAGAAATTGAAATAGTTCCTTATGTGGTCGTTTTTTTTAAACTGCGTAGCTAATTCCATAAAATAGTGACCTTTTTTAATTTTTTATTAGCAAGTATGTATTATTATGTATTAAAGATGACTAACTTTAATACATAGTAGCAAAAAGCTTTAATAAAAAACTACCTTTTTCCAAGTGTCTTCCATAAGCATACCTATTTTGCTATTGATGAAACGATATAAAGTAATCACATTGTTTTTTCTATCACAAATAATTAAATTTTTAAGAAGATATTCTTTGTATTTATTTCAGAAGAATAACATAAACAACAAATATCAAAAAAAAAACGTAAACAAAATATTCTCTTGTTTTTTTATAAAAAAATTTCTGACCCATTAAATACAACACTGGCACTGTTTTAAAGCGTCTACAACGAAAAAGAGTACAATTGTCAACTAATAATTTCTTTTGTATAGTTATCCCTTTTTCAATTTTCTTTTCAGTACTAAAAAAATTTTCTAGCGCCATTTTCAAGAGAGACTTGCTTATATACTTAATTGTGAGTAAAAGAGATAAACAATAAACTTTGTTGATTTCTAACTAGACTGTTGGCATGCTTACTCATATTTATGTCAAAAAATTTTTTTTACAGATTTTCTTATACTACATCACGGCCGTTGTTCGTTTTTGTAGCCGTTTTGTGTATGTAGTGCAAGTAAAAAATTAAAGAAAATTTAAAAAACTAGTCAATAAAGATTTATTTAAATTTAATTTTTCTCAAAAATACTTAACAATAAAATAGTTTTAAATAAAAATTAAATCTTGGTTCGAAAAAAAGTTTAAAGTGTAGAAAAATTGTGGAAAAAATTAAGAAGCATTTTATAAGGGCAGTTTGAAGAATAAAGAAAAAAAAAGTGGTTCTAAATAGAGTTAGTTCGTATTTCAGTACATATGCACGTAGATACTTTGTATGTGTTTTTGTTATGGGTAGTATAATTTTTGTTGCTTGTGTGTTGCCTTGATTGTTGTACTATTAACAACATTATATTGTTTTTGTTGATATTTGCTGCAGTTGGTGTTGGGGTTTTTTTACTTTATTGCTATTTTCCAATGCTGCTTTTATATTAGTAGCAGCGCAGTTCTAAATGCAGGCATCTCTGTCGCCATACTCTAATACTCAGAAATACAGCGAAATGTTTGACAACAATATAAAAGCCGAGTATTGCCGAGAGTTACCAACCAAATAGTCTACTGTACTATATACTCAAGATTGCTGCTGTTGGCTTCTCAGCCGCTGTCGGCGTCGTGTCTAGTAAGTTTAAGTTGTTAGAAAAGGACAAATATGTGTGTTCAATATGTAAATAAAAGCAGAAAAGAATATTTTTGTTATATAGCAGAAAACAAGGATGCATATTAAAGTATTGAGCACTTTTTTGTTTTTGTAGATCTTTGTTTTTGCAAATATTTTTAATGAAAATGATAATAGGAAGTTAAAATAAAAGGAAATTAAGTTTTTGGTAATTAGGTACATTTAAAAATTTATTTGAAATAAAATTAAATTTATATGTCAATTATCTGTTGTTCTTTGTCTATCAGGGTTGTGCTGGAAATCGAAAACGTAAAACGCAAGATTTTTAAAAGTCGTTTTTAATAAGATTTCTGCAATAACAGAATTTTATGACAAATAGGTAGGTACGTAGGTATACAAAAATTTCTTTATTAAACAGAATTTTATAACAAAAATTAAAAAAATTTATTAAAAGTGTATTAAAAAGATCTTCCAAATTCTTGCGTTTTACGTTTTCAATTTCCAGAACACCCCTGTATAGGTATATATTTCACAAAAAAGCAGGTTTGTAGTTTTTCTTAAAAAAAACGATAGGTACAATTTTTATTAATTGTGAAAGTTTCTCCCTAAAATTTTTAAAAGTTTAATATGTAGGTACATACATACCTACATAGGTATGTAAGTTTAAAACCCTTGTCTCTTAATTAAATTCGCTAAAACATATACATATTAGGGTGTCAGCGAAATGTATGGAGCAATTTTTTTGTATTAATATTGATGTCTCCCGGGCGGAATATTGTGCCACATGGTCTAAAATTGATGTCGAAAAAATTTCAGCCAAATCGGATAACTTTAACCCGTGCCCCTTTGAGGTCAAAGTTCAAATGATAAAAAAAAATTTTTCCATACCTACAAGCAAAAAATTTTTTTTCGATTTTTTTATTTTTTATTTTTTAATATTAGTTAGCTTTATTAGCTTTTTAACAACAAAAAATTTCATTTCGATCGGACAAAGATTTAGCATTTTTTTGTCTGATTTTGCTGCAAATTTTTCATTTAGCAGTTAGCATTTTTTTTTAGCATTTTTCAACTAAATATTTAGCATTTTTTAGCATTATTTAATTTAAGAATATTCAAGTAATATTTTTTTGAAAATCTACCACACTTTTTTGTTGAATATATATATATATATATTATGTACTGTGCTTCCTAGTAGGAACAAAGGCCCGTTGAATGCACATACAAAACCCTACTCTTTTGCTATAGAAACTGTACAATCTTTTTAAAGATCTTTCATAGGTATCATAATGTTTTAAAATTTGATCAGTTTGATCCATTAAATTCATGTTAAGCTGATTTTTTACAATAACGATTTTGAAAAATTTTTGGAAACGAAAAGTGATGCCATAACTTTTGAAATAGAAAAACAAATACGAATTACATGCCGAGATTTTATAGCTCAATTAATATGTCAACTTAGACAACGATTGCCAAAAAGTTTTAGTAATTTAACAAATACTAACTTTTATTGTGTAGAAAACAGTTTAAAAGCTAATAAATGCAACTTAAGCGAACATTTTAAAGAAGAAATAATAGATTTCACTGTAGAAGAAATTACAACTTTGGAACATCAGTGGCAGAAACTAAATTCATATGAATTGGTAAATAAGAACTCAACAGTTGATTTCTAGATAAATGTGTATGGATATAAAAGTGCATTAAATGAAAATCCATTCAGTGAATTAGCTTCTTTTGCAATAAAGTTCTGGGTTTTGCCATTTAGCAACGCGGAAGTTAAAATAGGTTTTTAGTTGTACATATAAATCTCTTGAAAATGAAAATTCAAAATAGACTGACGTTAAAGACTTTGAATTCGCTACTTTATATTAAGTGTGGTTTAAAATTTTGCCATAGTTTTAAAAAAATGTACGATCTCACATAAAAATGCGATAAGGACATATATTATAATGATATCTCGATCGATTCTTCAGAAGTTGAAGCATAATATTAATTTATAAAATGAAATTTTTTATTAAACATGCTACAAATTTTATTGAAATACTAAATAAAAGCCATTTATAGGTCAAGTTCCTTTGATTTTTTTCTTTTATATTTTTAAGACTTTTTATGTTTACTAAATATTTTATTAATTTTAATCAGTTTGTTCTATTGATATGATGTAAGTTTATAAGGAAGAATTATGTAAAATAAATCATATATGCGTATTTCCTCAGAAAGGTAAACCAGGATGAACATTTAAAATGTTGATAATCATCGTTTTTTATTGTTTATTATTATAAAAAAGTCTATGTTGTAAAGGTTTCATAGCATATCTCAGCAGTTTTACTTGAGGAAATTGCGCTGGAAACTCGAAAATTTTATATTTTCTTTTTAAGCTACCATTTTTATATAACCATTTTGCATGCAAAAAATATGTTATGTTTGCACTCTTTCTTCATAATCTCTTCATTACAATCAATTGTAAATTGAGTATTAAGTTTTTTGTTACGGAAATTTTAAGATATTTATAAGAAAATGCATGGTGATAACAAAAAAAAAAACTTATGGAAAAATCGTACGTTTGCGACCGGTACATAAGCCAATTAAACAAAAGCCAATAGAGATATTTTAGAGTATTAGAGACCTACATTAATACACTTTTAAAATAAACTAATCACTTTTGAATATTCCGTTCCATTACGCAGATTTTTACATTTCACTACTGTCAGCCAAAGTAGACTTCTATTTTGCGTACGTTCGTGACCACATGTTTATGTTTATAACTAGGAAAAGTTTTGTTTTCTATATAATTTGTACAGAAAAAACGTACGAACGTACGTTCGTGACCCTAGGAAATGCCCATATAAAGGTATATTAACTAAAATAACGAAAAATAATACAATTTAAATTTTAGCATTATTTTTTGGCAGTTTAAGATTTTTGTTAGCATTTTTTAGCATTATTTTAAATCCGATTTAGCTGTAAAATATTTTTGGATATGGCCACACTGCTTGGTGGCCACACGATCAAGTTTTGCCTTTCAATTCCATTCAATTTACTCAACTCTCATTTTTTTACTAACACACTCACACTTTTTAAATTGACCACGAGATGGCTTTCAATTTCACCTTTCCATTTGTTTGGCAATTTACTTTCAATTTAACAGCTGATTACATGTTTGTCTTTATAAATTGTTTTTTTTTATGGCATCTTGAAAGTAAATTGAGTGCCACCTACGTCACAGCTCTCATTTTTGTAAATTTTGACAAGCAGTATATGTAAAAGACTATCAAGAACAACTTGATCGTGTGCCCGCAGGGTTAATAATAGGTTTTTTTTAAACGTTTTTTTTCTTTCTGGGACATTGTAATCATGCTCTTAAATAGGGCCAAAAACTGCATTTTTCCAGTTTTTTACCCCAATTTAGAACAAAAATGCGATGTCGAAAAAAAATTTTTAAAAAAAATCTTTAATGTGTGCTTATCAAAACTAAAAAAAAATTTTTTTTGAAAATTTTTTAGAGTAAGCCCCTAACAAGCCTGCAATTTTTTTTTCGGAGTCACTTTAGAAACTGAAAATCTTGTCCGATCGAAATGAGATTTTTTGTCGTTAATAAGCTAATAAAGCAAACTAAAATTAAAAAAAAAAAACGAAATTTTTTTTTTGCTTGTATGTATCGAAATTTTTTTTTTTATCATTTGAACTTTGACCTCAAAGGGGCACGGGTTAAAGTTATCCGATTTGGCTGAAATTTTTTTCACATCAGTTTTAGACCATGAGGCACAATATTCCCGGAAGATGTTGAAAATCCAAAGTTGAAATTTAGCTGCCACCCTAATACATATACTTAGGTATACATACATACATTCTTAAAGAGTGAATCCAATTCAAATTAATATTGTTCAAAATATTTTTTTTATTGTGCTTGAATGAAAGAAAATAAAAAGAGAAAGTTATTGTTTAAAATAATTTTTTTACCAGTTCAGAGTGATTTTTTTCTTATTTTTGCAATTTACTTGTGTTTATCGTATGACTGAATGACTGATTGCTTTGGTTTCAGTTTTTTTTTTGTTTATACCTATGCACCTATTTATGCATTGATGAAAATATTGTTATTGTTGCTCTCTTTTTGTGTTTGCTGTTGTTTATTTTCTTTTTTACTAATACTCAGGGCTGTCAGATATGGCGATTTCTCGCCAAACGTGGCGATTTTGAATCGTGTTTGGCGGTGGGATTTTCCATTTGGCGACTGGCGTCTAGGATGCCCATAGATGTGTCAAATGTATGACCAACCCCACTTTATTTTTCATCTCAATCATTTATTTATATGTCTGCAAAAAATTAGAAGCCTAGCTGCATTTTCCAATTTTTTATGAATTTTTAAAAAACAAAAATTTCGAAATTTTGATAAAAAAATTATTTAAAAAAAAAAAAAAAAATTGTTTTTAAAACGACTGCTCATATTAAAAAAATTTTACTTAAAGGGAATTTTCAAACTAATCCGTTTTTGAGTTACGCGAATAGGTATATGGGTAATTCCAAAGTGTTGAACGTGACAGTCGTACGCATCAAAAATGCAATAACATTTTAAACAACAAATACTTTTACGTTCTTTTAACCCTTAAATTATAGCACTAAGAAAGCACTATTATATATGCTTAAGCTTATGGGGAGCGCGGTTCTAGGTCAAAGATATTGGCATAAGAAGTAGCGGTTCGAACGTGAAAAAAATAGAAGTAGTTTTTGTGGCCATGTATAAAAAGGGGTGATTCAGCGAAACCTGGCACAATTTTTTAGTCAAACCACTTTCAGAATTTTACGTAGCAATGTAACATTTAAATGTCTTTGGTTTGATTCCAAAATCTTCTATATTTTTTTTTGTTTAAGCCAAAATCTGGTTCGATACGTGACATTTCGAACGTGACATTTTTTCCATAATAATTTAACTGAATAATGATTTAAAAAAAATAAAAATTTACCGTTAATCCGAATTACATATTTCTCTTCGAACTATTCCTCAGATTACGGACCATGTAAGAAAATTTTTTTGGAATAATTTTCATCAAATATCATCTCTTTTAAGGAAGATAATATTAAAGAAAACATGCAATAAAACATTCTCACAAATAAGAAATTACGTTTGCACAACTTTGCAGTCTGACTGTTCATCTAAGTGAACAAATTTACGGGTAAATTTATAAAATCTGTAAGATCTAAATATTTCTCTATAACAATACCGTAAAATAATCAGCTTTTAATAACTTTTAAGTTTTCGGTCACGGTGGACCTTTTGACGGAAATGCCCATATGTTGTACAACCTCCTCCATTTTCGAAATAACGGTAGGTATATCTCGAAAACAAGAGCTAACCTAAAACGGTGGGCACCATTGGATTCAGCGTACCCGAATTATGCTAAAACGCCATGTGTCCGGCTTGTCTAATTTTGCAACTAGCACAGTGTAATTAGCGAACAATTTAAAAAATTTCAAACATTCAACATTGAAGTATTTAGTTTTAGCGTTGGAGAATTAAAATATAAATAAATAAACTTATACCTATTTCCAGATTTCAGTAGAATTGCCAAAAGTATATCATCTATACCACATTCGTCGGTGAATGTAAAACATATTTTTTCACACCATAATTTAATAAAAACAAAGCAAAGAAATCTACTTTATGTTTATACTGTATCAAATTTTTTTTAGACAAAATATTAACTACATTATAATGAATCTTGTTGCTATAGTTTTAAATAAACAAGAAACTTATCATTACTTTAATTTAGACCTAAGCTTTTTTATATACGGGCATGTACCTACTAGAAATTGAAATAAAGTTGGTTTGAAATCGAGCAAATATTAAAAGCAAATACCTATTATACTAAAAATTCATACAAATATTTAATTTTATCAATTAAATTTTGTGAGTACCAATTAGCTTTACAAGAACAACTCTTTAAACCAGGAAAAACAACGGTCATTTTGTAAATAATTAAACTTAAAATCTCGTTCGATTTCAATTTCACTTCATTTCGATTTCTAAAACATGCCCGATATTCTTTTTTATCAAGTTTTATGTCACAAACTTAATTAATTTGTTCCTTATTATACCTAGGTCCATATTATGGTATTTTAATTGTATTGTTATTTCGAATCGAATCCGTAATTTGGCCCCTGGGTTTTATAAGATTTTTTATGTTTGTACATATGAATGAATACTTAAGCTACGTTCACACCTATTCAATATTTGACGTTCTACACGTAACCACTAGTTTTCTTAAATAATGGTTTGCTTTTGCAAAACGTTTGGCTAGGGCAAACATTATTTAACAGTTTCTAAATTACATTATACAATTATGATCTTAGGAATAAAGTTTAGTACATAAATAGAAATTATAAAAAATAAAGCTTAAGTTTGATAAATTTACTGGTCACGTTTTTTTTTTTTGATTATATCGTCAAATATTTGTTAGGTCTGAACATACCTTTAGTATGAACTATATGAATACTTTTATATGGGATTCGAATGGAGGCTTCATAAGTTGATTTTTTGAAGTACAGTCATTCGCGGTATAAGTGATTTTAGCAGGATTAAAAATCCAAAAGCAACTTTATTTCTAAAACAATCGGGTATGTTCTACAAATCGAAATAAAGTGGAATTGAAATTAAACGAGGTTTTAATTTCAATTACAT
This sequence comes from Pollenia griseotomentosa, assembly GCA_963931875.1. NCBI lineage: Eukaryota > Metazoa > Arthropoda > Insecta > Diptera > Polleniidae > Pollenia > Pollenia griseotomentosa. Next base: position 182,089,058 of record OZ007563.1, on the reverse strand, counting down.
ATTTACAAAATTACTGTAATTTTTCCTGATTTAATAGCTGTTCCTGTAAATATAATTGCTACTCAAAGTATGAAGTATTAGAGTTGTCTAATATTATTATACATATTTCAAAACCCGATTTTCGAATACTTGTAACAAAAAACCGGTTTCGAACAATCGGTTTTTCGCGTTTTTTTTTAAATTATTTATTTAATAAAAAAGTAAAACTTAACAAGCAATTTGTACGTATGTACTTCAAAACTAAAACGTACAATACATGTTGAGTATATTACTACATAAAATTAGATGTAAATTAGAGATCAGTTTAATTAACAAAAAAATTATTTGTTCTGATGTGTGTAACTCTAAAAATTATTGGTCTTAGAACCACCTTTTAGTATGCCGATCGGCTGGTTGTCTGTCCATATATAATTCAAGTCAACATTTTTATGAAATTTAATACATACGCTTCAATTTTTTTATGGAAAAAATTTTTCGTTTTTCGTTTTCTGAAGAAGCAAAATACGGAATTAAAACCACTTTCGATCGGAATGGAATTCTATGACAGGCCTGTATATAACAAAAAAGAATAAATTTTACAGCTCCTATTCCTATACAATTTGAGTCTTTAAGTGTGTCAAATTAACTATATTTTTGGTTTTCTTCTCAAGCAAAATATAGGAAAAATAAAAAGTTTTTTGTCTCTCCTGTAAAATTTGTTAAAAGGGAGTTGGCAGGTTTGCATATTAAGCCGACGAAATGTATCATTCATTTTAATAGTTAACACAAAGAGTTGTCAAATATTTGTATATTCCAAAAAAAAAAAAAACGGGTTTCGAATACTTCGAAAAACTGACTTCTGAAAAATAGGGGGTTTGGGTTTGAAATAAAAACCCGGTTTCGAATAATCGGGTTTTCGGTTTTTTAAAATTATTATTTAATTAAAAAGTAAAACTAACCAAGCAATCTGTACCCAAATACATATGTACTTCAGAACTAAAACTTATAATACATGTTAGGTATATTACTACTTAAAATGTAAGTGAGATGTAAATAGTAGTGCTGGGAAACTATCGATAGTCTTAAACTATCGATAGGAAAAATATCAATATGTATCGATATTATTATTATTTAAAATACAGCTACATATAAAAACATGTTACAACAGCTATACACACATAGTTTTTTTGCCGCAAGTTTTTACTTGCTGTGCTTTTTTTTAGGGAATGAAATGTCAGATAGTTTTATGATGTTGTAAAAAAAAAATCAAATAAAAATGCAATTGCAATTGCGAGCATAGTATAAAACAATGAACGACCATTAGAGGAAAAATACGCTAGATTGATTACCTTTTGGGTTGAGAGTCAATTTCAATTTAGTACATTATCTAAAGTTGCATTAAAATATCCTGTAGTCCCTGTTGCTTTGGTTCCTTCAGAAAGAAGCTTATCAGCATCACAATTTATAAAAACTTTCATCTAAAATAACGTGCGTGCATACATAAGTCTCATACGTTCATTAAAGTGATAAAAACAACGAACTGTATGTAGCCTGATAAAAAACTAGTTAAAGTTTTCCTACTTAAGTACAAACATTCAGTCGATAGTAATATCGATATATCGATAGTGAAATCTGAACTATCGATAAATATCGATAGTATCCCAGCACTAGTAAATAGAGATCAGTTTAATAAAACAAAAAAAAATATTTGTTTTAAAACCCATACCACAATAGTGGAGAGGGCATTATGCATTTGTTCTGATGTCAGTAATCTCTGTAGTCAAAATCCTCTTAAGTCAGTGTTATAAACTGTTTTAACATTTTATATGAGTTTTGAATTTTTAAAGGTAGCATTAAGCGGTTCTTCTATTACAGTTTACAACTTAACTCGGTTAAGTTGAAATGTTACAATTTTTGTATTATGGTTTACAACTCTTTTAGTGCGATTTACAAAAATATCAAAAATTTACAACTCATCACTAGCAGTTGTTTTAATTTCAACTCAACTAAGTTGGGTTGCACACCATAAACCAAAGTCAGAACTGTCGCTTAACTCATACTGCTGGCAATTATAAAAAGTTAGTGTTGTAGAATTCTTCTGCAAGTTCAGTAGCTTGGTGATGAATATGTTATGTATGGTGACAATTAAAATACTGTTGTGAATAACGAAAGTGGTGACTAAAAAATGTCATCGATATACACACATACATATTTATTTATTGCTTGTAATACAAAAAGCCTTCAAGGCCAAAGCGCATTACTGGAATATTTCATACATTTTGTCTTAAGAATTGAATAACACCGTTCGTTTATAAACTAAGTTATATCATTCTACAAAAAAAAGATTATTCATAATATTTCTATACAATAGTACAATTACGGTCATTGATCTTCACGAGAAATTTCAAATAAATGTGATTTTTTTCAAAATTAATTTTCTCAAATTCCAAACTTATTTCAGAAATGTGACTTTTGGAATCGTATTTAGGACCCTCTGGACTACCATTACTAAATAGTGGTATATATGTGCAACTCCATGTTTGTCCAAAATGGGCTTTCAAATCATGATTTTATGTCTCCGTAGTATATTACTATGACTGTTAAGTCGTTAACATTGCTCTGTTAACTGCAAAATAAACAATATTAAAAAATATGGTTTGCGTCTTTGCTAGTTAAATTCGAATTTATCTTCACACACATGGTTGCTATTATATGTACATTGGTATGAACGTATTAATGACAAAATACAATGATAGAGATTGACAGATATGTTATACATATTTTGAAATAGCAATATGTAAAATTTAAAAGATTAAAAAATGCTAAAAAATATTAGAAAAATGCTGAAAATTATGCTAAAGGCAATTTGAATAATTCGCTGCTAAATCAAAATAAATAATGCTAAATTTAGCAGTGAAAATTCTAAAAGGGTCACACTGCTCACTGCTCAATTGTGGATATCACAGTTTTCAATTTCATTCAGAAAACATTAATAATTGTGCTATTCACAGTTACGTTGCGTTAATTTTTTTCCATTAGATTGTAAGGTTTTTGGAAAAGTATTTAAATTATTTTTTTATATATATTCGATGATTTTTAAAAAACTTTTTTTCCTCTATTTTCTTTTTAGTATGTCATCCATATTATTAACAAGAACAACCACAACAACATATAACTACCTTTTTTTTAAATATTGACGTCTCCAGAGTAAATGCTTCAGAAATTTGTAATAACTACATAAACTAAGATTTAAAATTACAAAAAAAAACCTCACTAAAAACAAAACAATCTCCAATAATTGTAATTTTTGCATAAATATTTTGCAGCTAATTGTTTGTTGCAATTACAAGAAATAAAAACAAAACAAAAATGTTTACCAATTTAAGCTGACTTTAAATACTACTTGCTGTAAATGTGTATGGTAAGTTAAAAAAGTATGTAGATAAATTTCAATTATTTAAAAATTAATTTAAGCTTATTTTTTAAATTAAAATACTTCAAAACGGATTTGAAGTATCGGGTGTTTTTTTCAGTGGTATAGAACTTCGAATTGAAATAAAACACAAGAAAATCGTTTTAATGACCATCAATTTGGCTTTATTGAAAAGGATAATTTTATGCCATTAATGTTTAAATATGATTTCAGGCATGTGGCCGCCGCGGCTGGCTCGAATAAAGCCAATTCTACAGGTCCAATTTTCAACCACTTTTTCGAGCATATGGGGCCGTATGTCGGCAATAACGCCACGAATGTTGGCTTCCAATTCCCCTAACGTTTCTGGTTTGTTGGCGTAGACGAGCGACTTCACATATCCCCAAAGAAAATAATCCAATGGTGTCAAATCATACGATCTTGGTGGCCAATTGACAGGTCCATTCCGCGAAATTATGCGCTCATCGAATGTTTCCTTCAATAAATCGATTGTGGCGTGCGCTGTGTGGCATGTAGCGCCGTCTTGTTGGAACCACAACTCATCCACATTCATGACATCCAATTCGGGAACAAAATAGTCGGTTATCATGGCTCTATACCGGTCTCCATTAACGGTAACTGCCTCTCCAGCATTATTTCGGATGAAGTATGGCCCAATGACTCCACCAGCCCATAGAGCACACCAAACAGTCAGTTTTTGTGGATGTAATGGCGTCTCAAGGGTCTCATGTGGATTCTCTTCACTCCAAATGCGGCAATTTTGCTTGTTGACGTAGCCATTCAACCAAAAATGAGCCTCATCACTGAACAAAATTTTGCGATGAAAATCAGCATCGAGATCAATCTCATTTTCGGCCCATACACCAAGCGTTGTTCTTTTGTCAACCTGTTCATGATGTAATGGCAAACCAAACTGAACATAAATGACATTAGAGTTGCCAGATTTGACCACAAAATGCCAGTTTTATCTCTATTCGAAAAACAAACCTGTAAAAAAAACACCCTTTATTTTGATCCAAAGGTTCTTCCTTTCTTTAAATAATTTAAATCTTATTTTTGATTTTTTTTTTTTTTTACCTTTTTAGGTAATTTTGCCTTAAAATGCGGCCAATAACAGCAACAGTCAAACAATTACAGCAGCAGTATATTGCCACAAATCATTTAACTACAGATATGTACAGCATTATATATAAACTACTCTATCAAAACTCCAGACTACAGAAAAGGATTTGAAAATAACCGTTGAAACAAAACAAAAAATACTTGTTGTTAATACCTTCAACGCATCATTATTACCTATTATTAATATATTTTTGTTATTGAAAAAACTTAAGACAAAAACTGTTTAATGCAAACTTTAGCAACAAAATAACAGAGACAGTGAGACACAGACTACAATATTGAGTGCTAAAAGAAGGGAGAAAACAACAACAAGAAGAGAAGGAAAATATTCCAAACTCCTTTTTTTAGAGTTTAAAAGTTTTCAATTTCTCTTAAATTTAAAGTTTCTCCTTTCGAAAATTATAAAGACATTTTGTAGTTAAAATAAAATTATTAGCCTTAACAAATACTGCTACAATTACAAATCAATATTAGTTGTACAAAAAACTCCTTTGAAAAAAGTTTTGAAAAGCAGACAAAATTTTTAAAATATATTGGTTGGTTCCTCCCCTACTTTAGCAAGCTCCTTGCTATAACAAAACTAAATAAAAAATTTAAAATAAAAACCAAGCACAATTAAACACATTTTGTATATAAAGTTACAAAAACAAAAAACCTTTTTAAACATACCTCAAGGTTGGTTTTAACTCGCTGACATTAACCAAATAAAAGAAAACAGCATTACTAAGGAAGGAGTGTGTGAGAAAAGGGAGGGAGGAATACTGGATTGTAAAAATTGTTAATAAAAAGAAGCTGCAATATGTCGCAAGAACCACCGCCACGTAATGAACCCTATGTGGAGCCAGTTAATGGCATTGTTCAGCCACCAACGGTACCACCTCCAGATCGACTTGGTCGCAACACGAATCAATTACAGTATCTCATTAAGACGGTTATGAAAGCCGTGTGGAAGCATCACTTTTCTTGGCCATTTCAACAACCGGTCGACGCCAAAAAACTTAACCTGCCCGATTACCATAAGATCATCAAACAACCCATGGATTTGGGTACGGTGAAAAAACGTTTAGAGAACAATTACTACTGGACGGCGAAGGAGGCTATACAGGATCTAAATACAATGTTCTCAAATTGTTATGTGTACAATAAGCCGGGCGAAGATGTTGTTGTTATGGCTCAAACCTTGGAAAAGGTGTTTTTGCAGAAACTGGAAGCCATGCCTAAGGAGGAAATTGAACTGGAGCCGGTGACGCCGAAGGGTGGTGGCAAGAAAAAGCCAAGATCGGGCCCCAAACCACCTGCATCGGCTAATGCATCACTTCTAAGTGCGCCTACAACGCCCGCAAGTTCTGGTCGAGGAGGAACTGGAGCTGGTACAGCCAGTGCAGCGAGGCCTTTGTCGGCTATGGGTGGCACAGTTTCGTCTTCAGGGGGCACTCCTGCTTCCACACCTGGCATACCACCGATAGCAACAGTAGCTCCTCAAACTGTTCCCGGCAGTACGAATACGACAACAACGGCTTTGACCACCGGAGCAAGCAATACCCTACTTCCAGGAGCTGGTATACTACCAGCAGGCGGTGTGGCTACACATGTGTCTTTGGTAGGTTCTGCTGCGGGTGCAGCAGCTAGTGTTGGCGCAGGCGCAGCCGGCGTCAATTCAACGCTGCTCGATAGCGGTGTGACTGCTGTGGGGGCCAATCCTGCTGCTTTGGCAACTACTGCGGCTACCGTACCTGCGTATCATGTTAATAGCACAGCGGCCGGTGTGGACGCCGTAATACCTCCTCAGCAACCGGCCAAAATGAAAAAGGGAGTGAAAAGAAAGGCTGACACAACCACACCAACTGCAAATGCATTTGAATCACCGTATGCACAAATCGACTCAAAGAGTGCGAAAATCGCAACGAGGCGTGAGTCCAATCGACAGGTAGGCAAAAAGGTAGGCCAACGTGTTGGGGCATGATGTGTGAACAAGATATATTGTTTTTATAAATACAGTATGTTTTTTATTTTCTTGAAACCTAACTGACAGAAAATCTTAGTTTATTTTTTTTTTATTTTGTCTAAAATATACATACATATGTACATAAAATAACAAACAGATTTTCTTATGATTTTAAAATATGTAATAGATTTTTAAATTAGAATGGCTTCTAAATTGAGTGAAGAAAAACAACTTGAGATGTTTTTAATAAAATGAGAGTTTAAAATATACATATGGGCATTTCCCCAGAATGGTCTACCAGGAAGAAAAAATAAAATGTTATGTTTACACTCTTTCTTCATAATCTCTCCATTACAATCAATTGTAGATTGAGTATTAAGTTGCTTGTTGAAGAAATTTGAAGATATTTATGGGAATCTGCATGGTGATAATAATAAAAAAACATATGGAAAAATCGTACGTTCGCGACCCGTACGTTCGCGACCGGTACATAAGCCAATTAAACAAAAACCAAAAGAGACATTTTATTTTGTAAATACTTTATGGAGACCTTCATTAATACACTTTTGAAATAAATTAATCACTTTTGAATATTCCGTTCCATTACGCAGATTTTTACATTTCACTACGTCAGCCAAAGTTGACTTCTATTTTGCGTACGTTCGTGACCACATGTTTATAACTATTATTATGAAAACTTAAACTCGATGAAATACATCTTTTGCACTAAACATACATCTACCCAAATGCTATCGAATCGCAAAAAAAATGCTAGGAAAAGTTTTGTTTTCTATATTATTTGTACATCAAAAGCGTACGAACGTACGTTCGCGACCCCAGGAAATGCCCATATGTATAATTTTTCAGAATTTAAAACAATATTTTCAAAAAGAAAAGTTTAACAAAGAAACATTTTCAAAAAAAATATCTTTAAAAAATTAAAACTTCCAGAAAATTATTAAGTTTTGCAATAAAAGGTTACGACATTTACAACATGTTCTTTTGTGCCTTTTTCTTAAACAGTAACCATTTTGTTTTGGAGCCAATCTACTCAAATGTATTTAAATTTCCCTTGAATTTCCTTGCACCACTACATAATGTCATACCAAATCCTCCTCAGCCTTTCAACTCAAACATCATCATGCTTTCACAAAACACGCTGTGTAATGCCTAAAAACCAAACAACCTTATTCCAAAATTCCTTTACGTTTTAATTTACACCATATTAGTTTGTTCCTACTCTTATCTTTTATAAATATGCATTAAAAACTTAAACATATTTAAGCACAATTTAAAATACATAACAAAAAACTAAGTTTAAAAATAATAAAATATGTAATTTTTTTCCCTAAGGACACTGGCTATCCCATGTCACCAATGGGTGTGGGTGGTGTACCTGGTGCTGCGGGTGGTGCCGGTGGTGTACCGGGTTCCGTCAAGTCCAAGGAAAAACTATCAGATGCCTTGAAATCCTGCAATGAAATCCTTAAAGAACTCTTTTCCAAAAAACATTCAGGATATGCTTGGCCCTTCTACAAGCCTGTAGATGCCGAACTATTGGGTTTGCATGATTATCACGACATCATTAAGAAGCCCATGGATTTGGGTACCGTCAAACGGAAAATGGACAATCGCGAGTATAAAAGTGCACCCGAGTTTGCTGCTGATGTGCGATTAATATTCACTAACTGCTACAAATATAACCCGCCAGATCATGATGTTGTTGCCATGGGTCGCAAACTTCAAGACGTCTTCGAAATGCGTTACGCGAACATACCCGATGAGCCGGTAGCAAATGCCCATGCGGCTGCGGTGGCAGCGGCGGCAGCCCATCACGGGTATGGCAAACATGACGGTTCAGATTCATCTTCCGACGAATCGTCGGACAGTGAAAACGAATCGAATTCGGACGAGGAGCGCAATGCAAAACTTAAGATGCTGGAAACAAAGCTACTCGATTTGCAAGAGGAAATGCGCAAACTAATGGAAGAAGCCTCGAATAAGAAGAAGGCCAAGAAGAAAATGAAGGAGAAGAAAAAGGCTGCAACCAGTGGCGGTACATTAGGAGCTGGTGGCATTGTACCAGCGGCAGCGGTTGGTTCATTGGTACCTGGCGGCGCCGGCGTCGCCACAGGTGTTGCTAACACAATGCATGGGCATGAGATTGCTTCGGCTATGTCGATGGGCCAGATAAGTACGGGTGGTAAAGGTGCTGTCATGGGTCCAGGTGGAATTGCTGGTCCGGCTACAACGGCGGCTGGTAAAGGTGCTAAAAGTAAGGGTCAACGTGGTCCCAAAACAGCGAATGCTAGTGGTGTTGGGCCAGCAGCAACGACAGCGACAACCAAACGTACCAAAGGCAGTACATCATCTGCTGGTGGCGGTGGTGCTGGTTCGGGAACTGGTGCCAGAGGTGCCAACAAAAAGAAACCCACAAGCCAAGCCATGGTCTTCGATTCGGAGGAGGAAGACACCGCCAAACCAATGTCGTATGATGAAAAGAGACAATTGTCTTTGGATATAAATAAACTGCCGGGTAAGTTGAACTCTAGAATTAAAAAAAAAAATATTTTTTTTGTTTACATAAGGCAAGTTTTGAATAGAAAATCGAAAGGTCTTATTTTCTCTCTGACGACTCGTTTTATGTAAATTTTAATGTTTATTTCAATTTATTTAAACTAACATAATTTCTTTTAAATTATTTGTTATCTTATTTCTTTTTTATTTCATTCCTTTAACAGGTGATAAATTAGGACGCGTTGTACACATTATACAAAATCGAGAACCATCGCTGCGCGACTCTAATCCAGATGAAATTGAAATTGATTTCGAAACTTTAAAACCCTCAACGTTGCGTGAACTTGAAAGCTATGTGGCATCATGTCTACGCAAAAAAACCCGTAAGCCTTACTGTAAGTTTATCCCAATGACACGCACTACTCAAGAAATACATGAACAAGAACTAGAACAACAACAACAACGTAAACAAATTTCCAGAGGTTATGTTTTGTTTTACCAACAACTACTTGTTGTGTTGTGTTTCTTTTTACAAAAAACTACAATAAAAACCAATTTTTTTCTATTTTATAAAAACCTAAAAAACTACCGCCCGTTTAAGGGTTTCCCTTTAGAAAAATAAATTAAAACAAAAGGCAGCTTACATTATTTTTTAATTTTTTTTGTTATGACTTGTTTTCTTTTCTAATTTGTTACAAATCACTTTGTTGTTTTATATTTACATTGTTTTACGTTTTTTCAATGTACATAATACATATCTAATAATAAAGCACATTTTCATAAAAAAAATATCACACATTTTTCGACATTTTAACCACACAATTTACACACATACACCATGTATATTTTTATCTTTCTTTGAAAATCATTTTTTCACACTGGTTTATTTTTTTATATTTTAAATGCAATTTTTTTTCAATAAAAACATGTTTTGTAGCATTAAAATAAAACAATTTAATAAACTGAAACAAAAGCCAATTATTAAATACTGTTGAAAATTTTTATTGTTGTCTGATTTAATGTTTTGCGGATTTCGTCAGCGCAATATACATAAATACTTATTTATATTCGTTCCCGCGACAATTGGGTCTACGTACCGGAACGACTCGGTGCATCAAATGAACCGACCAAAGATTGTCAACCCAACACCACCAAGCTGTTGCAACAACAGCAACATACATACTTATATTAGCTAAAGCTTTCTTAAGAAACTCTCGTCAGATCAAGTGGTTAAAACAGTTTTTTTTTTTCGCAAACTTAAGTTTCCTTAAAGAAATTTCTCGGTAAGATTTCTTTACTCAGTATTTTGCAACATCAGGTGATCTTAAATAATTCCTTCAATACTTTAAACGATTACGAAATAAGCAACTCTGCTCATGTAAAAATATGCAAAATTTTTTTTTTTATATTTTAACAAGAGCGGCGTTTAGTTGCTTGCCATCTAACCGAAATTTATTGAGAGCTTATTTTTTATAGAAAATTTTCTTTAGCTCAAGTTTTTCTCTTTCATCGAAATTCTCTTTTCAAGAAATCTTTCACAAACTCTAGTTGTTTCCATCTTTCGCAAACTAAAATTTTTTTGAAAACATATTTTATGAGCTTAAGCTGTAATAAATACATCTATTTTGACTTCAAGGTTTTCAAAAGAAATTTTTCGCAAGCTTAAGTTTTTAAAAATAATTTTTTTTCTCTTGAAAAAATCCTTCCGCAAGATGTAGTTTTTTTAAAGGAATTTTTAGCGAGCTATAGTTTTCTTAAAGAAATTTTTCGCCAGCTCAACTTTTTTAACAAAAATTTTTTGCGAAAACCAGTTTTTAATAAAAATCATTTCCACGCTCAACTTTTGCTTAAATAAATCATACAAAAACAAGTTTTTTTTTTAAAGAAATGATTCACTATAAAATAAATCTATTGCGATCCAATTTTCTTAAAGAAATTCTACGCAATCATGATTGATAAATTTTTTGCGAGTACAAGTATATATAAATCATTTCTAAGAACTTGATCTTTTTTGCGAAAACAAATTTTCTTAAAAAAATCTTTTACAAGTTCAAGTTTTGTTTAAAGAATTCTTTTACAATTTTAATTTTTTTTTTAATAAATCCCTTATTTCAAATCGTAAATCTAAAATTGGACAATAATATTTCAACAATTCTTAATTACTTGCTTCAAAAATAAAAACCTAAACGAGTAAAGTATTCAAGTTGCTGCATTTTTCAACAGATCTATTGTAACGAGATTTACAAAAGACCAATAAAGTTAAAACAACAAGGAAAATATGTATAAATATAATTTTTTTTAATACTTTTCATAAGTTACAGGTGAAAACAATTATGAAAAAGTAGTGAACGTGTTAATTGGATGAACTAAATATCATATATATATATGTATTGATTTTTATTTATCTTATAGTTTCTTTTTTATTTATCTAATTGAATATTTAATTAAAATAATTTTACAATTATCATAAATAAATAAAAAACAAAACTTAAAAGAAAATTAATTACTTATTTTAAAATATTTTTCTTTTTTAGTTCTCTTTCAATTATCGGCATGAATTTGTAGCTAAAATTTAAATATTTATTTTTACAATTTTCAAAATCAATTTCTAAATTTTAATTTTTTTTTTTAAATCTCTTTTTTGGTGTTGGTTTTTTTATATTATTTTCTTCTAATTTTATTTCAATTCGCATGTTAGCGTTGTTTTTTTTTTTTTTTTTTTTTTTTTTGATTGGCTTTTTCGTTTTTTCTAGAATTTTTAAAATGTTTATAAAAGTTATAATATTTTATAGCAAAATTTTCGATTTTCTTATCTCATTTAAAATTGTAAAAATATGTCATTAATTTGTTTTATACACTATATATAGTATAATTTTGCAAACAAGAGATTTTATTTATATTTGTGAAATTTTATTTTATTTCTTCTTTAGATAAAAAGCCATCTGGTAAATCAAAAGATGAACAAATGGCCGAAAAGAAGCAAGAGCTAGAAAAACGTTTACAAGATGTAACAGGCCAATTAGGTTCCAGCAAGAAGACAGCCAAAAAAGGTAATATAGAAATTTATACTCCGCTATTTTCTAGAAATCGAAAAGAAGTGGATTTAAATAAAATCGAAGAAATTTTAAATACTACCCTGTAATGAAAGTTCGTACAAATATTCCTTTTTATATATTTCATTCTTTGAGTAACAGCTATCTTTACAATATCAACTCTTTAATCCAGGAAAAACAGTCGTTCCTACGAAAATCAGTTATAAGCAACGGAACAACTTGAAGTTCAACGAACAACGACCAAGAATTGTCAACTCTCAAAATCTGCAAAACTAATCGTTAATTTTTTTAATAATTGAACTAAAAAACTGTTTTGATATCAATTTCATTTCGATTTCTAGAACATGCCTGCATATTTTAAAGCTTTGTATTGTTTATTAAACAAAGCTCTACGTTGGCGAAAGATTTTCTTAGAAAAGCTTGAGCTGGCGATAGATTTTCTTAGAAAAGCTTGAGCTGGCGATAGATTTTCTTAGAAAAGCTTGAGCTGGCGATAGATTTTCTTAGAAAAGCTTGAGCTGCCGATAGATTTTCTTAGAAAAGCTTGAGCTGCCGATAGATTTTCTTAGAAAAGCTTGAGCTGCCGATAGATTTTCTTAGAAAAGCTTGAGCTGCCGATAGATTTTCTTAGAAAAGCTTGAGCTGCCGATAGATTTTCTTAGAAAAGCTTGAGCTGCCGATAGATATTTTTTTAGAGATGAAAGAAAAACTAACTAACAATCGTTTCTGTTTTTATAACTTTAATGTGTGTTTTTCATTTTTTAATTTCATTTCAGACGAATCATCGAATAAAGTTGAAGCTGTTCAACCCGCAAATCGCCCATCATCTAGTTCTAGTTCTAGCGATTCATCGTCGTCCAGTTCAAGCGATAGTAGTTCTAGCGACTCAAGTGACAGTGAAGCAGGTTAGGACGCGTTTATTTATTCAATATAATTTTGTTTTATATATATAAATTATTATGATTATTATCAAACTAAACCAACTTCCCTATCTTAATACATACTACTACTATATTCCCTTTAAAAACTACAATTGAGAAAAAAACTTAAAAAACCATCCAATTTCACATTTATTATTAGTTTTTGACCATAAATCATTAATTCTTTTTTTTATTACAAATTCTTATTTACAATTATTATTTAAAATAACTTTTACAATATTTTTTTTATTAACGATTACAAGCATTATATACATAAAAAAACCAATAGTTAGTGAAGATAGATTTTAAAATTTTTGAAATTATGGAACATAAAATTTTTTTAAATGTAAGAAAATATGCAGCAAAAATATATATTACAAAACGAAAGAAAAAAAAATGGAGAACTAAAACAAAGTTTATGTTTTTACAATTTTGATTTATTTCTTTGTAGGGTTTAGCTTATTTTTTTTTTCTACAAAAAGGAGTTTATTATGATTTACAATCTGTTTATTATATCCATTTTGAAGTTCTTAAAAGAAAAAAAATATAGTTAAAAATTTAAGGTTCGCTTTTTTATAAACTCCTATTTGTAAATGGAAAATTAACTCTGCCACACTTATCCCTCCTCAGACGTTTAAGCTCATTAAGTAAATTTTTTTTTTTAATCATTAAACAACATATGTAGGTTAGTGATTAGATGTTTATTATTTTTTTATATACATATCTTATAATCTAATTTTTTCTTTCTGTTTCTACTTCCTTGCACTCTCTAGATTTCTTGGAATTCGCAGGGAGTTATTTAGATTTTTTAAAAACTTAACAGTTAAGAGCTGAAATGTACAGAAAAAAATCAGGGCCATTTTTAGAAGTTTCCAACTTTAAATCTGTTTTATATTCGAATATTTTAAAGCATTTGTTTTCTTAATGTAACTTCTATGGGATCAAGTCTTAGGGAATAGCAATTAAAAAAGTTTCAGTGAGTTGTGTACTCAATAAAAAGTTTAGGCTTGGGTGATATGTCTTATTAGACAAAAGTTCAGTTTTCCATAACAGACCAGACAGCATTAAACTGTATATTAATTACTTTCTGCAACGATTTTTTTAGGAAATAAGATTTAGAAAATCAATAAAAATTGTTCAAAAGAAAGCTTATAGTTGATCAATTTTGTGGTCACGATTTCTTGTTCAATATTTGACCTTCCCTTAATCAATACCTTTAACTCTTAAAGCAACCCTGCATGTATTTATTTAAATTAAACCTCGAAAGAGTTAAACCAATTCAAAGATAGATTTTCAATATTTCGAAATAAATGCATTTTTTTTTTAATTTGTTTTGAAACTGTCTTACAATGTTTTTTTTTTTGAAAAGCCAGTACAACACTGTTATTTTAAGAAATGTCAATAGAATTAATTATTCAATACAATTGTATTTTAAAATACAAAAACCCCCTTTTAATTGTTGTAAAAGTAGTCAACTTCTGAGGAACCAATTCAAAAGATACAAATTTTGAACACTTTTTCCTATCGAATAATGTATTCCTTGTTTCAGATTGTAATAAAAGTGTGTAGTACACCTGAAAATTTTAAATTTTCTTTTCCAAACCGTATTAAGCTTCTACAAACCCTTGCAAAGCAAACAAAACATTTTTTTTTTATTCTTATATGTTAATGATAAATAGAAACCTATCTTATCGGTATTGTATTTGAAACCGAAAAAAAAAACGTTGGTGTCATGAAATCCAATGTTGTCGGTTTTTTGTTCGAACTAAAATTAGTGTCGGTTTTAGGTGTCACAGAAACCAATGTTATCGGTTTTTTTTATTAAAAATAAACCAAGCAGCTTACAACTCTTGTTTATTTTACTGGTTGTTAAAAGCTTAATTTTTTATATTATTTTTTTTTTTCAACAGTTAGATTTTTTCCACAGATAGAAGTAAATAAATTTGGTTAATTGTTAAAATAGTATTTTTTTGGATATTTCCGGTAGTCTACGGCAGCGGGCTGCTGCAAATTCGCAAAAGTCTTCTCACTTTTTCTGCAAACAGCAAATATATGCAACAACAGCAGTGGTAATTCTATTTATTTATAACGTTAATCAACAAATTTGTTTATATTTTTAATTAATTCGCTTTAAACTTACATATTTTTACAAAACAATAGAATTACACAAATTAAATTAACAAATACAATGCAAGTAATACAAAGAGGGCATTTATTTCATATGTTTACTGTATAACCACTTCTTAATTTCTTGTCTATAATTTAACAATATTTGAGCGCAAAAATCATAATTTACAAAATCGTCAAACAGAAATTGCATTTAAAACTGTAAACACATTAAACAGCTGATTCGAATATCGGTTGTATTTGTATTCGAAATTAACAAATTCATGACACCAAATGAAACAAACCAATAATATTGGTTTGCAAAACCGACAATGAGCAAAACCGACTTGTATTCTATTATGACACCCCTGATTGTTTGTTTCTTTATAACATTATCGAACTTTTTAAATATCCCGAGAGTTAATTTTGTTTAAAAGTGTTTAAGTGAATTAAAAATCGTATGTATGTATTATAAAAAAAAACTTAACAATTGCCGCAATTGCTTTGAAATGCTTATATAATAAAAATATTCATTATCATAAGTTAGATTCAATATAGACTCTCACAAATTGTGAAAATACCTATTGACTTGCTATTCCATTACGTTTTTCAACTTAAACAACTTCACTTTACTACTGCTAGCGATGAGTTGCAAATTTTTAGATTTTTTTTATTAACAGCACTAATACAGGATTATAAAACAAAACGGCAAATTTTCAACTGTACTAGAGTTGTAAACCGTAATAGGGGCATTAATTATAAATATTCTACTACTTTTAAAAAGAAAAGTTAACTGCTAAATTTTCGAGTTCTGTCCTGGGGGTACCTCGATGTAAATATGTAACAAAATTTCACAGAATAACTAAAACTTTAACATTAAATTTTATACTCGTTAACAATCTTATTAGTTTAAACTATAGTTTACAAGCCTGGAGAATTATTGTGTCTCTATCCAAATGAAAACATATTCGGATCTCAATGTATTTCAAATATAAATTCTGAATATTCATATTCAAATTCCAACCAAAGGATAGATGATGGGACATTAGGAAGATCTACTGAAATATTATTATATTATATATTTTACTTCCAAACAAAATTTAAAACTAGGATTCCCACCGTTTTTTTTTTACCTTTTCGTAAATTTTAACAAAAATATAAAAAAAATCCATTAAAAAAATCTCTTGATTTTGGTTTAAAAGGCTTATGTGTGGTTTATAGAACACGAGCGCAAAATTCGTCCGTTTAACTTACATTTAAAACAACAACAAAATTTCGAAATTTGTTTTTGTTTTTAATGTAAGTTGAACGGACGAGTTTTGCGCTCGTGTTATAAAAACCACACATTAATATTACGTGAATGAATGAATAAAAAAATGAAAATGAAATAAAAAACGTTTTTGTATTAAAAACCAACCGTAGGCTTAAAATACATGTTTACTTAGAAGTCACTTTGGTCTTTGCTCTCGAGTTGAAAAAAAAAAGTTTTGTTACTTTTTGCGAAATTTGATTCTCAACACATGGGCGATTATATATGGTCTACCAGGATGAAAAAAAAAATGTTGATAATCATCGTCTTTTATTGTTTATTATTATAAAAAAGTCTATGTTGTTATAAAAGAATGGTTTCATAGCATGTCTCAGCTGTTTTACTTGAGGAAATTGCACTGGAAACTTGAAAATTTTATATTTTCTTATATTTTCTACTTCTAAACACATTTTTATATGCTTATTTTACATGCAAAAATATGTTATGTTTACACTCTTTCTTCATAATCTTTTCATTACAATCAATTTTAAATTGAGTATTTAGTTGTTTGTTAAGGAAATTTGAAGACATTAATGGGAAACTGCATGGTGATAATAATTAAAAAAACATGGAAAAATCGTACGTTCGCGACCCGTACGTTCGCGACCGGTACTTAAGCCAATTAAACAAAAACCCAAAAAGAGATATTTTTCTTGGTAAATACTGCATGGAGACCTACATTAATA
Source organism: Pollenia griseotomentosa (assembly GCA_963931875.1). Taxonomy (NCBI): domain Eukaryota; kingdom Metazoa; phylum Arthropoda; class Insecta; order Diptera; family Polleniidae; genus Pollenia; species Pollenia griseotomentosa. Next base: position 182,071,988 of record OZ007563.1, on the reverse strand, counting down.
CACTTTTAAAATAAATTAATCACTTTTGAATATTCCGTTCCATTACGCAGATTTTTACATTCAACTGCTGTCAGCCAAAGTTGACTTCTATTTTGCGTACGTTCGTGACCATATGTTAATAACTATTATTATGAAAACTTAAACTCGATGAAATTCATCTTTTGCACTAAACATACAGCTACCCAAATGCTATCGAATCGCAAAAAAAAAGCTAGGAAAAGTTTTGTTTTCTATATTATTTGTACATCAAAAGCGTACTAACGTACGTTCGTGACGCCAGGAAATGCCCATATGTTAATTGAAATTTATTTCAAACAAAAACTTTATTTCAGAAATGGAATTAAAATCGCTTTAAATTCATTACACCTTTAGAAAACGATCGTTTTGAAATCAATTGATGTTCATCACATACCTGATGTTATATGAAAGATAAACAACCAAATTATAAATAAAAAAATTTCCCATTTTAACAATTTAAATAGGAATTAATAAATGGGGTGATAAATTCGAACGAATTTTTAATTTTTTTCAAACTTGAAAACCCAATAAGCCTTAATCTATAGACCCCAATGAGACATACGGATTCGCATCAAATTGTTATAAATTTTTAAATTGGAAATGACTTCCAAACTTCTCTCTATACTTCTTCCCTTTATATATTTCTCTAGTTACTGTTTCTCTTTTTGTTTTTTTTTTATTAGTAAAGTTTAAAGTTCTGTTTTGTATTAAAAATATTAATGCATTTACTTTTCTAAGAAACTTTAGAGAAGATTTTAAAGATTAAAAAAATATGCTTTATTAAAAATAAATACTTTTAAACAGTTAATAAGATTAAAAAAAAAGAAATAAAGGTTGTTTTTTTTTATTTGTTTTGTTTTTGAAAAAACTCTTTGTAGAACTAAGTTCTACTTTTTAAGTGCAATATGTTATATTTTGTTTTTGTATTTAATTTGTTTATATATATATTTATAATTATTTGTTTATGGTATACTAAACTAAAACAAAACTACATCTCGTCCTACAATTTAATTTGTAATTAGATTTTGTTAAACAAAATTATTTTCAAAGCATATTTTTTTAAATGCCCCTATTACGGTTTACAACTCAACTCTGGTTCAGTTAAAATTTTTCAGTTTTTGTTTTATGGTTTACAACTCTGTTAATTGCGGTTAACAAAAACAAAATAATTACAACTCATCGCTAGCCGTTGTTTTAATTTCAACTCAACTGAGTTGAGTTGTACACCTTAAAGGGGGCATAACTGCCTGTTTTCCAACCAAAATAAAAAAAGTTTCGTTAAGGAATTTATATTGAAAACAAAAACAAATTTGAGTTTTTTTTATTGTTGTTTTGAGATAAATTCCCAATCGAAAATTTTTATTTTATTAAAAAAAAAAAAAAAAAAAAAAAAAAAAAAAGCAGTAAATCAATTTAAACAAAATAAAATCAGGGAAATTAATAAAACAATTTGTCAGACAGATTGTTAATTTGCTTTTTTGTATTTTTCTTTTGTAAAAATTAAGCAGAACTTAAAACTTTACTTTTAATTGAATATTTTCTTAAAGCTTTTCTTTCTTACTAACTTTTATTACTTATTGTATTATTTAGTTTTTTTTTTTTTGTGTATAAGATTTTGAGTATTTTTCTTTTTTAGTTTATTTTAGTTCTTATAGTAGTTAATATTTATATAACAATGAAATAAATCTGTTTTTCTTTTTTTGTATTAATGCTTGAAAATCATTACGTTTTTTTTTATTATAAAAATCGATTTTTTTAATTTAAACCACATTTTTAAGTTTTAACTTGTGTTTCTCAAGTAGTTAATAAACCACAAACAACAGCAACAACAAAAGAAAACAAATTTTTTATATTATAAAAAAAACAAATCTTTTTTAAAGAAATATATGAAATACCAATGTGAGTTACAAAAATCTATATAAAAAAAAAAGAAAATCGTGAAGCAATTGTGTATTGGGGGCAGCCAATCATTCCATTTTATAACTAATATTAAAAATATATACATTTTATATATAGAGCAGCTAAAAACAAAAAATGAAATTGAATCAACACGTTTGTTTAAACTAAATAATATTATACATTTATATTTATAAAAAAAAACCTTAACTCCATTCAACCAACCAACAACCACCACCAAAAAAAAAGAAGCTACGTTTTTATAACTTAAAAAAAAAACCAAATAAATTAATAAATTTTATTACAAAAATTATAATTTTTTAAAAATATAAAATTAATATATTAAAAAAATAAACTCAAAAGTAAAATTAAATTAAAAAAAGATTTTAAACCTTCAAAGTTTTATTTGGAGGCCTTCTTTTTCTCTTAATTCTACGTTTAAATGTTACAATAAAACATACATATAGAAAAATACATAAATAAAAGGGAAATAATTTGTTTTTGAAACCGATTTATAAAGTTTTAGAAGATTGCATATACACAATTCACCCAATTCACATCTTTCTTAAACGATCGCAAATCGAATTTCAATTTCGATCAATTTTGAATGTCAAAATTGCTTCAGAATCTTAGAGGGTTAATTTTTCGGGATGGTTTTTCTAAATATTATTAAAGAAATATACAAAAGCAAATTAAAAATAAAATCTTGGTTAAATTCTAAAATTCAGATTATTAAACTAAGTTGAAACCATCCGGGAACCGACCGAACGTCATTTTTTAAGACCTAAGCCTAACATAAACTTAAACAGAACCCGAACTTGGTTTTAATTAAAAAATATTATTAGGTCTGTTCTGAAAATAAAGTGATTTCAAATCACGTGCTTTCAAAATCTTTAAAATATTTCAACATATTGTAATTTTGCATTTATGCCCTGTAAATGTCTTCTTGGGTCGGAGTAAAGCTGTCCAGAAGCACTAGAAATGCCGTCGGTGGTTCTGATAGGTACTTTTTGCCTACTGCCTTAAGGTTTGTAAATGGAGAAGAATTCCAGTATTCGTATATACATACATATTTGAATTTGTAGAACTTACTTTAATCAATTTTTTTTTTTATGTTCTTCTGGATTTTCCAAATTGAGACTGACTCATGTTCTTTCCATAAAGATGAACCTTTTATGTACGTTCTTTTTTTGGTTTATTTGTACAATATTCTAATGCTTTTGGTGTTTCCACAACAATGAAGTTATTATTAGGAAATTGTTTTATTTTAAATTTTTCACTAAACAACCAGCCCATGAACAAAAATTTTACCGAACGCCAAACATCAACCGATCAAAGCTTTTTGCCAAACTCTGACAACGAACCGGAACGACTATGACCATCTTTCAACAAAAGAGTAAAATATTGTAGTCATCACCTGACAGACTAAGAACTCTCAAACTTGCTTCCAAGCTGAGCCCGCAAAATTACTACACCTCGCTTTTGTTCTCTTTTAATAATATTACTCCTACGTGCACAATTCATATCTTAAATAAACCCAATCATTCTCGCTTGCATTCAATGTTACCATTTTAGCATACACTTTCAAGATTTTTTTTTTTTTTTGCAAAGGCAGATGTAATGCCTTAAAGTAACGTACAGTGGAGTCTCTCATGACCGGATACTCAACGGATCATTTAAATGTGTCCGTAAACGGGGATTGTCCTCTTAAAAATACTCAAATGATTTTCTTTCGATGCCGGGACCAGGTAATAGTGTCCGTCAAAATGGGGATGCCCGTTTTTGAAAATGTTCAACGCCACAAAATATGAAGTGTTTGAAATTTAAAAATTCAATATGAATTCCTGTAGCTACAACAAAATTATAAAATATTTTTGACTTTGTTTAAGCTTTCAGTATAAGTTTTGGCGTTGCGTTTTACACAATTAGATGCTTTTTTATACCTATCACATTTTATGTCCCATAAATCTGGATAATTTTTATATTTAATTGTAAATTTGTTCCAATTTTCATAATTTGCAATTGTAAAAGCACCGCACACAACAGCTGCTCTCAACAAAATCAGAAAGAAAAAACAGTTAATATTGATAACACGATTAAACATTGTGTTTCGAAACATAAAATATCGAACAATTTTGATAATGGAGAAACCAAAACGTTAACACGAATTTAAACCAGAAACATTACCACACACGTAGCAACGTTAAGCGAAACATGCCCATGTTTCTACTTACATTGCCTCGTCTTTGGGCAGTATAAAAACGTTCGTATATGTATGTATGTATGTTGTAAACAAATTCAATACTCAAACGTTAGAAATAAAAATTTCGTAAAAAATTGAAAATTGTAATATTTTTGTAAATAAAATAAAAAAAATACATTTATAAACGAAAACTAAAATAATAAATAAATAAAACGTGGCTCCAAAAACAAAATCCAATTCATGACAACAAACAAGTGTTAAAAATTAAAAACAAAAATACAAAACATAAAGTTAAGGTTACGCGTTTAGTTTTTTTTTTTTTTTTTTTTTTTTTTAACAAAAAATTTCATATATACAAATTCAAAATTGTAAAATAATTTTACAATTCAATAAAAAGAAATAAAAACTCATATTTTTGTTTTAGATGTAAAAGAAAATGATTTTTTATTAGTACACTTGCAGACAATGTGTAAAAAGTGTGTAAAGTTAAACATTATTGAAAGAAAAACAATATTAAAAAAAATATAAAACCATCAATAAAATAAATAAAACAAAAAACACGTCATAATTCGCATAATAAATTCATTAAAGTTATTTTTGTTTTGCCAAGAGTTAAAAGTGTGTGTAAATTAGGTGAAATGATAAAAAGCTACTGGGACAAATGAGAAAAGTTAATGTCCTTTATAAGAATCATATCACAAATGTTCCTCTGTATTTATCGATTTGTGTAAACAACTCCATGAATCTTTATTATTTTTTTTTTAAGGACAAATTTTCATCAGTCGTCCCCATTCGTATTACAGTGTTCCCGAAGTTTAATGACAAATTAAATGTTATAAAAGCCAAAATTTGCACTTTATATGTCAAGTAATCTTTCCAAGTAGTCCTTTATAAAGATCATATCGTTGACTTAAAGTGTAAACCTGCTAACTCCCTTTTAACAAATTTTACAAGAGAGACAAAAAACTTTTTATTTTTCCCATTTGCTGCTTGAGAGGAAAACCAAAAATATTGTTGATTTGACACACGTCAGGACTCAAATTGAAGAAAAACTACATGCTGGTCGACGAGGCATATCTTTCTCTACCATACGGCATTAAAATCTCAATTTTCTTAAAAAGTGGATTTAGCAGGTTTAATTACACTAACTCATCAACTAATCTTTTAATGTCTTTAAATGGTATAATTGTTTGAATTTTGTACAAAGACGGTAGTACGTTGTCAAAACCATCGTTTTTCCTTTAGTTTTAATTTTTACAAAGCATATTTGGGTGTTTTACACATTGCTCACCACTGTTTTAAAATTAATGTCGTCGGTTAAGTTGCATTTTAATATCTCCAAAGACAAAACATCAATTATTTAATACGCTTAAAGTGATCTTTATAGCGATTTAAAAACTTATTATTAAAATGGGAAGAGCTTTCTTTCATGCTCATTAAGCTTTTGCATTAATAGGGCAGAATTTTTATAAAACTCAGCTCCATATCTTTTGAAATGAGCAAGAACATGTTTCTTAAAAACAAAGCTGTATATTCTTCAACAAATCCGTTTTTGTTTAAAAAAGGGACACTTAAAAATGGGGCTAAATTTTCTTAAAAAATAAAGTGATTTTTGTCCCTTTAGCTCCTTAGGCCATTGATTGGATTTTAGATTCGAAGCACATTTTCTCTTAAACACTTTTTTTACTCTTGTAATTCTTTTTTTTGCATGGAAAAAGACTGATTTTTTTAATTTTTGGGAATACAAGATTTTTTTTGATAATCATTTTCTGTACTCTTTTTCCCTGTTGTACTCTTTTGGATATTTTTCTATACCAAGCAAATTTATTTTAAGATTCGAAGAATAACCTCTTCTATTAAACATTTTCTGTACTCTTTTTGCAAAGACAAGGCTGAATACTTTTTGAAAGCGAACAAATTTATTCAATGATTCCCCTTTTCTATTTAACATTCTCTATTCTTTTTGTTTGGACATGGCTGAATATTGTAAAAACATAAAGGAAACTTTTCTCTTTACCACTTCAAAAATAGTGAGATGGACTTTTTTTTTTATTAAATACAAGGGCGGTCTCAACACAATCATCTCTAGTTACAATTTTCCTATTGGCATTCAATAGCTTTGATATCATGTTTATAGTAGGAACAGTCAGTAGGCTCTACCTCGTCAATGTTGCCAAATTTTATACCACTGAGCCATTCTTCCGTCTTTGGAAGTAAAAAATAATTCAAAGAAGTTAAACCTGGCAAAAAGGTGATTTTGGACTTCCCAATAGTAAATGTGCGAACTATTTTTTTAGTTTATAAAAAGAGAGTAATCACAGGGAGCTAATTTTTGCAAATAAGATGCGTGTTGAAGCAGTTTGTGAAATGATGCTGCATTGTCTTGATGAAATAATAAGTTCCAAAAATATCGCCGTTGATTGTTCTTTCTTTATGAAGATTTATATACATATGTATACATAAATAGGCTCTTTTTACTCCTTCTACATTCTGGTCGTGATTTAATTTTGGCTATATTTATCCATAGCCCAATAGGTTTTGCGGTTTCACTGTTCATGGATATCTTTGCCTGCATGTTTGAGAAAGTGTGACTAAGGATACATACATCATTGTCGGCATAATCTAGATCCTCTAAACGTCCTTGCAGGGCCCCATATACCTCTCCTATGGCTTATTGCCTCCTGCATCACGGCACGATGTTTGACTTCATTCTATGCTTCCCAAGTAACGGAATAGAAAGTCGTCTTTCGGGCTTACTGTAGACTCGGAGCGATTTTATTTTGGCTATATAAATCCTTAGCCCAATATGGTTTGCGGTTTGTTTCACTGCTCATGGATATCTTTGCCTGCATGTCTAAGAGAGTGTGACTAAGGATACATATATCATCGTTGGCATAATCTAGATTCTTCTATCGGCCTTTCAGGGCCCCATATACCTCTCCTATGGTTTATTGCCTCCTGCATCACCACATCGAGAACGCAGTTTAAAAGAAAGGCTAATAACACATAGTCTTGACGAACCCAACTTTGAAAAGTAATCTTGTTACCCAACTGTTCTCCATATTATAAACGACAACTGAAACTGTTGTACATGGCTTGCAAATCAGCAAGTTCTTCTCAAAGTCTATAAATACCAGATATAGTGGTAATCTTCATTCTACTGATTGCTTAATGATTATATTAAGACTGTTAACACTGGATTTTACAAAGCGAAAGACAGCCTGCTCATTTCCCAGGAATGGCCGAATTGTTGTCGATATTCCCTTGTTAATGATATGTGCAAAGAAGATAATCAATAATTAAGGGAGTACTTTTGCATGAGTTAAACTGATTTTTTTTTAAACAAAGCGAATTTCTTTTCTCTTTATTTTGCAGTTTAAAAGCACTGGGCTTTAATAGATTTTAATGACCTTCCTTGATAAAGTTTTTTTTAATATTTTTCCAAAATTTCGAAAAACCGTTGTTTTATTATATCCAAAATTTCAAAGAAGCGATTAGTGTTTTGAAATATTTTTTTTTGGTATCTTTGTGTTAAGTTCTTATAACTTTGTAATATAGAAAATAGGTTACTACACACACTTTTTTTTAATTTTCTTTCTAATTATCCTTTATTAAGAAACCCATTTTTTAAGTCGGCTTAAAACCTTTTTCATTAAAAATTTCTCCACCACGTTAATTATAAAAAATCTTTGTTTTTATACTATTCTTTTTCAATTTCTTTAAAATCTTATAAAAAAAAAAATATTTTTAAATAAAAACCAAGATTCAATAAATGTTTATTTAATACATAATATCAAAAAAATGATAAAAATTAAAATATATATTTGTTTTTTTTTTATTTTTTTTTTTAGCTTAAGACACAATACAAGAAAAAAAAGAAATTTTAATAAAAAAAACCCAAGAAATAAAAGAAATTAAATAAAACAGAGCAAAGTTATAAAACTGTACAAGTTTTTTTTTCAGTAATTTTGTTTAAAAACGCGTTTGATTTATTTTTCGGCTGTCGGCTTTCCCCTTTACACATTGTTTGCACGTTTTTTTTTTTTATCTAACAATTAAAAAAAAATTATATTTTTTGACAAATGAACTGGTTCAAACTTTATTTCAACGTACAATTTTGAAATTGTAAATTATATTTAAAATAAATTACAAAAAATAATAAAAAAAATTCTTAAAATTTATTAATTTTTTTTTTTAATAAACTTAGAAAAAGTTTTTGAAAAAAAAAAAAAATGATTATTAATAATTGTTTTATGTAAAACTAAGCTTACCATTTTTTTTTTTGTATTTTTATAATTATTGATTTTTTTTATTATTTTTGCAGCTTAATTTTATTTATTTTTTTTTAATAATTATAAAATAATTTATAAAAAAAATCATCAAAAAATAAACAAGAAATTGTAATAAATTACATTAAAAAGAAAATACATAAATTAAAAAAAAAAAAGTTTACTATATGTTGTAGCTTATACGTTAAACAACAATTAAAAAAAAAGCGTCCTTTTGCTCGAAATATTATTAGAGAAATTAAAAAAAAAAATAATAGATAAAATAAACTCATTTTTGACCAATTTATTAAAAAAAATCTCAATAATTCATTTACATTTCATTAAAAAAACACAAAAAACAGTAAAACAGTAATCCGGTACGTTGCCTCGATTTACGTTGTTTTATTTTATTTTGTGACTTTTAAAATTGATATGCTTCGCTTTAGTTGATTTGAAATTATGATAAAAAAAAATCATCGAGGAATACTAGATTTTAAATAAAATTTTTATTTGAAGCATGAGCATGAAATAATTAATGGCACAAGCAAGGACAAAAAATAATATAACAAAAATGTCTAGACGATAATAGAATGCCATAATAATAAATCTATTAAAGACATATAAATTTAAGTTTTAAATTCGAATTACGTCGTTTTCAAAACCAATCACAACGTAAATTGTCGAGTGGGTTACTGTTTTTTTTTATTAAATTTTCTATTGGTGTAGTTAACCTAAAAAAATGTTTGCATATAAAATCATTAAATTTTATTTTAAAGATCATTATGACCTTTATTATTTCCTCCATTAAAAAAATTTTATTAAACAAAATCAATCAGTTTTTTTAAACTTGACAAAATTATAAAAAAAAACCTTCCAGACTCTTAGCTAATTACATTTTTTTTTAATTTCCTTTATTAAAATTACTTTGGTAAAGAAAATTAATAAAAAAAATCTTTTAAAAATAAGAAAAAAAAGGAACTTTAAGGGAAATTATATATAAAATAAAATATAAAATTAGTTAACAGAAGAAAAAAACTAAATTAAAAAAAAAAATATTTAAAAAACCGAAAAAAATAAAATAATAAACAAAAAAAAAAAAAAAAATTAAAGAAAAGTGGAAAAAAGGTTTTCATAATTTTCTTGAAAAAAAAAAAAAAAAAAAAAAAAAAAAAATAAAAATAAAACAATATTTACAGGCCTGTTATGAAAATCAATTTAACTCAAATTACATGTGCCTTTTAAATCACACGTGTGCTATTTTAGTGTTCCGTTTTTGTGTGTTTCGGTGTGATTTTCAATTGCCGAAATTGAACGGTATGACTTTCAGAAGAGCACAAAATCACACGTGTGATTTTAAAAGTAGTACTTGATTTGAAATCACGTGATTTTCAGAACAGACCCGTTAGAATTCTTTACAAATTATACTTTATTATTTTGTTGGCTTGATTTATACATACAAAATTCTTAATTCAAAACTATGTATTTCAAAAATATGCAGTAGAGAAAAATATCTAAAAACCAGAATTTTCTATTAAGATTATTTAAAGAATTTAGTTAGGATTTTTATATTTTTTTATATTTATTTATTAGACATATGTATGTTATAAATACAATAATTATTAAATAGATATTTACAATATACAATTATATTATAAATAAATTTACGGAGCAATAGACATTTAGCCCGGGAATTGAACCCATAGCCCCTAACACTGATAGAATATATCACTATCAACCTGAATTTAAATAATTCTTGGTCCTTTATTTAAAATATTTCAGCTTTAGTTTAAATAAGAAAAAGTTTTGACAATAAAAAACAATTCGGTAGCAGAAATATATATTGTAAAAGGCATTTAAGTTTTTATCTACTTGCTGCAGTTATGTCTTTTCCTTCCAAAAAAAAGCTAATTAAGATAAAAGAATATCAGAAACTTTTCCGTTTCAAAATTTCTGTGAGTTTTTACGAATAGAAATCCTAGTTATAAGGCTTAAATCAGTGGTGAAATAAACACACGTGTGTGTATATGCATGAAATATAATATTTACTATTGCATATGTTGAAAAACAGCAAAACGAAAAGAAGTACATTTATGTTTATGTAAATTTCGTTAAAAACAACTGAGAACAGAGAATTTTACGTTAAACCAGGGTGGAGGCAAGACACATTCTACGATATTGACGATTGTATGTGTAAAGGGGTCTAAGATTTGCTTTAAATAAATAACGAAAAAAGCAACAGGAGAGCAAAAACAAATTAAAATTCTGTAATTTAAGTTAGAAACAGATTGCAGAGAGAACAATTTTATAGAGTACGTCTGTCGAATTTTATTACCTAAGCACGCGGGTCGAGAAATTGAGAAAGTGGCCATGATGACATCTCGCAAACTAATGGAATAAGGGAAGAAATTGAGACTAGACTTGGGCCTAAAGCATTACTTTTGATTTAAGAGTCAAACATACTGTACAATAAAATAGTTTTTTTAATGATTGTTTGCCAATCCGCTTGCATGGTGTACATACTGTAAAACTTTCATTCATAACAATTCCATAAATTGTGAAGGAAAGTGAAAGAAAAGTCTAAAACACAATTGTCGTCTACCAGCTCATTATGGCATTATCTCACGCTGCTTTTAACACCAGGAGGTTACTGTATATTGCAATGCGAATGCAATTTTGATACAAAAGCTAAATGCGATAAGAGGCCAATTTGGTGCTCTATCGCTTTCGCAAACTTTTTTTTGAAAACGAAGCAATACTGGCAATAAAAATTAATTATTGCGCAGATTGACAGGAATGAAATAAAAAATGTTGAAAAAACAGCTAATGTGTTTTTATTTCGTAATTTTAATGAAATAAATAGTAATACTTTGCGAACAGATAAAAAAGATCCCAAAGACAAATGCGCAAACGCATTGGAATATCAATCACTCGATATTCTTACTTTTTAATTTGGATCGCAATAGCGAGTAGTCCAGCCCCCAGTTGGAAAGGAAGCGTCTACTAAATTCCCAAGTTTATGAAGTTACACCCAGGAGAAAATTTTTCCACATGACCGACCCACTGGATCAAACTCTGAACTTTGTATTTTAGAACTGAATGTATGTATCTAAGCAAGATTAGACATTTGATGTAAACATAAAAGAACTTACGAAAGTATAACGACTAAGGATTGTCAACTCAGCAACACATGTTCTGTAGGTCTCGCTTTTACAACAGAAACAACAACAAAACGAATAAGCAAATACAGGATAAGAACGAAACAGAATTGCCATTATACGCCTTAAATTAATGCACATATGTATATTTTCTTAACGCAGCATTAAAAATAAGTTCGAAACCTAACTAGTTTTTTCAAAATTCTAACCATTTATACATTCTCAAACTTTTTGATATGTCATAAGGACAAATTCACATCAAGACCCTGTTTCTTAAAACTATAAGCTACAAAGCTACAGGTAAAATACATAAAAAAGCAACAATTTTACAGTTTTTGTTTCAAATGTATTTTACTTGTAGATTTGTAGTTTTGAAAACAGGGCTCAGGTCTGCCTCGAGCCAAAATCGTGTTAGTGTTAGGTGTGCAGTGCTGATGTTAGTGTTTTAACGGTGTTGTTAAGCAATCTAACTTGAAAGCCCTTTTATAAAACAATTTCTTAACATCATTTAATGGCTGGACTTAGGTTATGGGAGGCCTAATATTGAAATAGAAGCTTTAAAAAAAATTATTGATTTATTTTTTTTCATTTCCTTACAAAATTATTAAAGATGGCAAGAACTTTTTGAGAATTTAATAAAAATTAAATAGACAAGACAATAAAGATTTGGTATTAAAAGAATGCGGTGCTACTGAGTGGGCTTTTCTTGGTCTCGAATAATAAGCGTTGACTCACACACCTTAAGTTTGACTCGTCAAGTCTTGAGTTTTTAGGAGAGGAGCAAAAAGAGTATGTAAAGCTGTAGAGACCTCCTTCTCTTTTCCTTTTGTTTTGTATTCGTAATATACTAAATAAGGTTAAGGTAAAGATAAAGAAAACTGGCGACACTAACTGATTGCATAAAAACACACACGCAGGTTTAAAGAGAATTAAAAAAAAAAGAAAACTGTTCAGCTAAACCTCTGACTTGTCTGAACCAACACTAACAGGTGTTCAAAAATATTCTTTAAATAGAAAACTATGAAAACTATATAAAAATTTCACACATACAATAATTGAATAAATGTCTGCCACTGTTTTAAAAAACCAATACAGTATGATATTATAGCAAATATGCTGAAAGATTTTCAAAACCAAAAACACAAAATCGTGTTTGTAGTTTGAAAACTTAAATAAACCATTTCCAATTCTTTTCACTTTAAGAAACTATTACGCTAATTTTAAAATACGCTTTTTTAAGACTTTTTCTCTTCTGCATACTTTATTTTTTTTTTTTCAAAAGAAATTTAATATACATACAATTGGTTTTGTATTATTTTTCTATTCAAAATCAATCATATTTAAGTTTGAGTGTTATTACAACAAAAAAGAAAACTTGTTGGCAAACAAAATTCAAAGGAAAGAAAAACATTAAGGTTAAAAAACATTAAATTTTTAAATAAAAAAAAAATATTTTAAAATATACAAAAGTTATCTAAAACCCATTATATTTTAATTACATAGGATTTTTATTTAAAACACTTTTTTTTCTTAATTTTAATTGTTGTTTAGCATTAGAGATAATAAAAAAACATTTTCAATCAATAAAATAAAACAAGTTATAAATATTAGTTTTTATAAGTATTTTTTAATTTTATAAAATATTTTTGTTCTTAAAATGCAACTTTATATTAAAACAAAATATATAATTATAAAAAATATTAAATTAAAAAAAAAAAAAAAAAAATTAAGAGATAACCTCAAAAAATTAAATAAAAAGCAAACAAATCATACATTACAAAGTACGTACGTCATTAAAAACATTTAAATATAAAATATGAAATAATTAAAAAAAAACTCTTACTCATATAAATATATTTATGGTGGATTTCTTAAAAACAAAAGAATTATAAGTAAAAAGGAAAATAATCTACAATGAAACCATAAGTTTAATATTAATACTAAATAAATAATAAATTTAAGTTATTATTAAAAATAATTAAAGTAAAAACAAAAACAGAAATCATACAAAAAATAAACGTGTTTTCAATTACAAAAAAAAAAGAACAAACAAAAATGCTGCCCTGTCTCTCTATTACACAAATGAAGTAAATTTTGGGGGGATCAAAAACTTCTGCCACAATTGCTTGCGTTTTTCTTGTTTCAGATTTAACCTTAAATTGTGACTTCATTTCAGGTATTTCTTTTTTTAAGTTGATTTAGTTAAAATTTTAAATCAATTTTTATTAACAATTTTATCTTTGCTTTCTTTCATAAAATTTTTTCCAGGAGACGCTGAGGGTCCACCGAAAAAGAAAAAAACCCGCGATTTAAATGGTAGCAATGTGAGTAGTAAAATATCGTTGAAATTTATTATATAGGATTTAAAATTATTTGAATATTAAAACACTGATTTATGTTAACAATACTAACAAAACTTAATATTCAAGAATGTTTTCTTGAGATGATATTTTTGTTATGCAACACTTAATAAAGGGTACGTTCGTAAATGCATCACTGCGCTGCATCAGAAAAGCAAACTTTTTTTAATGGCGTTAAAAGAATAATTATAATTTTTTTTATTGTGTGACTATTATTTTTGTGGAGTATTTCACAATTTTTTGGTCCACATTGACTTCACTGATAAATATATAACCATTTGAAATCACTGATGCAGCGCAGTGATGCATTTACGAACGCACCCAAATTCGTTTAAATGTAAGCGTAGATTAAGTAAGCTTAGGTTGGAGCTAACTGCCTGTTTTTAGAAAATTTAAATAAGTGAGTGAGTGAGAAATTATATTGAAAACAATTTAATTTCCTAAAAACAGGTAGTAAGTCAGTCTTACATATATATTTGACCGATTTACTATGATATCCAACATATTGATTATTTAAACAGTTAGACTTGTGAATAAACCAACAATCCTTACTCGTTAAAATAATCTTAGCAAAACAAGGCTTAACAAAACTCTTTCTATACTACTTCTTAAGTCTTTAACATCTGACTTGGTTACATTTATATTTATCGCTTTGTGATAGCAAAAAAGGACCTATTGACTAAGGCCCTAATTATTTTGCACTACTAGATTCAGCGTACTCGAATTAGATTTACCCGCCGTATGTCACTCTTGTCTGCAAAAAAAAGTGCCAAATTCGAGTACAATGTTTATTAATGAAGGGTATTCCATCCTTGTTTGAGTCGCATTCCAATTGTAATTGAGGATTTGAAGAAAATTAACAAAAATTAAAAAACTTTCTTAATCGGAAAATTTGAAAAAAAAACTTTTTAATAAACGTATGTTGTCATTTGTAAAGTATTTTTGAGATTGTATTCCTCTTCCTTATTTGTTAAAACTGTTTGTAAATCCCACTCATGAAAACACATTAAAATGTCGCATAATATCATCTATAAAAAAAATTTTATAGGTAAATAGTTTAATAACAACGCCTACAAGTGTAACTGGTTGTGGTATGGCAACAACTGCAGCCGCGACAGCAACAACAACGGCAGCAGCATCTACAGTAAATACTGTACCATCACTAAATATAAATGCAGCTGCGGCAGCAGCAGCAGCAATTACTATACCACCGACATTAACCTCACAGCAGCAGCAACAACAACATGTAGCAGGTGTAAATAGTCAGCCATCAAGTGATTTATTGGGAACTCTGAGTGGCAACAATACAAATACCAATACCAGTAATATAACTAATGAACCTCTTTCGGCAACAACAAGATCATCACAATCAAGAAGCCAATCAAGATCATTGCAACAAGTAACTGAAATGTGTAAGTTGTTAATCACCGAAAAAATTTCTTTTCATACTTTTGTTAGACATTCTCTTGACTTTTGTCTGATTTCATTTCAAAAAAGTGACTAATATTTTTTTTTTTTTTTTTGTTTAATTTTCATTATAATATTATTTACAAAATTTCCTCCAAACTCATCCCTTCAAAACCCTCAAATGAACTGTGTAAATTGTTTTGTCACATAAATGTAGTGAGAGTTGTAACACCCACGTCTGCAGCTAATAATAGCAATACTTTAGATGCAGCAGCAGCTTTAAATAACAATAACATCAGCAACAATAATAATTCAAATAAAACACCTTCAGCAACGCCTACTTCAGTAGCAATACCAACCGTTCCAATATCAGCAACAGCCAGTGGCACTTCGCTAACACCGTTTGGTAGCAGTGCAGCAAGTTCTGTGATTGGAAGCGGTAGTGGTGTTGTTGGTGGAGCTAGTATTGGTGACAGCACTAATGGACCAAGTGACTTGACAATGCCACCAAATTCTGCTGTCGGTGTGAATGCAACCGCTGCTGCTACAGCTCTAACCACTGCCTTGAGTAGTGGAGGATCGGCAGGTATTGTAGGTGGTGTTGCTGCCTCGAACGTGGCAAGTACGGCTGGTGGAGCCAGTGCTACAACAACAAGCACGAGCAGCAGCAGCAGTCAGAGCACAAATGTTAGTAGTGGTGGTGGTGGCATACGCATTGCTAGTAATTTACATAAACTACCTGTCGATGTAGCTGATACGCCTGCCAGTATTGGTGGTGCAGCAGCCACATCACAGGTAACGACCACAGCCTCCTTGGCTGCCGGACTTAAACAAATTCCACAATTTGATGACCCTGTTGAACAGTCGCTTGCTTCATTGGAACAGCCGTCTCTATTGGCTCCGCCACCAACCAGTAAAAGCGCTGCTGATAGTTTCCTAATAGCTGCTGCTGGTATTAATGCTGCTCATTTAATTCAACATCAATCCACGCAACAGCAACAACAACAGGTCTTTGAGAGCAGCCAACAATCACAATCTAATCATCCTCATGGCGGTGCCAATAATCCTCACAATTTGGAATTTATGAATGATTTGTTGTCGAAGGGTGCTGCGGAAAATGTTCCCGGGATGAATGGCAATCACTTCCCCCTAATGCAGTTGGGTTTAATGGAGGGCCTCAACTCAATGATGCAGCAGCAATTCCAACAGGCTGTGCAACATCAGCATGCGCACAATAACGGCTACAATATGGCAGATGTAGCTGCTTCCAATGCTTTGGATAGTTTGGGCTTAGGTTTAGGTTTGCCTCACGGCGGCGGAGCAGGAGGATCTTCGATATTCGATCAGTTGCCCGGTCGTAATGATAATCATTTGCTGGCCATGATGATGAGTAGCGGAGCAGCTGGTTTACCTGGAAATTTATCACTTGGTCCCACAGCTGGCGGTCCTCCTTCGGGAGTAGGCTCTAAAAAAGATAATAGTTCGAATAGTGGCTTTGGTCATTTGGAACAAGCTCAGCAATCCAGCAATAAATTGCTCATCAAACCCATAGAATCCATGATGCCTAGTCCGCCCGACAAAAGACCGCAACAGTCACAACAACAGATGTCTGGAGTGGGGGTGCCAATGCCTCAGCAGTCGCCCTCCGATTTAAAAATACCCTCAGCTGGCGTAGGTCCTAGTGGCGGGGGCGGCAATCAAGCCAATTTTGCACAAGCATTCAAGACCCACGATCAAAATGTGAAAAATCCCAGTTCGTGGTCCATACTCGCATCGGCGGGTTCCCCACAAAATACACCTACTTCGAACAAAACCAAACCTGCCATGGACTCATTCCAGCAATTCCGTAACAAAGCCAAAGAAAAGGCCGATCGCCAAAAGCAGCTGGAGGCCGCCGAAAAAGAAAAGGAACAAAAACGTCAGAAAGAAGCAGCTGAAAAGGAACAACAACGCAAACATCATCACTCGAAATCATCACACATGGTTGTTGGCGGTAGTTCAAACTCGAGTAGTAGCGGTGGCAATGGCAACGGCAGTACCGGTGGTAATAGTTTGGCTTCAGCCCTCAGTGCTTCGCATCATCAGTCAGTAGCAGCTGTGGCGGCGGGTGTACAACCACCGCATGCTCATGGTGGTAGTAGTAGTACTGCTCATTTGGCAGCATCCATAATGGATGTTATGGAAAGTGGGAGGTGAGTTTGAATTAAAAGAACTAGTTTGTGTTATTGTTTTTTTCTTCTTATTTTCTGTAGAAAAAGTGTGCATGATATGCAACCCTCCTTATCGCGAGTGGTTGATGATATAAAAGCTTCACCACAAGGCAGTGGTTCACCAGCTGGCGCTGCACAACAGTCACCCCAAGATCGAGCTGCTGCTAAACGCGCTGAATTAAGACGCATGGAACAAGAACGTAGAAGACGAGAAGCGGTAAGTTAAGGCTTTTATACTTAATTAAGAGAAAATGTTTGAAAAGACCCAAGTTTAGGTGATTTATTAAAATTATATGTTAACGGAGTACTCAATAAATTAAAGTAATGCAGTAAAATACTACTAGGAACTAGTGCTGGGATACTATCGATATTTATCGGTAGTTCAGATTTCACTATCGATATTACTATCGACTGAATGTATGTGCTTGAATAGGATTTTTTTTTGTAAAAACACAAGCATGTCCACCTTATTTGGTTTAAGGTTTATTCAGTTTTTAATATTTCACCTGCAATTGAAAAGCACATTTCTGAAAGAGCTGAAGTAGCAGGGGCTATAAGATATTCAGTTTTATTCCCCTTGTCGTTGTCGTAATCGATCAAGTCGTTTTTTGTAAGAGATTAAAGTAACACACAACCAGTGTTCTTTATTCTCTTACAAAAAACGACGATCGACAACGACAACCGGAATAAGGCTGATTTTATTGTAACTTGAAATAATGTTCGAAATTGGTTTTGATTCTCCACCCAAAAGGTAATCGGTCTAGAGGACTTTTCCTTTAACGTTGGTTCAATGTATTGCCTTATACCCGCGATTACATTTGATTTCCAAAAACATTTGCCATTTCAGTCCCTATGTAAATATATACAAATGTTGAAAAAGGGCCTCTAATTAGCAGTACAAAGAAGCACAGCTGAGCTATCGAACCACCTGAGATTAAAGCTGCTGTTACATGTTTTCGTAGCTGTATTTCAAATAATAATATCGATATCTATATTTTTCCTGTTCCTTGGAACCTGCAACATACGAAAGTTTAAAAATTTTCATACACTTTGTGGCAGTTTCTTACTCCCCTTTTACAATGTGGCAAGTGAAAGACCGACAGACGAAGTTTGTTGGTAAGAGGGCGACGCTGTATGCGTGACACTTTACTTTTTTCCTCTCTCATCTACAAACTTCGTCTATCTGCCTTTTACTTGCCACATTGTAAAAGGGGAGTAACTGCCACAAAGTGTATGAAAATTTTTAAACTATTACGTATGTATTAGCGAATGGTAAATGGATTCCAAAATCGATTTTCGATTTTTTGATCGACTTTTTTTATTTCGATTTTTGAAATCGATTAATCGCACCTAAAAATCGATTTCAAAATCGTTGAAGATTTATTTGCAAGCTTATACCTTATATCACAAAGGGGGAAACCACTGTATTTTTTTTTTTGACAAAATACTAGAGTAATTTAATTAAAATTTGTACAGCAGGTATTTATGACCGCTGTTTATCATTTTCCTGCAAAAAGTGAACATGTGCATGTTTTGAGTTGACTCCCTTCAGAGGAATCAGTACGGTATGTATGTACATTTTACATATTAAAATTGTGTCCTTGATCAGTGTTGCCAGAAATAGGGGAAAATCCCTACATGTAGGTATTTTTGGTACTAAAATAGAAGCGTAAGGAAAATCGGACAGATTTTCATAATCTTCAAAATGTAGGGATTTTTATAAAATAAATGCTAAAAAAAAACATTGTTTTAACGATATTTTATTGTCCAAAACTGTTGAAAAAAATGTTTTCCCCTAAAATAGCTTTAAAATATATATCCAGATCTGTTTGTGGTTTAAAAAGTTGGCGACACAAATATGTATGTATATGTTTTCTTAGTTATTATTTAATAGGTGTGATCCTGTACTTTTTTGGTAAAGTTCGGTAAAATGAGAGTAAACAAAAATTTCTCTCACTAATAGACAAAAATGTACTAGACTACGGGAACAATAAAAACCAAATTTCTGATCCAAAATAAAATAAAATTTAAAAAATACATAAAATTAAAATTCAAGCTTTACTTACATTTTTCAACATTTTCTATAGTTTATTTTATAAATATTTCTTATATTAATTACTTTGGTTAACTTGCTTGCAGTTTTTTATTTATTTTTGACACAGCTGATTGTTTAACAATTTTATCGGTTTGCCCAAAGAAAAAGTTCGGGCTACTTCGGGCAAGAAGAAGAATATTATTCTCTTAAAAGCTCTCCTACGGGTTCACACCTATTGTTGAAAGACTTAATTGAATTTAATTAAAAGTACATACATACATATGTATTTTTTTTAGTTATGTACTTATTTTATGTCAAAACTTTAATATGTATACATATTTGAATAAAATTAATTTTTTATAACTAATGTTTTTTCTTCTATTTTAATGATAATAACGCGTAGGGATTTTTGTAGGGAAAATTTTTTCAACGTGTAGGAAAAAATCGGAATTTATTTAGCATGTGTAGGTATTTTTTCGAAAAATTTACTGGCAACACTGTTCTTGATTAAAATTACAAAAAAAAATCTGAATTTTAGCAATATTTTTTATAATAAACGTTTCTAAATTTTGCAAATGATTCAATGCTGGATAGTATTTCAGAGGATTATGACAAAAGTTTTTGTTTTTGGTGGCGACTGTTTCTTTGCTAAGTTACTGTTAAGTTAGCTTTAGAAAACAAACGTTAGCATGCCATTGATGTGGAAAAGATGCTGAAATACTACCTTGAAATCTGGCAAATAACTACATTTAAATGTCGCTCACACACTGTTCTGTTAAAATATTAGCGTTATTTCACAGAAATGTAATGGTTTAATTCACCTGTTCTGTTTCTATAACATATTTTATGTTGATTTTCACAAAGCTCACCTTCAGTGTTTGGTTCGGTACGATACGTTTAAGACTTTTTTTTGTTTACTTTCCCTTGATGACTTTAATTTCTGAAGAAGAAGAGGTCCTATATTAAAGTTGCAAGTATAACAAGGGTTCTAATAAGTAAATACGTAGAAATATAGGGTGTTTTTTTCAGTGGTATAGAACTTTGAATTGAAATAAAACACAAGAAAATCGTTTTAATGACCATCAATTTGGCTTTATTGGAAGGATAATTTTATGCCATTAATGTTTAAATATGATTTCAGGCATGTGGCCGCCGCGGCTGGCTCGAATAAAGCCAATTCTACAGGTCCAATTTTCAACCACTTTTTCGAGCATATGGGGCCGTATGTCGGCAATAACGCCACGAATGTTGGCTTCCTTTCATTATAAAATCGCATATGAAAATTCGATTGAGAAAAATCGATTTTTTTTCAACACAAAATCGATTTTTGATTGGAATTGAAATCGATTTACCATTCCCTAGTATGTATATATTCAAGTTCATAAATTCTGGAATAGAGTATGAACTCTGATCATTCGAAATAAATGTAGATGGTGAGTAAGTTAACGCAAAAATCTCAGCAAACAAATTACTTAACAAGTTATCATCTGAAGATTCTATGCCACAAAACTTCATAATGGTAGGAAAATCCGCTGCTCGTCGTTTAAGCCTAGTACTCTGTTCAAATTTGTGAAAAATGTTGAGCAACATTAATTATTTGACACGAAAATTTTGACACGTATCAATGTATCCTATCTTGCGAGTTTGCACAATTTGACGTTTTTATTCCTTCTAAGTATGCGACATTGTTTTGCGCATGTAAACAAACCCCACATATATTTTACTAAAAATTGTTTTTTTTTAATAAACAATTTAATAAAAAAAAGTAAATATGGATTAAAAACTGTTACCGGTTGTGTTATTTTAATTTTTTATTTCTTATTTAATAACCAGTTCATTCTTTTTTGCTTTTGCTTAAAATTCCACGTGAAATACATAAATGCAGCTTACATTATTTCGCATTTGTAAAAAAATGTTGCCAGTAACATTTCGGAAATTTTTCACAAAAAGAACAGAGTACAACTCTATCAACATTATTTCATAGATATTCCGAACAAGTTTTTGTCATATGCGTTTTGACAGCATTTCACGTGAAATGTTGAACTGAGTACCAGGCTTTAGATTTAACAATTCCTCATATTAGATCAATCCATAAAATTTTTTTTATTTATTCGACGCAGGTTGTACTCTATGAACATTTGTTTGCCTTTTCACATAAGGTGTAGAGTTGTTTAGGCGCTTATGATGCCGCTTGTCTAATATGGCTAAGAGGTCATACGAATTTACAGAAACTTGGATGGGTGCTTAATTCTATTCTGAGATACGTATACGGTGTTCGTAGGCGGAAACCCATATAAGAATTTGTGGTTCAGTTTCAGGGTTTCTTATTTATTCGTATACTCGTGAGTATAGAGCAAACAATTCTGCTGCAGAGATGTCGAAACACGTACACTATAAAAATATTCGTGTTAATGCCGTTAATATCCCCAAAGAAAGAAGTCTAACGGTATCAAATCACATATCGTGATGGCCAATTAACATCGCCACGAAGTGAAATAATACTACCATTAAATTTCTTGCGCAAAAGAGTCATTATTTCGTTGGATGTGTGGCAAGTGGCAACATCCACATATCGTCCAGGTCCATATCCTCAATTTGCCACAATAAGTCCGCTATCATCTCGAGATAGCGATAACCATTCACGGTAACTGCTTGGCCGACCTCATTTTCGAAAAAGAGGATGACACTGCCAGCTTATTAACCACACCAAAAAGTCACTCTTTGTGTATGCATCGTCTTTTCAACTATCACTCGTCGATTCTCATTTGCCCAAATGCGGCAATTCTGCTTGTTAACAAATCCAAACAAAGTGTAGGAAATGCACTTTGATTTGAACCCACATTTTATAAAAAGGCTTCAACAATCTTAACGCGCTGCTTAATTGTGTACTTCTCCATGGTTGAATTTGTCAAACACTGACTGTGACTGTGTTTTTATTTTATTTTTTTAATGTTGTATATATGTTTATAAAGTTTATTTTTTTTTTTAATTTTTCGTTTGTTTTTTACTTACAGAGAGCTGGACAAATTGATATGAATATGCAAAGTGATTTAATGGCAGCCTTTGAAGAATCACTTTAATATATGGCTAAATAACTTTCATGTGAAAAAACTGTTAAAGTATCTCTTGTCATTTTAAACAAAAATAACTATATACATATATAAAACAAATATATTACTATAAAACTTAAACTTAATTTTTAAAACAGAAAATAAATACTAATAAACAACAACATCTTATTGTAATAAGTTTATAAATATTAGACGAAAAGAAAAAAACTTAACGTAACATTTTAAGGAAAATTTACACAAAGTAAACAACTATTTATAAATAAAATAATTAAATTTAAAACAAAAAACATTATTATTTAAGAAATTAAAAAACGCAACAGCGTAACAGTGAAAAAACAATCAACAGAATTTAAATTTAAATAAAACAAAGGAAATAACCTAAACAAGAGGTCAACGAAAAATAATTTAAACCGAAATTAATTGTTACAATTACAGTTTCCAAAATCACAGGAGTTAAGAAAGATTTATTAGTTAAATACATTAAAACACATGAAATAAAAAAAATTTCTTTAATTTTAAAATTTTCCCCAGACTTTTTTAGAACTTTTGTTTTTTCTTTTTTATTAATTTAAATTAAATTAATTATTAATAATCGTTATTTAATTGTTAAATCACCTTTAAAATGAACAATATTTAAAAGAAAAACACACAAACACACACACACATATTATTGTAATATTAAAATGGCATAATTTCCTTTTTTATTAAAAGAAAATTTTCTTAGTACTTTTTTTTTTTTAAATAAGTTTAATAATAATTTTCTTGTAATACACTTTATTTTTAAATAAATATTGTTTTTAAAAAAACAACCAAAACACAACCACAACATCGTTTTAGAAGGTTAGAAGAAAAATAACAACAATAAAAAGTTATGTATTAGTAGTAAGCTACTTTACTTTTATTGTGACATTATTATAAATTTATAATAATTAACAAAACCCACAACAAAACAAAAAGCTCTTGTAATTATTATTATTAATATTAAAATAAAATGATAAAAACCCCATAAATATAAAAATATATAAAATATCTATCTACTTCTTACTATATATTATATACTTATATAACTAAATGATATAAATATAAACATAAATATATTTAAATAAAAAAAAAAACATACATATAAATATTATTATCTATTAAATTAAAACTATTAAACACAATTTACTCATGAAGTAAATAAGAAAGTTTTTTCTTTATTTTTTTAATGATTTTATTTATATCATTATTATTATTATTAATTAATATTTTAACTATTATTATTATTACTTTTAGCATCAGTAAACAAATTTCATTTATATATAAATCAATATGTTAAAAGTTTCTTATCTGAAAAGAAAAACCCACAACCAACCACAAAAAAAAAAAAAAAAAAAAAAAAAAAAAAAAAAAATGTATAAACAAATTAAATGTTTTTCTTTTTTTTTAACTATGAAACTATAAAATAGATACCACAATAATTAAAACCTAATATTAAAAAGAAAAACAAAAAAAAAATTTAATTAAAAACACCAATAAACTAAATAAAATCATGAAAAATTAAAAAAAAAACACTAAAGATTTAATAAATATTTTAGAGAAAAACTGTCAGAGTTTAAAACACGCAAAAAAAAAAGAAGAAAATAAACAAAAAAAAAAAAAAAAACACTAAATCTTGAAAGTTTTTTTCTCTTTATAACAAAAAATAAATATACAAAAGAGAGTAAGAAAAGAAAAACCTTCCCCATAGTTGAATGAAAAACAATGTAATAAAAAAAAGAAGAAAAATAAAAGAAATCAAATAAATAAAAATAAACTAAAACCTATTCTATCTATAACCATCCATTATTAGAGTAAAAAGAAACTGAAACATACAACAAGAACCACAAAAAAATATATAAAATTTGAATTAAATTAAAAACAAAAACGTTTTTTTCTCATTTTAATCTTTTTTTTTCAAGGATTTTCAAATCAAAAAAAGCCTTATTACAAGAGCCTTATAACGAGAGTCGTTTCAAATTTTTGAGGATATCATTAAATTTGATGACAACGACAATGTAAAACACCTAGAAAGTTGTCGTATTTATGTCGTTTGCGTCAATCATACAGGGGTGTGTTCTTAAAAACACTTGTGGCAAAGTGATTCAGTTCTACGCACAAAAAATAATGAAATCACGCGATTTTAAACCGATGAGCTTAATGAATGACTATTTGAAATCGCTTGCAGTTTTTTCTATGTTATTGGGTAAGAATTATTCGGGCATGTTCTAGAAATCGAATTGATGTGAAATTGAAATGGAACGAGATTTTAAGTTCAATTATTTACAAAATGTGCTTATTTTTTCGTTGTTTTAAGCGTTGTTCTTGATGTTTCAAAAATGAAGTATATAAAATGGAATATTTTTTGCTAGATTTTGAATCTACTTCATTTCGATTTCTAGAACATGCCCTATTATATTATTTTGTATTTAGTAAAATGTGTTCTCTATTTATTTTTGTAATGGAAACCAATATTGGTTTTGCTAATTGTCGGTTTTGAAAACCAATATTGATTTCATTTGGTGTCACGAAACCAAGTTGGTTTTGTTAATTTCGAATGTAAATAAAACAAATATCGAAACAGCTGTTGTTTACATTTTTAGTATTTTTTCTTTTACTTTTTTGCAGAAAATTTACAAAATATAATTTTTTTTTTTTCATTAAAATATATTAGAGGGATTGTTGGATTACAACGTTAGTTTTTTGCACTTTTTAAATTTTATGTAGTAAAATGGTTTCCAAAATTCGGCCACCACCACGTCTTTCAAAATCTTCACAAATCCGCAGGCAATCGACCTGTTCTTTTGCATTTTGTTGAGCAATATATCAGTTTGTGCCTTATTAAGGGATCTTGCCCTTAATATTCGAGTTATAAGAAGAACTACCTACATACATATTCTGTTCCCTAGGAAAAAGAAAGTGAGAAAATCAAAGGGAAAAGTGAACAAATTACGAGGGGAAAAAAACTATTTACGATAAGGGGAATTTTTTTCCCAAGAAAATTTTTTCACGTTATTCTCATTTGAATTACATCAAAAAATGTTTTTCATGGGAGTTTTGAATGATCGCAAATATGTATATGAAAAAGGAAAAAATTACAAAGGAAAAATTATTCACGATAGGGGTTTTTATCTTTTCTTACGTTCCCCACTACAATTAGTTGGAATTCTCCCAACATTAATCGTAGTTGTATGTATGTAGGTTAAAAAAAAAGACAAAATAAAAACAAATTGCTAAATTGTTTTCGCAAGAAAATCAAAATAAAGCAAGTTGCCAGTTTAGTTTTTAAGCCGTGCACTTTAGGGGCTACTCCTAGGCAGCTATGGGATTTTTTCAATATACATACATATATGTATTTCTAGTCTGTATTGAAAATTTTGTATGAGAGCCCCCTTAAGGAATGGAGATAGTCGTTAGGTATGTTAAGAATAAATGATTGAGATGAAAAATAAAGGGCTGGGTATACATTTGACCCATCTAGGGGCATCCTAGGCACTGCAGGGGCCAAATTTAAGACAAAGAGTGTCAAATTCTAGCACAGTGTAATTAATACAACTGCAAGTGGTGAGTTGTAATTTTTTTAAGTTTTTGTTAACCGAAATAAAGCGGCGTTGCAAATCATAATACAAAAATGCAAAATTTTTCAACTGAACTAGAGTTGAGTTGTGAACCGTAATAGGGGCAGTATTCTATGAAATATATGTACAGCCTAAAGCTATGCTATTGATTTTAAATCAATAATGTAATACCGTTTATGTTTTATTTTATAACTTTTGGCGCCATCATATGTCAAATGAATAATGTAAATGACAAAACTATTTGATAGTAAAGAATTGTAGTGTGTTCTTCACATATAGATGGCGCACAGTGGGTTGAAACATATGTAAACTCAAGAATTATAGAAATAAAGATTACGACATCAGGCAGATATAAAATTTTTTTACTGCGCATGTTGGAACTGTGACGACACACAACCTTCGTTCTCATTGGCTAATAATTTTTAGCTTTCAGACTTTTATGTTTATGTGTAAATATGGCAGTGGGACAATTTATTGTTTTTCTATTTAAATTATTTAAAAACTGAAAATTTTTTATTAGAAGTTACTTTTTTCTTCATAATTTTATTTTTAACTTACGTAAATATATATTATCTCTACATTATCTATAGTTAAGGATATAGACATTTAATTAAAAGTACGCAACACGTTAGTTTTTCGCACAATTTCTCCCTTTGTTTTTTGCGGTTAATTTGTTAGCATTTGCTCACTGCACACTTTATGTTTGTACTCTTTTTTGCTCTCTTCTATTTTTATTTTACTTTATTACGCTACTTTTAACACACGTTTTAACACTTAAAAATTTTATTTATTGTAATAATATTTTCAATATAAAATATAAGGCAAAATTCTTTGTTTTTGACAATTGATATAGGTAATATTTTTTATTTGAACTCTTTGAGTAAATTAATTGCAGGGTTGCCAACAATCACGTAATACATAAACTTTTTGTAAGAAACTACAATTTTCACACATAAAAGAGACTTGGTAATCTTTACAAGGGAACTACTACGTCATCAAACGGTAAAACATGAGCAAGGCGTAATCTTTATTTCTATCATTCTTGGGTAAACTAAGGATTAGTTCAGGAAAGCCCAATATTTTCGATATTGGTTTTTGAAAAACAAAAAATTTATAGCAAATATTTTTTATTTAATGTCCATGCATTAGGGTGATTTTATTAATTAAGTCTAACCAGTCATTACCTAGGATCAAATATAAATCAAAAATCAATTCCAAAAATATTTCTTCAATTTTTTTTTAGTTTTAGTTTTTTGTACATTGCGTCGCCATTTGTAGTCCGATCATAACATATCCAGCTATGGTCTGGAAATCGAATTCGAGCGAAATTAAAATCAAAACGATCCCGTTTTAAAGGTTAGTAAAAATATTCCGTTTTATGTACATCATATTTTAAGTACCACTTATATTTATTAGAATTACTCTAACAACCATGACAAACTACGGTAATTTTTAAAAAAACATTGAACTGAAAATTTCCTTCAATTTTATTCCATTTCGATTTCCAGAACGGTGAATTGCATATCGTTATTCATGGCTTGTCTATGGCTTAATTTTTGCCTTTGGTGACTTTTTAAACCGACAACTTCTGGCGGTCATTTATGACATCTCGGATCCTTACCCCCCAATGTAAAATTTTTTTTGCACGTTGTATGAGCGCTTTTTTAAAACATTGTAAGTCTAGCTTTAAGTATACTCACTTTTATAACACACTAGTTTTCTATTTCACATACATGTTACAGTTTGAAAAAATTGCAAAACAAAACAAGTAAGAAAGTACAGTCGGTCAAGCCCGACTATATGATACCCTACACCACAGTATTTTAAAAAACATTTACGAGAGTGCACCCTATTCGGGACCCATGGAGAATCATGCTTAGGTATCCATATAAATATGGATCTATCTATACTTTGGATTTCACTAAAATCGGTTTGAAAGTTTGTGAGAGGCAGAAATTGCCCCCTACCTCCTCTTGTGGTCCTATTTTTTAAAAGCTGCATAGCCTATGTAGCCATATAAATATGGATCTATCTATGTTTTAAATTTCATTAAAATCGGTTTGAAAGTTTGTGAGAGGCAGAAATTGCCCACTACCTCCTCTTGTGGTCCTATTTTTTAAAAGCTGCATAGCTTATGTGGCCATATAAATATGGATCTATCTATGTTTTAAATTTCATTAAAATCGGTTTAAAAGTTTAGGAGAGGCAGAAATTGCCCCTATCTTCCCTCGTGGCCCTACGACACGGCCCATCTTCAATAGGCTTGGCCCTTGTGCCAATAAGATTCTATCAGCAAATTAAATTATCTGAAAAATTGCGACCTGTACTTTGCGCACAAGGTTACATGGACAGCCAGCCAGCCAGCCATACAGCCGGACGGACATCGTTAGATCGACTCATAAAGTGATTCTGAGTCGATCGGTATACTTAAAGGTAGGTCCATGACAAATATGTGTTACTCACATCAGCACAAATGCATAATACCCTCTCAACTATTGTGGTGTGGGTATACACATTTTACCAGTAATTCAATGAAGTTTCAGAACTGTATTTTTGTTTTTCTAACCACGCACCCAAAATACAGCACTTTATTTTTCGCCGTTTTTGACATATCGCTTCTTTATTGCAACATAGTACTATCCCAATAAATCAAAAATTTGAAGTTACTTAAGCAAAACTGCTCTATCACACCTTCTTTATATGTAAAACAAAAATCAGTGTTTTATCTTAAACTGAACCGCAGTTATAGCAAAATATATTTTATTGAATCTGTATAAAACGGTACATTTTGAAAACTTTTATCGCATTTTGCCAAGTTTGATCTTTTTTGAGATATGACTATGTTGTAATAAAGGAGCGATGTGTTTTAAGCAACAAGTTCTCTCACAATAATTGAAATTGGTAGAAAAACGCTGTAAATCCGCAAGATATTTTTGGATAAATAAGCTGAAATCTCATATTAAAATGGCAATCGATACAATTGTGCCGATATCGCCCTGAAATTTTTGAAATTCAATGCGTACTTTATTTATTATTACTAAAATACTCCATTTATGAAGCACTATTAAAAAAATTTTAAAAATATTTCCAAACGTTTATCAAAACAAAAATTACACTGTACAACAAATTTAAACTTTTTTATTTTTACTAAGTTGAGGTCGCTGATTTGAAATCTAATCTCCATTTTTCTATATCAACTATACTTTTCGAGATATACCGTTATGTCCAAAATTAAGGCATTTTCACTACATAAATTGGAATAACTTGAAAACGGTTGACCATATTCAGTTAAAAAAAATCCGAAACTCAGCCCAGGAGTTTTCCTCGGGAGTTTTCTCTCTTTTCCCATTTTTACAATTGAATTTACATAGGAAAAATGGGAGAAGGAAAAAAACTCCCGGGGAATTTTTATTCATAATTGGGCTGATTATCTTTAAGACGTGCTTATATTGTTTGAGGTTGTGAGGTTTGTTTCATTGTAATCGGTACACAACTTTTAATTTTATTCACAACTTGCTGAGAAAATCGAATAACGAATTCCATACAAAAATAACATTTTAAACATGTGTATGTCATGAATGTATTTTCCTTTTTGTATCGTGATGTAGAATATGGTTTTCTTTTTACGCAATACCAAATATAACTGTAAACGATGAGCCTTAATCTTTTGAATTAATCATCAGTTAATTTTAACCCTCTGTGTGGCGCCACACATAGACTGAAAGAATTTTCTTCACAGATCCAATGGATTTTGACATTAAACAAATGAAAAATGAAATTAAAATTCAACCTATGTAACGTTTCATTGGATTAATGAAGAATGTTACATTAGCCTCCCGTTAATGAAATGTTTTATAAAATCGATAAAAATTTTAATTTGTTTAATGACATAAATTCATTAAATTACTGATTAAATTTGGTAATTTTTATGACCATAATTATATATACTTATGTTTATTTATTTCAGCTATTTCAATGTGCGTTTTGAGTTGTTGTGAATTTTATTTTTTTTAATTTTAATTCGTTTATTTATTTCTGTTACTTCATGTTATGTTCTACTTGTTTAAGCTTACCTTTTAGTTTATTGTATTTAATTCATTTTCCAGCCCGGGACGACCTTCATATTGCTTCTTTCCATTTTGCTGGCTTGTACTTCTACGTAAATTTTGTGTTTTTAAATTAACAATTAAAGAAAAAAAATTTGAGAATGGTTTGTTCTTGTTTTTTCTTTCTCGTTGTATGTTTTTGAACCTATTACTTACATTTAGCTAAATTCGGTGTTTCGTTATCGTTATGCATTTTTTCATTGATGCTATGAAACATTGAAATTACAATTTTTTTTATAAATGTTCATGTCTATCGATTAAAATGGAATTAAAAATTCGTTTTTATAGCAGTTATAGGAAGAAAATAGATTCTAGTTATAAGTATTTTGAAGTTAGAGTACTTTATCTTGTTTTCATGGAAAATATGAAGTTACACTTTTTTTCATTAACTGAAAAATATTTGAATACATTAATTAATAATTCATTTAAATCTTAAAAAACCTATTGAAATAATGTATAACAATTAGTTGAATTTTTCTTTTGAAAGAGATATTAAGTTGTCATTAATTTAATGAAAAATTTTACCAAATTATGCAACTCAATTTCGTAGTGGTAATGAAATTGCTTCATTATTTCTGAAAAATTTCATGCCCGTAATGAAATTTTTCATTGGATTGATTGATTCCTTAGATTTATGAAGCATAATTTACTCAATCAGCCCGAAGATGAAGATAAAAAAAGACCATTTAATAAAGTTAAATTTGAAATTTTTAAACCAATTTTGATAAAAAAAAAACAATAAACACCAAATTTTAATTTAATTTTTTTAAATTTTTTTTTGTAATTTTATTATTATAATTTTGAAAATTTCTAAAATAAATATTTATTTTAAAAATATATTTAAAACTTAAAACTAATTTTATACCAACAACAGTATTCTAATATAAAATGTTTTAGTCAGTCCACCGATCTACAGCTAAAGAATTTATCTAAATATATATACACATAAAAAACTTATATAGTCTAATCTAGTCTATATACTTTTAGGTCACAGATAAGCTTTAACAGCGTTCAACGCAAAGGAGAGATGGGAAAGTGATTTCGAAAAAGATTTAAGACATTTTCGAGGTTAAGGCAGCTAGTTGAGCCTTAAGAGCATCAATCTGACACAAGAGTTCGATATTTTGTCTTTCCAAGTAGGCAGCACGAATTGCAATCTCATCTTCCTTGATGCGGCGACGATCACGGGACTTCTTGGCGGCAGCATTATTTTTACGACGGCGTTCATAGTAGGCAGCATCTTTTACTACTGCTCCCGAAGTGGAATAATTGATATTGTTTGAATTATTTTCCTGAGATTTAGAGTTGTTATTGGTTTGGTTGTCGTTGCCTGAATTAGAATCACAATCACTAGATTCATCATGATGGCGATCATCGTTTTCGCTGGTATTGCTGGAGGAACCCTCGTGAATACTGCCACTGGCTGAGTTGGTGCGGCGCATTTTGGGATTGGTTACAGTGCGTGAGCCTCCATTTGAGGAACGGATTTGCTCTAAGACCCTTTTGCGGTATTCGGTATAACGTTCTACTCTAGGATTGTCTAGCAAAACATCTGTGGCAGCAAAATTGGCAGCAATTACTAAAGGATCTCTTGGGAAAGCCTTGAATGGACGGGTGTTTTTAGGATCCAAAGTGGCCAAGTTACTGGTGCTGCTGGTGGGTGTGGTCGCAGAAACAGGTGAAGACTGAGCAGCTTGTTGGGGTGAATGGGGCTCAGGAAGATCATGTTTACGAGAACTGGCAGCGGCAACAGCAGCTGCTGAAGCAAAAGTTTGCAACAGATTGTTATTGCCTATGGCAGGAGCTGGCTGAGAAATTGGAACTGTTGCTGGTGGTGGTGTAGTGGACATGGGTTCTTGTTTAACAGCAGCTGGATAGTATAGACCAGGATATAAAGCAGCCAAATTAGCGGGTATATTCAAGTTATTTGCATGGACTTGCTGCTGCGCTTGGGCAGCATACAAAAGATTGGCTGGCAAAAGTTGGCCTTGCGGGGCCGGTTGAGCCATTAAGCTGTTGGGAGAACCAACTGGAGAACCCGAACTAAAGCTAGAGTTGGTGTGATAAGGAGAAGGCGTCTTACGTGGTGTTTCCACTGAATCACGGCGTGAAAGATCAAGAACTTCAGCGCTGGCTAAGGTCTGTTGAGCGGGATTGGTCGATTGCATATTATGAGGCATAGCAGAGTTAATTAGCTGTTGTTGTAATTGCTGTTGGTAGGCATAGGCTGAATAGATATCCAATGCAGGCATTGGCGGTGAGGGTGGCTGTAAATGATGCAAAGGTTGTTGGTGGTGATGAGCTGCAGCAGCAGCTTGTAATAGGCCAGAGCGATCTAAAATTGAAAAAAGAGAGAAATTAGTATCAAATAAAAAGAGAGAGTTCCCCTTTCTTAGTTTTTTGTTTGGAGAAATAATAAACTACTTACCATTTTTAAAATCCAGTAAGAATTGGCCGGACATTAGTTTTTCATGAATCATCATAGTGATAAATTATTTTAATTAATCCAAATATTTATGGTTGTATATAATCCTTTGTTTTAGTAATCTTTTTTAAATATAATTTTGTGTAATTTAGAATAGATAAAATTGTTGTATGATTTGTTAAGCTGTGATGTTGTATTGAACAATGTTCACTGTGTACTGATTTAGAAATGCAATCTAGCCCAGTTTATATACGCAGGCCTGTTGCATTTTGTCTTCTCCAATACACACACCTACGCCTGCGTTGCACTTTCATTGACAGGCACTTAACATCCCTAAATTTTTAAATACACCCATCTCTTTCCTACCTACTTAAAGTTTATGATAGAGAAAAGAAGAGAATGAGTAATGTAAACACCCTTTACAACTCTTTACAATAATTGCATACTTACGTTTTCCTCTCTCGAAAAACTGTTCACTCTTTAAAAGAGTTCGAGAGTACGACCAGGTAGATTTTTCCGTAAATTTTAACACAATAATACAGTGTGTGACAATTTCAATGAAACAAAAAGGGTGATTATTTCTTTTATTTTAACAAAAATAAGGGTAGTTTTGTAAAGAAAAAAAGGGATTTTAAAGATAACATGTAAACTAAAGTAATAGAAGAATTCAATATTATATTAAAATACATAAAATTTTAATGTATATAGGTATTGTATATACAATATTATAACTAGTAAACCCTTTTTCTGAACTAAAATATTTCTATTACTTTCGATTTTTTTCATAATATTAACCAAACTTTTTTTTACCTTCTTTGCTAAACATTTGTTTTTAATAACTTTCTATTTTTCTAAGAATTTTCTCTGTGATTTTTTTATGGTTTATGACCTTTTTTGCTTAAGATTTTTTTATACTGTCATTTGCTTTATTTTGTTTTTTTTTCGAAAAAAGAGTTTTCGCGATTTTCTTGGTAATTAGCGAAAGGGTTTTAAGAATTCAATTGTTATTGATTTTCGTTGGCAAAGAGTTAAAAGGAAGTTAATTTTCGTGTTTGTGCTTAAAAGGGTTTGACTCTTGTGTGTTTTAGGTTCTATTTTTGTTTCACATTAAACTTTTTCCTAAGAATTTTTGTTCAGGACAAGTAAAAAAATTTCATCATTTATTTCAATAGTAGCACAACTAATGAGTTCTTAAGAAAAAATGTGTTGAAAATTTGTATAATATTAGTGGACAATAAAAAAAGAGTTATTTTTTCTTAGAGTTTATGAAGAAAAAGACAAATAATTATTTGAAATAATCGAAATAACGATTAACGGGACTTCAGACGAAAATCTCTTTTCAAACTTCCTAAAAAAATAGTGAAAATGCAGGTTCGGCAACCAGAATTAGAAAATCTTCATTCTTATCCACATCGATGTCTATTGTTGCGCGTCTGAATTTGACTTTGTTGCCTTTAAATTGTTTCCAACTTTTAAAGCCGGAGAATAGATTAATGCATGTAAGTCTGATATTGCAAGATTTTGCCAGCCATTACATAGTTTGAAGTTTAGAAATTCAACGATTACAGACAGGGAATGCCTGTTAATCTTTCTTCACAAGCTATCGCATGATCTACACCTCATTAAGGTTAGGTTAGGTTCGGCTGCGGCAACCAAGCACAGCTCACTTTGGTCCACTTTCACTGACTCTTAGGGTTCCTATGATACCTGGCTACCGACATTCTCACTCAACAATCTGGTTGATTCAATGAAGGAGTGAATCCTTTTCAAATCACTGTTATAGAGACAAGTTTTTGCCCTAAGAGTTATTCGACCAAACAGTTTGAGTCTTAGATCTTCGAATGCCTTTCAATGGCAGAGATGATGTTCCGTTTACACTTTTTCCTCGTCGTCGCTTCTACACAGGGTATTGCAGGGGAGCCCTAGATAGCCTCTGGCCGTTACGGCTGGTATTAGGTTCCTGAGTCCTTTTTTCATCTATAATGAACCAGACTTTTTATGTATTCTCACTGGTAGTTGAATCACACCGCACCTTCATGAAGAAAGCCGAAAGGCCATTTTTCTTGGCACTGCGAAAGTTATGGTAAATATTGAACAATAATATTTTGAAATCTGTGTAAACTTGCAAAGCTAAATTAGTTTTCATATAAGAATTAGAGTTTATTTTCATAGAAACGTAATTTTTTACTATTAAAATTTGTTAATTTCGAATTCGTAATAAATTTATAAGCCGGAAACTTAAAAAAAAATTTAATCTTTTTGAAAGCTTTAAAAAATGTAAATTAAAGCTTTAAAAAAAAACTCATTGCTATTTCAATGAAAAAAAGCTAGTTCGTGAAACAAAGCATTTTATAATAATTTATTTTTATAATCACCCTTATTCTATTTGGCGTCGGCAATAACAACGGCAATTTTAAGGAAACAGCAATTCTTATGAAAGACAACATCAATTCTATGTTAAATTAGTATTTTGTAAGAGTATTATGACGCCGTTGACTATTTATCGATAATGCTAATAAAATACAGCACACATCTCCAATAAAAGAACCAGCTGATTCATTTTGTTTACTGTTTTTTGATAAGAAAACAGATTCTGTGCTGTTTGTACAAAATTTTAAGTTAAATAAAAATTTTTTTTAAAAAAAAAATAATGTTAAAATAAAAATTTTTTTATTTCTGATTCTGATTTCTGCAATCTTCCATTTTTAATTTGCCCAAAGAAAAGTTAGTGACATACATATTAAATTTTTCCAAGTGCCTAATGGATTTTTTAACCTTTTTAAGATTTGAAAGTTATTTTCGGCTGAATAAAGCTTTTTAACATGTGTTAGAAATAATAGAGCCTCATTTAAAAAAGGGAACGTTTGTTCCAAACACAATATTATTTGCAGCAACATTGCGTTTTTTTTGGCCCAGGGATCGTACCAGCTCAGCGTTTGAAATTATTTCAACTTTGGACTGTCCCAGCCACTAGTTTCAAAAATTTGTCTGAGACTCTGGAAGACATGGAGAGAGAAATTTGTCCACAATGGATAAACTTCGACATGACGGGTGCTGATAAGAATGAGACTAAGTTGCATTTCTTTGCAAAACAGCATTTCCAGGTGTAATTGGCAAAGTACACTGAACCCACATCAAAATTTTAGCTCCAAAAAAAAAAAAAAAAAAAAAAAACAAGACCAGCTTCTCTAGTTTAATCGCAAGGGATATTTAATTTATTAGGAAAAAAAGCCCCTGCAAAATCCTCTGGCTTGTGATGGATTTTTTTACAAGCTCTTCCACTAGCTTCTCGAACTGGCACATAGTTGTTATTTTAATTTTTTCAATTATTTCCACAAAAAATATATCAAAACACAACACAAATGTAGAAAAATATCAAAACCGAAGTAGAAATCAAAATTGCAGCCAACCATAACGTAAACTTTTTTAAAATTTTTAAAACACAACACAAAGCAGCACAAGACAACAATAAAAACGCCGACGACAAAATCAAAGGCAATTAATGGCAACAGCAACGCCAATTTTTCTTAGAAAATACCAAACATATGTTAACAGTCATCGAAATATGGCAATATTGACAACGGGAATACGAAATTGAAACAAAACATAAAAACGGCGTTGCTTACTATTGACGACGCCATACAGAATAAGGGTGAATAAATAAAACCAAAATGTTGCAAATCAAAGTTCTCTGGGGCCTAATTCTGGCAGTCGTGATCGAATACGTTTTTGATTCGAAAGCAATTTTATTTCTAATTCTTTCAGTCGGTACTGAACGAATCGAAACTATTTTTTTCAGTGTTGTGAAAACTCAAATAAATGCTTTAAGACACTAACAAAATAATTTTGATTCTTTCAGTGTCGACTGAAAGAAATATAAAAAAAATTGCCTTTGAATCGAAAAAGTATTCGATCACGACTGCCAGAACTAGCCCCCTGCCCTTCTAATAAAAAGAACTAATCCATGAAATATGCAAAATTAAAGATGAGTTTTTATTTTTTCGCGAAAATTTTGTTCTCCCTTTTTTTTGAAAGAAGCCAAAATTTGTAAACCAATCATTGCTATTCAAATGAAAGAACTAGTTCATGAACCATTTTAAATTCAAATACGACAAATCAAATATACTAAAAACTTTATGGAAAGCATTGTAAACTTAAGTTTAAATTAAATTAAATGAGCTAGTTCAGGAAATATGTAAAATTATTGTCTTTTCCCTTTTTCTTTAAATATTTAAAACTAATATATTTTTTAACCGAAGTTCAAAACCCAATTTTTGCTTTTTTAATGAAAGAACTAGTTTAGAAAATAAAACCGAGTGTTTCCTTAAAATTAAAGACGCGAAGCTCATTCTCTTATTTTTTAACATGAATATTTTAACTAAACCACTTGCTATCTTTTGATTCAAAAATCTTTTAGACTTAAACATTTTATAAAAACAAACAAGATCTTTTTACAACTATCGAAAACTTGTTCCTAGCATTAAAGTGTTGTGATTAGCAGCATTGTTTATTCATTAAATTCCTATAAATCCTGCCAAAGGACGAAAATATATACACATACGTTAAATACATACAAAAGAATCCTTGTCAGGATTCCTATTAACGCAAGAGTTAAGTTTTAAACGAAACGACTAAAACGTTTTTAAGTACAAGGATTTAGTCACACGCGCTGCTGTACACTGTAACTAAACTGCATATTAAGCCCTTCTTACTGAGTGAGAGTTTTTAGTTGTTGCTGATGGTTTCCTTTGACCTGGCTTAAGTTGGGTGTTAAAGAGAGACTATAAGCAATGTCACAGCAGGATTTTCATTATGCATGTTGCAGTATGAGTTTGTTTGTTAGCGTGTGTGTGTGTGCAAAATTTAAATCCATTCTTTTGTCAAATCCTTTACTTAACATCACAAAAATCCTTTACTTTAAACAGAATTTTTAGATGATTTAAACGAAAAGCATTCGTAAACATCTTGCGAAATTTTAAAGTTTTCAAAATTGTTGTTTTTGTTAAAATTGGTTCAGGCTATTTTTGCTATAATGTTGATGAAACTGATCATGCATGACATTGTCCAAATCTTCTAAGAATTAACTTTACATTGAAGAACTTAAGAATTTAAACTCTAAATCGATCTATTCCTGGTTTAGCTGTCAAAATTTGTTGTTGTTTTATTTTTTTAGGATCTCATTTATGTATTTCAATGTTGTTGTGATTATTATTTTAAGTACTAGATTTATGCTAATTTTAAAAGAAAATTTAATCCTTTTTTCTGTTCGTATAGACATTTTTAATTGCCGTGTGGCGAGAGTTAGTTCTACGCCAGGTTAATTTGTAATTAATTAAGAACGAAAAAATGTCTAAGGAATGAAATCCTTAAGTAGATATTTTGTTTAAATATTTAAAAATTAGTTCAAAAAATTTTAATTTTCCCAGCACTATAAAATTTTTTAGATTAAATATATGTAAATAGAAATAAAGAAACAGCAGTACTGCCAATCAACTTCGCAAACCCAGAATGTGGACGACAGATCTAAAGTGCTGCCAGATAAATTTTAATACATTCAAAATTTTTAAATTTAATAAAGGCTTAAAGAACAAATTTACTGTGAAAATTATCCTTAATAATCGTTTGTTAAATTTAATAATCGCTTATGAATACGAGGGTTAAAGTTTATGTTTTGCATAGACAACCGAACTATTTAACGAAATAGGAGAGTGGGAATAAAGGGCTATAATTTGGCATGAAATTATTCTCCTATTATGAACGACTTTTTCTCTCATACCTTCTAAATGTACATACAAATTTTCATAAAAATCGGTCGAGACTTTTCGAAAAATGCGACATACAAATGTAATGTTTAAAAATCAGTCCATAAATGGTCATAGCTTTACTATATGGACCACTTTTAAAGATTTTCTAAACGCGTACGAAATAAACAAATTATTTTTTATTGACTAAAAATTCTGAGATTTAACTTTAATACTATCGGTCTAAAATTGGCCAAAGGCTTTAGAAATAACTATCAACTTTATACAAATTGGTTTTGGTCCTAGGATATTCAGTGTTGGGGAATCCCCAACATAGAAAGAATTCAAAGGCGCCAAAATAAAATATCACCACCGCTCCTTGGCATATTAAAAATTGGTGATAATGGCCATACCTACTTAAGGAGAAGAGATGCGGCAGGACTTATTCGAATAAAAAAGCGCTAAGCACCAATTCATCTAGCATTAACAGGACTTGAACAAAATAATAGCTTTTATTAAAATTCGACAAGCAATTTTTTTCATAAATTTACAAGTTCCCATATGCAAAAATAACTAATTAGGTTGACATTACACCAACTATGACGTCAAATTTTATGAGCATTAGTCCATAATTTACATTGGCTTTTATAAAAAAGCCACATTTGCTATTATTATAAAATCTGACTTAAATTTTTGGCATCTTAACCCAAAAATTAGAAAAAAAACTAAAACAATTTCATACAATTTTTAGATTTCTAAAACACTGTGGCAACGCTTCTCAAGGTTCTAAAATTGTTTTTTAATAAAATTCCTTTTTATTATTTACTCTTTGCCCTTAAATATAATTTGAAAATAAGAGTTGATTTGTGCTCTTGTATTATTTGTTTGGTCCTATGAACATCATCATATTTTTTATGCAAATATTTTCGTAACATTTCCGTTAGTTTATACCAGTATTTGTGTATTGATTGTTACTGTTACTCTTGTAGGCGTCACCATAACCAATATGTTGCTTTTTGGGATTCTCTTGTCTCCTTTTCGATTCGATATCTCCTATTAAGTTTTTGTTTTGTCCAGTTTGTTGGTTTTTTTTTATTTATTTTGCATTTGCTGTCGCAAAGAGTTTTTGTTTATCAAGTTGACGCGACAAAAGGAAGTATACACTGTTTTTCGTTTTTAGGTTAAGGATTAATTCTCTAGGACAAAGAGCAAAAGTAAACAAAATACAGTTAATTGAAATGAGTGAATGATATCGTGAGAGATTTTTTAATGTCTTTGTTTATTTCTAATAAAATAAAAATTAAAGAAAGGTAAGGAGTTTTAAAGTTGTACAAAATAGCTATTAAAATTTGACTTGTACTTTAAGCGAAATTGTACCAAAACACATTAGCTGCGTTCGTTTACCCCAAAATTTGTACAAATTTGTACTGGATTTTACTGAAATGCGTTCGCGTACACATACATTTGTAAAATTTTCATATTACTCACCTACTGGATTTTACTGGGATTTTACTAGAAAAGTAAACGAATGCACATATTTTTATATACCCTTTTGTAATATTACTAATGATTGTACAAACGTAAATAATCTTGTAATTAAGCCATAACATCCTTTTTCCCTAGAATCTTTGTCGGGAAAATTGGACGTCTTTTAATAATCTGCATTTTACCAGGGAATAATATGTCTTTATACATTTTATATGTACATTTTCTAGAGAATTTTATCAACCTCATTCGCAGATTAAGTGCTACTCTAGTATCGTAAATTCTTAAGGGCCAACCATGCATGCTTGTCAAATGCTTGTCCAGCAGGCGAATTCACTCGATTACGTGCTGGAAAAATTATTCGCCTTCATATCTAAATTTTTTGATTTTCCATCCAGCATCGTCGGCGTGACACACACAAACACATTTTCACTAATATGTACTACCACAATGCTTGATTAGTATTTTTATCAGTGTATTTGGGGTTTATATCTTTCAATCAGGGTTACTGCAGGTCTACTAAAATCGCAATTTGACCCCTTTTTGGCGGTCTGCGATTTTAAAACTCATCTAGTTTTGCGGCTTTTTTTAGTTTGGCGTCGACTTTTTTTCCTTAATTTAACAAAAAACATTTTGAATGATGAACAGCGATATATCCTGGCATCGTTGTCATAATATTAAGATATTATTTTACTATTTTTTTTTAATGATTAAACTGAAATAAAGGTCCTCCACAGAAAATATTTGCCGGGAATATTCAAAAAAAGATTAATTTTGAAATCGAAAACAGCCATTAAGTATTGGATAAGTCGATTAATAATAAATTATTAGTTTTAAGTCTGAACAAAATAAAAGCAAGAGCATTGTTGTATATTTTGTTCGTGTTTAGTAAAAATATACTATACCATTTTGCAAATGCTACGATTCAATACCATTTGCAAAGGATTGTGAATAGGGCTACTAATTTCTTTGAATATATTATAAAAAATTCCAGAATTGTGATTTTTTTTAACCAATGCTCGTTTTGAACAAACTAATTGTTCTCGATACAGGTCCTTTGCGACCGTCTGAACTGTTTTTTATCAGCTTATAATGGATGGGATACTCCTGGTCACACCAAACACATATCCATTACCTTCGCACCATTAATATTCGGCGAGTTGGCCTGCTTTACAACCGATTTCATGCGCTTCGGTTTGTCGTCGAGCCACATGCATTTCATTGCCAGTAATAATTCGATGTAAAGCTTAATTTTTTTAGGGTATTCAAGCAGAATTTCGGACAAGCAAAAAGATTTATCGGCTTCAAGTCGTGTTTGGATGAGGCCTGCTGCTTGCCATAGTTTTAAATTACTGTTTTCTAATGATTTTTGCTATAATTTTGCTTGAGCGATGCCCAGACTTCAACATATTCAAACTGTTTTTTTTCTAACCAGGGCGGTCTTTCCATGTTAAAATCTCTAACGCCTAAACCATCTCTCGAACGTTAAAATTGATAAAACATTAGCTTTACACTTAAGTTCTGTTTAATAATACCCAAAATAATAATACCCTTTCTTTTCCGCACAGTTTCCAATATTTATATTTTTCCTTATTCATTAACATGTTCCTTCTACTTCCTACTTTTTTTTGTCTACTCTTCTTATTGAAAAATCATTGAAAAAAATCTATATAATTTTTAAAATTATTTAATCTCTGGATTTAAACTTAAAAAAACCACAGGGATTAGTTAAATCCAAACTGGGCTAATCCATTTGTGGTGGCCGTCGTTTTTGACTACAACTAAAAATGATTCAACAAAAAAAAACTTAGTCACTAACTAAAAATTTAGTTAATAGCTAAAGAAAAAAATAGACACAACGTTTTACCTGGCCTCCTCTAACTAAA
The DNA here is from genome assembly GCA_963931875.1 of Pollenia griseotomentosa. Taxonomy (NCBI): domain Eukaryota; kingdom Metazoa; phylum Arthropoda; class Insecta; order Diptera; family Polleniidae; genus Pollenia; species Pollenia griseotomentosa. The sequence continues at coordinate 182,030,126 of OZ007563.1, read as the reverse complement.
CAAACCTTTTTTTAAATTTGTAAAACTAAACACAAAAGCGCAACAATCGTTATTGCCAGGTAAATTAAAGTGACAGCTTGCTTAACGACATTTGTAAAAAGGTGTCATAAAAAAGAGTTGTAACTAAATGACTGCTTTTATTAGCGGGTATTATATGATCGGTCACTTTTTAAAGGAAATTCCTAGTAAAAAAAAATTGTAAACACTGGTGTAATATAAAAAAATAATAAATAACGAAAAAGAACGAGTTCTAGTTGCTTTAACATGCAATTTTTGTGCAATCCTTTTCGTATCCTTTTGAAAATACGTATTTTTAAATTTTCTTTTCTTAAAAATTATAAAAAAACCTCTTTAATAGTTTTATGACTTGACCTTGTCTTAGTTAAAAGACAAACTTTAGGTAGCCGTTAATTTGTTAAGGATCATAAAATTGTTAAAAAAAAAGAGTGAAGTCTGAAAATAAATATTGAATTTTTAGCATTAGTACTACACAGAGTAAAATTTTGACAGATGATTTGCTTTAGAGCCGAATGAGAATAAAAAAATGTTTGCGCAAGAAGAAAATTGTTCTCTAGAAAGCGCTCTCATGTAGACAATTGGCGAGTACGTGAACGCTTTACGGTAATGTTGAGATCCCGCGGGATCTCAATTTTAAATATGGAAACAAATTTCGATAACGAGTGTCATGATACCAAAATAAAAAATTTCAAACAATTTGGCTCGATATCGTATGTAGTGATAAGACCCCTAGACTGGAAATATGTAGTAAATATTTTATTTAATGGGATAATTTATGCGAACAAGTGAAAAACTTGGAACGACTTGGTAGTCGGGGGTCGAAAAGCAGACAAACAAGAACGGTCCGATTACCCTTAGAATATAATGATATTGACGAGTGCTGCTTTGAATATTTATTATTTTTTTTTGTTTTAAAAAATGTTCGCACTTCTTCACCAAAATTTCCCTCACAAAGCAGTTGTATAAATATCAGCTATTTTCGAATTAAATTGTATGCGAATTTGATGAGGAGTTAACTGTACATTATTAAATTGATTCCTTAAAAGTCTGCTGTATGAAACGGGTATTAACTAAAAAATTTTATTTTTTCACTTTTTGGAAAAAATCTGTTAAAATATCCTGCTTTTTGGTAATGGAACGGTTGGTTTATTAATCCTTTTTCATCTGCCTTTAATATAAAATTAAAAATTTGTGTGCTTCTACTGAACATTTTTTTAAATTTTGAGTTAATACCCTCTTGTTGATCAAGAGCGATGTAAAACTAGTGTATCAACCTCGACTATTTTCAATTCTAATCGCATTTTTCCCCTTTATCAAAAACAAACCAAATACAATAATTTTTAATATTTTTTTTCTATTATTTATCTAAAGCGGTAGTTTCTATTTAACAACTACTTCTACTTTTAATCAAATATTTCTTCATTTGTTTAAATCTAACTCTGAGATTTTCTCAAAATACAAACATTACATTTTAAACATTAATATTTGATTTGAATAAGACGAATTTGAATTTATCAGTATTTACATTTAAGTAAATTACAATGACAGACAGTTGGGCGTCTAATATTTGCATACTTATATGCCAAGAAAAGTTTAACGACCTTAAATTTTCTGCTTCTCATATACATAGTAATATTAAATTTTGAAATGATCTTTATATTTCAATTTTAAAAAGATTAAAAATATTCGCTGATTGAGTTAAAAAAATATTCAGAATTTTGTTAAGAATATTTAAAAATTTTGCAAACATTTTATAATATTTCAAAACCCCTTTACCTAAAAAATTATTTCATATTGTCATTATAAAATTTAACTCTTTCTCTCGCAAATTCGCTTTTCCCCCTTTCAATCAGGGATGGCAAAGGGAGTTTTAAAAATGCATAAACTGACTTCAAATACAATGTTCACACTTGGGTTTTTAAACGCGTTTAAGCAAAATGTTGATTTAGCTAATCAAAGCCGTTCACATTAAATTTTAGATGATTAAGATGACAGTTGGTTAAGGAAAAAAAAAAACAACAAACAAATTTATATTTCTTTAATGTAATAAAAACGGATAAAAATGCTTTAATAAAGTTATCAGAAGATTATTTTAAACATATTAATGGTGAAATTGTGAAAATTAATGAATTATTTGTACACGTAAGAGGTACGTTTATTGTGACCGATTTGACTTCATACTCAGTTTGAGGTATGTTCAGAGGATTCTATGTTATAAATGAAATGCTATAGTTGTAATCATGTCAATTTAAAGTGATTAACAAATCACTTTACTGTAAGGGTAATCATCTCGGTTTTGATGTGATTAGAGGCGCTTAAACGCGTTTAAAAACTTAAGAGTGAACATAGTATAACAAACGTTTCTTCATTAAACCTATTCTGCATCTAAACACTTTTACGATTGTCTATCCTTAACCCCTAGGGGGTGAGGGATCATATTAAGGATATTTCACTTTTTGTGTTACATCGTCTGGGACATAATCAATTTTAGCCAATATTGATGTTAGCCAAAAATCTAAAACTAACAGATATCATAGATCTTCACGATCTCTTGCGATCGCGGCTAACCAGAGATCTTATCTAGTACCACGTGAGTCAGTAGCCAGCGGTGGCACGGCAGCGGACTGACTATTGAAATGCTTTTTGTCTTTCAGGAAGATTGTTTTGCGGAATTTTCGCTTTTCCGCTTAAAAGACACCTTCCGGGATCACGTGTTGGTTGTGGTTTACTACCCAAAGTGGTGCAGGAATATCTCGAAAATCCCACTCAAGGGCTGAGTTTTAACCACTTGTGGGAGAGTTTGGCCTGAGGGAGAACTTTTTCCAGGTGCTGTTCCTACGCACCAGATGCTGCTCACATTTTTCTAAAAGCAATGAAGGTTAGATAGCTCTAGCTCCTTAACAAGGGGCGAGTGTATAATCTTGTCGGATTATGCACTTGGTTGTGCTGACACTCGGAGGCGGTTGGTAAACGCATTGTTTATCGCCAAGTGGTTAAGTTCCATCATGGAGTAGGCCCTAGGGCAGATATCCATGTAAATCTTTTCCACAGCTGTCTATGCTTTAGAAAAGTTTCATATAGTCTGAGAGCTACAAACATATAAATCAGCGAACTGTCGAGTATGTCTCCATTCTTTTTCTAACGTATACAAAATAGACGAAATTCAGATACTTAAGACATTACGGTAGAATCTTTATATTCTCTTGTCCCTTAATATTCATTAATTCTTTCTATGATTTGCCAAAATTTTTTTCTTAGTGTATTTATAATAAAAACGGGTTGCACGTAAACATTTTTGCGCTAACACATGCAGCTTGCTAAGTGTTTTTTTTAACGAAATTTAAAAAAACACAAACTTTTTTTATTGCATAATTTTTTTAAGGTACCTTTTTTAGCCAAAAGATGTTTTACACGAATTCTGGGAATTCAAAATTTCGCTTAGGTAGAAATAGGCTTAAGACCAGGCGAGTGCGTGCACATTTTTTATGAAAGTTTTATGGCACTCTTTTAGTTTTCTTTTTACAAATTGGGTCATAAAGGGTTTTGATTTTTTAAGAAAAACGAAATTATAATTTTTAGGTTTTCGTGCTAAATATGAAATTGTCTCTAACAATTAAAAATTAGTGGCTAATTGAAGGGAAAAAGGGGTTTTATGAGGTGTGTTTTTAAAAAAGGGTTTACGTTTTTTTCTTTAATATTTCCTAGAATTTTTAAAGCGAAACAAAATTTTAAGTTAACAGAAATTTAAACATTTCTGAGGATTGCAAAACTCGAAAAAATTGATAGTTTAAAGTAAACCATTTGAATAATTTTACGAAAATGTAACTCCTTTTTACGTTATTTGCACTTTGAAAATCTATTGCTAAATATTTGTTTTAAAACCTTACAGTAACGCCTTTAAAATATCCATTTTAAAAGTGTTTTGCTCAAGCAAGGTCAAACATAATTTTGCCAATTTTGACATGTTTGGTAAACGCCCAGGCAAATATGAATTCTTTTCTTAATGTTTTTTTTTGTTTTTGGCGAACCCAGACAATAGAAATTTAAGGGCTTATTAAGTCTATTGTTTTGTAAAAGATATAGATCTTGCAGGAAATCGAAACATACGTTAATGTGTGAATGCATTCGCATTCCTACAATTGAGGGACAGTGCAAAAGTAAAGGATTTGATTTTATTGTAAAGGATTCAAATGAAAAGGATTAAAACGATATTAAAAAAGAAATAAGAAAATCTGTATTTGATTAGGTATACAAATAAAATTTGTTTGAGTAAAAATTGTTTAATATCACAACAAGCATGGATGTTTGATGTCAAATTGAAATGGATTTGAAATCGAACAAACGTTTGAAAAAGATTTGAGAGAGTCATTTATTCTCAACTTGCCTTCAAATGTGGATTGTTATACAATGTAAAACATTTTTATTTTTTTTTTCAATTTTATATATTCTTTATTTAAGATAGGGATTAACTATCCTACACAATCGTTCGTTTTAATCACAGGAAAAATTTACATAGGTTAGGTTAGGTAGAAATGGCAGTCAGTATCGATCTGAGTCCCAATGATAAATTGTGATACCATGGACACCGTAGAACCAATCTGAGCTTCACACGAAGTTTAAAATGCGCTCCAATTCAGGGCTGCCAGACTTGAGGATTTATTCCCTGGGGGATTTCTGGGGATTTCATGCGCACAAAAAGGACAAACAATGCCATTGGGGGATTTTTCCTTTTTTTTATTTACGCTTCTTTTTCTTTGTTTCGTATATAAAATATCAAAAAAAGTAGCAAAACTTTTAGAATTACCATTTTTGTTGAGTGTGTAAAAGGTACTTAATAAAATTATGTTATTATTCTTGAGTGGGTGTAAAAAGAAGAATCTAAAACCGTTGATAACACATACAATTTTTGATTTTTTAAAGACAATTTTTAGGCAAATATGTGTTCCCCAAAAATAAGTAAATATGAAAGTTTGGGAAAAAGAATGTATCGAAGTAATAAATAAATGACGAATATATGTATTTTTATTGTTGATGGCTAAAACCGATTGAACAACTTCCAAATTCTTATACTTTGGCTCATTCGTCTTTAAAAACAGCATATTTTTCAGCTTGTAATTCCTCACAGAAATCGCATAAAAAGAATTTAAAAAACATGCCGATACCAGTCGGTACAAACAAAATAAAGAATTTTTTTTTACTAAACATTTTTATTTGGGGGTTTCTTATTATAATTTTTCTTGTTATTTAAAAAAAAAAATTTTAAATTTGGTCAGAAAAAAACACAAAAAAATATTAACTTTTTAAGGTTTTGTTTTTTAATTTCGGGATTTTTGGGGATTTATTTTTTGGCGACAAAAAAAGGACCTGGCAGCCCTGCTCCAATTCAACGCCAGAGATATCATATCGTATTTCGGCCAGTTGTCTTCCCACCAGTGCAGGACAGTGACAGAGAAGGGTTTTTACGTTCTCCTCCTCACTATCGTCACCGCAACTGAGGCAGTAATCAAGTGTCCAGATCGCAGATGTGTGCATGCCTAACTTTAAGACAGCGTTCCGTGACAACAGATACCACAAGTTATAAGTCTCTCTTGGTCATCGATAGTATATGCCCGTGCCCTGAGACCCAAAAAACCAACATAATTTTATCCGCCATAAAAAATTTCTGCAAATGCTACACCATCACACAAAAAATATGCAAAATCAGCTACTTTGAAAGAAAATGCAACTCTGATCACATAGAAATATGTTCATAAAAATTAAGCATTAAAATTGGATTGAAGGTTGTAAAACTAATGTAACGACAAACTTGTCAAAAAATCTGTCACTCAATTTAATTATTAGATCACACTATCATACTTTATAAGCACTCACGATTTTGACAAATCGTACGACTAAATAGTATAGTAAATAGTCGCCGGCTTATTAAAATAAATTGTAAGCTAAACATTAGACAACTTTGCTGCTGCGGAAAGATTAAATAGGGTTATCTCCGTCCACAAATTTTATTAAACACAAAACTCTCCTTTTTATTTCAATTTAAATATCAAAATCAAAGCATTGAAAGAGAATTGTTCTTGATATCAAATAATAATATCATTTGATATTAAAGGTTTGGCTTCAGGCTTGCTGAATATCTAAAGGGCTAAATAAACGACACAACCAGTTTGACAGCAACAACAAGATGATTGCGCACATATTAAAAAATTTAAATATTCACACAAACATGCTTCATACTTTTTCGTATGTTTGTGTAACCGTTTTTGTGGTTTATTTGGCCCTTAAATATCTACAGTGTTCAAATCCTGGAATAGGGTAAGAAAGGTAAGTCATTATTTATTCTTAATCGCTTGTAATCAAGGCTTTCTATGCTATTACCGCGGACGCATACATAAATTGTTCCAAAAAAATCGCGTAATTTTTATATAAGAAAAGAAAAATATTAAATAATATCTATTTTCTATATTTTCTTTGAAATAAAATGATTTCTAAACGTTTTGTAATTTCAAATCAAAATAAGAAATATTAAAAGTCCGCTTGATAAATAATTGAGATTAAAAGAATATCTTTTAAATATAATCCCGATTAACGAAATTTTAAATTAATTGCAAGCCCTACACTTCTAAATGGGATTTCAGTAAATTTTTTTTTTATTAGAATTTTAATTCTCAGAAGACAAAATCTATGCAAGTTAAAAAAAAACTTATCGACTTTCCAATAACGTTTTACCCCCGTATTCTTAAGCGATTATTAAATTTAACAAACGTTTATTAAGTCAAATTTTAATAGAACATTTGTTTTGTAAACCTTTATTAAATTTAAAATATTTTTTGGAATACAGGTATTTGATCTTAGATATAAAAGCTTTTCTTGGATTAAAGATTTCCTAACCATTTGGCAGTTATTACTAAAGGCGACCGTACACGACATGTTTTTGTCATCTGACATGTCAAATATCTCACTGCAATATACATACATGTCGTGTGTTACCTTTTCAACTTTGCTTCTGTAAAAGTCAGATGCAAAGTCATCTGACAAAATTTCAATTAGAGCGCGCTCTATTTTCTTCTGACAAACCATCTGACATCAGAAATCTATGCCGAGAAGAAACCGGCAGCGGCGTCCATTATTGACGGAATCATTAGCCGGATGAAGTAAATATTTTACAAATCCGAGATATGTATGATCATCCCACCATTGAATAGAATTTATGTAAATATATATATAAAAACCGTTTCATTATAATATCCTAAATTGGTATCTTTGAATTAAATGAAAAATATGTTGAGATGGCTAAACTATTTTACGGCGTAAATAAAAATTTTTGTTGCAAGTCCGTTTATGACCGAATATTACAAACCTTCTGTAAAACAGCAATTTTGACAGACATGCACAGTTACATGTGACTTGAAAAGTTGACAAGTCAGATGTAAAAAACATGTCGTCTACATGCACCTTAAGCAAATATCTTTTAACACAAGCTGCCAAATTCAATTGTCATTTGCTTTAGATATGTTTTTCAGTGGTACAAAAAGAAAACCCTAAAAAAAATAGTAAAAAAAACTCAATTAAGTATTTTTAAAACACTTATCTCTCTCTTCAGCATATTTTTCAATTTATGTTCTAAGATATGTACGTATTCGCCACCTTAAGATATAAGCTTGAACATTGGCAATTTGACGCAGTTATTCCGCCGGCGTTATTACTTTTGTTAAGACATCACAAATTGCTCGTGCGGTCTGGGGTTTAAGCATTGCTTAATATTTCTAATCAACCTTGAGTTTAAAACAAACATACCTGTCAACATAAAAACGTTATAATGCCAAATAACACTTGTAACTTTTAGCTTTAGCTCAGATCCATACTTTGCATATACATCTTCATATATAATCCATGCCAAATAGATTTTGCAAAAAAATTTAAATCGCTTGCATAATCTTTAACAATATTTATTTATTTTGACAGCTCTTAGCGCTGACATTTTGACAACTAAATATTATAAATCCGCAGAGATTAGTTAAAAGAAATCTCTGATTTTTGACTATTACTGATGCAACTCTGTAAGGTTTTTTTTCTAAACTTCTATAATACGGGTAGTTCCAGCTTAATCTTTGGAGATTACTTAAAACTTAAATGGATTTTTAATAAATTTTTTTTACGTTAAATAAACAAATTTATTCCTTGTTGACGAAAAGGAATCCAACTGCTCTTTTAGCTGAAAGGAATTCCTAAAATTTATTTGAATAATTTTAAAAAGTCATTAACTGGGAAGATTTTCTTTACTTTGTTCGATAGGATGACTATAATAAATACAAGTTTTCATTGAAATTTTCTTTAGAGGGATTGATTTCCTTAATGACTAACTCTTAAAATAACTATGAAACATTATTGATTTACAACAAAAAACAAATGTTCGCTTACTGCCGCACGTAAATACTGGCGTACGGAAATATGCAAAAGCATATTAACAACTTGCACTGTTTATTACTGATTGTTTTTCTTGTAATCTTGTTCTTCAATTGCGTTGTATGTCAATTAACTATATGATGTGATGCCACATGAGAGAAATTTAAAACAATCAAACCATTCGTTCAGTAGTCCTTGATATTAACGAAAGCTTGAAGGCGCCTTCTATGTAGGCAGCTTTATTCCAACATCAAAAGTTTCGTAAGTAAAGTACATATTTTGAAAAGGGGCGTTTTACAGCCAAATTTTCCAAAAAAAAAAAATTAAATAATTACGCCACCAGTCCCCATAAAGCGCCATAGAGTGACATGCTCTGCATGTAAAGGCTTTTCAACAATTGCTCTGCGATTTCCAGAAGCTCAAATGCGGCAATTTTGTCTTTATGCACAGGGCTTCATCTAATATCGCCTAAAAGATTTTAATATATTCAAATTTATAGTCTGTTCAAGACTATAGACAATGGACAATACTCGTCCATATTATGAAACATTTGCTGCAAAACATTTAAGTTTGATGATGAAAGGGGAAAGATGAATGGAAAAGTGTACTTTGTTTTATCTACAAGCAGTTTTTGTGAGTTTGTTATTAAAAGAAAGAGAGAAGGCGTACAAAATTATTAAATGCTGCAAAACAAAAGTTTTATTGCATGGACACGAATGCAGTTTCAAAAGAGAATTGAAGAAAGTTTCTGCAGCAAATGTTTCATAATATGGACGAGGACATACATATGAAATTTAAAACAGTGCGTTGCTTAAAGTTTTGTTTTTAGCAGAAAGTTTCGATTGCAAGTGTGTCTCTGTTCACACCCTGAAGTTTTCTTTTAGAAAGTTTGAGTTTATTGGTGAGAGGGGAGGAACAAAAAGCATTGGATACAGAATTTTCTGTACTTTTTTTAAAGCGTAAATTTTTTAATTCGAAAATATTAACCTCAAGTTGGATATGATTTTTACACTTTTTCTTTTAATTTTCGAATTTTCTTTACTGAAGTTTTGGCTAACCCACATTACTTTGTGCTAAGAAATTTTAAAAACAGAAAAATTATTTTAAAGTTAACATGCAAAAAAAGAATTTTATTAAAATAAAATGCGTTGTGTAGACACGAATGAAAGTTTAAAAGAGAATTAAAAAAAAAAATCAACTAGAAAACTTTCATTATGTGAACCGTGATTTAAGTACATTAAACTAAGACCTCTAATTCCCTGTCTATATTATGAAACATTTGCTGCAAAACATTTGAGTTTGATAGTAAAAAGGAAAAGTGTACATTGTTTAACAGAAAAAATTATTAGTAGTATTTTGTCAATTAAAAAAATTATTTAAAAAGTATTGAAACTTAATTAATGTAATAATTAAATCAATTACTTTTTTTGTTAAACAAAAATTAAAAATATAATTTTGATTTTATTAACATTTTAGTTGTTTTGAAATTAAAATAATAATCAAATAACAAAAAATTATTTCGTTTAAAATAAAATAATTTAAACTTGTGAAATAGTTGTTGGAAATTGTCAAATCCAATCAACACATTGTTTGAAACGGCTAAGCTTTTTGATCATTTTTTAATTAAAATTAAAAATATCATTTATTGAAAAAAAAAATATTCAAAATATTAAATTTTTACAATTTTAAGTAATCAATATAATCATTTTAGTAATAGGTGCAAATCAACAAACGGGTTGCTTGATTCTATGAATTTGTTATAAAATTGGGGATTAGAGACAATTTTTAATTTTTTCTGTGTTCGTGTACAAGCAGTTTTTGTGAGTTTCTTATTGAAAGGAAGAAGGATAAAGAGAGAAGGACACGAATGCAGTTTCAAAATAGAATTGAAGAAAGTTTTTGCACCAAATGTTTCATAATATGGACGGGGACTAATTTGAATTTCAAAATTACCATCTTCGAAATCCAGCGACAATAAAAACATAGCGAAAATCCAATATTTATTTATTTGTCAGTCTTCCTTGAAATTATTTTTCAAAAAAAAAAAAAAAAAATTCAAATTCGAAATAGAGATAGAGATAAGAATTACATATTAAAAAAAATATCCATTTTCCATAAGCCCATTTCAAAGAAATTTTTCTACATTTTTGCCATTTTGTTTTAAAACCCAAAATGACCTTTAATTATATTATTTTGTCAAATAGAAAACCGCACTAATTGAACAATCATTGTCTATTTTCGTATAAAAAAGATTTTCAATATTTGTTTGCAAATATAATGAAATAATCGGTATTGGACAATCTTTGCGGTACAATAAATTTTTGGTTTAAATTTCCGGTTTATAAAAAGCAACAAATTCGATATTTTTTACTGCTTAATTAGGGCCTCTTCAAATATCTTGTTTGCAAAAAAAGACAAGAAACTATAGGATAACAATTAGCAAAGGATTTTTGCTTTTAATTTGAAAGTATCCTTAAGGATATAAAGTTGTTAACATAAAAATACACTCACTCAATGCTTATTCTAGCATATACAAACAAACTCTCTTGTAATACGAAGTTCCTTAAAAATCCTTTTTTTCAATTGCAAATCACTCGTTGTGCACATTTGTAGTCATTGTTTAAAGTTTAATCCTTGTAAAGATCTTAGTTTTTAGTTATTGTTTTTCTTGGTTAAAAGTACTTCCGAAGGAACTTGCATTTTTTTTCTTTTGTTCTTTTCCTTTTTTTCTGTTAGAATTTTTTCTAATTTACATATTCCAAAGGATTTTTTATGAATGAATCTTTTTGTTTGTATTTTACCTTTTTATTTTATTTTTTTTTTTCGGAAGTATGTAGTTCCTTTTTGGTCATTATTCTAAAATGAACATATTGAGTACTTAACGCCAAGTGGCATTTGGCCAAATATAATTGGAAGTATGCCAAAACAAATTTAAATAGTTTTAAATACCGACTTTATTACAATTACATATTCAAAAAAGCATTTGAAAATTTTCACTTTTTTAAGGTTATGTTAATTTTTTTTTAGAGATTAAATTTTGTTTTCTAATTTTATTTAAACAAATGATCTAAAAGTAAATATTTCCGGTTTTATTTCGATAATAGCTTAATAGAAAAATATTATATATAACACCATTATATTCTTAATTCTTTTCGAACAAGTAAAAATGCTATATTCGGCTGTACCAAGTATTCAATACCGTCCTACAACAATTAAAATACTTCGGTACTTAAATTAAGATGAGATCTGTGATTAATTATAAAGCAATCTTCATCTAATCAAACTTCACAACTTTAAGTCAATAAAAAAATTTATTATATAGCGGCCAAGTTATTACCACCTGTTGATGTTAGAGTAGCTATGTATTTCTCTAAGATTTGAGATAAGAGAAATCGAAAAGTCTGGGGAAGTTCGTTAATGCACAAAAACTGGCATTAATGCTGCAGTGATGCAAAATTATGTTGCCGATGCGTGATCCCATGTTGCAGTTGTAAGGTTGGTGCTTTTCTACTGCGCAACAGCTGTGCAAAGATTGCATTTTTGGGCGTGAGCTAAGTTTCACAAGTTTCATAAGCGAACATTAAATAATAATAAAAATGTTATCAACAATAGAAAGGCAAGATTTATTGAAAATATTGAACCAAAAAGCGACAGTTTTCTTATAAATTACCACAAAAAGCATCAAAAAAGAAAAATGAAACAATTTATTTTATTTGAAGTTATTGCATCGGAAAATTAACTCATGCCATAATTGCCAATAGCTATTGTAGAGCTGCAGTATCACTGCATAAAAATACTTTTGATGCAGGAGAATTATGCCAAAGTTTTTACAGTTAATGCTTTTACGAACATTCAAAACTGCATTTAAGAGCAGTAACAAAATGCTTCTGGAGCTACCTCGCATAACAAAGAAAATTATTGTTTCCAGCCTCTTGAATGGAAGGCTTCCTTAGTTACCATGATACCAAAGCCAGGAAAAGATCACACAAAAGTTGAGTCATAACGTCAATCATATCGAGCTCTTATCGAAAAAAAAAAGCTTAAGCGACATGACCTTATTGGCAACACTTGCATCATCTCCTCAAATATCATGGTCACATAAATTTTTATGAAATAAAATGAAGTTTTAAACGCCCATGATTTGAATTTTTAATACCGACATTTCTAGTAAGCATTTTTACTAACAAGATCCGCTAAAAGTACTAAATTAGATAAAGAAGATTGATCATTGATAAGACATTAAAACATTAAAATCCACGATTTAAATATTAAATTAATTTGTTTGTTATAAGAAACATGATTGAAATAATCGTCCGATTGTTATATTATTTGATTTACTGCATGTCTAGGATACCTTTCGTATATATCTGCAAAGAGAACTGGCATATCGGGTCTAGTTTTCGAGAAAATAGATGTCGTCATATGACGACGCTATTAAAATAAAGGTACAAAAATTTCAGTGATTTGCGATGTTTTTCCTCCTAGCATCCAACTGATTTCGTTTTGCTTTTTCTCATGTATTTATTTTTGTTAATTGGTCTTGTGGTTTGGTGTTTGTGGGAAGCTCTCCATTGTTTCTCCGTATTTCAGGAGGTGCCAGAAGTTGATTACGAGACGAAGTATTAATATTTCCTTCGATTTCCTCATCTGAGTCTTCATCAGTCAAGACGTCAACATATGGAGGTACGAAGTAAAACTCGTTTGATACATTTTTTTTTATCTTAAATATCCAAAATGTCCGCGACACTAAGAAATTTACTGATAAAAAACCGAAAACAAAAAAAAAGTTTAAATCAGATAGTACTCGTTGTATCATAGTGTCGTCAATTGACGACAACCAGATATATTCTCATAAAAATTATATTTCTTATACAACTCGAATAAAGATTTTTAGCAAGAATCTTGTAAACTAGTATTAATTTTTATTTTATATTACTTTAGGGCACATTTATAAAATTTATTAAGTTTTTGACACTTACTTTCTAGCCGAACTCATAATTCTGAACTTTTTCAAAAAACTCTCACAAAAAACAATTTACCACACACGAACTCTTTGAATCACAAAGCTGCCGATAAATGTCAAGTAGAAAAACTGCAAAAAAAACTGTTGCTTTTACTTCTGATTCGTTAATTGTAAACAGTTGCTGTTAAACCAACTCAAATAGCGAAAAGATGTACACAAATTTTTGTTTTTTGTTCGACAGTTTTTGGTTTTGACTGCAGTTTTTTAAACCCTGATTAAAAAACTCACGAATAGTGTTAAATAAAAAAAAATTGGATTTTTAAACATTTTAAAGTGCAGTATGAATTTATTTAGTAAAATATAAAAAATTGTCATTTAAATTTTAAAATATCTTTTTTAGGAGTTAGAATTACGAATTAAATTATTCTGGATTAGAGTAAAAATTTGTTAAAAAAATCTAGGACAAAATGTTAAAAATATTGTGTATTAAGCAGGATTCATATAATTTAGAAGATTTTCAATAAAATTTTGAAGCATCTTTAGTGGATTCTATATTTTTTAGGATTGTAAAACGATCATTGATTTAATTCTAAAATATTCCCAAAGATACCAAAACTTTTTTTATCAAGATTTCCTAACCGGACAATTGACTTATCACACTTCCTCAGAAAATCTAACACTATTTCTCATATTTATCTCACTAAACCACAACAAATCTCTTAAAAATTCTAAATTTTAACTTAAAAATATGATCCTCTTACTAAAACAATGATTAATATTTCATAAATATTTTTTTCAAAGAAATAACACCTTCTTAAAAATTTTTTTTTTTTGATTTACTTCCTTAACTTACTTCCTATGACTTACAGTTACTTACACCCACAAAACAGTTATTATCTACATATTTGCTCTCTTGTATTTTTTTATTTTCCTAAACATTCTCACTCTAAAAACAGCAAAAAGGACACACGAGAAGAAAAAAACGAACAATAATGACATTTCGTTTAAAAAGGCTTAAACGATAGAAATAAATCTCAAGAAGATTAAAACGATTAACATTCAAATGAAAAGTATTTTGGCTGCTAAATGCTGTTTTACTGTTGTGTTTGAGTAAAACAGAAAAAGGTGTTAATAAAGGATTCTTCATGGAGTTCATATTACGGACATTAATCTGTATAAACTGTTATTGTGCCACAAAACGGAACGAATTTTTTTTGCATTCGTTAAAATTGCAAAAAAAAAAAATGAATTTAACCAAAAGTAAAACCAAATTTGAGAAAAAGTGTGAAAAGGATTATTGGAAGTTCCTTAAAAATATAGGAAAAGAGTTTCAATGTTATCACTACTAATACCAGCCAAAAAGAGAACAATTGTAGCCAGTTTTTTTTGGGAACCACCTTTATAACAATCAGTATTGCCCTTTGAATGTCACATAACGGCACATAAGCATCATTCATCCAGAAAAAAATGAAGTGGTGATATATTGTTAAGTTTCAAAGGAATTGAAAAATGAACGGTATTTGGAACAAATAAGGTGGGAAAAAAGAGTTGAATTACAAACAAATAAAAAGGGACAATAAAAGACTACACTTAGCAAAATGTTGTAGGTGAAAGGGCAACCTTTTTAAAAATATGATTTCATGATGAAAAATCTGATTTTTGAGATAAGCACGATTGGAGCACAAAAAAAGTAATATATTATTGTTATCATTGTACAGTGCCGTACAAATTTCTTGAAATTTATTACGATTTCTAGATATTGCCTTAACCTGTGCCCAGCTAAGATCTTCGTTCACAGACTTTATTTCATTCGTCAATCTTCTACGCCATGATTGTCTGGGTCTTCCTATACACCTCCTTCTGGGATCCATTCTAGAGCTTGTCTGGCAATATTATTTGAAGGTTTCCGGAGCGTGTGTCCAATCCATTTCCATTTTTGTCAAGTCATTTCCTTAATCTCAATTGGTATTTGTTTGCACCTTCTATGTAGTTCGGGGTAAGCGATCGAGTTTTGGGGCTAATATATCGAGCCCTTACCAAAAAAAGCTTAAGCGACAAAACCACAATTTTACAGGAGAAGGTGTTTTTAAATAATATTTCATAAAAACTTTGTAAGAAGGTTGACGCTTAAGCTAAAATTGTTTTTGCTACAAAATCGTAACGGTACATTTTGTGACCATGATATTTAAGCAGATGATGCAAGTGTTGTCAATATGGTCATTTATTAAAAAAAAACGAAAATTTAAAATCATGTCGCTTAAGCTATTTTTGCTGTAAGGGCTCGATATATCAAATAACAAAGACCATTACCTTGAATACCTATCAGGAAGTCGAAAATACCGATGAGCGGAATTAGAATTTTCTATTTTAAAGACTAATAATTTAAGTTTAAAATACCCTTTTGATTAACCGATATATCGACGGCTTAAGTAGGAATTTGCTTGTTTAAAGATCCGTAAATTAAATTTAAAATATTAAGGATTGATGTTAGAATTTTATCGTTAAAAGATCGACGATTACAGTTGGATATGTCGGGGATTGGTGTAACCATTTGCTTGTCAAAAGACGCACGATTAGAATATGCATTATCAGCGATTGGTTTCAGAGTTTTATCGTTGATTTCACTGCGATCGAGTTCGTTTAGGGATCCACGATTGGAGATTGAACTACTGACGATTAGTTTAAGAATTTGTTCGTTAACAAACATAAAATTGGAATTTAAAATTTCGGCGATTATATTTGAAATAAAATATAGAAAAGTTAGAGATAGATTTGAAATATCGAAGATAAGAACAAGAATTTGTTTGAAAATCTCATGAAATGTCCACGATTGACGAAGACCAACCGTCAGCTATAATATCCGCACTTGTTTTTGAAGCATCTTAGTCCTAGTTTACACCAGGGAAATTACTTGCCGCATATTTTTTGAATTCGTATTTAATCTTGCCTGAAGCTTTTACATGTGAATAATTTGAAGTCAGACAGAAATTTTATTCTTGTTTCTTTCTCTCGTACAGTTTCGCGTCTTGTCTTGTTGAGAAAAACCATATAAAGCAATAAGATGCAAACTACGAAAAGTAAGGGAGAGAAACGAGAAATGTCCAGTACAGATAGTCACTAAACACTCTACCTTTTCGATCTCTCGCCATCAAACTTCGTCGGTCCGGCAAAAAATGTCTATAGTGTAAATTTGGACAAAGATTTAAAAAATAACTGGTCATTTAAACATTTATTATTTACGTTACGTTATTAAAAATAAAAAACACTCCATTGAAATTTCTAGCTTCGATAAGTGGCTGTGTTTTAGGGTGGGCCAATTTTTAAGGACAATTGTCGATATTTTTCGATAGCTTTTGGCATGAGGAAAAAATGTTCTATTTTTATGTTTTTCTTCCGTATCAAATAGCTCATTTCTGAAGAAATTCGAACGTTAAAGGCTATATCAGTTTAAAAAGAAAAAAAAAAAAAAATAGTTTTGAACGAGTTTTGGTCGAAAAATTTATTACAAAAAAAAAAAAAAAATTATATCGCCATCGTTTTAAGCGTACAATGAATTACCTTGAATAGGATATATTTAAAAAATTTGAAATTGGCGAATTTTTTTAATATAATTTTTTTTAAGTGTATTACAAAAAATTCAAAACAATTTTAATAACTGTGACATCTTCTATGTGGGAGCAATGTGACATTTAACAATTGAATTCTAATAGATTGTGTAGTGGTTTTTCACACTGCCACAAATAATAAAAACTGAAAATAAAAAGGATTGGAACAATAATAAGGGGTTTTTCGACTTATTTTGTTATTAATTTTTTTTTTTTTTTTGATACAACAAAGTTTTTAATGAAGTGTGGATTTATTTAATCGGTTAAAATGATGACAGTTAATGATGTATTCCATTAAAAGGAGACAATAAATATTAAAACGGTTTTAGAATCCAGCACAGCATATGACAGCTAATTGAGAGAACATTCAAATTAAAAGTGAAATGATAACGGAACAGACAATTGTATCAAAAATTCTCACATTTTTTTTACTGCACAATATTTAAAATGTTGACAGGTCCATTGTAATGGATGATCCATGAAAAATGACATTTACTGTCATGTTTCAATGGAACAATTGTTATTGGCAAATAAAAGAAAATAAATGTGTGCGACTTCAGTGTTTTTATGGGCGTGTTTTCTCCTTCTTTTTTCTACTCTTTCTTCTTTTTAAGAGTGAATAAAGAAAAAAATTTTTTTAATGTGTTTCTTGGGCGTAAGGAAGTAGCATGTTATGTATGTAAAGATCCTTAAAATTGCCTTTGTTTTTTTATCAGTGTTTTCTTCTATTCTTATTTTGAAGAAATTTTGTATGAAATTTTAATTATTACATCCTGTATTTGTGTGGTTTAGAAAATTTATAGGAATTGTTTTCGTAAAATGTCCCCTTGAGTATTGGCCATCATATTCGTTACGGATTTTTGGAATAAAAAAATCAATGTTTATAGGAATTTAATTTTTAAATCCTTTTTGATGATTTTATTTGAGAAATAACTAAATATTTACAAACGGTTATATGTGCTATTCCAAAAGACACTATTAGGTGAACAATTTCAGGACAAAAAAGACTCTTAATATCAAAGCTGCTATTCGGGTAAAGGGGCCGTTTTGGGATAAAAAAAAATTCACTTAAATACTTAAATACTACCTAATTAGCTTTTTTTTTGTGAGTGTGATATTTGTTAGTTTAAACTTTCAAGATTGGACTCAAATTTAGAAAGGTCGTTTGAAAAATTTGGAAGTTGGGTTTAAAAATTCAATCATGTGTAACAGGTTTGCTTAAGCGGGGTACACACTATCGATTTTGAGGGGCATTCAAAAAATCGCCAGTCAACAGTCGACCACAAAATAATTTGTGTCGAACTGTTGACTGACGAAAATCAGCGGCCAGTCACACTATCGGCAAGTGAAAATTTTAGTAAAGCTGTCGTTCATGTTCGATAGTCTGTAACGCGCTTTAAAGTTTCGCTTGCTTGAAAGTGTGGCCGCTAATTTTGGTATTTTTGGCATATTTTGTAATTATCGAATTTCTTTTAAGTTAAATTTTAGTTACCAGATGACTTTTTCCATTTATACCCTCATAACCATAGATGTGTAACACATGGAAATATTGGTCTTAAAATTTTAGTACATCAATCGACACAAAATCAATTTCTGAGTCGATCGAACGATGTCTGTCTGCCTAAATAGTTGTCTGTCCGTGTAAACTTTGTGCGTAAAGTAGATACAGTTAAAAATTTCGGAGATTTGTAATTCGAAATGAAATTTGATACATTTGAAATGAAAACGATGAAAGACGGTCCATAATTTCACATATTCTCCAAACAAGCTTCTTTCTGGAATAGTGCTTATTAATTATCTAATTATATTGGTATTAAGCTCAAATTCGGCACAAAAATATTTTATTTCAAAATCTTTTCACCAAAATGTATTTAAACCCGTTTAAATTTAACCACTCCCGAAAATAGCTTTTAATGCCATAACATTTTTGTAAATTTTAATATTGATATGTATATACATAAGAGCGACATTAGAAAAAGTGCTCGATGTACCCTCCTTAAAATGAACCTTGGACTTTTTTAAGATGACATTTAAAATATTTCGGCTCCAGCTTTGACCTCTCGTGAGCTGGACCATTTTGAAAAAGGGTATATTTTTGCATGTTTTGTTAATTTGCGAATTTGTTTCCTTACCAACATATACTATATGGCTTTTTTAAGTCGCGTCCAACTGTATATACAATCCAAGGACGATCTCCATGTACTTTTTTTAAATTAACATATTTTAATCTTTAGTCGATTTAATTAAATGCGTGTCTCAGCTTTTTTTGAAATTCGTGCTAGTTCGCGTTTTGACAAAAATGCAATGGGGTGGTTACCCTTCGTTTTAAATAGGGCAATATGGGTATCAATTTTTTTCTTTTGCTAAGTACATCATCTTTGTATGTAAATAATTTAGATTTTAATAATAGATTCTCAAATTAACAAAAATATAACCTTTTTCAAAATGGTCCAGCTCACGAGAGGTCAAAGCTGAAGCCGAAATATTTTTAATGTCATCTTAAAAAAGTCCAAGGTTTATTTTGAGGGGGGTACACCTTGCACGAATTTCGCTTCCATACAATTTGAGTCGCTCTAAAGGCCATTACACACTATCCCACTAAGTCTTACGTATTTTTCAAAAATGCTTCCCTGATTTAATTATTCTTTGAACATTTTAAAAAAACAATAACAACTTATAATGACGGGGTTGCATTTTTGTAAATTACTAAAGACTTTGTGGGATAGTGTATTTCGGCCTTAATAAACATACTTATGTATATTTGGCTGCAATCGTATTTCCCCTTTTTGAAACCTTTTTTCTTCTCATTGAACTATCAAAAATTTCAATAATGTAATGGAAGCCTATAATTTATACGTATGTTTATGTCAATTAATGCCGTGCAAATAATATTGGACTTTTTGATCCATTTTAGATAAAATAGACTATGGGAGTATGTATAAACATGGAGTAGTTTTAAGACTACTTCGTTGTAATGCAAATCTGTGTTATATGGTCAAGCCCTAGGACATCTTAATGTTAAATATACCATGTTTTTTTAAAAACATTTGGGTTACCTTTGGACTAGTCCTAGCCAGTGTTACCGTTGGATATTTTCAAAAAGTACCAAAAAAAGGGGATATCTACAAAAAAAGTGGCACCAAAAAGTGGATTTTTTTTTTAAAAAGGGGCACATCTTTTAAAATTAAAATAAGTACACCACATTATGTATTTTTTACGTTTTTTTTCTATTTATTATAATTTTAAATAGTATAAAATCTAAAATAAATATTTTGTAAATATTTCTCTCGAGAAGTAATTTTTATAAAATATTTACTTTAATGTTTTGGTAATTCAAAAACGTTAAACTTGTTTTCTGCCAAACAAGTTTTTTGGATTATGCCATTGTTGGAGCAAATAGAAGATATTTATGTAATGTGTTTTATATATACATTTAGCAATATATTTCTTGTACTATTCCTTCTAAATACATTTTCTTTGATTTATATATAGTTTCTTAATATTGCACAGGTAGACATTTAAAAACTTTTTAGAAATTTATTTGCCCATTCCACCAGATTCTAACGTTTTTTAAATTGCTATGGCCGAATATGAGCACAGTATTCTCCCATCACGTCACATTTATCAGATACGCCAATTATTGTAATTCCGGATGATGTTTTGTACCACAATTAATAACAAAATCCATAGCTTTATAATTTTATTCTACAGTCAACCTAATTACATAAGTTGTAGGCCCAGGCCCACGATGTCGACAATAAAATTTCTTTCGTATATTTGTTTTGAAAACAAACAAAACAAAAACCGTGGGCCTGGCAGCTAAACTATAATCGCATAAAAACAAGAAATCCTATAACAAAAAAAAAAAAAAAACAAAATATCACTTTTTCAAATACTTTATATATAATCAGTTCCTCACTTTAATACAAATAAATGCACGGCATGCATACATGCTACTAAATTTAAGTGCTAGTGTTTTAATTTCTTAACTATAGCATATTTAGTTTTAATCCAATTTCGTCTATTATTGCTTCAACTTTTTGTAATCAGGTTTATAGAACAAAACTATAAAACTGGATTTTGTTATTATTTTCCCAATATTTCCCAACGGTAACGCTGGTCCTAGCCCCTTATGGGCTATATTTTACATGCGTGTATAGTCGCATTTTTTTGCAGGGTGGAGAAAAATTTTTTGTAAATAAAAACATTCTCGTATTCACTATGTTTTTCCTACCATCATACCTTCAATTAAAGCATCTGGTAACTCTACTTTGACCATCAATTTAGTTTACTTGATACAGTTACATACTTAACTCGGTCTGCTAATAATCTTCGTTTTATTTTTAAACACAAATTAAATAAAGTTAAAATATGTATGATAATAAGAAATAAATAAAAAAGCATTAATCCTTTAAGTATAATGTAAGTGGAATCTTTAATTTTTTACGAAATAAAAAAGTTAAAGTAAATATTTTGTTAAGAAACACAAATAGTAAAGAAAATTATAATTTAGCAAATTATTTGTGAAATATTTTTAGTTGTTGTTGTTTTTATTGTCAATGTCTAGTTCTTTTGTTGTTTGATAGTGAAGTGCTTTCTTTAAATTTGTTGTTGTTTTGACATATTAAATTATTGAGTGATGTAAAAAAAGAGCTAAACAATCTCTCACTAGTAAAAGCAAGAAAAGAGTGAAACTTGTGTTTTTTGTTTTTGTCTACGCAAATTTTAAACATTCAATTGTTTTGTTTCTGTTAAAAAGTGTGTGATAGTGTTGCCGCTATAAGTAAAAGTGCAAATAAAACGGATGTCAGTTCGCGAGAAAGAAAACAAAATTTAAATAAAAAAATGCAAGGTAAGATAACGTTAAATATTGCTTACAGTTATTATGTATAGTCTTCGCCACAGGGGAAGAGGATATAAGTACAGCAAAAGCTTGATAATCCGGTTAATATTTTGCAGACTATAATCAGGATTATCAAATTATCCGGATTACCGAATAAAAATTTAAAACATTGTTTTTGCATTAAAAATGCCTTTAAAACACATATCGAATGATGTAAATAAATAGTTTCATTTAAAAAGAACAAAAAAAAATTTTTGCACATAAATACAACATGGAATTGCGTAGC
This sequence comes from Pollenia griseotomentosa, assembly GCA_963931875.1. Taxonomy (NCBI): domain Eukaryota; kingdom Metazoa; phylum Arthropoda; class Insecta; order Diptera; family Polleniidae; genus Pollenia; species Pollenia griseotomentosa. The sequence continues at coordinate 182,008,008 of OZ007563.1, read as the reverse complement.
AAAATAGTTTGTTTTTTCAGCAAAAAAGAGAAAAACTATGTTTTTGGAGTAACAATTAATAAAGATTAACACTACACAACAGTTTGTATACAATCCAGATTATAAAGTTGCAATCAATCCGGATTATAGAGTACAAAATTTATTGAAAAATTATGTCCGGATCAGCGAGGTCCGGAATATCAAGTTTCTACTGTATGTATAAAAAATAATTTAGATTTTAAGCTTATTTTAAAACTAATTTTTCATTAAAATTTTCTTTAAATTTGATTTCAAATTCAATTAAGTTTTTTGTGAATACGGCAGATACATACTTACAAACAAACGTTTATTAAGTTTCATACAAAATTTGTTTTGTAAACCTTTATTAAATTTAAAATATTTTTATGAATACAGGCAATAGTGTTTATCACTAATTGCATTTTATAATTTTCACGTCTTTCGGTGCTTATAAACGAGAAATGCATTAATAAAAAGTTAGTTTTCACACACAAAAAATAATTTTACTTGCCTCATTCTGATTTTGTATAACCTTCACCACAAGTGGAAAAGGTTTTCGTTAAGTTTATTATCTTCAATAGTGACATAACTTAAAAATGTATAAAATACAAAATTCATGACTTTCCCCATTTGAAGAGAATGTGTCGTTATTTTTTCTAAGTGGTTACAGCAAATCCAAAACTTTAAGCGCGTTAATCTCGAAAAGCATTTTTTTAAATATGTCACTATTGAAGTAAATGAGCGATAGATATATTCTAACTTCTTATGAGTAGAGAAGATTATTTACCGAAATCCGCTGAGCTGAGACTAAAAAGGTGAAGGAACATTCTTTCACAAAAATTTTTTTAAAAAAGCGCTAACGGGAAAAATTACGAGCTAGGAGTAATTCAAAAGAGCTAAATCTAGCCCAAGTTCAAATTAAACTTTTTTTTTTTTACAAATGTTATGTAATTTTTTTTAAATAAAGGAATTAAAAAAAAGAAGTCTAGCTCCATAAATCTCAAATTTTTTTTTTTTTTAAAAAACTTTATTTTGTGAAGTTCCTATATAAATACATACATATATAGTTGCGGAAAAGATTTAATGAGCATTTTCTATTTGGCCTTTTCTGAGAGTAGATCTTAACCACATTGGGTTTACCAACCGCCCCCGGATGTGAAAAGCCCCATCACACCCAAGTAGCAATTTGAGTGCAAAATCCGGCACTATTATACACTCGCTCCTTGTTTATGAGGTGGAGCTATCTAACCTCCGCTGCTTTTGGAAAATGCCAGCAGCTTCTGTTGAGTAGCAACAGCACCTAAGATTCTTCTTCAGGCCGAACTTTCCCACAAGTTGTGAAAAATCTACCCTTTTGTTGGATTTTCAGGATCCTCCTTTTCGAAACTTTGAATAGTAAAACACAACCACCACGTGATCCCCGAAAGTATCCTGTCAGCGGAGAGGCAAAACTTTCGCAAAGACAAGCTCGCTGAAAGATAGGATGCATTTCCCGCAAGCATCATACTAACGGAGTCAATCCGGTGCCTTGCCACCGGGCGCTACTGGCTCTCGTGATACCAGATAGCATCTCTCTCTGGTCAGCCTCGATCGCAAGAAGTCCTGAAGGTCTCTTGAGATTTGTCAATTTTAAATTTTTTCTGAATCCCAGGAATTGACCACCTGATTTGGAAGAACGAAATTTAGCTTATAAACAGGGGTATTTTGGAAATCGAAAACGCAAAACGCAAAACGCTAGAGTTTGAATTTTAATCTAATTTTTATAATTTTTGTTATAAAATTATGTTTAGTAGATAAATATTTGTATAATATTTGTCATACAATTCCATTATTACAGAAATCTTTTTGCGTTTTCGGTTTCCAGAACACCACTGATCGAAACAAGCAAAATTGGTCCATTATTTGAATTGGTCCAACACAAAGTCCTACCCGGAATAAGAGCTTTTGTCAAATGAGATTAGGAAAAAAACTAGAATGTTAAAATTTTGCGTATTTATATTTGCTCTGTATTTTGTAAGTAAGTGGACAGAATAGGTTTTATACAGCAAACCTCCTCCAGCTTTAAGTTACAATGGCAATTTCCTATGTTACTAAATTAAAATTTTAAAGTCCTGATACTAATTTTTTTGTTTAATTATTCCTTTAAAACATTTTTATTTTTTTTTTAATTCTCACTTTCATCCAGTTGTCATTACTCCTTCCCCTCTCTCTCTCTCTCTTTTCCATACAACTTGATTTCTTCATAAAAACTCTTACCTCTCTTTAAAATATTATTCCCTGATTGGTTTACTTCATATTGCATTAGTTATTATACATTCTGTCAATGTTCTTCACATTACAAATATTTTCTTTAAATAATTCTGATGTATTTGAGCGTTTATGTACAAGGACTATATGTATATAAAAATACAATATAAATATTTATAAAAATCTCACCGCATTTACAAGACTCTCATTTCTTTCTTTCGTATGAAATTGAACGCATTTTGTTTGCTATAGTCCTTAATACTCGTCTATTTGTGTTATTTTAAGGCTTTAAAAGAGCGTTTTTTCTATGTAGGGGAGGAAATTCTTGAAGGAGGGGATGAAATGTAAAAGACATACATTTGTGGTGGTAGAGAACTAAGAAATGGGTTTATGCATCACAAAGTAGTTGTTATATTTACTTACGTCAAAATGGCGTAACTTATTTTTAAATAAAGGATTTATAAACTACCAAGAAATTGTGCTATATTTACGTAAAAATGGCGTCATTATTTAAAAAAAAAAATTAGGTTGAAAAAAATGGAGATTAAGTAATGAGTCTTTGGGACTTTTGAAAGCAAACTTAGTTTCGCGGGGAAGATTCTAACTGATTTATTTTTATACTACATATGTATATACATATATATGGGGGATTTCATGTCAAGTGACTAAAGTATCCAATTATTCGACTTTTGGTTTTGTTCGAGTAAGGAATTAATCGATTTTTGAATTTTTAAATTGCTCGATTAATCGAATAAAGGTTTTAAATTGTTCGAATAACTCGAATAACTCGAAGAATTCAAATTATTTTATCCAATTAGAAAAAAACAAACATCTCTATTTAAACTCATACTTTTATTTTATTAATAAACAGAAAAAGAGAGGTGCCAGCCAGTTATGAAAAACATTTTAAGGCAATTTATTATTTCTTAAAATCGAGTGAAATTGAAATCGATGGAAATTCGCCGATAAATTTTTTGTAAAAATCAGCGCAGTTTTTCCTGATTTTAAGAGAAATTCTGTTAAAGATAAGAATTCAATATTTATTATATAAAAGGAATTTTTTTATAATATTTTTAAACAGGATCTTTGTTTTTAAATCGTTTTTTAATTTCCTTTATTTCCTCTATAGGCTTGCTTAATTTATTTTTTAACGTATTACTATTTCACGACAAAAAGCAGAAACTTCGTTTTCAAACAAGGACATTTAGGGCTTTAAGACGAAAGGAATGATATCTAAAATGTCACATCTAGCCGATTAGAAGATACGAGGTAATATAAAAATTTACAGTAGGGTAATAACAGGTAACTCATTATCTGACAGTACATGGTTTATAAATGCTGATGAATTTTTTTTACGAATTTGACGTTTATAGTCAGCGTTTAAAAAACTGCAGTCAAAGTAGGAAAACTGCCATTTCTTCCACTTCTTCATTTGTCATTGGCCAAAAAAAAACTTTTGCTTTTACTTCTGATTCATTAAATCTATCAAGCCCACTCAAAAAGCGAAAAGTTGTATACAAATGTTCGTTTTTTGTTCGACAGTTTTTGGTTTCGACTGCTATTTTTAAAGCCCTGTTAAAAGTGATTTACATAATATGTTACACAGGTCCAAATCTAAAAATGGACTAAAATATGTTTTAAAGTATGAGTAATGAAAATAAAGGCAAAAGGTAACAGCATGTAATTTAGTTTTAAGGTAAGAAATTTAAGCAAACAATTTTTACAAATTTTCATATTTATTCGAATGTGTATTCTAAGTCAAATAACAATTTTAAAAGCTTCTATACTTTAATAGTCTTATACCTTTAATATTTTCCAAGAATATTTTCTATGCACTATAAAAAAATTCTGATAAATGGAATAATACACATTCGAAAAAATATGAAAATTTATAAAATAAATGTTACTCACCATGAGAAATAAATTCCCAGATTCTATTTGTTAAAATATTTTTACATTAAAAAAGTAGAATTTTCTAAGAAATTAATTTTAATAGATTAATTGACATTAATTGTTCGAGTTATTCGTTATTCGAAATTGGCTACTTTAATTATTCGATCAAATAATAGTGTAAAAATTCCTCGATTAATCGTTGTTCGATACTCGTTTTGGATACTCTACAAGTGACCCAATTTTGAAATCGATGTCTTCCGATTTGGATGAAATTTGCACCAAAAAGTTTCTGAGATAGAGTTTGACATTTTGGCCATACGGGTGTTTTTTCTCATCCATGTAACTTATTACCTATTGGTGTTAGCAAAATGTGTCCCAAATAGCTTCATCGGTAGCTATTTGATCAATCTTTTGAAAAAAATTTTTTTATTTTTTTAAAAAAATTTTAAAATTTTTTTTTTTTATATTTTATTAGCGGGAATGTTTTTTTTTTCATCAAAAGAAAGCTTATGTCTTTTCCTTTAAGGTAGTTTTGGTCGCTTTTTGGGATGCGAGTGGCTTATGTATAAAAAAAATAATTTCTAACTCTAGACGAGGGTTTTTCAAATTTTTAGCATATGCAGTGTTCTTTCTCATCCATGTAACTTATTACCTATTGGTGTTAGCAAAATTTGTCCCAAGTAGCTTCGATAGCTATTTGATCAATCTTTTGAAAAAATTGTTTTTTGTTTTTTTAAAAAATTTAAAATTTTTTTTTTTAAATTTAACTTTTTTTTATATTTTATTAGCGGGAATGTTTTTTTTTTCTCAAAAGAAAGCTTATGTCTTTTCCTTTTACGTATATATGTATATAACTTAAATCACCGAGATCTATCAATTTGTAACCAGAAATTTGTTCTACTAAAACTAAAAAATATTGGTTTAATAGAAAAGGATGGGTTTTAAATAAGCATTTAGAAAGTTAAGCTTTTCTAAACACTAATTTTAATTATATAAATATTTTTATGAAATTTTGCATTGGAATGTAATAATTATGGAAATCGGTTCATGATTTTATCCCGGCTGCCATAAAAAGGACCTAAAGGCTCAATTACAAAAAGATACATGCTCAATTCTACAAAAAAAAAAAAAAATAGTCTGCTAAAGGTATTACAAATTGTGAAGTAAACATGTTGTCTATTCCCATATCCAAAAAATCAAAATTCGACAAACTAAATTGTTCTACTAAAAGCGACATGATTGGGTAAAAAACTAGTCATGGTCAGATTTAGCTTTAGTAGAGTAACAATTCCACAATAGTCAAGAGAGTATTATCCGTTTGTGCTGATGCATAAAAGAAATAAAAATATTGTTTCTAATTTTTGGTTAAATTTAAAAAAAAAAAAAACATATAATTATTTTTAGTTAGAAAAAAATGTGTAATTACGTCGTTTTGCATTCATCAAATAAACTTACTTGTAGTTACGTCCCTTTGTTTTTTATTAATAAAAGCGTAATTTTTGATCGCAGAAGTGTAAAATTTTGTCAAGACATGTAGTTAAATGGTATTCATAATAATTAATCAAAAACTCCATTTTTAATTTTTGGTTAGTTACGCCTTTTTTCATTTAAGCAAACGATATGTAGGTATGCACCCAGCAAACATTTTTTGCCGAATTCAATTCAGGGGCAAATTACGGCATTCGATATCGATCGAAATTACAATACAATTTTAATGGAAATTTCGATCGATATCGATATCGAGAATGCCGTAATTTGCCCCCAGGTGTGTCAAAAATGTGCCAAAAGTAAGTGGTTACCAAGAACGCGCATCTCTTTGGCTCAGGAATTTCAGAAATCTTTGCCGAACTGTCTGAGATTTCTGTACGAACTCTGAAATATTTCCTACGGAAATTCTTAAGGAATTCCAAACTTTTTCTGATATTTTTTACGTCCTGTCGTATTAATACATATATTAAGATGAAATAAACTCAAACATAGAATAAAAAAAATTGTAATTCTTTTGTGACTCTTCTTATTCCATGATTTTTTTTATTTATTTTGTAAATAAGAATTATGCATTAAAAAAAAGAGTTTAAAGTCAAATAAGGACCAGCCTCATATACATTAAGCATCGAGGTAAGAGTAGGAGTCGGAGTCGGACTTAAAAAGTTTCAAAGGTTGAGGTCGAAATTAGAACTATTTTTTGACGACTCCACAGCCCTGGTCATCTGTATGTGATATTGTATAATTGGGCCTTAAATATTGGGAAAATAAAAGAAACTTACATTTTTTTTAGATTCTAATGACTAAATTAATTAATTTTTTAAACGATTTTTAAAGACTGAAACAATTCAGAGATCGTGAAAGATGTTTTTAGGCCTTTAATATTGGATAGCGCGAGATTTGAGTTTATTTTGAAAAATAAATTAAGAAGTGAACATAAAAAATATAGACAAAATTCGATGATATTCGAAAAATGTTGAGAAAATTGTGTTGAATCAAACAGTAGCAGATTGAAACGATTTAAAGGACAAAAAGACATTTGTTAACTACATACATACATATGTACAAACATATCTGAATTTTTTATTTATTAAAAAAATAATTTGAGCAATATGGCTTCAGAATAAAAAGAAACCAATATTTTCCAATTATAATCTTAATTTTTGGCTAATTTTTAATCAGTTTGCAAAATAAGTATGTATGTACTTATTATGTACATATGTACAAAGAAAACCTCCACAAAATTATAAATAATAACGAAATTTCAAATGCCATCTGTTCAAAATCTATTTAGAATCACAAACACACAAATGTATGACCACAGCTGATGCCAAGATAATTTTATATCTGGATATTATTTTTTTTACCACCAACAAAATAAAGATTCATTTATGGAAAACAATAAGCATTTTCACGAAATAATACAATAAGCAACTCATAAATGGGTTACAAAAAGTATAAATATTTAAGAGAAAAGGGTTGGTCCGGTTGTTTAATTATCGTGCGTAGTGGTTGTATGAAAATATGTACATAGAAAAAGTTTGCCATTATTAATGAATATTTGGTCATCTTTGTGGCCAGTTTTTGTTTGTTTGTTAAATGTATATGATTTTGCTTTTTTTTTGTTTTCAAGTAAAAGGGTTCCTGTAATCCTTTTCCGCCTTTGATTATTTGGTTTTATTTAACACAAAATCGATAAAGGGATATTTTACTTTCATTATTTATCTATTTTTGTATTCTTTAAAACTTTTTTGTTATTTATATACATACAAACTAGATTGACCCTATATTATTAGATGTGGTCTTATTTAATGTCTGCTGGCCTGTCTAAGTCTGTTCACACTTATTATTGGGTTTGATACGTGTGTGCATATACTTCATATAAACATATATGCATACATACATATGTATATATACATGCATACATATAACATTGTCCCTTGCTCCCTTTTCGTAATATTGTTGACATATTTATTGTCAGTCGTTGGGTTATACATACATACTATGTACATAACTTGTACCACATTTGATTTTTTTTTTTTCTTACAGACATGTCTAAAAATTTGTTAGATTTATTTTTGTTTTTGTAAGAAAATGGGGGAGGAAATTTAATTATTGGTGGCAATATGGTTTGTAATTTTTTGTTGAAAAGGATGGGGGAATTGGAGAAGCAACGCGATGAAAACATTATTAAAGAGATTAGAAAACACAATTTTAAATAAAGTGTCACTCTTGTTTATATTCTACTCTTTTTGTAGGGCAAAAAGTGTCTAGTCTATAGAGCAGCCTAGTCTCTAGTCTGTATTTTTAACACTCTATATTTCAAGTTTATATACACAGAAAAAATTTTGCACCAGTAAAAGCAATAATCCAAAGTAAAATTAGTTTTAATTAAAAATTTAATCAAGTACATTAAATGTTTAATCAAGTGAATTAAACGTTTAATTAAGTGAATTAAACGTTTATTTGATATTATTAATTTTTTTACTGGTGAAAATTAATATTGTCAATTAAACGTTTAATACTCTTGATTAAAAGTTCAATTCACTTGATTAAAAGTTTAATTCAGTTGATGAAACGTTTAATTCACTTGATTTTTAATTAAAACTGATTTTATTTTTGATTAATGCTTTTACTGGTGCAACATTTTTTTCTGTGTAGTCTCAAATCTAGAGTGTTATTATCTCCAGTTTCTATAGTCGTTAATCTGGAGTCTCTTTAGTCTTCAGTCTCTATAGTCTCGAGAATAGGGTCCTCTTAGTATCGTCTCCACAGCCTTGGTTCTAGAGTTTCTAAAGTACGGAGCCTCGAGTCTCTACACCCTCAAGCTTCTAAAGTCTAGAGTTTATTTAGTTTCTAGTGAACAGTCGATAATATTTAAAGACTCGAATAAGAGAGTATATACTCTCGAGTTCTTAGCTATTGAGGTTTGAATCTCTATAGTCTCGAGTTTCTAAAGTATCGGGTCTGTATAAAGTTTTCAGAGTAGAGTAGTCCGTTTAGTCTTAGCTCGAGACTATTGACTGGTCTGGAGTCAAGAGTCTCTATAGATTATCCAGAGCTCGAGCCTAGATTCTCTATAGCCTCAAGTTTTTTATAGTCTCCAGTCTCTTAAAACTAAGAGTACGGAAGTCTGTTTAGCCTTAAGTCGATACTATAAAGACTAGTTACGAGTCAAGAGTAGATTCTCTAAGACAATCTACTGTCTTAAGGTTAGAGGTATTACAGTCTTAAGTCTAGAGTAACTATAGTCTTTAGTTTTAAGACTCTAGAGTCTCAATGCTCCATAATTTTTAAGTGCACAGTCTAAAGTCTCTTTAATTTCGAGATATTTAACTTAATTTCGAGATTATTGAGTTGACTTCGATATATAGTTCCTTTTGTCTTAAGTATCTTTAGGCTCGAGTCTCTATATTCTAAAGTGTTCAGACTAAAGTTTTTATCCTCGAGTCTATAGTTTCAAGTCTAAAGACTTTATAATATCGAGTGTTTAGTCTAGTCTCTATTAACTCTAGTTTAGAGTCTCTATAAGCTCAAACTTAGAGGCTCTATTATCCCCAGTTTAGAGTCTTCGAAATCTTGAGTCTAGAGAGTTTATAGTACACATAAAGTTTCTATAGTCTTAAGTCTCCAGTCTCTATATTCTGAAGTGTTCAAACTAAAGTCTGTATACACGAGTTTAGAGTCTTTGTCTTAAGTCTTTATAGTTGAGTCTAGAGTCTTTATACTTTAGAATTTCTATAGTCTTAAAAATCTATAGTTTCGAGTCTAGAGTCTTAAGTCGTGATACTCGAACCTATAGTCTAGATTCTCTGTTGACTTAAGTGAAATGTTTTATTGGTCTCGAAACTTGTCTTAAATATTGAGTCTACTTTATGGTAGTCAAATTTTTACTTGTCTTTTCTATAGTAGTCTAGTCTATGGTAAGCGACTTTGTAGTCAAGTCGTTAGTAGACGAGCCTAAAAGCAGTCGAGTTTGTAGTGATCGATTATTTAGAAGTCAAATCTAAGTAGCCGAGTCTATATGAGAAGTTTCTACAGTATTTTAACTCTTTCAAAATAAAAATGTAAATATATTTTTAAAGAAACCTACGATCTTCCCACAGATTTTCCTGTTTGTCTCCTTTTTACTTGACTGATTTCAATATGACTCTCTTTGAAACTCTTATCTCTTTTAAAATAAAAGCTAATCTTAAAATTATACTTATTATAAATATTTTAAAATTTTTGTGGCTTCAAACTCCACCACTAATCCAAAAGGATTTCTATAAAACGGAAGTAATCCTGTGCACTCCTTTATAATATAAAACAATACTGTTAAAAAGATAAGCGTAATTTTTTCAATTCAAATGGGTTTCATTATTGTTATTTTTTTTATGGGTAATAAGATATTGGCTACTTTGACACAAATAGTTAGAAAACAGTTGAATGATTTTTTATATCTTAAATTTGTAATCAAAGAAGTTTTTCCGCAATATCAATATTGTTAAAATGAAAGAATGAAATTTTCGATGGGTCTATTAATAAAGAAGCCTAAGACACAACAGAAAATAGATGGGCTTTCTTTAGAACTTCCCTCTTTTGCCGCAAAAACAGTTTCCTTATGGCCAGTTTTTGACTTTGTGTTTAGAAAAAAGGTAAAGAGAAAACTGAAATTTTAATTTTGTATTTTGCTATGTATATAGTTTAAAATATTTGACAAACTTTAAAAATTGTTCTTACATTGAAATAATATTTTTAATGATTTATTTTATATTAATGAGTATAAAACTATAAAAGAAATTTATTGGCATCAAAATTAAAAAGGCAATAGGTGAATTTTACTGTCTTTTGCTAAGAGCGGCAGTGTAGATGTTAAATACCATACAAATGAGTATAAACAAGCAGTCACTGAAGCTGAATGTTGCATCAAGATTAAATTTTTTTCTCTTAAATTCAAATAAGCAAACTTGCTTGGAATTTTGTTGGCTGGGGATAAAAAGATGACAAGCTGCTTTTTTAGGTTAAGCAAAATTTTGATTAAACGCCAATATTGACTTAAATTCAAAAACAGAATTGTCAAATATGTAGTGGACTCTAACCAAAACACTGCATCAAGATTAAGCTGCGTTGTAGGGTCTTACAGTATAAGTAGACTGTTACTTAAAGTAATTAAAACCGTTTTTCTTTACAGAACTTCACCGAAAGAGAATTGCTTACAACACTGTGTGATTTCGATTTCGGTGCAACTTAAAATAAGTTTAATAATTAGTTGAAGTCTTTTTTTGATTTAAGATAAGAAGCTAATGTGTGGTTTATAGAACACGAGCGCCTTACTCGTCCGTTCAACTTACATTTAAAACAAAACCTAAAATTAAACTCATTTCTTTTTACAATTTCTATAGGAATGAGTATCCACTTACATACGTACTGCTTAAATATACCTCCAAAAAAATCGCACGTGCCTCTTTATTATTTTTGCCACCGTTTTCAAAAACCAATCCTTTTTTTCTACTTTAAAACGCGACATTCAATAATATTATTGTAATGTTTTAAGCCCAAAAATGAAATTACCAAATATGTTATGTATTAAAAAAAAATCAAATTTTAAGCAATATTTGTAACACATGAGAAAGATCTAAAATGAAAATCTCCTCAATATTCATTCATTCGATATTTGAAAGCAAGCAAAGCATGTGCGCGACGCGTGTAAACGCCCCTCGAGATTAATGATCGTGCCAATGCCAGTTCTTATAGCAATAGCACTAAAAGAGTAAACCATATGATTTCCCTTAAAAAAATATTGTTTTTAAGCGTCTGACTCCTACACGATAATAAAAACAGCTCATGTATTTGTTTATTTTAATTTTTTTTCTTACAAAGAAGAATCCTTTAACAAAATCCCCTTTTCCATTCGTCTGGTTATTATTGAGATTTTTCAGCTGCATATGCTTAGCAAACCTTTAAAATACAGGGAGTTTTTAACATAGGAACACACAAAGATCGAGTAAAAAAGGATCTTGACAAAGGTACTATAGTGTTTTTTTAACACACACGCTCTCTGATGAAATGACCAAATTAATTGTTTGATGGTTACAAGTAAATAAATGAATAACTAATGATTTGTCGTCTATGGTCATGTGCCAAATGTTATTTTAAACGTTTTGACACAATTTACTTTTCTTTTTTCTGCTGACTAATGAAGTTTTGTTTCGGTTTTCTAAAACTCAGTTTTGAAAAATTTTAAAAAAACAAAAACGTAACTAAAAGAAACCACACGATTTTATTTCAATAAAATTTTTGGAATGACGAAAATCCTACTGTTTTTAAGTTGATGATTAATTAAAATATGACAACAAATAAAAAAACATGTTATGAATAAATTAAAAATACTCTCCATGGGTTAGTTTGAACGAAGGCAACGCCATTTTGTACAAATTTAATAAACATCGGTGTTTTACACTATTGTAACGGATCGTTAAAGCTTCGAATTTTTTTCTTTATCAAATTAACACATTAGCGGTATTCGGTGTTAAGTGCATTTTAGGTTTTTTTATTGCCTTTTATTGCGCATTAAATATACAGTAAAAGATTGTTAAAAAATATGCCAAAACAGCGTATTCCACAATTTAATTATATTTGCCTTAAAAAAAAACATGTCAAAAATTATAATCGGAAAAGCCCATACACCATAGTATTTACCGATGAATTTTCGAGATTGTACCCTATTTGGAACCGATTGGTAGTCATGAGCTCACCATAACAAAGTTTTATGTAGTTTTAAATATCCGGGGCTTTGCTTAGGGGCTGCGCTAGAATAAAAGTTCTAAAAAAGTTAATCTTTTACATTTTTGCGAGCATTTTTTTTAATTAAAAAAAAAAAAAAAATAATAATAATTAAATATTTATGGAATATAAAAAAAAAAAGTTTGATACACAGTGCTTTGCCCAGCTCTGGACGAAATTCAGAATTTAAATGTGAGGTTAATAAGGATACAAATTCTCAAAAAGTTAATTTTTTAAACATTTTTGTAAACTTGTTTTTATATTTTTATTCAAAAAATTTTAAATTTATGGAATATATAAACATAATTGTTGGCTCTCATGGCTTTGCTCGGCCTAAGACGAAATGCGAGGTCTAAATGTCGGGTTTCTGATACAAATTCTTAAAAAGTGGACTTTTTAAGCATTTTTGTAGACTTCGTTTAATATTTGTATCAAACAAATTCAAAATTATTGAAATATAAAAAAATAGAAGTTGACTCTTACGGTTTAGCCCGGCTCTGGACGAAATGCGGATTTTAAATGTGGGGTTTAAGATACAAAATCAAAAAAAAAAAAAATTATTTTTAAACCTTTTTGTACTCTTTTTTCTATTATTTTTAATAAAAAAAATTTTAAATTTAAGGAATATAAAAAAATAGTTATCGACACTTAGGGCTCTGCCCGGCCCTGGCTAAAATACAGGGTTTAGGGCAAAACTTCACTAAAACTGTAATTTTTAAGCTTTTTTCAAGTATTTCAATGATATTTTTTACTTCAACGATTGAAAATAAATGGAATATTTCAACAATATTTGAAAGGTTTTTATAGCCAATTATCGATCTAAGGATTTAAATCTTTGTAGTTTTCTGACTTTTGTGAATAATTTTTTAACCACACATCAATCAATTGTATCTTAAAAATATATCATAATCAAACCACTATGACAAAGAAAATATCATAATTTAAAATGTACACCTGCTGATTTTCTTTTAAAGGCAACATTTTGTTTTTTGGCACACGTGAACGTGAGATCTAAAATAAGTAACCGCCCGTGGAGCGCCCATTTTTTCAAGTGTTAATTCAACAAAAAAAAAAAAAAAACTGAAATACATCCCTTGTTAGTAAAAAAGAAAAAAAAAAACAATAGAGAAATTTAACCAATATTATGATTAACATGGCCTTTAACAAGCATTTCGATGTCCTTAAGGTGTCATAGTTTTGAATAATCAGTTTTTTAGAAATCTCAATATTTCACACGCACCTTAACAAAATGAGCAATAATGATTTAACAATAATCTCATTGTTTTAAAAGAAATATATAATTGCTAAATAATAGAAAATATTATAATATTAAAGGTAATGTTCTTAAAGCAAATAGAGGTTAAAGGAGTAAGTCTTAATAAATAAAACCAAAAATATGAGTGATGGGATGGATAAATTTTAAGGAATTTTGAGTTTTTATTTGGAATTAAAAAAAAAAAAACAAAATAAACGCCTATAGAAAAATACATACACATTAACATACAGAAATGTTTATTTGGCAAAAATATCGGCCACGTCGATTTTAAAAGAGTTTCTGGGGTCTAATCACCGCATTCGATATCGAGTAAACTTACGTATTTTTCTGCATACGATAGACACTGACGTATTGATTGAAAACTCGAGAGATGTAATGTATTTACTTACTCGATATCGAATGCTATTATCTCAAACTACGATACATTTCCTTCATGATACCAAAATAAAAAATTTCGATCAATTTAGCACGATATCGTATGCGGTGATTAGACCCCTGGTAAAGATAACTGGTACTTAAAGTATAAAATACATACTTCAAGCTGCTTTGGAAGTTAAGAAAAAATGGTCAGTATTTTAAATTTTGATAGAAAAGAAAAATAAATAAAAGCCATTAGAAAAGCCGGAATGAGCCCGGAAGATTTTATTGACCCATTTCAAATAATTTTAATCTGACGGCAAGGTAAGATTTAAGAAATTTATCAAAGCGATAATGCCGGAGTAATGCTAAAATGTTTAGAAGTAGAAATGTCTTCTTAATGTTGCACACTAGCGGTATATCTCTTGTTTAAGGCAAATTAATAAAAGATTTTCGGAGATCAAATTTCAATTTGTCAAACTTTAATTTTCTAGACTGGTCGTCGAGATGGGTAAAATCTTAAAGATGTTGCGTTAGGAGCTCACTTTCTTACATAAAAAAGTTAAACTTCTTCAAAATTATTATACTAAAATACACTTACGATCAGTGTCTGATCGTGTGAAAAGAAATTAAAATCAGTATGACATCAGCTTCTTTCAAAATAGGGAGATATTTAATAGAGGCATATAATTAGGATCTGATCGTTAGAAAAAAATCAAAGTCATTCAAAAAGGACTTAATTAAAAGACTTATGATCAGGATTTTGTTGGAAAAGAGGTCAACATTAGGGCCTGGGGGGTTACCGCATATTTCGATTCGAAAGAAATAATTTACGAGTTCGAACAATTTGTACTGTGTATTACGATTTTCGTACTATTTGTTTCGAATGAACGGAAGTTGTTAATACCTTTTCGAATACAAAAAATTCCTTTCGTAACGGCAACTCTTTATTACGAACAATAAAAATCCCTTTCGAAACTCCAACTCCGTATTACGAAAACGAGCGTCAGTTATGTAAAAAGCGTAAGGAAATTGTTCGAAAGCTATTTTGTTAGTGACAAAGTGCAAATGACAAAGTTCAAGATAAATAATAGTGTAAAACAAACAAATTAAACCTTATAATATTATAATTGAATATTAAATAAATGTTTACTAACGTTATTATTGAAAATGTTTTAATATTTGTGGTCTTGAAATTTAAAAAAAAAACAATTTCATTTACAAACAAAAAGCAGTATAAATTAATGGTTGGTTTTTTCTGTTGACTCTTCAAACCACAGGGAAATACAATTAATTTTTATTAAAAAACACAATTACATATAATATTTTTCACACATTGAATAGTATTTATTATTTGTTTTGTTGTGGGATATTTTCGTCCATTTTGGTGTTTTAATAGCAGTGCTACCAACTTTTAATCAAATTTCCCATTTGTTTATAAATACAACTCTGTCATCGTTTCGAACGAGTTACGCAGTACGGTTTAACTTTCGAATCGGAAATTACTTTCGAAAAATTTTGCTTTTCGAATCGAAATACGCGGTGGCCCCCCTGACAGTTTTACAATAAATCTAATGGATCGATCAGCAGCACAACTGAAACTGATTCATCCCAAAAAGAGACTTAACTAATACATAGATGGTTGCAAAATAAATTAAAGTGGCATAAAATCAAAACCAAAACAGTTTTCATTCAAATATTGAAATCGAATGTTCTCTCTTTTATGGCCCTTCAAAACGAATTAGGCAAACTGAAACAATAAAAAAATTTCTTCCCTAATATTTAGCAATAACTTCACTGTACTTTTAAAACACTTTATTTTATGCCATATTTAAAATTATTGTCTTTAATATATTTTCACAAATATAATACATTTTACGATCACATCTGCCATCAAACATTTGATAACTAGTTCGGCGATATTCCAAATAAACACAATTCTCATCGTCATTAAAATTATCAGGTTGCTGGGTCGACCAGTCGGCATAAGCAAAGCGTCGTCCAGTTGAATACCAAAAAAAATCCCCTTCAGAATCTTGATCGGAGCCGGATAGCCACCATAAGCGACCAGTACCATAATTTGTAGTTAAATATGATGAAAGATCTTTTATATCATTTTGGTTATCAATTGAAGCCAAATAGCCGCCTAATGAACGGCATATAAGTAAAGCTTTATACCAGGAGACCTTTAAATAAAATCTATTTAGTTAAATAAATTTGAAGAAAATTTATTGAAAAAAAAACAACCTTGTTTTGGCCAAAATGGTAAGCTTTATTGCCCACTTTCTTAAACGCTTCATCTAGAGGTTCACCAAGAAAAACTGGAATTTTTGGTTTTGTTTTAATTAATAAGTCAATTTTTACAATGTGGCAAGTGAAAGGCAGACAGACGAAGTTTGTAGGCGAGAGAGGAAAATAGTAAAGCGTGTCATACGGCCCCTTACCAACAAACTTCGTCTGTCTGCCTTTCACTTGCCACTTTGTAAAAGGGCACTAAGGGAAAATGTTTTAATATATTGTTTTATATTTACCATTCGATAATGTGGCCTTAACTTCGGATTTATAATCATGCTGCCCCCTTGTTGTTGTTATAAGAAATAAAATTCCGTAGAATTTTAAAAAACTGCGGAACATCATGATCAAGTGTTATCAGTTTGAATTTAATGAATGTAAATATTTAGACTAACTTTGGATTTCATGTAAAAACTATTTAATCTCTTTTTGAATATAAGAGAATATTTATAAGGCACAGTGTAGCGATAATATAAAATTAAAGTATAAATATAAAAAAATCATGACATAAATACATACGCACCTAAACTGATGATATTTGTGGGAACGGTAAACATTTTTCTGACCGATATCCACAGACTTATTTACATTTGTCTAATAAAATGTGAACTAAATGTTCTTTTTTTTAATTTTTTTATATTCACGAATATGGATCGTTTAACAACCGAAGAACGCGTAAAAACAGTTGCAACTTACTTCAAAAATTATGGTTCAAACTTGACACACTTTTCGAGCTTAATGGGCTGATTACACTACCTGACAATTTTTTGACCAAATGAATTTGACACCTAATCTTTGTGATGTGCATTTCAGTCACATCATCTTTTTTAAAAACACAAATAACGGTTATTTTGGAATATTTTAAAATTGTTCTACTTTTGACAATTCTGACTTCATATTCGGATTCAGCGGAAAATTTTACATTAGCTGTCAAATTCATTTGGTCACGACGACTTTGTAGTGTTATCTTCTCTTCTTCTGTCATCCTTTTCTCACATTGGAGCAAAGGGCCTCAAAAAATACGACGTGATTTACATAAATAAATAAAAATTGATTTCAATTAAAAATTTGTGATATTAATTAAAAAATTAATTAAATTTGCACCAGTAAACAAATTAATAGTATCAATTAAACCAGTTAATAGTATTAATTAAACGTTTAATTCACTTGATTAAAAGTTTAATTCACTTGATTAAATTTTTAATTAAAACTGATTTTTTTTTTGATTAATGCTTTAATTGGTGAAACATTTTGGAAAATTTTTTCTGTGTTATGGTTGTCATAATCGAGAAAAAGCGTGCGAGGAATTGGAAAGATTATAAAGACATTTGAAAAGACTAGAAGCGTTACAGATATGGTCAGGCCTGTGCATCATCGCAATGTACGCACTGCGAAAATATCGCTTCTGTTCGTAAAAG
The DNA here is from genome assembly GCA_963931875.1 of Pollenia griseotomentosa. Classification (NCBI taxonomy): domain Eukaryota; kingdom Metazoa; phylum Arthropoda; class Insecta; order Diptera; family Polleniidae; genus Pollenia; species Pollenia griseotomentosa. Next base: position 181,990,278 of record OZ007563.1, on the reverse strand, counting down.
TGTTGCGGAAAATCCGAATTAATCGATTTTACGGTTCAGAGCGCTATGGCCGTATGACAACCGCTTTTTTTAGCCTGCAATTGAAGATTATGAACTGGACGATATGTGGTTTCAACGAGCCACACTACATGACTGATTTTAGCTTTATTGCATGGACAGTTTCCAGAACGCGTAATTTCACGTTTTGGCGACGTCAATTGGCAACCAACATTTGTCAAGTTATGGTTGAGATACAGCCCGGGATGTGCAAAAAAGTGGTCGAAAAAGTCAAAATGATCGACTGCTGCAATCAATCTAGAGACTGTTATTTAAATTAAATGGTATTTCTAGCGTAATAGCTAGAGTATCCACTCGATTAATTATTGTTCGATTAATCGAAGAATTTCTCCGCCATTATTTGATCGAATAATTAAAATTTCGAATAACGAATAACTCGAACAATTTATTTCAATTAATCGATTAAGATTAATATCTTTAAAAATTCTACTTTTTTAATATAAAATATTTTTTTTTTTTTAGATTTTATGTTTAAAATAACTTAAAACTAAATAACATGTTCTAAGCATCTACATTTATTTTCATCACACAAACTTTTGAGCATATTTAAGACCCTTTTTAGATGTGGGTTGTGTGAGAGACAAATTATGTATATCATTATAAACGTCAAATTCCATACGTTAGAAATGTGGTACTTAAATAGAATATAGATTTAAGGAGATTACAAAAATGTATATAAGTAATCAGTGAAATTGAAATCAAAGTAAAAAAATACAGTGATTTTTAAAAAAATTTGAACTGAGAATGTCCAACGACTTAAATTTCACTCGATTTGTAGGAATATTAAATTAGTTTTAACAGTTTTTCATAACTGGCTGGCATCTCTCACAAAAAGTGCCGGGACTAAAAAGACAAAAATATAATAAATAAATAAAAAATTATTTTAAAAAATATAAGCTAAAGCATATATTAAATACCCGCATTAAGTTAAACAGGCGGGACACAATTGCAAGTTATAAACCAAAAAAAATTTATGGTTCTCTCCTGCAACTAAGCATAACTGTACTAAACTTTGGCTTTCAGATCATTTTTTAGTCTGTTGAGCTGTGTAAACATTGTTTATAGTTTGTTTTAAATTAGTTTTCCTCAATCTTGTTTCGGTCTTTTTAATGTATAAAAACTGTATTTTTTTCTGCCGGGTTTTTTTAATTTTGTTAATTGAAATTTTTAAATTTATTTTTCCATTTATTGTCAAACACAATTTTGTAATTTTATTTTATTTAAAAAATTTCCTGAAGAAGATTTCCAACGGAAATCGAAATATCGAAATAAATATTTTAATTAATTTTACAAAAAAGAGACCTTAAGCTTGAAAAATTTATTAAAGTCTAATATTTAATTTAAAAGTTTTAGAACTATCTACATAGCACATATGAAAAAAAATAAAAAATAAATTAAACTACATGTTTGTTTCATTGTTTTTTTTGTATTTATTAATATAATAAAAGTATCACTTCATGTAGAGATTTATGAATAAAATTGTTTGAATGATTCGAATTATTCGAGTAATTCGAACAATATAAAACCCTTACTCGATTAATCGAGCAATTTTAAAATTCAAAAATCGATTTATTCCTTACTCGAACAAAACCAAATGTCAAATAATTGGATACTCTAGTTATAGCAAAGTCCAAGCATTATAATGAAATAAAGGTTTCATTAAAATCTTAGCTTTATGTGGGTTTTGAAATCGAAAAATGGATAACACTATATAACGTTTACCTGGGAGGAAATTTTTATTTAATTTTAAGCTTTAGACCTTTAATGTGAGTCCTTTAGTATCGAACCGGGAGAGCAGATTTAATACATAAGGGGGATTTCATGTCAAGTGACCCAACTTTTTCAATCAATATCTTCCGATTTAGTTGAAATTTGCACCAATATTATGGACATTTTCTCAATGTACCGACAAACTGTCTGTTACTTAATGTCAACATAAATTTATTAGACCGATAAACAGTCTGTTAACAATTTTGGGTTTCTTAATATACCGACAAAAAACATTGTTTTCATTTGAAAATACATGTAAAAGTTGGGAGTCAGCTGATTGAATTTATCTGTATGGCAAATAAAAGGAAAATAAATAATTGGCAGATGAGTGCTGGTTAGTTTTGCGACAGAATAGAAGCAAATGAGACATTGAGAAAACTAAATTTCTTTAATGTGCAGTTTTTCGTTGGGAAAAAAGATAATCAAGTAATGAGAAAACGGGCATAAGTCTTTTTGTATAGTAGTTTAGATCGGTCAAAAAGTTTCTGAGTTAGAGGGGGTCAAAATTTGACCTTTTGGCCATACAGATATTCTTTCTCATCCATTTAACTTATTACCTATGGGTGTTAGCAAAATTTGTATCAAACCAATTAGATAGCTTTTTCTTCAAGCTTTCGAAAAATAATTTCGCACTGGAAAAATTTTTGTCTAAACTACTATCCAATCATGGTGAAAATTTCATTAAAATCGGAAGACATCGATTTCAAAAGTTGGATCACTTGCCACGGAATCTCCCATAATCTTAACAAAACAGACCGTATAGTGAATGTTCAAGTTATTCCATTTGTCATATCAAGAACCAAAAATTATATAGATATGACCCATTTTCAATACAAAAACAAACTATCGCTAAAAAATTATTATTTTATAGCAAAATTGTGTTCAGCGACTAGGCGCATTTTTGGCTGAACGGGTTTATTTATTACTAAAACTGCCCAGACCCCACAGACTCCATTAGCTACAGAAAATTTCACAAAATTCAAATGGTCAATACAAATCTTTATCGCAACGGGATTAATGAAAATGTGGATGACATATGTCCAGACGGGATGTGGTTTGAACTAGATAGCCCGTGAGCATTGACTTATTGAAATCAAAATTTGACGAGTAGTTTATATCGTGAAATGGACCTGTGAATTGTCCTCTACGTTTGTGTTATTTGACACCTCACGATTATTTCCGGTAAGACGCTTAGGCTGTGCGAGGATGAATCAGTCAGTCAGCCAGTAATTCAATTAAGATCATTTAATGTCAAAAACTCTCTGTCGAGTTTTAAATTAAGGCTTCTTTTTTCCAAATTGAGGTCTTACAAAAATTCCTAATGGTTTCACAAACATCTTCAATTAAAATAAATGGGAAAAATTATCTCTGGTGACATTTCTCATGCAAACGGCCATTTAACCCAAGGAGAGCCGTATTTAATGTCCGATTTTAATACAAACATCATTAATCACATGACAAGAAATTACATGTTTTTTTTTTAAATGGTTACAAATGATTTTCAAATTATGCGAAAAACTATTTAAATAACCGGAACCGAAAATCATTAGCATTTTCTAATGGTAGAGCAGAATTGTAACTTTAACTCAGTAAGAGATCATTTTGTGTTAATCCTTTGAAGAGACACATGTACAAAAAGAATCCTTTAAAGAAAACAAGGATTTAAATCAGCAACAATATTTTACTCAATTTATACACATACATACATAAGGACATATTTATGTAAATATATGAATCCAACATATATATATCAAGAGCTGTTCCTTAGAAATTCTTATGTATTTAAGAAAATTATTCTTTTGTCTGTGTTGTTTAAATTTTCGAACCTATTTGAATAACTCTTTTTTCAGAAATACTTCTACACTTAAAAAAAAAAAATTCAATATTAGATATAAAATAAATATTTATTTAATGACAATCTCACATTTTTTTTTTCCTAACTTCCTAATAAAAATGTCTATCTTAAAAAGGATCTTGTTCTTTTTGTTTCAGTAACAAAGGACACGTGTTTAAATTTTAACTGAATTGTTTATACAACAGTCAAGGGGTAACTTGAGTTAAATCAATATTTTCATATGATGATTGTTTTGAAATTTGTTGTTTTATGCTATCAATATTTCTGTAGAGTTCGAAGGATCATTGTTTAGTGAAAAATAGAATGACAAAAAATGTTTTTAAAAGACATTAGAAAGATGTTGCAGTCTAAAAATCGGGGTCAAAAATTTACATTTGATCAAAACTACACAAAGACAAAAGCCAACCACTACATTCTGGCATGAACAGACAGACATCGTTAAATAAAATTCGCTCTTCATACGGACCCATAATATATGTACTTTATAGGGTTTAATATCACTATTGTGGAAATTAAAAACGAAATGACAAACTTATATACATATGCCCTTTTAAACTGTGGCATTGGATGCGTTCGTAAATGCATCACTGCGCTGCATCAGAAAAGCAAACTTTTTTTAAAGCCGATAAAAAAATAATTATAATTTTTTTTATTGTGTGACTATTATTTTTGTGGAGTATTTCACAATTTTTTGGTACACATTAACTTCACTGATAAATATATAAGCATTTGAAATCACTGATGCAGCGCAGTGATGCATTTACGAACGCGCCCACTGTTTTAATCTACGCGTATGCCGTTGCTGGCGGTAAACGGGTCATATATTGCTAAAATACATTGCTTTGGATCACTTTTGTAATTGATTCAATTACGAAATTTTTTTATTTGCCACCATATAAATACAACAAAGTCGACAGCCTTGATCCCTTCACAAAAAATCAACCTTGTTCTAAATGTACAGAAATAACTGAACGAAATACATGCGAGATCCCACGGATTGCAATCGCGGAACGAGGAACGATAAATAAGGAATTATTAAAAAAGTCCTCACAGTTCCTTTTAGTAGAAAAATTAACGTAAAGTCTAGAACAAGTATAAACTTTGCTGAAAAACGATCAAAACAAAAAAGTCACAGCTAACAATCACCAACATTTTTGGTTTTAAGTCCAAATTCCTTAGGTTTTTAGTGACTTTTCTTTTTATTTAGCGTAAGTTGGATTAGGACACAATTCAAGACTGCATTGCTTTGATTAAACTTTAAATGTTTGTAAGTGAAGGGTAAAAAACGGCATGCGGGGTAGATAAGCCTTTCTAAACCCTTTGTCTGTAAAATTTAAAGTCATGACCGTTGTTATAACAAAAAAGGCGGAATCCAGCGTTATCAATAAAATTGTACCTTAAAGGCTCAGTAAGGCGAACGTTGCTGTACCCGTAATGTACCGCACCGTACTGTAAGCACGTTGGTGCACTTATAGAACATTTAAAAACGTGTCATATGTTTTTCCCATACATAAACAAAAAGCAATAGTATCCATAAAACAATACACACAGTGATGGGAATCAAAAATGTTTAAAAAGTGACCGCTGTGCAGAAAAAGCACCAAGTGATTTAATTAAAGAAGTATTTTGTGTATGTAAAAAACGTTAATAATTTAATATTTATATTATAGATTTACCATAAACAAATTTGTATTTTTGTATATATATTTAATATTATTTTCAATATATGTATTGTAAATGTGCATACACCAACCAAGGTTTTGATACCATTTTAAGCCTTTTGTATGTTTCACATTTCAATTGTGTGTGTATATGCATTTGTTGATTTTATACATCTAAACATATGTATATTTGTATATATGAAAATATGTTGTATTGTATTGTCACAATTCCATAGCTATACTGAAAAAAGTACCAAAAAAATGAGCAAAAATACCCGCATTTTATGTAACATACAAGCCGCCCATCACTGTTTTACAAATGTCACGTAACAACGGTATGAAATTCACCTAACTGAGCCCTAAGTTCTTAAGACATCTAATAAAAAAAAAAAAACTCAAAATAACGAAGAGAAATTTTTTTCTTATCAGTGCCTTCCTCTATTCATTAACATCGGATTTCTTAAGCGAAATCAGCGCTAATGAAATAAAATAAGATTATTTCGAAAAAAATGGTGTAAGAGAGTATTTTGATATTCTGAAAATAACTTTTGAGTTTAAAAGAAAAACTAAGGCGTAAAAATATTCTTCACAAATTTAAGAAATAAGTTTAACAGCCTGTTCGTCGATTTCGAACGTTAACGTTCGCATAGAAAATTACATTTAAAACAAAAAAAAATTTTCAAATGTTGTTTTTGTTTTTAATTTAATTTTCTATGAGAACGTTAACGTTCGATATCGACGAACAGGTAATTAAATTAAATAAAAATTTAGAAATGATTTTTTAAATTTGATGAAAAGTATTAAATTTGTCGGTTTAAATTATCTCCTAGTCAAGTTTTAATGTTTAAAGATGTCCGAAAAAAGAGAGAGAGATTTGGAAATACATACATGGATCCATTACAACTCTTCAAAGTTCAATCAATATCCAGTTTACATATCGGATTTTTGTTTTTGGCAACACTGGTTAAAATGTAAAAGAAAGAGTTTTTAGAATATTTTTTTTAATCTTTTTGACAAAGAGAAAAGTAAAGATCAAAGTACATACTAAAGTTTCCAAATTTAATATATCAGATAAAGTTTTCTTGCAGTCGGCAGTTTTGTAAATTTATGTTAAAAAAAAATAGATGGCCAAATTTGGTAAAACGACTTAAAATCGCTCGAACTCAGTTTTTTTGAGATATAGGAATGTAAGAAAGACTGGCTTCCTAAACGTCTTTATGTATTGCCAAAGCAGTGTTAAAAACTGCAAATCAAATGCATTGTCTCATTTTAATCACCCGCCTGCGGGTGTAAAGATCATCTTAAGGATATTTGATATTTTGGTGTTACATCCTCCGTGCCATAAAAAAAACAAAACTGAGATCACAGGAGATTATCACGATATCTTGCGATGGCGGCTGACCAGAAATAATATTTGGTACCATGGGAGTTAGTAGCCCCAGGTGGCATGGCACAGGACTGACTATTGGTTGAGGCCTCCGTTATTATGCCTTTTGTGGGAAATGCTTTCTGTTTTACAGGAAGATTGTCTTTGCGAAAGATGCACTTTCCGTTTAAAAGACACTTCGGGGATCATGTGAAATTTACTAAAGGGTTGATTTTTTACCCCCTTGTGGGAGAGTTCAGTCTGAGGGAGGACTAGCCCTTGGTGCTGTCAACAGATGATGCTAGCATTTTTCCAAAATCAGCGTAGATTATAAAGCTCCAGCTTCTAAGCAAGGGCCGTGTCAACCACGGAGTGTTGGGTCCACTCCGTTAGGTTAGGTATCCATATAAATCTTTTCCACAAAGCAACGTCGGGTTAGAAAGGCAGCTTAAATGACAACTAAGCCAGGGAAACAGTTTCTAATCGCTGAAAAATCTTTCAGAACATGTAAGCAGATTCTATGTTAAAATAATTCTGTTTAACTTTTCAAAATTTTTTTAAATATTTTAATTAAATGCAGTCATGTAACAAATTGCATCCTTTAAGTCCTCTTAATATTCAATATTCTGTTACATATTTTAATATTTTTCTATACCAATGTGCTCTATATATGGTTTTTGTGGTTCAACTGATATTTGCTATTGCTTACTTTAATCCAACGAGTAATGGCTGTTTTAAAAATTTTCATTGATCCGTGATTAAAGAAAATTTTTAAATGGAATTTGAAAAAATCTATGTATATATGGATTTGTGGAAGACATTTACACATGCCCACATGTTTTGCCTGCTCAATAACGAACTTTGGTAGGCGTGTGCTTTACGCGATCAATTGATCCAGTTATTCCTCTACTTACTCTCTTAAACACTCTCCTCACTTTAGTCCTCAAGTGCTTAAGTAATTGAATTGCTACATATGTATGTATGTATGTATGTATGCATAAGCATAGAATAAGCATATGAAGTATGTACGTAACGAAAGGAAAATTTTGTAAACAATTGTCCTAATTAAAGCCTCCTTTATGAAATAGGCTTAAAACATTACTCACACACTCTCATAACGCCTAACTCTCTTGCTCTCTTTAAATATACACACCAGGTAAAACATACAATTTTACTTCATCTAGAAATTAAAGTAAATCCGGTAGCTTAAACGAGTTAAAGGAACTTGAGCGGAACTTAATCCCATAAATTTGGGAAAAATTCAAATTTAATCAGGTTAATCAGTCAGGTAACAATTAAATCTTACAAAAATTTTGAAAAATTGCGTATGCAGCAGGATGATCAAGCAAAAGAAAGAAGAAGAAAAAGATTAATAAATGTTGAAGGATTTAGAGTAGTAGATATGGACAGCGGCCAAAGAATTTTGTTTTTAGTCTAAGAAGGCATGCAGCGATTAAAGCGCGACATTTTTAATTTAATCTCGAACAAGACTTAAAGTGGACTTAAGCTAAAGTAGACGCTCGCTCCTTCGATTTCTAGCGGGTGCATAAACGAAAATCGAAATTCTGTATTTTTAATCTCCTCCTAGTACGAGCCAGATTTTATAAATCGCCAACCAGTTCTTCGCTTGTTTTTAATCAGTCAAATGGCATTTGATCCAGTTTTTCATTTAAATCTGCTCTGCTTTTAATACTATTTCAGATTAAACTGGTTCGTTGCTTAAGTAAACTGTTTGTTAAGGAAGATCAAGATTACCTTTCATTACAAAGTTTAATATAAATCCTCCAGTGATTAGTAAAAGTAATTGTAACATAATGGGTTTTATATTTTCAAACATTATGGAAATTTGTTGAGTTGAGGGAGTGGGTTAGGGTTGTCAACCAACATATGTTTTGAAAACTTTTACGAAGCCGTAGATTCTTCCGACTGTTCAAGTCTTAGAAATTTCGAAATTATTACATAACTTTGTTTATTTCTTTAGTAAAAGCATGGAAGTAGTAAAAAAGGCAAAGATACTTTAATACTTAACGTTCTGCAGAACTGATTAAGAAGAAGCTTAAATTATATGTTATTCATACTACAACAGGGATCAAAATTAAAAAAAAGAAAATCTGATTCCCTAAAGAATAGGATGTAACAAAGAAGGCGTTTCGTTAGGCTCCTCCAAAAACCGTTGTAAAAAACAAGTCTCTTGGCAGGCTACTTGAAATCAACTAATTTATCATATTGTCATCAATTCAAAAATAATTGCAATTTTTTTCGTATACTTTTGGACACTGAGAATGATTTACAAGTAAAAATATGTAATAATTTTAATATTCTCCTCCAGTGTTCTATGATCCTAAGTGCATATAATGAAGCAAAATCATTCTAAAATGTGCTACAGAACTTTGGTGGTCCAAAAGATAGCTAAACTCAAATTTTGACTTTATATTTCGGAAATATGGATACCCAAAGTGTTTTCTTAGATAAAACCGGTATCAAAGTACAGTTTAGGTTTAAGATATAAAGTCCGAAAATTCTAAAGCTCTCCCTCTCGACTGAATTTGTATCTCAAATAGGGAGTAAAGTAAGAAGAAACTAGGAAATCCACTTAGAATTAAACAATAATTTTATATATGAACTATACTTAAAAAAAGAAACTAAAGTTGGAGCTGAACAAAAGCAAATACCAGCTGAAGATAAAGCTGTACTTTAATTTGGAGTTGGAATTTAAATAGGAGCTGAATTTTGAACTGAACATAGAACCCCATTAGGAATTAAGGTACAAACTGGGCCGTGGATTGAAAATAAAGTAGGAAATGAACTAGCAACAACTCAACAACACCATAAAACCCAACTTGAAACTGAACAACTAAACATTAAAATAAATAAGGAATTTTAATTAGAAACTCAGCTAGAAATTAAACGATCAAGATCTAGAAACCAAAATGGAACCTAAAGAATGAACTTAGAAGGAAACTACGAACTGAATAAAAAACGGAACTTAAATAGGAATTAAATTATTAAATAAACTTGGCTCTGAACTAAAAACTAAAACCGAAAGTGAATTAGGAACTGAACTATGCACTCAACTAATGACTTAAGTAATTAAACTAAGAAATCAACTAAAAGTTCTGCAAACCCAAATAGGAACTAAGCTTAAATTAATCGAGAGCAATAGGAAATCTACTGTGAAAACATATACATAATTTAAATATTACTATTTTGTTATCAAATAGAATATGGGAATTATTTATTTTTCATAATTTTTTTTTTATTATATTAAACAAGTTATTCTGGTAGTGTACATATACATATGTACATATTTATAGCTTCAACAATGTTAACCAAAGGTAAGCTTAAGCAAAAAGTATGTGAAATATTGAAGGAATAGGACTATTGTAAGAAAGCTTTATAAATTGAAATTTGACTCATAAAAGCACATTCGAAAAAATGTTTGATATTATTTTGTTATTATATGTATACTTGGGGGATTCACAAGTGGGATTCACATAAAGTCATATGTCTTGAAATAACAACATGAAAAAATACGACGTTGTAAACAACCCCTCATAATTTAGAGTGCTATTTTGAATTTAAATCAGCTGATTTTAGCAAATATCAGATTCCTAAGCCGAACTAATTTGACATCGCAAGTGTTTAGTTGCAAAAATTGGTAGCCGCAGATTAAATTCGGATGTTAGCCGGAAAAAACTATACCATCAACGGCGACGGCTACAAAAACTAATGCAGCTCGGCTCAGCCACTGAGCGCAGGTCTCTTCTGATTAATTATGACAGCATAATAAACATAGCAAACAAAGTTCTATTAATTTAAGACACTTTTTGTTTACAAAGCAACAACAATATTTTTAAACCATTGTAAAATGTTAGAACATTATGACAATATAACATGATAGCACACCTTGTGAATACCCTAGCAAAAAATTATTTCCACAAATCTCATACATACATGTTTATGTTCAAAGTTGATAATTTTAATCTCTTTGGTCAACAAAAAATCATATTTCTATAAAATTCATATTTAAAGAAAGTCATTCTCTAACGCTTACATCAAAGAATTATACATACATACATAAGTTTTTTTTAATGTCAAATTGTGGGAAATGTCTTCTTTAATTCCGTTATTTAAACAAACAAAATCTACCGTTAGAATTTTTTATAATTAAATGTCACCTGACTTTAAACACATACAGACAGCAGTCACAAACAGGAAACAAAAGGAGACATATTTTTTAACATTAAATTACACACATGATGACCACTATGACTTGTGCAAAAAAAAATATATTAGAAGAAAATATAAAAATCAAAAGTTGCCGCCAAAAATCAAATGACCACAAACGGTTAAGTCAACAATAAACGTCTAACAATGTGATTAAGACATTAGGAGCTGTCGAGAAGATCTTAAGACCAAATTGCCGCAAATTAACGGGAAATGTATTGAGCAGTTTTAAAAGAAAAAAGACGAGTGAGAAAATTTTGCATATTTTTTGCTGAGTCAATTTTTAACAATGAAATAGTCTTTTGAGGTTCAACATGTGTGTTTTTTTGTTTTGTTTGATAATGCAGTGGGCGAGCGTATAAAAATTTACTACTATTCATAAATTATTTAGAAAATTATTATTTTGTTTTTAGCTTAAGCATTAAATTTTCACAGAAATTGTCTTTTTGTTTAATAAATAGATTTCAAATTATGCTGAGAATTTTAAAATTTTTACCAATTGTTTAAAAAAAATTTCTACCAAAAATAGCCATCTAATTGTTTTCTATTGTATTATTTTTAATGTAATTAATAATACATTGATTATTTTTAAATAAAAAATATTTGTCAAAGAAAATTGTCTAAAAGATTGAGTTGTATTACAAAAGCTGGAAAAAGATCGAATTAAAATTTAAAGGATTGTAGATTTTAAAGCACAAAATTTAAACTACAAAACAGATAAGGAAGAAATCAAGAAATAGTTTTTGAAGCTAGTGTACAGACCGGGTCCTTTAAGGCTGGGAGATCTCAGTTTAACAAGGTTTTGTTTATCTGAAAACAGATTTGTGCCGCTATTACCAAGTTTGTATACAAAATTTTAACGGAACAGCTTAAAATTTTGCTTAAATTGTTGGTCTTTAATGAAATAATAAAAAAAATCACATCTCGCCGAACAAATCCGAGTTTCAGATTACGTTAAACTAAGTTTAAACTTAATCTTCATTTCAAAAACCTAGGCTAATTATTTTTTCAAGTATGTATGTACGTTTCTTAATCCCTAAACCCAGCCCTATACGTTCAAAGGTTTTTCAAGCCATGTCTGAGTTTGGTATCCCTGCAAAACGAATACGAATTTTAAAGATGAGCCAAACTGAACTTAGTTAAAATAGAAGGAACCTCTCCGGCCGTTCTTCACCAAACGAGGTTTCAGACAAGGAGACAGTTTATCGTGCGATATTTTTAAAATCCTACTAGAAAAGGTTATTTGTTATTTCTGACGTGGGAGTATATAAAACTGCACACTTTACACAAAACAACACATGCTACTCGCTTTTGCCGACGATATCGACATCATAGGTCGGACACTGCAAGAAGTACCTGCAACTTTTGAGAAAGTCGATAAAGAAAATGAGTCCGGCAGTAAATGGAGATAAAGCCAAGCTGATAGTATCAACTCACAAGACGTCCACAAGCAGGGTTGTCAGATTTGTTTGAGCTCTATCGCCAAACCGGATGTCAGAAATCGCCAAACGTCAATTTTGTTCAGTTTTCGTATTTTTTTTTTTTTTTTTAATTAAATTTTGCATACAAAAAAGTTATTATAATATTTCAGTGAAAAATCGCCAAAAACTGAGAAAAAATACAAAAAAGTTGCCGAAAGTAAATTTTGTTTTTGTTCTGTTATTTTTTTTTTTTTAATAACAAAATGAGATCATATATATATTCAGTTAAAAAAAGTAAAATTAAGTACACAAGTCTATAAGATCGTACACTTCAGCCTCTTCGATTTCATTACTGGTGCTGCCAGATTTTTTTTAAATTAGTAATGATATCAAAAAATGATTAAACTGAAACTGATTAAAAAAATTGCTGAAATAATATAAATGGTAAAAATAGCCAAGTAAATCGCCAGTTATATCAAAAATCGCCAAAAAAAAGTCGTCAGTCGCCGAATGGAAAATCCCACCGCCAAACACGTTTCAATATCGCCATGTTTGGCGAGAAATCGCCATATCTGACAGCCCTGTTCACAACACTCGAACAGACAGTGAAAGTTGAAAACCACAACTTTGAGGTAGTCAGTTTGTTTGCGAATTTGTTTACCGGAGAACAATACTGGCCAACAGATGCTGCTTTAGACTTAGTAAGCTATTTAAATATAAGGCAACCTCTCGACAGACAAAAACCACTCTCTGCAAGACACTGATGCAACCCGTGCTGTTGTATGGTTCTGAAGCATGGTTACTTGCGAAATCAGATTAGGCAGTATTTGAAGTTTTCGAGAGAAAAGTTCTGCGTTAAATTTATGAAAAAATCTGCGTTGACGGAGAATCTGCAGACAAGCTTTAAAGCGTTGCGGATCCTACTGTAATATGAATTGTTAAATAAAATTGTTAAAATTTGAAAAAAAAGAATATCGGCATCGTATGAACAACGAGCTGAATGAGCTATATGTAGACATTGTTAGGCGTATCAAAATACAGCAACTACGTTGGCAGGCCATATTGCGAGAGTGGATCAAGGTGCTCCAAATAAAAAATCATTGGAACACGAACTCGGCTCACGCAGAAGGGGACGATCAAAACTTCGATAGAAAGACGAAGTAGACAACAAGAAACTAAACTGGGAACTTAACTAATAAAAATTCAATGTGGAATCAACTAAGAGTTCAACTAGTCAGCATCTCAAAAGTAAATTATTTTGGTTCATTGAGTTAACGACGACATTTTTACACACTTATAACATATTTATTAAAAACATTTGTATTGCTTAACCTACCAAAGCTAAGCTTAAAGTTTGTAATGACCAGGGAAACCATATATATGCAATTGCATGTTTTTCCTCGTGCGACCAATGAAGGCAACAACAATATATTTATCCGTTTTAGAGCTTTTTAAGAATTTTGGCATCGATGTGTTGGTGCATATTTTATCATTTGCAGCATTTTTTTGCATAATTTAGTTAAGAGCCTTTTTGCAGAATTTTTTAAGTTTATAGCGCATATTTTGACTTTTTGAGGCATATTTTGATAAATGTAAAATTTTTTATATGCCTATTTCGCAGCAAATAAAAACATTTTTTTTTGCGAAATTTTGGTTTTTCTGTTTCACTTTCGACATTTAATTTTTTACTTGAAACTTTAAAATTTTATATACATATTAATAAAAATTGAGGAAAAATCTGGCGATGTGTGAAATGCATAGAAATCTGGACCAATCTTTTAGTATGCCGATCGACTCATTCCGTTTAGGATTGTTTTTATTAAATGGAACTGTTACTAAATTGTTGAATATTTTGTTTTCAAATTAGCAATTTTAATTTTTTGGTGCTTATGTTTGAACAATTTTCAGGGCATATTTTCAAGTTTTTACTACATATTTAATGCGCATAAAACGCATTTTTTATAGCATATTTCTGGTTTACCTGATAATGACTTATAATTTTTTTTGGGATTCTTAAAAATTTAGATTTCTACAACTTAGTAAATTCCGCTTATTTGCAGAAAAATTGGTTAATAAATCTAAATGTATAGTGCAAGTTTATCTTCTTTTAACTTAAATTACTCTTGAATTAGTAAATATATTTTGCTTAATAGTTTTTCTACTCCATTGATTAAAATCCACCACCAAATTACGTATTTTTACTTAAACTTTTCCAAAAATGTCTGCTTCGTCACGGATGTTTAATACATACATATAACCCCTATTACGTTTTGATGATGGTCGCTACGTGATGAGAAGGGTTGTTACTTAATTATTATGCCAGTAAGTGTGTCATAAATATGAAAAAAAAAATGGGGGAAAGAATTAAAAACTAAAGAGTTTTCGAATTGCATATAGCGAGTTTGTCACGTGCCGGGAATTAAATATAAAATTCATTTATTTCAAATACAACATGGCGTTAAGTTTTTTTTTCTGTACTTAAATAGAAAAACACTGTACAACACAAAAAATAAATTATGGGGTTCATACTGAACTACTAAAAAAAAGTAAATTCAAACTCCTATTCGAAAAAAGTTATTTTTTTAAAATTATATTCCTAAAGCATGTAAATCTCAAGTATGTAGTTGTTTACCAATTCGTCAGCCCATTATTGGTTTGACCTACCGACCATTTTAAAAAAATAATTGAGTTAGGTATGGGGTACATCTATTTTAAATACCCTATTTCAGAATTCAAAATCGGTTTCACGAAATTATTTATGGTTTCTGAGATATTAAGCATTAATTTTGCTCCATATCAACTATTTTAAAGTTTATTAAGTATTGTTTTGCTCTACATTCGACTGTTTGGCGAATGCAGAAAATTCCTTATACAAAAAATAAAAAGTCACCAACTCAATACACAGCAGTAAGTTAACGTATGCAGCACAAAAAGCCACTTTTTAGAAATAAATTTAAGAAAAGTGGAGTATGCGGCACAAAACAATGATATTAAATTTAAACAACGGCATTTAATTTGTCCGGATTGTAGACGTAAAAATTTTAAATTGTTCGAAATGTAGAAGCGTCCGAATCATTGGAGTGACCGGACTGGCGCATGTCCGGGCTATCGAAATTACACTGGTAAATGGGAAGCAAACTTTTATGTAAAAGAAAATTTGTCTACCTATGTTCATTATTGACTCTGAAACCATCCAACCAATGTTGTCCAGGTCGGTTTTATTAGAAAGGCAATTTTGTGAAGAAGGTTTTAGGATATATATTTTTTCAAAACTTGGGCCACGAATCAAGTAGATTTTAACGAAATTTTAAACAAAGATACATTCTTAATTTTATGAACAAAAAAGCTATAGTTTTTTTTTTTAAAAAGAGGACCGCGAGGGAAGGTAGGGGACGATTTCTGCCTCTTCGAATTTATTTAAAAGATTCCAATGAAATTTAAAATATGGATAGATTCTTATTTAAACAGACACATAAGAGGGGAGCGTTGTAACACAAGCCAAATATCCGCTAGTATTTTATATTTTTCGTAAAATTATTTTATTAAAAAAAAAAAAAAAAAAAAAAAAAAAAACAAATAAAAAACGTAATTAAACAACATGCGTTATTTTACAAAAATAAAAACTTACAAAATTATTTTGTAAATTCAATTTTCTTATATCTCATTTGCTGAAACGTCCTCAAAACTCAAAAAAAAAAAAATAAACGAGTTTAAAGCAGTGTTCGAAAACAAACATAACCAGCCCGATTATGAATGAAATGTAAAAATGGAAAAGGGAAAAAACTCCCGGGGAATTTTTATTCATAATTGGGCTAAATATTATTTAGCCTTCGGCTCACACACCCAGGAACGATATCTATTTTTTTAGTGTTTGTGTAGACGAACACAACCCTTAATACCCTTCGTAACTATTTTCAAGAAAGAACCGAACATTATATAGTGTAATTGTAATGGTACTGTGGTACATTATGAAAAAAAAAATGATTCCTTATTTGAAAAAAGCTATTAACAAATGGAAAACACAACTTTTTTTTATCGATGAGTTTCATATTTAATAAATTAATATTATTTAAATAATAAAATAGGGTTTTGTAAATATTTATTAATTTTTATAATTTATTAATTTCTATATTAAAATCCATAAAACATTAATTAGTATAACAATAAATTGCAATGTTATAATTAAGAAAGTAAAGTTTCGTTAGGTTAAAAATATGTGTTTTTATGTAAACAAAATCAAAATGTGAATGTTATCTAAAATTTGTAAATTGGATATAATTTTTTTAAAAAAAATGTGGCAGCCTAGTTAGTGATTTAATTTAAAAATCAAAAACTCTCGCAATTTTCGTTGGCATTCGAAAATGTTTGTTTACGGGAGATATTTTGGTTGGAAAGGTTTATATAACAAATTTTGCACAAAAACTTTGAAATTCAGTTTTGGGCTAGGACTGGACTTATATTAAGTCTTATGGTTCCTTAAAATTATGCCATATATTAAATGTTTCTTGGGCTATAACATCGGCCGCACTAAGCTCTAAACATATACTCTCCCATATGCTTTCAGATAATTCTAAATTGTCCATCAACGCATAAATAGCTTTAAGACATTCTAGTTCTAGATCCTCTTGAGAGTTCAAATAACGTCTTAATAATGGCAAAATAATATTTTGAAATTTCCTTAAATCTAGTTTATAGTTGCCTCGACCCTCCAAGGAAAATTGAACTAAGCTGGTACTAAAATTGTGTATAAACGTTCTATTCACTTGCAAAATATTGCCATTTATATAGTCCATAATAAGATCAGGATGGCAGCCTTCTTTTAACAAATGTTGTATACGATTCTTAACACGCTTTTGTAGATTTTCGGGGGTCTCTTTTAAGCTGTTCTTGGGGACAAATGGTTCATTGACATTTTCTATAAACCCAAATTCATGGTTTTTAATAAAATTTTCGATTTCTTTTTTATCCATAAAATCAGACCATTTTAAATGATTTTTTTGCCATAAGGAGCGCATAAAATTTGGACCCACTTCTCTGCTGGTGTATTGTATAAAAAACTTAAGGAATTTTTGACTTAGAGAAGAAGGGCCTGCTGCCCTTAATTGTGGCTGCCAAAGATCATTAAAGGTTAATATATTTTTTACTAGAAGAGGACCAGTAAACTCGAATATGTAAAGCCATAATTCGGGTATATCCACTATTAAATCACTAGCCTGTTCAATAAAATTTGTATAGGCCAATTGAAAGTGTTCTAAGTTCAGATATTTATTTTCTATCAAATGTATCACTAACTGGGATAAAAAATTTCTGCTTGTAGATTTAATATTACATAAATGCAAATAGTCTGTAAGCAGATAATAAAGCAGGGGACACTTTGAAGCTTCTTCTAGACGTGTTATACAGGCTACAGTGTCTTCGTCTATTGTTGTGGAATTCATGGCATTTTGCAGCATTTCCGTTAACACAGACTTGAAAAGTTTTATGTCGTTCGAACTGGGTTCTTTAAAAACTAATTTTGTTTTGACAGGTTTAGGGTCTTTTCTACTTTTTAGTGTGGAGGAGTTTGGATTTGTTCGGTTTATCTCTTTAGCTCTTAAATCTAAAGAAGTTGGGGCTCCTTTCTCAGAATTATATCTAGCTTCATTGCATCGCATTTTCCCAGAGTTTGGATTTGCTTGTACCATTTCATTACCTCCGGATTTTGAATACAAGCAATCTCCTCGTTCCGATTCCCTACAGACTTGTTGTATAATTTTAGGCTGATTGCTATGACGTTCTGAATCGGTTGAGGATAAAGCAGCAAAAGAATTTGTGCCTAAAGTTTGGTGTTGTGAGGACCATTGAAATAAAGAAGCAGCTCCCATTTTTTTATTATTCAAATCGACCTGTCTAAGACCTCCGAGTTTACTACTATCTAAATTCTTAAAAGAATAAGATTTCGCAGTTTGTACCTGCCATTCGTTAGCAGAAGAACAACCACTGCTTTTGAGTTCTTTTTGGTTGAATTTAACGTCATTTTGAGCCACTCCATTCGCCCTTTCTAAACGTTTTGCCACACCTATTGTTTCAGATTTAAGTAACTTTTTTCCTTCCTTCAAGGAATTTGTTAAACCGACTGACTTTATTTGATTTGTATCATTAATGTCCTTTTCAATTTGCTGCATAGTTTGAGGGGCCTCGTCGCGTGTGGACTGCCATTTTTTTTTGCGCAAATCTATGACATCCAGCAGCATAAATCTTATACGGGAAGATATTTTATTTTTTTCGGATCTAGTGGCAATCCTTTGCATACGCTTTATAATACCTTTTAAAGAATATGTTTTGCTTTGATCATCATGATTTATGTAAGTTTGTTCAAATTTTTGACCCACTGTTGACAAAAGTTTGCACAAACATTCCAACATATCTTCATTTTGGGGATCCTTCAGTAAGGCCTCTATACAGCTGTGTATGATTCTACCGTTTAATATTGAGATCTTGAAAAGTTCGCCAATGAAACGCACTGTGCCCCCCGAACGTCGGCGTATTTTACGCTCTTCTTCGTTCAACAAAGCCTCCAGTTCTATTTGCTCCTGTTTATCTTGGCAGTTTTCATATTTTTCTCTTAAAGGTTTAAGGCTTTCCTCTTTTGCATTAATTTTTGCTACATAATGGGTAAATTCCCGTTCCGTTTTGCGTAGTAAAGCTTTACCAAAATAGGAGAGATTTGATTTTGTATCCGGTTCAATACGTTCATCATCACCTGCATTGACTTCGTTAATCAAACGTTGACACAATCTTGCATATGATACTGAAAAATTGGGCTCATCTATGGCTTTTTCAAATACTAAATTCATAACCGCTTCCATTTTATCCAAATTATCAATTTTTAACTTAAGTATCTCCTCCACAAGGGGATCAAACTTTTCCGGGGTTAATTTATTTAGTATACCCCGAACTTTGCGAATAAGTTCATCTTTTTCAGGCTGAAAGTTGTCCTGTAGTTCATCACTCGTTGTGGTCAACACTCTAGGCTTCCAGGCATTATGGGCCTCATTTAGTTGGACATCTTGATTTAAAGCTAAATTTAAATAAATCATAGGTTTGCTTTTACTACGATCATTTGTAGAGTCTAAGATTGTAGATCCTGCTCCAGGATAAGAAGTATAGTTGCATTTGTTAATATGTTTAGCATAGCCGTGAGCTTTTACTAAAGGCCTATTTAGAGGACCTCTACCCACAAATGCGGGCATTAAATTGTAAGGGGCAAAAATTTCAAAATTTTTGACTTCTGGTAGCTTACAAGATTGCTTAGTTTGGCGTAATTGCATTAACTGTTTACGAGAGTATTTTTTGAGATCTTTATGACTTGAGAGCATTTCTTTTTCTTTACAATAAACTCCTGGAGATTCCTCACTTGCAGTAAAAAGATTTACTAAAAATTTTCATTAATGTTGTTTATAATTTAGTACATTTTTTTTCTCAAATTTCACACTTACCATTTTTAACAATTGTATCTCTATCAAATTCTATTGGTCTTGATATTAACAATTCTTCTTCATTATAATTTTCTTCTGGATCATCATTTACAGTAAAAGAATTTACTGAAAAAAAAAAATCGAAATTTTGTTTAAAATTTACTACCAAGTGAAAATATTATTATTCATAAAAAATATTTCAGATTTAAAAAAGGAATATGAAATTTTTTTTATAAACCCTTATTAATCTACAATATTTTTTATGAATAAAGCTACATTCACAGTGGCAGCAATATTTTCATTTGGTGTTCAAAATAACAAAAACTACCGGACAAAAAATAAAATATTGTAAATTTTATTATTTAATTCATTACATATAAACAAAAAAATTTTTTTTTTTTGGATTAAAGGGCAAATTGGCACTACGGTCATTTTAAAAAAAAATTTAAAAAAAAATTTTTTTTGATGTTATAGAAATTTCTGAAATTTTAGATTATCAATAAGGTAAACATATATTGAATAATGTCAAAAACTTTGTCATAAGCCGGAAATAATGAAGTGTTCCCAAATTGGCACAGCGGGCGTAAATGGGTTAAGAAAACGTTTGCAAATTCTGCTCATAACAAAATCACGTATTTATTATAACTTTTTGTTAAACATTTCATTTAAAACAAAGTCGGCCATGTTCTGGAAATCGAAATCACGTGAATTTGAAAGCGATGAAGATTTTTAATTGAATTTTAGTCAAAATGAACGTAGGCTTTTCCTGATTTGAAAAGTAGTTTAGGTAGAGGAAAGTGGTTCTCAAAGTATGAGGAATATAAAAGGAAATATTTTTATGCACTTTGAACACGGGAGGGTTTTTAAAGTTTGTTCGATTTCAATTTCACGTGATTTTGATTTCTAGAACATGGCCCAATAAAACTTTTATTATAATTTCATACAAATTGTTGCGAAGTAGACTCAACTGTTTAAAAAAAAAACTTTAGTTACATTTTTGTTGGAAAAGTTAAAGGAAAATATTTGAAATATTTTGGGAAGAAATAAGATAGAAGAAAAAACGAAATTGTTGTTACTATTGTGAACGAAGCTTAAAAGTGTTAATATTCCAAGAAAATATTTCTAATAGTGTTTGCCCAGTGGTCGAAATTCGACCGTTATTATTTATGTAAATATGAAGAAACCTACGGTCTATATGTTATCTTCCACTCAAGTCCTCTATGAATGTTTAATGTAACTTTTTAAATTTAATAATATAAAAAAAATCAGAAAGTACCAATTGAAAAACAAAAAAAGTATCAAAAACTCTCCTCTTATAGTTTTTCAATCACTCTAGGTTCAGTATTAATAAAAAAAAAAGTACCAGTTTAAAAACGAAAAAGTACCAAAAAGATCCCTTTAACAGATTTTTATTTACTCAGCACCTTGCTTGTTTATTTTATTGTTATAGGTCTAATATTAACCAATATTAAAAAAATTATCAGAATTTACCAGTTTTCATCCTTTTTAACCTCTCAGATTTTAATAAAATTTATATTATGCAATTTTTTTTTAAATGACAAACAATTTCTTGCATTTTACGAAATAAATTTGCTACCAAATATTTTCCTGTTTCGTTAAATATAACAACACAAATCGCTCATTTGCTGCAACACCGCAAAATTAAAAAAAAAAGCTAAAATAAACTTTTTTTCGTATTACAGGTATAAAAAGTTTTGTAAATACATAGTACAAAAAAGTATATATACTTTTGTATATATACTTTTGTAAAATGTCGCATGGATTATTTTCAGGGTATGTAAAATATTTTTTTTTTTTTTATTTAATTTATTTAATCTTCATTACAATTTTAAAATAAATATATATACATATACATATATATATATATATATATATATATATATATATATATATATATATAGATATATTTACCGTTGTATTCATAAAAAATTAAAATAGATTTGAAATGTATTTTAAGAAAAATTTTTATGAAAATTTTGCCTTAAAACACGGGGGTTATTATGTAATACGATTCGAAAGAAAAGATTTACGAATTCGTACAAATTGTATTATGTAGTACGTTTTTCGAAAATTTATTTTCGAACGTTCGGAAATATTTTCTTTTTGTGGGATTTTTTTTACCCCTTTTCGTAAATTATAAATTACCCTTTTACAATTGCAACTATATAATACGAAAGCAAATGTCAGTTCATTTAAATTCAGGGTAGGTATTTCCTCGCAAAGAATTCTTTTTTTTTTTATCTTTTCCTCTTCGTTTAAATTAAATTTTTCGTAAATTATTCGAAAGGTGCTGTGCTTGCGAAAACAATAAAAAATTTAAAAATGTAAGTAATTAAATAAAACTTTTTACAAAAGGTGTAAAATATAATTTAAAACATACGATTTCCTCTATATTCAGAACTGTGAGTGACTTGAAATCACAATTTATACTGTGTTTGTTGTCACAACTCCTTGTTTTTAGTCTGAAAATTTTTATACATAGTAATATTTTTGAATTTGGGTTGTGTTTAGGGAAAGCTTAAACAAAGCAATGTTTACAAAACCAAGACAGAATATGGTGATGGTTGATTTTATAATTGCACATGCATATTGAGCAAAGGGGCACCTCAATGTTGCAAATGCTAAAAGCAAGTCGAAGGATTTGTGGCAAAGACTATCAAAGGATTAAGATGCGGTTGGTCCACCGTATCGTGAATTGAAAAAGTGGAAAAAAGTGAGTTTTCATTTAATCGATTTTGTATTAACAATTTTTACAAATGTGCTATGTTACTAGGTATGAGAAGAGTTAAATGTCTGTTTTCGGTTGAAGTATAAATGCTCATCGTTACTTGGCCAATTACTCCAGGTATTCCACATTTATTAAAAAAAAACCATATTTTCGCCTCCATCTTTTTTTCTTCAGTCATTTCAAAGATAATATGCTTCGGACAAATATTTTGTTCGATTATTTCGCATACCTCAGATAAGCATATGGAAATTGATGAGTGTGAAAGTCCTACAAGACGATCTTGGTCAATCTGATGATGGTATCCACCTTGTACCAAACATTTTAATGTTGAAGTTAATTTCATCAAAGGTGCAATGACTGTGGCTTTAAATCACCCTACATATGTATATACAATTGTTTACATACATAAATGAATTTTTATTAAGCCGAAAGTTTTTCACGAAACTAAAAATAGTATTTTTATAATTAAATTTGATAATTAAAAATCTTTCTTTCGTACTATTATCAAGGCTCATAATGTCGGATGTATCTCGTATTATTTTCCGTTGAACTCTTTCTGCAATTGCATCACTTTCTTTATCGCTATCTTCCAACCACAATGGAACAGAATTTATGTTCTTAGACCGTTATATTTTTATAAATAATTACACTACGTGACAAAAATTCCACCAAAGTCGTGACCAAATGAATCTGACAGCTAATCTTTATGTAAAATTTTCCGCTGAATCCGAATATGAAGCCAGCAATCCATGGTTATTTTAGAAATTTTATAACCTTTCACTAGAAAGAAAGAATTACATAATCCGTTTAAAATTTTTGAAGATACCTATTTGCATTTCAGTCACAGCATATTTTTTAAAAACACAAATAACGGTTATTTTGGAATATCTCAAAAACTGTTATACTTTTAACAATTCTGACTTCATTATTCGGATTCAGCGGAAAATTTTACATAAAGATTAGGTGTAAAATTCATTTGGTCAAAAAATTGTCACGTAGTGTTATTTGTTATTTTATTTTGTTTTGAAGTTTTCACTTATACATATTTAGATTTTGCGGAAAATTTAACGTTTTTTTATTAACGCTTGTTTTTCAAAAAATTTCTGTCAATATTGACAGGTACTGTCAAATTTATCGGCTATAAATTTGGCAGCACTTTGTTTTTCCCTTTTTTTAACAAATACAAATCTGTGGGGCTTTCGAACGGATTAGAAAATACCATTTCATTTTCGATACGGAAATTTCTTTCGAAAGTATTTTCGTTTCGAATCGAATTACATAATAACCCCCCACATTTCAAACTTGTTTTATTTTTTATGAATGCGGCAGTTAATATCTACAATATTCGAGATTTTACTAAAAGTAAAAGCATTGACCAAAACTACTTTTTAAATATATCGCACAACTAGTTCAAAAGTGACTGGTTATGTCTTTTTTTATGTTTCAATTGGTATAAATTTAATTCAATTCATAAAAGTGTCTAAATAGTCTTAATTCGAGTTGTGACACTTTTAATAAAATAAATCATTGTTGGAGTTTATATTAATTGGAATTGTGTCAGTTTAGAATTTGGCAAAAGTGTCAAAACGTTAAAAGAATTCAGCTAAAGTGACATAACTTAAAATAATTCGGTAAATTGTGCAAATAATGCATCATCAAAAATAACAAAACTAAAAATTTCTAGTGTATAAATATAAAGAAAAACTTTTTAGATCATAATCTGTATGGATTTTCTACTAAATATCCAAAGATTTGTTTTTAACTATTTTTTAGGCCAAAAACAGTTTTTTTTTTGATTTCTAAAAAATTAAGTTTTTTGAGTTGAGTCACTTTTGAACTAGGTGTGCGATATGTTCATATGGGAAATATATTGTTGCTTTATACTAGGGACGCACCGATTAATCGGCGATACTTAATGTTTGCCAATATATCGATATCGGCGATATCTTACTGTCGATACGACGATACTTTTTATATTAATTTTTAGAGTTTTTTGTTTATATTTTGTTTAAATTATGAAGCCTTAATTACAAAAGTAAATGTAAGGGTCATCAATCAAATTGGGCCGTTTTCAATATTAAACGAATCCGTTATAGGTATCAAAAATATTTCCACCAATTTATCATTATTTGAAACTTACCATTTTCTAAAGTTTTAGAGTTTTCGAATTGGTCAACAGTTTTTGTTTCTTGTGTTATTCCCCTCGTAGACGAGTCAATCTGTACATCTTCTTGAAAAGTTTGTGGTTGAACTTTATTTGGAATTTCGATATCATTTTTATCCTCAGTAAAATCCTGTGAGTCTTGTGAAACCATAGCTCCTATTTCAATATTCTTATCTAACTTAGAATGATCCAAATCTAATTTCATTTCTGGTTCTAAAAGATTTTGTTCAATACTTCCAGGTTTGAAAATATCTTTCGCATCTCCAGGACTTCCCCCAGCATTTGTTGTTATACAAATTGCTTCTAACGCTAATTGATTGAATTCCGGTAATTTTAGAGATTTAACTGTAAATTCCAGTTCTGCCGCGGAGTTCAATGAAAAATTTTTTGGAATCGGAATTTCTAGAGATGGAAGTGGTAATTCCCGTTTTATAACGGAGTTTGATAAAGAATCTTGTTGAATTGGTATAATTTCCACACAAACATCATGTGTTGTTATTTGTTTGGGTTGTTGAGTGGCATCTTCAAAAATTTGATTTGTAGCAGAACCTCGATTTAGAGATGAATCTTGAAATTGTATTTTTTCCTCCGATTTAGAATTCTTTATCAAATTATTATCCTGAATTTGAGAAATCGTTTTTTCTGCTGGCGGAAACATAATTTCTTGATCGTTATTTAAATCTTGTAAAACATTTTTATTTGTTATCGGATGAATGACTTCTAGGGCATGCGAGCGTAATTTTGCTTTGACTCGAGGCCGTCTTTGAGGAACTTGAGCAATTCTCGTATTGTTTTGTAAAACTGCAGCCGAAAATGTCAGAGGCGAGGAAGTATTTTGAGGGCCAGAGGCATTTATGGTTGGCACAGTTCCATAGCTATTTGCTCGAGGATTTAGGCCGTAAGGTAATGTAGTCTGAGTTTGCGAAAAGGGTGCTACATTAAGAGATTGTGTAGGTGTAGAGTTTGCCACATTTAATAGGGAATTGGTAGGCGTGATAGCGAAGGTCATGTTTGCCTGATTTCCGGTTTGTCTACTAACGAATGTACCGGGTTGTATATTCATTACTCCCATTACAGTTGCAGCATTTGCATTTTGATGCTGTTGTGGTTGTTGCTGAGGTAACTGTGGCACATAGAAAGGATAACATATCTGAGGATAAATCTGCGCACCAAACTGACATTGTTGAATATTTACAGTACGCGTAGGATAACCTCCGGGATTAAATTGTCCCATTACTACACTCCCCTGAAGGGGTGGAAATACGGAAGTTGTTGGTATTAAACGATTTCTTGGAGTGTTAGTAGAAAAATTATGTTGTCTATTTCCTTTTCCAGCAGAAGTTTGATTTGTCCTATTTTGTGTTGTATTGTTTAGAGATTTTGGTAGTCCATTGTAAGTATTTTTTGATGGTTGTGGATGCATTTTATGTAAAAAAAAGTATTTTTTACCAAAAAAGAAAATAATAAATTTTAAAATAATTTTTTTTTGAATTAAAATTTTTTGATAGTTAACCAAATGACAATTATGAAAAATTTTGCACTAGAGGGCTCATACAAAAAATATAATTAGTTAAAAACTGGAAAGGACCGTTTAACCGGTTTCTTTTTTTTAAACTTTTTCGCTATAGAATTCACAGAAGAAGCTCTAAAACGTTGAAATTAGGGTGGCCAAATCGGCTTGATTGTCAAGCTTTTTAAATCCTAATTTACACCAAGGCGAATTTACACAAGGTAAGTGCAACTCTACAACTACAAAAAGCCCCATGTATTTTGTTTATGAAATTTTCCCTCTTGTTGTCAAATTTCAGTACAGAATCAAAACAATATTTTGACGTTTCAGTGTTTTTTTAATTCGCCGTGGATACAGCTGATGAACGGCTGACGAGATGAGTTTACCTTGTGTAAATTCGCCTTGATTTACACTATGGAGAGCAAGGTATATTTATAGCAGGTAGTCTCAGAAAGCCAGCTGTTTATTTTTTATTTGCTTGTTTTGTGGTACGAACTATCAAATGTTGTATAGTAAACATGTAAACAAGTTTTTTGTCTCTATCTTTTGTCTTTTTTGTCTCTTATCAACCCCTTTGCCTTTTGACAGTTCGTACCACATAACAACAATAAAAATCCCTGTTGTTTGTTTTATTGTACAATTGTTGTAATCTCGCGGCTACCTGCTATAAATATACCTTGATGGAGAGTTTATTGCTAAGGGGGTGACGCTGTGTGCGTGACACACTTTACTATTTTTCTCTCTTGCCAACAAACTTTGTCTGTCCAGCAAGAAATGTCCATAGTGTAAATTAGGACTAATACTTGCCTAATTTTATACACATTTTATTGTACAATATAAATAATTGAATAGTAATAATTGCAAGCAAGTTTAGCTGAACGGGTTATCTTCAATTCTCTTTTTAACCTGCGTGTACGTTCACATGCAATCAGTTTGTGTCGTCAATTTTCTTTTTCTTTGTCTTGCGGTCTACACCAAACACAAAATACTAACTTTAAAGCTACCCACAGACGAGGCAACATGGGCATGTTTCACTTAATGTTGCTACGTGTGTAGTAAAGTTGTAGTAAAGTTGACATCCCGCTAGTCTAGTGAAATTTGTATGCATATAAAAAATAAAAAGCTGGCTGTATGGACTACCTTGTACTCTACACTAACAACCTTGTCCTTTTTAACAGCGTAACCCCATACACGAGCCGTTTTGAAGGAACACCGACTTTAAAGTTTTTAATCTTAATTTCTAGCATTTTTCGGTTACTTCTTACATATTAAAAAAAAAAACAATTTTTTTAAACATGCATACATCTATGTATATGTACATTTTTTTATTCACTTTGTAATTAAATTATATCTTTCAAATGTGCCATAAAATTGTTCAGACTATCGCGATTAAAGGCACTTGCATTCAAAATTTGTATCGGCTGCTTAAAGCGTTTTAAATCCAATTTTTCCTCTAATTCTTGATTAGCCACACAATTCGTTTTATCTTGTTTATTTGATATTATTATTAGCTTGGCATCATCTAAATCTTCATAGGTCATTATGGTATGCAGAAAATCTTTTGCCTCTTCAAAACGTTCGGGATTTGTAGCATCAACCACAAAAACCACTGCGATTTTATTTTGGGCGAAAAATTTCCATAAAACACGAACAGTATTAATACCGCCAATATCCCAAAATGTGTAATTTTTATCTTCATATTCCACAGTTTCCTCATTGTAGCCAATTGTGGGTATTGTCCTTAGATCGTCCTTATCTCCTAATTTAAGTTTGTAGAGTATGGTGGTCTTGCCGGCTCCATCTAAGCCCAACATAAGAATGGGTATATTGGGTTTCTCCGCGGCACTTTCTTGAGTTGCCATTATGCAATAATATTTACATTTAAATTCAATATTTAGGTCTTATCAGTTTAACGTTTTTTTAACTACTGCTTATGCTTGTATTGTTTAAACTGCATTGCATCGCACATACATACATACATATTTATTGTACTAACAAAAAGTTGTGCTTAAAAAAAGTTATAATAAAATAATGACGTGTTGTTTATGTAGAATCTAAGCATTTAATTTAAAAAAAATTTGCTTTGTATTTTTAAACAAGAAATTAATTAAACCGGTTTTTCAGTCCCAGTTTACAGTAAGCAACTTTTAGATAAATATTTTTAGCGTGGACACGATTTGTTTAAAATCATACAAAAATGCTAACATATAAAATTAAGACTACCACCAATATCCGTTAAATTAATGGGACCTTGGAAGACTACAACCGAATTTGCCTTTATTATTACATGTAAACACAGCCAGTGTTTTGTTTAAATTAAATGGAGAAACCCATTTCAAAACCCCGTCACAGCAGGGATGGTAAAGGTACAATCAAGGCCCATCTATTAGGTCTGCTTACTTGTACAAAAACAAAAAACGATTCTTTTTAGTTGTCAAAAATTTACTACCACATATACAAAGCAAAAGGAAAAAACGTGTATGTGTGGCATACCACAAACGTATACATGCACATGTAAGCAAAATGTAAACAACTTTTGACAACTAAAAAGAACATAAACAATGATCATCAGGCTTCTTGCGCAGACCTTTTCAATGGGCCTTGGGTACAATCTTACTTTTAAATTGTACTTTTTTTAACTTGTTCTTACCCCAGGTCTACATTAAAGATAAATATCTCAGCAAGTTGGCAATAACGTCGGCAGAATAACAGAGCAATATTTCTTATTGATTCGCTTATGTTAAAGGCATGGAAAAACGTATTTATGTTAACTCATAATTTAAAAAAAATCAAGGAAGAAGGTGCAGTGTAAAAACTGGCGCTATCTTGCAAAAATTATTTTTATTATTACAAATTCTTTCTTATTTGACTTTATTATTTAAATGTATATTAATTTGTTTAAGCTTGAGCTATTTTTTTATATACAAATATTAATTTATTAAGGGGGATGTAAGAAGAGATAAACTCACTAAATTGGGAATTTATCACGTCATACAGAAATCGTATTAATGATAAATTTTGTATTCCCGTAAATAACTTTGATAATATACTCGCATGTGCCCGTGCAGAAAACTGAATTGACAAATTGTTTATTTTTGTTGTTTTCTTACGAAGACAATAGAATAAAACAATTTGTTTTTTAATTTTGTTTTTTCTTTTTACCCACTTACAACTACAATTCGAGTCGGAAAGAACCCAACCAATTGTAGGGGGATGTAAGAAAAGATAAACTCACTGTTTATTGTTGGTGTTTTGCTTAAGCTTTGATAATGTTACTTACGAGTAAGACTTTGAGTGTTTAAAATTCTTATTCGCTTTAGGGTTTTATTCGTATAATATTTTTAGCTTTTCTAAAATCTTAGGAAAAGGTTTCCTGATGAGCTGGCCTAAGCAACCAGTGAAATTGGGAATTTAGCACGTCATACAGAAATCGTATTAATGATAAATTTTGTATTCCCGTAAATAACTTTGATAAAAAAATAAAATTTTATTCAGTTGCTCTATAAATTTCAACGAAGCAGGAGTGTTGCGCATGTTGTTATTTTGGCAAATTTTGCAATTTCGTAGTGGCACACTGACAATATATTTATTGTGTTGTGATCAAGCTGTGCTCATGTATGTTTATTTTTCAGCTTGTTTTAAAAACATTTCAGCAATCATGCGGGATGATGAATTATATAAAAATCAAGTTTTTTACTGAATTCCTTTTTTTTTTTGCATATTTACATACCTATAGTACACATTTTAAAGTTTTTGCTCACGGCCTTTTCGATTTCAGGTGACCATATGTATACATATATTTTAACGTTAGTTAAAACTTGATGATTTATATAATAATATTTTTTACTGAACTCCTTTTTTTGTATTGCATATTTACATACAGTTTGAAAATCTTTTCTCTAAGTGTAAATCAACTAATTTACTCTCTTTTATTCAATGTTCTCTATCTGCCCTTCGCTGGTTTATATCGTCGTATGAACCAGTGATGTTAACTTTTATTTTTTCATTACCGTACGGCCCTCTAAAAATTACCGTTTTTAAGAACAAATTACCGTACGCAAAGATTTTTAATCAAAACATTAATGTGTTGTTTCCAAATGACAGGCGATTGATTGTGTAGTAAAATTTATATGTAAGGCACTCAGTCCATCGCCTGTCATTTGTTAACAGCACATAAGAGCATTTTTTATAAAATACATTTTTAACCAAAATTATTGTATTTTTTATGAATAAGGTAGTAAAATAAATTTGAATTTGATCCATACTTAAAATAATCCGAAAATTATAGTTAAATTTATAACATTACGGATATTTTAAATGTTTAAGAATTGTTGATTTTTAAGCAAATTTTTAATTTTTAAACAAAACAAACAAAAGTTAAATATAAAATAATAATATACAAGAGTAATTCAAATTTTCTTATTTTGCACTCATCAGTGTTGCGAAAACATTTATAAAAGCATAATGTTTTTAATTTTTTTGTTTTAATATTTATCTATGTATTTTTAAATTAAAAACATCTCTCAAAAGTTAAAACTTTAAACCCTACATATGTAAAGAAATATATTTATACCAAACCTCCAAATTTCTTAAAATTACCGTATTTTAAATAAAACTACCTTGCTACCTTTTGAGGCCCAAAATTACCTTAAAAAAGGGTAATTACCGTACGGTTAACATCTCTGGTATGAACATAGCATTACAAGATCTTCTCTTTTCATTGTATTTCCTTCTAAACTTTCGATTATTTAAGTGTCATCACTAGAAAAGTGGCAATTAATTGTATTATTTTTGTGGCATCACTGACAAAATGCCATTTGTTTTAAAATTAGCGTTACCATTTCGTCGAGTTAAAGTTATCTTCACGTATATCACAATTTTTTTTGTTTATTTGGGAATTCAATCTTTACAATATAAAACTGTTGCAAGTGAAAACGAACTTTAAACATAAACTTTTTTTTATCAAGGTGGCGAGTTCTATAAAAGAAGAGATCTTGCGCAGATCTATAGATATTTTTCGAAAGGTTTTCAAAACATGGCTGAATCCAATTTAATCTTTTTTTAAGTGTCTCTACTTTAATTTAACTCATTATATCTAGACAACTTCCTGAGATGCAAAAATAATAAACTAAAACTAAATGCAAAATTATTTCCGTGTTTTTTTTTCATTTATTTTTGGCAAAACTCTTAGTGAAATCAGCGAAATCTTGAGTGTATGCCTTATCACAGACGTTATTAGTATTGTAATAATTATTTGCTGAGTCAAAACACAGTTAATCCCCTCATTGTGAGCTCGTTAGGCTCTCTTAGAAATGACATGTAATACAAGACGTAATCGAGACAAGGATGGCTGTGAAAAAAGGCGTATGGGCGAGACGAAGATTCTTAACACAAAGCATTACATTTAAGCGAAAAATGAGCATGCAAAAAATAAAATGAGTTATTGATAAAACCACAACACAAATATATAAAGACATTTGTTAAGATTAAAAAAAAAAAAATACAAAAAGGACTAAAGCGTAAAAATACTTTAAAAATCCTATTTGGTTATTATAGCATTGTCTTTAAGAACAAAAAACACAAAGGACACAAATCAAACTAAAAAAAATTATGATATAAAAATAAAGTCTTTCAAGAAAATTTGACATAAAAACAAAAGAGACAATTATTTGGTAAAATGATGTTGTTGACTTAAGATTACGAAAACTCTAAAAGACAAAATACAATTTAATCCCTTTTTCAAAAACGAAAAATTTCTGCACAATCCAGTGGCAAGTGTAAAACACTAACAATTCTTAACAAGTATTAAGGATGCAATAATACAAAAATTTTTTATCTTCTAAATGAATAGAAATCCCTAATTTTTGTTAATATATATACATACATATGTTCTACATAAAAAAAAACAAAAGTTAAAATTATTATTTGTTTTACAAAGAATTTTAACCAAAAATCTATATTTAAATATTTTACATTTATTTTTTTTTAATTACATGATTTAAGTCATAAACACCTCTAACACATTTTAGCTTAACACCGGGTGTATCCTGTAAACGGCCCACACGGCACAATACTATATTGTGTTCTTGTAAATTGTGACCAATGCCGGGTACATAGGCCACCATTTCCTTGCCAGTCGATAAACGTACCAAAACACATTTACGATTTGCTGAATTGGGTTTTTTTGGTTTTTTGATAAGGGTCTTGAGCACAACACCTTTTGCAAAGGGTTTTCCATCTAAGGGTTGACGTGGAGGACGTTTCTTTACATGGGGTCCAGTACGATGCATTTGATAAAGGGATGCCATTTCACGCATTTGCTGAAAGGAATTGTTGACAACTGAAAGAAGAAAAAATTAAAGGAATGAGTTACAAAATTTAAAAGAAAAAAATTTAACTGGCTATTTTACAAATTAAACCGTTAAAAAAAACTGAGTGTTTTCAAGGAAATTTTCTTCTTTTTACCTTTACGTTCGACATTGTGAAACAGGCAGTTAATGAAATTAATAGAGAATACATAATTTAACAGTCGCAAACTGTATAATAGTAAATTTTTTTTTGGTAAATAAAAAAAGCTGAGGTCAAATTCTGTAATAGCTTAAATAAGCCAAAGTCCAAAGCTATTTTTTGATAATTAAAAGTCAAATTCCTACAAATCTGGAGAAAATAACATTGTGAAAATTATTTAAGCGTCCCGTACTCTAAGGAATAGAATAAAGCCATGAACATCGGAGAAGATATTTGACAATATGCCTGAATTCGTTTTAGACTCTTGAATAAAACTAATTTTAAAACGTCGCTCATCTATAGAGGAGAGTTGTACAGGCAGCATGAGATAAATGACTTGAACCCACGCCAGGGCAGCACAGTGACAGAGGAGGTGTTCCACGTTCTCGTCTTCCTTTTTGGGCATCGCAGCGGAGACAGTAATCATAGTGTGTATGCCTTAATATTAGACAATATCCCTTGATAACGAGCACCAGAAGTGATACGTCCTTTTTAGTCATCGATGGTAGAGACAGGGTACGGCCGTCATCCATGCGGAGCTGCAATCAGAGTTCGCGGCCATTCAATCGTATAAAAAAAAATAAAATTTGGCCCCACAAAGACAAAATATAAAATGATTCTTTGCTAAATTATAAATCGTGCCCGGCACACTTATAAATATTTATTAAAACCATTTTTTTTTTGTCAATATTTTTTATATCCATTCACTTAAGTAAAATGAAGGGTTAAATTGTCTGATCCTTTTCAAATAAAAATTTTGCCATCTCATCATACTACTTTTAATTTCTCTACAAACATTTAAGGGCGTTAGCAAACGGATGAATAAAAATCTTTTTAAAAAAAGCACCTGCTTTTATTGTTCGGTTTTTAGTACTACATATTTCCTAAAAACGGTACAATTAATTTGACGCATGTCCTTTATTAAAAATAGGAAAAACGCTGAATATTGATTGTCGTCTGCTCAAACATGCTTCTGAAGCACTTTGGCCACACACATAAAAGTGTTTTGAAGAGTTAAAGTGGTAGGAAAAACAGCTTGTTGGTTGCGCTAGAGTTGAATAAAAAAGAAAATTGATGATTTGACGTTCTAGCTGAAATCAAATATTGCCAAAAACAAAATCATATTTTTTAAACGAATTTGAAATTATAATCATATTAGTCTTTATTATTAGAATTAGAATTTTTAATAAGTAACTTCTTAAATAACTATTTCGGTAGAGAAGGTTTAGGAACACATGTGCTAAAATATTGATACGTCATATGTCAAACACGATTGTACCAAAATATAAAAATTTTATTTAAACTTAATCATAGACAACTATTTATGTACATACATCATTCACATAATTTCCGTACTCTCGGAGGCAATTAGGTTCATTTTAATATCGGTGAGAAATATTCTAATATTAAACTTTTTTCCAAGGATATAGACAAACGTTAAAGAATTAGAGAAGCATCACTCCTTTTCAGAAAAAAGATTGAAAAGTTCCTTACTGCGTGCATAACTTAAAAGTAGAATTTTTAAACTGTTCTTTTTGAGGAAAAACGAATTAAGCAAATTTCGGATATCGTGTTCAAGGAAAAAGCGTATTTCAACCTTTAGCATCGATTGTAATAAAATGTACTCGGGTGGGGCAAGCTCGATACTAAAAGACAAAGAGAATATAATTTGCTAACGACTACTTGCTTCATGTTTAGTCGCCTATTCCGAAACAATTATGTTGACTAAAGGTCACCTGCTTCCAGCAGCTCATAATAGATGAGACGTAACGGATCCCAATAACCACAGAGCGAGATCCCAATAACCACCTTAGCGCCATGTATATTCTGTTTGCTCGTTGATTTGGCTGGTTGTACAGTAGGGATACAACTTTTTACAATTTTTGAAAGTATCAAAATGGCCCTATCCATACCATGTAGTGCATAAAAAAACAATAAGAACTGCATCTTTAGATTATCGATATCGTTAAAAAAAGGTTCCGCGTCAAATGCAATTAAGTTTGGGATCAGTAATAATGCATTTAAACCTACACCATAAACAGTTTATAAGTTGTTTATGGTGCTAAACTAGTTTGTGAAACTTATTTATCCATACAAATCATAAACAGGTTTGTCAATAGCTTTTGAGATAAATTAGTTACAATAAATTTCCATTTATAAACTTTAAAACTATACCACCGATTAGTAATGCTAGATGGAATTCTAAAGCAATTATTGCAATTCTAGCTTACATTCTAATTCCAAAATATCGTAGCAAATTATATGCAATATGCGAATTTATATGTGGCCCATGGTACAACATTTGGTTCTCAGACCATTGTTACAATAAAAATGACTTCGAAGCCCTAAACAAATCATTATCGGGCTTTACTAATGCTCAGAAATGCTTTCTAAGACATTGGGTGAAAGATGAATCAAGAATTCCAAAAACACAACGCAGCAATATTTGTGCGGAACGCGCCATCAAAGTCGCACAAGATATTTTTCCCCAATGCAAATCAACACGAACTCTTAATCTTAAGTTAATTTCACTTAACAAAGATAGTTTTTAGATTGTGATTTTGATTATAATCATATAATTACATAAAGAAATGTAAATAGTTAAATAATTATAAAATAAAAAATTTTGAAAAAATAAAAAAAAAAAAATCTTAAAGGGCTTTCAGAAATCGGCTTCGACGCGGAACGTTTTTGTTCCGAAATGACCTGAGGAAACATTTTTCAATTTCAGCACAACATCGGCTACAGCGTGGTGATAGGGCCTTATTTTGGTTGTACATACCCCTATTGTACAGGCTTTACATAGGATACCTTACGCTTTGTTTTGTTGTAATTTATTAAATTGTCTTCAGTTTGACAACAATCTTTAGAGAATAATGTCTCATCGTCTTTACACATTTTTGACCAACCTGGGCATTGTTTGCTTGTACCGCACAACCCATCTCTCGCATATAAAAATCGATATTTATGATAAGATTCGGTTAGCAATCAATGCACTTCAGCTGCACATTTTTTAAATTAAGGAAGCAATGCAAAACTTTCTGCAAATGAAGTTTTTTGTTGGCACAAAATTTGACATTTTAAAAGAAAGAATATGTTTAACACTGACTGATTGAGCATGTTTCCCTCCAGAATGCCATATAAGTTATTTAAGACACAAACCATTTGGTTAACATACGCCATTTGTTTTAAATCCAGCATTTTTTAGTTCTAATTTATAACTTGTAAGTTCAACATTATCGAGGGGCAGGCGAATCTAGTTTTTTTTAAAGTGGTATGATGTCAATACTCGGTTGAAAGCATACTTACAAGATCAATGACAAACGATACTAGATATTTTAAAAGTAGAAACAGTCCGACTCTTCCCTATAAATGGAACAAAATCCCTAATTGTCTATTATATTTATCTAAAGTCAACATATTTAATATATCAGCTAATAAATTTTATAGTTCTTCATTAATTCGATTTTATAATTGATCTGTTAAGCCGCTTTTCTGGCTCAAGTTTTTGTAACTGAACCTTTACAAAATTAACTTTTTTAACCAACACATTAGCTAGATTTCCATAAAGTAGAGTTGAAATCAAGGATCGTATTTAAGATTTTTCTCTTAAAGTGTCCCATAGTTAAAGACAATTCGTGTGGTTAAGGTTCTCAGGAAAATACTTGCACCTGGGCCAGTAAAAGACGAAATCTTATTTCATAACCAAATTCGAATCCGAGTTCTATGTATTCTGTAATGTATCATAGATTTCTGAGTAAGAAAAGTAGTACCGTCTCAAACAAATTAAACTTAGGAATATTCAGAGAAGATAATTTAATATACTCTTCCTTCACAAAGAATATAATTATTTGCTCATGTTCTGGAATACGAAATCAAGTGAAATTTTTTTAAAGATCGTAGTTTTTTCTGATTTTAAAAGAGAGTAGTTCTGATAAAGATAAGATAAGTTGTTTTCAAAGTATGAAGTTTTCAAATTTGTTGATTTAAATTTCACTCGAATTCGATTACCAGAACATGGCTGATTTTTAATGAACAGAAGTGAGTTCGAACCTCAGTTACTTTTATACGTATTGTAATTTGGAAAAAAATATTTCAAAACTTATTGCAGTTTAGAGAGAGAGAGAGAGAGAGAGAGAAAGAGAGAGAGATTGAAATCTTTTTTCCATGGGGTGCAGTTTTAAACCCAAGTTTAAAGATCAAAATCTTATTTCTGTAGATAACTAAACTTGAAACCCGATAACTTTATTTGGTTAAGAAAATCCATAAAGTTTATCACAGGATAGAGAAAGATTTTATTTGTAAAAGATTTTCAAAACTCTTTCTAACTTTTGATATTTGAAAAAGTTTTTTTTCAATTATTCCTAAATTGAAAATGTCTACACAAACGTGTCCAATTAAACTCCTTTAAATTTTCGTAAAAAATCTTCCCATAACACAACCTTGTTTTGCTTTTCCTTTTCATATTTTATATTAAAATTCAAAACAACCACCTTTTAAATTATCAATATCAAAATTTCAGGTGTTTCAATTTAAAATAATAATATTTTTGCCAATGTTCCCACTATACATTAATCTCTAAAAACAATAAAATCCGTCAAAAGTTAGCCATTTCATGTGACCTTTTCAATACTTTTTATGCATTGATTTAGTCTAGATTTAATATTATTTTTATCCTTTTTCCGTTTTTCAATTGCACATGCAAATATTTCATTAATCTCTGTGCGCTCATTTAAGTTGTCAAAAAAATATTTTCCATCTTTCTCCTTTGTTTTGTTATCCTTTCTTCTTTTGTTGTTCGTTTGGTTTTGGTCATTTTTTTAGAGGCTACAATTACAAAAGTCCAACTGAAGAGATTAAAATAGTTGTTGGTTTTTAAACAAATGATTTGGAATTTGTTTGCACAATGGGTGGTCATCCTAAATACGAATTGTCAAACACGTGAGAGAGCATAATTTAAAATTTTTGATAATTTCTAAAAGGAAGGAAACTAGTGAGAATATTTTAAGCCAAATAACCCTAGGATAATCACGATATAGTATGTATTTATGTATGTATGTGAATAGCCGGACGGCTCTTACTGCCTTGATGGGCTATTTTGCGAATCACAAGCTTGTGGAGGATTGCCCAAGGGCTTTAGGGAGATCTTAGAGGAGTGCGGCTATGCTGCAGCCCATGGTTCCCATGGGTACTGAATCACTGCAACATCACCGGCAACGAAATGGCAGGTTTCCACTGGGCTCCTATCTGCGGAAGATTAGGGCATGGGTTCGGACAAATCGGATGGGGAATAATATAAAGGACTGTAAAGTATGATGGGTGTTATGACCGGTGCTCAGGAGGACCGATTCTAGTTCACTACTAGGCAGTAGTGTTGGAATACTATCGATAGTTTTAAAATGAATTAGGTTTCTTCTGTCTCTTTCTGTTTCAGTTGTTTTCAATGAAAGTTTATAATTTTTTTTATAAATTTACTGTTTTAGTGATTCTATAGTGAAATCTTTCATGGCCGGACCCCTAACGGACCGTTCAAATGTATCCGTATGTCACCTAGGTTGTTTTCTATGGACCCTATCGCATTAAACCCCTTAACTCAGTGGGATACTTGTATTGCGGTCAGGTTAAATAATAGCCCGATCTGGCTTATTTTTAACATTTAATACCTCTTATATTTAATTTGAGCCAAATTGTGTTCTCCTAGATCTTATGATATGCGCGCTACTATGCTAAAACCATTTTTTTTTCGTGAAAAAATAAGTTATATGTATAAAACTGTCGGTATTCTACTACCTAAACCAGAGCGGAAAGCGTTTTCTAGCTGTCAAAAATTCTCATGCCCACACAATTTCTATGAAACATCCCTAAATAGCGCGGCGTCAACGCTTTGCAGTCGGAAAATTCGATTTTGACAGCGCGTTTAATAGTGAAGTTGGCCGCTATTGTTAATAAATAATGGCAATTTAGCTGTTTTTTTTGTCAATCTAGCGGTTTTTTCTCTAATTTTTATTTCTATTATGTGGGCTTGTGACACAACGCTTACGCTCTTGTTTAGGTATGACATATCTGCGTAAAAGCTAAGCGGAAGAAAACGTTCCGCCTTCCGCTCTTGTTTTGGTACGGCAGTAGGTTCGTTTAGGATGAAAGTAAAAAAATGAAGTAATTTGTAAGAGGACTTCGAAAAGTTTAGGTTTATGGGTAAAACTTTGAGATTTATGGGTAAAAATAAAAGGCAATCGTGATTTTTTAGTTATAGCTCAGCCATTTGAGGACCGATCTGGCTGAATTTCAATAGCAAAATTCCGCGCTATACGTATTTATATCACGTTACAACCTGGTCCACATCATATTTGGGGTCTTCGGAAAATCTCTTTCAACTATTCATAAAGACCCAAAATATATATTTTTATATACTTTATAGGGTCTAACATCAATATTGTAGGAATTACAAGCTGAACGACAAACTTATATATACCCACTTCACCTGTGGTGAAGGGTATGAAAACAATTACATTAGTGTTTCTTATAGAACTACACACAATAACTAT
Source organism: Pollenia griseotomentosa (assembly GCA_963931875.1). Taxonomy (NCBI): domain Eukaryota; kingdom Metazoa; phylum Arthropoda; class Insecta; order Diptera; family Polleniidae; genus Pollenia; species Pollenia griseotomentosa. The sequence goes on along the minus strand of OZ007563.1, from coordinate 181,950,989 downwards.
CAATCACTGATCAAGAACAACCCAATATTAAGAGTACAAAAAGTATTTGTTAAAAAAAACCTGGTCATTTGGTTGCAATTATAAAAAAAACGCAAGCAGCAGTTTTAAATCCACCATAAGCATTGACCATTGTTTGACAATTTTCCACAGAGATTAGCTGACATTTTGATTTCTATTGTAACAAATTTTTTCGCCTAGAAATATTTTTTGTTTTTTTTTTTACTGTCTTTTGTCAACTAGCGATCATATTGGCACAATGAAAAATCAAAATTATTTATATGTAAAGTATAGGGTGTTTTTTTTATCTGCATTTTAACTTTAAATGACAATGCAAGACAGAAATATTGTTGGCATCAATTTTTCGACAATTTCATGGCATTTTTTTAATTATGATTTCCAGCATATATCCGTCGCGGCTACGAGTTACGTGGTCCATTCGATCAGTCAACTTTTTGAATACTTTTTCCAATAAATCTGGTCGCACGGCGTCAATGGTTTTGTATAATATTTAGTGTTTTTTATACGGGAATTTCCGGGACAAAAATCCCGGGATCCCGCACATTTTTCAGCAAAAAATCTCGGCAAATTTGGTCGGGAATTGCCGGGATTTTTTTTAATTTAATTATGGAAACTTTTAGCCGTTAGACAAAAACGTCTTAAGTGAAAAAAAAACGCATTTTGAGTATTTGATTGGCTTTAATTCAATTGTTCCTCTTTTGTTTGGTTTAAATCACTTAAGTCTACCACAACTCCTTCTAATCGTTATCATCAGCTCTTAGGATAAAAAGTCTATGAAATACACCAAATAAATATTTTTCAATTTAACATAACGAAATACTACAGTTTTTAACTTAACGCCACACAGATATCAATTCATAACCGATAAGTAAGGCAATGTTTAATGTTGAATGCTCTGACATTTCGAACGAAGAATAGTAAAAATGTACAGAATTGTTAATTTGCTTAAAGACCCAGATTTATATTATAAAAACGAAAAAAAGTTGTTCCCACCCACTTTCTTCAAAAAATTTAATAATTTTATATGCAGAGCAGCTGCATAAAGTATTTTTCGGATTAGATTCTGTAAGAGATAATGACAAAAGTTATTAATAAAGAAAACGCTTATTCGATTCGAAGAAACCAATTTTTGTTTAAAAAGGATTTACAAGTTTTGAAGGAAGTGCTAAGAAAACTGAAAGTGTCTAGAGATAATAAAATGTTCCTTTGGCAATAAAGACCAACATTCGTAGAAAGGAAACGTGTTTTATCATTGAAATCTTCTTGATAAAAATTAGAAATAGGCTTTCAAAGGATTCAGTAAATGCTTATTCTACACTCAAATCCTATTTTAACAAAAATATCTGTAATAATTTGTTTGAATAATTTATTATTGCACATTGAAAAAAGATAGCCAAAAAATAATTTTGCTATAACTTTCTCAAAAATCCTACAAAATAATTGAAAATTTTCCCATGAAGATCTTAAGGTGCCATTAAGCACTTTTTGCCACAGAAATAAAACAGTTGAATGCATTTATAAACTTATTTAATTGATCTCAGGATTTAATTGATAGCGCTTGCCATTCACCGTAACGGCAGCTACTTGCTCATTTCGAAAGAACGTGTAAACAGCACCAAACAGTCAATTTTAATGGATGTTATGGTGATTCGTTAACGGCTTGAGGATTGTCTTCGCTCCAAATACAGCAATTTTGCTATTGACGTAGTCATTTAACCAGAAATGAGCTTCGTAAAATGGACGAAGAGCTCTATGAACAGATTTAATTTTTTTTTTTTCAAAGTAAATTTCCACAATTTGGAAGCGTTGATCTAACGTAAAGCGAACAGAAATGTCAACACAGTTTGACATTGTCAGCTGTCAAACCATAATTATCGATATCAAAAGTTCTCATGAAGCTAAAAAAAACACCCTATATGTATGTAAGTATGTATAAAGGAAAATCTTTACAATAGTTTTCATGGATTCCTATCATTTATAGATATTCTATATTTTCTTATCTTTTATGTATTTTAATTTCTATTTGTTGCAAACAGCTATTTACCAATCTGTGGCATCTGTCGACGACCATATTTGATTGAAGTGGCAATTGTTTTTTTTTAGAGATTTATTTAACCCTCTCATTAATTGTGTGGTGTTTCCTACAACCAACCCTCATTTTCCACGTGTATGACACACTTATTTGTTGTTTTATTAATTTTTAGCATTTATGTACAATATAGACGCCTACAATAAAATATGAAGTTGAAAAGATTTTATTTAGAAAGAAGAATTTTTATAGGATTTATATGTATGTAGAAATTTCTTCAAACAGATTCGCATAACAAAATAAGCGCACAATTTCATTAAAAAAAAGAAAACTTTCGTTAAATTTCCTATAAAATTCTTATAAAATTTAAAACTTCTCAGTTACTAATTAATATTCCTAGTATGTACTCCGAATTCTTAGCCAAAGAGTAACATAGTTTTCTTTCGCTTACTCCATATTGTACAATGTACATGATACTGTACTACAGACAGAGAGAAAAAACTATGTTTCGCAAAAAATTAGGCTGATTACATATTGGGAAGGCTTAGCTTATCCGCCGTTGAGTTTGAAGGTGCATTTATAAGGAGGTGGAAATATACATTTTTTCAGTTTTTTTGCCATTAAATAATTACTTTTGCAATTTAATGTAAAATAATCGAAATGTGTAAAAAATTTGGTTAAATGATTTTAAAGTTATTAAAATTTACCAGGCCATTGACGTGTCTCAGACCACTTTAACAAGATATTTAGTGATAAAATTAACATATTTTGAGAAAAATTTGAGAAAAAGCTAAATTTTAATTAAAATTAACCTGTATTAACTTGTAGTAGGATACCGTTAACCTATTAGCAGGTATGGCCAAAAAAAATAATTTTTTTAACGGCAGTTTCAAAATTCCATTTTCAAATTTTTAAAAATCTTGTTAAACAAATTTTCGAATTTTTTGATTATCTCAATGAGTTTTTTTGAGGATATAATAGGAAATAAAAATATGAAAAAATTATGTCAATAGCTACCTCCCAAAGTTTTTTGTACATGCGATTTTCGATTTTCGGAAAAAATTATTTGTTTGGCCATATTTTGGCGAATGAGCCCAATTTTCCATCTATGTTTACAATATATAGTTGTTTAATACGACTTTTCTTTTATTTCTGTTTATTTTTATTATTTATTTAGATCATATAAAACACGTTTAGCTTCAACTTGCAGTGCAACGTTCGCGTTTGACATTTTTTTAAGGCGCGTTTAACACTTTTTAAAGGCTAACGCTTCTGTTTAGGATTTAGTGTTCGACTTGTAATAGTAAATTTTCACCAATCTTAGTGCCGAATATTATTTAGATCAGGGTTTAAAAAACTGCAATCGAAACCAAAAACAGTCGAACAAAAATCGAAAATTTGTGTACAACTTTTCGCTTTTTGAGTTGGTTTGACATCGACTATTTACATTAAATGAATTAGAATTAGAAGTAAAAGCAACAGTTTTTTTTGGCCAATGACAAATGAAGAAGTCGATGAAACGGCAGTTTTTAAACTTTGCTGCAGTTTTTTAATCGCTGATTTAGATAACTAAATCTACTTATATGAAATTTTTTATAGCTATTTTTGGAAGTGGTGTTCGTGGTCAAATATAAACCGATTTTAATAAAATTTGGAAGTATGATTACGGTCAGGGTTACTGTTCGCCCGACTAAATTCTCAATTTGATCCTTTTTTAGCGGCCTGCGACTTTTTGTGAGACTTTTTCTTATAGCCGACTTTTGCTACTATTGTAAAGTTTCTAACAAAAAACATTTGATTTGCAGTATATATTTATTTATTTTTTTATTTTTATTTATTTATTTAAAATTATCAGCCTGTTCAACGATTTCGAACCTTAACGTTCGCATAGAAAATTACATTTAAAACAAAAACAAAATTCGACAAATTGTTTTTGTTTTTAATGTTATTTTCTATGCGAACGTTAACGTTCGAAATCGTTGAACAGGCTGTATATTTAAAATAAAAAATTGTAGTGTTTGCAGTGCTCATTTTACAAAATTATTTTTAGCTGCCGAGTCAATGAATGTAGGTCCTTACAAGAAACCTAATATTTGACGGTGGTCTGATCTTAAAATGTTGTCATTAAAATTGCTTAAAAATGTCTTGCAACTGTATGAACATTGTAAGCTCATTTTCATTTGGCAGATATGTAAAATTAATGCATCTGACAATGTCACCATTGTCAGAAAAGTTACAACATTGTATGATCCGACCACTGTCTGTACGAAGCTTAAGAACTGAAGTATAAATGGCTTAGCCAATACATGGAGTCAAAGTGGCCTTTTTGCAGTGTTTGTAAACAGCTTTTAGCAAACTAAAGAATCATCTTCAGCGACATGGGAACACAAAAAAAAACACATTTATTATATAAATAAAAAAGGCTTCTGAAATTAAAAAAAAAGAAAAAATTCAACTGACTGTTTGGTTTCAATTGTTTTTCCATGCTTTTATTAATAAAAAACGTTAAAAAAGATGTGCGACTTTTATATTCTCAAACGACTTTTTTTTTATAAGACAGCCTTTTGTGCGACTTTTCTAAAATTCCTAGCTGTAACCCTGATTACGGTTGCAATTAAATATTTTTGAGACAAATTCAAAATAAAAACTGATATAATTAGATTGTCTATTGGCACAAAGACTCTATTCCGGAAAGAAGTTTGTATGGGTGCTGTGTGAAAAAATTGGAAGGATTCTCACTATTTTCAAAAGGGTTCGTGTTAATGACAAAAAAGCACTAAAATTTACATATCTTTCAAATATGTACAATAAGAACTTCCAAAATTCACAACGCCTTAAAATATTTACAACTTTACACTTTCCAATTATAATAAAGAGCACTCAAATTCAACATGAATGCAATTAACTATTTTTTCCTTTTTTACACTCAAAAAAATACAATACAAAATTAGACCAATTATAAATAAAAAATCTAAGGGAGATTTTTCCCTTCTCCCATTTTTTCCTATGCTAATTCAATTGTAAAAATGGGAATGTGGAAAACACTCCCGGGGAATTTTTAATCATAATTGGGCTGAATATTTTAGTGTTAAAAAGTTTTAATCAACCAATTTCAATAGAAAACTCGTTTAACAAACCTGAACTATTTTTTATAAGGCCTTTAATGTGAAAGGTTGTATGTTTGTGAATTTGTAAGTTTGTGGCACAAACACGCGAAAACCACAGCTTCGGATGAAATTTGGTAGACGGATAGCGTATTGTCCAGACTAAAATATGGTTTTTTTTTAAAGGGGTAAAAACGGGTTACGGGTACTTATTTATTTTAAAATTTTTTTATATCTTTAAAAGTTTTTTTTACTATTATTAAGTAGAAATTTGTAAGCCGATTATGGCCAATAGGCTAGGCTACTGAAATTTAATAAATAAATTAAATTAAATTAAAATTGGTACTTTTGGTATACTTTTACCTTTGGTACTTTTTCTCTTTTCGATAAATTTGTTATAGAGATAGCATATGACCCAAGTTAAAATATAGGGTACTTTTATAAATTCGGTAAACATAACACTGCTCTGGGCGGGGAATCAGTTTAGCCGTCATTGTCATTGTTTTTTAGGCAACCAGGTCTTCTCTGTTTGTGCATTTTACGCGTCATTTCGTATTGGAAATTGCCGTGGCGTCTTTAAAACTTTGACTAAGTCAGATTGGTTACTGGTGTAGACCATATTTCTCGGGAGCAGCTTCTGGCAGTTTCAGTCTTCTTATACAAAGGTTTAGGTCAAACGCCGATTACTTTGTATAAAGCTCCTTAAACGTCATTGTGGAAATGAAATAATATCCTAGCAGATTTGAGATCACGAAAGCTCAGCCATATAATTTTAAAGCATAAAGAATTAAATCTTATTTAAGCAACTATTTGTGTCCGTTATTCTAATGTTTTTAATGGGGCTGGCATTCTAGTTAAACTGCATAAGAACTACGTAATTATTATTTATATGCGCATATACATTTGGGTTGTTCAGGAAAGGCGGACTATCAGGTTAAATGGTTGTGCAGTTTTACTTACAGCAACAACATAGATTGAAAACAAAAATTAAATAAATGTATTGAATAGGTATAACTAAATAAACACATATTCTAATGACCAGCCTTCCATGAATAACCCAATTATAAGTATTGTGGTTATTTTGTTGAACTGTTTATGGTTTTTAATTCAAATTTTTTTATTTTAATAAAAATAAATGATTTGAATTGGTTAACGATTTTGTTTTTGAATGTTTTAAATTTGCGAATTTTTCGGAAACCGCTTCTTGAAAGAAGTCGAATAATCGATCACACTAAATATGTAATATACAAAATTCATTTAAATTTTTATGTTTGTAAAATTTATATATTCAACAAATTTTATATTGGAAACTTCTTAAATCCTTTAAATTAATGTATCTCTAAAGTATGCTTTACATTTTTTAGTGGGATTCTCTTAAACTAATAAAAAATCTTATTGGGCATACATATGTATGTACATATTTTGTTACATATTAGTACTGCTGATGGAAAAAGTGAAAATTTTTGGATGTAACATTGGTTTCTTTACATTCAGCACAAAAAAAATTCCCCGGGAGGTTTCACCATTCTCCCATTTTTCCTATGTAAATTCAATTGTAGAAATGGGAAAAACTCCCGGGGAATTTTTATTCATAATTGGGCTGATTTTTTATTTCATTTATTTTGCGCATTAATTAATATGTATTAATAATTATTTAAGAGTTAATTAAATTCCAAATTGCCGGGATTAAAAGAAATAAATAACTTACCTTGTGCTGTCAATTGTTTCGTAATGCTGAATGTTTGCCTTAAGAAATTCATGTTGTTTGCTGAGAATTAAAGTAAAAGAATAAAAACAACTATGTTAATATTAAATTTGTTCTATATATTTTAATAATAAAACAAAATTATTTTATAATTATTACTTTTTAATAAACAATAAACTCAAAAACATAAATCGTCAATTTTGAAAGAGATAGAAAAAACTAAACATATGTTGTCGACATATGGTTGCTAGAGTTGCCAGGCTTCATATTTTCTGCAATATTTGTAAAACAAGGTTGGCAATTTGTTACAGAAATCTGCCGCTGAAGCAGCATTGCCATGTATGTAAACAAAAGTATAACCAATAAATACTAATTGCATCTTAATTTTAAGCGCAAAGTTTTATTGTGTTTTTCTTTAAAATATTTTAATTAATAATTTGAAAAATGAAATTAAAAGATTTGGGAAACTTAATAGTATTTGATACTTTCCCTTTAATGTTTGAGGTAGGTTTTTATTTATATTTTTTGGAATATTGTGTTTGCATTGTTTTGCTTTTCATTATTAAGCCTAAACAAAAAATAATTTTAACTCATTTGCTGCATTTGGAAGAGCAAAAATTTCCTGAGAAATTACCAATGATATTTACCACCCAAAAACTGGCTGATCAACTAAAACAGTATTGTGAAGTGAAACATATTAAGGTGAGAAATTTACATATTAAGAGGAAATTGTTAAATTGTTGGTACACCTATCTTTTTGTTATGCTACAAAAGCATCTTGAGCTTTTTTTATTTCGTTTTCCGATGTCCAAAGCCGACCTATCTGTGGAGTATACCGTGCTACCCAAAACGAAAAAGGCCCAATCTAACATTTTGAAAATGTTATGGGAGAAGCAAAAACCTATTTACGGCCGATTTCACTTTAACTTCCAGTTAACAATATGTTTTTGACAGTTATAACTGATGGTTATTATAACTGAACTGGGTGAAATTGGCCGTTAAAACTATAAATTGCCTTAAACTGTTAATAATTAATTTTTCTTCTATTTATCTTTTAAAACAATGTTGCATTTATGCAAACTTTTAGCTTTAATCATATCGCTTCTTTATTGCAACATAGTCATATCTCAAAAAATCAAAAATTTTGAGTTACTTAAGCAAAAGTGCTCTTTCATACTTTCTCTATTTGTAAAAAAATCAGTGTTATATGTATCTTAAACTTAACCGAAGTTATAGCAAAATATATTATTTTAATGGTGTTTTCTTTTCTACAAAACATGTGACATTTTATTTGAAAAAAATGCAATTTGGTGTCTGTTTCATAAAAATTTTGCTCCCGAAAGGATGAGTTTTTTAGAATAAAACAAGCCACCCTTTTCGGGAGCAACAATTTTAAGAAACAGACACCAAATTGCATTTTTTAAAAATAAAATGTCACATTTTTTTGTAGAAAAGAAAACACCATAAATGTGTATAAAATGGTACATTTTGAAATCTTTAATCGCATTTTTGAAATGTTTGAGTTTTTTTGAGATATGACTAGGTATGTTGCAATAAAGTATCAAATAGAAAATGGGATTGGAATTACAATTGAATTCCAGCAAAATTGCTTATTGGGAGGTATGTGAATTATAATTTGTAACCCATTTTTCCAAAAAGTGAAAAAATAAAATTTTATGATTAAGTGCAATATCTATCTATATATATAAAAGAGACGTGTTTGTTTGTAATCGCTAAACTCAAAAACTACTGCACCGACTTTGACCAAAATTTGTGTGTTTGATGTATGAGGTATGAGGAGTGTTTCTGTGGAGTTTCGTATTTATCCGTTAGATTGCACCACGTTTTTATATTTTTGTCATTTTCGTCGTAATCGCTAAACATACTGTTTTTAAAAATCACCAAAATGAAAAAACAAAATTTATCTATCTATATATATAAAAGAGACGTGTTTGTTTGTAATCGCTAAACTCAAAAACTACTGCACCGACTTTGACCAAAATTTGTGTGTTTGATGTATGAGGTATGAGGAGTGTTTCTGTGGAGTTTCGTATTTATCCGTTAGATTGCACCACGTTTTTATATTTTTGTCATTTTCGTCGTAATCGCTAAACATACTGTTTTTAAAAATCACCAAAATGAAAAAACAAAATTTATCTATCTATATATATAAAACAGACGTGTTTGTTTGTAATCGCTAAACTCAAAAACTACTGCACCGACTTTGACCAAAATTTGTGTGTTTGATGTATGAGGTATGAGGAGTGTTTCTGTGGAGTTTCGTATTTATCCGATAGATTGCACCACGTTTTTATATTTTTGTCATTTTCGTCGTAATCGCTAAACATACTGTTTTTAAAAATCACCAAAATGAAAAAACAAAATTTATCTATCTATCTATATATATAAAAGAGACGTGTTTGTTTGTAATCGCTAAACTCAAAAACTACTGCACCGACTTTGACCAAAATTTGTGTGTTTGATGTATGAGGTATGAGGAGTGTTTCTGTGGAGTTTCGTATTTATCCGTTAGATTGCACCACGTTTTTATATTTTTGTCATTTTCGTCGTAATCGCTAAACATACTGTTTTTAAAAATCACCAAAATGAAAAAACAAAATTTATCTATCTATATATATAAAACAGACGTGTTTGTTTGTAATCGCTAAACTCAAAAACTACTGCACCGACTTTGACCAAAATTTGTGTGTTTGATGTATGAGGTATGAGGAGTGTTTCTGTGGAGTTTCGTATTTATCCGATAGATGGCTCCACGTTTTTATATTTTTGTCATTTTCGTCGTAATTGCTAAACATAATGTTTTTAAAAATCACCAAAATGAAAAAACAAAATTTATCTATCTATATATATATATCTATATATATATCTATATATCTATATATCTATATCTATATCTATATATCAATATCTATATCTATATATCTATTAATCTATTAACATATATAAAAGAGACGTGTTTGTTTGTAATCGCTAAACTCAAAAACTACTGCACCGACTTTGACCAAAATTTGTGTGTTTGATGTATGAGGTATGAGGAGTGTTTCTGTGGAGTTTCGTATTTATCCGATAGATGGCTCCACGTTTTTATATTTTTGTCATTTTCGTCGTAATCGCTAAACATAATGTTTTTAAAAATCACCAAAATGAAAAAACAAAATTTATCTATCTATATCTATATATCTATATCTATATCTATATATCTATATCTATATATCTATATCTATATCTATATATCTATTAACATATATAAAAGAGACGTGTTTGTTTGTAATCGCTAAACTCAAAAACTACTGCACCGACTTTGACCAAAATTTGTGTGTTTGATGTATGAGGTATGAGGAGTGTTTCTGTGGAGTTTCGTATTTATCCGATAGATGGCTCCACGTTTTTATATTTTTGTCATTTTCGTCGTAATCGCTAAACATAATGTTTTTAAAAATCACCAAAATGAAAAAACAAAATTTATCTATCTATCTATATATATAAAACAGACGTGTTTGTTTGTAATCGCTAAACTCAAAAACTACTGCACCGACTTTGACCAAAATTTGTGTGTTTGATGTATGAGGTATGAGGAGTGTTTCTGTGGAGTTTCGTATTTATCCGATAGATGGCTCCACGTTTTTATATTTTTGTCATTTTCGTCGTAATCGCTAAACATAATGTTTTTAAAAATCACCAAAATGAAAAAACAAAATTTATCTATCTATATCTATATATCTATATCTATATCTATATATCTATATATCTATATCTATATCTATATATCTATATCTATATATCTATTAACATATATAAAAGAGACGTGTTTGTTTGTAATCGCTAAACTCAAAAACTACTGCACCGACTTTGACCAAAATTTGTGTGTTTGATGTATGAGGTATGAGGAGTGTTTCTGTGGAGTTTCGTATTTATCCGATAGATTGCACCACGTTTTTATATTTTTGTCATTTTCGTCGTAATCGCTAAACATAATGTTTTAAAATTTAGATGCATCTATCTATATATATAAAAGAGACGTGTTTGTTTGTAATCGCTAAACTTAAAAACTACTGCACCGACTTTGACCAACATAATGTTTTAAAATTTAGATGCATGGTATGTCACTAAATCTTTATCAATATACATTTATCAATTCAGCGGTAATTCACTAAAATACGCTAAAACCACCAAAATGAAAAAACAAAATTAATATGGTTTAATAGCCAGTTTTATTCCAAACATTTATGTTAATTTTAGTTTACCAAAGTCTATTTCCACTTCCATAAATATTTTTCAAATACGCGGTTAGGGTATCCAATAATTTTAAACAAACATGAAGAATCTAATAGCATTTGCTGGTAAGTAAAACATTTACTATTATTTTTTTTTTAATGTTTTGAAAATCAATTAAATACGTTCATATTTTATAAAATTTTTAATCTTTACTAAGGGCCAGCAAAGCGGACCGGGTCCAGCTAGTATTATAATAAATAAATAAAATATAATTTAATTTCCTATAATTTCAGTGTATAAATAAAAGCAATGTAGTAGTTGTAAAACCTTACGAATTCATTGATATTTTACTTGAACGTCGTTTAACTTTGCAAATTTTATTTTGTACTTCCGAAGAGGAAGAATCCAACAATATTATGGTGTTAATAAGACAAAGTAAGTATTTTTTTTTAATTACTAAAACTTACTACATATTTTTTAAATTTTATTTAAAATTTTTAAAGATGGTAAATTAAATTTCATTTATGGAGGAAATTATACAGATATGCGTTCGGCATTATTAAATGATACCTTTGCCTCTTGGATAGAACATGGTGTTGAAAAGTTGTATGTTAATTTAAAGAGAATGGACGAAAATCATATTTTTAATGAGATAGATCAAATGCAAAAGGTTCTTAATAATATAGAGGAAATAATAAAGTGAGTATATGAAATGTTGAATCCAAATTAAACAAAAAACCATCAAAATGTTATATTTAAACAATTTTCTAGATGCCATCAAAATTCAAAAATTTTCATTCATTTACCTTTATTTGGTTATGAACGTTTTATTTTGCAATTGTCCCGGAACTTGCCAAAACGTATAAAATATTCAAATATTAATCAATTCTATATGAGTATTACATATGATGATCCTCAGGTTGCTATGAATTTTCTTGACGACAGTAATACTGAAGAGAAAATAATATTATTACCAGGAGAAGCATCACCTTACGAAGCAAATAAGTATGTGTATGCTATTAACCCTTTTTTTAATTAAATTAATTCTTTTTTTTTTTTTTTTGTAGACAATTTAAGAAAACCCAAGATGTTACTATCAACATTTTAAATGATGCCACTATATGTAAAAGTTGTACGATCTATAATGGTTACTATGAATTTTTTTACAGTCCCGAACCGTCACCATTTCAATTAAAATTACTATGTATGCTGGTCAAACCAAAACGTATATTTGGCATTGTCGATACCTTTAATAATAAGTCAATTGTACCGAAATATCTGTACGAACTATGTGTGGGAGCTAAAGAGAAAATAATGAAAAATCAAGAAAGAAAATCAAGGTATTTAAGTAGTTTTTTTTTGTTAGACCTCTTAAAAAAGCCCTTAATTTAAAATCATGGTTTTTTTTATTTGAATTTGTGATCCTTTTAGTTCATCCGCTGATAACAGTAAGCAACAACTTATTACAATAATTGCTGGAGCTATTACTAATCATTTATCTAAAAAATCTGGACCCTACCTAAGTGATACAGATAGCGACGATTAGTTACAATTAAACAAAATCATAAGGCTCATAATAAGTAAGTTCTAATATAATTTATATAAATAATAATTAAAAGTTCACATTAATATCTGGGAATATCGAGTTTTATAAATATATCTTTCATCACCGACAGACATAATTATTATGTATATTTAAAATGGCATGGGCGTTGCTAAAATAAATATTGATTTAATATTCTTAATCTAAGAGAGATTTGGTATAATTATAGAAGATAAAATGCCTAATATGCTATTTTTATAAAACCACAATACATACATTATATGAACACTTGGTCTAACCCCCTTATTCATAAAATATATTTCAGTTCTATTAAAGGTTAATTAAACAAATTTGCATATAAAAATCGTCTTATAAACCTGTTATAATCATGGAATATTGTTTATGAATAAAGCCTTAAATCTTTATTATCTTTATTAATTTAATCATAGAAATTTTCATATTAATTCGAATGTGTATTCTAAGTCAAATTTAAATTTATTAAGTCTAGTAACAGAAATATACAAACCTGAAAGTACTAATAAAGTGACCTCACAAGCGCAGCTGTTTGCAGTGATTTTCTTCGTGTGTGACGTTTGGTGTCATTTTTTTTTTTTTGTTTATTTACTTTTTTTAACAAGGCATTTTGACATTTGCCGTCCCAATTCTAGCAACAAAATGCCTGTTGTTTTTTCTATTGTTTCATTGTTGTAAATAGTACTGAGGTGACTTTGTTAATACATTTTGATACAAACGAAAATTCTGATAGTGCATAGAAAATATTCCTGAAAAATATTGAAGGAATAAGACTATGAAAGTTGGAATTAATATGAAAATTTATATAACAAATGTTTCTCACCATGATTCATGATTCAGATTCTATTAATTTAATCATATTTATTCAATTGCCTTAAAAGTTTTACCCAGTTATATATTTATAAAAAAATAAAACAGGTTTATAAAGAGTTTATTAATCAAATTTTCTTCAAAAATTTTTTTACAAATGAGACCGTTAGTCAAGAAAGAAATTTTTTTTTTTGGAATTAAATTTATTTAATTTTTAAAAAGTATATGTACAAGTATTTTAAAATCTACAAGGAAGCATTTACACGAAGGCAGGTCAAAAAGTACGTGACGTTTTAAATGCAAGACAGGTTTTTGGGATAAACAATTATTTTATTTTTTAATGTAGCAAATTTTCGAGAGTATGCTATATGAACAGGAAATATCTTTGTTTGCAAGATAGTTTCAGAGAGGCAGAAAATGCCTCCTATCTCCCCTAATGGTCCTATTTTTTGAAAAATGCTTACCTTATGTGTTCATATAAATATGTATCTATCTACATATGTTTTAAATTTAATTAAAATCGGCTTAGTAGTTTCTGAGAGGCAGAAATTATCCCTATCTCACCTCATGGACAAGCTTGTATATGACTTTATTAGTTGATAGTAAAAGTTTATTTTTTTTCTTTTTAGCCCACTTAAATAAAAGCTTGTTTTTTAAAAAGGTTTTCTATTTTTTAGTAGGTCCTTTCATTTGATACCCATATTGTAGGCATTAACCTTTTGACGACGAAATCCTTAAGCCCAGTTGACACAACAAAATCTTATTGTTAGCACGAATACTAAAAAAAGCATTTGTTTTTATCGAACAACGCGAATTAGATTAAAATCCATTCGAAAATGTAGATGAAATTCGTCGTGAAAGGGTTAAAAAAGTATTCCGCCATATTGGAATTAGAAAAACGTAACTTTGCTTGCTAAGTGTCCTTAGCAAGCCCATTTATTTGATACCCAAGTTGTTGGAATGTTTTAAAAATAATTACTTCGCCATCACACAGCTAAACATATACAGTCAAATCCCGATAATTCGTACCCCGATAAATCGTAATTCCCGATAATTCGTAATAAACTGTCGGTCCCTTGAAAAAATCTCGTTAATTCGTAAAATTTCCATACATTTTGGTCCCCTTGATAATTCGTAATTTTTTTTTTTAATTAACTGCCTGTTTTTAGAAAACGTAAAAATTGTTTGGTAACTACCACTTATATTCGTAATAAAAACAACAGAAACATGGAAAGAATGATTTTTTGTTTACCGTCGCTTAAAAACAAAAACATGTCTTTAAAAAACGCAAACATGTCGTCTCACTACAAACTCTTTTTAACAATGACATGTTCCATGCTTGCATTACATTGGACTAGTCCATGGAGTAGTCCATTTTATCAAAATGGAGCAGGTAGTCCAATATTATTTGCAGGGATAAGATCAGTTTGTTACATAATAAAAAAATGTCAAAGTGCACGCATAAAACTCTGTCGGTGTTAAAAAACAACAAATTTGTGCAGCCATTGACAATGGAGAGAAAAAAACAGACGTTGCTGAGCGATTTGATATTCCTCCATCAACTCTTACTTCACTGCTTTAAAAAAGAGAATTTATTATGCAAAAATCTTCAGGCAGTAATCTAAAGCGCGAAAAACAACCTGAATATCCAGAGCTTGAAGTCTTTAGTTTTATGGTTTACACAGTGCCGGTTTTTTATGTTTTTTTTTTTATCGTTTTAGTAAATAAATTGAAAAACCCCGTTAATTCGTATTTATTTTATTTTAACCCCGTTAAATCGAAACCCCGCTAAATCGAAAACCCCTATAATTCGTAAGAAATGGCCGGTCCCTTGCGATTACGAATTATCGGGAGTCCACTGTATTGTATTAAGGTTTAATTTCAGACGGATTGGAGCAACGGAGTTTATGTTTAGTATCTTATTTTTTTAAAACTCGCACTTGTATTCTCAGTAAGTCCTTTCATTTGGTATCCATATTGTAAACATGTGTTAAAAACTTGGTCCGCCATATTGGATTAAGAGTGACGTCACTTTATTTTTCGACTTATTCTCAGCAATCCCTTTCATTTGATACCCATATTGTAGGAGTGCATTAAAAGTAGCTAGTCCACCATCTTGGGTTTGCTGCCATGTTGTATTTAGAATGACTTCAAACAGTTTACCATAAATTGTCATCCAAACTGAACGTGTATAAAAAATTTCAGCTCAATCGGTTGAAGATATTTGCTTCAAAATTGTGTTGCAAGATTCCACCCGAATAAACAAACACACATTGAAAGTTAAATAAAAGCTTTTTAAAAACATAAAAGTTTAGCGAAATATTTTTATTTTTAAACTACATGCTATTTAAATATACTAGTATAATATTCTTCTTCTAAATCATATAAATCCATGGCCATTTCATCTCTTAGTTTTGTTAACTTTTTATCGCAATCTCTTTGAGTGGCGCGAAAAAGTTGTGAATTATTGGCTATAGCTTCATTTACCGAATGAAAATCATTTAAAATCAAATACTGTTTAATATCCGAAACTAGTTTCATTAAAGATTCACCAGCTCTTACTAAAAAATATTAGAAAAAAATATTAAATAAATAAATAAAAATAATCACACACCCTTACCAATGTTAGCAGCGCGAACCTGCATTTCATAAGTGTCCTGTTCGCATTGTGTGGTTTTAGAGATTTGGGAATCACCTTCGCCACGAGCCAGTTTAATTATTTCTGAAAGAAAAGTAGTGCTGTTAATATAATGAGTAATTGGTCAAATTTCATCACATCTTTAAATCTTGAATAATATTAAAAATTGCCACGTCAGTAAATTACTTTATATACATGCAATGACCGCATAAGTGAATGTTTACAGAAAATAAACAAAACAGTTTATTCTTATTATTCAAACAGTTAACATCTCTAATACTTGGAATTTTTACAATCAAAATCATAACAATGGGTTTAATTTTAACAAAACTTTTGGATAGTTTTCTGGGAAAAGAAAACGTACGAATCTTAATGTTGGGCTTAGATGGCGCTGGTAAAACTACAATTTTATTTAAGCTAAAACTGGGTGAAGTTATCTCAACTATACCCACCATTGGCTTTAATGTGGAAACAGTGGAATATAAAAATCTTAACTTTACCGTTTGGGACATTGGTGGCCAAAAGACCATACGTACGTTATGGTATCATTATTTTCCCAATACTTCGGCCATCATATTTGTAGTGGACTCTTCAGATGTTCTACGCATAGAAACCGTTAGAGAGGAGCTACATGAAATTATGCAGCATTATGAATTGAGAAATTCAGTTTTATTGGTATTGGCCAATAAACAGGATCTTCCTAATGCTTTAAGTGCCAGCGAATTGATCAATCTATTAGATTTAGCTAGTTTAAAACAACCGTGGCATATACAAGCAACTTGTGCTGTAAAAGGTGATGGTATTTACGAGGGACTTGATTTTGTAAGAGGAATGTTGCAGAAAAGAAAGAATAAGAATTAAATGTGTAAATATACATATGTACATATAACATTGTTTACCTTTAAGACATTTACATACATAGGTTATAAGAATTGAGATTTTTTAAGCAGAATATTGATAAAAAAAAACTTTAATGTAAACAAAGTTCCAATTTTCTTATTTTAGTTTCAGAATTTTAAAATGGTATGTAGTCGCTTATAAATTTCGTATAAGCCCTGCACCATGGTGAATTAGTAATTTCACCGTGCCCTGCACTATAATTTCTATTTAAAAATTTTGTTTGAAATATCAAGAAATTGACAATATCTACTTCGTCAAAACAAATTTAATTATGTACCAAGAAGTGAGACTGATACAGGAATGTATTTTATAAAGAAATACCCTTCACCTTACAGCGTCACCTTGCAGCGTCTTAGACCACTCACCGACTAACACACATTATCAAACAGAACTAAAAACCAGGGGCAAATTACGGAATTCGATATCGATCGAAATTCCCATTTAAACTGTGGGTACGTTCGTAAATTCATAAAAAATGATCCTGATGCTTTTTTACTTTCCAACAGCTGCGTACAGTTTGCATATTTGAACACGAGCCAAATTTCAAAAGTTTTATAAGCGAACACAAAATAATAACAAAAATTGTATCAACAATAGCAATTGAAAATATTCGAACAAAAAGTGAGTTTTCTTATAAATTTAAAACAAAAACCATAAAAAAAATTAAAAAAAAACGATTTCTTTTATTTCAAAAGCAATTCGAATGTGTATTCTAATAACATTTTATAAAATGTTACTCACCATAAGAAATAAGTAAATTCCCAGATTTTATTTGTGTAATTATATTAGAAAATAAACTGATGCAATAATTGCAACTCATCACTGCATAAAGAAACTAGTAACATATAAGTGTAATGCAAAGTTTCTTACAGGTTGTGCTTTTACGAACATTAAACTTTTCCAATGCGACGCTCAACAACTGATTTTACGAACGTCTCCTGTATTGTGATTTCATTCGATATCGAATGTCATAATTTGCCCCCAGCTATATGTACCAAATTTGGAAAATTTTTCTCCTACCATTCTTCAGATACATAAAAAGAAACATTTGGAAACTTTTACTGTTTCGAGTGTCCATATAAGCGGAAATTTATTTTTTATTTGTATGTGAGCTGCCACAACCACTTAAATCCCACCCATTGTTTTTAGAGAGGTTGTGTGTTAATAACCCAGCCATGTTCTTTAGATATAAATAAATCTATTTTGTGCCAAGCCCACTTCTCCAATCCCGCCCACATTTTGTCGGATGTTTTGTATTTGGAAACTTTGGCTCTTGCCGGTCAACCTAGTCGCCATCGTTTTTGGGGCCTTAGCAAAACTTATTTCAACATACACATGGACAAACGCACAGACGGGCATCGTTAAATCAACTTCGCTACTCATAAGGATCCAGAATATTTGTATATACTTTATAGGGTCTAAGATCATTATTGTAGAAATTACAAACGAAATGACAAACTTATTTATATTATAACCTTTCCACCTGTGGTGAAGGGTACAAGAACAGTATGAGTCTCGTACTGATCAATTATAGATTTTAATTAGAAATTATTAATTCTGCGGTTTTAACAATGCAAGTGATTGAACGTGTAATAAAATTTATATAAAAATCACTCAACAAACTGAATGCTTTTCATCTTAATTTTACTACACGTTCAATCACTTGTATTGTGAAAAAAATCTTAAGTAGGTATCTAATGTTCAATAATTTCAAAGCTCCTAGTATATTTTTATTTATTTTACGTAGAACCTTTTTACCACTTTTCTAGATCAATCAGAAATCCTAACTTAATTTTGCCTAGAATTAATAATTCTTATTATGAAAAATCATTCATGGTAAGATCATGTAGGCTTTATAATAATCTTCCTATCAGCCTCAGAACCTTTGAATTGTCCCTGACAAGCTTTAAACGGGAACTCTTCAAATTGTATCATTAGTACCTATGTTTTCTTCGAAGGATTATTAATTATTAATTGTTAAACAGTTATTAAATAGTTATTAAATTTTATTACTCATTATTGTTAAATATTAATACATTAATCATATATGGCCCTATGGGCTCGATTAAATAAAGAACATAATAATAAAAAAAAAAAAAAAAAAAAAATTTCATATACATAGGTAGTATATATTCTACAGTAGCACCACAAATATTTGGAAAAAAGCGATTTTTGCTAAAATTAGATTAGATTCAGGAAGCGGATCTAATGAATTGCTCTTAATCATGTAAACTAATGTGCTGTTTTCCCAACACAAGTGATTGAACGTGTAGTATAATAATAGTGCCATAGGAGTCTCCCCTCCATTAGTTTTTTGTCCGTAACATTTCTCAAACATACTTGCGCCTTATATCCACCCCTTAGGGGGCTCCCATACAAATATGAGGGATTTGGAGATTTATGGTTAGCTGAAACTTATGCAGAGTGAGTGAGTGCTGACTTGTTCTGCGGATACTTTATAAAAAAATCAAAAACTTTATGAAGAAAATGAGCTAGATTTTAAGTTAGTCATTTGTGATTCTTTTTTTTAAGTTAACTTAATTTCCGACAGGGAATATTAAAAATTACCACGTCAGTAAATTAATTTGTATACATGCAAAAGCCGGCCGCATAAGTACAAGTATACTAGGGTTGCCAGTTCTTCCGCTTTTCGTGGGATTTCCAGATTTTTTTTATTAACTCCCGCATACCGTGCACGATTATTTTAAAATTAAATAAAGGAAAAATAAGTAAATACCAAGAAAAAAAATTAAAAACAAGGAAAACACAAAATTTAAAAAAAAGTGCATAAATATAATATTAACTAAAAATTTGATTATTAATCTCTATAAAAGAAAAAAACTTTTTAGTGGCAAACTGCATGGCAAAATATGGTTCGAATATTTTGTTTACTTTTGTAAATACCCAATCGCAGTAATTAAGTATTATTTAAATTTTCAAAAGTTTTCGTACAGTGTACTGAAAAATATTTTTTCGTATTATGTTTCGCACATGGTACAAACGTTTTTGTAGAAAGGCCGAGTCACAAATAATCCGTTGTACTTTATACGTCGGTTTTTTCCACAGACACTAACGTAACAACGGACGAGTGACAATATTTCATGAAGGATATTTAATCAAGATCAAGACAATTTCATTTTAGTTCATTTATTTTATTTTATTTTATAGGTATTTTATTTTTTTTTTTTTGCACAAAAAATTATATTGAAACAAATCAAAAACAAACTGATAGCTTTCAATAACTCAACGTACGTTAAAAGTTGCTCAACGTACGATATGAGACAAAGCTTATAAGAACCTCTGTACATCAACTTAGTTGTCAGTTGAAAAAGCGAGATATAAAGTACAAAGGATTCCATGTGACTGCCTTAAGGCAAAGATTTTTTGAGTGCATGTATGTATTAAAATTTTTATTTCTTTTCTTATGCGTTAATAATACTTTTTAAATTAGCAATACTTTTAAGTAGAATTTTTTTGTTTTCTGAAATTTATCCCGATTTTTCAATAAATAAAACTGGCAACCCTAAAGTATACATAAAATCAACAAAACAGTTTTTTCGTATCATTCACACAGTTAACATCTGCAATAGTTGACATTTTTAAAATCAAAATCATAAAAATGGGTTTAACTATATCAAAACTTTTGGATAGTTTTCTGGGCAAAGAAAACGTACGCATCTTAATGCTGGGCTTAGATGGTGCTGGTAAAACTACAATTTTATTTAAACTAAAACTGGGTGAAGTTATCACAACTATACCCACCATTGGCTTTAATGTAGAAACAGTGGAATATAAAAATCTTAACTTTACCGTTTGGGACATTGGTGGCCAAAAGAGCATCCGTTCCTTATGGTATCATTATTTTGCCAATACTTCGGCCGTTATATTTGTAGTGGATTCTTCGGATGTTCAACGCATAGAAACTGTTAAAGAGGAACTGCATGAAATTATGCAGCATAATGAATTGAAAAATTCAGTTCTAGTGGTAATGGCTAACAAACAGGACCTGCCTAATGCTTTAGGTGCTAGCGAATTGACCAAACAATTAGATTTGTCTAGTTTAAAACAAACATGGCATATACAAGCGACTTGTGCTGTTAAAGGTGATGGTATTTACGAGGGGCTCGATTTTGTAAGAGAAATGTTGCAGAAAAAAAAGAATAAGAATTAAAATGTGTTAACATTTAAGATTGTTAAACTATAAGACACTCATGTAGGTTATACGAATTGAGATTTTTAAGCGGAATATTGACAAAAAAAAATTAAATGTTACAAAGTTGAATTTTTGTTTTTAGTTTCAGAATATTAAAATTGTGGGGTGCTTATAAATTTTATAATAAAATTTTTGTTCGAAATATCCAGAAATTGACAATACCCTCTTCGTGAAAAAAGAATAGGATAACTTTTGCTAAAATAAGACTAAAACGGCAGACAAATTTTTGTCAATATTTTGCAGAAAAACTTTGATTAAAAGAATAAATGAAAGAACATTAGTAAAATGCTATTATATAGGATATTAATTCCAACTGCTTTAATTTTTATTAACTAAACTGGCTATCTTTAAATTGTATGTTTTTCTTTTGGATTAAAATTTGGCATACCTATTTTGTTTGTACATATTAAAAATGTACAAAATTTGCCAATAAACAAGCCTTAAGCAGGCGAATATAAAAACGAATTGAAATTGTAGATATATTATATTTAGGAACTACACATGTCTGTATATCATCTAAGGATTGTGCTGGAAGCGTTAAAGCTTGAAAAGGTTTGCAACAATTAATGCATAAGCTAGAGGAACACGAAGAATTGCTTGATTATAAAATTTATATTTAAGAATGCAACTTACCCTCAAAGTTTTCAAGCATACTTTTGACATCATCTTTAAGACGAACTTGATAAGATTTCAATAAAGCTTCCTTAGATTGTGTTATCGAACGGTTTGTGGTCATTTTATGGAATAATTTTGCACTGAAATCGTAGACTAGGATGCGATTTAACAAATTTGTAAATAATGCCCAGCTGATATTTTTTAAAATTGCCAACTTGATTTATTATAAATCATCCGCTGTTAACATGGTACAAAAAAAAAAAACAATGTTCGTAAATTAGGCTTACCAGAAAGTCTTAATTTTTCTTGATTTACAAGGATTTTCACTGCTTGTCATGAATAAAGAAATTATATGTTTTGTCGACTTTATTTAAATACTGTATTGAATTTAATTCAGAAAAAAATGACACCAAACGTCACACACGAAGAAAATCACTGCAAACAGCTGCGCTTGTGAGGTAACTTTATTAGTACATTTTGCTACAGCCTTATTTCTCCTGTTGCTATAGTGTTAATTTAACAAAAACTTATGTAGAAATTCGTTAAAAAATTTCCTACATCAATCGAACTTGGATCTCCATGAAAAATAATAATTTTATGTTCATTTCTACTGATTTTTGTAAGTTTTTAATTGAATTTTTATGTATGTAAATGTATAAAAGTACATAGAACATATATTTTTAAACGACTGTATTTAATATCTCCTTTTGCGGATTTGTTTGTAATTGCTTCGCGAAGGTTTAGAAAAAAAGAAAAATCGACAAAAGAGGGTAAAAATTTGTATTTTTGTGTACTTTTTGCAAAACGTGTTTTATCAAAATAGTTTTGTTTAAAATTTTAATCTATGTTCTTTACGATAAAGGCAGCAAACAAATAAAGACCATTTATCGTGCAAAACAGGGTAACATTTCTCACTTTTGGTACTTTTTATAAACAGGCTTTTTTCAAAATAATTTTGCCCAAACTTGAAACCTAAGTTTTTAAACATAAAGGCAACAAACAAAAAAAATACATTTGAGGGGTAAAACTGGGTAAAAATTCGTGCTAATGGTACTTTTTTTACATATATTATTTTAAAAATCTGTCGCCAAATGGCTGATATTTATTTTTATTATTTACTTTTATTAAATTTATTGTTTGTGGGCGGGCTTAATGTTTGTCAATTGGTCTATATTTACATGGTCTTCACCTGACAATTTTTTGTCATAATAAACGTCGAACTTTATGTAAAAAAAAAAAAACGCTGACAAAAAGTTAAGAGTTTTTTATATAGACTTCCCTTTTGGTATGACAAAAAATTGTGAGGTGAAGCACCATGTTACTTTTTTTTTTATAAGGTTTATGTATTATTTGTTGTTCCTTTTTACATTGATCATACTGCAGTGCTTTCTTTCGTTAAGTTTGTACCGTTTTTAAAAATGTGTTAAGCTTCGTACAGACGGTGGTCAGATCTTACAATGTTGTCATTAAAATTGGCTAAAAATGTCTTGCAACTGTATGAACATTGTAAGCTCATTTTCTTTTGGCAGATATGTAAAATTAATGCATGGTGCCACTGTCAGAAAAATGACAACATTGTAAGATCTGACCACCGTCTGTACGAAGCCTTATACACAAAAAAGTAGTGGTCCAAATAAATATTTGTTTAACTATAAATTCAGTATGCAGAATGAGTAAATCATAAAAAATTGGCTGCAACGGCCCCTAGGATGCCTCTAGACGGGTCAAATGGTCAAACCCCACTTTATTTTACGTCCCCAACATTTGTCTTTAATATACCTTCTCTCTATCTCCATAACTTAAAGGGGCTCTCCTGCAAAATTTTCAATACAGATTAGAATATGCTGAAAAAGGCCCATAACTGTCTAGGAGTCCCTCTAGGGACATTTTCTCAAATTAATAAATTTATTCCCTGGAGCTCCTACGATGCCCCAAGCCACTTCTTTTCATTATCAACATTTGTTTTTACCATACCTACCCGCTATCTCTATTCCCAAAAAAAAAAAAGAACGACACGTAATATTTACTAATATCGTGGTATATTATCTACTTTTTGGTTATAAAACGCTTGTTTTAAAAATTCTTTTTAATATGCCTTTAATATTAATTAAAAATGGTTTGGCGTCTACAAACTGAACAATTTTAAATTTTGAGTTTATACACTATGATCAAGTGCGATAGATATGTATTTTGTTGGTTCTTTTGTGTAATTTTTAATTTGAATAAAACCAGTTAACCGGTTGTTTTATAAATGCCTAAACGACAACCGGGGTTTTTTAAATAGCAACTAAAGTAAAAGCTTGATAATCCGGATAATTGATTGCAGATCCTAATCCGGATTATCAAATTATCCGGATTACCGAATAAAAATTTAAAACAGTGTTTTTGCATTAAAAATGCTTTTAAAATACATATCGAATGATATATTATATTTATTAATCACTGTTTTTTCATTGTTTATTTATTGAATCTTCATATATCTATATATAAATCGGCAAAGGCAAAACAGTTAAGAACACTTTTATCCTCTGTATGTCAACCGATTTTAACAAAATATGCACCATTTGAAAGATATTTACTTACAGAAGTGCACAATATATATTTTATTAAAATCTGTTCAATACTTTCACAGTTATAAGCGTTCTAATTTGCTACTAACACAAATACAAAAAATTGGTTTTTTTCAATTATCAAATAATAAAAAATAGGGCGCTCGATTATTCGATATTTTTTAGAAACCGGTTTTCGAATATTTTGAAAATATAAATCGACACAGGCAAACCAGTTAAATATACTATATTTTCTTCGTATTAAAAAAATATATGGCCGAATTTCGACCATTAGGCAAACACTCGTATATATAATATGAACTAACAATAATTAATCAAATCTTATCCTAATACATACATTATATATAAAAAAAAGGAAAAAAGTTTTTGCACATAAATACAACGGCACTTTTCTGTGTTTAAGAAAAAAAACATGGAATTGCGTAGCAAAACAGTTTGTTTTTGCATCAAAAAGATAAAAACTATGTTTTTGGAGTAACAATTTATAGATATTAACCCTACTCAACAGTTTATATACAATTCGGATTATAAAGTTGCAATCAATTCAGATTATAGGATACACAATTTGTTGAAAAACTATTTCCGGATTACCGAATAATCCGGATTAAAGAAAATTATTAAGCTTTTACTGCATTCGTAATAGAGTTCCTCTTTTCCCGGACTTTTTCATTTCCCGGGAAAGGGATTTATTTTTCAATTTCTCGGGATCCCGGGAATTCCCGCTCAGCACATGTCGATGCAAAATATTATTTAATTTAATATATTTGAACAAATAACATTTCCTGAGATCAATTAAATAAGCTTATAAATGCATTCAACTATTTAATTTCTGTGGCAAAAAGGAAAAAGTGCTTAATGGCACCTTAAAATCTCACAAGTTCATATGGGCTAAATTTAAATTATTTTGTAGGATTTTGGAACCTATAGCAAAATTATTTTTTGGTTATCTTTTTTCAATGCGCAATATAATTTGGAATAATAAAAACTTCCGATCTGCGAGATTAGGAGGGTTTAAGAATAAAAACTAAAAAAACTTTAACCGCAGAGAACTGATGATTATATTAAATTCGGAGTAATATTCTAAAAGCCAACTTTAAAGTTTTAAATTGTTCTCCTCTGAAACAAAACAAATAGACTTAAGCTTTTATTGCCACAGAATAAATTCAAATCCAACGGCATTTATGTATATAAAACAAAAAAAGTTAAATTATTCAAACAAATTATTACAGATATTTTTGTTAAAATAGGATTTGAGTGTATAATAAGCATTTACTGAATCGTTTGAAAGCCTATTTCTAATTTTTATCAAGAAGATTTCAGTGATAAAACACGTTTCCTTTCTACGAATGTTGTCTTTATAGCCAAAGGAACATTTTATTATCTCTAGACACTTTCAGTTTTCTTAGCACTTTCTTCAAAACTTGTAATTCTTTTTCTAAAAAAAATTATTTTTTCGAATCAAATAAGCGTTTTCTTTATTAAAAACAGACATACACACAAAAAAATTCATAGGTAAAATTACCTAAAAATATGGCAAAAAATTAACGAAGCGCAAGGGTAGCATGGCAGTATCTAAGTTTCTTAGATAATATGACTATTAACTTATGTAATTTCTATGTTCGAAAAATTATCTAAAAATTATGTTAAAGTTAGTTACAAACTTTGAAAATTTACCAATGATAGCAAAGTTATTTCATATTATTATTTTTGAAATATTGTCAAAGCTCAATTTTGTATAAGAACATAGATTTTAGGTAAATTGTCTACTTTTTTTTGATAAACTAAGCATCTTTTTAAAATGTTTTTTTCAATTTATTTAAATAAAATTAAATACCTTCTTCATTTCATTATAACATTTTATTTATCAATTCATAATTTTTACAAAGTTATAAATTTAATGTTTAACTGTTACACATTACGAAATATGTGATATTCAAGAATTAACTAAATGATCTAGTGAAACTTTCTTCTTGTATGACCATATATATAAGGCTTTCTAAGTCTATATTTTTCTTTTAAATACCTATTAGAATACACACATCCATAGATTTCGGTTATTGTAGTGTCGAAGCATGGGATAATTCTTTTTCTTTCACTTAAACTGGGATATTTTGGATCCAATTTTATTATTCGTAGTTAGTTTACCACGGGTCAACACAACATATGGTTCTTCATCCAAAATTGCCCCCTCTTACACTTCATCATCAATATTATCCAAATCGGCAAGTTGATTAACTTCGTCGGGGTAAACTAAGTTTCAAGTGCTATGGCTTGCTTTTCATCGAGATTCTCCTCAGCATTTTCGTTTGTCTCTGAAATCTTACTGGAATGTTCATCTGGATTTCCGGCCATGTCATAATTAGGTATTTATTTGTTTTTGGTTGATTTTTTGTGAAAGAAATATTCTTAGTATATATATAATGATATTTATAGCAATGTCTTACAAAATTCAGATGTAGTATGATATGAGCATCACGATTGATCTCTGAATCCACTGCGCCGTCATTTTCGCTTTCAGATTTAATTTCAGTTTTAAAAGCTTCGATTTATATATTAAGATTTCTTTTTTTTACAAAAAATATTTTTTTTTACAAAAAATATTAAATTGACAATAAAATAAAACTATGTATGTATGTGTTTAAAAATAATCGAAGAAGATACCTAACTTAATTAGTAATATTAACAAAAATTTTAGGCAATGCTTATCTTATAAATTGCCAATTTTTTTATGCAATTAAACTTAGCTTTTTGTTTTTATATAAAAATGAATTACCTATGCGCGCCTTGGTAAAATTACTACATTAGATTAGATTATTTTTTTGTTATAACAAAAAACAAAGAAACAACAGCATTAGCACAACATATTTTACACAATGGTCATACTGCTGATTTTGAAAACGTCAAAATATTAGATAGAGAGAATGTTGAAAAAAAAGAGATATACGATTGAAAATCTACGAATCCAACAGAAAATAAATAAGACAATGAATCTGAAAGAAGACACAGACAACATCAAATTATTACAGGGTTATTTTAAATTGATAAACAAATTAAAAAATTTTTTCACTGTGATACTAGAATAGGATGTGTTTGGAAGGCATTTTTGTTAATAGTTTTTCTTTTTTTCAAAAATTTTTTTCATAATACCATCAAATATTTTAAATATGTAATATAATTAAAAAATTTGTAAGTTATATCTTTGAATTAACAAAAATATTGTATTATAATGTTAGTTGTTTACACATTTTTAAATAGACGCCCCCTGAAGAAGTAGAAAAATACTCTACGAAACGTTGGAAAAAACTGTAATAAAATTGATGGTATATTTACATTGAAGCTCCAGGCCTAACAAGCTTAATAATAAGAAAGTGAATTAACTTTTGTCATTATTTCTTATTGAATCTAATCCGAAAAATCTTTTATGCAGATGATCTGCATATAAAATCATTAAATTTTTTTAAGCAAGTTGGTAAAACATTTTTTCGTTTTTATAAAATAAATCTGGGTCTTTAAACCAATTAAATATTTTGTACATTTTTACTCTTCTTCTTACGAAATTTCAGACTATTAAATATTAAACATTGACTTACTTATCGGATACGAATTGCCATCTCTTTGGCGTTTGGCAAAAATGTCTTAAACCAGAAACGGTCGTTTTTCGTTATGTTAAATTGAAAATTATTTATTTGGTGTTTTTCATATACTTTTTTCCTAAGAGCCGATGATAACAATTGGAAGCAGTTGTGCTAGACTAAAGTGAATTAACAAAAACAAAAGAGAAAAAAAAAATTGAATTAAAGCCAATGAACAACTCAAAATACGTTTTTTTAAACTTAAGACCTTTTTGCCTAACGACTAAGATCTATTTTATGACACAACTTATTTACAATTATAAATATCAGCAGTAAAGTTCCCATAATTAAATAAAAAAATCCCGGGAGTTCCCGCACAAATTTCCCGGGATTTTTTCTCGAAAAATGTACGGGATCCCGGGAAATCCCGTATGAAAAACACTAATTCGTAATAACCAAAAACCGGCAAATTTTATATAACAATGACCAATTTCAAAAGAGTGTTAATGCTTCTTGAAGCTAAATATGTATTTTAATTGCTTGTTTTTATTTATTCACTTAGCGTATTATTTTACTTTAAAAAAATATTTTATAGTAACAAAAATATTGAAAAAGTTGTTACGATAATGTACTGGCATCACTGGCGGTATGATTCTGTTTTAAATTTTATTGTGAATGCTATCACTTTATTTTGACAGATAGTTTTGTTATTGCTAAATTTTTTTAAGTGAAATTATTTGGAGGAATTTACATTATTTTTTTATTCGGAATATCTTTGTTTTACCAATATAAAAATTATGGCAGCCGCTCGCCGTGATATAGCACCTTTCCTTCAACGCCTTAGAGCATTTTTGTTGGGCGTAAGTATTGTTTGCTAATGAAAAAAAGTCGCACAAAAAAGTGTTTTGATTATGTAAGGTTTAAGCATCGAAAGGATTTTTCCATGACCATTATTTCTAATTTTAGCGGGAACACACATTGGCTTTGCGCTTTGAAGATGGCTTAGCAGATCGTACACAACCCCCTCCAGAAGTTCCCGGTGGTCCGGCTCATTTGTTGTCTGCCAATTATTACTGTGTCCGCGACCCTCGTAGATTGGTTGAACCACCCATTGATTTGGTACAGCAAAAACTATTGACCGGGGAATCTAAAGGATCTCCTAAATTACCCACTCCTGGACAAGTATACAGATGGGATTAAAATAAAGTAAACAAGTTTTGTAAAAACTTTAATTTTGTGTTACTTTGCTGGCTTTGATTCACTCTTTAAATAAATAAAACTATTTGAAAATAAACCTATTTATCCAATTTATATTCAAATGTAGCTGGTGGCCTCTAATAAATACAAAACTACATCATATCCAATTTTATTTTATTTTATAAAATTGAAACGTCAAATTTAACTTTTGTACTACAAACAAGAGTCTATATGAAAAAATCTATTGATCTCAATTTTAATATTTTCATATTCATTTTGCTCGTATTTCTAGTTTATCTGACATTTTTTAGAAGTCGAAATCAAGCGGTATAGATAAGTGATCTTGAAAGTATAAAAGGAAAAGGCATTTAAAAAAAGATGTCAAGATTTGCAGTTTTGCCATGAAACGTATGAAATAGGAACAGAAAAAAGTCATTTTGTAAACATTTTAATAAAAAGTTAAATTTAGTGCAAAAAACAGTCGGCCCAATTATGAATAAAAATTCCCTGGGAGTTTTCTCCCTTTTCCCATTTTTCCTATGTTAATTCAATTGTAAAAATGGGAAAAGGGAAAAAACTCTCGGGGAATTTTTATTCATAATTGGGCTGATAGATATATAAATTTAATACATAAAATTAACAAAAATTAAATAATAGTGAAAAGATCAATTGAAATAACTTGCTAGCTTTTCGTACTGTTCAGCTTTTGTTGTTTTTGACCTGCAATAAATTAAATTAAACTTAAATTACAGTAGAAAAAAATTTGTAAAATTGTAAAATCGCAATGCAGAAAACATTCAATCGAAAGATTGTTTAAGCTTTGATATAGGTACAAGTGAGACTTTGAGTGTTTATATTTCTTATTCGCTTTAAGATTATATTTGTACAATATTTTTAGCTTTTCTAAAATCTTTGGAAAAGGTTTTCGACGATCTGGCCTAAGCAACCAGCGAAATGCGCATAGAAGCTAGCTTTCCCTCAACAATAAATTTCAGTGTATTTATCAAATCTGAAAAATTGGGAATTTAGCACGTCATGCAGAAACCTTATTCATAATAAATTTTGTATTTCAAAAAAATAACTTCGAAAGAAAACGAATTGAAACGAAACAAAACGGAACGCGGACCATCAAATTTGCCAGATGGAGAAAATTTCGATCCGTACCGAAACGCAGAATTAGGCTGATTAGTTATTATTCTTAACTAATATCGGCAAATTCTGAAATAGAGTTGGAAGTTTCTGCAATAAAAATATACATAAATGTTTAAACATAATTGCAAACTACTAAATTTAAATATTTCTGACAAATTATTAAATAAAATCAATAATTTCGGAAGCTTTCCTGAAAATGATGTATGTAATATATGTATGAAGACGAAATTTTCTGGATAAACTTTCGTTTTATTTTTCACAACCTTTTAACTTATAAACTACCTAAAATTGTCTTGGTCTTAAACCCACATGTGCCCCTGTTGTTGAGTGCATAACCATTTTTATTACACATTGCACGTCGGGGCCCAAAGGCAAAATTTCATAATGACGCAGTAGACAAGCAATAATGGTTTTCATCTCCAATATTGCATATTTCTGTCCAATACAATTACGAGGACCCGCACTAAATGGTAAAAAAGCATATGGATTAATTTTTTCTTTGGCATCAGAAGAAAACCTTTCAGGAATAAAGTCATTAGGATTGGGAAAGGAGATTGGATCGCGACAAATAGCATAAATGAATAAAACAACGATGGTATTGCGTGGTATCACTTTGTCACCTAAAATTAAAACCAATTGATGAAAATTATTCTTAAAGTCTATTTTATAAACTTTAAATTACCAAAGTAATAATCTTTCTCCGCTTTTCTGCCTATTATAGGACCTGGAGGATAAAGACGTAAAGATTCTTTTATAACACATTCCAAATATTTGAGATCTTGTAATTCTCTCATTGTCACTGGTTTACTTTTGTCAGGTCCTATTGTTAGTAAAATTTCCTCAAATACTTTTTGTTGTTCTTTTGGATGTCGTGAGAGTAGATATAAGGTGAATGCTAAAGCACAAGTAATCGTGTCGTGGCCTCCGAACGTAAAGGTATCCACTTCTGAACGTATCTCTTTATTTGTTAGCTGTTTTCCATCGATTTGCGATTGCAGTAAAATATCTAATAATGTCAGGCGTTTTTTGATGCCTATTTCTTTACATTCGTTTTCTGAAAAAAGAAAAAAAAACATTTTGATATCGTACATATAAGTTTTTTTAATATAGCATGCTAATAAGTGTATATGTTGACCGAGAAAAGATATAAAACTTGTCGAACTAAAATCGGTTCTGGTATTTGAGCTTGTGTTCGAAAAGGTTTAGAATCTGTAATTACTTTATACAGATATTGGAAAATGTTTTCTCTCGAATTATGTATTTTAATCATAATTTCATCAATTCAGTAAGAAAAGTTTGATTTTTGTTAAAATATTTACAACTCAAGTTGATGAGATGTACAAAAATAAGAACTCCAAATTTTATTCGTAATTCCGATTTGAAGTAATTTCAAATATCAAAAGAACTTAATATTCACTAAAATTCAATAAAAATTGACAGCTCTGTTATATTGATAAACTCTTTCACTTACCTTTCTTTTCACAACTTCCATTTCTAAACGAATTAATCAATTTCTCCCGTCTTTCATTAATTACTTTTTCCGTAAATTTGTGCGAAATTTCGACATTCTTTTGAAATTCACGATATGTTTTAAAGTACAAGAGCTTAAATGTAAAATCGATGTGCTGTAATGGTTTTGTGAAACGTACTGCGGTTATTTCTGTGATACTGAAAATTAATTTAAAAACGTTGGGAATTTAAAATAGGCTTAATTGAAATATATTATTAATGGCCATACATAAACATGTAAATATGTAGTTTTAAAATTGAATTGATTTCAATTACTTTTTTACTTCGAACCTTAATTTTCATTGAGGTTCGGAGTAATTATTTTATCTTCCTCTCCAGACCATTGCTTCCAGGAACTTGACTAAAAGAGGAAGCTCCCCCAACCCAAGGCCTTTTGTTTGCAGTGCCATTTCTCAGTGAATTTAAAACCCTAAAATAATGTCCGAGAAAATATGAAAATTGGGTTCTTATTGATTGTGTGAATGATGAGTAAGTGTTGTGTAGTTTTTCAATATTCCTGCAGTCTAGTGTTTTAATGGCTTTGATTTCCAATAACTGATTCAAGTACCTTTTCATTTGACCTTTTGCATATTTGGGCAGTTTTTTCAATTAATTTTTGAATGATGCAGTCTTCAATGTCAAGATTTGATAATATTTCATCCAGGTCACACAATTGTCTATTATTCATCCCATTAAGTAAAATATAGAATTTTATCCTATAATCATTTGACCTTAAATCTTGTTTCTGTTTTAAAAGGCGACACATATTAAAAAAAGTGTCATCTGTTTTAAAAGGGACCATTTCCTCATATATCAATTGGAGGGCTATTTTGTTTTTTGTGTTATTGCTTTCCCATGTGTTTTTGAAATTCTCTACAGTGTCCCTTTGAGGTTTATTTAGAAGGTTCGGAGTATAAAAGTTTAAGGTTCGGAGTATAAAAGTTTATTGTAATAAAAACATTACCTCTTCAAAGCCTTTAAATATGCTAAGCCTTCAGTGCTTTCGGTATTAATATTTACGCCCATAATGGTTTCCAGTAAAATATCCAAACTTGTTACACCTGCCATAGGAAATAAATCAATAGCACTTAAACCATTAGCACTTGGACGCAGTTTTTCCACCAATTTATTAGAGTTTTTATCAAATACTTCCACAAATTGTTCCAGAATTTTAGTATGGAATGCCGGTGTAACAATTTTACGACGTTGTTGCCATTTTAGACCAGAACTCATTATTAAACCA
The DNA here is from genome assembly GCA_963931875.1 of Pollenia griseotomentosa. Taxonomy (NCBI): domain Eukaryota; kingdom Metazoa; phylum Arthropoda; class Insecta; order Diptera; family Polleniidae; genus Pollenia; species Pollenia griseotomentosa. The sequence continues at coordinate 181,917,902 of OZ007563.1, read as the reverse complement.
TCACCCATCCAAAGGGAAAACAAATTATAGAAAAAGGGTTTGGTGATGAAACTTGAACTTCTGAGAACAACCTCGGCGTACTCCACATCATGTACAAATAGTATACACTTATTCAAACACCAGACACGATAAACTTTGCCATATATTTGTTCTAAGTATTGAAAAAACTTTACGAAATCTGTAAGTTTAAAAAAAACGTGTTTTTTTTAAATTTTTTAAATAATAACTTTCACTACTTTTCACATTTAATCGTTTCGCTTGCATAGCGTTTCCTATTAGAGGAAGCGTTAATGTGGGTCCTGTCACTCCACTTGCTTTAAACAGTTTATTTATGCGTTTTATCTCTAAATATTTCAGGAATATGAAAACTGTTAGGATCGCTAAAGATATTCCTAAAATCATTTTGCTACGAGATTTCAATACTCTTTAGAATGAATTTAACTTTAAAGTTTTGCTTAGACTGAGAATTAAATATAATTTGGCAAATGTTTTTATTGGTTTTATAAAATAAATGGAAAATTTTTAAATATACATCAATAAGTACATACTTACATACCATGTGTATAAATTAGCATAATGCATTATTTTACTACATTATTTTATTGTATTATTTTATTATACTTTCTGTAATTTATTATTGAATTGTTTCCATTTGAATTATAGTCTTTGCCAGTGAATATCCCTTAATTATACAAATTAGAAACCTTTGAAGTATAACCTTAACATTATATTGTTTGTTGGATAAAAATAGCTTTGTAGTTCTTAATTTTTTTTTTTTATATTTTACTACTGATGTTCAAAGTTAAGGACCAACCATAATATGCATTAGATAGTTTAAGCTATCGTCAAAAAATAAGGAAAGGCCCGTCAAATGCATTTGAAATAAGTAAGAAAGTATAGTTGATCAAGCCAGATACCCTACATCACAGAATTAAAGGAAAAATTTGTGAAAGTGTGCCCTATTTGGGACCCATGGGCAATCATGAACGCGCCAAAACCAAATTATGTAATTGAGGTTAAGATTCATATAAAGTTCTTTTTGCTGAAAAATATATTTATATATGAGGAGGTCCATAACAAAACGCAATAATTACACCATAACTTTTTTTTTTTGATAAACGACAAAATTTAAATTAAGTAAGTAGCACATAATTTTTTTAAGAAACAATTATTGAGGTATTATTGTCTACAAAAAATAATATTAATCACAAATTTATTATTTTATCTGACAGTTTGTTTTAAAGTTATTTAAATAGCAAATTTGGAATTATTGCGTTTTGATCCGAATCATAGTATTTATTAAAACCTTTTCTTTAGCTTCACTTCGGAAAATCAAATCTTGACCATGTTGGAATAAACAGGTGGCAGCACTACGCCAGATGACGATTTTTTGCTCTTGCATTGTTTGTCTAGGTTTATGTCAAAGTTTTGTATATGTTTACAAAAAGTTCACGTTTTGTGCTGTGATTATTGTGTTTTACTAAAGTTTTTGATAATATTAAATTAAAATAAATAAGATATTGACCATAATAAAATAAAAATTGCCTAAAAATTTATTTATTTCATCACGTTCAGCGGCACGCTTTGATTTTTGTTTCAAGTATTTTTTGACGTTAACGGTGATGTAATTTCCATTTTTGTTGTAATGTTGTATTTGTTGCCGTAACGATGCCACCTGCTTATGCCAGGATAAAATCTATGGGGGGGCAAAAATTTTTTTTTTTTTGTAAAATGCTTTTTTTACCGCCTTTTACTCAATGCAAATGGATGAAACTTTGCAGGCATTCATACTCCCGATGGCAATACAGGAATACATGGGCGTAGCCAGGATAAAATCTAGGGGGGGCAAAATTTTATTATTTTGGAAAAAATGCTTTTTTGACTGCCTTCTACTCAATGCAAATGGATGAAACTTTGCAGGCATACATATTCCCGATGACAATACACGAATACATGGGCGTAGCCAGGATTAAATCTAAGGGGGCCAGAATTTTTTTTTTTTTGTAAAATGCTTTTCTTTACATTCACTTCGGAGCATCAAATCTTGCATCCATTTGCGTTGAGTAAAAGGCGGCTAAAAAAAGCATTTTACAAAAAAAAAAAATTCTGCCCCCCCACCCTAGATTTAATCCTGGCTAAAAAAAATTTTACAAAAATTTTCTAATGAATTCCTTAGTTACTGCAGTTTTTACCCCTAAATATTAAAAATATTCTGTTTTAAATTTAAAACTATTTTCGTACGTCAGCGACTTCTATAAGGAAATATAGTACTCGCCGAGACCTATACCATGATATATCGTTTGTTACGATCGAGCAACAAATAAAGAAACTACGATAAAAAACAACGATTTCGGCTGTTTTTAACGGGTTCCCATCGCCAAAAAAAAAATTTTTTTTCTTAAATGTCTGAAGGTGATCTTTAATATTTGCGTCAGACTTTGGAACTTTTTTTTGGACATAGGCGGGTTATGTATTAATTAAAACTATTCGTTACTAAAAAGTAAAAAATAAATAAAAAAAAAAAATTTTTTAAGAAACGCTTTTCTTTACCATAATATATTTATCAGTTGTGAACACAAAATAAATATGAATACTAAATAAAAAAAATCGACTAAAAGTCAAAAAATAAGAACATTTCAAACAACATAAACTTTTAAATCAAAATGGAAAAAAACTCACACATCCCTTAAAGAAAAGCGTGGGGCACCCATACCAACCTGAACTTAAATAAAAGCATTTAAAAAACATGACTGCCGTGAGAACATTTTAATACTTCACACCGAAAGAATTACAACCAATCATGTTTAAAGCCACCAATTTTCAATAATTGAGCATTTTGTTTCATAACAACGCGCCCACGCTTTTCTTTAAGGGATGTATGAGTTTTTTTCCATTTTGATTTAAAAGTTTATGTTGTTCGAAATGTTGTTATTTTTTGACTTTTAGTCGATTTTTTTTATATAGTATTCATATTTATTTTGTGTTCACAACTGCTCAATATATTAAGGTAAAGAAACGCGTTTCTTAATTTTTTTTTTTTTTTTTATTTGTTCATGTAATTATAGCGTTTTGTTATGGACCTCCTTAATTAACTTAACAAAAGCGAAAGGTATTAACTAAAAACAAATTCCTTGCGTTTTGCAGTTATCTAAGAATTACCACCAAAGCATAATTTATTTATAATGTTGACTTTTTTAAAATTTCTTGTAGCGATTTATTGCAAAAATGTGTAATTATTGCATTTTGCTCTGAACCATTATATGTATTTGATATTGAATTGCAGTGTAGTTATTGAGTTTTGGAATACTTTATAATAAAGGTAATATAAATTTCAATGTGTAGAATAGGATTTAATCAAAAAATCGAAAAACTTCAAAAATTTAATTATTGCGTTTTGTTATAAACCTCCTCATATCTTCATCTGTATGAAATTTGTTTGCATTTAAGTGATTTTAAAGAGGGGGTTTATATGGGACACATGGACAACATTTTGTTTAAAATTTTCACAAGGTTTACATGGACAGTCAGCCAGCCGGATGGACATATTAAGATTGACTCAAAATTCTGAGTCGATCGGTATACTGAAAGATGGGCTGAGGACCAATATTTAAAGGTTTTACAAACATCAGCACAAAATGCCTAATACACTCTGCATTATTGTCATGTAAGTATAACAAATAAGAGTGCTTGCATAATTCGGCTATGCCGAATTCTATATATACCCTTCACCATGGGGCGATAAGAACAGAACGTTATATGGGTAATTCCATGTCAAATCGACCAAGAGTGGGATACGACCCCTTTCGATTTTAATGAAATTTGGTGAGAAGGTTCCTTTTATCCTATTAGGAACATACATATATGAACAAAAAAAAATTTTACATATTTTTTTTTTTTAAAGTTATGTCATATTCAAAATGTCATAATTTCACCGAATTAGCCAAATGGGTTGAGCTTATTTCTTCAATATCTCGAAAACTACTTTACATACGAAGATGATTTTTATGTCATTTTAGAGAGAATACTTGGGGCTACAAACATATTGAAAAAACCCTATTTTTTTATTTGGCTGATTTTTTTTATATAACACGACAAAGCTTTCTTTAAAAATCCTGAAACTTTGAAGGAGGTGTTATTTTTCTTTTTTAAGATATGATTTTTTTTTTTCTTTTCTGAGTAAAATTCTGCATTTATTCTACCTTTTACATTTTTTTATGTTCTTTTCTGAAAAACATGTGTTATTTTAAAGGTGTAAAGCTTTCTTTTCTGATGATGTTCCCTTTAAAATTAAAAAAAATGCTAATGTTCAACACTCATTTTAATTAAAGCGGCATGCGTGCAGCACTAGATCAAGGCGAATTCAGTACAAGGTGGTGGCCAGTTTCGAGCCGTAAACACTACAATGCAATACAAAAAACATCTGTTGTTTCTGTTGGCTTTGGATTGTTTTAGTCTTACCACCACCTGTAATTGAATTTATTTTGCGCTAATTGTACTTTATTGATTAATGCCGAAATATGTGTTCTTTTGTA